>CM051238.1:387426659-388656659 GCA_027917425.1 Gastrophryne carolinensis | reverse complement strand
TCCCCTCGCTGTTCTGTAAGTGCCCTCATGGGCGAATTTTCCTTAGCCTTTGCTCCTTCTCGCTTGGCTCTGACATCCCTTTTCCCCTTGTGTCTTAAAGACTGCGGACTTCGGTGGCTTCTCCCGGCCCGGTGCAGCGCCCGGTCCAGACCATTTTAAAAATCACTCCCACTTCCCAGTGGGTCATTGGGGCATCCAGGGTTGCTTTATAGCGTCAATCCCTACTGGCATATTGTACATAATAATCACCATATGAAGGCATCTCAGGATATTGTGAACGGGGTTCCTTCGGGACAAGCCCGTCTGTGTGTAGCTTGTGGGGTCTTACCTAGCAGCGGTGACAATGCACGGGTCTGCGTCCCTCGTGCTCAGCAGGCGCTAGCCAGTCTTCCCACCTCTTCCGAGGCTGGGCCCGCACCTTGCTTTGCTTCCCCTACTCCCCCAAGCCTGAGCCTAACCCCCAATACCAGTGGGGATTCTCATACTGATCTTGCCACCAGACTGGCTAGCGTGGAAAACTTAATTGCTTGCTCCTTGGCGCGTAAGGCTACTGCCAAGAGGCGTCATTTGAATCCTGAATCTACCATACTTCCTATAGAATCTGATGATTTGCTGCTTTCTTATGCACATTCCCCCTCAGAGGAAGGGGAACTGTTCTCTGACTCAGGGTCATACGACGACGAGTCCAGGGGACAGGAGGAGTCTGGTTCTGATCATTGGTCCTCGGATGACATTGATAGACTGTTGACCCAGATCTTTGATGTGTTATCCCTCTCTTCCCCTGCAGCGGCTCCCCGGCAAAGGGGTGATCTGTTTCACACCGCTAGGGCGCGGTTGGAATTTCCCGAACAAACTCATTTTAATAGCCTCGTGCTGAAAGAATGGGAACATCCCAGCAAACTCCGTGGGGTTCCTAAAGCTGTGGATAAGAAATATCCCTTTCCTGCCGACCTGGTCAAGTGTTGGACATCGCCACCCGAGGTCGATGCCCCAATTCTTAGTCTGTCCAACACCTCTATTATGCACTCCCCCGACACTACTACGCTGCGGGATTTGGAGGATCGGCGAGTTGACCAACTGGCATGTCATGCCTTTGCATTTGGGGGAGCGTCGCTCCGCCCAGTTTGCGCCTTAGCCATCACGGCGGTGGCGCTCAGGACTGTGGTTAAGACTGCTCTTGAAGGGGCGGATGACTTGCCCTCTGATGCCGCCAATGCTCTGGCCACCTGTCAGACTTTTGTGAACTATATCCTATCTGCATCGGACAATGCTATTAAGCTGAGCGCTAGATCTTCTGCTCTGGTGGTAGCCATACGCTGAGCGGTCTGGTTGCGCCAGTGGGCCGCTGATGACGTCGCCAAGAAGGCCCTTACGGGGCTTCCATTTAAGGGTCTGCGCCTGTTTGGAGAAAGGTTAGATATCTTTGCCAAGGGTGGCAAGTTACCCCAGCGCAAGCGTCAGATTCGGCCCTTTCGTGGCCCAAGCTCCCAGTCGACCCCTTACCGTGGGGCTAAGCAAGGCAGAGGAGTGTCCTTCGCTGGGTCTCGCGCAGACTCCTGGAACAAAAATCGAGGACGCCGTCCCGGTTCCTCTTGGGGCCCCAAGTCCAAGGCCCCTCCCAAGACCCCTCAGGCATGAAGGGGCGCCCTCGCCCGTCAGGGTGGGGGGACGTCTAGAGCACTTCTAGCAGGTCTGGAGACGCCACGTCTCAGACCGGTGGATTCAGGAGGTAGTGTCCTCCGGTTACAAGATAGAATTAGCTGTACGGCCCCCACAAGACCCTGCCTCAGCTCAGGTCTTGATGCTGGCTGTGCAGGACCTTCTGGACCTAGGGGTGGTTTGCAAGGTCCCCTTAAGAAACAGGGGCATGGGATTTTATTCCAACCTTTTCACGGTGCCCAAAAAGGACGGGTCAGTCAGACCCATTCTGGATTTAAAAATCCTCAACAGATTTGTCAGAAACAAACATTTTCGTATGGAAACCTTGCGCTCGGCCATTGCCTCCCTGCGCCCAGGGTACTTCATGACATCTGTGGACATCAAGGATGCTTACCTGCACGTTCTGGTGTTTCCAGGACACCAAAGGTTTCTCAGATTTGTGCTGCTGGATCAGCATTACCAGTTCGTGGCCCTGCCATTTGGCCTCACATCGGCTCCCAGGGTGTTCACCAAGGTGCTGGCAGGGGTGATGTCTCTGTTAAGACTAAGGGGCATACGCGTGTTGCCCTACCTGGACGATATACTCATCACCTCTCGGTCTCTGCGGCAGGCAGAGTTGGACACTCGGTTGGTAGTGTCCACCCTGGAGTCCTTCGGCTGGGTGATCAATTACCCAAAGTCCTCTCTGTCCCCCTCCTCGGTGACCCCGTTCCTGGGGATGATTCTGGATACAGTTCAGTCAAGGATATTCCTTCCTCCTCAGAAGGTGGAAGCTCTGACAACGCAGGCGAGGTCCCTGCTTTCGAACCCTCATCCCTCCATCCGGCAGGGAATGCAGTTGGTGGGCTCGATGGTGGCAAGCTTCGAGGCGGTGCCCTTTGCCCAGTTCCATTTGAGAACTTTGCAGCTTCACCTTCTGTCAGTTTGGAACAAGGACCCAGCGTCCTTGGATGAAATATGGGTGCTTCCCCCCTCGGTCAGACAATCCCTTGCGTGGTGGTTGGACCACAGGAACTTGACAAGGGGCAGATCCTTCCTGGCTCCCTCCTGGGAGATGGTCACAACGGATGCCAGTCTGTCGGGCTGGGGGGGATTCTGGAATTCCCTGCGCTTCCAGGGAAGGTGGGGCCCTCAGGAGGCCCATCTACCTATCAATGTCTTGGAACTCAGGGCGGTCAGATTGGTGCTGGAACAATTGACCCAGCACCTGAAGGGTCTGGCGGTTCAGGTACGCTCAGACAACAGAACGGCGGTGGCCTACATCAATCATCAGGGAGGGACCCGGAGCAAGGGGGCTCTCCAGGAGGTATCTCTGATTCTAACATGGGCGGAGGCCAATGTCCAATGCATCTTGGAGAACCTGCTAGCAGATGCTCTGAGCAGGGGGTCGTCTCGTCAGGGGGAATGGTCCCTCTGCAACATGGTATTTCAGTCCCTGTGTCACCGTTGGGGTTTGCCAGACGTGGATCTGTTTGTGTCCCATCACAATCACAAGCTCCCGAGCTTTGTATCCTTGTCTCAGGATCTTCTGGCTCTGGCCACGGATGTCCTGTCAATGTCTTGGAGGGAGTTTCGGCTCCTGTATGTGTTTCCACCAATTCCCCTTCTGGGCAGAGTTATGCGCAAGATCGCTCTGGAAGGAGTTCCCGCGATTCTGGTGGCCCCAAGGTGGCCAAGAAGAGTGTGGTTCAAATGGCAGTAGATCAGTACGATCTGCCAAGGTTGCCAGATCTTCTAACTCAAGGATGGCTACTATGGTGCAAGCCAGGAAAAAGACTTCTTCTGCTATCTATTATAGAGTTTGGCGTTCTTACATTGACTGGTGTGAGTCCAGGTCCCTTCCCTGCCGGGAATTCTTAGTCTCTAGGGTGCTGGAGTTTTTGCAACATGGTCTAGTCTCAAGCTTAGTACTCTGAAGGGCCAGGTTTCGGCCCTGTCTATCTTCTTTGAGAAGACCTTTGCCCAGCATTCTCTGATCAAGACCTTCTTTCAGGGGGTCATTCACGTGCCTCCCCCCTCGGAAACCTACGGTTCCTGTTTGGGATTTAAGCTTGGTTTTATCGGCCCTCCAGGATGCTCCCTTTGAGCCTATTCAGGAGGCTGCTCTCGCTGTTCTCACGCTCAAGGTTGTCTTTCTGGTAGCTATCACTTCTGTTAGGCGTGTGTCTGAGTTGGCTGCTTTATCTATTCAGCCTCCTTACTATGAGAGACACCAGGATAAGGTGGTGTTCCGCTTCAAGCCAGACTTTCTGCCTAAAGTGGTGTCTGCATTTCTTTTGAATCAGGATATTGTACTGCCTTCCTTGTGCCCTAATCTTAGTAACCCTAAGGAGAGGGTTTTGCATTCCTTGGATGTGGTTAGGTGTGTCAAGTATTACCTAGTCATCACTAAGGCTTTCAGGATGCTCTCTTCGCTGTGCCTCACGGGCCTAGGAAGGGTTTGGCTCCTGCCAAGTCTACTATCAGTAAATGGATTCGTCAGGCTGTGGTTCAAGCCTATTCTACTAAGGGGAAGACTCCCCCCTTTCGTCTTACTGCTCATTCTACTCGTGCTGTTGGGGCTTCTTGGGCTTTTCAGCACCAGGCCTCTGTGGAACAAGTTTGCAAGGCCGCTACTTGGTCTTCCGTTCATACCTTTACAAAGTTTTACAAGGTTGATGTTAGGGCCTCAGCTGATGCTGTGTTTGGCCGCAAGGTTTTGCAGGCGGCAGTAGTTTAAACTGCTTGCTGTTGCCTTTTCTGTTGGGGATCCCACCCTACTTTACGGACACTGCTATTGGATGTCCCACATGAAATTACTACATCTGGAGCAGGACGTGCTGTATGCTTAGAATAATACAATTCTTTGAAATACTCACCTGTAGAATTGGTATTATATGCATACAGCACGTCCTGCTCCACCCCACCCTGGTTTCACGTTGTTCTGGATCCCCTGTTTGGTGGTTGTTATCATTGTTATTATTGCCAGTTTTGGGTGGTTGGTTTCTCCCGGCTTCTCCTTCTCACTGCTTTTCAATGCTGGGGATTTGTGGGAAGTTGTTTTCTGCATGTCTGCAGTGAACGGCGGCGGAGGATTACCCACATGTAATTACTACATCTGGAGCAGGACGTGCTGTATGCATATAATACCAATTCTACAGGTGAGTATTTCACAGAATTGTATTTTATGTCTTTCAGATGCCAAAGATTCCGGTGGCTCCTCCCGGCCTGACATAAATTATAGCGGGTTTACAAAAAATTCTCCCACATTCCTAGCAGGTCTTTGGGGCATCCAGGGTTGCCTATTGCATAAATCCCTGCTGGCATATTGCTTAGATAAATCAGCATATGGAGGCATCTCAGAATTATGTGTCTGGGGTCCCTCGGGGACAAGACCGGCTGTGTACAGCGTGTGGACAGCCCCGTGCTGATACTGACAGAGCACGGGTCTGCGGACCGTGTGCTGAACAAGTACTGGCCCTGCAATCAGGGTTGCCAGTGGCTGCATCTCGGTTCAATACACCTGTTTCCCCGTGCTTAAATCTCAGGCCTGATGAGTCGCACTCGAGCGGGGATGACCAGCAAGTCGTGCCGCGCAGTCTGCCTACGGCTGATCAGGTTATTTCGAGGTTGGCAGAGCGCTTGGGCTCTGGGAGGAAGCGGTCCCTGACGCCCCCGGGTTCTCTCTTTCCTACTGAAACTGAGGAGTTCGCTGCTCCGCATGGCTTTGCTCCTTCTGATGAAGGTGAGCTGTTCTCCGACTTGGGCTCCTCTGATGAGATGCTGTGGAGTCGTGATGATTCTGGCCCTGGTTCCTGGGGCCTGTGTGACGCTGATGAATTGCTGATAAAGATCTTTGGGGTCTTGTCTATCTCTCCTCCTGGTGAGGCTCCCAAGCCTAGAAGGGAGAGTTTCCACACAGCGACACCGCGCTTGGAATTTCTGGAGCAGGATCTTTTCCAGGCTCTAATATCTAAAGAATGGGAATCCCCTTGTAAACTTCCAGGGGACTGGGATTGGAAATACCCTTTTCCCCCTGATGTGGTTAACTGTTGGTCAGCACCTCCCGTGGTGGATGCACCGATCATAGGGGTTGTTAACCCCCCCTTCATGGCAGCTCCTACCTATCGTACCCTTCGGGATGCTGAGGACCGGCGCATTGATAGACTGGCTTCCCACGCCTTTTCTTGTGCAGGGACGGTGCTGCGCCTGGTCTGTGCCGCGGCCATCACTGCGGTGGCCGCCAGAACCCTCATCAGAAAGATGCTTGATCATCAGCCTGAGGATATCCCCTGAGAGGTCTTTAATGCATTCTCCAATTGTGATGTATTTGTGAGGTTTATCCTTTTAGCGCTGGATGACACCATTAAGATGTGTGCAAGAACTTCTGCCCTTGTGGTAGCTATACACCGCCTGGTCTGGCTGCGACAGTGGGGTGCAGACGATGATACAAAAAAGGCTCTCACTGGCCTTCCCTTTAGAGGGAGACGACTTTTTGGATCCCGTTTGGACCTTTTTGGTAAAAAGGGCAAAACACCCCTTTGCAGAAGGCCGTCTCGGCCTCCTCGGGGCAGGGACTCCCCTCCCCCTCCCTATGTTAGTGTCAAACACGAACCAGGGGTGTGCTTCCAGCTATTCGGCGTAGATTCCCGCCCCAGGGTTGGCAGACAACGCCCTGGCCCCTCCGGCAGGACTAAGTCCAAATCTTCCAAAACCCCCCAAGCATGACAGGATGCCCTCGCCCTTCTGGGTGAGGGGACGGCCGCAGCACCTTGCTCCTATCAGGAGGCGTCATGCCTCCTTTTGGTGGATTCAGGAGGAAGTTTCCCCGGATGCAGGATGGAGTTTGCTGGGTGGTCCCTTCCCAAGATGTCAGGGTGCTTCGGGTCCCTCTCTCTCTTCAGGTGTTGGTGCAGGCCATGCACGGCCTGCGAGGTCTGAGGTCACTTGCAGGTTGCCCTTAACAGGCAGAGGCAGGGGCCTCTACACCAGCCTTTCCACATTCCCCCAAAAGGATGAGGCAGTCTGACCCATTCTGGCCTTCCATAGGTCCGGCAATTTTACATTCACAGGCAGTTTTCTGCATGGAATCTGAGTTGGGCCGCCAGCGCCATGCGCCCAGTGGGCCTCTTGCCGTCTGTGGAGATCTAAGATGATTATTTTAATATCCCTGTGTCTTCAGGACACCGAGGCTGTTACAGGTTAGTGTTGGAGGGCCAACACTGCTGATTGTGGCTTTGTTCTCTGGCCTCTCTTCTGCTCCCAGAGTGCTCGCCAAGGCACTGGCGGGGGTGATGTCTCTGATGAGACCAAGGGCGTTCGCGCAAAGACCTACCTGGTCTTCCTTCTTTACTTCCCAATCTCTACATCAGGCCGAGTTGATTACTTGGCTGGTGGTGTCTTTTGGGAGTCATTTGGATGGGTGCTCAGTCACCTCAATTTCTCATTGTTCCCTTATTTGGTATCTCCATTCCTAGGGTTGCATTTGGATTCGGTTCAGGCTAGAACCTTCTTCCTTGGCAATAAGTGGACAATCTGGTTACATGGGCTCTGTCACTCATTGCTGTCCCCGTACCTTCACCAGGCAGGATTGCAGCTGGTTGGCCCATTGGTGGCTGCTCAGATGATGTCCCTTATACTCAGTGCCCTTGGGCTCTTCGGCAACTTATTGTTAATACTGGACAGGGTTCCAGCATCCCTGGAGCTGGGTCTGTGTACATTCCCCCTTGTTACGGTGGTTCCTCTTGAGATGGTTCAATTCAAGGAACCCGTCAGGGGGCACCCCCCTTTTCTTGCATCTTCCTGTAGATGGTCACCATGGTTACCAAATCTAGCAGGTTGACTGGGGGGGGGGGGGGATTCTTCTAAAATCCCCTGTGGTTCCGAGGTGGGGCCCTTAGGGGGTCCATATACCTACTGATTTTTGAAACAGTGAGCCTTCAGTTTGGCTCTATCTTGCTGGACTACTCCTTTTCAGGACCTGTCTATTTGGTCTGTCTGATGAAAGGAGCCTGTATTAATTATCTGTGTGGGACTCGGAGCAGGAAGATCCTCCAGGAAGGTTTCTGATCTTGATCTGGGTGGAGGGCAACGTTCCCTGACTTTCAGTGGTATTCGCTCCGGTGGATGTCCTTCTGCGTCAGGATGTGCTAATCCTGGTGTCGCTATGAGATCCAACTAGTGTGGATCTGTTTGGGCCCCGTCACTATCACAGGTTCTCGGCCCTTGTTTCCCTGTCCCAGAATATTCTGACTGTGGTCATGGGGCTTAGTAACGTTATGGCTGGACATTCTATTCTATATGTCTTATCTTCATTCACCCTGCTAGGCGGGGTTCTGTTCAAGATTGCTCTGGTAGGGGGGACCAGTGATACTGGTGGCCTAGTGGAGTGTGGTTCGCAGACGTGTTACTGAGGACAGCGGACCTGTACGTTCTGTCAGGAGTGCTGATCTGCCCACTCAGGCCCCCTTTTTTATGTCACCCCAATCTACAGGCTCTGGTCTAGACGGCCTGACGGCTGATTCATCCATCTTGATGGAGACGGGCTATTGGAAGTCTAGGAGCAAGCTTCTTCTTCTTCTTCCGTCTTTTATAGGGTATGGTGTACCCATATTGATTGGTGTGAGTCTAGGTCACTCCCCTGTTGGGCGTTCTCTGTTCCCAGGGTTATAGAGTCCTCACAGCATGGGTTGGAGTAGGTTCTCCATCTCTGTACTCTGAAGGTTCAAGTTCTGCCCTGTCCGCCTTCCTATTGAAGTCTTTTGCTCACTTTTTCCTTGGTTAAGCATTCTTTCGGGGATTGCTCATGTGCATTCCCCACGTAATTCTATGGTTCCCGTTGGGATTTGAATTTTATTCTGTTTGCCTTGCGGGGTGTTCCCTTTGGTCCTATTCCGGATGCTGTCTGGCTGTTTTTACCCTCAAGGTTGTTCTTCTGGGGGCTGTTGCTTCAGTCAGACGTATGCCTGAGTGGGCGGCTCTGTTTAGCTAGCCCTCGTTCTTTGATATACGAGATATGGTAGTGTTCGTTTTACGCCGGACCTTCTGCCTAAGGTGGTGTCTTATGTTCATGTATTCAAGACATCTTGTCTTTTTTCTGTGCCTTATTCCTAGTAACGCTAAAAAAAAAAAAAGGGTGGGGGGTTTAGGTTCCCTCAACAGCTGTTGAAAGTGTTTTTCTTAGATTGTCTCTCGTCCCTTAGGGGGACTGATTCCCCTTAGGGTTTGCGGGCGTCTCCATCCTGTATGTGCCTGATTTCGTCTGATTCCAGGGGTTAAGCGGCCTTTGGCCTGGTCTTTACTTGGATGGGTTGTACCTTCTGGTTCTAGGAAAGGTTTCGGCTTCTGCCAAGGCTACTGTCAGCGTTTTGGACTTGTCAGGCTGTTACTCAGGCCTATTCTTTTAAGGGGAAGAATTTTCTTCTCGCCTTACTTCTGATTCTACTTGTGCTTCGGTATCTTTAGGCCTTTCGGCACCAGGTTTTCTGTTGAACAAGTCTGCTAGACCGCTGCTTGTTCTCTGTTCATACCTTTTCAAAGGTTTTTATGAGGTTGACGTTAGAGCTCTGCTCATGTCGCTCTTGGTAGCAAGGTTTGCAGGTGACAGTGCTTTTAACTGTCTGCTGTGCCTTTTTTTGTTGTGTATCCCACCCTGCTTAATGGACACTGCTATTGGATGTCCCAAGTGTAAGTATTATATTTGGAGCAGGACGTACTGTATACTTAGAATAATACAATTCTGTGAAATACTCACCTGTAGAATTGGTATTATATGTATACAGTACGTCCTGCTCCACCCCACCCTGGTTTTTGCATTATTCTGGATCCCCTGTATGGTGATTGTGATCATTGTTGATTATTACCAGTTTTTGGTGGTTAGTTTCTCCCGGCTTCTTTTTCACTGCTTTTCAATGCTGGGGATTTGTGAGAGGTCCCTGGGTATATGAAGGGCCGGGAGGAGCCTGTTTTTTGCATGTCTGCAGTGCACAGCGCCATCTGGTGGAGGATTACCCAAGTGTAAGTATGATATTTGGAGCAGGACGTACTGTATACGTATAATACCAATTCTACAGGTGAGTATTTCACAGAATTGTATTTTTGCGGCCGTTGTTGGGGCCGGTTTCACTTTCAACAGTTAACACACACACATCACATGCGGATCAAATTTCCGGATATCCCGCGGCCATGGTATGAGGATTGTGTCAGAGAGGGGGCGTGGTCAAGGGCCCGTCACCAACATTAGACATTATTCTCAATGTTACGCTCTGCGACTTCTTATTATTCCTGATGGGCAATATTGCCCTTGAATATAAGGCTGGCCAGCTGGTGTGAGTGGTTAGTGTGTGATTGGATGCGTGGAACCCAGGATTCCTGGTTGGGGCCCCCTCGTGGTTTTTATTACAGCATATGCTATTTTATATACCAGTAGTGTTAGTGTTTGTATTTAAATGTGCATTTATGTCCTGTGCCTTCATTTTTGGTCATTAAATGAGTGTGTTTTGGTATTATTTTTCAGCCTGCTTTGTGTTTCTCGTCAGCCCAGCCATTAACCTTGTCTGTGTATGTATGTTCTTTTTGAGTTAGATTGTCGGTTAGCTGGGCGCCCCAATTGAAGGCAGTGTGAGACTCTTTAATCTAGGGGTCTCCCAAGTGTTTTATTCTTTTTTTGCTATGGATGCTGTGGATACCCCGAAGGTCTTGGCTCACCTTTTTGAGGTTCTGGCAATTTCTCCTCCTGAGGAGGCTGCTCCTCAAAAAGGGAAGGAATGGAATGGGAGAAGCCTACTCGGCTTCCAGGTATTCCTCAAGGTTGGGATAAAAAGTATCCCTTTCCGGTGGACGTGGTAAAATGATGGTCGTCCCCTCCCGAGGTTGATGCCCCGGTGCTCGGGTTATCCAATACTTCTATTTTGCATTCTCCTGACTCCACCACTCTCAAAGATGGTGAGGATAAACGCATTGATCAGATGGCTTGCCACGCGTTTGCTAGTGTCGGTTCAGCCTTGCGGCCTGTTTGTGCTTTGGCGCTTTTGGCAGTGGCTACCAGGTCTGTGGTTAGAGACCTGTTTAGTACCTCCAGGCTTGACCCGGCTAGTGATGAGTTCGCCGCCCTTAAGCGGTGTGAATTGTTCATGTTCATTGTGCTTGCCGCCTTGGATGACACCATGGTCATGTGTGGTAGAACCTCGGCCTTGCTTGTAGCTATTCGGCGGGCGGTATGGTTGCGCCAGTGGGGGGCTGATTTTGTGGCCAAAATGTTGTTTACAGCACTTCCCTTTGTGGGATTGTGGCTCTTTGGAGAAAGATTAGATTCTGTCACGAAAGGAGGGAAGGTACCTCAGCGTAAGAGGCAACATCGTCCCTTTCGGGGGGCGGCCTCCTTTAACCCTTCCTTTCGTGGTGCCAGAACTGGCAGAATTTTGGCCTTCTCTACCCTCAGAGGTGATTCCTGGAGTAGAGGCAGAGGTCGTGCCCGTCCAGGTCACAATTGGAGTTCCAAACCCAAGCCCGCTGCTAACCCAGCTCAGCAATGAGGGGGCGCCCTCACCTTGCGGGTGGGGGGACAGCTGCGGCACTTCTTCCAGGTCTGGGACCAGGAGGTCTCGGACAAATGGATTCTGGAAGTGGTGTCTTCCGGTTACAAGCTGGAATTCGAGATCCGGCCTCCTCCCAGATTCTTCAGGTCTTGAGTGCCTTCGGATCCACTAGCCGCACAGGGGCTCCGGGCGGCAGTAAGTTATCTGCTGGACTTGGCTGTCATTTGCCCAGTGCCTTTCGTTGAAAGAGGCTTGGGATTCTATTCCAATCTATTCATGGTGCCCAAGAAGGGCGGCTTTGTTCGACCCATTTTGGATCTGAAGCTCCTCAATCGGTTTATCCGCTTCAGGAAGTTTCGCTGGAAACCTTGCGGTTAGTCGCTGATTCTCTTCGTCAGGGGGACTTCATGACGTCCATAGACATCAGGGATGTTTATCTGCATGTACCTATCTTCCTGGCACACCAGAGATTCCTCAGCTTCGTGGTGGAAGATCAGCATTTTCAGTTTGTGGCCCTTCCATTCGGGCTTACCTCAGCTCCGAGGGTGTTCACCAAGGTATTGGCGGGGGTGATGGCCCTCCTCAGAGTCCAGGGCATTCGCATTGTACCATACCTGGACGACCTTCTTATTTTGGCTTCCTCTCTCAGCCAAGCGGAGCTAGACACCAGAGTGGTGGTATCCACGCTGGAGAGGTTCGGTTGGGTGATCGACTATTCCAAGTCCTCCCTCTCCCCGTCCAGGGAGGTTTCGTTTTTGGGCATGACTCTGGATGCCTTTCAGGCCATGGTGTTCCTTCCTCAGCCCAAGATTCTTCTGATCCAAGATTTGGTTCGGCTTCTGCTTTCCAATCCTCGCCCTTCTATCCAGCTAGGGATGAGATTGGTAGGTCTGATGGTGGCTTCCTTTGAGGCAGTCCCTTTTGCCCAGTTTCTCATGAGGACTCTTCAGCTCCATCTTCTAGCGACTTGGGACAAGTGTCCGCTGTCATTGGATCAGTCTTGTCTGCTGTCTCCCCGGGCTCAGCAGTCCCTTCAGTGGTGGCTAGTGTCAAGCAATCTGTTGAAGGGCAGATCCTTTCTGACCCCTTGTTGGGAAACGGTCACCATGGGCGCCAGCCTGTCGGGCTGGGGGGGCTTCTGGAGGGAACATCAGTTTCAGGGGTTATGGGGGCCTCGGGAGGCTCATACCCCTATCAACGTTTTGGAGCTACGGACCATTTGGTTGGTTCTGTGTCGCTTGACTCTTCTATTGCAGGAATTGCCAGTTCAAGTCCGATCGGACAGTCGGATGGTGGTCGCTTACATCAATCACCAAGGAGGGACTCGCAGCAGGAGTGCCCTTAGGGAGGTATCTCTGATCCTTGTTTGGGCAGAGAGCAATGTCCCATGCATCTCAGCCATTTACATCCCGGGAGTAGAGAACACGAAGGCGGACTCCCTGAGCAGGAGATCCTCTCGCCGAGGAGAATAGTCTCTCAGTTCCAAGGTATTCCAGTCCCTTTGTCACAAGTGGGGGACTCCGGAGGTGGATCTCTTTGCCTCACGTCACAATCACAAGCTTCCTGCCTTTGTGTCTCTGTCTCAGGATCCTCTGGCCATGGCAGTGGATGCCATGTCCCTGGCTTGGAGGGAACTGGGGTTTCTGTACCTGTTCCCCCCCCCTTCTCCATGGTGGGCAAGGTGGTGCGCAAGCTATCTCTAGAAGGGGCACCAGCAATTCTGGTGGCTCCAAGGTGGCCAAGACGAGTGTGGTTCGCAGACGTCGTGCGGCTGGCAGTAGATCAGTTGTATCTGCCTCTTCTTCCGGATCTTATCACCCAGGGTCAATTACGCTACCCCAATTTACCAATGCTGGCTTTGACGGCCTGGCTGCTGAAACCTCCATCTTAAAGGAGGAAGGTCTTTCTGATGCGGTGGTTCAGACTCTTGTTAGAGCTAGGAAGAAATCTTCCTCTAACGTCTACTATAGGACTTGGAGGTCTTATATTAACTGGTGCGAGGCTAGGGCCTTGCCTTGTAGGGTGTTTTCTATTCCCAGAATTCTGGAGTTTCTTCAACATGGTCTGGACTCAGGGTTCCAGCTTAGTACTTTGAAAGGGCAGGTTTCTGCCCTGGTGGTTTTCGTTCAAAGGTCTAAGTTAAGATATTGTCTGGTTAAGATATTTTTCCAGGGGGTTACTCATGTGCGTCCTCCTAGAAAGCCCTTGCTGCCGGTTTGGGATTTTAACTTGGTTCTGTCGGCTCTCCAGGGGCCTCCTTTTGAGCCGGTGCATGATATTGCTCTTTCTCTGCTCACTCAGAAAGTTGCCTTTTTGGTGGCTATTACCTCTGTTCGGCGTGTCTGAGTTGGCGGCCTTGTCTATTCAGGCTCCTTACTTTGAGAGGCACCTGGACAAGGTAGTTTTCCGCTTTAAGCCGGATTTCCTTTCTAAGGTGGTTTCGGCCTTCCACCTTAATCAGGATGTAGTTCTCCCTTCCTTGTGTCCCAAGCCTAGTAATGACAAGGAGAGGTCCTTACATTCTTTAGATGTGGTTCGATGTGTGAAATATTATTTGGTGGCTACTTCTCCTTTTCGTGGTGCCCTCCGGGCCCGGGAAAGGTCTGGCGTCTGCTAAGTCTTTCATTAGTAAATTGATTCGACAGGCCATTGTTGGGGCCTATTCTGCCAAGGGGAAGGTTCCCCCTTTTCGTGTTACTGCTCATTCTACTCGTGCTGTTGGAGCATCTTGGGCTTTTCAGCATCAGGCTTCTGTTGAACAAGTTTGCAAGGCTGCTACTTGGTCTTCTGTTCATACTTTTTCTGAGTTTTATAAGGTTGATGTGCAGGCCTCAGCGGATGCTGTTTTTGGCCGCAAAGTTCTGCAAGCTGCAGTCGTTTACGTTTGCATTATTGCCTTTATGGGCACTGCTATTGGATGTCCCAAGTGTCATGAATATTCGGAAGCGGGGTGTGTGACATACTGGGAATAATACCATTTTGTGATTACTTACCTGTAAAATGGTTATTACAAGTATGTCACATACCCCGCTTCATCCCGCCCTTTTTTTGGTTTTCTGGGATCCTTTATATGGTGAACCTTTTTCTTTGCTGTTTACATTTGGCTCTTCCTGGTCCCTTTACTGCTGTCTTATACAGGGGAATGGTGGGAGTTCCCAGGTATTTATGGACCGGGAGGGGTTCCTTTTTTAATGTCATCTCTGCAAGATCCCCCTCTACAGGACAGTTACCCAAGTGTCATGAATATTCGGAAGCGGGGTGTGTGACATACTTGTAATAACCATTTTACTGGTGAGTAATCACAAAATGGTATTTTTTTACTGGTGAATCTGTTGGAATCAGCAAGTTAAAGGAGCAGGGTACATCTATTAGAATGCAATTCGGAAGTTCAAGCTAAAGGTGGTGCAAGATCATTTGGTTCTCCCCGCAATCACGGTCTATCTTCGCATAGATATTTTTGTAGTTGGACCTAGAATTTATTTTCTCTGTCACTACTCTTCTCAAAAGCTTTTTGATCAAAAGCTTTTTGGAGGGTGCGGTTTACTTGCTCTCATAGCACAGGGTGTCTTTGGAGCCTTGAGACCTCAATTTGGTCCTTTTTAACCATTTAAATAATTATTTTGTCTCAACTTTTTCAGAAGGTGACCTTCTTGATGGCCATTATGTCGGTAACAGATGTTTCTGAGCTGTCAGTGCTGCCAGTAGAATGAACTTTCTTTATCCTACAGCCTGAAGTCTAGAGTTTGCCTTTTACACATAATCTTTGGGTCAAACAAAAAGACAAAAAGAAGTAGCCTGTATTCAACATTACTTGTTTTCTTGGCGCAACAGACTATTTCTAAGATTTTTGCGATTTTATTCCTGGATGTGGCAGAATTGATACTTATGGGTTGACACTTGACCGCAGGTATGACTGAAATAATCTACCTAGCAATCTCAATAAATAATATAAATGAAAATGCCTATCACAATCAAGTGCAAGTAGCAAACCAAGAATAGATATAAACCTATAGGGATGTTAATGCAAAAAGCAAATGAAACAAAAGATATACAAGCACAGAAAGCATACTCATTCAGTGGGTGTAGGTCCTCACTGCAGGCCCTTGCATTCTGTGGTATCTAAGCACCACTGCCTTCAGGGTATGTCAGTTCTGCAATATGTCTGCTTTTAAAGTGGCTATTCCGATTTGCTATGCCCCCTTTGTAAACCTCACACAACTTGCCCCTAAAATTTAGCTTCCCGGACAGTCTTGTGGTGCATGCATGGCTCTCGTCCAATCAGAAAATAAGATAGCATCATGCATGGCATACGCCCTTGTTTTGAACAGAACTCCAACATAAGGAAGGCTGAGCCAGCACCGAATGCGAGGAGGATGGAATTTAAGCTGTCTGGATGGATGCCAGAAGGGGCCGAGCCAAGCCACTCATTGATGTGTTTTCAGTCAGTTGGGATGGCAAGGTCAGATCTTCCACCACAGCTCTGTTCAACAAGTAATGGCGAAGAGGCTCGGCAGTGAACCCAAGCCTCTACCTTGAAATATAGAAAAAACCAAGCATTAAATAAAGAGTATGATACACCTATATTATAATCTATATGAAGTACTATATAGAAAACTGTACATATGTAGCGCATAGAAGAGCAACCACAGTTTGTATACTATTATATATGTTGTCATATAAAAGGTGACATTTAAATGTTACAGGTTGTATGTGTAAAGCCCAAAACTAAGATTCTTACATTTCAAGTTTATAGTAAGATGCTAATTAACGTTAGACTATTAACTATTGTAAGTGGCTGCTTGGTAAGTGGTGAGTTAAAGCAGGATCTCCTGTGGTAAGCTTTGGGAAACTGGGCTAAATTGGTAAGTAAAATATAACAAACTGTAGTTGTTTTATTTTTGTGAATCAGTGAGTTAATGCTGGCACAAATTTAAACTAAGGAAAAAAAAAACTTTTTTGGGTTTTTTTTTTAACTTTCTCTCTCCTGGATTCCTGCTGATGCCTAATTGAAGCAGGTGTGTTATAAGCTATTGTACAGCTCTTGGAGCTTGCTCCTGGAGGCTGACTCTGTAAGTGGCTGCTTGGTAAGTGGTGAGTTAAAGCAGGAGTTGAAAGCAGAAGTGCTGAAGCTGTAAGTATCTACCTTTGATTTCAGATTGTTATTTTAAGTGTTGTAAATTCATCACTCAGTGTTCCAACAAATTGATACAATGGATTCCATGCCTAACAATGCTGTTCAGTGTACATCTTGTGCTATGTATGCACTTATTCTTGGTGTGCCACACACCCCGCTTCACTTCTTAAATATTCATTACTTCATGGGTTAATCCACCGCAGGTGACGTAGTGCAGAGAGGAAGTCTTGTAACGAGCCCCCTTCCGGCCCATATATACCTGGTACCTCCCTTCAATCACCAGTATTTTTCTCTCTGCTTGACAAACAGAGGTTGGAAGTTTCCTGCTTACAGGTAGGTCGGGGTATTCTTACCCCGCCACCCCCCTTTTGGTCTATTTCTGCCCGGTTTGAGTTTGTATACCTTTATGGTGGATAGGAAGCCTCCCAGCCTAGGCTGCTCACCGGGTAATTGGTAGACGGCACTATTGGTGCCTAGGAGCTTATCTCCTCCGCTCGTCCCCCTCTTTTGGGGGCAATGCGGCAATCCGGCATGGTGATCCGGAAATGGGATGCCCCTGTCCCGAGGGTCCCCGTAGCCCCTTACTCTCCCGTTTCGGTCCCTTCTCCCTTCACTATGGGGGGGGGGGGGGGGGGGGGTATAGAGGGTTGTGTATCTTGTATAGTGTTTTCACTGTATTGCTGTCTTTTTCTGTGTGTTCACTTTGTGCATAGAAGCAGACTGCGCAGCAGCATGGTGCGCTTTGTCTGTTATGCTGGAGCTCCGGGCAGATACTTTTTAGAGATGGCCAGTGTGTTGGTCAGCGTTATGGGGGCGGGGCAGCGGACCGCGCTCAGCTGCTGTGCTTTCACTTCAGATGCGTCCCCTCCCGCCTCCCTCCCTTCCCCGCTGCTCCGTGCGGCAGCCTGTGTGGCTGCGCTTATGTCTCCTTCCCCCTCCTCCGCCGCCTGGCTGGGTGTCAGCCAGCGCAGCTGGTGGCAATCCCTCAATGAATGGAACGGGGCGGCTCCCTGTGACGCGGGGGGGGGGAGGGGCGTGGCGCCGGCGGAAGCGGCGCTCGGCGGCCCCAGCCTCACTTCCTTCCTGTCTCTGTTAAGAGAGGTCACGTGGGGGGGGCGCGCGCTGCAGCAACACATGGGTTTTGTGTTCTACTGCTGCGGCTGCTACATGTCCCTCCGGTCTGGCTGTCAGGCAAGCGGCCCCGCTTTTGTGGGGCCGAGAGTGAGATTTCTTATGGGGCAAGCTTTTAAGGATGCACTCTTATCATGCTATTGTGAACATGCTGCATATGTTACACTGACAAGGGATCTGATGGTTTTGTTTTTCTTTCCTTTCAGATCCTGGGATCCCTCTTTTATTGCGGCCCTCCGGCTCTATATTGCCTGGCTAGTCATTCTTTTTATATGAAATTGCACATTTTAGATATATATATACATATATATATATATTTTGAGACTGTTAAGGGGGACCTTTTCTCTTAAAAAAAAAAAATGTATTTACAAAAACCCTCCCTTCCGGGACATTCTTTATAAGGGGGCATCCCGGGTTGGCTTATGCCTTAAAAGTCCCAGTGTTTGCGATACCATAAATCACCAATATGGAGGCTTCTGTTACTACCGGAAACGACTCGTTAGAGCCGTCCAGGGGGTGTGTAAAATGTGGGGCTGCGCTCCCTGCTGATGATATCTTTATTTGCATTTCTTGTGCAAGGCAGGTTATTGCGCGTCAGTCTGTTGATCCGGCTGCTGACCCGTCGCAACCTTCATCATCTCCTGCCTCTCCCTCCCTGTTCCGGACCCCGCATGACACTGTCAAAGGTGGGGATTCGCAATCCGAGGTGGTGGTAAAATCGGCCAGTCTTCGGGAAGTATTGCCCGTTAAAGCGGGGCTGAAGGCCCCTGCAAAACGGAAGCGCCTGACTCCGGTATCTTCGGCTCCTCAGGACGAATTGTGTGAGCCTGTGGAATGGTCCGATGGCTCCCCGGATGAGGGTGAATTCCTCTTGGAGTCAGATGAGCCGGCAGATCAGCTTGAGGCTGATGCGATTGGCGATTGGTCGGCGGGGGTTGCCCTTGACACCCCCTCCATTCTGGCTCAAATGTTTGAAATTCTGAATTTAGATCCGCCTGAGGCTGTCACCCTGCCAAAGGGTCAGTTGTTTAAAGAGCCTCAGCCGCGTTTGGTTTTTCCCAGACAGCACCACTTTGAGAGGGTGGTCCTCAAAGAATGGGAACATCCCACGCGGTTATCTGGAATCCCTTCCAGTTGGGAAAAGCGTTATCCTTTTCCGCCAGAATTGCTGAAGCTTTGGTCCGTCCCTCCTGAAGTCGATACCCCTGTGCTAGGGCTATCTAGCTCCGCTATGGTACAGTCTGCTGAGACTTCTGTCCCTAAAGATGGGGAGGATCGTATGATTGACCAGTATGCTCGCCATGGCTTTGTTTATGCTGGGTCAACGATGCGCCCCCTGTGCGCTTCGGCCCTTCTTCTTTTAGCAGTAAGATCTGTAATCCAGGGGCTATGCGAGGATCTCAATCCCGCTTGTGATGAGTTCGCTGCGCTTAAGCAGTGCGATTCTTTTGTGTCTTACGTTCTATCCGCTCAGGACGATGCGCTGGCTATGAGTAGCAAGACAGCGGCAATGCTGGTCGCTATTCGTCGGTCAGTATGGCTGCGACAGTGGTCGGCGGACTCAGCTTCTAAAAAGGTGCTCACAGCTCTCCCCTTTTTGGGGTTGCGTCTGTTCGGGGAGAAAATTGATTCAGTCGCAAAGGGTGGTAAGATGCCACAACGCAAGAGGCCTCGACGCCCCTTCAGAGGGGCAGCTTCTGGTAGGCCGTCCTTTCGAGGATACAGAGCGGGTAGGGGGGCTTCCCTTCCCTCTACCAGTCGTACAGGTTGGACGCGGGGGAGGGGCCGTGGCCGTCCCGCCCAGTCCTGGGGCTCCAAGCCCAAACCTGCTGGTAAGCCCGCTCAGCAATGAGGGGCTGCCCTCACCCGTGCGGGTGGGGGGACGATTGCGACACTTCTCCCAGGTTTGGAACCGGGAGGTTCCGGACAGATGGATTCAGGAGATAGTGTCGTCCGGTTACAAGCTGGAATTCGAGTCTCGCCCTCCTTCACGGTTCTTTCGGTCTCGGGTGCCCATCGATCCTTTGGCCGCACAGGGGCTCCTGGCGTCGGTAGAGAATCTGTTACAGATGGCGGTCATCCGGCCGGTACCGCGTTTAGAGATGGGCCTCGGTTTCTACTCCAATCTGTTCGCAGTCCCCAAGAAGGATGGGTCAGTTCGTCCCGTCCTGGACTTGAAGTTACTCAACAGGTTCATCCGTTTTCGGAAGTTTCACATGGAAACCTTGCGCACTGCCGTCGGCTCTCTTCGGCAAGGGGACTTCATGACGTCCATAGACATCAAGGATGCTTATCTGCATGTTCCCATCTGCCACCCTCATCAACGTTTTCTTCGATTCATGATGAAGGATCGGCATTATCAATTCGTGGCACTTCCGTTTGGCCTTACCTCAGCTCCAAGAGTGTTCACCAAGGTGCTGGCAGGGGTCATGGCCATTTTCAGAGCTCGGGGCATTCGTGTCGTACCTTATTTGGACGACCTTCTTATCATGGCTCCGTCACTCGATCAATCGGAGAAAGACACCAGGGTGGTGCTCTCCACGCTGGAAAGTTTCGGTTGGGTGATCAACCTCTCCAAGTCCTCCCTCGCTCCGGCCAGGGTGGTGTCCTTTCTGGGGATGCAGTTAGACTCTCATCAACACAGAGTGTTTCTCCCTCAGTCCAAAATTCTTCTGATTCAGGAGTTGGCTCGGGTCCTACTCTCCAATCCTCGGCCGTCCATCCGTCTGGGGATGAGGCTGGTAGGGTTGATGGTTGCCTCCTTCGAGGCAGTTCCTTTTGCTCAATTCCACACGAGGACGCTTCAGCTTTATCTGTTGGCGTCTTGGGACCGGCAGCCTCGGTCGCTGGATCAGCCCTTCCAGTTGTCCTCCCGGGTCCGGCAGTCCCTCCAGTGGTGGTTGGTCTCGACCAATCTCGTGAAGGGCAGGTCTTTCCTGGCCCCCCTTTGGGAAATTGTCACCACGGACGCCAGTCTGTCGGGATGGGGCGGATTCTGGAAGGAGCTGCAGTTCCAGGGGCAGTGGGGACCTCAAGAGGCCCACTTACCCATCAATATTCTGGAACTGAGAGCCATCCGTCGGGTGCTTGCTCTCCTGACTCAGCACGTTCTGGGCCTTCCGGTCCAGGTGCGTTCGGACAATCGAACAGCGGTTGCTTACATCAATCATCAGGGAGGGACTCGCAGCCTGAGTGCTCTCAGAGAGGTGTCCCTGATCCTGACCTGGGCAGAGGCCCATGTTCCTTGTCTCTCGGCTGTATACATCCCAGGAGTGGAGAACCTGGAAGCGGACCGCTTGAGCAGGGGCTCTCCCCGTCGGGGAGAATGGGCCCTCCATCCTCTGGTATTTCGCTCACTGTGTCGCCGATGGGGGACACCAGAGGTGGACCTGTTTGCCTCTCGTCACAATCACAGGCTCCCGAACTTCGTGTCGCTCTCCCAGGATCCTCTGGCTCTGGCAGTGGACGCCATGTCCCTGAGCTGGGGGGATCTGGGGTTTCTGTACCTTTTTCCTCCGATACCCATGCTAGGCAGAGTGCTTCGGAAGTTGGCTCTGGAAGGGGTGGCCGCCGTTCTCGTGGCCCCAAGTTGGCCGAGGCGAGTGTGGTTCGCAGACATCGTTCGGCTGGCAGTGGACCAGGTCGTTCTGCCTCTTCGGCCCGATCTGCTCACTCAGGGTCGATTGTGTTACCCCAATTTACCAGCGCTAGCTTTGACGGCCTGGCTGCTGAGACCTCCATCCTAAAGGAGGAGGGTCTTTCTGATTCAGTCGTTAAGACTCTGATCAGTGCCCGGAAGAGGTCTTCTTCTATCATCTACTATAGGACCTGGAAAGCCTATATCGCTTGGTGCGAGATGAGATCTTTTCCTTGTAGGGTATTTTCGGTCTCCAGGATTCTGGAGTTTTTACAATCTGGGCTGGACTCTGGTCTTCAGCTAAGTACGTTGAAAGGGCAAGTTTCTGCCTTATCTATCTTTTTTCAGAAGCGTGTTGCGCTTAAGCCTTTAGTTAAAACTTTTTTCCAGGGGGTTACGCATGTGCGGCCTCCCAGGAAACCATTACTCCCGGTTTGGGATTTGAATTTGGTTCTTTCTGCTCTTCAGGCTCCTCCTTTTGAGCCTTTGCAAGATATTGCTTTATCTACCCTGACTCAGAAGATGGTCTTCTTGGTAGCGATCACTTCGATCCGGCGTGTCTCGGAATTGGCGGCCTTGTCTATCCAGGCGCCTTACTTCGAGAGACATCAGGATAAAGTGGTTTTTCGGTTCAAGCCAGACTTTCTTCCTAAGGTGGTTTCTGCTTTTCATTTGAACCAAGATATTGTTCTTCCCTCCTTGTGTCCTAATCCTAAGAATGACAAAGAGAGGGTTTTGCATTGTTTGGATGTAGTACGCTGTGTTAAGTACTACTTGGTTATCACGTCTCCTTTCCGTAGGACGGATTCCTTTTTTGTTGTGCCCCATGGGCCTAAGAAGGGTTTGGCACCAGCCAAATCTGCCATTAGCAAGTGGATACGTCAGGCCGTTACTGCGGCCTATTCTGCTAAGGGAAGAGTTCCCCCTTTTCGTATTACTGCTCATTCCACTCGCGCTGTTGGGGCGTCTTGGGCTTTTCAGCACCAAGCTTCTGTTGAACAGGTTTGTAAGGCCGCCACCTGGTCTTCTGTTCACACTTTTTCTAAGTTTTACAAAGTTGATGTGCGGGCCTCAGCGGATGCTGGTTTTGGCCGCAGAGTTCTGCAGACTGCAGTCATTTAAGTTATGCTTCACCTGGCCTTGAGATGCCCTTCCCTTGTGGACACTGCTTTTGGATGTCCCATGAAGTAATGAATATTTAAGAAGTGAAGCGGGGTGTGTGGCACACCAAGAATAATACCATTTTGTGAGTACTCACCTGAAAAATGGATATTGTTGGTGTGCCACACACCCCGCTTCACACCCGCCCTTTTCGGTATTACCGAAGCCTTTATATGGTGAAGCCTTTTTATATCAAATTTGATTTTGAGGTTACTGGTGGAATACTGGTACCTTGTATTACTGCTTTTTGATTATACTGGTGATTGAAGGGAGGTACCAGGTATATATGGGCCGGAAGGGGGCTCGTTACAAGACTTCCTCTCTGCACTACGTCACCTGCGGTGGATTAACCCATGAAGTAATGAATATTTAAGAAGTGAAGCGGGGTGTGTGGCACACCAACAATATCCATTTTTCAGGTGAGTACTCACAAAATGGTATTTTTGATCAATCGGTCGATGGTGGATATTTATGCCCCGGATGTCTGCGAATTGCTGATTTGGAAGCCGTCATTCACAATCTAAATAAGCGATTGGCAACACTGAGAGACGTTGTCATGCGAAAGAGTCTGGATCTCACTGATCTGGCACTGCATGGGTAGGGGAGGGGGAGGGTAGAAGGCGGGGTAGGGGTAAAAGTTAGAGGCTAGCCCCGAACAGGCACCTCCAAACAAGTTTGCCCAGTTGGCAGATGAGGAGGATGTTAGCTCAGGGATGGCACAGCTGCAGCAAGACACATCTGTCGGCTCCAGTAAGAAAGGGAGGAGAAATGGGAGAACAGGGCAGGCAAGACAGGTGCTGGTAGTGGGTGACTCTATTATTAGGGGAACAGACAGGGCAATCTGTCACAGAGACCGGGATTGCCGAACAGTGTGTTGCCTTCCTGGGGCAAGAGTACGGCATGTAGCGGAGCGAGCTGACAGATTATTGGGAGGGGCTGGCATGAACCCAGCGGTCATGGTGCATATTGGCACAAATGACATAGGAAGAAGTAGGTGGAAGGTCCTTTAAAAATGATTTCAGGGACTTAGACCGTAAGCTTAAGGCAAGGACCTCAACTGTAGTATTCTCAGAAATACTACCAGTACCAAGAGCCACACCAGAGAGGCAGCGGGAGATTAGAGGGGTAAACAGGTGGCTCAAAAATTGGAGTAAAAAGGAGGGGTTTGGGTTCTTAGAGAACTGGGCTGACTTCACAGTGGTCTACAGGTTCTTTGGCAGGAATGGGTTGCACCTCAATGGGGAGGGTGCATCTGTTCTGGGGGAGAGGATGGCTAAAAGGTTGGAGGAGTGTTTAAACTAAGCACTGGGGGGGGGGGGGGTAATAGCAGTTACAAAGGGGAAGTTAGGAACGAAAGTGACAGTGGGTGTAGACATGAAACTGGGGGTGGAGAGGGGGGAGGGGATTAGTACATCTAGGAGGAAAAAGGGCAATATACAAAATTATCATAAGCATTTGAAATGCATGCTTACAAATGCTGGAAGCTTGACTGATAAAATGGATGAACTAGAATTGATGATAATAGAAGAGCAATATGACATAGTGGGGGTAACAGAGACCTGGCTGGATGAAAGCTATGACTGGGCAGTAAATCTACAGGGCTACTGTGTGTTTAGGAGAGACCGTAACAAACGCAAAAGGGGGTGGAGTCTGCTTAATTGTAAAATCCTCTACAACCCACTCTGCGGGAGGATATATGTGAGGGGAATGACCATGTGGAGTCTATATGGGTAGAAATACATGGAAGGAGAAACAAAAATAAAATAATGATGGGGATTTGCTACAAACCTCCCGATATATCCGAATCCATAGAAAATATGATGCTAAGGCAAATAGATATAGCCGCTAAACTAAATGAGGTAGTGATTATGGGGGACTTTAACTACCCAGATATACCCCTCGATTCAAAGAGCAAAAGTTAAGTGATTTCGTATCGAGAATCGTAAGTTTGGGTGGGTGTTTGTAATTTTTTCTTGTTTTTTTGGCCATTTCGTATTCGCACGATCGTTCGCGCATAGACGTATATGAACATACGCATTTCGTACGAGAATCGTATAATTTGCGTTAGTTCGTGTGTTTTTCCCGTCCAAATCGTATTATTTGCGTCCGATCCTATTTTTTACGTCCTTCACATGGGCTTGCGCCCAATTCAGAGAGGTGATTGCTAATTGTTTTGAAGCCCATTAAAGAGCTGCTTTACGAAATGTTTGCCGGCAGCTATTTGGCCTCGGGAGTAGGATGGAGCGGAGCGAGTTTGTGGCACATCAAGGGCTTATGCTTTTTGGCATTGAGTTGATCGAGATGTCTGAGAGCAGATTGCCCCTGCGTCGTCGCATGAACATCGATAGCATGAATGATGTTGAGCTGTTCGAGCTGACCAGGCTTAATCGCGCTTCCCTCCATAAATTATATAGTGAGCTGCGGCCATGGTTAGCCCGCACCACAAGGAAGGGGCATGCAATTTCAGGTATGACCAAGATGCTTGGCTGCCTGCAATTTTTGGCGAACGGCTCGTTCCAGAGGCTGGGTGCCCTCTCTGTGGGGATGTCACAGCCTACGCTGAGCCGCGCACTGTCTAAATTTTTGGAAGGCATGGCTGCCATAACTCAAAAATATATTTTTTTTCCAGATGATATGGCAGCCAGAAACGCCATTAAGCTTGGTTTTTATAATGTGGCCGACATGCCCAACGTTATTGGTGCAATTGACTGCACACATGTGGCACTCGTACCTAGGGCAGCCGACGAGTATATATATAGGTATTGAGATTGGTTATTATGTTGCCCAACGTGTCATGTAACCTGTTTTCCTTTGCGGCAGCATATTTGTTTATCCCTCATTTGTGTAGCTGCTTTATCTCGGCTTTTCATTAGTCTTTCCCAATAGAGTGCAGACATGTTTTGTGGTTAATTTATTAGTTTGGGTCAAATATTAATTACCCTTTTTGTATGTTTTTTCCTTAAGGAATCGTAAAATGGGACACTCACTTAATGTCCAGGCCGTGGTTGGTCCGGATATGCGGTTTATGAGTGTCCTTGCCGGCTACCCCGGATCGTCCCACGACTCCTATATCCTCCGGCGATCTGGGTTGTTTCGGAGATTTGAGGCAGGTGAATTTTCGGGGGCATGGCTGCTTGGTAAGTGTGTCCTATTTGTGTGTTATTAAATGTGGCATTAATCTTGTATTTGTTGATATGTTTGTTTTGGAAAACTTTACAGAAGCGTACAACTGCGTTTTTCTTGGCTCATATATTAGGAACTTACCCAAAAAATCCTTGTCTCGCTGTGGCCTTCAGAATGTTTTCCCTTTAGTTAGGATGTCTGTAAGTTCCTTGTGCCTAAATATATTGGTTTGGAGTTTATACCCAAGGATCTTTGACCTTTGGCTCCTTTGGGACTATTGGTCTTTAAATGTCAAAGTGGACTTAAACTGCATACATTGTATTTTCCAGTGAAATGTGGATAGGGATCTTTGACCTTTGGCTCCTTTGGGACTATTGGTCGTTAAATGTCAAAGTGGACTTAAACTGCATACATTGTAGTTTCCAGAGAAATGTGGATAGGCCCTCCGCAGCATCCTAATTGTAACATGTCTGAAAACTACAAATATATGTAAAATACAAATACCCTTGGCCGTGCAGATGTTTGTTAATTAATTGGTATATAGAAGTGCCATTTTTATTTAGGTTATACCTTAGTGCAATTTTTGGGGGCCCTAATGTGCCGTGTTTTTTTTTGGGAACACTTTACCTTACATCATTATGATATCTGTGAAATTTTTGGTGTTGGTTGTGTTGCCTTTTTAATTTTGATTACATTTAATTCTCTGTTTAAGGTGATTCCGGGTACCCACTTCTACCCTGGCTCATGACGCCTGTGCTGCGGCCCCAGGATGCCTCTCAGGAAGCGTATAACCGTGCGCATCGCAAGACCCGGGCTGTTGTGGAGAGGGCCTTTGGTCTGCTGAAGACACGTTTTCGTTGCCTTGACCATACTGGGGGGGCCCTGCAATATGATCCCAAGAAAGTGATCGACATTATAATGGCATGTGCTGTTTTGCACAATTTTGCCATCATGGAACGTGTCCCACGTTATGTGGACAGCCTGCCCTCTTCAGCCGTCGAGGATGAAGCCGAGAATTTTGAGGGGCCCCCCAGTGAGTCTGGCCAATCTGTTCGAGCCAACCTGATCAGCCAGCATTTTAGTTAACTTTTTTCCCTGTCTCACCATTCTGTATGTCTGTGTTATCCTTTTTGTTACATATGTTGTTTTGCCGTAATGTGGCATTACCTCTAAGTAAAACATTTAGACCTTAATTGTTGCCTAATGTATTTCATGTAGTTTCCTTAGCTTTAGCTTTGCATTGTTACACCTCTTCAAACCAAAATTATCTGGTTTAGCCCAAGCTGTTAAAAATGTCTTCCCACTAAAAACGCCACAAGTATTGGTAGTGAATTTTTTGTTTTACTTTGAAAATGAAAAATTATAGTGGTTAACAGAAATCAGTCCACATACATCTGTGGTAACAAATGGATAACATTAAAAAAAAAAACATCGAGCACATCTACACCTGGAAGTGAGTGGCACAACCAAACAAGGACACCCATTCCAAAGGCCAGCCTAGTCCAGTCATTAATATTGCCTGTGCCCAGGGATATTTGGGCATGGCCATAATGTCACACAAACATGTCTGCAAACAGGAGGAGCACCAACCAAATACATAGGTAAAGCCATAAGTGGCCAGATAAACTCCACATAGACCTATGGCATTGGCTAGTGGCCTTAAGCATTACTCTAAGGAGCTATATGGGAGCAAATACAAAACACAACCTGCCAGAGCAACACAAAATGGATTGTTTGAAACCTCAAAGGACAAGTAAATACAGTGGGGGTTAAGAGAAAAGATGTCCCACACACCCATGGCTTAATAGGGTGGCTGCCCATAATACCCAGGTGGAGGTCCATGGGAATGGGACCTAGCCTGGGCCATGGCAGCATTGTGAATTTGAAACTGCTCCACAATGTTTCTCTGCATATTGGTCATCTCAGCCATGGCTGACTGGATGCCATTACTTGCATTGGCCACGTTGCTGTTGAGGGTACGCAACTCCGCGAGGATGCCCTGTAGACTGGTATGGATGTTCACCATGTCGGCATGCCTTTGCTCACGCTCTGTAACGAGCTGGGCGTCATAAGAGTCCCTTTGTTGGGTCCATAATTGAAGCAGGGCACTCTGCCTCCCCTGGGAAATTGTGGGGCGGCGTAATGGCGTCCGCCGCACAATTACCCTGGCTCTTGGGCGTGCCCTGCCGCGTGGTGTCGTACCCTCAACAGCAACCGGCCTGCTTTGCAAATCCTCAGCAGCAGAGTGAACACTGGGGACTGTAGTGTCAGTCTCCCCATGTGCAAGCACAATGGATGGAGATTCACTCTGCTGCTGAGGATTGGCCAGAGAAACATTATGGAGCAGTTCCAAATTGGGACCCAGGGGGAGTTCATCCGACGTGCCCTGTACGGAGACATCATCATCTTCCTCCATGTCCTGGATCTCTTCCATGAGTGTGCGGGTCTGTAGGGACATATCAAAAAAAAAAGGCTAAGTTTGCGTCCCAATTTTGGATTTCAACAGTTTAACACATTCTTAAGCACTTGTTAGTATTTATGCTACTAAATTAACTTACCGAAAATCTCTGATCTGGGCTCCTATGCTGTACGGACCTGGTAGGCATAACCAAACTGGGGGGTGAGTTTACCCTTGCTGAGGGATCATGCTGGGCTGAAGAAGAGAAAAACAAACCACGTAAACACACACACATAACCTTTTTTATGATAGGTAATCAAATATAGCTCTATTTGTAATATTATTCAACTCTAGAGCAATGGTGACCTTTGTTCAAACACACGCAAGTTTACATAGGTGCAATGGCTCTGACAAACTGCTAAGTGACCTCAGTTCTAAGTCATGAAGTGTACCCAGTCAGCATACAACTTTCAAGGCACATTTTTGGATTTAGCCTACCATTCGCTAGGTCCGGGGTACTCAAACAATTGTTTGAAACGCCCATTTAAAGGTATGTGGTGAGAGGTGAATGTCTGGCCATGGTGCTGACGCAGGGGGTGTCTAGTTAAAAATAAAGACACTGGTGGAGGGGCTGGAGATTTCAAAGTGCCAACTAATAAAGGCTGCTTGCCCTTGCTGGGCTGGATGGGCCAGAGCTGAGGGGACAGGGATTGGATGGCTAAAGGGGGGAGTTAACGTATTGATGGTGATGGGATGGATGGAGCCAATCTGTTACAAATGTATGGGGCTTATGTGGGGGGGGGCATGGGGGGACTGTGGCAGATGGGCCAGAGCAGGGGCAGCGGGACACGATTGTGGCCAGAGAAAATTAAAATAAGTTACTGTGTACCTTGCAATGCCACTTCCTGGGCAGTACTTCATATTGCAATGCTATGTTTCACGGAGCCATGACATTGGGCAGGAGACCAACCACTACATGGCCGATCAAGGGGGCAGCTCTGAGCACGTCAACACAGAAGTAACTGAGTGCAGGGCTGTCTGGGCAGGGGTCCTTGAATGTGGTGGCAAGGTCCGCAGTTGAGTCTCGCTGCTCTAGGTCACATATGTTTGTGGGTGGCTAATTAAATTGTTAACTCAAACACAACTCACACAACCAAAAGGCAACCCATACATAATGATGTGTGTTTTGTGATTGATTCAAAATATCTCACTTATCTTGCGAAACTTCATGACTTTAACAATACAATTGGACATTTGAACTTTGCCAGAATGGCTGTGGGCCTAAATGTGTGATTCCCAGGGACAAAAAGAGGACACAAACAGCCACAGTAGTGCGAGGCCAAGCAAGGCAAACCATAGGGGCATCCCGTTAGCTTGTTACTAGTGAACTGTCGATTATTTAGCAAACAGGCAAACATGCAGATTTAAGAGTACTCACCGTGGGTACGGGTCGGTGAGTCTGTGTCCCTTAGACCAGCATGTCCACCGACCGCGACCGGATGGAGAAGTCCAAGCACAATCTCCTCAGCAGGGGTAAACTCCAATTTAGATGGAAAGCCACCGCCAGTTTTCAGGCTGAAAAGAGAAAATCGTTTGGTACTCAGAAAAGGTGCATACAGTACATCCAAAACATTAGATTTAGCGTAAACATTTAGTTACCTGTAATTATGCCTTTTAATTTCTTTTTGCCGTACAGCATACTTCAGATCAGAGATTTTCTTCTGAATTTGGGACACATCTTTCCTCTCTTCCCCCGCTGCATTTACTTGTCGGAGGATGGTTTCAAACAATTCCATCTTGCGCTGCTTGGTGGTGTGTTTGGATTTGCTCCCATATAGCTCGTCATAGTATAATGTAAGGCCACTAGCCAATGCCATATTTTGGTCATGGGAGAATCTCCCACTCAACTGGCCGCGGCGCAATGTGCGGCCAGATGGTTGGCTTGGCTGCTCCTCCATGTGTGCAGACACATGTGGTGACATTATGGCCTGGGGCTGGGTAGGGGAATGGCCGGATTGGTGGCTTCCCAATGACTGGACTGGACTGGCCAAGGGACTGGGTGTTCTTGCGTGGCTGGCCACCGAACTTCCAGGTGTAGATGTGGTCATGGGGGCAATTCGGGGCCCTCTTGGGGGGCTAGGTTCCCGGCTGGTGCCAGGTCGTGGGCTCTGTTCCCGGCTGGTGCCAGGTCGGGGGCTTCTGGCCCTGGATTGGGTTCGTCGGGCCCTGTAGGGGCTTCTGGCCCTGGATTGTGTTCTTCTGGGCCTGTCGGGGCTTCTGGCCCTGGATTGGGATCTGCGGGCCATGTAGGGGCTTCTGGCCCTGGATTGTGTTCTTCTGGGCCTGTAGGGGCTTCTGGCCCTGGTTTGGGATCTGCGGGCCCTGTAGGGGTTTCGGGCCCTGGATTGTGTTCTTCTGGGCCTGTCGGGGCTTCTGGCCCTGGATTGGGATCTGCGGGCCCTGTAGGGGCTTCTGGCCCTGGATTGGGATCTGCGGGCCCTGTAGGGGCTTCTGGCCCTGGTTTGGGATCTGCGGGCCCTGTAGGGGCTTCTGGCCCTGGATTGTGTTCTTCTGGGCCTGTCGGGGCTTCTGGCCCTGGATTGGGATCTGCGGGCCCTGTAGGGGCTTCTGGCCCTGGTTTGGGATCTGCGGGCCCTGTAGGGGCTTCTGGCCCTGGTTTGGGATCTGCGGCCTCTGGATGGGCTTCGGGGCCTGGATGGGGTTCGGGCCCTGGATGGGGTTCGGGCCCTGGCTGGGCTTCGTGCCCTGGATTGGGTTCTTCGCCCTCTGGCTGTGCTTCGGGCCCTGGATGGGGTTCGGGCCCTGGATGGGGTTCGGGCCCTGGCTGGGCTTCGTGCCCTGGATTGGGTTCTTCGCCCTCTGGCTGTGCTTCGGGCCCTGGATGGGGTTCGGGCCCTGCTGCGGGGCATGGGTTTCCGAACTGCCCTACTTGAAGGCATGGCCGGTGTGGGCTCACTGGTGCTGCCTGTTCTGGGGGCAGAGGTGGTGGGTGCTGCAGTTGCCAGCTTTTTGGCTGCAGGAGGGGCACGAGGCTTGGGGCCCCTTTTTTGGGTACCTGAGGGTCCAGGGTCCCTTGGTGGGGCCGAGGTGGGAGTCTTGGATCTCAGTTTTCGGCCAGCTTGCTGGGACCTTGTGGTGGGGCCCTCCGCGGTCTTGCTTGCCTGGGGTCGCTTGCTCATCGCCTTTTTTGGTGCCATCGTACACAAATGCTCAAAGAGAATGAGCTTTGGGTGCAGGGACCTTTAAATAATGAGCCCAGCGTGTGACGCCTATGCGCACGACTACGCGCTCGTACGAACGTACGTTCGAGCGGAACCAGGAAACCGCTGGGGTTTCACTTATCTGCTGCCTGGAAGAAGCCTAAAGATGGCGCCCACTATCTTCACCCGTCAACAGGAAGAGATCCTCATGCTGGTAAGTGGCTGCCTGTGCATTTTAATAGAATAGTCAATGATGGCCTAAATGTAAATGATGCGTTGGGAACTAGTTTGGGGTCTCTTAATGTTTAATCACTGGCTCCTCACACTTCATCCTCAAGGGCCGAGCCTGGCCACGTTTTCACCTGTCTATGCTGATGTCCTAATTCGGCCAATTGCTCCGGCTTAGCAACAGTTAATTAACCTGTGGAGTAGCGGGGCGAGCTGTCAAACCTGGCCTGTCTCGGACCTTGATGCGGATGTTTGAGGAACACTGTTTTCCTAAGCCATAAAAACACAACGGGAAGCCACACACGTGGTCCAAAAGCCTAAGCATTAGGCTACATCTTGGATGTTTAAACCATCCTAACATGCCATAGATGCAGGTGGCCTGATTCTTGATGTTGGCTATTATCTGTATGTACATGGTGTGTGATACATATAACATAAGACCAGACTGTCAATCACAGTCAACGTCCTCTTTAAGGCACTCCCCAAAAATGGCGGCCATTCGAAATGTGTGTGTTAATGACATTAAATTCTCAACTTGTGATGCAACACATATGGGTCTGTGTGTAAAAGTAAAAGCTCTGTGTCCATTATGTTTTTCAGATCATGCTTCAGCGCCGGTATGACTTCGCGCCCAATGTGTGCGAGAAAAGGGACATCGCCCGGGAGATCATCGCCGAGATCCACCGTGTGACCAGCACCACCTTCACTCACACCCAGATAATGCAGCATTGGTCGGACCTGAAGCGTCTGCACATGCCCCGGGTGCGGAGGTTTTTTGGGATCCATTTCCCAAGTAAGTACAAAGCAATTGCATGGTATATGTTCCAAATGTCTAAGTTATGCCTTTATTTATAATGACTTTTCTTTGGTAGTGTTGGAAATGGATTTCAGAATTCGCCGCACCCGGAGACGTACAGGCCGACCAGTGCTGCATGACTCTGCATCTGTGAGTGAAGGTGGTGGATCTCCCGGGCGACGGACCTACCCCTCCTCTGTGGCCTCCTCAGACCAGCCCCTGGACCTTACCACAGAGGAGGGGCCAAGGCGCGTGGGCGTGGAGTCATACCTGGCCACGCATGGGGAAGGCTCTGGTATGTCACTCTTCATGTATAGGCACAAAGATATACATGGCAGGCCAAAAACTAAGTTATCCTTTATTATGTATTTGTAGAAGCTTCAGGAGCGGGTGAGATAGTGGAGGAGGAGGCAGCAGAGATGCTTGAAGTCGATCCTGGCGAAGGTGAGTGATGTCAGCCAGACTGGGAGCCAGATATGTTGGGGATAGTGACTCTCTACAAATACTAACCAAATGTCACATGTTTCTCCAGGGACTTCTTCACAGCAGAGCCAGGACCAAGGGCAGCCTGTTGGCCCCAACCAGCCATCTGTCGGCCACCAACTCCGTAAGTCTCCATGCCATTATTCATATTAATGTTTGGTTAGCTAATAACACACACATAACTAAAGGCGTAGCCAATGTGTAGTTCACACTTTCATGTGGGCACTTCGTTAGCTTAAAGAGGACCCTAACTAGTATTAAGAACCAAAGACTTAGCCATCACACTGTACCTACAGATTAGAAACATGGAAAAACACCCTTCACCCATCTAATGCATGTTATTAGACAGAACAAAACCAATATTGGGGAATATGGAATGCACAATATTTACAGGCAGCATGGGATACAGATTGAAAAAAGGAAGGTGCTGCCATGCATTGTGTGAGTGATGACCTTTCCCTCAACCCAGCTATGCTCTGGATTCCCAACGCACCACTGTAACCTACTCCCCTGTACTTTATCCAACTCTCCACTCCTCATTAAGTGTTATGCTTCAGAGTCCAGATGGCGGCGCTGTAATCCCAAAAAAACCCTAAATAACTTTGAGGTGGTGCAGAATCATTTGTGAATAGTTTTTGGTTTTCATTAAATAATGTTGAAGGTCCGGTTTAAGGAGTTTAAACACTTACCTGTGGGAAATGCATTAACTGTATCCCTTTGAAGAAGGACATATGTCATGCATTTACATGTATTTGATTAACCCTAAATCTATTTCCAGCATACAAACCGGTCTGGGACTCCTATTTATGTTTCTTTCTCTATTGGTTACAGGGATGATCCCCCAAACCTTAGCGGGAAAAAAAAAAAGAATTAAGGAGTTGGTGGCCGAGCTGCTGGCCATACAGGCGACGTTGGGGCCAACAGATGAAGAAGACGAGGAGGATTAGTGCCCTTGGTCCTGGCTCCTTTCTTCCAGTTGTTTTTAAATGGTTCCAAATTTTTAAACTTTTTTTATTGTTTTGGTGAAAAACCAAAAAAGTTGTTTTAAAAACCAAAAAAAAAAAAACCAAAAAAAAAAAGTGTTTTCCTGTTAAAAAAATACAAACTAATTTTATGTGTTTTTACTTGCCCAAAAAAATAAAAATTTTTACAATTATTCCCAAAAAAACTAAGAAAATATTTAAAATAAATTATATTTTAAGCCTTCAAAAATGTGTCTTTTCTAATATGCACACACCCAAAAAATTACACAAACCAGAAACAACACACTTCGAAACATATAGACATATGTAAATTATGTGATATTCTTACGTTTTAGGGACCGAGAAATGAAGTGGGATGCAGCCGCTACGGGGTTTAGGTAAGTTTGAGGGACCGAGAAATGAAGTGGGATGCAGCCGCTAAGGGGTTTAGGTAAGTTTGAGAGACCGAGAAATGAAGTTGGATGCAGCCGCTATGGGGTTTAGGTAAGTTTGAGGGACCGAGAAATGAAGTTGGATGCAGCCGCTAAGGGGTTTAGGTAAGTTTGAGAGACCGAGAAATGAAGTTGGATGCAGCCGCTATGGGGTTTAGGTAAGTTTGAGGGACCGAGAAATGAAGTTGGATGCAGCCGCTAAGGGGTTTAGGTAAGTTTGAGGGACCGAGAAATGAAGTTGGATGCAGCCGCTATGGGGTTTAGGTAAGTTTGAGGGACCGAGAAATGAAGTGGGATGCAGCCGCTACGGGGTTTAGGTAAGTTTGAGGGACCGAGAAATGAAGTTGGATGCAGCCGCTATGGGGTTTAGGTAAGTTTGAGGGACCGAGAAATGAAGTGGGATGCAGCCGCTACGGGGTTTAGGTAAGTTTGAGAGACCGAGAAATGAAGTTGGATGCAGCCGCTATGGGGTTTAGGTAAGTTTGAGGGACCGAGAAATGAAGTTGGATGCAGCCGCTATGGGGTTTAGGTAAGTTTGAGGGACCGAGAAATGAAGTTGGATGCAGCCGCTATGGGGTTTAGGTAAGTTTGAGGGACCGAGAAATGAAGTTGGATGCAGCCGCTATGGGGTTTAGGTAAGTTTGAGGGACCGAGAAATGAAGTTGGATGCAGCCGCTATGGGGTTTAGGTAAGTTTGAGGGACCGAGAAATGAAGTTGGATGCAGCCGCTATGGGGTTTAGGTAAGTTTGAGGGACCGAGAAATGAAGTTGGATGCAGCCGCTATGGGGTTTAGGTAAGTTTGAGGGACCGAGAAATGAAGTGGGATGCAGCCGCTACGGGGTTTAGGTAAGTTTGAGGGACCGAGAAATGAAGTTGGATGCAGCCGCTATGGGGTTTAGGTAAGTTTGAGGGACCGAGAAATGAAGTGGGATGCAGCCGCTACGGGGTTTAGGTAAGTTTGAGAGACCGAGAAATGAAGTTGGATGCAGCCGCTATGGGGTTTAGGTAAGTTTGAGGGACCGAGAAATGAAGTTGGATGCAGCCGCTATGGGGTTTAGGTAAGTTTGAGGGACCGAGAAATGAAGTTGGATGCAGCCGCTATGGGGTTTAGGTAAGTTTGAGGGACCGAGAAATGAAGTTGGATGCAGCCGCTATGGGGTTTAGGTAAGTTTGAGGGACCGAGAAATGAAGTTGGATGCAGCCGCTATGGGGTTTAGGTAAGTTTGAGGGACCGAGAAATGAAGTTGGATGCAGCCGCTATGGGGTTTAGGTAAGTTTGAGGGACCGAGAAATGAAGTTGGATGCAGCCGCTATGGGGTTTAGGTAAGTTTGAGGGACCGAGAAATGAAGTGGGATGCAGCCGCTACGGGGTTTAGGTAAGTTTGAGGGACCGAGAAATGAAGTGGGATGCAAGCGCTAAGGGGTTTAGGTAAGTTTGAGGGACCGAGAAATGAAGTGGGATGCAAGCGCTAAGGGGTTTAGGTAAGTTTCTGGTTGAGGGTGCGCATGCGCAAGATCTTATATCCAGAGGCTAACGCAAGTAATTGGAAGAGCTTGACGATGGAAGCTGCCGAAAAAACAGGCTGCCGCCGCAACAGGTGAGCACATGAACGTGATTTTTACGATTGGCAACTGACTGAGGCAAGTTCGGGAGATATCATACGAACGGACGTATCTTTTAGGATAGAAACGTATTTGCTTATTGAATCACTCGCAAGTTCATACGAACGCACGAGCGGACGTGAAAAATAGGATGATCGTGAGCAAAATCCAAGCTGTTACATGTTTCTTTGAATCAACCCAATAGACTGGGACGCTGAAACATGTGTTTCGCATAAAAGTGATAGTTTTTTTTATCTAAAACAAAAGATGGCTACCTTTCCCAACAAGTACAAGCTCCAACAAGGGGGAAAGCCATATTGGACCTAATACTAACCAATGTACCAGACAAAGTAGTAAAGGTACAGGTTGGGGGACACCATGGAAGCAGTGATCATAATATTATTAATTTCAACTTAGCAGTCACTAGGGTGCCTTATCAAGGAGCCACAAAAACGCGGAACTTCAAAAAGGCAAAGTTTGACCAACTTAGAGATGCCATAAACTGCATTGACTGGGAAAATGTCCTTAAAAACAAAAGCATGGACACTAAATGGGATACTTTCAAAGGAATCCTTAATTTTCATTGTGACAGATATATACCTTACAGTAATAAAACTATTAGACACACATGTAAACCGATGTGGCTAAACAAAAAGGTTAAGGGGGCAATAAACAAGAAAAAAAAGGCATTTAAACTTTTAAAGCAGGAAGGGATAGCGGAAGCGTTAAAAAAATTATAAAGAAGAAAATAAACAATGTAAGCAACAGATAAGGGCAGCTAACCTGGAGACAGAAAGGCTGGTCGCGAAAGAGAGTAAAACTAACCCCAAATTATTCTTTAGCTACATAAACCGTAAAAGGTACAAACCTGAGGGTGTGGGCCCCCTGAAAAGCAAGGAGGAGACACCTATAGAGGGAAATGAGGAGAAAGCAAATTTACTAAACAACTTCTTTGCTTCTATATTCACAAAAGAATGTGACATGCCGAGTGAAATGCAGGGGAATATCCGAAACCCTCCATAAATGTCACTGGTCTAACCAAGGAAGAAATCCAGCACCGTCTCAAGCAGATAAAAATCGATAAATCACTGGGACCAGATGACATACGTCCTCGTGTTTTAAGGGAGTTATGTACAGTATGTACAGTAATAGACAAGCTATTATTTCTAATATTTGTGGACTCAATAACTACAGGGTCTGTTCCCAGGGATTGGCGCTTGGCAAATGTGGTGCCAATATTCAAAAAGAGATCTAGGGGGGAACCTGGGAACTACAGACCGGTAAGCTTAACATCTGTGGTGGGCAAGCTGAAGGTTTCTTAAGGGATACTGTCCTGGAGCACCTTGGGGAAAATGACCTTATTACTCCATATCAGCATGGATTTATGAGGAATCGCTCCTGCCAGACAAACCTAATCAGCTTTTTTGAGGAGGTAAGTTCAAGATTGGATCAGGGGGAGTCATTGTTTATCATATATCTTGACTTTTCTAAAGCATTTGATACTGTTCCACATAAAAGGCTGGTACAAAAGATGAGAATGCTTGGACTAGGGGAAAACGTTTGCAGATGGGTGGGAAATTGGATTAATTATCGGAAGCAGAGGGTGGTTATCAATGGTACACACTCAGACTGGGTCACTGTTACTAGTGGAGTACCACAAGGGTCAGTTCTGGGACCAGTTCTCTTCAATATATATATAAATGACACTGGGTATGGATTAAACAGTAAAGTCTCAATCTTTGCAGATGATACTAAGCTGTGTAAAGTAATTAAAACAAAAGAGGACAGCAGGCAGCTACAAACAGATTTAGATAAATTGAAAGCATGGACAGTTAAATGGCAAATTAAATTTAACACAAATAAATGTAAGGTTATGCACATGGGAAGGAGAAATCTGTATCATGATTACACACTAAATAAACAAACACTTGGTAAAACAACAATGGAAAAGGACCTAGGGGTTTTAGTTGACAATAAGCTCAACTGTAGTAATCAATGCCAGGCAGCTGCTGCCAAAGCAAATAGGATCATGGGGTGCATCAGGAGGGGCATAGGTGCTCATGACCAGAGCATCATTTTACCCCTGTACAAGTCACTGGTCAGACCCCATATGGAGTACTGTGTACAGTTCTGGGCACCTGTGCTTAAGAAGGACATATCAGAACTGGAGCACATTCAAAGAAGGGCAACAAAGTTAATAAAAGGAGTGTGGGGACTAGAGTACCCTGAAAGATTGTCAAAGCTAGGTTTATTTAGTTTAGAAAAAAGACGATTCAGGGGTGATCTAATAACTATGTATAAATATATTCGGGGTCAATGCAAAGATCTGTCCCACAATCTATTTATACCTCGGAGTGTAACTATAACCCGAGGGCATCCACTAAGGTTAGAGGCAGGGGCGGGCTGGCCATAGGGCATACCGGGCAAAATCCCGGTAGGCCGTTGCCAGCGAAGGCCAGTGGAAAAGATGCTGGAGGGTTTGGGGTGGCCGGCCTGCCGCTGCCGCCGCTCGCACACACACATACGCGCTTACCAGCACTTGCTGGGTGTTGCGCTCTGGACGGTGAGTGTCAATGGCCGGCGTCCATTGTTTTCATTGGACGCCGGCCACATGGGGCACGCCCACCGACCAACGCGCAACACCCAGGAAGTGCCGGTAAGTGCGCGTGTGTGTGTGTCTGTGAGAGAGCGGCGTCAGGTGGCCAGGCTGACCGTCTGGTGGTGCAGTCCCCGGGCTGCTGGTGCTGTGCTGTCAGTGGCAGGGCTGAATGCCTGGCAGGGGGGAGAAGCCGGATACACAGCGGAACTCGCAGGTGGGTGATGTGAGGGGGACGCAGGGGGTATGACAAGGGGGCAGCTTGGGCCGGGGGTTCCCTCCATGCTGCCCTCGTGTCCTCTGTAAACCACTGCAGCACCCTTACTTGTCTGACCCACACAGATGCTGCAGTACTACAAGTCCCAGCATGCCTTGGTCATCCTCTGTAAAGGCAAGGCATACTGGGAATTGTAGTTCTACAGCATCTGGGTGATCCCTACTTTACAGTCTGACTGTGGAATCTTTGTGGTGGCCATCTTGCACAGACAGGACAAGCAAAGGCTCCAACATTTAAAGCGTAACCCCAGCCAGAGCTGATCAGTTTGAATTAGGTCCACTTAGATGTGGGCAGGGTTACAACCCTTTATCTGTCTTTGACTCCTCTGGGGAGATCTAGGGGCTCATGTACTATCATGATCACCCTATGGGGTGAGCTTGTCATCCTGGTTGGGCAGTATTCTCTAAAGGTTGCCCCTCTACACACAATAAAGTACGCACCTGACTGGTTGTTGAGGTGGAGAGGTTTTCCAGGGTGAGGTGCATTAATAAAAATAACAGGCCCTATGGGGTGCCCATTAAAGCATAAAAAAAGTTCTCTAGGGTGGAGTAAGAGCCCTCTCCACAGGGGCATCCCAAAACAGGATTGCCGCAAATCCCAACTTATTCCCTGACACCCATGATACATGTCCGGTATCCATAGCACCCCTTAATCTTATACGTGCCCCCACACCACCCTCTCAACCAGAGGTAACGCCCAGCAGAAGGTGCCCGGCGATCTGGTAGATTGCCAGACATTAAAAGACACAGCAATGTATTATGATTAGGGGAGAGCACCCTCACATCTCGTGGGAGCGATGAAAGATTTGTGGTGATCCAATGTGGTTTCACACAGACGAGTCCAATTTCAGAGCTCACTATTAGGAATTTAGCAGGACATGCTCCCACTGGCTGTACTGAGGGATGCCCCCACTGACTATAGTGAGGGATGCCCCTATGTGGCTGTTTTGAGGGATGTCCCTATGTGGCTGTACTGAGGGATGTCCCTATGTGGCTGTACTGAGGGATGTCCCTATGTGGCTGTACTGAGGGATGCCCCTATGTGGCTGTACTGAGGGATGCCCCTATGTGGCTGTACTGAGGGATGCCCCTATGTGGCTGTACTGAGGGATGCCCCCACTGCCTTTAATGAGGGATGCCCCTAAATAACTAATGTAGGGATGCCACTCAATGGCTTTAATGAGGGATGCCCCTCACTGCCCGTAATGGAAGATGCGGCATTGTGCCTCTGTGGGATGCCCCTCACTCGCTTTAATGACGGATACGATCACTGTGTATAATGGGGGATTCAGTGCACTGTCTGTAATGGGGGGATTTTAGTACCATTTGTAATATTTTCTTTCTTATTTTTGTCCTTATAGCCCTGTGTGCGTCTTATGAAACAAAAATAGGGTGTATATATAGTGACATTAAGATACTATTACTGGGCCAAGAACAGTGCAGCAGGGCCGGTGTGGCCCAAAAAGTCCCGGGGCGTTTTTTAGCCCCAGTCCGCCCCTTGTTAGAGGAAAGGTGCTTTCTCCACCGACATAGGAGTGGATTCTTCTCTTTAAGAGCAGTGAGACTATGGAACTCGCTGCCAGAGGAGGTAGTTATGAAGGATACAGTAAAAACGTTCAAAAGTGGCCGTGATGCCTTCCTGGCATGTAATCACATTTCCAGCTATGGCTACTAGACCACTGGAAGAAGATCTATAGTGGCCGGGATGCCCTCCTTGCATGTAATAACATTTCCAGCTATGGCTACTAGACCACTGGAAGGAGTTAAACAGGCTGAACTGGATGGACTAAAGTCTTTATTCAGCCTTACATACTATGTTACTATTGACAAAATTGCATCTTTCCACTGCTTGTGGTGCAATGAGTTGGGGAACATTGTCACATCTCTGGTGCTACAGCAGACACATTAGATACTTCTGGCAAGAGATTGCCTATTATTTAACGTAGAACTTGCTTTAACAGGCACTTACAGTATATTTTGCCCAACCACATAATCAGCAGACTGCAAAGGATCAGGCGTTAACATTGAATATCTCCTCAGCATTTGGTAACTGGCAAAGGAGTATATTTAGTTTCTTGGTGGTGGAGTGTTCTCTTTTAAAAAACAGGACCAAACAAAGACCAACTTCATCATGTGATAATGGCCATTGATCAAGGAAGGTAACTTGACTGTGAAGATAGGGAGTGATGTGGAAGATCGATTTGAAACTTGAATGACTTCCTTCTGCAGTGAAGTTAAAATGACATATGCTACTTTGAAAACCTACATGGTCAAAAAATAAAAGACAAAAAGTATATTTGATATCCATTTACGAATAAAGCCGGAAATAGCTGAGGTTGACACTGCATGAAAAAATGTATTGCGGACGGTTGCCCCGAATTTCCCCAAGAAATTTGGTTTGATCTGAATCGAATTTTAACAAACTGCTCAAAATAAAAAATAAAATAACCTCATCTGCAGCCTCTCCTCTAAAGATGGGCTCCAGCCAGCTTCTTGGCAGGCAGGCTCCCTAGGGTGGGGGTGGCTGTGGGTTTTCCTTGCAGCCCCACCCTGCCCAGCAGCTCTCAGCACCAGCAGATCTCTGTTCTTGGCCCAGCAGGAAGCGACAATCCCAGGCTTAAAGATACAGGTGCAGGCAATCTTCCTAGTGGCCTTCCCAGCTCAAGCAAGATGTCCCAGGAGAAGCTTGTAACTTACAAATCTTGATATAACTTTGTAAAACTCAGAGCTTCTAAAGGTAGAAGGTGCGTTAGCAGTGGATCCTCAGCTATGTATAGAAAGTTCCTTGTCATATGGAATGAAGGAATGAAATTACCTCAATGCTGGAAGTCCATAGTTCCCCTGGGCCACTCCCAGGGGCACTGCTGCCGCATTTATCCCTCAGTCAGACAAGGGAATCAGGAAGCGAAGCCTGTTGTTTCCCTTACCACAGCTATCCCCAATACTCTCAGTTCAGGTCTGCTTGAAACCGAAGTAGGAACTCTCCTCTGATGATTCCCTTAGTGAAGGAATACAGGGTAATGAAAGCAAGGGGGGCTCTGGTCGAGGAATTGGCAGGGTTATTACATGATATTTGTGACAAGTGTGAAGTTACGTCATGTATAAAAAAATTTGTGGGGGGAAACCTCCAAAGCATTCCCCATTCATTCAGCACTTAAAGTGGACCAACACCCAGGCTGATCGACCCGGGAATCTATAAGATTCCTGGGCCGATCAGACCCCTCCCCGCTGTGTGAAACCCCCCAGGACGCCCCATTCACCTTACCTTACTCCCGGTCCAACGGCGCATGTGCGGGCCGCATCTCGTGCTTCTCTCTAGCAGGGCCCGCGCCGGCCATTCACAAACGGCGCGCTCCCTGTTAGAGGGAAGCGTGAGATGCGGCCGCAAGCGTGCTCGGAGCCGCTGTGGTTGTCCATCCCTTGTATGTGCATACTACAGCGGCTCTGAGCGCGCTGATTGGACAAGGCCCACGTATGCGCCGTAGGAGCGGGGGGAGGTGAGTTTTTTTATGCAATTCTGGGAGGTTTCACGCAGCGGGGCACCCCTGATCGTGGAAGTGGACCAAAACTCAGGATAGTGAAAATCCTGGGTGTTGGTCCACTTTAAGGATATCATTAAATCTGAATCGGAACACCCAGAAAACAAACCCTTTATGCTTAATTAGTTAAAAAGTAAATTCCCATTTCACAAGCAGGACATGGAACCTTGGGAGTTAATGTCCAAAACATGGATGCTCCACTGGGTCAGATTTCCAGACCAGCAGATTTAGGTTTTGAAGATATGGCGGCATTACGTGATCCAATGGATTGCAGGATAAAGGGCATCCTGAAACCAGGTTGGGATGCCACATCATTTGCATTTAGACCTACTTGACAGCAGATGGTGTTCTCAGAAGCATGGAGACGTGGCTTAGTAACCTTAAGGGTTATCTTGAGAATGACACTCCTAAGGAGAGTATCCTAGATACCTTACCTACTCTTTTTAGAACTATTTCTTTTCTAACAAGTGATTTAGAGGAGGCCATCAGGGCCAAAGCCTTGCTCTCTTGTGCCAGAAGAGCACTTTGACTTAAGATGGGATCTGGGTTCCAAAGCCAAGCTTTGTTGGTATCCCTTTTTGGGATCATCTCCTTGTTGGGGAAGAACTAGATACCATCCTGACTTGTTTTAACGAAGAGGGGGGAAATTTAGTAAGAAACATCCTCATAGAACAAGCCATAATGGTCGGGGTGGGTTTGGTCCACTTCCGCGGGGCAACCCGATCGGGGAAAATTTAGTAAGAAACCTCCTCATAGAACAAGCCATGATGGTCAATTTAGACCTACAGGCCGTCTACCTGCATATAACCATTCTGGCATTGCATCGCAGGTATCTGAGGTTTGCGGTTCAAACAGACCCAGGGGCTCTATCATTTCCAATATAGGGCCTTGCCTTTCGGCCTATCAGCCCCGCGGATCTTTACCAACATCTTGGTGGAGCGGATGGCACTCCTTAGACCGGAGGGAATCATAGTTATTCCTTAATTGGACAATATTCTACTGTTAAATAAATCGGAGGAGACTCTCCTAGCAGATCTAGGGAAGACTCTTCTTTTACTAAAAACTTTGGGCTGGGTTGTCAATTTAAAAATTTCTAGTCTAAAAATTCTAGTCTAACACCCAGTCATCTGTATAGATTACTTGGGTACGATATAGATAGTGTCCGCCAAAGGATTCTGCTTCCACAGGAAAAGATACAGAGGATTGACCCAAGGGTTCATCAGGTTGCCATCGGGAAATCATGACCTTGCTCAGCCTCATGACTGCAGCAATTCCGGCAGTAACATGGGCTCAACTACATATGAGAATTCTGCAGAGGTTCCTCCTATCTCATTGAGACATGTGCCCAGACTCACTAGATCAAGGGGTCCAAATAGAGACAAAGGTTTTAGAGGGTCTCCTATGTCCGTGGAATCCAGGGTTACCAGAGAAAGGAATACAGTGGAAGCAGCTAGCAGTGGAATTTTACCTAGATTATGCCTTCCCTCTTTTCAGTTTGCTTCCACAGGTGATTCAGGAGATAGCGCAAGAAGCAGACAACTTTACCTTCATAGGTCTTTTTTGGGCCACGAAGAAGCCATCCTTGGCAGTTACCAGATATTCTGAGTTTGCTTCATCAGGGTCCCATTCTGCATCCAGACCCATCAAAACTTTAACTGACAGCATGTATCTTGAAGGGGCCATCTTAGAATAAAAGGGCTGTCTGGCAAGAGTGATTGAAAATCTCCTGAAAAATCAACAATTGACCACTAGGCGCATTTACGCAAAGGTTTGGGAATATTTTTCTTAGTTTTTGTAAAGGCAACAAACGAGAAAGAAGATATAGCCACAGTTCTCGAGTTCCTGCAGGAAGGATTTGAGAAAGGGCTAGCAGTGAGTACGCTGAAGACTCAGACTTCAGCCTTAGCAGTCCTCCTAGACTGCTAGTTGAGACAAAATCAACTGATCAATTGATTATCCGCACCAGCGCCCTTTAAGGAGTTTCCAACATGGGACTTATCAGTCATATTGAAGGGGTTACGGGAACCTCCATTTTAGACATTGGAAGAAGTACCAGATATAACCAGAGGTTATCTCTGGTTATCTCTGAAATTTTGTTTTCTGCTGGCTATCACATCAGCCAGGCAGGTTCCACTATTGGCAGATGGATAAATTAAACTATTGTACAGACTGTTCATCCAGAGGAGTTTCTCTTCCTCAGATTTTATGCGCATTCAACCAGAGCCATATCAGCCTCCTGGGCAGAGATGACAGGTGCCTCTATAGAAGAGATCTGCAAAGCAGCAATGTGGTTTTCACCCCACACCTTCCTCAAACACTATAGACTAGATATGCGGTTTGGCTATTTTGGGTCTGCTTGAGGATTCGGACCTGGATGAAAAATATCCCAAAAGGACAACTCAAAAGAATCAAAAGAAACTGCACTGATCAAGACAAATTCCTTCAGCAGGCCAACATCATCAAATCTAGGTTCCTAGAAAAAGGATATGAACAAACATTCCTAGACACTACCATTATCAACATAAAAGATGAACAAACAAAACATGGAGACCCACAGAAAGAAACATCAAGTTGAACTAAAGAAAACATCACATTCATAACTAAATACAACAGGGACTACAAGAAAATAAAAGCCATCATCAAGAAACACTGGGGGATACTAAAAACCGACACAACAGAAATTATTGGTGATACCCCAAGCTTTATATATAGAAAACCCCTGGCACAATACATTACTGCCAGTCACATCAACCCGCCAACCAACCAACCAAAAACCCAAAACAAATTTACCAAATTCAGGGACTACCAGGGCTGCAAGATCTCGCTACAAAACAAAACCCCTACTCAGATCACTAGGGAATCATTCACCAATCCACTGACAGGCCAAGCACACAAGATTAAAGGAGACTTGCAACACAGCAGAAATAATCTACTGCCTCCAAAGCCCATGGCATCTCCTGTACATAGGAAAAAATTTGTTTGAGCGAACACATCAGGAATATCAAAAAGGGCCTGGTAACGCTAAAGATATGGATTTTTGGATCATTGAAAAGATCACTCCCAACTGGCGTGGGGCAGACCTTCAAAGAGAATTAGCAAAAACAAAAACTTTCTGGATATACCAACTCAACACAATGACACCCCAAGGACGAAACATAGAACTAGACCTCAACTGTTATCTGGAAAACAAATAAAACATCTTCCAACCGCTAAAATGTCCTTTTTCAAAAAATCTAATCAGAAAAAGAAATCTTAAGCAAAAGAATTTTAATCAAAAAATGTCATCACAAAATTTATTAAAAAATAATGGTTCTCACCTGTAGCGATAACCTTTATCGCCGGAGGGCTTCACCGCCCGAGACGTCCTTTTCCCAATCGTAAGAGGTGCTGCTGGAATTCCAGAGTCGTCCGTGAGGAACCAGGAACAGCCCTTACAAGGGCTAGTGAATTGTAATATAGCGTTTCCCCCAATAAGAGACAGAACTCAGTATTGAGGGTGAAGGTGAAGTGTTTTTATTAGTGCCACTCTAGGCCTTATATACACAAGTCTCCATGCAATGGGACCTCCCCCGTGGACCTCATGACAAATACACAGACCAACTCTGCCGGTGACGCAATCAGCAAAACAATAGGCGTCTGTAATACACTCAATCAGAACAATGCCATTGCCTGTGACGTAATCAATTAACACAAAGGCAGTTTATAATACAATCCAAACTACAATGACCTAATTAAGAAAAGGCCAGTGAATGACCCGGTGGGCAACTAAATAGTGATGACATCCAAAAGACAGAGCGTCTGTCACAATGCCCCCTTTTTGTGGAACACCCGGCAGACCCGGATTGACCCTGTTCGGGTTAACGTGGGGCTGTCCGGACTCTTGTTATGGGCAGAGTTCTGTGTAAGGACAAGTCTGCACATAGTGAGTAACCGGACTAAACATTGACGTGGGCTGTACATAGGAATCGGTCATGGGTGGGGTCCAAACATTGGGATATTGTGGCGTTGGTGAGTTCAGCACCAAAGTCCTTGGTTGGATGTGTGCACAGGTGCTTTGCTTTCTTATAGCTGGTCCAAGTTTCAATCTCTTTCCATGGAAGCTGATCGGAGAATCCACAATCTTCTGCACATCTACATCATTGTAAAAGTAGACAAAACCATAACCCTTAGAAACGCCAGAGGCATCCCTAATAATTTTGACACTCTTTACAGCGCCATACTTTGAAAAAACATCCTTAATTTCAGGCTGATTAATCCGACTGCCAATGCCCCCAACAAAAATAGTGTTTGACATAAGTTTCCCTTCTGGAAGGACGTAACCTGATGGCTGATCCTCTTCTTGGCTTCTTGTAACAGACATGACGTGATGCAGACGAAACCCCTGGGTCTCCCCGACCAGTGGGCTGGAGTCGGCAGCTCGGGCTGGAGCCTGGGTTGTAACAGGGTTGATGCTGGCTGGCCCAGGGGTAGCGTAGGCAGAAGTCATTGGTCCTAGATCATTTCCCAATAGTACTTCTGCTGGTAAGTTGTCCATAAGTCCCACCTGTACCCTGCCAGATCCAGCGCCCCAGTCAAGATGTACTCGGGCGGTGGGGAGTCGAAACACAGCTCCTCCCGCCACCCTTACTGCAACAGTGTGTCCAGTGCGGTCTTTGTTCTTGACCAAATGAGGTTGAAGCAAGGTAAGTGTGGCTCCGGTGTCGCGTAATCCTTGCGCGGTGCGCCCATTGACTCGTACCTCCTGGCAATGGTGCTGTCGGTTATCTTGGATGGCCGCTTGTACGGGATCAGCTTCATACAGTACCCCCAGATACTCTTCCGAACTGCTCTCAGCTTCCAAACAGTGTGCCACAGGAGTACGGGAGGTGGAAGGTTGCTTTTGCCCCCACGTGTTTCGGGGAGGCTCTAGGGCGCAATCACTGCGATAATGTCCCCATTGTTTGCAACGATGGCACTGAACTGTGGAGAGGTTCGGTTGCTGCGCTGGCCTATGTGGCCCAGAGTCACGAGTTGGCGCTGAAGCCACAGGTGCTTGAAATTTGATGGGAGGTTGTGGTTTTGGAGCGGACTGTTCTGTCCGGCGAGCATCAGTGTACTCGTCGGCTAGACGAGCAGCCTCAGGTAGCGTTAGAGGCCTCCGGTCACGTACCCACTCTCTTAGCTCTGGTTGCAGGGCATTGAGAAAATGTTCTAGTAAAAACAACTGTAGTACATCCTCAGCGGTCGTGGCTTTGCATCCAGTGACCCAGTGTGATGCTGTACGATGGAGGCGACATGCCCACTCTGTGTAAGAATCCCCTCCCTTCTTTTGGGATTCCCGAAATCGTCGCCTGTAGGCTTCCGGGGTGACAGCGTACCGGGCTAACAAAGCCTCCTTTACCAGATGGTAGTGTGGTAAGTCCGCATCAGGGATGGCCCGGAAAGCATCGGAAGCTTTCCCAGATAGTTTCCCTGATAATATGGTGACCCATTCCTCCGTGGGTACCCGGTGTAAAGCGCACTGCCGTTCAAAATCGGCCAAAAATCCGTCAATCTCGTCGTCACTTTCCTGGAAGGACTTAAATGCTGCAAATGGAATCTTTCTCCCCCCAGTGTAACTGAGGCTGAGAGGCTGCTGGGTTGAAAGTCGCCGATCTTCCCTTCGCTTACTGGCCTCTGCCTCCGCTGCGGCGAAGACTCGGTCGATCAGTTCCTGTGATGGATTCGGGCCATAGACCGACAATCTGTTCCGAACCGCTTGAACAAGAGCAGCGTCTTCATCGATCTCTATATTGGTTTCAGTCCTCACTGCTGCATGATCCATTTCGATCAGCTCGGCTATCAGTTCCCGACGTGGGCGGTTGCTAGCTGACCTTCTCCGGCTCTCGAGTAGATCCTTCAGGGTCAGCCTTTTCAACTTGTCCTACTGACTCTCCATCAGGGTAGCACTCTCTCTGGGTACAAAGGACCATCCGACCGCTTGCCACCAATTGTAGCGATAACCTTTATCGCCGGAGGGCTTCACCGCCCGAGACGTCCTTTTCCCAATCGTAAGAGGTGCTGCTGGAATTCCAGAGTCGTCCGTGAGGAACCAGGAACAGCCCTTACAAGGGCTAGTGAATTGTAATATAGCGTTTCCCCCAATAAGAGACAGAACTCAGTATTGAGGGTGAAGGTGAAGTGTTTTTATTAGTGCCACTCTAGGCCTTATATACACAAGTCTCCATGCAATGGGACCTCCCCCGTGGACCTCATGACAAATACACAGACCAACTCTGCCGGTGACGCAATCAGCAAAACAATAGGCGTCTGTAATACACTCAATCAGAACAATGCCATTGCCTGTGACGTAATCAATTAACACAAAGGCAGTTTATAATACAATCCAAACTACAATGACCTAATTAAGAAAAGGCCAGTGAATGACCCGGTGGGCAACTAAATAGTGATGACATCCAAAAGACAGAGCATCTGTCACATCACCTTACTATTATTTTACATTTTATTCAATTATTATTATTTTTTTTACATATTATAATTTTACTATGTTACATAATTTTCCAAACACTATTTTTCTAAACATTTCTTTCCTTCATATATAATTGTCATCCCTAATTGAGTGACTCCACCAGCTTGTAAAAAAATGTGTAAAAAAAATGAGCTAAAACGTCAACAAATATCAACAGCACCTATTTCAAATCCCCATTTTGTTACTTACTAAAGGGATACAAAAAAAACAGATACAACATATTTCCCCTCACACACAGCAGAGCACCTAATCAGCTACAATTGTATCCACTGGCACGTGTATTGAGTTACATTTGTATCGATTCATGAAATAGCAACTCCATTGAGAAAAACTATAAAACGAAACTGCCTAACTACAACTCCCAGAATCCTTTTGGGCTAGTTCTAACCAATTGAAAACACCCATGACTAACCAGCCCACCCACACCTTGAAAACGTCATAGACGAAACACGCGTCGGTGAACTGCAAGCAAGTAACTACCCCAAGACCGGAACTACAGATAATCAAGCGGCTTCGCCTCCCTTCCCGCCCGTCTTGCATAACGAAAAGCCGCCGGAGCGGCAACCCCCGCCAAAGGCTTAACACTCCGAAGCCGCATAAGTCGCTCTCCTGCACCTTCTTTCAATGCCGCCGGAGCCGCGAAACTGATGGATGGGAGGAAGCGGGGCTGACAGTCCGTTTCCGCCCACGCCCTCTACAGAACGGAGACCGACTGACCAGCTCCGCACCCGCCCGCGCCCTCTGCACAAGGATTACCACAGCCCACCCGGGCTGTGGCAGTGAGAAATTTTTCCATAATCATCCCATATTCTATCAGTTCGTTTTTAGCCATACCACTTTATCTATTATATCTTTACAATTTTAACCACTCTCTCCGCATCTGCAATATTTATAAAAGCTGCCTTTTGTTCAAATGTGATCATTATAAATATAAACCAATTTTTTCTGCGCATATATATTCAATTAATAGTGTACACTAATCATTTACCATCACCCACCACATATTAAAGGATTATAACTGTTTTTTAGATTCGCTTCTAGAAACAGAAAATAAATGAGGATTAACTAAACAAGGACAATTAATAATTCTTTGCTCTGTTTTAGTTTTGAGGCAAACCTGTGCCATCCTCAAACACTTCAAGAACCCGTAATTAAATCTAGGAGCCCGAACCAACCAACTACTTACCTTTCCTATAGGAATAAATGTCCAACTTCAAATGTTTTGACCCAAAATAGCCGAACAGCATACCTGCAAACAGGGTAATGAGTACTGGTCAGCTCCCAACAGGTGCAGCTAAAAACATTTTTCCCAGCGCTGATATACACAATACTATTACTATAGACTAGATATCCTATCTGCTAATCATCCGGCATTTGGTAGAACGGTTTTACTTGAAGGTTCCCACCCCTAAGGTATGACACACTTAATGACACTAGTGCTATCACTGCACTGATAAAGATAGCAGTGGTGTGGCAGAATTACAGTAATGGGCTCGCCAATCAGGCTCACCCCAGTATTCATGATACTGAAGGTTCAAATTAAAAGCCCTTCAAAGCTGCAGGATGTTCTCCACCAATTTTTTCTTTAGATGTCTTTTAATAGCATATGTCTCCTAAGTGAAGCTGCCTATATATAGATAGATATATCTATATGTGAGAGCGAGCGATTAAAGACGGGCAAGGGGTTCTTACCTTTAGACCCGTGCAGCTGATAGGTGCTAGTGTGTCAATCAGTAACTCATATGATTGCTGAATCTGAATACTCGCCACGGTGCTTGTACTCCATTTACAAGCACTTGAGGGCCAGTTCCTACCACCGCTATTGGTCACAGGGACGGGCCACGTCCTCTCCATTCACTTCACTGGAGGGGGCCAAGTCAGGCCTTGGCACACTCCCCTCCATTGCAATGAATCGAAAGGATGTGGCAACACGCTGGGACTGATGGTGAGCAAGGATTCCTGACCCATTTTTAAACCCAACCCCATGTGTTGGCCCTGGATGGCGCAGGATGCTGGTGTGGGGGCCCAGATCCAGCACCGATCAGCTGCGAAGAACAAAGTGTAAGTTTGGCCCCGGTTTATTTAATGGCTGCTGAATGAATTGTGTATGTAGGAGAGGTATGCTTTTAAAGACCTCTCACCACATATCAGAATTAGAAACCTCCATTAGCTTTTAATCAATCTTTGCTTCTATCAAGAAACATTTTCATGAAAATAAATTAATGAACATATTTTTACATTTCAGAGTAATGAAAATTTTGGACATGAAACTTGTTGGTAGGAATTTCTATGACCCAGCATGTGCCACTGTACTGCAGAAGTATAGGTAAGCTACTCTTTTTTTTGATATGCAGACTGTCACTTTTAATGTTACATTTGTCTGCTGGATACTGCTGGTCAAGAATTGGAGCCCTCTAATGAAGAGGAATGGGGGAGAAAGTTCTGTATGTACGCAATCTTGTGCTGTGGCTAATAAACTCAGTGAATTAGTAACTGAATGTTTGTGAAATTATTTGGCTGCCCTTATCATTTCCATAAATTCAGTGAATATATTAAACGGCCACAATGTGCACTGTTTTCCTATATTGCACTTATTTACACAACAGAATCAGTCCTATTTTTGTGCTGATTTCAAAACATGCTAATTTTCCTGAAATATACAGCTAAAATGACAAGCTACTCATCCCAATTCTCCACAAGTTTAAAGTGTTATGGAAACCCAGGTGTTACAGTACTCCATTGAACAACCCTATTGGCTTTTGGGGGAAGGGTATAGGCCTATGTTGTGACCACAGATAGACCTTGAAAGCCTTTTTAAACCGTACCTTCACCATGATTTATTGAAAAGCCCAAACCCTTAAAAACGATTAACCAGCATCTAATATTAATATATTTTAAGTTTTTAGTCACTTATTATTCTTTCCCCCACTGGGCTGCAACTCTGTTCAGGACTTTAGGATACGGGCGCCGCCATCTTGACTCAGAAGCATCACACTTACTGAGGAAAGGAGAGTGGGATAAAGAACAGGGGGCGGGTTATAGCTGTGCTTTGCTCAGACAGAGCAGAGCTGGGGTCAGGAAAAGGTCAGCAATCCCAGAATGTAGAGCAGCACAGTCAGAATGCACTTCCCGTTTGCAGGCTGCCTGATGTTCCATGAGCCACCATCTTGGATGTTTAAAGGCTCATAACATGCAGTAGATGCAGGTGGAATGATTTTAATGTGAGCAATCTGTATGTACAGGGTGTGGGAAACATATAAGATAGGCTCTTATTCAGGGTGAAGGTCCTCTTTAAACTCAATATTCTAAGTATACAGTACGTCCTGCTCCAGATATAATACTTACATTCGGGTATTCTCCGCCAGGAGGCGCTGTGCACTGCAGACATGAGAAAACAGGCTCCTCCCGGCCCCTTAAACCGGACCTTCAGCGTGATTTAATATAAAGCCCAAACTGTTAAAAAACGATTCCCCAGCATCTAAAATTAATATATTTTAAGTTTGTAGTCACTAACTTATTATTCTTACCCCACTGGGCTGCAACTCTGTTCAGGAATTTAGAATACAGGCGCCGCCATCTTGACTCAGAAGCATTACACTTACTGAGGAGAGGAGAGTGGGATAAGGTACAGGGGGGCGGGTTATAGCTGTGCTTTGCTCAGACAGAGCAGATCTGGGGTCAGGTAAAGGTCAGCAGTCCCAGAATGCAGAGCAGCACAGTCAGGAGGCACTTCCTGTTTGCAGGCTGCCTGATAAGATGGCAGCTTCCATAAGCCGCCATCTTGGATGTTTAAAGGCTCATAACATGCAGTAGATGCAGGTAGGATGATTTTTAATGTGGACAATCTGTATGTACAGGGTGTGGGAAACATAAAAGATAGACTCTTATTCAGAGTGAAGGTCCGCTTTAAATACCCAGGGACCTCCCACAAATCCCCCGATTTCTCTGCAGTGCTGACTGCGAAGACATGAAGTATCACTCTCTCGCAGGTGAAGCGGGGCTATTACAGCCTGCGGCCCTGTTGGACTATTCCCACCTGTCCTCCCTGTGATGTGCCTCCCAGCCTGGGCTGCGCTGGTCAGGTGAAGGTAGGCAGCACCATGCGTGCTTATGGAGTCATGCTCCACCGCAGTCCCCCACCAAAGGGTAGGCGGTTAGGCTGATGGTGAGCCTCTAGTGGATGCCCCTCCCGCATTATTGCCCATGCCCCGTGTAAAGGGTCGCCATCCTCCCTCATTTCCCCCGTAGTTCGGGGGAAAAGAAAGGGGGGGGATATGTGTGTGGCGGTCTCAGTGTACTGTAGTGTCACGCTTATGGCCATAGTTTTGCCCTTGATTCGCAACTGGGTGTCAGAGCCGCGCTGCTTGCTCTTTATATTGTTTGGCTGCCGCCGTGCGTGTGTCTTTTCCTTTGCTAAAAGTGTGCTGCGCCGGGCGGCGGTGGCGGCCAGACGCTACGGCGTCTCCATTGGCAAAGGCTTATAATAAGTTATCTTATCCTTTGCGTGTTTGACTGCTCCCTCAGAGCTTCGGGGTGGGCGGGGACTTGGCTTGGCGCGCTCCGTAAGATTGGGCCTGCCCTTCGAGGTTCGCTGGGCGCCATTTTGATCTTCACGCTCGCGCGTGTGGTTGCGGTCCCCCTCCTCCTTTCGTTGGTATGTGCCCTCGCGGGTGTTTTCATTATCCAATTTTTTCTGCTGCGCATGGCTCTGACACCCCTTATCTTCTGTTATGTCTTTCAGACGCCAAAGACTCCGGTGGCTTCTCCCGGCCTTACATAAATTTAGCGGGATTGTAAAAAAAAATTTTCTCCCACATTCCTAGCGGGTCTTGGGGCATCCAGGGTTGCCTATTGCGTAAATCCCTACTGGCATATTGTGCCTAGATAATCACCATATGGAGGCATCTCAGAATTATGTGACCGGGGTCCCTCTGGGACAAGACCGGCTGTGTATTGCGTGTGGACATCCCCATGCTGATGCTGACAGAGCACAGGTCTGCGCACCATGTGACGAGCAAGCACTGGCCCTGCAAGCAGCGCCGGTGGCTGCACCTCGCTCCGATACTACTATTTCCCCATGCTTAAATCTCACTCCTGCCGAGTCGCATACAAGTGGGGAGTTACAGCCTGCTGCGTTTTCCAGACTGCCTACGGCTGACCAGATTATTGCGGGGTTGTCAGAGTGCTTGGGCCCTGGTAGGAAAGCGGCCCTTGACGCCCCCGGTTTCTGCCTTTGCAATGGGCACTGAGGAGTTCACTTCTCCAGGTGCCGGTACTCCGTCTGACGATGGAGAGCTGTTCTCTGACTCAGGTTCCTCTGATGAGAGGCCGAGTAGTCATGATGATTCTGGCCAGGAAGACTGGAGCCAGTTTGACACCAAAGGTTTGTTGATTAGGGTCTTTAAGGCCCTGTCTATCTCTCTCCCTGGCGCGGCTCCCAAGCCGAGAGGGGAGCGTTTCCATACAGCGACTGCGCGCTTGGAATTTCTTGAGCAGGCTCACTTCCATGCTCTTGCACTCGAGAAATGGGAATGCCCCAGTAAACTTCCGGGGGCCCCAGGGGACTGGGATTGGAAATACCCTTTCCCCCCTGAGATGGTTAATTGTTGGTCATCACCCCCCTGTGGTGGACGCACCGATCATTAGGGTTCCTAACCCCCCTTCATTACAGCCCCTGCTTATAGTATCCTTCGGGATGCCGAGGACCGGCGCATTGATAGGCTGGCTTCACACGCCTTTGCTTGTGCAGGAACGGCGCTGCGCCCAGTCGGTGCCGCGGCCATCACTGCAGTGGCCGCTAGAACCCTCATAACAAAGATGCTTGAGCATCACCCTGAGGATCTCCCCTGGGAGGTGTTTAATGCACTCTCCAGTTGTGATATATTTGTTAAATTTATCCTTTTAGCGCTGGATGACACCATCAGAATGTGTGCGATGACTTCTGCCCTTGTGGTGGCTATACGTTGCTTGCTCTGGCTGCGTCAGTGGGGTGCTGACTATGCTGCTAAAAGGACTCTGACTGGGCTTCCCTTTAGAGGGCAACGCCTGTTTGTGGCCCGTCTGGACCTGTTTGGAAAAAAGGGCAAATCACCCCATCGCAGGCGGCCGTCTCGGCCCCCTCGGAGCAGGGATACCCCTCCCCCTCCATACCATAATGTTAAACAAGAACCAGGGGTGCCCTTCCTGGGGGCTTGTGCAGACTTCTGCCCCAGGAGCAGCAGACAACGCCCTGGGCCCTCCGGCCGGACTAAGTGCAAATCTTTAACCAAAACCCCCCAAGCATGATGGGACGCCCTCGCCCGTCTGGGTGAGTGGATGGCCGCAGCACCTTGCTCCTATCAGGATTCAGGAGGTAGTTTCCTCCGGAGGCAGGATAGTGTTTGCTGGGCTGTCCCTTCCCGAGATTGTCAGGGTGCTTCTGGACCCTGTCTCTCTTCAGGTGTTGGTGCAGGCCTAGCACGGCCTGCTAGGTCTGGGGTCATTTGCAGGATGCCCTTAACAGGCAGAGGCAGGGGCCTCTACACCAGCTTTTCCACATTCCCCCATAAGGATGAGGCAGTCTGGCCCATTCTGGCCTTCCATAGGTTCGGCAATTTTATATTCACAGGCGGTTTCTGCATGGTATCTCTGAGTTGGGCCGCCAGCGCCCTGCGCCCAGTGGGCCTCTTGCCGTCTGTGGAGATCTAAGATGCTTATTTTAACACCCCTGTGTCTTCTGGACACCGAGGCTCTTACAGGTTAGTGTTGGAGGGCCAACACTGCTGATTGTGGCCTTGTTATTGGGCCTCTCTTCTGCTCTCCGTGGTCGCCACAGTGCTGACGGGGGTGATGTCTCTGAGACCAAGGGGCGTCCGCACGAGGACCTACCTGGTCATCCTTCTTACTTCCCAATCCCTACGTCAGGCCGCGTTGGTTTCTCGGATAGTGGTGTCCTTTGGGAGTCATTTGGATGGGTGCTCATTCACCTCAATTCCTCATTGTCCCCTTATTTGGTATCTCCATTTTTAAGGTTGAATTTGGATTCGGTTCAGGCGAGAACCCTCTTCCCTGGCAATAAAGTGGACAGTCTGGTTACATGGGCTCTGTCCCTCATTGCTGTCCCCGTCTCTTCACCAGGCAGGATTGCAGCTGGTGGGCCCGTTGGTGGCTGCTCAGAGGATGTTCCTTATACTCAGTGCCCTTGGGCTTTTCTGCAACTTACATTGTTAATACTGGACAGGGTTCCAGCATCCCTGGAGCTGGGTCTGTGTACTTTCCCCCTTGGCTCGGTGGTTCCTCTTGAGACGTTTGAACTCAAGGAACCAGTCAGGGGGCACCCCCCTTCTTGCATCTTCCTGTAGATGGATACCAAATCTATCAGGTTGACGGGGGGGGGGGGTTTCTTCTTAAATCCCCTGTGGTTCCGGGGGAGGTGGGGCCTTTAGGGGTCCATAAACCTTTCTGTTTTTGAAGCGGTGAGCCTTCAGGTTGGCTCTATCTCGCTGGACTACTCCTTTTGTTTATTTGGGGGCTCTTGGTCTGTCTGACGACAGTGGCCTGTATTAATTATCTGTGTGGGACTCGGAGCAGGATGATTCTCCAGGAAGGTATCTGATCCTGATCTGGGTGGAGGACAACGTTCCCTGCATATCAGTGGTATTCGCTCCGGTGGAGGTCCCTCTGCGACAGGATGTACTAATCCTTGTGTCACTATGAGGTCCAACCAGTGTGGATCTGTTTGTGCCCCGTCACTATCACAAGCTCTTGGCCCTTGTTTCCCTGTCCCAGGATCCTCTGGCCGTGGTCATGATGCTTTAGTAATGTTATGGCAGGACATTCCTATGTCCTTTCTCCATTCCCCCTGCTAGGCAGGGTTCTGCGCAAGATTGCTCTGGACAGGGGGATCAGTGATTCTGGGGGCCCCCGGGTGGCCTAGAGGAGTGTGGTTCGCAGACGTGGTACTGAGGCCGGTAGACCTGTACGTTCTGCCAAGAGTGCCAGCTCTGCTCACTCAGGGCCCCTTTACGTCACCCAATCTACAGACTCTGGCCTAGACGGCCTGACTGCTGAAACATCCATCTTGATGGAGACAGGCTTATCTGTCTCGGTGATTGAGACTATGGGAAGACTAGGAGCAAGCTGCTTCTTCTTCTTCTTCCATTTATTATAGGGTATGGCGTACCCATATTGATTGGTGTGAGTCTAGGTCTCTCCCCTGTTGGGCGTTCTCTGTTCCCAGGGTTCTAGAGTTATTACTGCATGGGTTGGAGTTGGCTCCCCAACTCGGTACTCTGAAGGTTCAGGTTCTGCCCTGTCCGCCTTCCTGTAGAAGTCTTTGCTCAGTTTTTTCCTTGGTTAAGCATTCTTTCGGGGATTGCTCAGGTGCATCCCCCACGTAATTCTATGGTCCCTGTTGGGATTGAATTTTATTCTGTTTGCCTTGCGGGGTGTTCCCTTTGGACCTATTCCGGATGCTGTCTGACTGTTCTTACCCTCAAGTTGTTCTTCTGGGGGCTGTTGCTTCAGTCAGACGTGTGCCTGAGCGGGCGGCTCTGTTTAGCTAGCCCTTGTTCATTGATATATACACCATGATATGGTGGTGTTCCGGTTTACGCCGGACCTTATGCCTAAGGTGGTGTCTTATGCTCATGTATTCAAGACATTTGTCTTTCTTCTGGGCCTGATTCCTAGTAACGCTGAGGAAAGGGGGTCTACGTTCCCTTAACTGGTGTTGGAAGTTTTTTTCCTGGATTGTCTCTTGTCCCTTAGGGGGACTGATGTCCCTTGGGGTTTGCGGGTGTCTCCATCCGTATGTGCCTGATGGATTGTCCCTTCTGGTCCTAGGAAAGGTTTCGGCTTCTAGCTGATCCTTGTTAGTATAGTGGTCAGTATCCCCGCCTGTCACGCGGGAGAACAGGGTTCAATCCCCCGATGGGGAGAGCTCTAGGTTTTTTGCCAAGGCTACTGTTAGCTTTTTGACTGGTCAGGCTGTTACTCAGGCCTATTCTTTTAAGGGGAAGAATCTTTTTCTCACTTTATTTCTGATTCTACTTGTGGTTTGGTATCTTTGGGCCTTTCAGCATCAGGTTCTGTTGAACAAGTTTGCTAGACCGCTATTTGTTTTCTATTCATACCTTTTCAAAGGGTTTTATGAGGTTAACGTTAGAGCCTTTGCTCATGTCGCTCTTGGTAGCAAGGTTTACAGGTGACAGTGCTTTTAACTGTCTGTTGTGCCTTTTTTGTTGGGGAACCCACCCTACTTTATGGACACTGCTATTGGATGTCCCAAGTGTAAGTATTATATCTGGAGCAGGACGTACTGTATACTTAGAATAATATAATTCTGTGAAATACTCACCTGTAGAATTGGTATTATACGTATACAGTACGTCCTGCTCCACCCCACCCTGGTTTTTACATTGTTCTGGATCCCCTGTATGGTGATTATCATTATTGTTATTCCAGTTTTTGGTGGTTATTTTCTCCTGGCTTCTTTTTTTCACTGCTTTTCAATGCTGGGGATTTGTGGGAGGTCCCTGGGTATTTAAGTGGCCGGGAGGAGCCTGTTTTCTCATGTCTGCAGTGCACAGCGCCTCCTGGCGGAGAATACCCAATTATAAGTATTATATCTGGAGCAGGACGTACTGTATACGTATAATACCAATTCTACAGGTGAGTATTTCACAGAATTGTATTTTCATGCCTCCATGTAATTTTAAACTATTATGCTAAATTATATTACCACAGCGTTGCAAATTTTCTATTTCATTCTGGGATACTGATAGTCATGGTTTAATTCTTAGCCGACAGACAGGGCCTGGAAGCATAAAAATTGTAACCCCTGGTCTCCAAGCCTAGTCACAAGTTCGGTTGGGTCTCCAGGCTATGGCACGGGGGATAGGGAAGGTAGAAGCTCTCAATGGAGTCATCAGGGCATTACATCTCAGACCAGCACTGTCCAGCTTCTAACCCACACGGCTTTTCAAGATACACAGGGTGCAGGTAGTGCTCCCTGCTGGGAGATTTCCTATAGCATTGCTCAATTTTACAGACGGGTGCTTAGCCATTTTTTCAGGTTTTTGCAGGTTGCGTGGATAAGAATGTGCTGCAGAGAACTTCGGTAGGGGGTCCTGGGGCCACTGTAGTGAGGTCTAGTAGGCAGACCTGCGGGGCAGATAGTGCAGGTAGTGTGGTGCATCCCAGGTCTACCTGCATTGTTTTGCCACTCTTTCTTCTAAACTTGCATATACTGATAGGACCTTGATATTCTCGGAGCAGCAATTCGCCATGTGGAAGGCATCTGGGTCTTCTGGATTTCGCATTGTAGCAAAGAGCAAGTTCACATCTTCTGGGTACCAGACACAGTTGTCCGCATGGAACAACCCCTGCCTGCTTCATGTCCGACTGACATGCATCACCTTATTTTGGTTTTCGTGGGTTCTCTCCTGCATGTGTAGTTGGCATCGCCACTGCCATTTGCTCCTTCACCAGAGTCTGTCCTCCACCAGAGTCTGGAACTCCCTATGGAACCCATGTGGCTGTTGCACCACTGTTTCAGCCTGTGATGGTGCCTTTAGATGTTAATCTAAAGGCAAGCACCTATTGATTTAGACTTCCAAGGATGTAAAGATGTGAAGAAGGTTGCGGGAGAAAATGCCACTAGCCTGCCACTTTCGAAGGACTTCACACTCTCTCCTCTTTTGTAATGTCTCAGGGCAACAAAGTCAACATTCCCAAGCGTTTCTTCCTAACTTATCTTTGTTTGGCGAACCAGGTCTCCTATTCCTAGGTCTGGGAGGTAGTTTATTTCGGAGAAATAATTTGGTTTACTCCTCAGATACAGGTTATTAAAAAAACAGTATGAGGACATTGCTGACGACCAAAAGGCCTGCCAAATTGCAAGGCATCTATCTGTAGGGTCTTCCATGGAGGCTCTACCCTTCATCCAGTTCCATGACTGGTCTCTACAAGTACTATTTTTGAGCTGGAACAGAATAGGGGAGTCCCTAGTGCATAGAGCATCATTTAACCCTTTAACTGCCAGCCAACCTAGAGTGTTTGTCACCTTCTGTTGCAAGACCATTTTTCACTATTTTGCGCTACACATGTCCAACTGTGATGATTGAAGGGATTTCCCAGGAAAATTATATGTTTTTTTTCAATCTGGGCTTTAACATGAAATGTCTTGTCCTGTTTGGCTCTTTTAATGTATACTCAATATTTTTTGGTGAAATATGTGCAAACAAATAAAAAAAAATATTTTTTTTACAATTTGTAGCATTTATAAGTTTGTCAGTAAAATCTTATTGTGTGTGAAATTGCCATTTCTCCCAGTTACATCTGTACCACATATGTATTGGTAAACACCCTTTCCTGCCCAGCAGACTCCCCCAAACTGAAACAGCGTTTTAGGAGATCTTCAGATAAAATACAACTATGCTATGTGCACCTTGCAGTTGTTCAAGAAAAACAACCCTTTATATTTGAAATATCCGCCACAAACTATATATTCTCTGGTACACACCTGAAGCTTTCTAGCATACCAGGCTTGTTGCCGTGGGCACAGGTTACTGGAAGTAATCCCTCAATTAAATATTTGGTTGCACAGAGTTTCCCTAAAGCAGAATCAAAGCCACATTTTCCTAAAACACATATATGCAAACAAGAAAAAAACTAGTTAAATCTAAATGAGCAACGTCCCCGGAACAGAACAATACCTAACATACGTAGGTACTGTCAATAGAAGAGTTGCCAAATGCCCCAAAGTAAAGGATGGGCAAAAGGATAATTTTACTTGAAAATTTCAGCTCTGCAGACAAAGTGCGCACCTTGCACTTTTTCAACCAAAAAACCCCTTTACATTTTGAATACCCCCCATAAACTATATATTCCCTAAAAAAACACACACACACATTATTCTTTCTAAGTGTTTGCAGCTTGTTGTAGTGGGCTATTTTTTCTGGAAGTAATCCCTTGAAGAATTCTTAGGTTACATAGTGTTTACCTAAAAATGCATAAAAAAGCTGAAAAAAATACATCTTTTCCTAAATTATCAATATGCAAACAAAAAAAAACAAGCTAAATCTGAAAGCGCAAGGTCACCTGAACAGAACAATACCCAACATGGATAGCTACTTTTAACCTTTTTAATTGCCAGCCTACTTGAGATTTTCATTTTCCCCATTTTGCTCTATGTTTATCTGTGATTTTTGCAGCAATTTCCAGGAAAATTATAGATTTTAGGCTTTAACATGAAATGTCTTTTTTTTTTTTTTTTTTTTAATTTTTCTGTTTTTTTAAAGTAGCTTTGAGTAAAAAAAATATATATAATTTTTTATTTTTGAAAACTGACTCCTTTATTTTAGATAAAACATTTGTTTTATTAAGGAAAACCATATTGCATGTGAAAGCCGCATTTCTCCCGATTACGACGACACCACACATGTATCGGTAGCCCCCTCCTTGTTGCTGCCCAGGAGACCCCCCTTACTTAAAGGAGCACTTTATAACATTTCCAAATAAAATACAACTACTATCCACATTATAAAGTGTTAAACAAAAAAAATTGGCATTGGGTCCCCCTTACCGGAGCCCTTTTTTCAGAATTTTAAGGGTTAAAAATCCACAAAAATGATGTGGGAAAACAAAAAATCAGCAAAACCAGCCAGGGACCGGCTATGCGGGGCTTGTAGAACAGGGCGTAGGGGCCAGCTTTGGTGACCCCTGTCTTGACGGCTACAAGCCCCCACATTCTAAATTGGCCCCAGGCCCTTCTGCCCCTCCCCACGGGCTTCGGGGAGGCAGGTAATAGGCTTTTATACCTGCTGGGCGACAGAACATAAGGGGTTAATTAAAAAAAGACATAGGGACCCCATTCTTTTATGGGAATTTTAAGGGTTAAAAATCCCCAAAAAATTACATGGGGTCCCCTTGCCCAGCATAACCAGCCCAGGACCAGCTATGCAGGGCTTGTAGAACAAGGGCGCAGGGGCTACAAGCGCCCTGATGGCTACAAGCCCGAACAGCAGGGGTCAGGTTTTAACTTTTATTTTGTTTGTGGGTGGTTTTAAAATCAGCTACGGGAGACTCACGTAGCTGGCACTAGAAGGGTTAAAGCTGAAAGACTCTCAGGTGTCCAGCTGGTTGCTTGAGTCCCACTTTCTGACGATTGGGTGGTTGTTTCTGCCAGTTCAGTCTACATTTCTGACAGTGATTGCCAGTCTTTTTAGAATAAGGAGCGCAATAGATTGTCTGATGGTCCTAGAGCAGAAATGTTAGCCCAGCATAAACGTGTTGGAACGGAGAGCAATTTGTATGTGTTTTGGACAATGGAGCCAGAAACATGTAGGTCTCCTGTTCAGTTGAACAACATGATGGCTGTTGCCTAAACCAGTCACCTAGAAGGCACCAGTATCAGGTTGGAATTATAAGGGGTGAATATCATGTTCCATTCAACTCGGCGATCCACGTTACCAGGGTGAGGTGGATTTCATGAGCAGGGAGACGATGGATCAGGGAGAATGGGCCATCATTTAGTAAGTCTTTCAGGATGTGTATGCCCAATTGGGCGGAGTGCTGGATGTGAACTTGTCCTTGCTCAAGTCCTTGCACAATCAGAAGATACAGTTCAGGGTCAGGTCAAGAGACCCCTGACTTTGGCAGTCAAACCTACTTGTGATCCTATGGACAGATTTCAGACTAGTTTATTATTCTAAGTATGTCACACATCCCACTTCAGACTTTAATAATTACACTAGGGTTAACGCACCTCTAGGTGGCAGCATTGCAGAGAACTTCTCCAAAAAACTTCAACAGGCCCCTCCCGGTCTATACATACCTGGTACCTCCCAAGAACCTCCCAGTGTTGTTCTCTGCAAGGTGGCGACAAGACAGAAGAAAGAAGTCTCCTGCTTGCAGGTAGCCGGGGTATCGCCCCCCCCCCCCCCGTGGTCTATTTCTGCCCGGCTTTTGTTTGAATGTATTCTATTTAATGGCAGCCTCCCAGCTTCGGCTGTAGGCCGGGCAATAAGGTAGCCGGCACCATTGGTGCCTAGGAGATTAGCTCCTCCGCTCGACCCTTCATTGCGGGGCATAGCGGGATTCCCGGAGTGGTGATCCAGATGTGGGATGCCCCATTTTATAGGTGTTAGTGGTCAGGTTGTGTCTTGCCCTGGGATATTGTGTCTCTTCCGGGGTGTGGGACGCGCTGGGGACAGTGTCATGCTTTTAATCGGTGACATGCTGTGTGAGTGTGCTGCTGCGCTCTACCTTGTGATTCCCTTTGTGATTTTACATTGTCTGATTTCACTGTATGCCTGCCGTTTCTCTTTTTCCCCCATGTCTGTGTGTATCTCCCCTCAGGAGCCGGGGGGGGCGGGTATATTATGTGTTTTTTTGGCCATGGTGCTGATTGACGCCTGTCCCTCTTCCTTTGTGTTTTTAAGATCCTGGGATCCCGTCTGGCAGGGCTCTCCCGGTCATATATACCTGGCTCGTGGGGGGTGTTTTTCCTTTGCAATATATATATATATATATATATATATATATACACTTATATGTATTTTTATAAGGGTCTTATGCTATTCCCCTGGGTCAGGATCTTGTGACTGTCCTTAGACAAGTGTTAGGTTATTAAGGGGCATCCCGGGTCGCGTACCGCATAAATCCCTGGGTTCTGCAAATACCATAAATTCACCACATGGAGGTTGCCACAGATACCGGGGATTTAGCTGTCCCCAAAAAGGACGGGTCCTTCTGTCCTATTCTGGATTTGAAGTTTCTCAACAGGTTTATTCGTCCTCGGAAGTTTCGCATGGAAACCCTGCGGTCTGCGATCGGTTCGCTTCGGCAGGGGGACTTTATGACGTCCATAGACATCAAGGATGCGTACCTGCACGTGCCGATCTTTCCTGCTCATCAGCGGTTCCTTCGTTTCGTGGTGGGGGATCGGCATTTTCAGTTTGTGGCTCTTCCATTCGGTCTCACCTCTGCTCCGAGAGTGTTCACCAAGGTGTTGGCAGGGGTGATGGCCCTGCTCAGAGCTCAGGGGATTCGCATTGTGCCTTACCTGGACGATCTTCTCATCATGGCTCCTTCCTTCAGTCAAGCAGAGGGGGACACCAGCACGGTGGTGTCTATGTTGGAGAGGTTCGGCTGGGTGATCAATTACCCCAAGTCCTCGCTGGTTCCGGCCAGGGTGGTGTCCTTTCTGGGGATGTCGTTGGACTCCTGCCAGCACAGAGTGTTTCTTCCTCAGGCCAAGGTTCTGATGATTCAGGAATTGGTCCAGCTGCTCCTCTCCCATCATCATCCGTCCATTCGTCTGGGGATGAGACTGGTGGGGTTGATGGTGGCCTCGTTCGAGGCAGTTCCCTTTGCTCAGTTTCATACGAGGACTCTTCAACTTCATCTTTTGGCGTCTTGGAACCGGTGTCCGGGGTCGTTGGATCGGTCCTTCCGGTTGTCCCCTCGGGTTCGGCAGTCCCTTCTGTGGTGGTTGGTCTCGGACAACCTTCTGAAGGGCAGGTCGTTTCTGACTCCACTTTGGGAGACTGTCACCACGGATGCCAGTTTGTCAGGCTGGGGAGGTTATTGGAAGGATCTTCGGTTTCAGGGGCAGTGGGACCCTCAGGAGGCCCACTTGCCCATCAATGTTCTGGAACTGCGAGCCATCAGGTTGGTTCTGTCTCACTTGACGCATCATTTACAAGGTCTGCCGGTTCAGGTTCGCTCAGACAATCAGACGGCGGTTTCTTACATCAATCACCAAGGAGGGACTCGCAGTCTGGGTGCCCACAGGGAAGTGTCTCTGATTTTGGTCTGGGCGGAGACTCATGTCCCTTGCATCTCGGCAGTTTACATTCCGGGAGTGGAAAACACGGAGGCGGATTTTCTGAGCCGGTGTGCGTCCCGTCGGGGGGAGTGGTCTCTCCATCCCCAGGTGTTTCGGTCACTTTGTGTCCGGTGGGGGACGCCGGAGGTGGATCTGTTTGCCTCTCGTCACAATCACAAGCTTCCGTCCTTTGTGTCCCTGTCCCGGGACCCTCTGGCTCTGGCGGTGGATGCCATGACCCTGAGCTGGAGGGACCTGGGGTTTCTTTATCTGTTTCCTCCGATTCCCATGCTAGGCAGGGTTCTGCGAAAGTTGGTTCTGGAAGGAGTTCCCGCCATTCTCGTGGCTCCAAGGTGGCCAAGGCGGGTGTGGTTCGCGGACATCGTTCGTCTGGCCGTAGATCAGTTCGATCTGCCTCTTCGGCCAGATCTTCTCACTCAGGGTCAACTCTGTTACCCCAGTTTACAAACGCTGGCTTTGACGGCTTGGCTGCTGAAACCTCCATCTTAAAGGAGGAGGGTCTTTCGGATGCGGTCATTCAGACTCTTATTAGTGCTAGGAAGAGATCTTCTTCTTCCATCTATTACAGGTATTGGAGATCTTATATTGATTGGTGTGAGGCTAGGTCTTTGCCCTGCCGGGTCTTTTCTGTGTCTAGGATTTTGGAGTTCCTTCAGGCGGGGCTGGACTCTGGTCTCCAGTTGAGTACCTTGAAGGGGCAGGTTTCTGCTTTGTCAATTTTTTTCCAGAAATCTTTTGCTAGTCATTCCTTGGTCAAGACTTTTTTCCAGGGGGTTTCGCATGTGCGGCCTCCTAGGAAGCCTTTGCTCCCAGTGTGGGATTTGAATTTGGTTCTTTCTGCTCTTAAGGCTCCTCCTTTTGAGCCTTTGCGGGATGTTGCTTTGTCCATTCTTACTCAGAAGGTTGCCTTTCTGGTGGCCATTACTTCGGTTCGGCGTGTTTCAGAGCTGGCAGCTTTGTCTATTTAGGCTCCTTATTTTGAGGACCATCAGGACAAAGTGGTTTTTCGTTACAAGTCAGATTTTCTCCCTAAAGTGGTCTCTGCTTTTCATCTTAACCAGGACATTGTTCTTCCTTCTTTGTGTCCTAAGCCTAAGAATGTCAAGGAGAGTGCTTTGCACTGCTTGGATGTGGTACGTTGTGTCAGGTACTATCTACGTGCTACGTCTTCTTTTCGTAAGACTGATGCCTTTTTCGTTGTGCCATGTGGGCCTAGGAAGGGTTTGGCTCCGGCCAAATCTTCCATTAGTAAATGGATTCGTCAGGCCATTGTTGGTGCTTATTCGGCCAAGGGGAAGGATCCCCCTTTCCGAGTTACTGCTCATTCTACTCGTGCGGTTGGTGCGTCCTGGGCTTTTCAGCACCAGGCTTCGGTTGAACAAGTGTGTAAGGCTGCACCTCTGTTCATACCTTTTCTAAGTTCTATAAGGTTGATGTGCGGGCCTCAGCGGATGCTGTTTTTGGCCGCAAAGTTTTGCAGGCTGCAGTGGTTTGAATTTTTTTCTGCGTTATTGCCTGTTCGGATACCCACCCTTTTCTGGACACTGCTGTTGGATGTCCCTAGTGTAATTATTAAAGTCTGAAGTGGGGTGTGTGACATACTTAGAATAATACCATTTTGTGAATACTCACCTGTAAAATGGGTATTATAAGTATGTCACACACCCCACTTCACCCGCCCTTTTTGGTATCCTGGCTCTCTATTTGGTGAAGTTTGGTTCTTTACGTTGAGGGTTACATTGTTTGGTTCTGGTACCTTGTCTTACTGCTGTTCTAATACTGGGAGGTTCTTGGGAGGTACCAGGTATGTATAGACCGGGAGGGGCCTGTTGAAGTTTTTTGGAGAAGTTCTCTGCAATGCTGCCACCTAGAGGTGCGTTAACCCTAGTGTAATTATTAAAGTCTGATGTGGGGTGTGTGACATACTTATAATACCCATTTTACAGGTGAGTATTCACAAAATGGTATTTTCCTTTCCTCTGTTACTGGTACTGCTCCGTCTGGTATAGAAAATTTTATCAGAGGAAGTTTCGGACATTCTGGTCCAACTGGCCATGAAGTACATGGTTCACAGATGTTGGAAGAATAGCTGATAGGCTCCCTGGATGTTTCCTGACCATCCATATTCGCTTGCTCAGGGTCCTCTGTGGAACCCCAATTTAAAGTCGCTGGTTTTGACAGCTTGGCTATTGAGACCAGCATCCTTGAAAACAGAGGATGGGTTCACTGGGATCATCGACAGGCCAGGAAATGACAGGCTTTTATTACCTGGTGCAGTTTTTGCGACATTCTTGCAAAATATTTGCTATTTCTAAGGTCTTCTATTTTTTCCATAAGGTTCTATACGACTAAGATTGCTACTTAGTACTCAGCAGCAGGTGAAAAAGGACCGCCCCTTTCGAGTCTTGATTCCTCCTGGGCATTCCAACAGTAGGTATAGTGCGCAAGACACCCATCTTGTTCTCAGTATACACTTTATATTGTCTTACAGGGTAATGTGAAGATACTGGCCGAGTGTACGATGTTGCAGGCAGTGGCGGAGCCCCCCCCCCCCCCCCCGACACGTTTTAAGACTGCATCCATGGCCTGGTTTAGCTGTCTTGCTCCTGGTTAATGCAGATGGCTTATGTTCTGTTAATTGTTGTGGTGGCTGGGATCAATTACCCCATCTGCTGTACCGGTAGCCACCAGCTGGTGTCAGCAGAGCTCTGGCTGCTCTCACCCCATCTGCAGTTCCATCAGGGTGTCAGCAGAGCACTGTATGCTCTCTCCCCATCATCTGTTGCACCTGGTGTGTGTGGCTATTTAAGTAGGATCTGCCCTCCAGCAGGATTTTGTTTTGCTTGTGTGTTTTGTTTCTGGTGATCTTAACCAAAGTCTGTACCTGTACCTACCGGAGTCTGGAGACTGCTGGCATCTGTCATAAGGCCCTTGGGTGAGGGTGCCAGCACCTTAGGATTTCTGTTTTTGTTATTATTTTGTTAGTTAGCCATATTTTTTGGATCTGAATCTAAGATCTTTTTGTTTCCTTTTCCTTTATTAAAACCTTTAATCACATTTTGGTTTGTTGTGTCTTTGCTCTGCTCCCTGGCGGAGAGTTCATATTGGAGAACTCTCCGGCCTGACAGCATTTCTCCATTCCGGGGCACTTCTCCCACCCTGTTTGTGTGTTGGTTGACATTTATTTATTATGCTTTTGACCGGTTTCGGTAGTTTTGGGTTCCTACCAGGGCTTGCGTCTGTACTTTTTGACGTCCAAGATGAGCCTTCGTTTTTTATGCCCCCCTCCCCCCCAACCCCCCCCCCCCCCCCCGTTGGCTAAGAATTAATCTAATAGTATCCGCATCCCGGAATGAAAAAAGAGGTAGAGAAATGTTATAGGTTATTACTCAGAATTCTGTTTTTTAGAAGTTGCAACGCTACCTCAGATGTAGAACTAGAACATTTGTTTTTAGATTAGTCTTTAGTTGAATGAACTTCTATTTACTCTACATCAAATTGAGTAGCTGGCTCCTTTTGTCTTGCTGTGTACTATATCCTATGTGTACAGTATTTTTTAGATTGCAGGTTTGGCCGGGATTTGCTGCTAGCATCAGAAGAACTGATGGAGGCTTGTTTCTTATAGCAGACATCACTCACAAGATTATCCGAACTGACTCTGTGCTGGACATTATGTAAGTCTTTGTATTAAAAAAAGTAGCTTTTTTTGTTTTCTTTTTCTTATGGTGCTTTATTCTTTATTTAATGTTTTCCTGATTGTGACCAGCAGCCTTAGCCAGATGACATAGACCCTTTTCCAGGGACCCAATGTCAAAACTGCAGATAGAGCAGTTTTATTCCTGTCTGCATAAAGCTCCCTTTAGAAGCCTGTTTATTTGGTATAATTCTTACTTTTAACTCAGGCATATTTGGAATATTTGACATTTAAAGTGGACCAAAAACCCAGCTGGATCGGCCTGGGAATCTTATAGATCCATTCCCTCCCACCGGGGCATCCAAAATCGGGAATCCCTGCTATGTGAAACCCCCCAGGTCGTCCGCTACACTTACCTTAATCCCGGTCCAACTGCGCATGCGCGGGCCGCATCCCCGTTATCCCTCTAGCAGGGCGCTTGCCCGCGCCGGCCATTTGTGAATGCGCGAGATGCGGCCGCCAGCACGCTCTGAGGCGCTGAGCTGAGATGTCGCTCAGACGTGCATAGCTCAGAGTGCACTGATTGCACGTGCTGCTGCACATGCGCCGTAGTGAGGTGAGTTTCTGGTGGTGTCGCGGGGGAGTGGACCAAAAGCCAGGATAGTCGAAATCCTGGGTTTTGGTCCACTTTAATAAGCTCTGCTACCAAAAAGATCTAATATTAAATGTTTGCATAAATATAACATAACTTGTCACAAAGAGGTGTTACTTGTACTATATAGCTTGTATCAACAAATTCTAGCCAAGCTTGTAGTTTTCTTTAATTAGAACGAAGAAAAATCAGCATTGATCCATTTGTGCTTGTGCCATTCTACTATTCTTAGTATACAGTACGTCCTGCTCCAAATATAATACTTACACTAGGGTTATCCTCCGCCAGATGGCGCTGCACTGCAGAGACATGCAAAACAGGCTCCTCCCGGCCCTTCAAATACCCGAGGACCTCCCACAAATCCTCAGATTTCTCTGCAGTGCTTACTGCGAAGATATGAAATTATCACTCTCTCGCAGGTGAGCGGGGCTATTAGCCTGCGGCCCTGTTGGACTATTTCCACCCGTTCCTTGTGTGATGTGCCTCCCAACCTGGGCTGCGCTGTTCGGGTGAAGGTAGGCGGCACCATGTGTGCTTACGGAGCGCTGCTCCACCGCAATCCCCCACCAAATGGTAGGCGGTATGGGCTGATGGTGAGCCTTATGGGATGCCCCTCCCGCATTATTGCCCCCATGCCCCATCTAGCGGTGGGTCCTGTACAGAGGGCCGCCATCCTCCCTCATTCTCCCTGTAGCCTTCGGGAGGAAAATAAGGGGGGGGGGGGTGTTGGGGCGTGGGAGTCGTTGCCGGTAAAAACAGTCCTCACTCAAGTCTTGGCAAAAATAGGCTTAGGTTTATTTTTGAGCAAAAACAGAAAACAAATGAACAAAAAACAAAATTCATGAAAATAAGGGGTTAAGTTATAGCTACCGTAGGACCAAGTAGCACCCCAGCTCTCAGCTCATCCTGACTGAACTGAACTGGAAATCCCTCCACCTATATACAGGTGCACTTATCTACCAATTACCAGTTTCCAACAGCCCTTTATTCTTAAAGGAATATACATCTGGTTTTTAAACAGAAATATTACATATAAATCATACATTAAACCACATGAAACAAAGCAACAAAGCATGTCTCCTTTAAAAATAAAAAGGAGCTTATAATCTATATACATATTAACAAATTATACACAGGAACATAAACACACTAGGTTTGGCTGCAGCTTTGCCTCACCTGGCAGTAATTAGCAGCATCCTATATAAACCCAGCACACCCTCTGCTCTGGTTTGATCTCTGCAGGTAAGTAGCTGGTCATGCTGTGTGTGTGTTGGTGGGGAATAGTGAACTAGTTTATCTGTGAAAGGATAGTGGACAGAGATGAAGATTTGCTGGCCAGCAGATAGAAAAGAGAGAGAAAGATACATACAGACAGACAGACAGACCTGCTCACTATTAACCCCTCAACATACCCCCCAACTCAAGTGGAAGCTTGTCCTTCCACAGAACACATCTCCTGGACCTGGGTACCGAATCGGGACAGGTGATCTGCATTCTTATGCTGACTTCCCGGTTTGTATTGGACCAAGAATCTGTATGGTTGTAGGCTTAAGTACCATCTTGTCAGGCGGGCATTGTTACCTTTCATTGTGTTCAACCAAAATAAAGGATGATGGTCAGAGATTAACACAAATTCTTTCCCCAATAGATAATAACGTAAAGACTCTACGGCCCACTTGATAGCTAAACATTCTTTTTCTATAGTAGAATATTTCTCCTCTCTGGGAAACAATTTTCTACTAATGTACAGAATTGGGTGTTCCTCTCCATTCTGAAACTGACATAGAACAGCTCCGATACCTCTTTCTGACGCATCCACCTGGACTAGAAATGGCAGAGAAAAGTTTGAATTTCTTAATACCGGAGCAGAACAAAGCTTCTCTTTTAGTTTATTAAATGAGTTTTCACATTCAGGAGTCCATTCCACAAGGTTTCTCTTGGTTTTCTTGGTAAGATCACTTAGTGGAGCTGCCAAATTTGAAAAATTTGGAATAAATCGGCGGTAATAGCCAGCCAGTCCTAAAAATGATCTTACCTCTTTTTTTGTTTTTGGGATTGGGGCATCCATCACTGCTGCGACCTTGGACCTTTCTGGTTTAATTTTCCCACCACCGATAACATAGCCAAGATAAGATGTTTCTCTCAGAGCTATTGTACATTTTGTGGGATTGATTGTCAGCCCGGCTTTTGCTATGGCAGAGATTACATTGCCTAAATGCAACAGATGAGACTTCCAATCAGAACTAAAGACAATGACATCGTCCAGATACGCCGCACAGTATGAGCTATGTGGTTTTATAATTGTATCTATTAACCTCTGAAATGTAGCAGGGGCATTGTGTAAACCAAAAGGCATACGTATGAACTGAAACAAACCTTGTAGGGTGGCAAAAGCTGTTTTTTCACGGGAATCTTCTGCAAGTGGTATTTGCCAATAGCCTTTAGTCAGATCAAATGTGGAAATGTATTGGGCATCACCCAGCCTAGTGATCAAGTCTTCTATATGGGGCATAGGGTAAGTATCAAATTTAGAGATCTGATTGAGTTTTCTAAAATCAATACAAAATCTCATTTCTCCATTTTTCTTGGGTACAATCACAATGGGAGAACACCAGGGGCTAGAAGATGGCTCAATGACTCCTAATTTTAGCATGTTTTGGATCTCTATGTCTATCACTGGTTTGAGTTTTTCTGGTACTCTGTAGGGTTTTTGGCGTATTGGTTTTACATCACCAGTGTCAATGACATGCTGGACTAAGTTAGTATGCCCTGGTGTAGTAACAAATGTGTGTTTATATTTCTGAATTAATAGATCTACATCTCTATTTTGTTTTTCAGAAAGTTCTCCACCTCTTTTAATCTTAGAGATTTGTGAAGAACTAGGAGACAATACAGAGTAGGCCTGCTCGAGTATATTTGGGTGACATTCTGACAGGATAGTACAGGCCACATTTGGTCCATCAACCCATTTTTTAAGCAGATTGGCATGGAAAATTTTCTTCTTTTGAATTCTGCCTGGCATAGAAATCTCATAGTCTACAGGACCAGTTTGTGCCTCTGAAACGTTGATTCTCACAAAATCAGCTAATTCCGCCAGTCTGTCCCGCATAGAAACTACATAATCCACCAGGTTTTTTTGGTTTGGGCTAGGTTCTTCCCAGTGTTCCTTTATTACATCCAGTGGTCCTCTTGGTCTTCTCCCATAGAGTAACTCAAATGGAGAGAAGCCAGTGGCTGCTTGTGGAACCTCCCTGTATGCAAATAACACATATGGAAGCAGTTCATCCCATTGCTTTGGATACTGTACCACAAATTTACACAGCATCTTTTTAAGAGTTTGGTTAAAACGTTCCACCAAGCCATCAGTTTGGGGGTGATAAGGGGTGGTCCTCACAGCCTCAATACCAAGGAGCTGATGGATTTGCTTCATTAAACTGGACTGAAAGTTTGAACCTTGGTCTGTGAGAATTGTATGAGGAATACCCATCTGACTAAAGAACTTAATCAGTTCTTCTGCAATTCTTTTTGTGGTGATAGTTCTTAAAGGGATAGCCTCTGGATACCGGGTCATATAATCACTTAGTACAAGAACATATTGGTTACCTTTTTTACTTTTTTCAAGAGGACCAATGATATCCAAAGCTATCCTTTCAAAAGGGGTATCAACCACGGGGATGGGAAGCAATTTACATTTTTTGTCACCTGGGGCAATATATTGGCATTCTGGACATGATTCACAAAAAATTGCCACATCTGCATGTATTTTAGGCCAAAAGAACCGGTTCAGTATTCTTGACAGAGTTTTATTTCTACCCAAATGTCCAGAGAGTGGAATACTGTGAGCAATATTCATAATTGACTCTCTGTACTCAGAGGGTACCACAATTTGCCACACTTGCTCTGCTGTTTGTGGGTGCTGGCAAACCCTATACAGGATCTTATTTTTTAATGTGTAATAGGGATACTGTTTGGGTTCTTCTGTGTCCTCTTTCACCTGAGAGAACGGTAAGGCAAGGGTGTTATCTTGTCTTTGTTTAACAGACATATCCTCCCAATTTAAAGGTTGATTAGGTCCTTTTTCCAAGAGACAATGTTCAGACCGCCATTTTTCACGGGCAAGTCGCTTTCCTCTCTTAGAAAGATGACTTTTACCATTACCATCGAATACATCACCATCAAATGGAAACACATCACCTAGAGGTTGTACAGTAGTTAGTGTTTTAACTTGTGACCTAGTTGTTATTGCCGAAATCAAACTGCTATTTTTGATCATAGTACCGAATCCAGGTATGTCCTGACCCAAGACTACAGAATATGGCAGCGTAGGTACTACCCCCATTTCTACTGACACTTGCATATCATCTATTTGCACAGGTATAATAGCCTTAGGGTACACCTTTTTATCACCATGCACACATGTCAATAGCAAATGACCTGTTATATTAGCAGAGTCCACCAAGTCTGATCTAATCAGAGACTGCTGACTCCCAGTATCAATTAAAGCAGTGACCATTTGGGAGTTCACAGTAACGGGCTGCAAATATTCTTTCACAAGTCCCGCACAATTTGCAGATCCTTTTACTTTTCTACTGGTTACCATGACACAGTCCTTAGCATAATGTCCAGTTTTACCACAGGAAAAACAAGTAATCTCCTTATGCTGGCCTTTATACTTAACAGTCTCAGCCCTTTGCTTATCAGTAACAGTAGTAAAAGGAATAGGTCTTACCACACTTGGTTTCTGGATCAGTCCTTTCCTTGCAAGCAAAAAGTTTTCAGCGAGTGTCACTGCTTGCTCACCATCATCAGGCTGATGTTCCTTGACCCAGATTTGCATAGGTGCAGGTAGAACATCCAAGAATTGCTCCATAATGATAGTCTCCATCACCTGTTGAACCGTCTTGCCCTCCGGAGCCATCCACTTGGTGCACAATTCCGTCAGCTGGGTGTAGGCCTCTCTTGGCCCTTCCCTGTCCTGGTATCTGTAGGTCCGGAATTTTTGGCGAAATGTCTCTCCATGTATATTGTAGCGTCTCAGAATTGCAGCTTTAACTTTTTGGTAGTTTCCTGCATCCTCAGTGCGCATTTGGCTATAGGCCTGCAAAGCTTTGCTGGTGAGGAATGGTGCAAGATGAAGAACCCACTGATCCTCAGGCCACTTATTTGCTTGAGCCACTCTTTCAAACACTTTAAGAAATGACTCTATATCATCAGTCTCTGATAGCTTAGTAAGCTTTAAATTTGTAGTAGGAGGTATATTGCGCTGCATGGCTTGCAGCACCTGTAAGAACTGTTCATCTCTCCTTACCCTTTCCTTTTCTTGTTGCTGCAGCTCAATTTTACGCTGCTCCTCCTCTTTTTCTCTCCTCCATTGCTCACGCTCATAAGCATACTTTTCCTCCTCTTTTCTACGCTGGTCACTTAGCTCTTGGCGGTGAACCAACCACACAAGGAGTTCCTCTATATTTTTTGGAGTAGTTACACTCACTGGTGGATCCGTAACGCTCCCAGCTGCAGCGCCCTCCTCTGGAATCTTAGCTTTAGATTCTTCAATCTGGGTGCCTTCCATTTTGGATTTAGGGACCACTGGTTGGCGTCTTTCTGCAGGTCTGGGTGGTTGTATAGATCCCTTGGTTCGCTGAGATCGCCTTGGAGAAGAAGTTGTTATAAATCTCCTGGCATGACCTCTTCCGGCCATGGACTGAGTTTGACAGCTGCGCTTATGAGTCCAGTGCAGACAGCAAGCGTCCCACTTCTGACACCATATGTTGGGGCGTGGGAGTCGTTGCCGGTAAAAACAGTCCTCACTCAAGTCTTGGCAAAAATAGGCTTAGGTTTATTTTTGAGCAAAAACAGAAAACAAATGAACAAAAAACAAAATTCATGAAAATAAGGGGTTAAGTTATAGCTACCGTAGGACCAAGTAGCACCCCAGCTCTCAGCTCATCCTGACTGAACTGAACTGGAAATCCCTCCACCTATATACAGGTGCACTTATCTACCAATTACCAGTTTCCAACAGCCCTTTATTCTTAAAGGAATATACATCTGGTTTTTAAACAGAAATATTACATATAAATCATACATTAAACCACATGAAACAAAGCAACAAAGCATGTCTCCTTTAAAAATAAAAAGGAGCTTATAATCTATATACATATTAACAAATTATACACAGGAACATAAACACACTAGGTTTGGCTGCAGCTTTGCCTCACCTGGCAGTAATTAGCAGCATCCTATATAAACCCAGCACACCCTCTGCTCTGGTTTGATCTCTGCAGGTAAGTAGCTGGTCATGCTGTGTGTGTGTTGGTGGGGAATAGTGAACTAGTTTATCTGTGAAAGGATAGTGGACAGAGATGAAGATTTGCTGGCCAGCAGATAGAAAAGAGAGAGAAAGATACATACAGACAGACAGACAGACCTGCTCACTATTAACCCCTCAACAGGGGGGCAGTGGGTGAGTGTGCATCGTGATTCGTGCATACGGCGTATTGTCTGTTTTTTGACTAGTATATGGGGTGTCAGCCGCCACGCTGACTTGTCTTTTTACTATTTGCAAATGCCGCTGCGGCGCGCGTCTTTTCCTTCATTTGGATGTTCCGCGCCGGCGTTACCTCAGCCGCTTCTGCTTTCTCATTGGCTGCTTGTCTGTGGGCTTCGTGCTCTTCGGGGGGGGGGGGGGGCGGGGCCTGGCTTGGCGCGCTCTGCATCACGACTCGCTCTGGCCCGCCCTTCGAGGTACTCATCGGCGCCATTTTGTCTGGTTGTGCGCGCGTGTGTGACGGTTCTACTTACCGCGGTCCGTAAGTGCCCTCACGGGCGGCTTTATACTCATTTTTAGTGTGTATGGTTCTGACACCCCTTCTTTTCATTGTGTCTTTCATGCGGGTGAATCCATTGGCTTCTCCTGGTCCGGCGTAATTGATAGTTGGGCCTAGTATAATTACTCCCACTTCCCTAGCGGGTTACTGGGGCATCCAGGGTTGCTTTATAGCGTCAATCCCTACTGGCATATTGTGCCTAGTAATCACCATATGGAGGCATCTCAGGATAATGTGACCGGGGGGTTTCTATGGGACAAGCCCGGCTGTGTGTAGCTTGTGGGGTCTCACCTATTAGCGGTGACGATGCACGGGTCTGTGTTCCTTGCGCACAGCAGGTGCTAACGTTGCAATCCGCCCCTCCTGTGGCTGGGCCTGCACCTCGTCTCACTTCACCTACTCCCCCAAGCTCGAGTCTCCCATTGACTTGCATACACGCGGGTATTCTCAGCCTGATGTGTCTGCTAGACTGGCCAGTGTTGCAAAATTGATTGCTAATACTTTAGCGCGTAAGGCTACTGCTAAAAAGCGTCACTCTTTGTCACTCTGTCACTCTTTTTCCTATGGAATCTGATGAGTATTTGCATTTATGTGGCTATACCCCCTCGGACGAAGGGGAGCTGTTCTCCGATTCAGGGTCATCTGTTTAGAGACCCAGGGGTCATGACGATTCTGGCTCTGACTCCTGGGCCCCGGATGATACTGACAGACTGCTGGTACAGATTTTTGAGGTTCTGTCCATCTTCCCCCCCTGTTGCGGCTCCTAGGCAAAGGGGTGAGCTTTTTTTATACTGCTAAGGCTCATTTGGAATTTCCTGAGCAAGCTCATTTCAATAATCTCGTGCTTAAGGAGTGGGAACGTCCCAGTAGACTTCCCGGCGTCCCTAAGAGTTGGGACAGAAAGTATCCCTTTCCTGATTATATGGTCAAGTGCTGGTCATCCCCCCCCCCCGAGGTGGATGCCCCTATTTTAGGGCTGTCTTAACACCTCTGTCATGCACTCCCCTGACTCTACTACTCTGCGGGATGCCGAGGACCGGCGCATTGACCAATTGGCATCCCATGCCTTTACATTTGTGGGGACGGCGCTGCGCCCGGTCTGCGCCTTGGCCATTACATCTGTGGCGCTCAGGTCCCTGATCAGAAGTGTACTTGATGGTGCTCCTGATTATTTGCTACCTGATGTGTTTAATGCACTGTCTAACTGTGATGTGTTTGTAAATGTTATCCTATCTGCCTTGGATTATGCCATTAGGATGTGTGCTAGAACTTCTGCCTTGGTGGTAGCTATACGCCGCTCGGTTTGGCTGCGCCAGTGGGCTGCTGACAATGTTGCAAAGAAAGCCCTCACTGGACTTCCATTTAAGGGGGTACACCTTTTTGGGGACCGCCTAAACCTTTTTGTTAAAGGAGGTAAGTTACCCCAGTGCAGGCGGCCGTCTCGGCCCTTTCGGGGCTAGGGCTCCTTTTCACCATCCTACCGTAGTGCTAAACAAGGAAAAGGGGTGTCCTTCGCGGGTGGCTCGTGCAGATTCCTGGCATAGGAGCAGAGGATGACGTCCTGGCTCCTCCTGGGGGTCTAAGCCCAAATCCTCTCTCAAGCCCCCTCAGGCATGATGGGGCGCCCTCGCCCATCAGGGTGGGGGGACGGCTACAGCACTTTGCACACGTCTGGAGGCATCATGTCTCAGACCGGTGGATTCACGAGGTAGTGTCCTCCGGTTACAAGATAGTTTGCTGTTCGCCCCCCCAAGATTCATCAGGTCCCGAATCCCCCAGGACCCTGTCTCAGCTCAGGTATTGGCGCAGGCCATGCAAGGCCTTCTGGGTCTGGGGGTAATTTCAGGGTCCCTTTAATAGAGAGAGGCAAGGAGTTCTATTCCAACCTCTTCACTGTTCCCAAAAAATGATGGGTCAGTCAGGCCCATTCTGGATTTATAGAGCCTCAACAAATTTGTCAAGAACAGGCGTTTTCACATGGAAACTCTGCGCTCGCCCATCAGCTCCCTGCGCCCAGGGGACTTCATGACGTCTGTGGATATCAAAGACGCTTACCTGCACATCCCTGTGTTTTCAGGACACCAGAGGTTCCTCAGATTCGCGTTGGAAGATCAACATTACCAATTTGTGGCCTTGCCATTTGGTCTCACTTCAGCTCCCAGAGTATTCACCAAGGTGTTGGCTGGGGTGATGTCTCTGATCAGGTCAAGGGGCATCCGCGTGCTGCCCTACCTGGCACGCATACTCATCACCTCTCAGTCTCTACGGCAGGCAGAGTTGGACACTCAGCTGGTGGTGTCCACCCTGGAGTCCTTCGCCTGGGTGATCAATCACCCCAAGTCCTCTCTGTCCCCTTCCTTGGTGACCCCGTTCCTGGGAATGATTCTGGATACGGTTCAGTCAAGGATATTCCTTCCTCAACAGAAGGTGGAAGCTCTGATTGCGCAGGTGAGGATCCTGCTGTCGTGTCACCATCCCTCCCTCAGGCAGGGAATGTAGTTTGTGGGTCTGATGGTGGCGTGCTTCGAGGCGGTGCCTTTTGCTCAGTTCCATTTGAGGCCTCTACAACTTCACCTTCTGTCAGTTTGGGACAAGGACCCAACGTCCCTGGACGGGGTCTGTGTGCTCCCCCCCCCCCCCCCGGTCAGGCGGTCCCTTTCGTGGTGGCTGGACTCCAGGAACTTGCTGGGGGGCAGATCCTTTCTGGCCCCCTCTTGGGAGACGGTCACCACGGATGCCAGTCTGTCAGGATGGGGGGGATTCTGGAAGTCCCTGCGGCTCCAGGGGAGGTGGGGCCCTCAGGAGGCCCACATACCTATCAACATTTTGGAACTACGGGCGATCAGGTTGGTACTGGATCAGTTGACCAATCACCTGCGTCTGTGCAGGTGCGCTCAGACAACCGGACGGCGGTTGCCTACATCAACCATCAGGGAGGGACCCAGAGCAGGGGGGCCCTCCAGGAGGTGTCGCGGATTCTGACATGGGCGGAGGCCAATGTTCAATGCATTTCGGCTGTGTACATCCCGGGGGCAGAGAATCTACTGGCAGACTCCCCGAGCAGGGGAACCTTTCGTCAGGGAGAGTGGTCCCTCTGCAACAGGGTATTCCACTCCCTGTGTCACCGTTGGGGTCTACCAGATGTGGATCTGTTTGCATCCCGTCACAATCGCAAGCTTTCGGCCTTTGTCTCCCTGTCTCAGGATCCTCTGGCCTTGACCACGGATGCCCTGTCCATGTCATGGCAGGAATTTCGGCTCCTGTATGTCTTTCCTCCATTCCCCCTGATTCTGGTTCTGCGCAAGATTGCTTTGGAAGGGGTGCCGGCGATTCTGGTGGCCCCCAGGTGGCCAAGAAGAGTGTGGTTCGCAGACGTGGTGCAGATGGCAGTAGACCAGTACGTTCTGCCAGGGGTGCCAGATCTGCTCACTCAGGGCCCATTACGCCATCCCAATTTACAAACTCTGGCTTTGACGGCCTGGCTGCTGAAACCTCCATCTTGATGGAGAAAGGCTTGTCCGCCTCGGTGGTTGATACCATGGTGAAGGCTAGGAAGAAAACTTCTTCTTCCATCTATTACAGGGTATGGCGTACCTACATTGACTGGTGTGAGTCTAGGTCTCTTCCCTGTCGGGTGTTTTCGGTCCCCAGGGTTCTGGAGTTCTTACAGCATGGGTTGGAGTCGGGACTCCAACTCAGTACTCTGAAGGGTCAGGTTTCTGCCCTGTCTGTTTTCTTTCAGAAGTCTTTTGCTCAGCATTCTTTGATTAGGACCTTTTTCCAGGGGGTTACTCATGTGCGTCCCTGACGTAAACCTATGGTCCCTGTTTGGGATTTGAACTTGGTTTTGTCTGCCTTGCAGGGTGCTCCCTTTGAACCTATACACCATACTGTTCATTCTTGTTGTTTAGGGATCAACATTTTAAATCCCAAGATGTTGACAACAAGGGTAGTAAAAATATAGGTAATATTAAACAAGATGGAACTCTGGTTATGTCTACTTCTTATAGTGTGGCATTCCCTAAGATCAAAAGAATTATTCAAAAACACCTCCCATTACTGCAGTGTGACCCACAATTAAAAAGAATTATTGGGAATGGCATTAAGATAGTTCCCAAGAAGGCTCCAACTTTAGGACAAAAATTGTCACCAAGTCTTTATATAAATAAGGGGATGGAACAGAAAACATGGCTTTCAAGCAAAGGGTTCTTTACATGTGGAGGTACAAGGTGTGGACTGTGCAAATATACAGTGGGTGGCAGCCACTTTTCTTCTGTAGTAACTAAGCAAAATTATGAGATCACGAGCTTTATTAATTGTAACGCTCGATATGTGATTTATCTGGTATTATGTGAATACTGTCAAGTTCAATATGTAGGCTGTACCACCAGACAATTAAAACGGAGAATGTGGGAACATCTCTCAGCGGCCCAATCAGATCGTACAACCTCTTTATCCAATGTCAGCAAACATTTCAGAGATGTACATGGTGGTGATACCAAGCACTTTAGATGTACAGGGATTGAAAAAGTCACATTGGGAGCGAGAGGTGGAGATCTATGGGAAAAGCTACTACAAAGAGAAGTTTATTGGATTTTTCAGTTGAGGACCCGGATGCCTAATGGGTTAAATTCCCGCTGGGATGTTGACTTATTTTTAAAATAAATATGGGCTGTTTAGAGTCTAGCTTTGGAATGGAGCCAGGAATCTCTGCATATTGAAACATAAATATTATTTAAAACAATTAATACAGTGTAGTGATAATTATAATAATGATCCATAGGAAATTTAGGAAGATGTCGCATAATATGTGTGAATCAGTATGAATAAAACTAGTGATCGGTATTATGTCCTACTCACTGAAGAAAGCATTGCAAATGAACTTCCAGCCTCTGGGCAAACAGCCAAATATAAACTAACAAATGGTATCATATAACAGATGCCCCAATGTAACAAACTCAAACCTTTCCCTTCAAACAAATGTAACAGATTACTTTCTTTGATGACTAACATTTATGCATCCTCTTAAGAGGCTCTAGATGTAACAGTTCAGTCTGGGCATACTGCCAGACAGAAACTAACAATGTTCATGTCATATGAATGTTACATTGTTGGGCACATTTCTACAGCGAAATGAGATGGGAACAGCTAAGTCTGTAAAATAGCTCTTTCAACAGTATAGTCCCAAGTGTGAAAGCGCAGTATATTAACCCTTTGGTTGCTGATAGATTCTGAAGAGATATCCCTCTATTCACTTGATGATCCCCATGAAACACTGCTTTATGTTCTATTTATACTAGATAGGGCCTATTTTCCATTGATGAATTTTAAAACAATGTTGTAACATATATTAATGAATTTATAGATTTAATGTACTAAAATGTTATGATGTTTATACGTTGTGATAAATATTAAATGACCAATGGGACGATTAGATGCAAACTTAACCTTGATCATGTGCGACCCAATGGTTCAGATTTTGATCGGTTCTACCCCTGCTCAGATGGGGTTAATTTGAACCATTCCAGGCAGTTACCTGTTCTGGATAATTATTTTGATTGGGTATATCACATGATCAATGGGAGGGTCCCGGTCGTTACTATATAAATAAGGATGAATGAAATGCTACCATTAAATGTCATGATTAAGGACCTGTTGTCCGAAACGCGTTGGCGTTAGGCCTTATCTTGCTCATACTATGATGATTGTTCCTGCTGGACTGCTGATTTTAATGATGGAAGTTTAATAAAATTGAAGATTTTCAACATCTTGGGCTGGCTGAGAAACTTTGTACTACTGCTCATTCTACTCGTGCTATTGGTGCCTCTTGGGCCTTCCAGCACCAGGCTTCTGTTGAACAAGTTTGCAAGGCCGCTACTTGGTCTTCTGTTCATACCTTTTCAAGAGTTTACAAGGTTGATGTTAGGGCCTCAGCTGATGCTGTCTTTGGCCGCAAGGTTTTGCAGGCGGCAGTGGTTTGAACTGTCTGCTGTTACCTTTTTGTTGGGGATCCCACCCTACTGTTTGGACACTGCTATTGGATGTCCCTATTGTAAGTTTTCTATTTGGAGCAGGACGTACTGTATACTAAGAATAATACATTTCTGTGAAATACTCACCTGTAGAAATGATATTATAAGTATACAGTACGTCCTGCTCCACCCCACCCTTGGTTTTGCATTATTCTGGATCCCCTGTATGGTGATTGTTATCATTGTTATAGTTACCAGTTTGGGTGGTTAAATTCTCCTGGCTTCTCATTAACTGCTTTTCAATGCTGGGGATTTGTGGGAGGTCCCCGGGTATTTGAGGGGCCGGAAGGAGCCTGTTTTGCATGCAGTGCAGCGCCATCTGGCAGAGGATAACCCTAGTGTAAGTATTATATTTGGACAGGACGTACTGTATACTTATAATATCAATTCTACAGGTGAGTATTTCACAGAATTGTATTTTTACAACTCCACTGATCTGTCCTAGTTCCTAAGACAGCATGACAAATCTGACCCGCAGGGGGGGTGGTACCTTGAAGATTATCATAAATGGTGGGTCAATTGGCAACTATAACTAGAAAGCAGACACCTACAAGATTATATATCTATACTTGGCCCCCCCACCTACCATATAACCTGCTATAACTTTTAATGTATTTACCCTGCATTAACCTTGCTCCTTCGGTTTCTCTTATTACATTCCAGTGCACCAATGTATATACCTATGGATTAATCCCTGGTAAAGGTGTGACTGCAAGACATCTAAAACTAAAATGTCTACTGTTTATATATAGCAGCCTGTTCCAGCCACCTCCAGCAGTATATTCTAAGCATACAGCATGTCCTGCTCCATATATAATACTTACACATGGGTAATCCTCCGCCAGATGGCGCTGTTCACTGCAGACATGCAAAAACAGGCACCTCCCGGCCCTTCATATACCGAGGGACCTCCCACAAATCCCCAGATTTCTCTGCAGTGCTGACTGCGAAGACATGAAGTATCACTCTCGCAGGTGAGCGGGGCTTTTACAGCCTGCGGCCTTGTAGGACTATTCCCACCCGTCCTCTTCAACGATGTGCCTCCCAGCCTGGGCTGCGCTGGTCGGGTGAAGGTAGGCAGCACCATGTGTGCTTATGGAGCCATGCTCCACCACAATCCCCCACCATAGGGTAGGCGGTTTAGGCTGATGGTGAGCCTCCTAGTAGATGCCCCTCCCGCATTATTGCCCCATGTAGCGGTGGACCCTGTGTGAAGGGTTGCCTTCCTCCCTCGTTTCCCCCCGTAGCCCGGGGGAAAAGAAAGGGTGGGGGGGGGGGTATGTGTGTGGCGGTCTCAGTGTAGTGTTGTACACGCTTATGGTCGTGGCCTTTGTATTGACAGGCAACTGGGTGTCAGAGCCGTGCTGCTTGCGCCCCATAATCCTTGGCGGGTTGCGCGAGGAGGTCTGCCGTCCCGGGCGGCAGTGTCTTTCAGAAATTACAGCGGTTTCCGTAGCTAAAGTTCTACCTTTATTCACTGCTTGTCATGTACATTACGCGGGCCAGAGCTTCGCGCTCTTTGGAGGAGGCGGGGACCTGGTTTGGCGCGCTCCGTGTCACGACCAGATTGGGCCCGCTCCTCGAGGTTCCCTTGGCGCCATTTTGACGGTCTTTGCGCGCACGTGGTTACGATCCTCCTCCTCCCTTGGTCATGTAAGTGTCCTCGCGGGTGGTTTTTTTCTTATGATCTTTCGCTTTGCTACGCATGGCTCTGACACCCATTCTCCTCCTTATGTCTTTCAGATGCCAAGATTCCGGTGGCTTCTCCTGGCCTGATATATATCATAATGGGTTCACATTAAAATTCTCCCACATTCCTAGCGGGTCTTGGGGCATCCAGGGTTGCTTATAGCATAAATCCCTGCTGGCATATTGCTTAGATAAATCAGCATATGGAGGCATCTCAGAATTATGTATCCGGAGACCGGCTGTGTACAGCGTGTGGACAGCCCCATGCTGATGCTGACAGAGCACGGGTCTGAGGACCGTGTGCTGAACAAGTACTGGCCCTGCAATCAGGTTTACCAGTGGCTGCACCTCGCTTCAATACACCTGTCTCCCCGTGCTTAAATCTCACTCCTGATGATTCGCACTCGAGCGGGGATGACCAGCAAGTGGTGCCGCTCAGGCTACCTACGGCTGAGCAGGTGATGTCTAGTTTGGCGGAGCGCTTGGGCTCTGGAAAGAAACGGTCCCTGACGCCTCCTGATCCTCTGTTTCCCACTGAAACTGAAGAGTCTGCTGCTATGCAGGACCTTGATCCTTCGGATGAAGGTGAGCTGTTCTCCGAATCGGACTCCTCGGACGAGATGCCTTGGAGCCGTGATAATTCTGGCCCTGGTTCCGGGGGCCTGTGTGACACTGACGAATTGCTTATAAAGATCTTTGAAGTTTTGTCTATCTCTCCTCCGGGAGAGACTCCCAAGCTCAAAAGGGAGAGTTTCCACACAGCGACACAGCGCTTGGAATTTCTGGAGCAGGATCATTTCCAGGCTCTTATATCCAAAGAATGGGAATCACCTTGTAAACTTACAGGGGTTCCAGGGGTCTGGGATTGGAATTACCCTTTTCCCCCTGATGTGGTTGACTGTTGGTCAGCACCTCCTGAGGTGGATGCACCGATCATAGGGGTTACTAACCCCCCCTTCATGACAGCTCCTACTTATTGTACCCTTCGGGATGCTGAGGACCGGCGCATTGACAGACTGGCTTCCCACGCCTTTTCGCGTGCAGGGACGGCTCTGCGTCCGGTCTGTGCCACGGCCATCACTGCGGTGGCCGCCAGGACCCTTCTTAGAAAGATACTTGATCACCAGCCCGAGGACCTCCCTTGGGAGGTCTTTAATGCACTCTCCAATTGTGATGTGTTTGTGAGGTTTATCCTTTTAGCGATGGATGACACCATTAAGATGTGTGCTAGATGTGTGCCCTTGTGGTAGCTATTCGCCGCCTGGTTTGGCTGCGACAGTGGGGTGCTGATGATGATACTAAGAAGGCTCTCGCGGGCCTTCCCTTCAGAGGACGACGTCTATTTGGGGCCCGTTTGGACCTTTTTGGAAAAAAGGGTAAAGCACCCCTGCGCAGAAGGCCGTCTCGGCCTCCTTGGGGCAGGGACACCCCTCCCCCTCCCTACGTTAGTGTCAAGCGCAAACCGGAGGTGTGCTTCCAACTTTTCGGCGTAGATGCCCGCCCCCGGGGTGGGCAGACAACGTCCTGGGCCCTCCGGCGGGGCTAAGTCCAAATCTGCCAAAACCGCCCAAGCATGAAGGGACGCCCTCGCCCTTCTGGGTGAGGGGGATTGCCGCAGCACCTGCCCTCTATCTGGGGGCGTCATGCCTCTTTCTGGTGGATCCAGGAGGTAGTTCCCCTGGAGGCAGGATAGATTTAGCTGGGCGGTCCCTTTCTGAGGCTGTCAGGGTTCTTCTAGTCCCTGTCTCTCTTCAGGAGTTGATGCAGGCCGCGCTCGGACTGCAGGGTCTGGGCTCACTTGCAGGTTGCCCTTAACAGGCAATTGCCTCTACATTACCTTTTCCTTTTTCCCTCAAAGGGATGAGGCAGTCTGACCCAGGCTGGCATTTTGTGGGCCTGGCATTTATACTTTCACAGGCAGTTCCTGCATGGTATCTCTGTGTTGGGACGCAGGCGCTCTGTGTCCAGTGGGCCTCTTGATGCCTGTGAAGATCTAAGATCCTTTTTTAGTTTCCCTGTGTCTTTCGGACACCTAGGCCATTACTGGTCAGCGTTGAAGGACCAACTCTACGGATTGTGGCCTTGTTTTTGGTCTCTCATCTGCTCCCAGACTGCTCGCCAAGGCGAGGACGGGGGTGATATCTTGGACGTGTTCGTGTGGCGTCCGCGCTAGGACCTACTTGGTCGTCCTTCTTTACTTTCCAATCTCTACGTCAGGCCGAGTTGGTTATTCGGCTGGTGGTTTCCTTTGGGAGTCTTTTGGATTGGTGCTCAGGCACCTCAATTACTCATTGTCCCCTTGTTCGGTATCTCCCTCCTGGGTTGCATTTGGATTCGGTTCAGGCTAGAACCTTCTTCCTTGGCAATAAGTGGACTTTTGATTACACGGGCTCTGTCCCTCTTTGCTGTCACTTTACCTTCACCAGGCAGGATTGCAGCTGGTGGTCCCGTTGGTGGCGGCTCAGATGCTGTCCCTTATACTCAGAGCCCTTGGGCTCTGCGGCACCTTATGTTGTTAGTTCTGGACAGGGTTCCAGCACCCCTGGAACTAGGTCTGTGCACATTCCCCCTAGTTACGGTGGTTCCTCTTGAGATGGTTAAATTCAAGGAATCTGTCAGGGGGCATCCCCTCCCTTCTTGCATCTTTCTGTTGATGGTCACCATGGGTACCAAGTTTTGCAGGTTGATGGGGGGGGGTTGTCTCTTCTGAAACCCCCCGTGGCTCCTAGGTGGGGCCCTTAGGGGGTCCATTTACCTACTGATTTTCTTGAAACAGTGAGCCTTCGGTGGGCTCTATCTTGCTGGACTACTCCTCTTCAGGACCTGTCCGTTTGGGGACTCTTGATCCGTCTGAGGACAGTGGCCTGTATTTTTTATCTGTGTGAGTCTCGGAACAGGATGATCCTCCAGGAAGGTTTCTGATCCTGATCTAGGTGGGGGTCAACTTTCCTTGCACTTCATTGGTATTCGCTCCGATGGATGTCCTTCAGTGGCAGGATGTGCTATCCTGGTGTCCCCCTGAGGTCCAACTAGTGTGGCTCTGTTGGGTCCCGTCACTATCACAGGGGCTCTGCCCTTGGTTATTGTACCAGAATTTTCTGACTTTGGTCATGGGGCTTAGTAATTTTATGTCTGGACATTCTATTCTATATGTCTTATCTTCATTCACCCTGCTAGGCGGGGTTCTGCGCAAGATTACTCTGGAAGGGGGGACCCATTATACTGGTGGCCCAGTGGGGTGTGGTTCGCAGATGTATTTGCTGAGGACAGTGGGCCCGTACGCTCTCTCAGGAGTGCTGTTCTGCCCATTCAGGCCCCTTCCTATGTCGCCCCAATCTACAGGCTCTAGTCTGACGGTTGATTCATTCACCCTGTTGGAGATGGGTTTATCTTCTGGGTGTTTTTTGTCTATTTGAGGGCTAGCTTCTTCCTCTTCTTCTTCTTCTGCCGTCTATGTTAGGGTATGGTGTACCCATATTGATTGGTTGAGTCTAGGTCTCTCCCCTGTTGGACGTTCTCTGTTCCCAGGGTTCTAGAGTTATTACAGCATGGGTTGGAGTTGGCTCCCCAACTCGGTACTCTGGAGGTTTCAGGTTTTTCCCTGTCCGCCTTCCTGTAGAAGTCTGTGTTCAGTCTTTCCTTGTTAAGCTTTCTTCAGGGGTTGCTCAGGTGCATCCCGCAGGAAATTCTATGGTCCCTTTTGGGGTTAATTTTTTTCTGTTTGCCTTGCGGGGTGTTCCCTTTGGACCTATTCCGGATGTTGTCTGTTCCTTCCCTCATGTTGCCCTTCTGGGGGCTGTTGCTTCAGTCAGACGTGTGCCTGAGAGGGCGGCTCTGTTTAGTTAGCCCTTGTTCATCGTATATATATATATATATATATATATATATATATATATATATATATACCATGATGTGGTGGTGTTCCGCCTTACGCCGGACCTTATGCCTAAGGTGGTGTCTTATGCTCTTCTATTCAAGACCTTTATCTGCCTCTTGGTCTTATTCTTAGTAACGCTGTAGTAAGGGGGTCTACATTCCCTTAACAGGTGTTGAAGGCTTTTCCTGGATTGTCTCTTGTCCCTTAGAGGGACTGATGCCCCTTGGGGTTTGTGGGCGTCTCCATCCGTATGTGCTTGATCTCGTCTGCTTCCAGGGGTTTATGTGCCCTTTGGACTGGTCTTACTTGGATGGATTGTCCTTTCTGATCCTAAGTAAGGTTTCGGCTTCTTGCTGATCCTTGTTAGTGTAGTGGTCAATTTTCCTGCCGGTCTCGCGGGAGACCAGGAAAGACGGCTCAGAAGGGAGACAGGTATTCAGGTGGAGCAGGGTCCACCAGCTTTCCCCTGGACCAGGGTGGTTGTGGGCGGGTTTTGAAGTTCTCTCAGCTGCGCAGTTGGATTCCTGCCTAGCGGTGGCAGTTGCTGATGCATCTTGCAGTGGATGACAGTTTCCCTACTGATTGACATCTTCTATGCCACTTCAATTTGCTGGGTTGTTTTCATTGGGGATGGCAGAGAAAAATTATAGTATCGTGTGTGTAGCGCCATTCGGTATTTCCTTCCCACTATGTTCATATGTATCATCCAACTCACCCTATCTAAGTTCCCACTAAGCATACAATATTATAGTTATAGTCATATAGACATAGTCAATCTCGCCTTGTTCCTATAACCCTTTAAGTGCCAGCCTACCTGGAGTTTTTGTCACCCTTTGTTGCCAGACCATTTTGCACTATTTTGCGCTCCCCATGTTCAAATGTGATTTTTGAAGGGATTTCCCAGGAAAATTATATATTGTTTTTTTCAGCATGGTCTGACATGAAATGTCTTGTTTGTGTATTCTCAATATTTTTGGGTGAAATATGTGAAATTTTTTTTTTTTAAAAAATCTATTTTATACAATTAAACTTAAAAAATGTGAGTTTGTCAAAAAAATCTTATTGCGTGTGAAATCCCAATTTCTCCCGGTTACAGCAGTACCACATATGTATAGGTAGACACCCTTTCCTGCCCAGGAAACTCTCCCAAACTGAAACAGAGCTTTAGGGGATTTTCAGATAAAATACAACTGTGATATGCGCTATGCGCACCTTGCATTTTTTTCCAGAAAAACAACCCTTTACATTTGAAATACCCCCAACAAACTATATATTCTCTGGAATTACAAACCTCAAGCTTTCTAGGTGTACCAGGCTTGTTGATGTGGCCACAGTTTTCTGTAAGTAATCCCTCAATGTATTCTTTGGTTGCAAAGCGTTTCCCTAAAAAAAAGGATAAAAAAGCAGAATCAAAAGGATAAAAAAACTATATACAAACAAGAAAAAACAAGTTTAATCTGAAAAAGCAAGGTCCCCCGAACAGAACGATACCCAACATGCATATCTACTGTCAAGGGAAGAGTTGCCAAACACCCCAAAGTAAAGCATGTGCGTAACGGCAATTTTACCTGAAAATTTCAGCTCTGCAGACAAAGTGCGCACCTTGCGATTTTTCAACCAAAACAACCCTTTACATTTGGAATATCCCCCATAAACCATATATTCCCTGAAAGTACACGTTTAGCTTTCTAAGCGTACCCAGCTTGTTGTAGTGGGCTCATCTTTCTGGAATTAATTCCTCAAAGAATTCTTTGGTTGCGTAGGGTTTCCCTAAAAAATGTATAAAAAGCTGAACAAAAAACACCTTTTCCTAAAATATAAATATGCAAACAAGGATAAACAAGTCTGAAGGCGCAAGGTCCCCCGAACAGAACAATACCTAACATGCATAGCTGCTTTTAACCCTTTTAATTGACAGCCTACTTGAGATTTTGTCACCCTCTGTTGACGGGTCATTTTCCCCCATTTTGCGCCATTTTTGCTGGAATTTTCATATATAATATTTTTTTTTTTTTTTTGCAGCAGAGTTTAGGCTTTAACATGAAATGTCTTATTTGTAAATTTAATTCTGTTTTTTACGATATTATTAAGTAAAAAAAATAAATAAATACAATTTTTTTTTAGAAAAGTCTCCTTTTATTTTAAATAAAAAAATATTTTATTAAAGAAAACCATATTGCATGAGAGCCCCATTTCTACAGATTAAAAACCCTTAAAAAAAAAAAAAAAAAAAAATGACATGGGGTCCTCCTTACCCGAAGTAACCAGCCCGGAACCAGCTATGCAGGACTTGTAAAAACAGGGCGCAGGGGCTACAAGCCCGCATAGCCCATTGCAATGGGCTCTTCTGGCCCCCCCCAGGCTTTGGGGAGGCAGGTAATGGGGGTGCTGGGGGTTAATGGCAGCCGCAGGTGACTTGCCATCCCTCAGCCTTGTGAACTGCTATAAGGGATCTCATGGGCGATCACAGCCCTCTCCTCTTCCCTACCTCTCTGCACCAAGCACCCGAGCAGACTGATTCTTAGTCTCGGGTGTTGGACTTAAGATGCCGGCTGCAGGTGACATCACAATGCTGTCACCTGGCCCCGCCCCCAGGGGGCAGGGCTAGCAGTCGCGATCCAGGACATGGGGGGAGAGGGCGATTTCTGCCCGCCACGGAGGAGGCTGGGGGGGGTGTGATCGGAGGCCCCCCCAGTGAAGAGGAGACCTGTCGGGAGGCAGCTCGGCCGCAGGTAAGTAAATGTCATTTTTTTTTATTTTTTATTTTCTACAGTTAGCTGCTGAAGCGGCGGGGGGCCTATTCTGGGGGCTCTCCTAGAGCCACGGGTGATCGAATGGCACCAAATTAAAGAGGAGACCCGGATCCAACGAGGGGTCAGGTGAGTATTTTTTATTTATTTTTTTGAACTAGCAGTTGGGAAAGTCAGGCACGTAGATTCTACGTGCTTGGCACTTAAGTGGAGTAGAAACGAGCACGTAGAATCTACGTGCTTGGCACTGAAAGGGTTAAGCCACCGGTGTCGCCCATATTTGCCAAAGAGCCATCCTTTATCACTCGCCATGCAATCTCCCTTCCTAACTGTACCCTTATTTAACTTCCTTCACATGTCAGTTCTATTTTCCTCTCCCACTTTCCCCACAGCAGGTCAATGGCAACATCAGATGGCTTTGAGGGCCACAGGTTGAGCATGTGTCCTTTAGAGGGTCCATTGAGACTATCCATTGCAGGATGATGCTGTGTGTAGCACCCCTTTAATACTACGGCCTAGAGGCGTGGCCTGGCAATGCCAGTGAGAGCTCCTGCCTGAGCTCCGGTGCAACAGAACCTAATTACAGGATTTAAACAGGTGTCCCGGGCCTGTATGCATCCTCCCAAGTGCCACTGATGTGTTACTAGTACTCCCTCAGATACACTCAGACCCAACCTCACCAAGTACCAGCACACGCCATCTTACAGACCAGCAAGATAGAGACACTGTGGTTTAATTTTTGTTTCTTACGTTTTTTGGTCTCATGATTTTTTTCCTCAGTGTTATTTTTTTAAAAAAAGAAAGTGAGAAAAAAAATATCACAGTGCTGAATCAACCTTCTATTGTAATTCTTAAACCGGACCTTCACCATGATTTATTGAAAAGCCCAAACCCTTATAAAACAATTCCTCAGCATCTAACATTAATATATTTCAAGTTTTTAGTCCCTTATTATTCTTTCCCCCACTGAGCTGCAACTCTGCTCAGGACTCTAGTATACTGGCGCCGCCATCTTGCCTCAGAAGCATCACACTTACTGAGGAGAGGAGAGTGGGATAAAGTACAGGGGGGTGAGTTATAGCTGTGCTTTGCTCAGACAGAGCAGAGCTGGGGTTAGGAAAAGGTCAGCAATCTCAGAATGCAGAGCACAGTCAGAAGGCACTTCCTGCTTGCAGGCTGCCTGATGTTCCATGAACCGCCATCTTAGATGTTTAAAGGTTCATAACATGCAGTAGATGCAGGTAGGATGATTTTTAATGTGAGCAATTTGTATGTACACTGCGGGGGAAACATATGACATAGGCTCTTAATGGGAGTGAAGGACCGCTTTAAGGCTATATCCTCATAGACTGAAATTGAAGAGCTGGAGTCCTAGACACGAGGCAGCATATGAAAGCGACCTAGCCGAAGTGAGAGGTGAAAGGTCTACTTTGGCGACAAGAGTCTTCACAACTGAATCTTCCGAAGCATTGTCCCCAAATCAAATGTGCTTGGTTTCGGCCTGCCAAGATTACTACTACAGGCACATCTTAAACTTGCACTTTCTGGTCAAGGACCTTCAAAACAGACATTGCTGCAGTAACATGCAGCTTTGTAATGTGCCTGAGACGACGGCTTGTGTCCTCTACCCTTAAAGTGTTTGACAAGTCAACTGTTAAAATATAAATAACCAATAGCTGACCTTCCATTGAGTGACAGGAGTGCTGTGATTCCTCCTCCTCGGTCTGTCTCCTAAATCACTTCTCATTCAGCTTTCGGTCCCCGCCCTCTGACCTGGTCAATAAAGCAACTTTCAGTGGACCAAGAACGGAAACACCCCCCCCCCCTGCCTCCCCAAACTTCCTGATTGGCTTCCCCTCTCTACAATCCTGAAACCCCACCCTCCTCTCCCCTCTCACACTCATCACAGTATGCTTACATCACATCGCTGTTGCCACACCCACTGTTTCTCTGCATTTTTTAGAACAGGGCAACGTGTAGCCTGAGACAATGGGACAACAATCAGGCTTGCCTTTAGTATATCTCAAAAGGGTAATTCCACTTTCGATGGCATTTTTAAAGTTCCTTTATTGTGTGGCAAAATAATGTCTTCAATGTGCTAAGCTTATCTTATTTTTTAACTTTCTATTTGTTTGCCCCCCCCCTAGGGTCTCGGAGTAGTCACTTGTGACTATCCAGATCCCTCTTTTTCTTCAGTCTTAGGCCCTCAGGGATAATAGGCCAACTTCTCCATGACTGAGGCATCTGGGGCTTTTGGGTCTGGTATGGTAGCAGAGAATGTCACCCAATGTCTTCGGTGCCTGCAAAAGCCTCTGGAAAATGACAGCCCTATCTGTTCAGAATGTCTTGCCGCTGTGGTATTTTCCAGATTTTGGAGGCGCCTTCCACCCCCGAAAGTATTTTCCCTCCATGGAAGCCTCAGGGTCTGTTTCCTTGGGGCTTACTGCTCCTCCGGCAGCTCCACCTCTTTCTGATATTCCAGGTTCTGCCTGGAAAAGCCACTATTTCCAATCTAGGGGTCCCAAAGATCCTCCATTCTCAAAATCTTTTAACGGTGTCTAAGAAGTGGAAACATTGTTACCATGTTAGCCACAGGGTCTTCTCCCTCTGGGCTTCCTGCTCTTTGCTGCTCCTCCGGCAGCTCCACCTCTTTACGATATTCTAGGTTCTGCCTGGAAAAGCCAGTATTTTCCCTGTGTCCTGTTCAGGTCGCTCCAATCCTTACATGTGGGTATTGGTGGCGCACAGTTACTGCAAGACAAAAAGCTCTGACTCCTCCTGGCCCCCTATAAAGGCAGTTGTCTCAATAGAATCCCCAGTGTTCACTTGCAGTATTACTGCGAAGATCGTCTTGGATACTCTCTCTGGAATGTCGCAGCTGAGAGGGGCATCCTGAGCCTGACGGCCACTGCGCCCCTATTACCACCATCCCCATGGACCCATGTTGCCTCCCAGCCTCGACTGTATGGGACAGGTGAAGGTAGGAGAACGCCAGTGTCAGGCGTTCACAGAGCCAGGCTCTGGGCCGCAGACCTCCATAGGGGTAGCCGGCCATAGGCGATGGTGAGCCTACTGGGGGGGGGGAACCACATAAGCCCTCTTTATCTGTAGGCCCCACAGCTTTATTATGGTCCTGGGTCTTTGTGCTTACTTACTGTTACCTCCCCTCGCTCCCTCTGCGTATCCCTTCTCCCCTCCATCTTGCGGTGGGGAGGGCCCTCCGCTGCACCCGCGCTGCTGTGAGGGGGGGGGGTGAAGGAGCGGCGCTAAATGCGAGGCCGCAGCCTCGGGTGTTGTGCGGAGCGCGTCGCGCTCCGGTGGGCAGGCGGCCTGCTATGACGCGTTTAGCGTCATATCCGTGCGGTCCGCCCCTCGAGGTACCTCCTTGTTTTTCCTCAGCATGGGCGCCATTTTACTGTCAGTTCGCGCCGCAGCCGGGGGACGGGACCGCGTGATGACGCGTTTTGCGTCATAGCAGTGCGGCCCGCCCCTCGAGGTACCGAGGCCGGCGCCAGGTTTGCTCCTCAGCCGCATTCTCTGCCTTGACCTCCTCGGCGTCTGATTCCCCCTCCCATATACACCGGTCGGGTGGCTTCTCAACAATAAGTCACTGTCTGTGCTCCTGGCCTGTCTGACGCTCCATGGTGGCCCCCGAGCGCCCCCCCTCTGCGCGGTCCGTGAGTCCCTCTCTTGATATTTTTATCTTGTATTTCATGTGCATGTGCTGTGGGATCTTATGGTTTCCCATTGTGTCTTCTAGGTGGGATTGTATTTTCAGCTGTGGGTTGTGGTTCATCCTGGTCTCCCCTCCCCCTCAGCTCCCGCATCCCTTAGAGGGATCACAAGAGGGACTAAATTGGGGATCGCTAGGTTTGGGCCGTTAGCGCCTTGTAACCTGTTTTGCTATAATCACCATAATGGAGGCTTCTGGGGATAGTGAGCTAGGGGCCCCTTCAGGGCGGGTGAAGCTCTGCCTCATGTGTGGTACCAGTCCTTGAGCGGACTCGGCGCCGTTTGTGTCCCTGGCGCCAGAAGCATACTTGCGGAACAGGATAGGGCGGGCGGCTCTGCCCACAGCCCCATTTTACCTGCAGCCTCGCCAACACCACCGCGTCTGCATTTAGCTCCCAGCTAGGGGGATGCCAGCTGGGGGTCCCAAACAGACTTGGCGCTACAGGTGACCAGCCTGGAGAAACAGTTTTCTCGCACAGCTACTGGGAAGGCCACGTGTAAGAAGCGTCACATGAGCCGGGTTACTAAATTTTTCCTGATGACGATGAGCTGGGCCATTCAACTTGGCAGTCGGGACTCCATGGGGGGGGGGGGGAGTTGTTTAAAGTGGACCAACACCCACGGGTGATCGGCCCGGGAATCTATAAGATTCCCGGGCCGATCACCCCCCACCCTGCGGGACATCCGAGATCGGGATGTCCCGCGGGGTGAAACCCCCCCCAAACACCCCAACTCACCTACCTTATCTTCGGCGGCGGCCGGCCGCCGCCGCCTCCCTCGCGCCCCTGTAGGCGTGCGCGCACCCGCGCCGGCCGTCTGCGAATGGCGGCGCGCGCGCGCGTCAAAAGTGACGCGAGGGAGGCGGCGGCGGCGGCCGCCGCTTAGACGTTCCTTGTACGTTGGCGCTGGGAGCGGGGAGAGGTGAGTTATTCGGGGGGTTAGGGGGGGTTTCACACAGCGGGGCACCCCGATCGGGGGTGCCCCACCGAAGTGGACCAAGACCCAGGATAGTCAAAATCCTGGGTGTTGGTCCACTGACTCCGCTTCCTCAGGGGATCGGTCGGGTGTCTATGACAGCGACCCCAGGTCTTCCTTGGACAAGGACACGTGGCCGGATGACACGGAAAGGTTGTTATCCTCAGTGTTTGAGACCTTGCATGTTGTACCCCTTAAGGCAGCTAAAAAGAAGCAGGGGAATATATTTCGCCCAGAGAGGTAACGGCTTGTTTCCCTAAGCAGGGCCACTTTGCCAAAGTGGTCTTTAAAGTGGACCAACACCCAGGGGGAATCAGCCCGGGAATCTATAAGATTTCTGGGCCGATCAGATCCCTCCCCGCGGGGCATCCAAAATCGGGATGCCCCGCTGTGTGAAACCCCGCAGGACGCATAGAAACCTTACCTTATCCCCGTTCCAACGACGCATGCGCGAGCCACGGCTGCATCTCTCGCTTCTCTCTAGCAGGGCGTGCACTCATCTCAAACGGCCGGCACGGGCGCACTCCCTGTTAGAGGTGAGATGCGGCCCCCAGCGTGCTCAGAGCCGCTGTGGTTGTCCGTCGCTTGTCCATACATACCACAGCGGCTCGCTGATTGGACGAGCGCTCACGTAGGAGCGGGGATGAGGTGAGTTCTTTAGGGCAATCTGGGGGGTTTCACGCAGCGGGGCACCCCCGATCAGGGTGCCCCGCGGAAGTGGACCAAAACCCAGGATAGTGAAAATACTGGGTGTTGGCCCACTTTAAGGAATGGGAAAGGCCTAATAAATTGCCTTCCGTGCCTAAGGGCCTGGACGGACGGTATCCCTTCTCTGCGGAGTTTGGGTCGCCTCTGGTCTGCTCCCCCCGAGGTGGATTACCCAGTGCTGGGGTTATTCAACACTGCGGTTATGTCGTCACCGGATAATGCTTCCTTGCGCGACCCTGCTGTCCGGCGCATGGATTACTTGGCTTGTCATGCCTTCACCTTTGTGGGCGCTGGTCTTTGTCCTGTCTTTGCCGTGGCTATTGTCTCCTTAGCCATCAGAAAGAAGCTGACGTCTTGTTTATATTGCCTAGTCCCGCAAGCAGACGGAGGAGTATAAGGACCTCCTAGCCTGCGTCTGCGTGGTTTTGTATTGTGTATTGTATTTTATTGTATTGTGGTCTCGGCCATGGACGATAGTGTCCGGCTTGGCGCCATGGTCTCGGCCCTACTTGTTGCACTTCGTCGCTCGCTCTGACTGCGGCTGTGGTCAGCTGACGCTGCGGCCAAGAAATCACTCACTAGTATCCCCTTTTGGGGCTCAGGTTGTTCAGGGAGCGTCTGGATCTCCTGACTAAGGATGGGAGACTCCCTCAGCGACGGAGGCCCGCGCGGCCTTTTCGGTGTTCGTCTGCCTATTGCTCCTTTCAAGGAGGAAGAGGCTCTTCTATTTTAAGTATGTCACACACCCCGCTTCAAACATTAATAATTACACTTGGGTTAATCCACCAGCAGGTGGCGACGTTGAAGAGAAGTCTTGAAAAACGAGCCCCTCCTGATCTATAATACCTGGGACCTCCCACTTATCTCCCAGTGTTCTTCTCTGCAAGATGGCGACAAGACAGAAGAATGAAGTCTCCTGCTTGCAGGTAGCCGGGGTAACCCCCCCGGCCCCCCTTCTGGTCTGTTTCTGCCCGGCTTGGTTTATTTATTTGCCCCTTAATTCATTGTGTAGCCTCCCAGCTTAGGCTGCCGGCCGGGCAAGGGTAGACGGCACCCTAAGGTGCCTAGGAGCTTGCTCCTCCGCTAGACCCCATACTATGGGGCAACGCGGTTATCCGGCCTGATCCGAATTTGGGATGCCCCGTCCCGTTGCCCCCTATGGGTAATTGCCCTGTGTCCCGCTTGGTTCCCTTCTCCCTGCGCTAGTATGGGGGGGAGGGGTGGGGGCTGTGTCTGTGTGCTTGGTACATGTATTTTGTCTTCATGTGTTTGACTGACTCTTGTTTTGCGGCTGGCGCGGCCGGTGGGGGGCCGGGCGGCGTGCGTGTCGCCAGCCCGCCTGTCTGACCGGTCCCCTTCTGGCTGAGGTCGGGCGCCATGTCTTTTGGCGCCCGCTGAGTGTGGCTGGTAATCCGGAGGAGGAGGGGGGGGGCCGTGTCTCGTGCGGCCCGCGCTGTGCTGCTGATTGGAGGGGGGGGGGGGGGGCTGGAGAGCCTGGCGCGCTTGGGTGGGCCCGGCCTCCTCGTTTTCAGGATGGTCTGAATGCCGTGGCTGTCCTCTGCGCCGCCATTTTATAAGATCGGCTTTTTAAGGTAGGCTGTGTTCTGTTTAAGGTGGTATGGTTATTGCGGTAATTCTGCTTTTTACTGGGGGCATTAGATCTGGCTTCTTATGTCAGGGCGCGGCTGTTAGTAACCCCTCAAGGTTTGGGGTTTGTCTGGGTGCCGTCGGCGTGATCTTTAGTTATCAGCTGTATTGCAGCTGGGTCCCTTGCCCTTGTGTGCATTCACAGATATATATATATATATATATATATATATATATATATATATATATATATATTCTCTATATTTTTCTGTGTACTGGTTATGCTTGTTTTTGCTCACGTACTGACGCATGCTTGTTTGTTATTTGCTTGGAGTGACTGTTGTCTTTTCTGTTGCAGATCCCTGGATCCCGTGCTGAAGGGGTCTCCCGGTCTTAGATACCTGGCTAGTGGGGTTGTCCATTACAATCATATTTATATATATTTTAAATTGCAAATCCTCCCACTACTGTGACATTAAAGGGGCATCCCGGGTCGCATACGGCGTAAATCCCTGGGTAATTGCGAATACCACAATTTCACCATATGGAGGCTTCCAAGGATACCGGAAATGGCCCTTCGGGGCAATCTAGGCTGTGTGGGGGTTGTGGGGCTCTGCTCCCGGGGGATGATGTCATATGCATTCCATGTGCGCAGCGGAACATTGATCGCCAGTCCGGCACCCCGGTTTCTGGCTCCTCGCCGCCCGTGTCATCTCCTACTCCTCCCCGCCTGTTTCGCACCCCGTGTGACGTTGTCATGGGTGGGGTTTCGCAATCCGAGGTATGCGCCCGGTTGGCCAGCCTTGAGAAAATGTTTTCTGCTGTGGTTGCTCAGAAGGCTCCGGCTAAGCGGAAACACTTGTCCCCGCCTCCGCCGGACTCAGACGTGGATGTTATTGAGGCATTGGTCAGATGGCCCCCCGGCTGAAGAGGGGGAGATTCTAGAGGAATTGGACGACCCTGAGGTCCAGCAGTTGTTTGGTGCTGAGGGTGACCAGGCGGCGGGGACGGTATTTGACACCTCTTCCATATTGGCTCAAATGTTTGAAGTTTGGGATTTAGACCCTCCTGAGGCGGTTCCTCCGCCTAAGGGTGAGTTGTTTGATGTGGCCAAGCCGCGTTTGGAGTTTTCCCAGTCAACGACATTTTGAGAATGTCGTCCTTAAAGAATGGGAGCAGCCTACGCGTCTCGTTGGTGTTCCGCCTAGTTGGGATAAGAAGTATCCTTTTCCGGCGGACTTGGTGAAGCGTTGGTGTTTTCCTCCCGAGGTTGATGCCCCGGTTTTGGGGCTATCTAACATGGCTGTGTTGCATTCTCCTGACACTACTACCCTTAAGGATGGAGAAGCTCGACGGATTGACCAGCTGGCTCGCCACGGTTTTACCTGTGTGGGTTCGGCTTTGAGGCCTGTTTGTGCTTCGGCACTTTTGTTGTTGGCGGTTAGGTCCATTGTCAGGGATTTATGTGCGGACCTTGATCCTACTAGTGATGAGTTTCTTGCTCTCAAACATTGTGAGTCCTTTGTTTCGTTTGTCCTAGCCGCTCAGGATGACGCCATGGTGATGTGTGGCAGGACCACGGCCTTGTTGGTGGCTATCCTATGGTCGGTGTGGTTGTGGCAATGGACTGCTGACTTTAATTCTAAGAAGTCGCTTACGGCTCTTCCCTTTTTGGGTTTGCGCCTGTTTGGTGAGAAATTGGATTCGGTTGCCAAGGGAGGTAAGTTACCTCAGCGCAAGAAACTTCGTTGTTCCTTTCGGGGGGTGGCCTCTTTTAATCCCTCCTTTCGGGGAGCCAGAGCTGGCAGAGGTGCGGGCTTTTCGGCCTCCAGGGGTGCAAGCTGGAACAGGGGTAGAGGCCGTGGCCGTCCCGGTCACTCCTGGGGTGCCAAACCCAAGCCCGCTGCCAAGGCCGCTCAGCAACGAGGGGGCGCCCTCACCCTTGCGGGTGGGGGGACGGTTGCGACACTTCTCCCGGGTGTGTGACCAGGCGGTCTCGGACAGGTGGATCCAGGAGGTGGTGTCGGCCGGTTACAAGCTGGAGTTCGAGTTCCGACCTCCTCTAAGATTTTTCAGGTCTCGTGTTCCCTCAGATCCTTTGGCCGCGCAGGGGCTCCTGGCGGTGGTGAAGAATCTTCTGGAAATGGCAGTCTGCCCGGTCCCTCCCTCGGAGGTGGGCCGTGGGTATTATTCCAATCTCTTCACAGTGCCCAAGAAGGACGGGTCGGTTCGTCCCATCCTGGATCAGTTCCTCAACGTGTTTATTCGTCCCCGGAAGTTTCGCATGGAAACTCTGCGCTCTGCCATCAGTTCTCTTCGGCAGGGGGACTTCATGACGTTCATAGACATCAAGGATGCCCACCTTCATATTCCTATCTTTCCGGCTCACCAAAGGTTTCTTCGCTTCGTGGTTGAAGATCGGCATTTCCAATTTGTGGCTCTTCCGTTCGGCCTTACCTTGGGTCCAAGAGTGTTCACCAAGGTGTTGGCGGGGGTGATGGCCCTTCTCAGAGCTCAGGGGATTCGCATTGTGCCTTATCTGGACGATCTTCACAGCATGGCTCCTTCCTTCAGTGAAGCGGAGATGGACACCAGGACAGTGGTATTCACTCTGGAGAGTTTCGGCTGGGTGATCAACTATCCCAAGCCCTCTCTCGTTCTGACCAGGGTGGTGTCCTTCCTGGGGATGTCCTTGGATTCTTGCCAACACAGAGTGTTAATGCCTCAGGCCATAGTTTTCTTGATTCAGGAATTTGGCGCAGCTTCTTCTTTCCAATCCTTGCCCGTCCATCCGGCTAGGCATGAGACTGGTGGGGTTGATGGTAGCTTCCTTCGAGGCAGTTCCCTTTGCTCAGTTTCACACGAGGACGCTTCAGCTTCATCTGTTGGCGTCGTGGGACCGGCGACCGCGGTTGTTGGATCGGTCCTTCCGGATGTCCTCCCGGGTTCGGCAGTCTCTCCAGTGGTGGATGGTCTCGGACAATCTCTTGAGGGGCAGGTCCTTTTTGACGCCTCTTTGGGAAACTGTCACCACGGACGCCAGTTTGTCGGGATGGGGTGGTTTCTGGAAGGACCTTCGGTTCCGGGGGCGGTGGGGTCCTCTGGAGGCCCACTTGCCCTTCAACGTTCTGGAGTTGAGAGCCATCAGGTTGGTTCTGTCTCACTTGACACAACATTTACGGGGCTTGCCGGTTCAGATTCGGTCGGACAATCGGACGGCGGTTGCTTACAATCAATCACCAGGGAGGGACTCGCAGTCTAAGTGCCCTCAGAGAGGTGTCTCTGATTCTAGCCTGGGCGGAGACTCATGTCCCTTGCATCTCGGCAGTGTACATTCCAGGAGTGGAAAACACAGAGGCGGACTTCCTGAGCAGGTGCTCTTCCCGCCGGGGGGAATGGTCTCTCCACCCCCAGGTGTTTCGGTCGCGGTGGATGCCATGTCCCTGAGCTGGGGGGACCTGGGGTTCCTTTATCTGTTTCCTCCGATCCCCATGCTAGGCAAGGTGTGGCTCCAAGGTGGCCAAGGAGGGTGTGGTTCGCAGACATCGTTCGTCTGGCGGTGGATCAGCTCGTTCTGCCTCTTCGGCTGGATCCTCTCACACAGGGTCAACTGCGTTACCCCAATTTACCAACGCTGGCTTTGACGCCCTAGCTGCTGAAACCTCCATCTTAAGGGAGGAAGGTCTTTCGGATTCTGTTATTCAGACTCTTATTAGCGCCCGGAAGAGGTCCTCTTCTACCATCTATTATAGGACTTGGAGATCTTATATTGATTGGTATGAGGTTAGATCTTTGCCCTGTCGGGTCTTCTCTGGTTCCAGGATTTTGGAATTTCTTCAATCGGGGCTGGACTCTGGTCTTCAGCTGAGTACTTTGAAGGGGCAGGTTTCTGCCTTGTCTGTCTTTTTTCAAAGGTCCTTTGCGCTTCATCCTTTGGTCAAGACTTTCTTCCAAGGGGGTCTCACATTTGCGGCCTCCTAGGAAGCCTTTGCTCCCTGTTTGGGATTTGAATTTGGTTCTCTCTGCTCTTCAGGCTCCTCCTTTTGAGCCTTTGCAGGATATTGCTCTTTCTACTTTGACTCAGAAGGTTGCCTTTTTGGTGGCCATCACTTCGGTTCGGCGCGTTTCGGAGTTGGCAGCCTTGCCGATTCAGGCTCCTTACTTTGAGACACATCAGGACAAAGTGGTTTTCCGCTTCAAACCGGACTTTCTTCCTAAAGTGGTCTCTGCTTTTCATCTTAACCAGGACATTGTTCTTCCGCCCTTGTGTCCTAAGCATAGGAATGACAAGGAGAGGGTTTTGCATTGTTTGGATGTGGTGCGCTGTGTTAAGTACTATTTGCTTACTACATCTCCTTTTCGTAAGACTGATGCCTTTTTCGTGGTGCCCTGCGGGCCTAGGAGGGGTTTGGCTCCGGCTAAGTCTTCCATTAGCAGTGGATTCATCAGGCTGTTGTTGGGGCCTATTCTGTCAAGGGGAAGGCTCCCCCTTTTTCGTATCACTGCTCATTCTACTCGTGCTGTTGGGACGTCTTGGGCTTTTCAGCACCAGGCTTCTGTTGAACATGTTTGTAAGGCTGCTACTTGGTCTTCTGTTCACACTTTTTCCAAGTCTTATAAGGTTGTGCGGGCTTCAGCGGATGCTGTGTTTGGCCGCAAGGTTCTGCAGGCTGCAGTGGTTTGAGTTTCGCATTATTGCCTTGTTGGATACCCGCCCTTTCTGGACACTGCTTTTGGATGTCCCAAGTGTAATTATTAATGTTTGAAGCGGGGTGTGTGACATACTTAGAATAATACCATTTTGTGACTGCTCACCTGTAAAATGGGTATTATAAGTATGTCACACACCCCGCTTCACCCGCCCGTTTTGGTATCCTGGATTCTTTATAGGGTGAAGCTTCATTTACAGTTTGAGGGTTACCAATGGTTTTTACCTGTTACCTTGTCTTTACTGCTGTTTGAAAACTGGGAGATAAGTGGGAGGTCCCAGGTATTATAGATCAGGAGGGGCTCGTTTTTCAAGACTTCTCTGCAACGTCGCCACCTGCTGGTGGATTAATCCAAGTGTAATTATTACTGTTTGAAGCGGGGTGTGTGACATACTTATAATACCCATTTTACAGGTGAGTAATCACAAAATGGTATTTTTTCAGGTGGCCGCAGTGACTCCTGGGAACTAGTTAGGTCTCGCGACCGATCCAATCCCTCCTGGGGAACTAAACCCAAGCCCCCCACCAAGTCCTCTCAGGCATGAGGGGGCGCCCTCACCCATCCGGGTGGGGGGACGGCTTCTGTTATTTGCTCATGTCTGGAAGCAGAACGTCTCGGATCGGTGGATTCAGGAGGTGGCGTCCTCTGGTTACTAAATAGAGCTGTCAGCCTGGCCGCCTCCAAGTTTTCTTCAGTCACGGATGTCCCAGAACCCATTGACGGCGCAAGAGCTAAGAAGGGCCGTTCAACACCTTCTGCTGTCCGGTGTGATTGGTCTGGTACCTCATCAGGAACGAGGTCGAGGGTTCTATTCCATTCTGTTTACGGTGCCCAAGAAGGATGGTACACTGAGGTCTATCCTGGACCTGAAGGGCCTCTACAAGTTGTCAGAGTCAGATATTTCCGCATGGAGTCCCTACGATTCGCGGTGAGCTCGCTTTGGCCTGGCGACTTAATGACCACGGTGGATAGCAGGGATGCTTATCTGCTTTTTCCGATATTCCAGGGGCATCAGAGGTTCCTGAGGTTTGTGCTGGAGGATCAGCATTACCAGTTGTAGCACTGCCGTTTGGGATATCCTCAGCCCCCCGGGTGTTCACCAAGGTGCTTATGGGCGTCATGGTTTGTCTGAGGATCCAGGGCATTCGTGTTCTGCCTGACGACTTGCTGATTGCGGCTCAATCTCTTCAGCAGGCCGGGAGCGATACCCGGATGGTGTTATCCACTCTCGAGGATTCGGATGGGTGATCTATCTTCCCATGTCGTTTCTCACTCCATCGATGGTGAGGTCCTTCCTGGGTATGACGTTGGACACATCTCAGTTCAAGGTTTTTCTGCTCCTGCAGAAGGTGACGGACCTCCAGACACTGGTACAGGCCTTACTGTCTTGTCAGCGGCCATCGATCCGTCTGGGGATGAAACTTGTGGGCCTAATGGTGTTGTGCTTTGAGGCAGTGCCATTCGCCCCAGTTCCAATTGAATCTGTTGACCTGTTGGGACCGGACGCAGGAGTCTCTCGAACAGGAATTTTCTCTGTCCCTATTGTGGTGGTTGGACCCCAGAAATTTTTTGGTGCGCTAGTCCTTCTGACTCCCCGCCAGTCTGACCGGCTGGGGAGGTTTTTTGGCAAACGCTGAAGTTCCAGGGCCAGTGGGGACCGCAGGAGGCCCATATGCCCATCAATCTTCTGGAGCTGAGAGCGATCCGGTTGGTTCTGCTTCTCTTGACTCCCCATCTAAGGGAACGTGCGATCCAGGTCCGCTTGGACAGTCAGGCGGCTGTCGCCTACATCAATCACCAGGGCGGGACTCGGAGCAAGCGAACCCTCCAGGAGGTAACCCAGATCCTGACTTGGGCGGAGGAGAATGTTCCCTGTATCTCGGCGGTTTACATCTCCGAGGTAGAGAACCAGGAGGCAGACTCCCTGAGCAGGGGGGCCTCTCGTCTGGGGGAATGGTCTCTCAGCAACAAGATTTTTCACGCCCTGTGTCTCCGCTGGGTCAGCCGGATGTGGACCTGTTTGCTTCCATACACAATCACAAGCTCCCAAGGTTTGTCTCCCTGTCAAGAGATCCTCTGGCAGTCTCCACTGACACTCTGGCAATTCCTTGGACGAAGTTCAGTCTCTTTTATGCCTTCCTCCATTTTCCACTCCTGGGTCGGGTGCTGCGCAAGATAGCCCAGGAGGGGGTACCAACCATCCTGGTGGCTCCTCGTTGGCCGAGATGGAGTTGGTTCGCGGACTTAATTCAGATGTCAGACGATCACTACTCATGCCCGACGACCCAGGACTTTTCACTCAGGGGTCGCTGCGGCACTCCATTTTACAGGCGCTGGCTTTTATTGAAACTTCAATCCTGACGGAGGAGAAGCTGTCGGCCACAGTTGTGCAGACCATGATTCAAGCTTGGAAGAAGTCTTCTTCCATAATATACTACAGAGTGTGGCATGCTTTCTTTGCTTGGTGTGAGTCCAAGAGTCTCCCTTCTCGCACATTTTCTATGCTAGGATATTGGAGTGTCTACAACATGGCTTGTCTTGGGTCTCCATCTGAGCACCCTCAAGGGCCAGGTTTCGGCCTTGGCAATTTTTTTCCAAAGATCCTTCGCCATTCATAGGCTGATCAAGACTTTTTCCAAGGAGTTACTCGTGTACGTCCACCACGTAAGCCTGTATTACCGGTGTGGGACTTGAATTTGGTGCTTTCTGCTCTCCAGGGTCCCCCCTTTATGCCTTTGTGCGATGCTGCATTGTCTATTTTTACTCTAAAAGTGTTTTTTTTGGTAGCAATCACCTCGGTGCGTCATGTTTCAAAATTGACCGCGCTTTGTATGAAGCCTCCTTACTTTAAGCGACATCAGGATAAGGTGGTATTTCCTTTTTTAACCGGATTTTTCACCTAAGGTAGTTTCTTCCTTTCACCTGAATGAGGAAATTGTTTTGCCTCCTTGTGTCCTGCACCCTCTAATTCTAAGGTGGACCCTCCATGCCTTGGGTGTGGTCAGAGCCTTTAAGTACTACCTGGTTGCAACGGAATCCTTCAGGTGATCAGTCTCTCTTCTTTCTCACCGAAGGGTCTAGGAAGGGTTTGCCTCCAGCCAAGTCCACTCTCAGTAAGTGGATCAGACGGACGGTGGTGCAAGCATTTTCTGCCAAGGGAAAGGAACCCCCTGTTCGTATTACGGCTCTTCTACTAGAGCTATTGGTGCTTCCTGGGCTTTTCAGCTCCAGGCTTCTGTTGAACAAGTTTGCAAGGCCGCCACTTGGTCTTCTGTTCATACCTTCACAATGTTTTACAGGGTTGATGTTAGGGCCTCAGCTGATGCTGTCTTTGGCCATAAGGTGCTTCAGGCGGTAGTGTCATGAACTACATACTGTTGCACTCTGGGGATCCCACCCTTTTTGGACACTGCTTTTGGATGTCCACATGTAAGGATTGGAGCGACCTGAACAGGACACAGGGAAAAATACATTTCTGTGAGTACTCACCTGTAGAATTGTTTTTGGCTGTGTCCTGTTCAGGTTGCTCCACCTCACCCTTGTTTTTTTCATCTCCTGTTTGACGGTTCTGGTTATTTCCGTCTCTTATTGGACTTGTCCTTGAGTTTTTTTGAGATAGTACATGCTGTAGCTATGTAATGTAACACAGTTTCTTGGCCTCCCGGCCTGTCTCACTCTTACTGCTGTTTAATCACTGGGGATTCTATTGAGACACCTGCCTTTATAGGGGGCCGGGAGGAGTCACAGCTTTTTGTCTTGCTGTAACTGTGCGCCACCTGGTGGTGGAATACCCACATGTAAGGATTAGAGCGACCTGAATTGGACACAGCCAAAAACAATTCTACAGGTGAGTACTCACAGAATTGTATTTTTCAATCTAGGGGTCCCAAAGATCCGCCTGCCTTGAAATCTTTAACTAGTTCTAAGTAGAAAGATTGTCTTCCAAAATCAAGGAGGAGAATATGGATGCTGCCATAGAATTCTGAATAGACCTAGGACCCAGAATAAGACAAGATCTTTCTGGTGTTACTAGGCTTATGCCCCTTCTAAGCCCTCTCGGGCATGAAGCCCGGCTTCTGCATGTTGCCCCCCTTTGGGGCTCCATGTAACAAATGCAGGATCCAGGAGATAATTTATTCAGGTTACAGGATCGTATTTGGAGTCAGACCTCCTCAGAGGTTCTTTCTGTCAAGGGTATTCTGGACTCCGGAAAAAGCAGAAGCATTCCCAAGGTTTTGTCAGGCCTCATGGCTCTTCTAAGGCATCAGGGGATATGAATTACTCCATACTTAGATGACCTTCTACTCAAGGCCCCAGTAGGCATTGAGAGATACAGAAACTGTCTTATCAACTCTATAAGTCTTTGGCTGGCTAGTTAACTATCCAAGGTCGCTTATCATTTCCTCGAGAGTTCTCTCCCTTTTGGGAATGACATTAGACACAACTCAGGCCAAAGTCTTTCTTCCGGTTTCTTGCTTCTTGGCAGTGCCATTTGCGCAGTTCCACACAATACCCTGTAGTCGGAATTGCTGTTGTTTGAAGATCAAACCACTGGGACCCTGGATCACACCTTTTGCATGACACACTTAGAAGGGCATTCTCTAGCTTGGTGGCTGAATCCCCAACCTCTTCAGTTGGGAAAATCCTTTTTCCCTGTTACAGTGGAAAACTGTCTCCACTGATGCCAGCCAACGGGTTGGGTGGTGTCATGGGGGTCATAAACAGAGCACAGACTTCCCATAAATATCCTGGAGCTAAGAGCGATTCTATTGTTTCTCACACATTGGATCTCCAATCTGAGGGGTCATCCCATCATTGTTTCAAGCAGACAGCACAACGGCGGTGGCATATATTAACCACCGGACGGGCACAAGAGGCAGGAGAGGTCAAGGAGGTGAGTTGAATCTTACTCTGGACCAAAAAGTATGTTCTGTGCATCTTGGCAATCCACTTACGAGAAGTGGACAATGTGCAACCTTGGATCAGGGAGAAAGATCTCTCAGTCAGAGGATTTATCCAGCCCTATGCATGCACTGCAGGCTCCCAGAAGTGGATCTTTTTGCTTCCCGCCACAATTGGAAAGTTCCGGGATTACTCCCGGTCCAAGGACTCTCTGGCTTTAGCAGTAGATGCCCTAACCCTTCCTTGGTAAGCATTCAGGCTTCTTTGTGTGTTCCCTCCGTTTCCACTCCCGGGTCGAATACTAAAGAAGATAGCTCACGAGGGGATCCCATCCAGCCTGGTAGCACCCCATTGGCCAAGGAGAAATTGGGTTTCAGACAAAGTAAGAATGTCAGAAGGTGACCACTGATGGCTGCCCGACTATCCAGATCTCCTTACACAAGTGCCTCTACGGCACCGCAATTTATGAATTCTGGTGTTGACCACATGGCTTTTGAAACCTCCGTCCTGGAAGAACAAGGCTTATCTGCCAGTGTCATCCAGATAAAATACGAGCCCAAAAGCAGACTTTGCCAAAGATTTATCTTTGATGTGTCTTTATCGCTTGTTGCAAATCCAGGGGTTTTGGTTGTTGCAGGAGCCTGATCGGTTAAGCTCCTTACTTAATTTTACACAAGGACAAGGCTGTCTTCCATTTTAAACTACTTTCTTTCTTTCTTACTAAAGTGGTTCCCCTTCCATCTTAACGAAGAGGTGGTTTTGCCCTCTTTATGCCCTGCTCCGGTTGGCCATAAGAAGAGTCCTCCACTCCCTGGAGTATATTTCTGCTACTAAGACCTTCCGCAGGACTGACTCCTTGTTTATCATTTTTGAGGGGCCACGGAAAGGTCAGCTATCAGCGTGGGACAGTGCGTGTGAGGGGCAGAAGGGTCCAGGGGCCATATAGCCTGTGCAGGACTGTAGCCTGCAGGGCGGGGGGCACCGAGGCTAGCCCCTGCAGCCCTGTTTCAGAAGCCCCCAGCTGGTTCCTGGGCTGGTTATGCTGGGTAGGAGGAGGGGCTCACACCAGTTTTTGGTGGATTTCTAACGGTTTTAAACCCTTAAAATTCCAAAAATATATGTTGGGGACCCCATACCTTTTTTTTTTTTTTAATTTCACCCTTTATAGTGTGGATAGTAATTGTATTTTATTTATAAAAATTATAAAGTGCTCTTTTCAGTTTGGGGGCATCTCCTGGGCAGGAATGGGGGCTACTAATACATATGTGGTACAGTTGTAATCGGGAGAAATGGGGCTTTCACATGCCATATGTTTTTTTATGCTTTATTTTTTTTTTTTAGTTTTTTTACTCAAAAATATTTAGAAACGGTAAAAGAAAAATTACAGGCAAGACATTTCATGTTAAAGCCTAAACTCTACCTCAAAAAGAAAATATGTAATTTTCCTGGAAATTCCTGCAAAAATCACAGTTAAACATGCAAATGTGAATGACCTGTCAACAGAGAGTGGCTGGCATTTACAAGGGTTAAAAGTACCTCTGTATGTTGGGTATTGTTGTGCTCAGGGGACCTTGTGCTTTCAGATTTAGCTTGTTTTTCCATTTGCATATTGATATTATAGGAAAATGTGTGTTTTTATTCTGTTTTTTATACATTGTTGTAGGGAAAGCCTGTGCAACCAAATAATGCTTTAAGGGATTACTTCCAGAAAGATGAGCCCACTACAAAAGCTGGGTACGCAGAGAAAGCTTAACGTGTACTTTCAGGGAATATGTGGTTTGAGGGTGTATTCCAAATAAAACGGGTTGTTTTGGTTAAACATTTTGCAGGGTGCACACTTTGCAGAGTTGAAATTCTCAAGTAAAATGATCTTTACACGCATGCTTTACTTTGGGGTGTTTGACAACTCTTCCCTTGACAGTACCTAGGCATGTTGGGTATTGTTCTGTTCAGGGGACCTTGCTTATTCTCAGTGTGTCACACACCCCGCTTCCCCTTTAATTCAATCGGGTTACTCCACCAGCAGGTGGCAACGTTGCAGAGAGAAGTCTTGAAAACGAGCCCCCTTCCGGCCTATATATACCTGGGACCTCCCACTTAACACCCAGTGTTTTCTCTCTGCAAGATGCGACAAGACTGAAGAAAGAAGTCTCCTGCTTGCAGGTAGCCGGGGACAAAACCCCGGCACCCTCTTTTTGTCTATTTCTGCCCAGTTCTATTGTTTACATGCCTAGATGGTTAATGGAAGCCTCCAAGCCCAGGCTGCGGGCTGGGCAACGGTAGATGGCACTAGGTGCCTAGGAGCTTATCTCCTCTGCTCGACCCCATGCGTGGGGCAATGCGGCTATCCGGCATGGTGATCCGGATTTGGGATGCCCCTGTCCCGATGTCCCCCTTGGCCACCTTCTCCCGCTTGGTCCCTTCTCCCTTCGCTTTGGGGGGGGGGGGGGGGTGGTGTTGCATGGGGTGCCTTTACTGTTGTATGTGTGTATGTGTGAGAGCGCTGGCAGACGCAAGCTCAGCGCTGCGTTGTGCGGCCGCGTGGCCTGGGTTGCTGGGGCTCTTTCCTTTTACTGTTTACTTTTTTACTTTCGAATTTCCCTCCGCTTTTGCATGCGGCGCTGCCATTGGGCGGGCCGCGTCACTCGTATCCTGGGGGCGGGCCGAGTGCTGAGTTCGGGCCCGCCTCACTTCCTCTTCCTCTGTCTCATTACAGAGACAGGTGCTGCTGAGCTGGGGGAATAGTGCACGTCCAGGAGTGTGTGGCTGTCCTCTGCAGCGGCAACAGGTAACGGTCCCCACCTCGCGCTCGTGGGGCCATCATTTAGCTGCAGTGTTTTCTTTTTATGTCTGTGTTATTTATGTTTGAGTTTGCCCTGGCACTCTAGCTTTTCTCCTGGAGGCACTTATCACTTTGTTATGTATATATGTATACATGTATAGTGGAATTCATAATGTATATTCTGCCTTTATATGGTTACCATTATTTTTTAATGTGTATGAGTGTGATGCATGCTGGCTGTTTTTCCTGGGGGACTGACTGTGGTCTCTTTTCCCCTACAGATCCTGGGATCCTCTCACTGCAGTGGCTCTCCCGGTTCTGATATACCTGGCTAGTCTTAGTCTCTAAATTGGGATTTTCCCAGGTTTAAAAAAAAAAAAAAAATCCTCCCACTCCCGGGCCTTTAATTATAAAGGGCATCCCGGGTTGCTTAATGTGTAAAACCCTGGGTTGTTGCGAATACCATAATTTCACCATATGGAGGCTTCCGACATTACCGGAAACGGCTCTTCGGGGCTATCCAGGCTGTGTGGGGGTTGTGGGGCTCCACTCCCAGGCGATGATGTCATATTATGCGTTCCATGTGCAAAGCAGAATATTGCGCGCCGCTCCGGCTTCTGGCTCCTCGCAACTTCCGTCATCTCCTACCCCCCCTCCCTTATTCCGGACCCCGTGTGACATTGTCAAAGGTGGGGATTCGCAATCCGAGGTGTGTGCACGATTGGCCAACCTTGAGAAAATAATTTCCGCCACAGTAGCTCAGAAGGTGAAGCGGAAACACCTTTCTCCGGCAGCGCCTGTTTCGGAGGATGAGATGTTTGAAATATTGGATTGGTCCGATTGTCCCCCTGATGAGAAGGGGGAACTCCTTGAGGAGTCGGATGAGCCTGCAGACCAGCTAAGGATTGACACTGCTGGCGATCAGGCTGCGGGGGTGTTGCTTTTGACACTCCTTCCATTTTGGCTCAAATGTTTGAAATTTTGGCTTTGGATCCGCCCACGGTGGGCCCTCCGCCAAAGGGTAAGTTGTTTGATGTTTCCCAGGCAACAACACTTTGTGAGGGTTGTCCTTAAAGAATGGGAACAACCCACGCGCCTGGCTGGAATTCCTCCTAGTTGGGATAAACGTTATCCCTTTCCGGAGGATTTGGTGAAGCTTTGGTCAGTTCCCCCTGACGTCGATACCCCTGTGTTAGGGCTGTCGAACACGGCTGTGTTGCACTCCTCTGACACTACTACCATTAAAGATGGTGAGGATCGTCGGATTGATCAATTGGCTCGCCATGGTTTTATCAGTGCCGGATCGACACTGCGGCCGGTGTGTGCGTCGGCACTTCTTCTGTTGGCAGTTAGGTCCATTATTAGGGATCTGTACGCAGGTCTTGATCCCTCTTGTGATGAGTTTAGTTCTCTCAAGCAGTGTGAGTCGTTTATTTCCTTTGTCCTGGCCGCCCAGGATGATGCGCTTGCGATGAGTAGCAGGACAGCGGCACTGCTGGTTGCTTTTCTTCGGTCAGTGTGGCTGCGCCAGTGGACGGCGGACTTTATCTCTAAGAAGGCGCTTACAGTGCTCCCTTTTTTAGGTTTGCGCCTGTTTGGCGATAAATTGGATTCAGTTACCAAGGGTGGTAAATTGCCTCAACGCAAGAGGCCTCGTCGCTCCTTTCGGGGTGCGAGTTCCTTTAGTCCCTCCTTTCGGGGAGTCAGAGGGGCTTCCTTTCCCGCTACCAGGGGTGCAGGTTGGACCCGGGGGAGGGGCCGTGGCCGTCCCGGTCAGTCCTGGGGCCCCAAGCCTGCTGGTAAGCCCGCTCAGCAATGAGGGGCTGCCCTCACCCGTGCGGGTGGGGGGACGTTTGCGACACTTCTCCCTGGTTTGGGACCAGGAGGTTCCGGACAGATGGATCCGGGAGGTGGTGTCGTCCGGTTACAAGCTGGAGTTCGAGTCTCGCCGTCCTTCACGGTTTTTCCGGTCTCGGGTGCCCACCGATCCTTTGGCCGCGCAGGGGCTCCTGTCGTCGGTAAGGAATCTTCTCGAAATGGCGGTCATCCGGCTGGTGCCGCGCTTAGAGGTGGGCCTCGGTTTTTACTCCAATCTTTTTACAGTCCCCAAGAAGGACGGGTCGGTTCGCCCCGTCCTGGATCTGAAGTTCCTCAACAGGTTCATCCGTACTCGGAAGTTTCGCATGGAAACTCTGCGCTTGGCCATCGGTTCTCTTCGGCAGGGGGACTTCGTGACGTCCATAGACATCAAGGATGCTTACCTTCATGTTCCCATCTGCCGGGCTCATCAGCGTTTTCTTCGGTTCGTAATGAAGGATCGGCATTTTCAATTCGTGGCACTTCCGTTTGGCCTTACCTCGGCTCCAAGAGTGTTCACCAAGGTGCTGGCAGGGGTGATGGCCATTCGCAGATCTCGGGGCATTCGTGTCGTACCTTATCTGGACGACCTTCTCATCATGGCTCCTTCCCTCAATCAATCGGAGACAGACACCAGGACGGTGGTCTCCACGCTGGAAAGCTTCGGTTGGGTGATCAACTTTCCCAAGTCCTCCCTCGCTCCGGCCAGGGTGGTGTCCTTCCTGGGAATGCGGTTGGATTCTTGTCAACACAGGGTGTTTCTGCCTCAGTCCAAAATTTGTCTGATTCAGGAGTTGGCTCGGGTCCTTCTTTCCAATCCTCGGCCGTCCATCCGTCTGGGGATGAGGCTGGTAGGGTTGATGGTTGCCTCGTTCGAGGCAGTTCCTTTCGCTCAATTTCACACGAGGACGCTTCAGCTTCATCTGTTAGCGTCTTGGGACCGGCGACCAAGGTAGTTGGATCGGCCGTTCCAGTTGTCCTCCCGGGTCCGGCAGTCCCTTCAATGGTGGTTGGTCTCGACCAATCTCTTGAGGGGCAGGTCTTTCCTGACTCCTCTTTGGGAAATTGTCACCACGGACGCCAGTCTTTCGGGATGGGGGGGATTCTGGAAGGATCTTCAGTTCCGGGGGCAGTGGGGACCTCGAGAGGCCCACTTGCCCATCAATATTCTGGAACTGAGAGCCATCCGTCTGGTTCTTGCTCTTTTGACTCAACATGTTCTGGGCCTTCCGGTTCAGGTTCGCTCGGACAATCGAACAGCGGTTGCTTGCATCAATCATCAGGGAGGGACTCGCGGTCTGGGTGCCCTCAGAGAGGTGTCCCTGATCCTGACCTGGGCGGAGGCCCATGTTCTTTGTCTCGCGGCAGTTTACATTCCGGGTGTGGAAAACAGGGAAGCGGATCTGTTGAGCAGGGGCTCTTCCCGTCTGGGAGAATGGGCTCTCCATCCTCAAGTTTTCCGGTCGCTGTGTCTCCGGTGGGGGACACCGGAGGTGGACCCGTTTGCCTCTCATCACAATTGCAGGCTCCCGACCTTCGTGTCGCTCTCCCAGGATCCTCTGGCTCTGGCAGTGGACGCCATGTCCCTGAGCTGGGGGATCTGGGGTTTCTGTACCTGTTTCCTCCGATACCCATGCTAGGCAGGGTGGTACGGAAGCTGGCTCTGGAAAGGGTGTCCGCCATTCCCGTGGCTCCAAGGTGGCCAAGGCGAGTATGGTTCGCAGACATCGTTCGGCTGGCAGTGGATCAGTTCGTTCTGCCTCTTCGGCCCGATCTGCTCACTCAGGGTCGGCTGTGTTACCCCAATTTACCAACACTGGGTTTGACGGCTTGGCTGCTGAAACCTCCATCTTGAAGGAGGAGGGTCTTTCTGACTCGGTTGTTAAGACTCTGGTCGGTGCCCGAAAGAGGTCTTCTTCTATCATCTACTATAGGACTTGGAAAGCCTATATCGCTTGGTGTGAGATTAGATCTTTGCCTTGTAGGGTCTTTTCAGTCTCCAGGATTCTGGAGTTTTTGCAATCGGGGCTGGACTCTGGTCTTCAGCTGAGTACCTTGAAAGGACAGGTTTCTGCATTATCTATGTTTTTTCAGAAGCGTTTTGCGCTTCATACTTTAGTTAAAACCTTTTTCCAGGGGTTTACGCATGTGCGGCCTCCCAGGAAACCATTACTCCCTGTTTGGGACTTGAACTTGGTTCTCTCTGCTCTTCAGGCTCCTCCCTTTGAGCCTTTGCAGGATATTGCTTTGTCTACCTTGACTCAGAAGACTGCCTTCTTGGTAGCTATCACTTCGGTTCGGCGTGTCTCTGAGTTGGCGGCCTTGTCGATTCAGGCGCCCTACTTTGAGAGGCATCAGAACAAAGGTGGTCTTTCGGTTCAAACCGGACTTTCTTCCTAAGGTTGTTTCTGCTTTTCATTTGAATCAAGATATTATTCTTCCCTCCTTGTGTCCTAAGCCTAAGAATGACAAGGAGAGGGTTTTGCATTGCTTGGATGTAGTACGCTGTGTTAAGTACTATTTGATTACTACTTCTCCTTTTCGTAAAACTGATGCCATTTTTGTTGTGCCCTGTGGGCCTAGGAAGGGTTTGGCGCCGGCCAAATCTTCCATTACCAAATGGATACGTCAGGCCGTTATTGGGGCCTATTCTGCTAAGGGGAAAGTTCCCCCTTTTCGTATCACTGCTCATTCTACTCGCGCCGTGGGAGCGTCTTAGGCTTTTCAGCACCAAGCTTCTGTTGAACAAGTTTGTAAGGCTGCTACTCGGTCTTCTGTTCATACTTTTTGCGGGCCTCAGCAGATGCTGTGTTTGGCCGCAAAGTTCTGCAGACTGCAGTCATTTAAGTTATGCTTCATTTTGCCTTCGGATACCCATCCCTTGTGGACACTGCTTTCGGATGTCCCGTCGTAAGAATTAAAGGGGAAGCGGGGTGTGTGACAAACTGAGAATAATACCATTTTGTGAGTACTCACCTGTAAAATGGATATTGTCAGTGTGTCACACACCCCGCTTCACCCGCCCTTTTCGGTATCCTGGATCTTTTATATGGTGAAGCTTTTCTTTATTTTGAGGTTACCATTGGATTTCCTGGTACCTTCTCTTTCTGCTTTTGAATTCACTGGGTGTTAAGTGGGAGGTCCCAGGTATATATAGGCCGGAAGGGGGCTCGTTTTCAAGACTTCTCTCTGCAACGTCGCCACCTGCTGGTGGAGTAACCCGATCGTAAGAATTAAAGGGGAAGCGGGGTGTGTGACACACTGACAATATCCATTTTACATGTGAGTACTCACAAAATGGTATTTTTCAGATTTAACTTGTTTTTTCTTGTTTGCATATTGTTTTTTAAGGAAAATGTGGCTTTGATTCTGTTTTTTTATCCTTTTTTTATGGAACCCTGTGCAACCAAAGAATTAAGGGATTACTTCCAGATAACTGAGCCTACATCAACAAGCTTGGTATGGCTTTAAAGCTTGACACGTGTACTTTCAAAGAATATATAGTTTTTGGGGGGGGGGGGTTGTATTTTATCTGGCAGTTAAAGGGTTATTGACCCACCTAAACATAGCCTGGAGGATCGGTATATTTTTGTCCTTCTGTGTGCCAGTGTTTAGTCAGGTATGCAGATGGGAGTTCAGATAGACCAGACCTGGGCATTGGTACGGCCCGCGGGCCGTATACGGCCCTTTGACTGCCTCTTACCGGCCCGGGCTGAGCTGGCTGGCGGAGTCCCTCCGTTTGTGCTGCCTGTGAGGCGCCCCCAGCTTTCTTCGCAGCAGGTCGGCACCTCCCACCTCCTGCACTGTACACAGGCGATCACTTATAGGCTCATCGGGTCTGGCACGTTCTCCCTTCTTCTGAGGAGAGAATGCTCCAGACCTGACAAGCCGAGCGGTCGATCGGCTGCTGCTTAAACTGGACCAACAGCTTAAAAATTGTTTCCTCCCTGAAGGGTCCCTGTGCTATCACCCAGCATGATTTATGAAGATAGATGACTTGCTCTTAATGCGCAGGCGTGGGATTTTTTTACTCCAGAACCCGGGAGGACCATGGGATGTGTACACCTCAGGTCGGCACTTATATATAAGAAGTTAAACATATTTTTTATTTTTTGTACCTTACAGCTGTTGGTCCAGTTTAAGACAGTGATTGCCTGTGTACAGTGCGCAGATTAGATTAGATTGCTGATAAAAACACAGATAAGAGCGCTCTGGTTTACTAGTTTATTTAATAAATTAAATTTTTTTTGTAAGGCAACCTAACGTTTTCATTGTTTAACTATAACATATATTCGTACCAGCTTGTCAAAACAATGCTATTTTTTTGCTTTTTATAAAGAAATACAATTATATTCTGCAGAATTGAGTTTAGCCTTTTGGCCCGACCCTACACAATGTTTTTAGTTTCTCATGTGGCCCCATGGTAAAAATAATTGCCCACCCCTAAGATAGACGGTCAAGTGTTTGGGCATAAGGTTAGCTGAAAGGTAAGTGGACAGATGGGGTGAAGTGGCTGGGAGGTCATGCTGATATGTGGGCGTACAGACAGGTAGGTGTGTGGGTGGGCAGGCGGGCAGATATCTAGCTGAGTAGTTAGGTAAGTGGGCGGTAGGTAGGTGTGGCAGGCACATAGGTGGGTGGGTGTTCAGGCAAGTCGGGCGACGGCGGCAGGTAGGAAGGTGGGTGATCAGGCAAATAGGTGGGTGAGTGGACAAACGGGTAGGTGGTCAGGCAGTAGCAGTCAGGCAAATAGATGGCTGCCGGTCAGACAGGTAAGCTGGTGTTCAGGCAAGTAGGTCATGGGCGGCAGGTACATGGGTAGGCAGATAGGTTTCATTGGTGGCTGAGTGAGTAGATGGGTGGCTGGTTTCAGGGGGTCAGGCAGAGGTTGGTGGGGGCGACATGTAGGTGGGTGGGTAGGTAGGACCGGAGCAGGTTAGGGTAGCAGCAGCATCTCACCGGCGAGCAGTCAACGGTGGCTGCATCTCAGTGGATGGGATCTTAGTGGCAGAAACACTGTCACAGTGGGACCGGCATCTTGGCGTGCAGTCAGCGTTTGGGGGGCACAATCAGAGTGGGACATCTCAGCGGTGTGTCGTTGGGACCAGCATCTCGGGTGGACAGTCACCAGTGGCGGCGGTCCAATCTGGGGAGGGCAGTCAGTGGCACGGCATCTCAGATGGGCAGTCAGCGGTGGCGGAGGGTTGGCATCTAGGACGGGAAGTCAGTGGTGGCGGTGGGACTGGGCAGGCATCTTGGGCAGGCAGCACCCTTCAAACTTCCCGCCGCTCAGTTCACCCCCCATCTCCAGCACAAATTATCTGTGAACGTGATGGAGAATGGGTTATCACTAAGGGCTCTATTCATACCTCTCCACTTGCGCTGTGTTGGCCAGTGCAGTCACAACGCAAGGGAAATGCTAAAAGAAACAAAGGAGGGGTGTCAGCGGCTCAGACCAATTTTTAACTAACCTGGGAGGTGCACGTGAGCTGGGCAATTAGGATACACAAGTCTTAAAGGGACCACATCACTCAACCCTGTTAGCTTGCAGCCGCACCTATAATCAGTCTCTAAATCGGTGTAAAAGCAGAGGTCTTGGTTCATACACATCTGCACAAATATGCTATAGCTGCACCACGAAACGCCACGGTGCCTCTGTGAGGTGCAGTCCTAAATGTAATCTCTGAGAGCCCTCTTTGGGACATACAATGCAATAGATACATTGGGAGCAGACTTTCCCGAGGTTGACCTATGACCTTGAGTGCAGGACATGTGGTGGAAGGGTCAAAAGCCTCACAGTACAGCTTCAGGCCCCACCCACCCAATGTGCTTGTACAAAATCAAAAGATACAAAGGAGAGGTGGCAGCCGCTCAGACCAATTTATAACTAACCTGGGAGGTGCATGTGAGCAGGGAAAATAGGATACACAAGTCTTAAAGGGGGCACTGCACTCAACCCTGTTAGCTTGCAGCCAAACCTATAATATGTCTCTAAACCTGGTTAAAAAGAGAGGTCTTCCTCCACACACATCTGCAGAAATATGCTCAAGCTCCACCACCAAACGCCAGGGTACCTCTGTAGGTGCCTAAATTTAATCTCTGAAAGCCCCCTTTGGGACATACAATGCAATAGATAAATTGGGAGCTGGCTTACCTGAGGTTGACCTTTAACCTTGAGTGCAAGGAAAAATACTGCAATTATTCTAAGCAGACAGCACGTCCTGCTCCAGACATAGTCCTTACATGTGGGTATACCTCCGCCTTCAGCGCCGTGTACTACAGAATCATGAAGAAAACAAGCTCCTCCCGGCCCTACATATACCGAGGGACCTCCCACAAATCCTCGGTCTTCTGTTCATACTTTTTGCGGGCCTCAGCAGATGCTGTGTTTGGCCGCAAAGTTCTGCAGACTGCAGTCATTTAAGTTATGCTTCATTTTGCCTTCGGATACCCATCCCTTGTGGACACTGCTTTTGGATGTCCCGTCGTAAGAATTAAAGGGGAAGCGGGGTGTGTGACAAACTGAGAATAATACCATTTTGTGAGTACTCACCTGTAAAATGGATATTGTCAGTGTGTCACACACCCCGCTTCACCCGCCCTTTTCGGTATCCTGGATCTTTTATATGGTGAAGCTTTTCTTTATTTTGAGGTTACCATTGGATTTCCTGGTACCTTCTCTTTCTGCTTTTGAATTCACTGGGTGTTAAGTGGGAGGTCCCAGGTATATATAGGCCGGAAGGGGGCTCGTTTTCAAGACTTCTCTCTGCAACGTCGCCACCTGCTGGTGGAGTAACCCGATCGTAAGAATTAAAGGGGAAGCGGGGTGTGTGACACACTGACAATATCCATTTTACATGTGAGTACTCACAAAATGGTATTTTTCAGATTTAACTTGTTTTTTCTTGTTTGCATATTGTTTTTTAAGGAAAATGTGGCTTTGATTCTGTTTTTTTATCCTTTTTTTATGGAACCCTGTGCAACCAAAGAATTAAGGGATTACTTCCAGATAACTGAGCCTACATCAACAAGCTTGGTATGGCTTTAAAGCTTGACACGTGTACTTTCAAAGAATATATAGTTTTTGGGGGGGGGGGGTTGTATTTTATCTGGCAGTTAAAGGGTTATTGACCCACCTAAACATAGCCTGGAGGATCGGTATATTTTTGTCCTTCTGTGTGCCAGTGTTTAGTCAGGTATGCAGATGGGAGTTCAGATAGACCAGACCTGGGCATTGGTACGGCCCGCGGGCCGTATACGGCCCTTTGACTGCCTCTTACCGGCCCGGGCTGAGCTGGCTGGCGGAGTCCCTCCGTTTGTGCTGCCTGTGAGGCGCCCCCAGCTTTCTTCGCAGCAGGTCGGCACCTCCCACCTCCTGCACTGTACACAGGCGATCACTTATAGGCTCATCGGGTCTGGCACGTTCTCCCTTCTTCTGAGGAGAGAATGCTCCAGACCTGACAAGCCGAGCGGTCGATCGGCTGCTGCTTAAACTGGACCAACAGCTTAAAAATTGTTTCCTCCCTGAAGGGTCCCTGTGCTATCACCCAGCATGATTTATGAAGATAGATGACTTGCTCTTAATGCGCAGGCGTGGGATTTTTTTACTCCAGAACCCGGGAGGACCATGGGATGTGTACACCTCAGGTCGGCACTTATATATAAGAAGTTAAACATATTTTTTATTTTTTGTACCTTACAGCTGTTGGTCCAGTTTAAGACAGTGATTGCCTGTGTACAGTGCGCAGATTAGATTAGATTGCTGATAAAAACACAGATAAGAGCGCTCTGGTTTACTAGTTTATTTAATAAATTAAATTTTTTTTGTAAGGCAACCTAACGTTTTCATTGTTTAACTATAACATATATTCGTACCAGCTTGTCAAAACAATGCTATTTTTTTGCTTTTTATAAAGAAATACAATTATATTCTGCAGAATTGAGTTTAGCCTTTTGGCCCGAACCTACACAATGTTTTTAGTTTCTCATGTGGCCCCATGGTAAAAATAATTGCCCACCCCTAAGATAGACGGTCAAGTGTTTGGGCATAAGGTTAGCTGAAAGGTAAGTGGACAGATGGGGTGAAGTGGCTGGGAGGTCATGCTGATATGTGGGCGTACAGACAGGTAGGTGTGTGGGTGGGCAGGCGGGCAGATATCTAGCTGAGTAGTTAGGTAAGTGGGCGGTAGGTAGGTGTGGCAGGCACATAGGTGGGTGGGTGTTCAGGCAAGTCGGGCGACGGCGGCAGGTAGGAAGGTGGGTGATCAGGCAAATAGGTGGGTGAGTGGACAAACGGGTAGGTGGTCAGGCAGTAGCAGTCAGGCAAATAGATGGCTGCCGGTCAGACAGGTAAGCTGGTGTTCAGGCAAGTAGGTCATGGGCGGCAGGTACATGGGTAGGCAGATAGGTTTCATTGGTGGCTGAGTGAGTAGATGGGTGGCTGGTTTCAGGGGGTCAGGCAGAGGTTGGTGGGGGCGACATGTAGGTGGGTGGGTAGGTAGGACCGGAGCAGGTTAGGGTAGCAGCAGCATCTCACCGGCGAGCAGTCAACGGTGGCTGCATCTCAGTGGATGGGATCTTAGTGGCAGAAACACTGTCACAGTGGGACCGGCATCTTGGCGTGCAGTCAGCGTTTGGGGGGCACAATCAGAGTGGGACATCTCAGCGGTGTGTCGTTGGGACCAGCATCTCGGGTGGACAGTCACCAGTGGCGGCGGTCCAATCTGGGGAGGGCAGTCAGTGGCACGGCATCTCAGATGGGCAGTCAGCGGTGGCGGAGGGTTGGCATCTAGGACGGGAAGTCAGTGGTGGCGGTGGGACTGGGCAGGCATCTTGGGCAGGCAGCACCCTTCAAACTTCCCGCCGCTCAGTTCACCCCCCATCTCCAGCACAAATTATCTGTGAACGTGATGGAGAATGGGTTATCACTAAGGGCTCTATTCATACCTCTCCACTTGCGCTGTGTTGGCCAGTGCAGTCACAACGCAAGGGAAATGCTAAAAGAAACAAAGGAGGGGTGTCAGCGGCTCAGACCAATTTTTAACTAACCTGGGAGGTGCACGTGAGCTGGGCAATTAGGATACACAAGTCTTAAAGGGACCACATCACTCAACCCTGTTAGCTTGCAGCCGCACCTATAATCAGTCTCTAAATCGGTGTAAAAGCAGAGGTCTTGGTTCATACACATCTGCACAAATATGCTATAGCTGCACCACGAAACGCCACGGTGCCTCTGTGAGGTGCAGTCCTAAATGTAATCTCTGAGAGCCCTCTTTGGGACATACAATGCAATAGATACATTGGGAGCAGACTTTCCCGAGGTTGACCTATGACCTTGAGTGCAGGACATGTGGTGGAAGGGTCAAAAGCCTCACAGTACAGCTTCAGGCCCCACCCACCCAATGTGCTTGTACAAAATCAAAAGATACAAAGGAGAGGTGGCAGCCGCTCAGACCAATTTATAACTAACCTGGGAGGTGCATGTGAGCAGGGAAAATAGGATACACAAGTCTTAAAGGGGGCACTGCACTCAACCCTGTTAGCTTGCAGCCAAACCTATAATATGTCTCTAAACCTGGTTAAAAAGAGAGGTCTTCCTCCACACACATCTGCAGAAATATGCTCAAGCTCCACCACCAAACGCCAGGGTACCTCTGTAGGTGCCTAAATTTAATCTCTGAAAGCCCCCTTTGGGACATACAATGCAATAGATAAATTGGGAGCTGGCTTACCTGAGGTTGACCTTTAACCTTGAGTGCAAGGAAAAATACTGCAATTATTCTAAGCAGACAGCACGTCCTGCTCCAGACATAGTCCTTACATGTGGGTATACCTCCGCCTTCAGCGCCGTGTACTACAGAATCATGAAGAAAACAAGCTCCTCCCGGCCCTACATATACCGAGGGACCTCCCACAAATCCCCAGATTTCTCTGCGGTGCTTGAACTGCGAAGACATGAAGTATCACGCTCTCGCAGGCGAGCAGGGCTTGACAGCCCGAGGCCCTGCGGGACTATTTCCACCCGTCCTCTTTGTGAGTAACATGCCTCCCAGCCTGGGCTGCGTTGGTCGGGTGAAGGTAGGCAGCACCTAGTGTGCTTACGGAGCCATGCTCCACCGCAATCGCCATCCATGGGGTAGGCGGTTTAGGCTAATGGTGAGCCTCATAGTGGATGCCCCTCCCGCACATTGCCCCATGTAGCGGTGAACCCCGAGTGCTGGGTCACCTTCTTCCTTAGTTCCCCCCTGCGGGTGAGGGAACTGCCACAGCCCTTTTTTTTTATTCTTCTCCCTTTTCTACTAGCTATGTTGGGAGTTGGCGCCCTAGTTGGATGGCTGGGACTAGCACTCTATTCCCTATGGAATGAGGTCTTACCTATGGGTACTAGAGTTCTTATGGCATGGCTGGAGTTGGTCCCCCAACTCAGTTCCTTGAGAGGTTCCTCGGTAGAGACTAGTTTCAAGCTTCGGCGTTGAGCATTCCCCAGAGAAGTCTATGCCCCCTTGGGGGGGGGGGGGTTGCTTATTCTGTTGCCCTGCTAAGGGTTTCCCTGGGTCTTATTCAGGTTCCTGTCCCAGATGACTCTTTCGGGGCGGGTGCCTCAGTCTGGGGCGTGCTATAGGAGTCGGCTTTCTTAGCCTAGTCCCTTTTATATTATTTACAACTCTTTATATTGTACACCGTTTTGGTGAGGATGTGTCCGCCTTGCACCAAGCTTGAGTCCAGGCAGAGGGTTGTTATTCTTCTCTATTCCAGAACCTATGGTCTTTGGATTGGTGTTCTGCTTACTCTGAGCCTATAAGGGATCTGTATCCCTCAATAGGCGTAGGGAACCTCTGGACTGATTCCTGTCCAGGGTTGGGGCCATGCCCGTTGGGCTTATAGACGTCCCCATCCTTCTTGCAGCAGGATCTGGTTGCTCCCATGAGTATGGGAGCCTGTTGGACTGGTCTTGCTTGGCTGGTTGCCCTCCTGAGCTCTTGATTATCATTTTGGCTCTTGAGGAGCTTTGTTAGCTCGTGTTCAGTATTAAGTTGGTCTCGCCGAGATCAGGGTTCGTATTCCCTGAAGGGAAAGGTTCTATGGTTGCCTTGGCTACCCTGTTATTGTTAGTAGCATGGTTAGGCTGTTCTCTGGCCTGTTTGTTAAGGAAGATTCATTCTTCTTTCTTGGTTTGGATTCCTTCTACCGGTGCTTGGTTTGGGCCTTATGCACTTGGTTGTTGAGCAGGCTAACTAGTTCTCTGCTCGTGTTTCATTAGCCTCGTAAGGCTTCATAAGTTAAGTTAGAGCTTTGCTCAAGTTGCTCCTGGTAGCAAGGTTACAGGTGATAGTGCTGTTTTGGTTGGCTGTGCCTTTTTTCATGGGGATCCCACCCTACTTATGGACACTGCTATTGGATGTCCCACATATAAGGACTATGTCTGGAGCAAGACGTGCTGTCTGCTTAGAATAATACAACTCTGTGAAGTACTCACCTGTAGAGTTGGTATTATATGCAGACAGCACGTCCTGCTCCACCCCACCCTGATTCACCTTGTTCTGGATCCCCTGTGTGGTGAATATTATCTTGGATATTATTGCCAGTCTCTGGGTGGTTGTTTTCCTCCTGGTTTCTTCTCTCACTGCTTGTTAATGCTGGGGATTTGTGGGAGGTCCCTCGGTATATTCAGGGCCGGGAGGAGCTTGTTTTCTTCATGATTCTGCAGTGCACGGCGCTGAAGGCGGAGGTATACCCACATGTAAGGACTATGTCTGGAGCAGGACGTGCTGTCTGCATATAATACCAACTCTACAGGTGAGTACTTCACAGAGTTGTATTTTTTAATGGTTTAGTTCACATATTTACGCTGCTTAGGAATGTGAACTGGCCCATTTAAATTACAGGGCAGCATTTTTTCGCTGTGACTACGTTGCCCAATGTAGCGCAAAGGGAGAGATGTGAATAGACCCTTAAGGAGTTAAGGAAAATAGAAGCCAGATGGATTATATGTTCGGTATCTGAAAATGTTATAAAGCGGACCAACACCCGATCCTCCTCTACTGGCAGCTGGCGGTCACATGGGCGGAACTTTCCAGCAGTCAGGACAATGGACATGGGTAGTGAGCTTGGTGCTTTATTCTTAGTATATAGTACGTCCTGCTCCTGATTAGATTACTTACACTTGGGTATTACTCCGCCAGATGGCGCTGGACTGCAGAGACATCGAAAACCTGGCCCGGTGTACCTAAGAGTTGGGATAAGAGGTATCCCTTTCCTGCTGATGTAGTGATGTGTTGGTCATCCCCTCCTGAAGTGGATGCCCCGGTCCTAGGGTATCTAACACCTCTGTCATGCACTCCCCTCACTCTACTACGCTGCAGGATGCTGAGGACCGGCACATTGCTCAGCTGGCGTCCCATGCCTTTGCATGTGTGGGGACGGCTCTGCGCCCCTGCCATTACGGCTGTGGCTATTAGGACCCTGCTCAGAATTATCCTTGATGGTGCCCCTGGTGATGTGTCTAGTGAGGAGTTTAATGCACTCTCTCGTTGTGATGTTTTTGGGACTTATGTCCTCTCTGCCTTGGATGACACCATTAGAATGTGTGGCAGAACCTCTGCCCTTGTGGTGGCTATACGCCGCTCGGTTTGGCTGCGCCAGTGGGCTGCTGACAACGCTGCCAAGAAGGCCCTCACTGGTTTTCCCTTCAAAGGACTACGCCTGTTTGGGGACCGCCTGGACCTGTTGGCTAAGTGAGGCAGGTTACCCCAGCGCAGGCGGCAGTCTCGGCCCTTTCGGGGTCAGGGCTCTTTTTCCTCCCCCTACCGTGGTGCTAGACAAGGGAGAGGGGTCTCCCTTACTGGGGCCGGAGGAGACTTCTGGGGTAGGGGCAGAGGACGTGGACGCCCTGGCTCCTCCTGGGGCTCCAAGCTTAAGTCCTCTCCCAAGCCCCCTCAGGCATGAAGGCGCGCCCTTACCCATCCGGGTGGGGGGACGACTTCAGCACTTTGCTCACGACTGGAGGTTTCATGTCTCAGACAGGTGGATTCAGGAGGTAGTGTCCTCCGGTTACAAGATAGAGTTTGCTGCCTGCCCCCCCCCCCCCAAGATTCATCAGATCCCGGATTTCTCAGGACCCTGTGTCAGCTCAGGCTCTAGTGCAGGCGGTGCAAAGCCTTCTGGAGCTGGGGGTCATCTGCCAGGTCCCTTTAAGAGAAAGGGGCAAGGGCTTCTATTCCAACCTCTTCACCGTGCCCAAAAAAGATGGGTCAGTCAGGCCCATCCTGGATTTGAAGTTCCTCAACAAATTTGTCTGGTGCAGGGGTTTTGGCATGGAAACTCTGTGCTCTGCCATCAGTTCCCTGCGTCCAGGGGACTTCATGACGTCTGTGGACATCAAAGATGCTTACCTTCATATTCCTGTGTTTCCAGGCCATCAAAGGTTCCTCAGGTTCGCTCTGGAGGATCAGCACTATCAATTTGTGGCATTGCCCTTTGGTCTCACTTCAGCTCCCAGAGTGTTCACCAAGGTGCTGACTGGAGTAATGTCTCTGCTCAGGTCTCTGGGCATCTGCGTGCTACCCTACCTGGACGACATTCTCATCGCTTCCCAGTCCCTACATCAGGCAGAGTTGGATACTCAGCTGGTAGTGTCCACTCTGGAGTCATTTGGCTGGGTGATCAACCATCCCAAGTCTTCTCTGTCTCCCTTCTTGTTGACTCCATTCCTGGGAATGACTCTGGATGCAGTTCAGGCAAGGATTTTTCTTCCTCAGCAGAAGGTGGACAGTCTGATTGTGCAGGTCCAGTTCCTGCTATCTTGTCATCCCTCCATCAGGCAGGGAATGCAGCTGGTGGGCCTGATGGTGGCGTGCTTTGAGGCAGTCCCTTATGCTCTGTTCCCCTTGAGGCCTCTGCAACTCCACCTCTTGTCAGTATGTGACAAGGATCCTGCGTCCCTGGACCGGGTCTTTGAGCTTTCCCCCCTGGTCAGGCGGTCCCTCTCGTGGTGGCTGGACTCCAGGAACCTGTTGGGGGGCAGATCCTTTATGACCCCCTCCTGGGAGACGGTCACCACGGATGCCAGTCTGTCAGGTTGGGGGGGTTTCTGGAAGTCCCTGCAGTTCCAAGGGAGGTGGGGCCCTCGGGAGGCCCACACACCTATCAACATTCTGGAACTGCGGGCGATCAGGTTGGTTCTGACTCAGTTGACTCATCACCTTCGGGACCTGCCTGTTCAGGTGCGCTCGGACAACCAGACGGCAGTTGCCTACATCAATCATCAGGGAGGGACCCGGAGCAAGAGGGCCCTCTGGGAAGTGTCTCTGATCCTGACCTGGGCGGAGGCCAATGTTCCCTGCATATCAGCTGTGTACTTTCCGGGGGTGGAGAATCTGCAGGCAGACTCTCTGAGCAGGGGGACCTCTCACCTGGGAGAATAGTCTCTCTGCGACAGGGTGTTTCAATCTCTGTGTCACCGTTGGGGCCAACCAGATGTAGATCTGTTTGCATCCCGTCACAATCACAAGCTCCCGGCCTTTGTCTCCCTGTCCCAGGATCCTCCGGCCTTGGCCACGGATGCGCTAGCAATGTCATGGCAGGACTTTCAGCTCCTGTATGTCTCTCTTCAATTCCCCCTGTTGGGCAGGGTTCTGCGCAAGATTGCTCTGGAGGGGGTGTCAGCAATTCTGGTGGCCCCCAGGTGGCCAAGAAGAGTGTGGTTCGCAGACGTGGTGCAGCTGGCAGTAGATCAGTACGCTCTGCCCAGGGTGCCAGACCTGCTCACTCAGGGTCACTTACGCCATCCCAATTTACAAACTCTGGCTTTGACGGCCTGGCTGCTGAAACCTCTATCTTGATGGAGAAGGGGCTGTCTACCTCTGTTGTGGATACCATGATAAAGGCTAGGAATAAGTCTTCTTCTTCCATTTACTACAGGGTTTGGCATGCCTACATTGACTAGTGTGAGTCTAAGTCTCTTCCCTGTCGTGTGTTTTCTATTCCCAGGATCCTCGAGTTCCTGCAGCATGGGTTGGAGATGGGGCTCCAACTCAGTACTCTGAAGGCCAGGTTTCTGCCCTGGCTGTTTTCTTCCAGAAGTCCTTTGCTCAGAATTCTCTGATCAGGACTTTTTTCCAGGGGGTTACTCATGTGCGTCCCCCACGTAAGCCTATGTTGTTTGTTTGGGATTTGAACTTGGTTTTGTCGGCCATGCAGGGTGCTCCCTTTGAACCTGTGCAGGATGCTGCCCTGGCCGTTCTTACTCTCGAAGTTGTCTTTTTGGTGGCTATCACTTCTGTTAGGCGTGTGTCTGAGTTGGTGGCACTTTCCATCCAGCCCCCCTACTTTGAGAGACACCAGGACAAGGTGGTGTTTCGCTTCAAGCCAGACTTTCTGCCTAAGGTTGTGTCTGCCTTTGTTTTGAATCAGGACATTGTTCTTCCTTCTTTGTGCCCTAATCCTAGTAATGCTAAGGAGAGGGTTTTGCATTGGATTGCTTTGGATGTGGTTAGGTGTCTGAAGTACTATCTGGTGTCTACTGCACCTTTCAGAAAAACTGATGCTCTTTTTGTGGTCCCTTCTGGTCCTAGGAAGGGTTTGGCTCCTGCCAAGTCTACTATCAGCAAATGGATCCGTCAGGCTGTGATTCAGGCCTACTCTGCTAAGGGGAAGAATCCTCCCTTCCGCCTTACTGCTCATTCCACTCGTGCTATTGGTGCCTCTTGGGCTTTTCAGCACCGGGCTTCTGTTGAACAAGTTTGCAAGGCCGCTACGTGGTCTTCTGTTCATACGTTTTCAGAGTTTTACAAGGTTGATGTTAGGGCCTCAGCTGATGCAGGATGGAGCAGGATGTACTGTATACTAAGAATAATACAATTCTGTGATTACTCACCTATATAGTATACAGTACGTCCTGCTCCACCCCACCCTTGGTTTTGCATTATCTTGGATCCTCTGTATGGTGATTGTTATCATTGTTATAGTTACCAGTTTGGGTTTGTTTTTATTCTCCCGGCTTGTCGTTAACTGCTTTTCAATGCTGGGGATTGTGGGAGGTCCCCGGGTATTTGAGGGGTCGGGAGGAGCCTGTTTTCGATGTGTCTGCAGTCCAGCACCATCTGGCGGAGTAATACCCAAGTGTAAGTAATCTAATCTGGAGCAGGATGTTCTGTATACTCATAATAATTCTACAGGTGAGTAATCACAAAGTTGTATTTTTCCTGGCAGAGGATCAAGGCTAAGGTAACAATTTTGGTCGCTCTGTAGGATTATGTACTGGGGCTCCAGCAGTCTTTTTTTTTACTTGTATTCTTTTTTTTTTTTTTTTTAGTTAATTTTAAATTACGTTTTACTCACCTTTGTATTTCACCTTTATCATAGGAGGTTAATGTACCAAGAAAGTTGTCATGAATCCAACTTCCAGGATGAAGTTACAAAGCAGTTGGTTGGTAGCATTGTGATTACTAGGTATAATAATCGAACCTATCGTATTGATGATATAGATTGGAGGAAAACCCCAAAGGATGTTTTTACTATGGCAGATGGTACAGACATTAGCTTCATAGACTACTACAGGTATGATTTCATCAGCAACCATCTTCATGTTTGAGTTGTTTAATTGCAACCTTTCACAATCTTTGCAGCCGCTAAAGCAGCACTGACAAGTCAGAAGATAAGGATATTGGAAAATACAACCATACATAGTAAAATATGCAGTCAAATATCACAGAAATAGTGCAAAAAAGTTGCAATGCAAAATGCAGCATACTATCAATAAATAGAAGAAATATAAAATATTGAAATAGGTTATGGCAATATGAGTAAACAACGATGTAACTGCGCTATAGCTTTATTTTCATGCACACGATTATGTTCTTTTTTTGCTAATATTGACATCATTACTTTTTTTTTGTGCTTCCTCTCAAGATGTCCACCTTGTTGGACCAACACCCAGGATTTTGACTATCCCCGCTGTGTGAAACCCCCCAGAACGCCCGTAAACACTCAACCTCCCCACGCTGCTACGCGGGTGCTCGTCCAATCAGAGAGCTCAGAGCCGCTGTGGTATGCACGTACAAGCGGCATCCAACCACAGCGGCTCTGAGCGCTGGAGGCCGCGTCTTGCGCTTCCTACTAACAGGGAGCGCGCCCGCACCAGCCATTCACAAACGGCCGGCGCGGATGCGCACCCTGCTAGAGGGAAGCGTGAGACGCGGCCCGCGCATGCGCCGTTGGAACGGGGTTAAGGTAAGGTTTGTGGGCGTCCTGGGGGGTTTCACCCCGTGGGACATCCCGATTTCGGATGCCCCGCGGGGAGGGATCTGATCGGCCCGGGAATCTTATAGATTCCCGGGCCGATCCCCCCTGGGTGTTGGTCCACTTTAAGAGGGGAAATTGTAGCATTAATTTCTAAACTGCAGTTTAACTTAAAGGAGCACTATTGCGAAAAATGGGCCAATGATAAAAATCTATATAAATATGCTGGATGGTGGGGAGAGCGGACATTTATACACCCGACATCATCCAGCCAGGCTCCTTTTTTTTTCTTTTAATGGAAGGAAAAGGACATTCGGGGTGACAGGCTCTGTCTGATAGACTAAACCTGTGGCCCCTGGATTTGTATTCCTACCATGATGGAATAAATCACAAGCATGGCTGGAGTTTTATTCAGTTCGGGTGTATAAGTGACCCCTCCTCTCATTAGCCAACATGTTTATGTGTATTTTTAAAGTGGACCAACACCCACGGGTGATCTATAAGATTCCCGGGCCGATCACCTCCCTCCCCGCGGGACATCCGAGATCGGGATGTCCCGCGGGGTGAAACCCCCCCAAACTCCTTACCTTATCTTCGAGGGGGCGCGGGAGGCGGCGGCGGAGGAGCCGCTTGTCCGTGGCTTGTCCGTCGGCACTGGGAGCGGGGAGAGGTGAGTTTTTCGGGGGGGTTTCACACAGCGGGGCACCCCGATCGGGGGTGCCCCACCGAAGTGGACCAAGACCCAGGATAGTCAAAATCCTGGGTTTTGGTCCACTTTAAAATGAAACAATTTCGTATTTTCTCTTCTCTTTCGCTGTTACACAGATCTTATTCTTTACACTCAGGCTAGATCTTACTGGAGCCAGGAGGTGCTGGAGATTATGCAAAGCTGAAAAAATGTTTTTCATGACAGTTTTAGTGAGCCATTTTATTTATTTAACCCACCACCAGTAACATTGCAGGGGCTCCTGACAGGGCGCTGTATGGAGATCCCCTACGGGCCCCCAGTGCGGTTTCCAATTCTGGTCAGTTGCATGGGAGAGAATGGCCCCATTTGCTGATTGGAGGTGGCCCTCTTCATATGTGCGGTTTGCCAGAGACTTGGAAACTCCTACCTACGCACCCTTGATTCTCTAAGAAAGCTTAGCTTCATTATAACAAAAAAGACATGCAGCTCCAGTCCGTGAAGGGTGACGGCCACAGGCTAATCCTTATCAGCTCCTGCCGCACAATCTAACTAATCTAACGAGATAAGTGGGGATAGACCCAAACACTCCCCACAGCCACACCAAAAACCACTGTCGCACCACCATAGATATCCAACTGTCCACAATTTTTATTATTTATGTTGGGCAAACACACAAGACACAATTAAAGTCCAATAGAAAATATATAACTCTGGCCACTTCATCAGGGCAGAGTGTCCTACGTTTCTTGAGGATGAGAAAGTGATTTAAGGGGGGGGGGGGGGGCTTTAAGATTATTTGTTACTACGATTGATGGGACTATACAGTGCAGTGTTCCATACAATAGATGGTGTCGTTTGTGTGTTATATGTTTTTAATGGATTTTAATTGTGTCTCTTGTGTTTGTCCAACATAAATAATACAAATTTTGTACAGTTGGATTTCTATGGTGGTGCGGAATTGGTTTTTGGTTGGGCTGTGGGGGGTGTTTGGGGCTATCCCCACTTATCTCGTTAATGTTTGGTATTGCCTCACAACACTACCGTACATTGGTTTGCATTTTAGTGTGATTTTTGCCAGGGGGTGTGGGCATGCAGCCTTGATAACGGCCCTGACCCCCCTGTGTTGTGCTGACGCTGCTGCAGTGCGACCTAGCCCCCTGCTGTATCATGAATATACATCTACCTAGAAGGAGCTAAACAACCAACCCAGGACCAAGCAGTGGATGGGGGAACCCTGGTAGTTGCACTGATCCAGCAACCCTCCCTTCTGCGCTGGCCTTGCATGGGTTCTACCCATCCGGTGCTTACATTGTATTTTAAGTAGATAGAAAAAAAGTGAATAAAAATAAAATATATTCCATCTTCCTTCCAGTCCTGGCCGTCCCAATACCTTCACAATTGGGTGTTCGCCTCTAAAGGGCGCTTGAATGCAAGATCAAAGATATAGCTCCTCCCGGCTCCCTATAAAGGCAGCTTTGGCTGCTACGGGGATCCGTGACGGTAGGGTGAACGCCGGGGTCTGTGGTGTTCGGCAGAGCACATACTCTGGGCCGCAGACCTTATTCTAAAAGGTAGCCGGCCACAGGCTTATGGTGAGCCTGAGGGGGAACCACTGTTATGTTTTTCTATATATATTTGACCCTCCCTGCCCACAGCTTTCTTATTGTGTGCTGGATGCTTGGTGCGACTTTCACTTACTCACCTGCGTTCCCCTGTCGGGTGGCCAGGGCGTGCGCCTCTCGTGGAAGTCACTCCCCACGGGCCTCCTCCGCACCGCCGTGTGCGGCGTGGTCTGTGCTGAGAGAAGGGGGGGGGAGAAGGGGAGTGCACGCTACGGCCGTCGCCTGACAAGGGGCCGCTGCCATGACTGGCGGATTCAGGCGGGCGGCATTTTTTTCTGTGGGGGGGCGGGGCCCGGCGTAGCTGACGTCGCGCCGGTAACGCGCCGGGTTGTGGTTCCTCCCGGTCACCCTTTTTAATTAGAGGGATCGATTATTAGGCTTATGCCGTTAGCGTCTAGTAGCCTTATTGAAGTTTACTATTCTAATCACCATAATGGAGGCATCAGGTCAGGGGATAGTAAGCCGGGGGCCCCATTTGGGCAGGACAGGCTCTGCCCCTTGTGCAGAAGGTATCCTCTGGACGGATTCAGCACTATTTGTCCCACTTGCGCCAGAGGCATTGTTTTGGACCATGAGCGGTCGCCCCTGACCCTAGCCCTGTATTACCATAGGCCTCTCCGGACCCTCCGCTGCTGCAGTCAGCCCCTAGTGAAGGGAGAGCCAGCAAGGGGTCTCATACCGATTTGCGCATAGGCTGGCTAGTCTCGAGAAGCAGATCTCGTTGACAGATCCTAAAAAAGCCTTGAGTAAGAAGCGGCATCTGGAGCCGATTTACTCGGATGGCGATCTTTTTGATTGCTTGGGATCTGCGGAGGAAGGTGAGTTGCCAGATGATTCACGCTCAACATCGGAATATTCCGCTGGCGATGACAGTATCTCTGGTTCCTCCTCGGAAGAGGATTCTTGTCGGATGATACGGAGAGTTTGCTCTCTTCCGTGTTTGATACCCTACATATTTTTCTTCCCAGAGCGGCTAAGAGGAAGCAGGGTGATTTATTTCGGCCTGAGAGGCAAAGATGGGTCTTCCCGGAGCAGCCTCACTTTTCTAACTTGATCCTTAAGGAATGGGAAAGGCCCAATAAGTTACCGTTAGTCCCTGAGGGCCTGGATAGGCGGTACCCCTTTCCTGTTGATTTGGTTCGGTTATGGTGTCACCCTCCCGAGGTGGATCCTCCCTTGTCAGGCTTGTCCAAAACCACTGTTATGCCTGACAATGCTTCCTTACGTGACCCTGCAGACAAACGCATGGATCAGCTGGTCTGTCATGCGTTCACCTTTGCTGGTGCTCTCTTTCGCCCTGCGTGTGCCGCTAAGCTAAGGCTCGCGGCAGGGGAGTATAAGGCACTCAAGGCTTGCCTGGATTTCATTGGCTTTGTTGTTACTGTCATGGATGATGTGATCAGGCTTGGCGCCAGAATTTGGCCTTGCTCGTTGCTCTACGCCACTCGCTCTGGTTGAAGCAGTGGTCGGCTGATGCGGCTGCCAAGAAGTCCCTCACAAGTCTACCTTTTGTGAGAAGCCGGCTGTTTGGGGAGTGCCTGGACATTCTGGTCAAGGATGGTAGACTCCCTCAGAGAAGGAAACCTGCTTTGTTCTTTCGGAACCCCTCCTCTTATCGGTCCTTTCCAGGAGGAAGAGGATCTTCATTTCCAGGTGACCGCAGAGATACCTGGGGCAGAGGTAGGTCCCGCAGCCGATCCAACTCCTCCTGGGAGCTAAGTCCAAACCCCCTGCCAAGCCCACTCAGGCATGAGGGGGCGCCCTCACCCATCTGGGTGGGGGGATAGCTTCTGCTGTTTTCTCAGATCTGGAGGCATCGCGTCTCGGATTGGTGGGTTCAGGAGGTAGTGTCCTCTGGTTACAAGATAGAGCTGGCAGCCAGGCCACCCACAAAATTCCTCCGTTCAAGGATACCTCAAAACCAGCTAAAAGCTCAAGCTTTGAGAATGGCTGTTCAACACCTCCTGCAGATAGGTGTGATTTGCCCTGTACCCTGGCAGGAACAGGGTCAGGGATTCTACTCCAATCTGTTCACGGTTCCCAAGAAGGACGGAACGCTACGGCCGATCCTGGACCTGAACTGTCTCAACAGGTTTGAGTCAGACATTTCCACATGGAGACGTTGCGGCCCGACTTCATTACCACGGTGGACATCAAGGACGCTTATCTGCACATCCCGATTTTCCAGGGACATCAGAGGTTCCTGAGGTTTGCGTTGGAGGATCAACATTACCAGTTTGTAGCACTCCCATTCGGGATATCCTCAGCCCCCTGTGTGTTCACCAAGGTGCTGGCGGGCATCATGGCTATCCTGAGGAGTCAGGGGATTCGTGTGTTACCCTATCTGGACGACTTGCTGATTTTAGCCCGGTCCCTCAGCAGGCCGAGAGCGATACTCGGACGGTGCTGTCAACCGTGGAAGCCTTCGGTTGGGTAATCAATTACCCCAAGTCGTTTATCACTCCCTCAACAGTGAAATCCTTCCTGGGAATGACGATAGACACCACTCAGGTCAAGGTTTTTCTGCCACAGCAGAAGGTTTTGAGTCTCCAGACGCAAGTGCAGGCCTTGCTGTCTTGCCAGCAGCCGTCGGTACGTCTGGGGATGAGATTGGTGGGCCTAATGGTGTCATGCTTCGAGGCAGTACCCTTTGCCCAATTTCACATGAGACCTCTACAATTGAACCTGTTGACCGGATGGAATCGGGCGCAGGAATCTCTGGAACAAGGTTTTTCGCTGTCCCCCCTGGCCAGGCAGTCCCTCTTATGGTGGTTGGACTCCCGGAACCTACTGGTGGGCAAGTCCTTTCTGACTCCCCATTGGGAGATAGTTACCACGGATGCCAGTCTGACACGCTGGGGAGGCGTTTAGCAGACCCAGAAGATCCAGGGTCAGTGGGGTCCGCAGGAGAACCATTTACCCATAAATCTCTTGGAGCTGCGAGTAATCCGGTTGGTTCTTCTACGCTTGACGCCCCATTTAAGAGGCCGTGCGATCCTGGTTCGCTCGGACAATCAGACTGCTGTCGCCTACATCAACCACCAGGGCAGGACTCGGAGCAAGAGAGCCCTCAAGGAGGTAACCCGGATTGTGACTTGGGCAGAGGAGAATGTTCCCTGCATGAAACCATGAAACCACCCTACTTTGAGCTGCACAGGGATAAGGTGGTTATTCTAAGTATGCAGTACATCCTACTCCAGATTATTCATAACAGCTGGGTTTACCTCCACAAGAGGGCGCTTTACTGCAGAGATGGCAAAAAAGAGGCCCCTCCCGGTCCATATATACCCGGGATCTCCCACTAATTCCCCAGATTCTTTTCTGCAGTGGGCTGCGAAGGTCAAGATGATGGCTTCTCTTCTCCTAGGTGAGCTGGGCTTACAGCCCATGACCCTGTAGGACTATTCCCACCCGTTCCACCTTCTATTCTGCCTCCCAGCTTTGGCTGCGTGGTCGGGTGATGGTAGGCAGCACCTATTATTGGTGGTTTGTCAGGAGCTTGCTCCTACCTCAAATCCCCCACCAAAGGGTAGGCGGTCCAGGTTTGGTGAACCTGAATTGGGAATGCCCGTCCGCTATGTGCCCTCCCCAGCAGAACTTGTGTCGTTATGGGCATCCATCTCTGTACTTGTATGTGTGTGTTTTTACGTGTGCACTGTTACATGGAGCTCCCGCACTGGCTATCAGGGCCAGTCCAGGAGTCCTCTCTGATCCGGTGCCATTATGCTGCCTACTTTTTTTTTTTAAATTGCCGCCGCTGACACGCGCGCCCTGCGGCATCAGCGGTGACGTCAATGGGGGGGGGGGGGGCTGTTTGGTGCTGATTGGCTGTGGGGAGGCTGTCTCTCAGCCTGTCGCTGCGCTTCCTGGAGGGGGCGGGGCTTAACCGTTGGCACGCTCCGAGCGTTTTCCTTCTTGCTGCCCGCCCCTCCAGGGTCCTTCCTGCGCCATTTTGGATCCCCGGCTGGCTCATCGCTGCTCCCTCCCCTCCCCGGTCCGTGAGTGCCCCTGCGGGCTGTATGTTTTTAATTATCACTTTATTGCATTCTCATGGGTGTATTTTTTATGTCTTACAGGCGGGAATACTGCTTTAGAGGTTTCTCCCGGTCCTGTCCCCTCTATTAGTTCCCTGTAACTTTATTAGAGGCCTAAGTGGTTAAATCCTCCCACTATCCCAGCGGGCATTTGGGGCATCCCGGGTAGCTGTATAGCGTAATTCCCATTTGCTTGTTGTGCCACTGAAATCACCATATGGAGGTTCCCCAAGATATTGTGATCGGGGTCCCATCGGGGACGAGCCCGGCTGTGTGTGGCTTGTGGGGCATCCCCTGTTAGCGATGATGTGCGGGTCTGTGCACCCTGCGCGGCACTTTGGGCTATATGTGACTAGGCCTGCTCCCACCATGTGCTCTTCCACTCCCCCTCGCTTAATTATGACTCCCAGTGAGATCAATACTAGTGGGGAGTCTCAGCCTGATGTGTCTTCCAGGCTGGCCAACATTGAGAGATTGATTGCTAGCTCTGCGGCCCATAAGGCCCCAGCTAAACGTGGCGCCTGCTGCGTCAGCCTTTCCTTTGAAGACTGAAGATTTCCTTCATTTATCTGACTACCCGGCTTGAGGAAGGGGAATTATTCTCTGATTCAGAATTTTCTAATGATCAGCATTACCTTGGCGCTGATGCCGGCTCAGAGCATTGGGATGCTAATGACACCCATAGACTTTTGACTCAAATCTTTGAAGTGCTTTCCATTTCCCTCCCTGCTGCGGCACCCAAGCAACTGGGGGAATTGTTTGGTACTGCAAAGCCACGTTTGGAATTTCCAGAACAGGCACATTTCAATAATCTGGTTCTCAAAGAATGGGAGCGGCCTAGCCGGCTTCCTGGTATCCCTAAGGGATGGAATAAAAGGTACCCTTTTCCCTCGGATGTGATTAAATGTTGGTCAACTCCCCCGGAAGTGGATGCCCCTGTTTTGGGGTTGCCTAACACTTCTGTGGTGCATTCGCCTGATTCCACTACCTTGAAGGATAGTGAGGACCGGCGTATTGACCAGCTGGCTTCCCGTGCCTTTGCCTGTGCAGGATCGGCCCTGCGTCTGGTCTGTGCTTCTGCTATTACTGCAGTAGCCATTCAGCCTTTTGGAAGGCTCTCCCGATGATCCTTCTAGTGCCGAATTTAGAGCCTTATCACAATGTGAGATGTTTATCGCTTATATTCTTTCTGCCTTAGATGACACCCTTAGGATGTGTAGCAGGACCTCGGCTCTGGTTGTTTCTATTCGCCGCTCGGTCTGGCCGCGCCAGTGGGCAGCTGACAATGCTGCTAAGAAGGCTCTCACAGGTCTACCCTTTAAGGGGCTGCGTCTTTTGGGTGACCGTTTGGACCTTTTTGCAAAGGGAGGTGTTGCCCCAACGCAAAAGACAGCCGCGGCCCTTTCGGGGTTCAGGGTCCTTTACTACCTCCTTTCGGGGATCCAGGTCAAGGAGGGGGTGTCCTTTGCGGGGCACAGGGGAGACTTCTGGGGCAAGGGCAGAGGCCATGCCCGTCCCGGATCCTCCTGGGGATTCAAGCCCAAATCTGTCATCAAGCCCACTCAGCCATGAAGGGGCGCCCTCACCCTTATGGGTGGGGGGACGGCTGCGGCTCTTCGCTCATGTCTGGGGGCAACAGGTCTCAGACAGGTGGATTCTGGAGGTTGTGTCCTCCAGCTACAAGATAGAGTTCGCTGCATGGCCCCCTCCAAGATTCCTCAGGTCTCGGATTCCTCTAGACCCCCCAGCAGCTCAGGGTCTGTTTCTGGCTGTACAGAGCCTATTGGATATGGGGGTCATCTATCCGGTCCCTCCAGGGGAGAGAGGTCAAGGTTATTATTCCAATCTCTTCACAGTACCCAAAAAGGATGGTTCCATCAGGCCCATCCTGGACTTAAAGCTTCTCAACAAGTTCATCAGAACCAGACGCTTTCGCATGGAGACCCTGCGCCGTGGAGGACCAGCACTACCAATTTGTGGCACTTCCCTTCGGTCTCTTCTCAGCCCCCAGAGTGTTCACCAAGGTGCTGGCGGGGGTGATGGCCCTTCTCAGAGCCAGGGGCATTTGCGTTCTCCCTTATCTGGACGACCTTCTCATTACATCTCATTCTCTCCAGCAGGCAGAATTGGATACCCAGACGGTGGTAACTGCCCTGGAAACGTTCGGATGGGTGATCTATTATCCCAAGTCCTCCCTCTCTCTGTCCCGGGTGACGCCCTTTCCTGGGCATGAATCTGGTTACAATTCAGGCCAGGATTTTTCTTCCTCAGCAGAAGGTGGATTCTCTTCAAGCTCTGGTTCATTTCCTGCTGTCCAGTCCTTGTCCTACCATCAGGCAAGGGATGCAATTGGTGGGACAGATGGTGGCCTGCTTCGAGGCAGTCCCTTACGCTCAATTTCACATGAGACCCTTCAGCTCCATCTCCTTTCAGCCTGGGACAAGTGTCCCCTGTCTCTGAATCAGGCCTTTGTTCTCTCTCCTGTGGTCTGGCGGTCCCTCCTGTGGTGGCTGGACTCGAGGAATCTTCTGGGGGGCAGATCATTTCTGACACTGTGTTGGGAGACGGTCACTACGGATGCCAGTCTGTCAGGTGTGGGGGGGGGGGGGGGCTACTGGAGAGCCCTCCAATTCCAGGGGCTGTGGGGCCCTCAGGAGGCTCATGCTACTATCAACGTCCTGGAGCTGAGGGCAGTTTGGTTGGTGCTGGCGCAGTTGACTCCTCACCTTCAGGGCCGGCCGGTACAGGTTCGCTCCGACAACCAGTCGGCGGTTGCCTATATCAATCATCAGGGAGGGACTCGGAGCAAGAGTGCCCTCAAGGAGGTGTCCTTGATTCTGTCCTGGGCCGAGAACAATGTCCCGTGCATCTCAGCAGTTTATATTCCGGGAGTGGAGAATCTGTAGGCGGATTCCCTGAGCAGGGGGACCTCTCACTGGGGGGAATAGACCCTCAACAGCGAGGTCTTCCTATCCCTTTGTCACCGTTTGGGGATGCCGGACGTGGATCTGTTTCCTTCTCGCCACAATCACAAGCTGCCAGCATTTGTCTCCCTGTCCCAGGATCCTCTGGCTCTGGTGGTGGATGCTCTGTCTCTGTCCCGGCAGGGACTCGGTCTCCAGCTGGCAGTGGATCAGTAAGCTCTACCCTTGGTGGTTCCGGACCTTCTCACTCAAGGACTGCTCTGTTATCCCAAGTTACAAACGCTGGCTTTGACAGCCTGGCTTCTGAAACCTTCATCCTAAAGGAGAAAGGACTGTCTGATTCGGTTGTCCATACTCTTGTAAGGACTAGGAAGAAATCCACTATCTACTATAGGACCTGGTGGACCTACATTGACTGCTGTGAGTCTAGGGCCTTTCCCTGTCGTGTGTTCTCCATTCCTAGGATCCTGGAGTTCCTTCAACATGGTTTGGATATGGGTTTTCAGCTCAGCACTTTGAGAGGTCACGTGTCCGCCTTGGCTGTTTTCTTCCAGAGGTACATCCTCTGGTTAAGACTTTCTTCCACGGGGTCACTCATGTGCGCCCTCCCCGCTAACCCATGGTACCGGTCTGGGATTTGAATTTGGTATTGTCTGTCCTTCAGGGTCCTCCATTTGAACCCGTGCATGAGGCTGCCTTGTCTATTCTTAACCCACCTATCACCTCTGTCCGGCGTGTTTGAGTTGGCGGCTTTGTCTATTCAGGGACACCAGGACAAGGTGGTTTTCTGCTTTCAACCAGACTTCTTGCCTAAGGTTGTTTCCGCCTTCCATCTCAATCAGGACTTTGTGCCCTAATCCTGGTAATTCCAAGGAAAGGGCATTGCATTCTCTGGATGTTGTCAGGAATTTGAAATTCTACCTGGTGGCTACTGCGCCTTTCAGAAAGACGGACGCCTTGTTTGTGGTCCCCTCGGGTCCCAAGAAGGGTTTGGCTCCTGCTAAGTCTACTATTAGCAAATGGATTCTTCAGGCTATTGTTAGGGCCTATTCTACTAGGGGGAAGGATCCTCCTTTCCGTGTTACTGCTCATTCTACCCGTGCTGTTGGGGCTTCCTGGGCCTTCCAGCACCAGGCTTCTGTTGAACAAGTTTTCAAGGCTGCTACGTGGTCTTCTGTTCATACCTTTTCTAAGTTTTACAAGGTTGATGTTTGGGCCTCAGCGGATGCTGTTTTTGGCCGCAAGGTTTTGCAGGCGGCAGTGGTTTGAACTGCGCGTTGTTGCCTTTTTGGTATCCCCACCCGTTTATGGACACTGCTATTGGATGTCCCAGCTGTTATGAATACTATCTGGAGCAGGACGTGCTGTATACTTAGGATAATGCAATTCTGTGATTACTCACCTTTTAGAATTGGTATTATAAGTATACAGAATTGTATTTTTCGCTTTTAACCCTTTAAGTGGCAAGCACGTAACACCTACGTGCTGGCTTGGCTGGGCCTTAAGTGCCAAGCCCGTAGGTGTTACGTGCTCGACTTTCCCCGCTGATAGTTTAAAAAATAAAAATGAAAAATACTCACCTGACCCCTCGTTGGATCCGGCCGGGTCTCCTCTTTAATTTGGTGCCATCCGATCCCCCGGAATGCCCCCCCCCCCCCCCGCTAGTCGGCAGCAGCAGCTAACTGTAAAAATAAATAAATAAAACTGACATTTGCTTACCTGTGCCCGCGCTGCCTCCCGCCGGGTCTTCTCTTCACTGGGGGAGCCTCCGATCGCCCCCCCCCAGCCTCTTCGGTGGCGAGGAGAGGGCAGAAATTGCCCTCTTCCCCCACTTCCTGCATCGCGACTGCTAGCCCCGCCCCTTGGGGGCGGGGCCAGGTGACATCATTGTTATGTCACCAGCAGCCGGCTTCTTCTGTCCAAGCACCGAGACATTGAATCAGAGAGCAGAGGAGGAGGAGAGGGGTGTGAACGCAGGGGTTTTAACCCTTAAAAATCCAAAAAAAATGGGGTCCCCCTCCCCGCGAAGGGGGACCCTATGTCATTTTTTTTTTTTAATTAACCCTTTGTGTTCTGTCATCCAGCAGCTATAAAAGGCTTCCAGCAGGTGAGCAGAAGCCAGTGATCGCCGAGGGACACAGTGCTCCAGGATGGATGGGAGGTAAGTATTAAAAAAAAAATAATAATTAAATATTTTTTTCTTTTTGCGCTTGTGTGTTTTTTTTACATTTAACCCATTGTGAACTGGTAAGGGGTCCATGACCCCTATACCAGTTCACAAGGCTGGGGGAGGTGGCAAGTCACCTGTGACTAGCGGGTGACTTGCCATTAACCCCTGGCGCCCCCCATTACCTGCCTCCCCAAAGCCCGGGGGGGGGCAGAAGGGCCCGGGCCCACGGGCTATGCGGGCTTGTAGCCTGCAGGGCCAGGGGCCACAAAAGCTGGCCCCTGTGCCCTGTTTCCACAAGCCCTCCATAGCTGGTCCCGGGCTGGTTACTTTGGGTAAGGGGGACCCCATGTCAATTTTTTTTTTTTGGTTTTTAACCCTTAAAAATCCCCCCCCCCCCCCCCCAAAAATGGGGTCCCCCCAGGGAGGGGGGACCCTATGTCATTTTTTCTCTCGATTTAACCCTTTGTAGTGTGGATGGTAGTTGTATTTTATTTGTAAATGTTATAGATTACTTGTTTCAGTTAGGGGGGTCTCCTGGGCAGGAACGGGGGGCTACCGATAAATATGTGGTACCGTTCTAATCGGTAGAAATGGGGCTTTCACATGCAATATGCTTTTCCTTAATAAAATACATTTTTTATTTAAAATAAAGGAGTCAATTTTCTAAAAAAAACTAAATAAAATTTACAAACAAGACATTTCATGTTAAAGCCTAAACTCTGCTGCAAAAAAATATAAGTATAATTTTCCTGAAAATTACAGCAAAAATGGCACAAAACATGGCGCAAAATGGGGAAAAATGACCTGTCAACAGAGGGTGACAAAATCTCAAGTAGGCTGGCAATTAAAAGGGTTAATAGTACCTATGCATGTTGGGTATTGTTCTGTTCGGGAGACTTGCACTTTCAGACTTAGCTTGTTTTTTCTGGTTTGCATATTTATATTTAGGAAAAGGTGTTTTTTATTCAGCTTTTTTATACATTTTTTAGGGAAACCCTGCGCAACCAAAGAATTCTTTGAGGAATTAATTCCAGAAAGATGAGCCCACTACAACAAGCTGGGTACGCTTAGAAAGCTTAACATGTGTACTTTCAGTGAATATATGGTTTATGGGGGATATTCCAAATGTAAAGGGTTGTTTTGGTTGAAAAATCGCAAGGTGCGCACTTTGTCTGCAGAACTGAAATTTTCAAGTAAAATTACCGTTACGCACATGCTTTACTTTGGGGTGTTTGGCAACTCTTCCCTTGACAGAACCTATGCATGTTGGGTGGTGTTCTGTTCGGGGAATGTTGCTTTTTCAGATTAAACTTGTTTTTTCTTGTTTGTATATAGTTTTTTTAGGAAAATGTGGCTTTGATTCTGCTTTTTTATCCTTTTTTTTGGGAAACTCTTTGCAACCAAAGAATACATTGAGGAATCACTTCCAGAAAACTATGGGCACATCAACATGCCTGGTACACCTAGAAAGCTTGAGGTGTGTACTTCCAGAGAATATATAGTTTGTTGGGGGTATTTCAAATGTAAAGGGTTGTTTTTCTGGTAAAACTGCAAGGTGCGCATAGCGCATATCACAGTTGTATTTTTTCTGAAAATCCCCTAAAGCGCTATTTCAGTTTGGGGGAGTCTCCTGGGCAGGAAAGGGTGTCTACCTATACATATGTGGTATCGCTATAACCGGGAGAAATTGGGATTTCATACGCAATAAGATTTTATTGACAAACTTACATTTTTTATTACAAAAAAACACTACAAATTGTAAAAAAATTATTTTTTTAATTTTTTTTTCACATATTTCACCCAAAAATATTGAGAATACACCTAAAAAATACAAACAAGACATTTCATGTTAAAGCCCAGACTGCTGAAAAAAAAACAATATATAATTTTTCTGGGAAATCCATGGAAATCCTTTCAAAAATGACAGTTGAACATGTGTAGCGCAAAATAGTGAAACATGGTCTGGCAACAGGGAGTGGCAAATGCTGCAGGTAGGCTGGCACTAAAAGGGTTAAACCTGATTTTTTGCCTAAGGTCGTTTCTCCCTTTCACCTTAATGAGGAAGTTGTTTTACCTTCCTTGTGTCCAGCACCGGCTAATTCCAAAGAATGGACCCTCCTGCTTTGGATGTGTTCAGAGCTATAAAATATTACCTGGCTGCGACTGAATCCTTCAGGAAATTGGATTTGCTCTTTGTCCTAACAGAGGGTTCTAGGAAAGAATTGCCACCAGCAAGTCCACTCTCAGTAAGTGGATCAGACAGGCGGTGGTACAAGCATATTCTGCTAGGGGGAAGGAACCCCCTTTCGGATCACAGCTCATTCTACCAGAGCTATTGGTGCCTCTTGGGATTTTCTGCACCAGGTATCGGTGGAACAAGTTTGTAAGGCTGCAACTTGGTCTTCTGTTCATACTTTTACAAAGTTTTACAAGGTGGATGTCAGGGCCTCAGCTGATGCTGTTTTTGGCCGAAAGGTGCTTCAGGCGGTAGTGAAATAACTACATGCTGTTCCGCACTGGGGATCCCGCCCATATGGACACTGCTTTTGGATGTCCCAGTCGTGAAGATTTAGGGACGGCCTGGACTGGATGTAGAGAAAAATAAAATTCTGTGAAACTCACCTGTAGAATTGTTTTTGTATCCATCCAGTCCAGGCCGTCCCACCCCGCCTTTGTGTTCATTATGTCCTGTATGCCTGTTATGGTGATCAACCATTTTTGTTCATAGGACTCTAGTTTTTGCTTAGAGAGAGTACAAGCTGAAGCTATGTGAAGTAACATGGTTTCTTAGGCCTCCCAGCCTGCCCTCTTTTATTGAGTACTGCTTTTAAACCACTGGGGAATGATAGAGGGGCAGCTGCCTTTATAGGGGGCCAGGAGGAGCTACATCTTTGGTCTTGCAGTCAAGCGCCCTCTAGAGGCGAACACCCAATCGTGAAGATATTGGAATGGCCTGGACTGGATGGATACAAAAACAATTCTACAGGTGAGTTTCACAGAATTGTATAATTTATATACATATACTGAAAAGGCAAACTGGTTGTTCATATGTTGGTGCGACTTGTTGCATGGTTTGTGCTTTTAATAGAATAGATGATACACTGGCGGCGACCTAACCCCTTAACTATAGGGGCAGGCGATAGTGCATGGTGAATGGTAATGCAGCAGGAGCATGGTGTTGTCACTTCTACACCTACACTACAGGGGGACACCTGAAAAGGTATTCCCCCCCGATTGGGGGTGCCCCGCTGTGTGAAACCCCTTAGAAACCCCTAAATCCCTACCTGATCCTCGTTCCAGCAGCGCCCGCTGCCGGCCGTTTGTGAATGGCCGGCGCGGGCGCGCGCCCTGTAAGAGTGACGCGCGGGAGGCGGCGGCGGCGGGCGCGCTCTCTTGTTCGTCGCTGCCTCCCGCTTGTCCGTCGGCGGTGATTGGCGGCAGCGGTCACGTGGGAGCGGGGAGAGGTACGTTTTTGGGGCTTTCTGGGGGGTTACACCCCTGATCGAGGTGCCCCGCCGAAGTGGACCAAAACTCAGGATAGTCAAAATCCTGGGTGTTGGTCCACTTTAAATCCCTGACCCACGTCCTGGATTACAGGACTATTACCATTCTCTAATTCTGTATCTTAAACGCTGGGAGACAGGAGTTATATGCCACTAAATGTTGGAGTATTGTGTGAAAAGGCTAATGTACATATCTGTGGAATATGCTCACTCGCCAGCATGGATTTTCAGGTAATCACTAATTGCGGAATAAATAAGGTACCCACTCTCACTCAGGTTCACTTCCTGGATGTCTCGTTGGTTGCATCTTCTCTCAGCAGCAAGCCTAGCTGTGTCCAGATGTGCCTATCCATTCTCACTCAGGGTCACTTCCTGGACGTCTCTTTGGTTGCATCTTTTCTCAGCAGCAAGCCTAGCTGGGTCCAGATGTGCCTATCCATTCTCACTCAGGGTCACTTCCTGAATGTCTCTTTGGTTGCATCTTATCTCGGCAGCAAGCCTAGCTGTGTCCAGATGTGGCTACCTCTCAGGCGGTCTGGCTGTAAATTCTTTACACCTACAACGGAGCTTCGGCCTGGTCCTGTGGGTGCGCTACCGAAGTTGGAGACATTTCGGGGGGGGGGGGGGGGGGGGGTGTTTTCCCAATATTCCAACCTTGTTCTAGTTACTTCTGAACTAAGGGTCTGTCCCAGGAGACCCTTTCTAGGAGGGGAGAACACTTGCTCCAAATGCGGCTACACATATCAAGCGACCAATGGCAATACATTTTGCAACCTTCTATGTTGCAACAAGTAACTTGCTTGTCACCAAGGAATAAGCAGTTTTTCTTAGGCCAGGGGATCCTATTCTGGTTTATACCAGTTTTTTTGGTGTCAGTATTTGTTTTTCCTAGTATGGACCAGAGGTTTGGGGTTGGTTCAGTTCGCTCTCGAGAATCACTTAGTCTCAGAATCTGATAGTGATGACTTGGATAGCGGGGGATGCGGTAGCGCACGCTCCCAATTCAACTCAATGAGAGCCGATCAATGTCAAAGCGGGCGGCTCTCATTGAAAGATAGTCCGTGCATGCGCCGTTTGAGCCTGGAGAGGTGAGTTTTCATTGGTAAACAGGGGGGTTTCACATAGCGTGGCTTCCTGCTGTGACTGATAGCAGGGGAGTTGGGATGGAAGCGCCAGTGAATCGAGTGTCAAGCCCAGGGTTACTCACAAAGCGAGGGCTGGGAACCAATGTTTCACGGTCCGGTTGACCCCCTTCGTCAGGGATGCACAAGCAAAATTCATCTGGTGACAACAGTGAATGATGCTTATCGCTCTCTTTGATGTCTCCAACATTTTATGAGCCCATCATTTCTGCTTTCTGCTCAGCGTCAATCATCTTTCATTCAGTGTAGGAGCTCCCTGGCCTTTGACAAATGTATTTACATATTATCTGAGATTTTCACATGCTTTAAAATGTCTGATAGGATTGCAAAGTGTTGACAGTGTAGGGAACTGACAGGAGTCTGTGTCCAGCCTATGTAATGGGTGATAGTCATTAAGCCAGTCTGGGACCAAATATTCATTGAGGATTTACAGTACTGTTAACCAAAATATAGGTAAATATTACTCTTTCCAAACAGTTGAAATCCAGAGTAGTCTCTGCCATATTCTCTACAGTATAATTTAAGTGTTTTTGCAAGACTTCAAAGGAAATATTTAATTGGTCCCTTGAGCTTAAAGTGGAAGTCCAATCATGGGATCACTTTCCGCCAGATCAGACAGAATTATGATCTTGGCCTCCTGTGGTAGACACTCCAGTTTCAGGTCTTTCTAAGACTTCCTTTATGCCATCCACTGCTTCTCCGAAGGGATAAGTGCATAGATCTGGATACACGTCATGCCTTTTCTATTATGGAGTCAACCTTGCAGCTGGCCTTTGCCACATCCATAGCATACTTGGTGAGCAGGAAGTTGTTAAAGCAACTGACATCTAATACTCTTTTGGGTCATTTACGGAAGCTATACTCCCAGTTGATCAAGACCAGTTTGGATATCAACAGGTATGTTATCTTGGCAGGTATGTTACATAAGGACAAGACCGTCTTCCATTTTAAACAGGACTTTCTTTCTAAAGTTATTTCCCCTTTTCATCTTAATGAAGAGGCGATTTTGCCTTCCTTATGTCCTGCTCCAGTTACTGATAAGGAAAGGGTTCTTCACTCTCTGGATGTAGAGAAAGCATTGAAATATTAAATCACTGCTGTACAAACTTTGCACAGGTCGGACTTTTTATTTGTTATAACTGAGGGACCACGGAAAGGTCTACCACCAGTTAAGTCTACCATCAGCCAATTAGACAAGCAGTGCTACGAGCCTATATCTCTAAGGGGAAGGATCCACCCTTTAGGGTTAATGCTCAATTGACATGAGCTATTGGAGCATATTGGGCCTTTCAGTATCAAGCTTCAGTAGAACACATTTGCAAGACGGCTACTTGATCTTCAGTACAAACAGTTACCAAATCTGCTACCAAAAGGTAGATGTTAGAGCCTCGGCAGATGCTGCCTTTGGTAGGAAGGCATTACAGACAGTAGAAAACTAAATGTTTTGTTATTCTTAGTATACAGTACGTCCTGCTCCAAATAGAATACTTACAAATGGGTATTACTCCGCCAGATGGTGCTGTACTGCAGAGACATTGAAAACAGGCTCCTCCCGCCCCTCAAATACCTAGGGACCTCCCACAATCCCAGAATTTCTCTGCAGTGTGGACTGCGAAGGACAAGAATATGGCTCTCTCTTCTCGCAGGTGAACGGGGCTATTAGGCTTCCCACCCGTTCCATTAATAATGTGCCTCCCAGCCTTGGCTGCGCTGGTCGGGTGATGGTAGGCAGCACCGCTGTTAGGTGCTTAAGGAGCGCTGCTCCACCGTAATCCCCCACCAAAGGGTAGGCGGTATCGGCTTATGGTGAGCCTCTATGGGATGCCCCTCCCGCTCTATGCCCCTGTCTATCGGTGGGCCCTATCTTAATTGGCCGCTGTCCTCCCTCATTCTCCCTGTAGCATTCGGGGGAAAAGAGGGAGGGGGGGGTTGTGTACGTGTGTGTATATATGCATTATGTGTATTGGCTTATGCTTTTTACTATATGCCTTGTGTCAGCCGCCGTGCTGACTTGCTTTACTTTTATTATTTAAGATTGCCACCACAGCGCGCCTTTTTTTTTTCTAAACCACAGTGTTCCGCGTTTGCCGGTGACGTTTCCTCAGGTGCTCGCGCGCTGTCATTGGCCGTTTGTCATAGGCTGGCTTCGCGCTCTTCGGGGGGGGCGGGGCCTGGCTCTAGCGTGTTCCTTGAGGTATACCGACGCCATTTTGTCTGATTGTGGGCTCCTGCGTGAGGGTTTCTACCTACCATGGTCCGTAAGTGCCCTCACGGGCAGCTTTATTTTCATTATGTCTTTCAGATGGGCAAATCCATTGGCTTCTCCCGGCCCTCTGTTAATTGTTTAACTTGTGCGGCCTAGTGTAATTACTCCCACTTCTTTAGCGGGTTATTGGGGCATCCAGGGTTGCTTTATAGCGTTAATCCCTATTGGCATATTGTGCCGTTATAATCACCATATGGAGGCATCTCAAGATAATGTGACCGGGGTTCCTTCGGGACAAACCCGGCTCTGTGTAGCTTGTGGGGTCTCCCCTATTAGCGGTGACAATGCACGGGTCTGTGTACCTTGCGCCCAGCAGGTGCTAGCGCTGCAATCTGGCCTTCCTGTGGCTGGGCCTGCGCCTCGTTTCTCTTCACCTACTCCCCCAAGCTTGAGTCTCACTCCCACTGACTTGCATACAAGTGGGGACTTTCAGCCTGATGTGTCTGCTAGATTGGCTAGTGTTGAGAAGTCGATTGCTAATACCCTGGCGCATAAGGCCACTGCTAAAAAGCGGCACTTAACACCTGATGTCACTCTTTTCCCTATGAAAACTTTGCCATTTATGTGGCTATACCCCCTCGGACGAAGGGGGGCTTTTCTCCGATTCGGGGTCATCTGATGAGAGGCCCAGGGGTCATGACGATTCTGGCTCTGATCCCTGGGCCCCGGATGATACTGACAGATTGCTGGCCCAGATATTTGAGGTTTTGTCCATTTCTCCCCCTGATGCGGCTCCTAGGCAAAGGGGTGAGCTGTTTCACACTGCTAAATCACGTTTGGAATTTCCCGAGCAAGCTCACTTCAATAATCTCGTGCTCAAGGAATGGGAACGTCCCAGTAGACTTCCCGGTGTACCTAAGAGTTGGGACAGAAAATATGCCTATCCTGCTGATGTGGTAAAGTGTTGGTCATCCCCTCCCGAGGTGGATGCCCCGGTCCTAGGTTTATCTAACACCTCTGTCATGCACTCCCCTGACCCTACTACCCTGCGGAATGCTGAGGACCGGCGCATTGACCAGATGGCGTCCCGTGCATTTGCATGTGTGGGGACGGTGCTGGGCCCGGTCTGTGCCTCGGCCATTACCACTGTGGCTATTAGGACCCTGATCAGAAGTGTCCTTGATGGTGCCCCTGATGATTTGCCTGCTGATCTGTTTAATGCACTCTCTAGTTGTGATGTGTTTGTAAATTATTCTTGGTGTGCCACACACCCCGCTTCACTTTTAATATTCTTCACTTATTGGGTTAACTCACCGTCAGGTGACGCTGTGCAGAGAGGAAGTCTTGTAACGAGCCCCCTTCCGGCCTATATATACCTGGTACCTCCCTTCAATCACCAGTATTTTTCTCTCTGCTTGACGACAAGACAGAAGATTGAAGTCTCCTGCTTACAGGTAGCCGGGGTCTTACCCCGGCACCCCCTTTTGGTCTATTTCTGCCCGGTTTTGATTGTTTATACCTTGATGGTGGAATGGAAGCCTCCCAGCCTAGGCTGCTCACTGGGCAATTGGTAGACGGCACTATAGGTGCCTAGGAGCTTATCTCCTCCGCTCGAACCCCCTCTTTTGGGGGCAATGCGGCTATCCGGCATGGTGATCCGGAAATGGGATGCCCCTGTCCCGAGGGTCCCCTTAGCCCCTTACTCTCCCGTTACGGTCCCTTCTCCCTTCACTATGGGGGGGGTTAGAGGGTTGTGTATTATGTGTGTGTATTTCACTGTATGACTTATCATAACGTGTGTGTTTCTTCTATGCATTGAGCAGACTGCACAGCATGTGTGCACTCAGTCCGATATTTCCTCTTGGGAGCTCCTCGGGCAGGTCTTTCTTAACAGTGTTGGCCTGTGTTTAGGTCAGCTTTAGGGGGCGGCTGGGGCGGACCGCACTGGGTAGGTTGGCTTGCCGCCTGAGTTACCACAGCCCCCTCCCGCCTCCCCCTCCCCCTCCCCCGCTGGTCTCCTTGCGGCCATTGTATAGCAGGCTTTTCTGTTAGTGTGGCTGCGCTTGTTGCCTCCTCCTCCCCCCTCCTCCGCCTCCTGCCTTGTGTGTACGTTGTAGCGGCTCATCTGGTTGTAATTCCTGGATGAATTGGCCGCACTGATCGGGCTTAAGGGGGCGGGTACCGGTGACGGGGGCGTGGCGCAGGCGGTAGCGTCATGCAGCCGGCCCCAGCCTCACTTCCTTCCTTTCTGGTTTAAAGGAAGTCACGTGGGGGGGGGGGGGTGGGCGTTGCCGCACATGGTTTCTATTTACCTTTGTTGCTGCTGGCTGCTGCATCGTCCCTCCGGTTGCTGTTGCTGCTCTCAGGTAAGCGGCCCCACCCTGGTGGGGCCGTGAGTGGGATTTAATGTCTGTAATGTGTAGATATGGGGGCGAGTATTTTAAGGAGGCATCATTATGTTTATTGTCTTTTTTGCTCATTTAAAGGCACCTTGGTGCCATGCATAGATATGTTTTTACTTGTTACACTCATATGGGGATCTGATTGTTGGTTTTTCCTTTCCTTTCAGATCCTGGGATCCCTGATTATAGCGGCCCTCCGGCTCTATGTTACTTGGCTAGTCTTTCTTTTTAAAAAAAAAAGAAAAGAAAATTGGGATATTTTTATATTTTAAAATATACATATATAATCTATATATATATATATATATATATATATATAATCTATATATATATATATATATATATATATATATATATATATATATATATATTATTATTAAGGGGGACCTTCCTTTAAAAAAAAAAAAAAAAAAAACCCTCCCTTCCGGGACATTTACAATAAGGGGGGCATCCCGGGTTGGCCTATGCCTTAAAACCCAAAAAATTGCGAATACCATAAATCACCATATGGAGGCTTCCGTTATTGCCGGAAACGGTTCTGCTGAGCCGTCCAGGGGGTGCGTAAAATGTGGGGCTTCGCTCCCAGCTGATGATGTCTTTATTTGCATTCCTTGTGCAAGGCAGAGCATTGCGCGTCAGTCTGTTGCTCCGGCTGCTGGCCCGTCGCAACTTCCATCATCTCCTACCTCTCCCTCCCTGTTCCGGACCCCGCATGACACTGTCAAAAGTGGGGATTCGCAATCCGAGGTGGCGGCAAGGTTGGCCAGCCTCCGGAAAGTATTGCCCGTTAAAGCAGGGTTGAAGGCCACTGCAAAACGGAAGCGCCTGACTCCGGTACCTTCGGCTCCACAGGACAAGTTATGTGAGCCTGTGGAATGGTCCGATGGCTCCCCCGACGAGGAAGAATTCCTGTTGGAGTCAGATGAGCCTGCAGATCAGCTTGAGGCTGATGCGATTGGCGATTGGTCAGCGGAAGTTGCCCTTGACACCCCCTCCATTCTGGCTCAAATGTTTGAAATTTTGAATTTAGATCCGCCTGAGGCTATCACCCTGCCAAAGTGCCAGTTGTTTAAAGAGCCTCAGCCGTGTTGGGTTTTTCCCAGACAGCACCACTTTGAGAGGGTGGTCCTTAAGGAAGGGGAACATCCCACGCGGTTATCTGGAATCCCTTCCAGTTGGGAAAAGCGTTATCCTTTTCCGCCAGAATTAGTGAAGCTTTGGTCTGTCCCTCCTGACGTCGATACCCCTGTGCTAGGGCTCTCCAGCACGGCTATGGTACAGTCTGCTGAGACCACTGTCCCTAAAGATGGGGAGGATCGTCGGATTGACCAGTATGCTCGCCATGGTTTTATTTATGCTGGGTCAACAATGCGCCCGATGTGTGCTTCGGCCCTTCTTCTATTGGCGGTTAGGTCTGTAATTCAGGGGCTATATGAGGATCTCAATCCCACTTGTAAAGAGTTTACTGCGCTTAAGCAGTGTGAATCTTTTGTGTCCTATGTTCTATCCGCTCAGGACGATGCGCTGGCTATGAGTAGCAAGACAGCTGCAATGCTGGTGGCTATTCGTCGGTCAGTATGGCTGCGACAGTGGTCGGCGGACTCAGCTTCTAAAAAGGTGCTCACAGCTCTCCCCTTTTTGGGGTTACGTCTGTTAGGGGAGAAAATTGATTCAGTCGCAAAGGGTGGTAAGATGCCACAACGCAAGAGGCCTCGTCGTCCCTTTAGGGGGGCAAGTTCTGGTAGGCCTTCCTTTCGAGGATTCAGAGCGGGTAGGGGGTCTTCCTTTCCCGCTACCAGTCGTACAGGTTGGACTCGGGGGAGGGGCCGTGGCCGTCCCGCTCAGTCCTGCGGCTCCAAGCCCAAACCTGCTGGTAAGCCCGCTCAGCAATGAGGGGCTGCCCTCACCCGTGCGGGTGGGGGGACGATTGCGACACTTCTCCCAGGTTTGGAACCAGGAAGTTCCGGACAGATGGATCCAGGAGGTAGTGTCGTCCGGTTACAAGCTGGAATTCGAGTCTCGCCCTCCTTCACGGTTCTTTCGGTCTCGGGTACCCATCGATCCTTTGGCCGCGCAGGGGCTCCTGGCGTCGGTAAAGAATCTGTTAGAGATGGCGGTCATCCGGCCGGTTCCGCACTTAGAGATGGGCCTCGGTTTCTACTCCAATCTTTTCGCAGTCCCCAAGAAAGATGGGTCAGTTCGTCCCGTCCTGGACCTGAAGTTACTCAACAGGTTCATCCGTTTTCGGAAGTTTCGCATGGAAACCTTGCGTACTGCCGTCGGCTCTCTTCGGCAAGGGGACTTCATGACGTCCATAGACATCAAGGATGCTTATCTTCATGTTCCCATCTGCCACGCTCATCAACGTTTTCTTCGATTCGTGATGAAGGATCAGCATTATCAATTCGTGGCACTTCCGTTTGGCCTTACCTCAGCTCCAAGAGTGTTCACCAAGGTGCTGGCAGGGGTCATGGCCATTTTCAGATCTCGGGGCATTCGTGTCGTACCTTATTTGGACGACCTTCTCATCATGGCTCTGTCGCTCAATCAACCGGAGACAGACACCAGCATGGTGGTGGTCTCCACGCTGGAAAGCTTTGGTTGGGTGATCAACTTCCCCAAGTCCTCCCTCGCTCCAGCCAGGGTGGTGTCTTTTCTGGGGATGCAGTTGGACTCTCATCAACACAGAGTGTTTCTTCCCCAGTCCAAAATTCATCTGATTCAGGAGTTGGCTCGGGTCCTACTCTCCAATCCTCGGCCGTCCATCCGTCTGGGGATGAGGCTGGTAGGGTTGATGGTTGCCTCCTTCGAGGCAGTTCCTTTTGCTCAATTCCACACGAGGACGCTTCAGCTTTATCTGTTGGCGTCTTGGGACCAGCAGCCTCGGTCGCTGGATCAGCCCTTTCAGTTGTCCTCCCGGGTCCGGCAGTCCCTCCAGTGGTGATTGGTCTCGACCAATCTCGTGAAGGGCAGGTCTTTTCTGACCCCCCTTTGGGAAATTGTCACCACGGACGCCAGTCTGTCGGGATGGGGCGGATTCTGGAAGGAGCTACAGTTCCAGGGGCAGTGGGGGCCTCAAGAGGCCCACTTACCCATCAGTATTCTGGAACTGAGAGCCATCCGTCGGGTGCTTGCTCTCCTGACTCGGGCCTTCCGGCTCGCAGCCTGAGTGCTCTCAGAGAGGTGTCCCTGATCCTGACCTGGGCAGAGGCCCATGTTCCTTGTCTCTCGGCAGTATACATTCCAGGAGTGGAGAACCAGGAAGCGGACTGGTTGAGCAGGGGCTCTCCCTGTCTGGGAGAATGGGCTCTCCATCCTCGGGTGTTTCGCTCACTGTGTCTCCGATGGGGGACACCGGAGGTGGACCTGTTTGCCTCTCGTCACAATCGCAGGCTCCTGAACTTCGTGCCGCTCTCCCAGGATGCTCTGGCAGTGGACGCCATGTCCCTGAGCTGGGGGGATCTGGGATTTCTATACCTGTTTCCTCCGATACCCATGCTAGGCAGGGTGCTTCGGAAGTTGGCTCTGGAAAAGGTGTCCGCCGTTCTCGTGGCCCCAAGGTGGCCAAGGCGAGTGTGGTTCGCAGACATCGTTCGGCTGGCAGTGGACCAGGTCGTTCTGTCTCTTCGGCCCGATCTGCTCACTCAGGGTCGATTGTGTTACCCCAATTTACCAGCGCTAGGTTTGACGGCCTGGCTGCTGAAACCTCCATCCTGAAGGAGGAGGGTCTTTCTGATTCAGTCGTTAAGACTCTGATCAGTGCCCGGAAGAGGTCTTCTTCTATCATCTACTATAGGACTTGGAAAGCCTATATCGCTTGGTGCGAGATAAGATCTTTTCCTTGTAGGGTCTTTTCGGTCTCCAGGATTCTGGAGTTTTTACAATCAGGGCTGGACTCTGGTCTTCAGCTTAGTACGTTGAAAGGGCAAGTTTCTGCCTTATCTATCTTTTTTCAGAAGCGTGTTGGCTTAAGCCTTTAGTTGAAACTTTTTTCCAGGGGGTTACGCATGTGCGGCCTCCCAGGAAACCATTACTCCCGGTTTGGGATTTGAATTTGGTTCTTTCTGCTCTTCAGGCTCCTCCTTTTGAGCCTTTGCAAGATATTGCTTTGTCTACCCTGACTCAGAAGATTGTCTTCTTGGTAGCTATCACTTCGGTCCGGCGTGTCTCAGAGTTGGCGGCCTTGTCTATCCAGGCGCCTTACTTTGAGAGGCATCAGGATAAAGTGGTCTTTCGGTTCAAGCCAGACTTTCTTCCCAAGGTTGTTTCTGCTTTTCATTTGAACCAAGACATAGTTCTTCCCTCATGTCCTAATCCTAAGAATGACAAAGAGAGGGTTTTGCATTGTTTGGATGTAGTACGCTGTGTTAAGTACTGCTTGATTATCACGTCTCCGTTTCGTAGGACGGATTCCTTTTTTGTTGCGCCCCATGGGCCTAAGAAGGGTTTGGCACCAGGCAAATCTGCCATTAGCAAGTGGATACGTCAGGCCGTTACTGCGGCCTATTCTGCTAAGGGGAAAGTTCCCCCTTTTCGTATCACTGCTCATTCTACTCTCGCCATTGGGGCGTCTTGGGCTTTTCAGCACCAAGCTTCTGTTGAACAAGTTTGTAAGGCCGCCACTTGGTCTTCTGTTCACACTTTTTCTAAGTTTTACAAAGTTGATGTGCGAGCCTCAGCACTGCAAAGTTCTGCAGACTGCAGTCATTTAAGTTATGCTTCACCTGGCCTTGAGATGCCCATCCCTTGTGGACACTGCTTTTGGATGTCCCAATAAGTGAAGAATATTTAGAAGTGAAGCGGGGTGTGTGGCACACCAAGAATAATACCATTTTGTGAGTACTCACCTGAAAAATGGATATTGTTGGTGTGCCACACACCCCGCTTCACTCCCACCCTTTTCGGTATTCTGAAGCCTTTATATGGTGAAGCTTTTATTTATATTGATTTATTTGAGGTTACCGGTTAAATACTGGTACCTTGTCTTTCTGCTTTTTTATATATACTGGTGATTGAAGGGAGGTACCAGGTATATATAAGCCGGAAGGGGGCTCGTTACAAGACTTCCTCTCTGCACAGCGTCACCTGGCGGTGAGTTAACCCAATAATTGAAGAATATTAGAAGTGAAGCAGGGTGTGTGGCACACCAACAATATCCATTTTTCAGGTGAGTACTCACAAAATGGTATTTTGTCCTCTCTGCCTTGGATGACACCATTAGAATGTGTGCCAGAGCATCTGCCCTTGTGGTGGCTATACGCCGCTCGGTTTGGCTGCGTCAATGGGCAGCTGACAACGCTGCCAAGAAGGTCCTCATGGGGTTTCCCTTCAAAGGACTACGTCTGTTTGGGGACCACCTGGATCTTTTTGCTAAGGGAGGCAGGTTACCCCAGCGCAGGCGGCAGTCTCTGCCCTTTCGGGGTCAGGGCTCCTTTTCTCCCCCCCCCACCGCGGTGCTAGACAGGGGAGGGGGGTTTCTTTTACTGGGGCCCAGGTGGGCTTCTGGGGTAGGAGCAGAGGATGTGGACGTCCTGGCTCCTCCTGGGGCCCTAAGCCTAAGTCCTCTCCCAAGCCCCCCTCAGGCATGATGAGGCGCCCTCGCCCATCCGGATGGGGGGACGGCTTCAGCACTTTGCTTACATCTGGAGGCTTCTTGTCTCAGATCGGTGGATTCAGGAGGTAGTGTCCTCCGGTTACAAGATAGAGTTTGCTGGCCGCCCCCCCCCCCCCCCCAAGATTCATCAGATCCCGGATTTTTCAGGACCCTGTGTCAGCTCAGGATCTAGTGCAGGCAGTGCTAAGCCTCCTGGAGCTGGGGGTCATCTGCAAGGTTCCTTTAAGAGAAAAAGGCAAGGGCTTCTACTCCAACCTTTTCACATTGCCCAAAAAGGATGGGTCAGTCAAGGCCCATCCTGGACTTGAAGATCCTCAACAAACTTGTCAGGAGCAGGCGCTTTCGCATGAAAACTCTGCGCTCTGCCATCAGTTCCCTGCGCCTAGATGCTTACCTTCACATTCCTGTGTTTCCAGGGCATCAAAGGTTTCTCAGGTTCGCCCTGAAAGATCAACACTACCAATTTGTGGCATTGCCCTTTGGTCTCACTTCAGCTCCCAGGGTGTTCACCAAGGTGCTGGCAGGAGTGATATCCCTGCTCAGGTCTCAGGGCATCCGGTCTCTACAACAGGCAGAGTTGGATACTCAGCTGGTGGTGTCCACCCTGGAGTCATTTGGCTGGGTGATCAATCACCCCAAGTCCTCTCTGTCCCCCTCCTTGGTGACTCCATTCCTGGGAATGACTCTGGTGACAGTTCAAGCAAGGATTTTTCTTCCTCAACAGAAGGTGGACAGTCTGATTGCGCAGGTCCGGTTCCTGCTATCTTGTCATCATCCCTCCATCAGGCAGGGGATGCAGCTGGTGGGCCTGATGGTGGCGTGCTTCGAGGCGGTGCCTTATGCTCAGTTCCACTTGAGGCCTCTGCAACTTCACCTCCTGTTAGTATGGGACAAGGACTCAGCGTCCCTGGACCGTGTCTGTGCACTTTCCCCTCTGGTCAGGCGGTCCCTCTTGTGGCTGGACACCAGGAACTTTCCGGGGGGCAGATCCTTTCTGGCCCCCTCCTGGGAGACGGTCACCATGGATGCCAGTCTGTCAGAATGGGGGGGGTTTTGGAAGTCCCTGCGGTTCCAGGGGAGGTGGGGCCTTCAGGAGGCCCACACACCTATCAACGTCTTGGAGCTAAGGGCGATCAGGTTCTGGCTCAGTTGACTCATCACCTTTGGGGTCTGCCTGTTCAGGTGCGCTCAGACAACCAGACGGCAGTTGCCTAAATCAATCATCAGGGAGGGCCCCGGAGCAAGGGGGCCCTCCAGGAAGCGTCTCTGATTCTGACCTGGGCGGAGGCCAATGTCCCCTGCATTTCAGCTGTGTACATCCCGGGGGCAGAGAATCTCCTGGCACATTCTCTGAGCAGGGGGACCTCTCGCCAGGGAGAATGGTCCCTCTGCAACAGGGTTTTCCAATCCCTGTGTCACCGTTGGGGTCTACCAGATGTGGATCTGTTTGCGTCCCGTCACAATCACAAGCTCCTGGCCTTTATCTCCCGGTCTCAGGATCCTCTGGCCTTGACCATGGATGCCCTATCCATGTCATGGCAGGACTTTCAGCTCCTGTATGTCTTTCCCCCATTCCCCCTGCTGGGCAGGGTTCTGCGCAAGATTGCTCTGGAAGGGGTGCTAGCAATTCTGGTGGCCCCCAGGTGGCCCAGAAGAGTGTGGTTCGCAGACGTGGTGCAGCTAACAGTAGATCAGTACGTTCTGCCCAGGGTGCCAGATCTGCTCACTCAGGGCCCCTTACGCCATCCCAATTTACAAACTCTGGCTTTGACGGCCTGGCTGCTGAAACCTCCATCTTGATGGAGAAGGGGCTTTCTACCTCGGTTGTGGATACCATGATAAAGGCTAGGAAGAAGTCGTCTTCTTCCATTTATTACAGGGTTTGGCGTGCCTACATTGACTGGTGTGAGTCTAGGTCTCTTCCTGCAGCATGGGTTGGGGATGGGGCTCCAACTCAGTACTCTGAAGGGTCAAGTTTTTGCCCTGGCTGTTTTCTTCCAGAAGTCCTTTGCTCAGCATTCTCTGATCAGGACTTTTTTCCAGGGGGATACTCATGTGCGTCCCCCCACGTAAGCCCATGGTGCCTGTTTGGGATTTGAACTTGGTTTTTTCAGCCTTGCAGGGTACTCCCTTTGAACCTCTGCAGGATGCTGCCCTGGCCTTTCTTACTCTCAAAGTTGTCTTTTTGGTGGCTATCACTTCTGTTAGGCGTGTGTGTGAGTTGGTGGCGCTTTCCATTCAGCCCCCCTACTATGAGAGAGACCAGGACAAGGTGGTGTTCTGCTTCAAGCCATATTTTCTGCCTAAGATAGTGTCTGCCTTTCATTTGAATCAGGACATTGTTCTTCCTTCTTTGTGCCCTAATCCTAGTAATGCTAAGGAGAGGGTTTTGCATTCTTTGGATGTGGTTAGGTATCTGAAGTACTATCTGGTGGCTACTGCACCTTTCAGAAAAACTGATGCTCTTTTTGTGGTCCCTTCTGGTCCTAGGAAGGGTTTGGCTCCTGCCAAGTCTACTATCAGCAAATGGATCCGTCAGGCTGTGATTCAGGCCTACTCTGCTAAGGGAAAGAATCCTCCCTTCCGCCTTACTGCTCATTCTACTCGTGCTATTGGGGCCTCTTGGGCTTTTCAGCACCAGGCTTCTGTTGAACAAGTTTGCCAGGCCGCTACTTGGTCTTCTGTTCATACCTTTTCAAAGTTTTACAAGGTTGATGTTAGAGCCTCAGCTGATGCTGTTTTGGCCGCAAGGTTTTGCAGGCGGCAGTGGTCTAAACTGTCCGCTGTTACCTTTTTTGGGGATCCCACCCTACTTTATGGACACTGCTATTGGATGTCCCTAGTGTAAGTTTTCTATTTGGAGCAGGACATACTGTATACTTAGAATAATACAATTCTGTGATTACTCACCTGTAGAATTGGTATTATAAGTATATAGTACGTGCTGCTCCACCCCACCCTTGGTTTTGCATTATCTTGGATCCCCTGTATGGTGATTGTTATCATTGTTATAGTTACCTTTTTGGGTTGTTTTAAATTCTCCCGGCTTCTCGTTAACTGCTTTTCAATGCTGGGGATTTTGGGAGGTCCCTGGATATTTGAGGGGCCGGGAAGAGCCTGTTTTCAATGTCTCTGCAGTACAGTGCCATCTGGCGGAGTAATACCCACTTGTAAGTATTCTATTTGGAGCAGGACGTACTGTATACTCATAATACCAATTCTACAGGTGAGTAATCACAGAATTGTATTTTTGGAATGACTTAAAGTGGACCAACACCCAGGATTTCGACTATCCTGGGTTTTGGTCCACTTCCCCTGGGCACCCCCCAGATCGCAAGTTACAACTCACCTCACCCCGCCCCTACGGCGCATGCGCGGCTGCTCGTCCAATCACCGCGCTCGGAGCTGCTGCGGTATGCGCTTCAATGAGACTCCTTACCTCAGTGGCTCCGAGCATGCTGGTCGCCGCATCTCGCGCTTCCCTCTAACAGGGAGCGTGCCAGCCATTCACAAATGGCCGGTGCGGGCACGCGCACTTCTAGAGAGATGCGCCCGCGCAAGCAACGTTGGACCGGCAATCCGGTAAGTGCAGCGGGCGTCCGTGAGGGTTTCACACAGAGGGCCGATCACGCTGGGTGTTGGTCCACTTTAAGCCTCATATAAAGGAATAAGGTTTGGGATCCCTCCCTGAAGTTTGGGTACTGCTTTTGGAGGTCCCAATAGTGTCTGAATTATCCTCACGACCTGAAGTAAAATGGAAGAGAAAATACATTTCTGTGATACTTGTAGAATTGATTTCTATTTCATTATTACTTCAGGACGTTAAACCCTCACTGTCTGCTAGGTTACTATGTCCATTCCTTGGATGCCTAGTCTTAGTGTAGTTGTAATTATAGAAATAGTTGATCAGCATCAAAAAGGAAAAATAAAGAAAAGGAAAATCAAACTGAGAGCGGCAGAGAGCAGTTTGTTTCTTATCTCCCCCCTTGTGTCCAACAAAAGATAAAGGAATGGCTCCCGGGCGGTTGGTTCTACTGCTTTTCAAGTACTGGATTGTGGGAAAGTATATAGGCCGGGAGAAGCCACACCTTGCCATCCAAGCCTTCGGTCGAGAGTTAACCCAATCGTGTCTGAATTCTCCTGACATCCTGAAGTAATAATAAAAGAGAAATCAATTCCATAGGCGAGTATTACAGAATTGTATATTTTCTCTACATCCAGTCCAGGCCGTCCCAGAAGTAATGACAGTTGGGTTTACCGCCACCAGGTGGCACAGTTACTGCAAGATCAAGAGCTGTAACTCCTCCCGGCCCCCTATAAAAAGAGCTGTCTCCATAGAATTCCCAGAATTTATCTTGCATTATGCTGCTGCTAGGACCATCTTGGATACTCTCTCTGGATATTGCAGTTGAGCAGGACATTTTAAGCCTGTCGGCCGCTGCTTCCCATTTACCACCGTCCCCGTGGACCCATTCTGCCTCCCAGCTGCGCCTGATGGGACAGGTGTAAGGTAGGGTGAACGCCGAGGGTCAGGCATTGTTAGAGCTAGGCTCTGGGCCGCAGACCCTCTCCTAAAGGGTAGTTGGCCATAGGCGATGGTGAGCCTATTGGGGAGGAGGAACCACCATAATTGCCCGGGATTATGCCCTTATCTGTGGCCACATGCTTTATTATCCTATGTTGTGCTTTTTACTTCGTTTTTACCTCAGAATTGTTGTTGCTGGCAGCTGTGTAGATACTCCCCTTCCACATTATCCCACAAGCTTTATTAATTTTTGTGTGTGTTGCACTGTTAACTACTGCGCTTACTTACCTCCCTCGTTCCCTCCGGTGACTCATTCTCCTCCTTTCCTCACAGGGTGTTTGTGTGCATCTGAACGCTTTGTGGGGGCGGTGCCTTCGGCCGCCGACATGGAGCATGATAGGGGGCAGGCGCTGTACTTCCGGGCGCAGAGCCGCGCCGAGCGAGTGCCCCACCGCGGGCTGCTCTGCTGCTGCCACGAATAAGAAGCGTTGTATTGGCGGCGGCCTCCACCATTTTGGGTTTCTGAAGAGGAGAGCCGGGCGCTGCCTTCGGGACGTTCGGGGGGGGGGGGGCGGGGCCGCCCCACAAGATCGGCGGCTGCCATTTTGACTAAAGGCTCCTCGTTTATATACTTCCGCGAGCCTGTTTAACAATTTTGGATGCCCTGAGAGGCAGGACCTGTCGGCCTCCATGCTCTTGCCGGGACTCCCCTGGATCTGTCTTTTGAGTGACATGAGTCGTGAGTCTTTTTTTTAGTTTCTGACTATATATTATTCTAAGTATGCAGCACGTCCTGCTCCAGATAATGATTCATAACAGATGGGAATTACCTCCGCCAGAGGGCGCTGGACTGCACAGTTGGCAAAAAGAGGCCCCTCCCGGTCCCATATATACCCGGGACCTCCCACAAATTCCCCAGTTTCTTCTCTGCAGTCGTCTGCGCAGGACAAGAATGATGGCTTCTCTGTTTGCAGGTGAGCAGGGATTATCAGCCCCTGGCCCTGTAGAACTATTCCCACCCGTTCCATTTCTTCATTTATGCCTCCCAGCTTTGGCTGCGCTGGTCGGGTGATGGTAGGCTGCACCTTTTACAGGTGTTTTAGGAGCCTTGCTCCAACCGCAATCCCCCACCAAAGGCTAGGTGGTGCAGGCTTATGGTAAGCCTGATTTGGGATGCCCCTTCCGCCCCTCACCCCCACCTCGGTGGGCCACTGCTAGCTGGTCGCGCCCCCCCCCCTCTCCTCTCGTTGTCCCGCTCTTTGGGGGGGGGGGGGGGGGGGGTGTTTAGTATAGTGTGTATTTGTGCCTTTATTCTTAGTATACAGTACGTCCTGCTCCAAAGGTAATAGTTACAATTGGGTTATCCTCCGCCAGATGGCGCTGTACTGCAGAGACATAGAAAACAGGCTCCTCCTGGCCCCTCAAATACCCAGGGACCTTCCACAAATCCCCAGAATTTCTCTGCAGTGCCACTGCGAAGGACAAGAATATGGCTCTCTCTTCTCGCAGGTGAGCGGGGCTATTAGGACTATTCCCACCCGTTCCACTAGTTATGTGCCTCCCAGCCTTGGCTGCGCTGGTCGGGGGATGGAAGGCAGCACCATAAGTGCTTAAGGAGCGCTGCTCCACCGCAGTCCCCCACCAAAGGGTAGGCGGTATAGGTTTATGGTGAGCCTCTATGGGATGCCCCTCCCGCACTATTGCCCCATGCCCCGTATATCGGTGGGTCCTATATAGATGGGCCGCCGTCCTCCCTCATTCTCCCCGTAGTCTTCGGGGGGGGGGGGGGGGGTGTACATGTGTATACATTATGTGTTTGTGTGCTTTTGACTTTACTTATGCTGTGTCAGCCGCCGTGCTGACTTGCTTTTTCTTTACTATTGTCATTACCGTCGCCGCCGTGCACGCTCTTTTTTTCATGTTGTTCCGCACTTGGCGGCGGCGTTACCTCAGGTGCTCTTGCGCAGTCATTGGCTGCTTGTCTGGTTGGCTTCGCGCTCTTCGGGGGGGGCGGGGCCTGCTTCGCGTCATGGCTCGCACTGGCCCGCCCCTCGAGGTATACCGACGCTATTTTGTCTGATTGTGGGCTCCTGTGTGACGGTCTCTACCTACCGTGGTCTGTATAAGTGCCCTCGCGGGCGACTTTATTATCATGTTATATTGAATGTCTGCTTACGGCCCACTTTCATTGTGTCTTTCAGACGGGCGAATCCTTTGGCTTCTCCCGGCCCTCTGTTAATCTTAACTTGTGAGGCCTAGTGTAATTACTCCCACTTCCCTAGCGGGTTATTGGGGCATCCAGGGTTGCTTTATAGCGTTAATCCCTACTGGCATATTGTGCCTTGTAATCACCATATGGAGGCATCTCTGGATAATGTGACCGGGGTTCCTTCGGGACAAGCCCGGCTGTGTGTAGCTTGTGGGGTCTCCCCTATTAGCGGTGACAATGCACGGGTCTGCGTACCTTGCGCCCAGCAGGTGCTAGCGCTGCAATCTGGTCTTCCTGTGGCTGGGCCTGCACCTCATTTCACTTTACCTACTCCCCCCAAGCCTGAGTCTCACCCCCCACTGACTTGAATACAAGTGGGGACTGATGCATCTGCTAGACTGGCTAGCGTCGAGAAGGTAATTGCTATTAACCTGGTGCGTAAGGCCACTGCTAAAAAGCGGCACTTAACACCTAATGTCACTCTTTTCCCTATGGAAACTGATGAGTTATTCTAAGCATACAGCACGTCCTGCTCCAGATATAGTAATAACATGTGGGTAATCCTCCGCCTCGGGCGCCGTGCACTGCAGACATGTAGAAAACAAGCTCCTCCCGGCCCTACATATACCGAAGGACCTCCCACAAATCCCCAGATTTCTCTGCAGTGCTGGAACTGCGAAGACATGAAGTATCACGCTCTCGCAGGCGAGCGGGGCTTTACAGCCCGAGGTCCTGCGGGACTATTTCCACCCGTCCTCCTTGTGAACAGAAGATGCCTCCCAGCCTGGGCTGCGTTGGTCGGGTGAAGGTAGGCAGCACCTAGTGTGCTTAACGGAGCCATGCTCCACCGCAATCCCCCACCATAGGGTAGGCGGTTTAGGCTGATGGTGAACCTCTAGTGGATGCCCCTCCCGCATTATTGCCCCGTACCCCGGGCAGTGCTGGTCCCTGTGTAAAGGGTCGCCATCCTCCCTCATTTCCCCGACTAGTTAGGGGGAAAAGAAAGGGGGGGGTATGTGTGTGGCGGTCCCAGTGTACGGTATGTCACGCTTGTGGCCTTAATTATGCCCTTTATTAACCAGAAATGTCAGAGCCGCGCTGCTTGCTCCTTATTGTGTTTTTCGGCTGCCGCCATATTTTTTATACATAGTTTGCTGCATCGTCTAGATGCTGTGGTGCCCTCCTTTTTTGAATGTATCGGTTCTATATGAATCTTTAGGCGTGTGGTTGTATCCTTGCCTTTACTATTACCTCAGAGCTTCGCGCTTTTTAGAGTGGGCGGGGCCTTGGTTCGGCGCTCTCCGCGTCATGGCAGAGCATTGAGCCCACCCATTTTGTTGAGCTTCGCGCGCGTGCGTGGTGGTCTCCTCTGTATATGTTTGTCCAGCTGCGCATGGCCCTGACATCTCTTTCCCATTATGTCTTTCAGACGCTGAGTTCCCGGTGGCTTCTCCCGGCCTCATATATATATTTATACATATACATATAAGGATATTAGAATTCTCCCACATTATCAGCGGGTTGTTGGGGCATCCAGGGTTGCTTATTGCATAAATCACTATGGGCATACTGTGTCTAGAAAATCACCATATGGAGGCATCTCAGGATTGTGTTACCGGGGTCCCTCTGGGACAAGACCGGCTGTGTGTAGTGTGTGGTCTTCCCCATGCTGATGCTGACGGGGCACGGGTCTGCGCTCCATGTGCCGAGCAGACACTGGACCTGCGAGCGGCGCCTGTGGCTGCGCCTCGCTCCTTCTCTCCCCTTTCCTCTTGCCTAAATCTCACTCCTGTTGAGTCATGTACAAGCGGGGAGTTACAAATAGACATCTCACCCAGACGGCCTACGCTTGACCAGATTGTTGAAGGGTTGTCCGGCCATGAGGATTCTGGCAGTCAACGACCCTGGACTCCCCCGGCTTCGGCCTGCGCTATGGGCTCGGAGGAGTCCTCTCCTCCGCGTAATAGTGCTCCGTCTGACGATGGAGACCTGTTCTCTGACCCGGGTTCCTTTGATGAGAGACAGAGGGGTCGTGATGATGCTGGCCAGGATGACTGGGGCCTGTTTGACATTGATGGAATGTTGTTCAGGATTTTCAAGGCCCTATCTATTTCACTCCCTGGTGCGGACCCCAGGCCGAGAGGGGGGCGCTTCCATACGGCGTCTGCGCGCTTGGAATTTCTCGAGTAGGCTCACTTCCATGCTCTTGTACTTAAGGAATGGGAATGCCCCGCTAAACTTCAGGGGCCCCCAGAGGGTTGGGATCAGAAATACCCTTTTCCCCCCGAAATGGTTGATTGTTGGTCGTCGTCTCCAGCGGTAGACGCACCGATCATTGGGGTTCCTAACCCCCTTTCTTTACAGCTCCGGCTTACTGCTCCCTGCGGGACGCCGAGGGCTGGCGCATTGATAGGCTGGCTTCCCACGCCTTTACTTCTGCAGGTATGGCACTACGTCCTGTCTGTGCCACGGCCTAGAACTCTCATAAGAAATATGCTTGAGCATCAACCTGAAGAGTTGCCCTGGGAGGTGTTTAACGTACTCTCCAGTTGTGATATTTTTGTTAATTTTATCCTTTTAGCTCTGGATGACACCATCAAAATGTGTGCGAGGACCTCTGCCTCAGTGGTGGCTATACATCGCCTGCTCTGGCTGCGACAGTGGGGGACTGACGACGCTAAAAGGACTGTGACGGGGCTCCCCTTTAGAGGGCAACGCCTGTTTGGGGCCCGTCTGGACCTGTTTGGAAAGCAGGACAATTTACCCAGTCGTGGGCGGCCGCCCAGGCCCCCTCCGAGCAGGGATACCCCTCCATATCATAGTGTTAAGCAGGAACCAGGGATGCCCTTTGCGGGGTCTGGTTCAGTATCCTGTCCCAGGAGTGGCATTCTACGCCCGGGGCCTTCTGGCCGGGCCAAGCCTGAATCTTTCATCAAAACCCCTCAAGCATGATGGGACGCCCTCACCCGCTTGGGTGAGGGGATGGCCACAGCACCTTGCTCCTATCAGGAGGCATCCTGCCTCGTTCTAGTGGCTTTAGGAGGTAGTTTCTCCGGGTACGGGACAGTGTTTGCTGGGTGGTCCTTCCCTCAGTTGGTCAGGGGGCCTCCGGTCCCCTGTTTCTCTTCAGGTGTGAGTGCATGCCTTCCTTGGCCTGTTAGGTCTGGCCTCCTTGCCAGAACGCCCTTAACGTATAGAGGCTGGGGCCTCTACGCCAGTTGCTCCTCATTCCCCTTGAGGATGAGGGGTTCTATCATTCTAACCCTTCGGGGGTTTGGCATCTGTATGCATAGGCATTCAGGTGTGGCGCCTCTGCATGGGCCGTCGGCGCCCTATATACCAGGGGTCCTCTGGCCGCCCGTGGAGGGCTGAGATGCTTATTCTGGCTCCTAGGTGTGTTCTCGACATTGAGCCCACTACAGCTGGTTATTGGCGGTCATCGCCGCCGTTTGTGGCGGTGGCTGGATCCCCTTTTTGTGTTTCATGTGCCCGCTAGGCTCAGGAGGAAGCGATGTCTCGCTTGAGACCAGGGGGCAGCTACAAAGGGACCTATCAGGGCCTCCTTCTTACTCACAAGAGGGAGTTGTTTGGATGGACCTTAGTGACTCTGGATTCGGTTCCAGCCAGTGTCCTCTAATTAATAATAAGGGATTTTCTGGGTCAAGGTCTCTGGCCTTCCTCCTTATCACGTTATTATCTCCAGGCAGAATGGCTCCAGGCGTGGCCGTTGGTGGCTGCTCAGCTATTATCCCTTATTCTCTGTGCCCTTGGGCTCTGAGGCACTTTAGGTATTAGTCCTGGATAGGGGTTCGGCACCCTGGATCTAGGTCTGTGTACCTTCCTTCGAGTGGAGGCGGTTACTTTTCCACGGGTTTTTTCAAGGGATCCGTCAGGGATCATCCCCTACCTTCTTGTTTCTCCCTGTTGGTGGTCACCATGGTGCATCTTGCAGGTTGACAGGGGGGGCTTGTTCTTTCTGAAATCCCCTGCGGTTCCTAGGTGGGGACCTTAAAGGGTCCAATTACCTATTGTTTGTGTTGTCACAACGAGCTCTCAGTGGGTTCTATCTTGCTGGACTACTCCCTTCGGGACCTGTCCATTTGGGGACTCTTGTAGGACAGTGGCCGGTCCCTTGTTTCCCTGGGAAAGTCCTGGGACTAACTCTATTTCCAGGGAAGCTATGATTCTGATCTATGTGGGAATTAACATTCCTTGCGTTTTTATAGATATTAGCCCCGATGGATGCCCTCCTATGGCAGGAGGTTCTCTATTGTTCCATTGAGTTCATACTGGTATGGACCTGTTGTACTCCGTCACCATCACAGGGTTCTACCCTTATTATTGGCCCAGATTGTCTGACCTTTACGTTTAGGTTAGTAGTTTCTGGCTAGACATTATACCTGTCCTGTCTTATTTTCTTCACCCTGCTAGGCGGGGGTTTGCGTAAGTTAGCTGATGGCAAGGAGAGCCGCTATGCTGGGGGCCTGGGTGGCCCAGTGGGGTGTGGTCCGCAGAGGCTTCTGCTGAGGACAGTGGGCCTGTATGCTCCCTCATGAGGTCTATTTTGCATAGTGAGGCTCCTTCTATTTGCCCCTATCTTCAGGCTCTTCTTGGCGTTAGGCTGGTTTTGTTCTTTACCCTGTTGGAGATGACTCATCTCTGGGTGTCTTGTTCTCTTGGAGAGCTAGGACCTAGCTCCTCCTCTTCGTCTTCCTCCTTCTGCCACTCCGTGTTAGGGTATGTGGTACCCATATTACCTTGCTGGGCCTAAGCTCTCTCCCTTGTTGGACGTTCTCTGTTCCCGGGGTCTAGGGTTCTAACAGCATTGTTGGTGTTGGCTCCCCAACTTAGTTCTGTGAAGGTTTCAGGGCTTGCCCTGTCCGCCCATTGCAGCAGTATGATCCAATCTTCTGTGTTGAGCATTCATCAGGGTTTGCTGTAGGTGCATTCCTTGGGGAATTCCTGGTCCCCCTTCGGGGGGGGGGGGGGGTTACTTATCCTGATGCCCTGCTAAGGGTTCCCTTGGGTCTCCATTCAGATTCAGGTTCTTGTCTAACCTGTTCCATCATATCACTCTTCTGGGCAGTTGTTCAGTTAGAAGTGTGCCATAAAGGATGGCTCTGTGGGCGGTTCTAGTCATTCTATATATATATACATCATTATATATCTGTACACCATGAGGTGCGAGTGCCGCCTTACGCCGTTTTTGGCTCCAGGCGATGTTTTTTATTCTCCTTACTCCAGATCCTCCGGTCTCTGGACTATTGGCTTGTTTGCTGTGAGATAGAGGGATCTGTATCTCTCTACAGGTGTTGGAGATATTCCTGAGCGGTCTTTTGTCCCAGGTGGTAGGGATTTTGCCTTTGGGGCCTATTGGTGTCCCCTTCTTGAAGTACCGGATCTGATTACCTCCATGGGTGAGATGACCTTTGGATTGGTCTTCTCGGTTGGTTTTGACCTTCTGAGCCTAGAGTATACATTCGGCTTCTGCCGAAGTTTTGTTTGTCAGTATTCCCTGTTGGGGAGAGTTCTGAGGTTGCCATGGCTGCTCTCTTGCAGTAGCATGGTTAGGCTTTTTATTCTGGCCTATTCCGTTACGAGAAGATTCTTCTTCTCTATTGTTTTTTGTTCTTTTACTACTTGTGCTTGGCTTGGGCCTCTTAAGTTCTGGCGAGCAAGCTGGTTAGTCCGCTGCTTGGGTTCAGTTCTCCCTTTACAAGGTTCAAAGGTTGAGGTTAGAGCATTGCTCTCGTTGCTCTTGGTAGAATGGTTGTGGGTGACAGCGCTTTACTGTTGGCTGTGCCTTTCTCACGGGGATCCCACCCTACTTTATGGACACTGCTATTGGATGCCCCACATGTTATTACTACATCTGGAGCAGGACGTGCTGTATGCTTAGAATAATACAACTCTGTGAAGTACTCACCTGTAGAGTTGATATTATACGCATACAGCACGTCCTGCTCCACCCCACCCGGGTTTCACTTGTTCTGGATCCCCTGTATGGTGATTGTTATCATTGATATTATTGCCAGTTCTGGGTGGTTGGTTTCTCCCGGCTTCTCTTCTCACTGCTTTTCAATGCTGGGGATTTGTGGGAGGTCCTTCGGTATATGTAGGGCCGGGAGGAGCTTGTTTTCTACATGTCAGCAGTGCACGGCGCCCGAGGCGGAGGATTACCCACGTTATTACTATATCTGGAGCAGGACGTGCTGTATGCGTATAATATCAACTCTACAGGTGAGTACTTCACAGAGTTGTATTATTGCATTCATGTGGCTAAACCCCCTCGGACGAAGGGGAGCTATACTCCGATTCGGGGTCATCTGATGAGAGACCCAGGGGTTATGACGATTCTGGCTCTGACCCCTGGGCCCCGGATGATACTGACAGATTGCTGGCCCAGATTTTTGAGGTTCTGTCCATCTCTCCCCCTACTGCGGCTCCTAGGCAAAGGGGTGAGCTTTTTCATACTGCTAGATGACGTTTGGAATTTCCCGAGCAAGCTCATTTCAATAATCTCGTGCTTAAGGAGTGGGAACGTCCCAGTAGACTTCCCGGTGTACCTAAAAGTTGGGACAAAAAGTATCCCTTTCCCGCTGATGTGGTTAAGTGCTGGTCATCCCCTCCCGAGGTGGATGCCCCTATCCTAGGGTTATCTAACACCTCTGTCATGCACTCCCCTGACTCTACTACCCTGCGGGATGCTGAGGACCGGCGCATTGACCAACTGGCGTCCCATGCCTTTGCGGTCTGTGCCTCGGCCATTACATCCGTGGCTCTTAGGTCCCTGATCAGAAGTGTCCTTGATGGTGCCCCTGATGTGTTTTTTTTTTTTGTTTTTATATATTCTTTATTTAAAAGGTTTTGCAATTTTAGACATACAAACTGTGGGAAATACACCTCCTGATGTGTTTAATGCACTATCTAGCTGTGATGTCTTTGTAAATTTTGTCCTCTCTGCCTTGGATGACACCATTAGAATGTGTGCCAGAACTTCTGCCCTGGTGGTGGCTATACACCGCTCGGTTTGGCTGCGCCAGTGGGCTGCTGACAACGCTGCCAAAAAAGCCCTCACTGGTTTTCCCTTCAAAGGACTACGCCTGTTTGGGGACCGTCTGGACCTTTTTGCTAAAGGAGGTAGGTTGCCCCAGCGCAGGCGGCAGTCTCGGCCCTTTCGGGGTCAGGGCTCCTTTTCACCCCCCTACCGTGGTGCTAGACAAGGGAGGGGGGTTTCCTTCACTGGGGCCCGAGAAGTCTCCTGGGGTAGGAGCAGAGGACGTGGTCATCCTGGCTTCTCCTGGGGTTCTAAGCCCAAGTCCGCTCCCAAGCCCCCTCAGGCATGATGGGGCGCCCTCGGCCATCCGGGTGGGGGGACGGCTGCAGCACTTTGCTCACATCTGGAGGCTTCATGTCTCAGACCGGTGGATTCAGGAGGTAGTGTCCTCCGGTTACAAGATAGTTTGCTTTCCGGCCCCCTCCAAGATTCATCAGATCCTGGATTCCTCAGGACCCTGTCTCAGCTCAGGATCTAGTTCAGGCTGTGCGAAGCCTCCTGGAGCTGGGGGTCATTTGCAAGGCCCCTTTAAGAGAAAAAGGCAAGGGCTTCTATTCCAACCTTTTCACAGTACCCAAAAAGGATGGGTCAGTCAGGCCCATCCTGGATTTGAAGATCCTCAACAAATTTGTCAGGAGCAGGAGCTTTCGCATGGAAACTCTGCGCTCTGCCATCAGTTCCCTGCGCCCAGGGGATTTCATGACGTCTGTGGACATCAAAGATGCTTACCTTCACATTCCTGTGTTTCCAGGTCACCAAAGATTCCTCAGGTTCGCATTGGAAGATCAACACTACCGATTTGTGGCATTGCCCTTTGGTCTCACTTCAGCTCCCAGGGTGTTCACCAAGGTGCTGACTGGGGTGATGTCTCTGATCAGGTCTCGGGGCATCCGCGTGCTGCCTTACCTGGATGACATTCTCATCGCCTCCAGTCTCTACATCAGGCAGAGTTGGACACTCAGCTGGTGGTGTCCACCCTGGAGTTTTTCGGCTGGGTGATCAATCACCCCAAATCCTCTCTGTCCCCTTCCTCGGTGACTCCATTCCTGGGAATGATTTTGGATACAGTTCAAGCAAGGATCTTCCTTTCTCAACAGAAGGTGGACGCTCTGATTGCGCAGGCCCGGTTCCTGCTATCGTGTCACCATCCCTCCATCAGGCAGGGAATGCAGCTAGTGGGCCTGATGGTGGCGTGCTTCGAGGCGGTGCCTCAAGTTCCACTTGAGCCCTCTACAACTTCACCTTCTGTCAGTATGGGACAAGGACCCAGCGTCCCTGGACGGGGTCTGTGTGCTTTCCCCCCTGGTCAGGTGGTCCCTCTCGTGGTGGCTGGACTCCAGGAACCTGCTGGGGGGCAGATCCTTTCTGGCCCCCTCCTGGGAGAAGGTCACCACGGATGCCAGTCTGTTGGGATGAGGGGGATTCTGAAAGTCCCTGCAGTTCCAGGGGAGGTGGGGCCCTCAGGAGGCCCACACACCTATCAACATCTTGGAACTGAGGGCCATCAGGTTGGTTCTGGCTCAGTTGACCCATCACCTTCAGGGTCTGCCTGTTCAGGTGCGCTCGGACAACCGGACGGCAGTTGCCTACATCAATCATCAGGGAGGGACCCGAAGCAAGGGGGCCCTCCAGGAAGTATCTCGGATTCTGATCTGGGCGGAGGCCAATGTTCCCTGCATATCAGCTGTGTACATCCCGGGGGCAGAGAATCTCCTGGCAGACTCTCTGAGCAGGGGGGCCTCTTGTCAGGGAGAATGGTCCCTCTGCAACAGGGTTTTCCAATCCCTGTGTCACTGTTGGGGTCTACCAGATGTGGATCTGTTTGTGTCCCTTCACAACCACAAGCTCCCGGCCTTTGTCTCCCTGTCTCAGGATCCTCTGGCCTTGGCCACGGATGCTCTATCCATGTCATGGCAGGACTTTCAGCTCCTGTATGTCTTTCCTCCATTCCCTCTGCTGGGCAGGGTTCTGCGCAAGATTGCTCTGGAAGGGGTGCCAGCAATTCTGGTGGCCCCCAGGTGGCCATGAAGAGTGTGGTTCGCAGACGTGGTGCAGCTGGCAGTAGATCAGTATGTTCTGCCCAGGGTACCAGATCTGCTCACTCAGGGCCCCTTACGCCATCCCAATTTACAAACTCTGGCTTTGACGGCCTGGCTGCTGAAACCTCTATCTTGATGGAAAAAGGTTTGTCTGCCTTGGTGGTTGATACCATGGTAAAGGCTAGGAAGAAGTCTTCTTCTTCCATCTATTACAGTGTATGACGTGCCTACATTGACTGGTGTGAATCTAAGTCTCTTCCCTGTCGTGTGTTTTCTGTTCCCAGGGTTCTGGAGTTCTTACAGCATGGTTTAGAGTTGGGCCTCCAACTCAGTACTCTGAAGGGTCAGGTTTCTGCCCTGTCTGTTTTCTTCCAGAAGTCTTTTGCGTTCAAGACTTTTTTCCAGGGGGTTACTCATGTGCGTCTCTCTCGTAAGCCCATGGTGCCTGTTTGGGATTTAAACTTGGTTTGCCTGCCTTGCAGGGTGCTCCCTTTAAACCTCTGAAGGACGCTGCTATGGCAAAGAGTTGGCGGCGCTTTCAATCCAGCCCCCCTACTATGAGAGACTCCAGGACAAGGTGGTGTTCCGCTTTAACCCTTTCGCTGCCAGCCTACCTGCAGCTTTTGTCACCCTCTGTTGCCAGACCATGTTTCACTATTTTGCGCTACACATGTTCAACTGTTATTTTTGAAAGGATTTCCAGGGATTTCCCAGTAAAATTATATATTGTTTTTTTCAGCAGAGTCTGGGCTTTAACATAAAATGTCTTGTTTGTCATTTGTCAAGTGTATTCTTAATATTTTGGGGTGAAACATGTGAAAAAAAATTAAAAAAATCTATTTTTTACAATTTGTAGTGTCTTTTTGTAATAAAAAAATGTAAGTTTGTCAATAAAATCTTATTGCGTGTGAAATCCCAATTTCTCCCGGTTACAATGGTACCACATATGTATTGGTAGACACCCTTTCCTGCCCAGGAGACTCTCCCAAACTGAAACAGCACTTTAAGAGATTTTTAGATCAAATACAGCTATGCTAAGCGCTATGTGCACCTTGCAGTTTTTTAATAAAAACAACCCTTTACATTTGAAATACCCCCCACAAACTATATATTCTCTGTAAATACACACTTCAAGCTTTCTAGGCGTACCAGGCTTGTTGATGTTGCCACAGTTTTCTGGAAGTTCTTCCTCAATGTATTCTTTGGTTACACAGAGCTTCCCTAAAAATGGATAAAAAAAGCAGGATCAAAGCCACATTTTCCTAAAAAAAAAAAAAACTACATGCAAACAAAAAAAAACAAGTTTATCTGAAAAAGCAAAATCCCCCGAACCGAACGATACCCAACATGCATAGCTACTGTCAAAAGAAGAGATGCCAAACACCAAAAAGTTAAGCATGTGCACAATGGTAATTTTGCTTGAAAATTTCAGCTCTGCAGTGCGCACCTTGCTCTTTTTCTACCATATCAACCCTTTACATTTGGAATACCCCCCTACAAACCATACATTCCTTGAAAGTACACATGATAAGCTTTCTAAGCGTACCCAGCATGTTGTAGTGGGCCCATCTTTCTGAAAGTAATCCCTCAAAGAATTCTTTGGTCGCACAGGGTTCCCTTAAAAAAATGTATAATAAAGCAGAATAAAAAATGAGTTTTCCTAAAATATCAATATGTAAACAAGAAAAAACAAGCTAAATCTAAAAGCGCAAGGTCCCCCGAGCAGAACGATACCCAACATGCATAGGTACTTTTAACAGCCAGCCTACTTGAGATTTTGTCACCCTCTCTTGACAGGTCATTTTTAACCATTTTGCGCTATGCTTAACTGTGATTTTTGCAGGTATTTCCAGGAAAATGATATATTTTATTTTTGCGGCAGAGTTTAGGCTTTAACATGAAATGTCTTGTTTGTAATTTTTTTTACTGTTTTTTAAAATATTTTTGAGTAAATTAAACAAAACAAAATAAAAAAAATATTTTTTTAGAAAATTGTCTCCTTTATTTCAAATAAAACTTTTTTTTTTTTTTTTTTTTTTTAAAGAAAACCATATTGCATGTGAAAGCCCCATTTCTCCCGATTACAACAGTACAGCATATGTATCGGTAGCCCCCGTTACTGTTCAGAAGACCCCCCCAAACTGAAAAGAACACTTTATAACATGTAAAAATAAAATACAACTACAATCCACACTATAAAGGGTTAAATGAAGAAAAAAATTGGCATGGGGTTCCCCTTCCAGGGGGGGGTAATCCCCCCTTTTTTTTTTTTTTTTTTTAATTTTAAGGGTAAAAAAACCCTTCAAAATTCCCATAAAAATTACATGGGATCCCCCCTACCCAGCATAACCAGCCCGGGGATCAGCTATGCAGGGCTTGTAGAACAGGGTGCAGGGGCCAGCTTTGGTGGCCCCCCGCCCTGCCAAGTACAAGGCCGCACCGCCTAAATCAACCCGGGCCCTTCTGCCCCCTCTGGGCTTCGGGGAGGCAGGTAATCGGGGGGCCGGGGTTAATGGCAAGTCACCCGCTAGCCGCAGGTGACTTGCCGGCCCCCCAGCCTTGTGAACTGGTATAGGGGTTTCATGGACTCCTTACAAGTTCACACTGGGTTAAAGTGGACCAACACCCAGGGCTGATGGGGCCGGGAATCTATAAGATTCCCAGACCGTTCTATTCCCTCCCCTTTCCCGGGGCATCCAAAATCGGGATGCCCCTCTGTGTGAAACCCCCCGGAACACCCGCTACCACTTACCTGAATCCCGGTCCTACGGCGCATGCGTGGGCCGCATCCCCGCTATAGCTCTAGCAGGGCGCGTGCCCGCGCTGGCTATTTTTGAATGCCCGGCGTGGGCACGCTCCCTGTTAGAGGGAAGTGGGAGATACGGTCTCCAGCACGCTCAGAGTGGCTGAGCTTAGACGTCCATAACTCAGCCGCTCTGAGCGCGCTGATTGGACGAGCGGCCACGCATGCACCATAGGATCGGGGTGAGATGAGTTATTGTGGGCGATTGGGGGGGGTCACAGAGTGGGGCATCCCCGATCGGGATGCCCCAGGGGAAAGGACCAATACCCAGGATAGTCAAAATCCTGGGTGTTGGTCCACTTTAAATGTAAAAAAAAAAACACAAACACACCACAAAGTGCTGGAAAGCATTTTATACCTGCTGTGTAACAGGACATAAGCGGTTAATTAAGAAAAAAAAAAAATTGACATAGGGTCCCCCCTCCCTGTACTTACCTCCGATTGTAAGCTCTTGTCCCTCGCTGCTGTGCTGACAGATGCCGGTGATCGGCATCCAGAGAAGGGGAAGGCAGGAGATCAGAGGATCTCCTGCCACCTCCTTCCCCGGGCATCGATCACCGGCATCTGACAGCTGAGAGAGCTGAAGCCGTTGATCGGGGCTGGGATGACGTCATTAGCCCTGCCCGCCCTGCTTAGTGGCAAAATGGCGGCCGCCGTCGGAGGAGCAGAGGGGCGAGAGCCTCCCGTGCTCTCTCCTGAAGATCGGTAAGTCCTTCATTTGAATCAGGACATTGTTATTCCTTCCTTGTGCCCTTATACTAGCAATGCTAAGGAGAGGGTTTTGCATTCCTTGGATGTGGTTAGGTATCTGAAGTACTACCTGGTGGCCACTTCGTCTTTCAGGAAAACTGATGCTCTTTTTGTGGTCCCTTCTGGTCCCAGGAAGGGTTTGGCTCCTGCCAAGTCTACTATTAGCAAATGGATCCGTCAGGCTGTGATTCAGGCCTACTCTGCTAAGGGGAAGAGTCCTCCCTTCCGCCTTACTGCTCATTCTGCTTGTGCTATTGGTGCCTCTTGGGCTTTCCAGCACCAGGCTTCCGTTGAACAAGTTTGCAAGACCGCTACTTGGTCTTCTGTTCATACCTTTTCAAAGTTTTACAAGGTTGATGTTAGGGCTTCAGCTGATGCTGTTTTTGGCCGCAAGGTTCTGCAGGCGGCAGTGGTTTAAACTGTCTGCTGTTACCTTTTTGTTGGGGATCCCACCCTACTTTATGGACACTGCTATTGGATGTCCCAATTGTAAATATTACCTTTGGAGCAGGACATACTGTATACTAAGAAGAGTATACAGTACATCCTGCTTCACCCCACCCTTGTTTTTGCATTATCTTGGATCCCCTGTATGGTGATTGTTGTCATTGTTATAGTTACCAGTTTGGGTGGTTAAATTCTCCCGGCTTCTCGTTCACTGCTTTTCAATGCTGGGGATTTGTGGGAGGTCCCCGGGTATTTGAGGGGCCGGGAGGAACCTGTTTTCTATGTCTCTGCAGTACAGGTACAGATAACCCAATTGTAAGTATTACCTTTGGAGCAGGACGTACTGTATACTCATAATATCAATTCTACAGGTGAGTAATCACAGAATTGTATTTTTAATAATCTTGTTCTCAAAGAGTGGGGGCGTCCCAGCCGGCTTCCTGGAATCTCTAAGGGCTGGGATAAAAGGTATCCCTTTCCCACCGAAGTGGTTAAATGTTGGTCAACCCCTCCAGAAGTGGATGCTCCAGTCTTGGGGTTGTGCAACACTTCTGTGGTGCATTCCCCTGATTCCACTACCCTGAAGGATAGTGAGGACAGGCGCATTGACCAGTTGGCTTCCCATGCCTTTGACTGTGTGGGATCTGCATTGCGCCCTGTCTGTGCTTTTGCTATTATCAGGATTCTCCTCAAGGGTCTGCTGGAAAGTGCCCCTGATGATACTTCTAGTGCCGAATTCAGGGCCTTGTCACATCATGAGATTTTTATTGTTTATATCCTTTCTGCTCTAGATGACACCATTAGGATGTGTAGTAAAACCTCAGCCTTGGTGGTTGCTATACGCCGCTCTGTTTGGCTGCGCTAGTGGGCAGCTGACAACGCTGCTAAGAAGGCTCTCACAGGGCTCCCCTTTAAGGGGCTGCGCCTATTTGGTGATCGCTTGGACCTGTTTGCTAAGGGAGGTAGGTTGCCCCAGCGTAAGAAACAGACACGGCCCTTTCGGGGTTCAGGCGCCCTTACCCCCTCCTTCGGATACAGGTCTGGGAGAGGGGTATCCTTTGCGGGGCACAGGGGTGACTTCTGGAGCAGAGGCAGAGGACGTGCCCGCCCAGGAGCCTCTTGGGGCTCTAAGCCCAAGTCTGCCACCAAGCCCGTTCAGCCATGAAGGGGTGCCCTGACTCATCTGGGTGGGGGGATGGCTGAGGCTCTTCGCTCATGTCTGGAGACAACAGGTCTCAGACCGGTGGATTCTGGAGGTGGTGTCCTCCGGCTACAAGCTAGAGTTCGCTGCCTGGCCGCCCCCAAGGTTCCTCATGTCCCGGATGCCTCAAAATCCCCTGGCAGCTCAGGGTCTGTTTCTGGCTGTGCAAAACCTTCTGGACATGGGGGTCATCTGTCAGGTCCCTCTTTGGGAAAGAGGTCAGGGATATTATTCCAATTTTCTTTCCACAGTGCCCAAAAGGGATGGCTCAATCAGGCCCATCCTGGACTTAAAACGTCTCAACAAATTTGTCAGAACCAGGCACTTTTGCATGGAGACCCTGCGCTCAGCAGTCTGCTCGTTGCGCCTGGGGGACTTCATGACCTCCATAGACATTAAGGACACGTTCCTTCATGTTCCAGTCTTCCCAGGGCATCAGAAATTTCACAGGTTCGTGCTGGAAGACCAGCATTACCAATTTGTAGCTCTGCCCTTCGGTCTCACCTCGGCTCCCAGAGTCTTCACCAAGGTGCTGGCAGGTGTTATGGCTCTCCTCAGAGCTCAAGGCATTCGCATTCTTCCATATTTGGACGACCTTCTCATCACTTGTCGGTCTCTCTACAGGCAGAACGGGAAACCCAGCGGGTGGTGATCAATCACCCCGAATCTTCCCTATCCCCATCTCTGGTGACTTCCTTCCTGGGCATGAATCTGTATACTGTTCAGGCCAGGATCTTTCTTCCTCAGCAGAAGGTGGACTCTCTGCAAGCTCTAGTTCACTCCCTTCTGTCATGCCCTCACCCCTCCATCCGGCAGGGGATGCAGCTAGTGGGGCAGATTGTGTCCTGCTTCGAGGCAGTTCCCTATGCGCAGTTTCACATGAGACCTCTTCAACTCCATCTCCTATCAGTCTGGGACAAGAGTCCCCTGTCTCTGGATCAGGCCTTCGTACTGTCTTTCCTGGTCCGGCGGTCCCTCTTGTGGTGGCTAGACTGGAGGAACCTGTTGGGGGGCAGATCCTTCCTGGCCCCCTGTTGGGAGACAGTCACCACGGATGCCAGTCTGGCAGGTTGGGGAGGCTTCTGGAAAAGCCTACAATTCCAGGGGCTGTGGGGCCCTCAGGAGGCCCATGCTCCTATCAACATCCTGGAACTAAGGGCGGTCAGGTTCGTTCTGGCCCATTTGACTCCTCACCTTCAGGGCCGGCCGGTCCAAGTACGCCCAGACAACCAGACGGCGGTTGCCTACATCAATCATCAGGGAGTGACTCGGAGCAAGAGTGCCCTCAGGGAAGTGTCCATGATTCTCTCTTGGGCGGAGGACAATGTCCCTTGCATTTCAGCTGTGTACATTCCGGGGGGTGGAGAGTCTGGAGGCAGACTCTCTGAGCAGGGGGACCTCTCGCCTGGTCTTTCAGCAGCGAGGTCTTCCAATCCCTGTGTCTCCGTTGGGGGGGGGGGGGGGGGGGGGATTGCCGGACGTGGATCTGTTTGCATCTCGCCACAACCACAAGCTCCCAGTCTGTCTCTCTGTCCCAGGATCCCCTGGCCGTGGCCGTGGATGCTCTGACTCTATCCTGGCAGGGGTTCCGTCTCCTTTATCTGTTTCCTCCATTCCCCCTGCTGGGCAGGGTTTTGCTCAAGTTGGTTCAAGAAAGGGTGCCAGCAATTCTGGTGGCCTCCCCGCTGGCCGAGACAGGTGTGGTTTGCAGACATCGTAGAGCTGGCAGTAGATCAGTACACCCTGCCCATGGTCCTGGACCTTCTCACTCAGGGACGGCTTTGCCATCCCAATTTACAAACGCTGGCTTTGATGGCCTGGCTGCTGAAACCTCCATCTTGATGGAAGAAGGGCTTTCTTTCTCTGTAGTCAATACCTTGATCAGGGCTAGGAAGAAATCCTCCTCCTACATTTACTATAGGATTTGGCGGGCCTACATTGACTGGTGTGAGTCTAAAGTCCTTCCCTGTCATGTGTTTTCCATCCCTAGGATTCTGGAGTTCCTTCAACATGGTTTGGATCTGGGACTTCAGCTCTTCAGCTCAGCACGTATCTTCCTTGGCTGTTTTCTTCCAGAGTTCTTTCGCTCAACATCCTCTTGTCAAGACCTTCTTCCAGGGGGTTGCTCATGTGCGTCCCCCCCGTAGGCCTATGTTGCCAGTCTGGGATTTGAATTAGGTTTTGTCTGCCCTTCAGGGCCCTCCGTTTGAGCCTGTGCATGAGGCTGCTCTGTCTATTCTTACTCTTAAGGTTGCCTTTTTAGTGGCTATCACCTCTGTCAGGCGGGTTTCGGAGTTGGTGGCCCTTTCTATTCAGGCCCCCTACTTTGAGAGACATCAGGACAAGGTGGTTTTCAGATTTAAACAGGATTTCCTGCCTAAGGTTGTCTCTGCCTTCCATCTTAATCAGGACATTGTGCTTCCTTGCTTGTGCCCTAATCCTAGTAACTCCAAGGAGAGGGCCTTGCATTCCCTGGACGTGGTCAGGAATTTGAAGTTTTACCTGGTGTCTACTGCGCCCTTCAGGAAGACTGATGCTTTGTTTGTGGTACCTTCCGGTCCCAAGTAGGGTTTGGCTCCTGCTAAGTCTACTATTAGCAAGTGGATTCGTCAGGCCGTCTGCTAGGGGAAAGGAGCCTCCCTTCCATGTTACGGCTCATTCTACCCGTGCTGTTGGGGCTTCCTGGGCCTTTCAGCACCAGGCTTCTGTTGAACAAGTTTGTAAGGCTGCTACTTGGTCTTCTGTTCATACCTTTTCCAAGTTTTACAAGGTTGATGTTCGGGCCTCAGCTGATGCTGTTTTCGGCCGCAAAGTTCTGCAGGCGGCAGTGGTTTGAATTGCGCGTTGTTGCTTTTGGGGATCCCATCCTATGTACGGACACTGCTATTGGATGTCCCAAGTGTTATGAATCATTATCTGGAGCAGAACGTGCTGCATACTTATAATACCAATTCTACAAGGTGAGTAATCACAGAATTGTATTTTTTCTGCGCATGTGCTGTGAGATGCCTGGGCCCCTTGTGTTGTATCTTCAGGTCGGGCCCTTACAGCGGTGGTTCCTCCCGGTCTCGACCCCCACCTCTTCCCTCCTCCAACCCCCCCTTTTTTGGGGATCACAAAATGAGGGACTAAACAGGAGGGATCAGCGGTTTGGGCCGTCAGTGCTCTGTAACCTGCTTAAATATCCTGCTAATCACCATAATGGAGGCTCTTGGGGATAGTGAGCTAGGGGCCCCATCTGGTGGGTGTAGCTCTGTCCCATGTGCAGTACCTGTCCTTGGACGGACTCAGGACGGTCTGTGTCATTTGCCCCAGGAGCGTATTTTTGGTGCATGATAGGGCGGGCATATCCACCCCCAGCCCATACTGCCTGCGGTCTCGATAGCACCCCCGCTTGCATTCAGCCCTCAAATAGGGGAAAGCCAGCAGGGGTTTTTTTCGAACTGGTTGACATACCGGATGGCCAGCCTTGAGAGTCGTTTATCTCGCATGGCTTCTGGGAAGGCCACGAGTAAGAAGCGGCACATCGAGCCCGGTTACTCGGATTTGCCGATGATGATCTTGTTGGAGGTCTGGGCTCCATGGAGGGAGGTTAGTTGTTTAAGGATTCCTTTCCATTGGGGATCATTTGGCTGGCTATGACGGGCGAGGATATTTTGCATATTGTTCCTCCTAAAGAGACGAAAGGAAGCGGGGGGTTTTACTCTGGCCTGAGAGACAGAGGTTGTCTTCCCTGAGCAGGCCCTTTTTTCCAATTGGGTTTTTATGGAGTGGAGAAAGGCACCGATGGCAATTATTAGGCCTAAGGGCCGGGACAGGCGGTATCCCTTCCCAGTCCACCTCTGGTCTCGCCTCCCCGATGTGGTCCCCGTGTCGTGGTTATTCAACACTATGGTTATGCCGTCACCCTATACTGCTTCCTTGCGATCCTGCTGACAGGCGCATGGATGGCTGGTTTGTCAGGCATTCACCTTGCCGGTGCTTGCTTCGCCCTGTGTGTATCGCGGTTATTGTCTCCTTAGCCATCTGGAAGAAGGTGAGACGGCTTGTAGATATTACTAAGCTTCGCAAGCGGGCGGAGGAGTTAAGGACCTCAAAGCTTGCGTGGATATTATTGTCTTGTTTTCTTCGCTAGGGACGATGGTGTCCGGCTCTGCACCAGGGCTCGTCCCTGTTTGTTGCGCTCCATTGCTTTCTCGGCAGCGGCAATGGTCGGCTGATGCTGCGGCCAAGAAGTTGCTCACTGGTATCCCCCTCGTGGGGCACAATTCATTCGGGGAGCGTCTGGTCCTCCCGGTGAAGGTTCGGAGACTCCCTCAGCGACGGAAGCCTGCATGGCCCTTCGGGGTTTATCTGCCTATCGCTCTTTCATGGAGGACGAGGCGCTTTCTTTCAGGAGGCTGCAGGGATCCTGGGGACGAGGTAGGTCCCACGGCCGCCCCAATCCCCTGGGGATCTGAGTCCGGACCCTCTGCAAAGTCTCCTCAGGCTTGAGGAGGCGCCCTCACCCATCCGGGGGGGGGGGGGGGGGGGGGACGGCTTCTGTTATTGTTCACGTCTGGAGACAGCGTGTCTCGGATAGCTGGATTCAGGAGGTGGTTTCATCTGGTTACAAATAGAGCTGGCGTTTAGGTCGCCCCGAAGCTTTCTTCAGTCTCGCATGTCCCGGAATTCTGCGTTGGCACAGGGCCTGAGAATGGCTCTACAGCATTCCTGCGACTAGGTGTGATTTGCCATATACCTCTTATGGAGGCAGGGTCAGGGGTCTTACTCCGACCTGTTCACGGGTTCCAAGCGGATGGAACGTTAAGTACTATCTTGGACCTGAAGGGTCTCTACAGGTTGTAAGAGTCCGGCTTTCCCGTATGGCAGTCAGTGGTGAGTACGCCTCAGTCTGGCGATTTCATGACCACGGTGCAAATCAGGGATGCCTGCGGCACGTCTCGAGATTCTAGGGACACCAGAGGTTTCTGAGATTGCTCTGGAGGACCAGCACTATCAATTGTCGATATCCTTGGCCCCCGGGGTTTTTGCCAATGTACTAGCAGGCATCATGGCTATTCTGAGGAATCAGGGCATTCGTCTGCTGCCTTATCTGGACGATTGCCTGATTGCGGCTCAGTACCTTCAGCAGGCTGAGAGCAATACCTGGACGGGTTACCCACTCTCGAGGAGTTCGGCCGGGTAATCAACTACCCCAGGTTTTCCCTCATCGGTGAAGTCCTTTCTGGGCATGACATTGGACACCTCTTAGGTCAAGGTATTCCTGCCCCAGCAGAAGGTGGCGGGCCTCCAGACGCAGGTGCAGGCCTTACTGTATTGTCAGCGGCCATCGTTCCGTCTGGGATGAAACTGGTGGGCCTATTGGTGTCATGCTTCGAGGTAGTGCCCTTCGTTCAGTTCCACATGAGACTCCTTCAATTGAATCTGTTGCCCAGTTGGGACCAGACGCTGGTGTCCCTGGAACAGGATTTTTGACTGTCCCCCCTGGCCAGACAGTCCCTCTTGTGGTGGTTGGACCCCAGAAACCTGTCGGTGGGCAAGTCTTTTCTACTCCCCGTTGGGAGATTGTCCCCACGGACGCCAGTCTGGGGAGGTTTTTGGCAAATGCTGAAGTTCCAGGGCCAGTGGGGGCCGCAGGAAACTCACTTGCCCATCAATCTCCCGGAGCTGAGAGCGATCCGGTTGGTGCTTCTTCACTTGACTCCCCATCTCAGGGGTTGTGCGTTCCAGATCCGCTCGGACTATCAGACGGCGGTTGCCTACGTCAATTACCAGGGCGGGACTCGAAGCAAGCGAGCCCTCCAGGAGGTGACCCAGATCTTGACTTGGCCAGAGGAGAATGTTCCCTGCATCTCGGCGGTTTACATCCCTGGGGTAGAGAACCAGGAGGCAGACTCCCTGAGCAGGGGGGCCTCTCGTCTGGGGGAATGGTCTCTCAGCAACAAGATCTTTCACGCTCTGTCTCTGCGGGGTCTACATCATGTGGACCTGTTTGCGTCCAGACACAATCACAAGCTCCCTTGGTTCGTCTCCCTGTCAAGAGATCCTCTGGCCTTCGCCACAGACGCTCTGGCAATTCCTTGGACGGAGATAAGGCTCCTTTTTACATTCCCTCCGTTTCCACTCCTGGACTGAGTGCTACGCTAGTTAGCCCAGGAAGGGGTCCCCGCCATCCTGGTGGCCCCTCGCTGGTCGAGAAGGAGTTGGTTTGCGGACATAGTTCAGATGTCAGTGGATCGCTACATCATTCCCGACGACCCAGGGCTTCTCACACAGGGGTCGCTGAGGCACCCCAATTTAAAGACACTGGCCTTGACGGCCTGGCTATTGTAACCTCAATCCTGACGGAGAAGGGGTTGTCTGCTAAGGTTGTTCAGACCATAATTCAGGCGCGGAAGAAGCTTTCTTCCGTGATTTACTACAGAGTTTGGCATGCCTACATTGCTTGGTGTGAATCCAAGAGTCTCCCTTCTCACACATTCTTTATTTTTAGGTTCTGGAATTTTTACAACTATGATTAGACTTATACAGCTACAGTATACAGTATACAGTATACAGCTGGGTGCCCTTTTTTTCGGTCTTGGCCGTCTTTTTCCTAAGATCCTTTGCCAATCATAGACTGATATGGTCTTCTTTCCAAGTAGTTGCCCATGTACGTCCACCGCGTAAGCCTGTATTACCGGTGTGGGATGAATTTGGTGCCTTCTGCTCTCCAGGGTCCCTCCTTTTGAGCTTTTGCTGCGTTGTCTATTTTGACCCTAAAGGTGATCTTTTTGGTAGCTATCGCCTTGATGCGTCGCGTGTCAGAACTGGCCGCGCTTTGTATGAAGCCTCCTTACTTTGAGCGGCATAAGCATAGGTAGTGTTTCGCTTTAAACCTTATTTTTTGTCTATGGTTGTTTTCTCCCTGTCTTCTTTATGAGGAAGTGATCTGCCCACCTTTGTCCATCTCCGACTATTTCTAAGGAAGGACACTCCATGCCTTGGATGAGTTATTAAGTATTACCTGGTTGCGACTGAATCCTTCAGCAAGTCGGATTTGTTTTTTGTCCTAACAGAAGGTTCTAGGAAGGGCTTGCCATCAGCCAAGTCCTCTCTTAGTAAGTGGATCTGACAGGCGGTGGTGCAAGTATTTTCGTGTTACAGCTCATTCTTCTAGAGCTATTGGTGCTTCCTGGGTTCTTTCAGCACCAGGCCTCTGCTGCACAAGTTTGTAGGGTCGCTGCCTGGTCTTCTGTTTCATACCTTTACAAGTTTTACAAGGTTGATGTTAGGGCCTCAGCTACGCTGCTTTTGGCCGAAATGTGCTTCAGGTGGTAGTGAAAAGAACTACATGCGGTTCTGCACTGGGGATCCCACCCTAATGGACACTGCTTTTGGATGACCCAGTTGTCATTACTTCTGGGATGGCCTGGACTGGATGTAGAGAAAAATACAATTTTGTGATACTCACCTGTAGAATTGTTTTTGTATACATCCAGTCCAGGCCGTCCCACCCCGCCCTTGGTTCATTACCTCTTGTTTGCCTGTTTTGGTGTTTCTCTTTTTGGACCATTGTCCTAGTTTTCTTTGTGAGAGAGTACATGCTGAAGCTATGTGAGTTAACATGGTTTCTTGGCCTCCCGGCCTGTCTCATTTACTGCTTTTTGACATTCTGGGAATTCTATGGAGACAGCTCTTTTTATAGGGGGCCGGGAGGAGTTACAGCTCTGGATCTTGCAGTAACTGCGCCACCTGGTGGAGGTAAACCCAACTGTCATTACTTCTGCGACGGCCTGGACTGGATGTATACAAAAACAATTCTACAGGTGAGTATCACAGAATTGTATTTTTGCAGCTTTTTTGGTGAACTGCAACTTCTCTGCACAGATTCATTGATTTATTTTTACTAAATGTATTAGTACATGTTTGAAGTATATCCAGCATCATTTTGCTTTTTAGTAAGAACTATGGTATTACTGTAAAAGACGTGGAACAGCCTCTTCTAGTTCACAGACCTAATGAAAAAAACAATTTGCAGAGCAAGGTAAGCTTTTCACTGTAATGTGTTTGTGTTCGGGCACTTTTAAAACTAGTCACTGTGTTTTAGTATAATCAGTTTATTGGTTTTCAATGAATACAACAAAGGGGGGAATACATAAAATTAGCAATTGGGAAATGAGAGGAGGGGATGAAAAGCGGGTAATTAGCATACAATTAAATACTATGCAGGTTGATATAAGGATACTCATGCCAATATCAGTAATGGTAACAATAATAACAATAACAATGGTGTACCCACTCTCCTACAGAACTGATGTTCTGTGTTGACCTCTGAGTGTAATAACATGTTTTGACGCACAAATTATTCCAGAAGGTGGGCCCAACAGTAGTTCTGAGGAGTATATCAAACTGGTGATTTGAGGGTAGTGGAAATTAAGACTGAAGGAAGAAACAGAGGGAGGAATGTTAGGATAGTTAAGGAAGGTAAGGAGAGTAGGGAAGGTTAGGAAAGGAAGGAAGGGCCAATGAAGGCTGTTAAGCATGAGGTAAGTGAATAATAACGGCCATAGTCTTCCTGGGCGTACTGTTTTACTGAGCGCCAGGTTGGAGCAAAGCTGGGAGATGTGTGTCACGATAAAATATCCAGCATGTCCAGGTTAACAGAAATTGCTCTGTGGTATCTCTGTTTTCTGCGGTAAGCTCTTTGTTGCGCACTACTTCTAACTCTTGAACCCAATCCATCAATGTAGGGGGAACCTGCGACTTCCACCGCCTAGGGATAACGGCTTTCATGGCTGCTATAAAGTGTCTCAGGATACCTTTTTTTATCCCAGATATTGGGCCAGGGATAAGTGAGAGAAGCGCCACTTGCGGTGTGTTTTCTACCCTGGACCCAGTGACCTCTTTGTAAATAGTGAAGATCTGGTCCCAGAGAACCTTAATTGGGCAGCTCCACCAAATATGGGTCATATTGTCCACTTCCCTCTGGCATCTCCAGCATTTGTCCGATTGCGATGCTGCAAATCGATGGATGTTGGCCGGGCATCTATACCATCTGGCAAGTACTTTGTAGCTCCTTTCCTGGACGGAGCTTGCTAATGACGTGCCTTGAGTGCTCATGAATATTTTAGTGAGGTCGTTATCTGAAAATTGGGTTACCAATTCTTTTTCCCATTTACCTATATATTTCGGTGGAGATGATTGAATTGCTCTATTTAGAAGTGAGTAAAGGGATGATACCACTCGGGTTGGTGGGTCCTTTTGGCTAACTTGGGATTCTAGCTCAGTGGGGGGCTTCGGGATAGTTCAATAAAGTTATTGGCCTTTATAAATGTAAGTAGCTGCCTGTGGAGGAGCCATGATATGTGTCTGTCCCCCGCATTCTCCCTCAGATCCCCCAGCGAAGGGACCTCCCCAGATTTCACTATGATTCAAACACGACTGATGTATTGTCAAAGGCGCTCCAAATTAGAAAGTTCTTAGCCTGCATTCCCGGTTCAAATGCCGGGTTGTCGAATAATGGGGTGAGTGGGCCAGGTCTGCTTACTAATCTAAGCTTACACTGCAGCGGGTCCCAGGTCTCCAAGAAATGCCTCGCCAGGAAGGGCATAGACTCTCTCTGGGGTCCGGGGATGGGGGCAGCCCACGCCAATGCAGTGGGATTGACCGGGGATAGCAATTTCTCGAGCTGTACCCATAGTTTGTCACCTGCTCTATGTTTCCAATCAACTACCCGCTGCAGCAGTGTGGCTCTATGGTAGAGTTTCAGATCTGGGAGGCCTGCACCTCCCTCCATTTTGTGTCTGGAGAGGGTGGAGAGTCTCACTCTTGGTTTGGTGACCCCCCAGACAAACTTAGAAAATGCCGATTTCAACTTACAAGAGAACCTGGAAGGAATTCTTATTGGGACCGTCCGGAATATATATATGAGTTTTGGGAGGGTGTCCATCTTTAGAATGTTGATTCTGCCAAACCACGAGACTGGCCTCTTCGAGTAGGAGTTAAGATCTGCTAGTATTTTGCTAAGGTGCGGGGCATTATTTAGTTCATATAATTTAGAGAGGTCGGCAGGAATTTGCACACCCAGGTACTTGATAGCATTGGCTCTCCATTTAAAGGGTAAACTACTCTCTAATTGCTTAACCCCCCAGTCTGGGAGAGAAATGTTGAGGACTTCTGATTTCGAGTAGTTGACCTTAAAATTGCTCACCTGGCCGAACCATTGAAATTCCCTCAACACCGACGGGAAGGAAGTATGTGCGGATGTTAAGTGTAGAAGCAGATAATCCGCAAATAAGGAGGTCTTATATTCTAAGCATACAGCACGTCCTGCTCCAGATATAGTAATAACATGTGGGTAATCCTCCGCCTCTGGCGCCGTGCACTGCAGACATGTAGAAAACAAGCTCCTCCCGGCCCTACATATACCGAGGGACCTCCCACAAATCCTCAGATTTCTCTGCAGTGCTGGAACTGCGAAGACATGAAGTATCACGCTCTCGTGGGCGAGCGGGGCTTTACAGCCCGAGGCCCTGCGGGACTATTTCTACCCATCCTCTTTGTAGAAGAATATGCCTCCCAGCCTGGGCTGCGTTGGTCGGGTGAAGGTAGGCAGCACCTGGTGTGCTTAATGGAGCCATGCTCCACCGCAATCCCCCACCATAGGGTAGGCGGTTTAGGCTGATGGTGAGCCTCTAGTGGATGCCCCTCCCGCATTATTGCCCCGTACCCCGGGTAGTGCTGGACCCTGTGTAAAGGGTCGCCATCCTCCCTCATTTCCCCAACTAGTTAGTAGGAAAAGAAAGGGGGGGGGGGGGGTATGTGTGTGGCGGTCCCAGTGTACCAGTATATCACGCTTATGGCCTTATTTCTGATGCCGCGGCCGTCACTGCGGTGGTCGCCAGGACCCTTCTTAGGAAGATACTTGACCAACAGCCGGAGGATCTCCCTTGGGAGGTCTTTAATGCACTGTCTGATTGTGATGTTTTTGTGAGGTTTATTCTCTCAGCGATGGATGACACCATTAAAATGTGTGCTAGAACCTCGGTTCTTGTGGTGGCTATTCGCCGTCTGCCTTGGCTGCGACAGTGGGGGGCTGACAATGATACAAAAAAGGCTCTTACTGGCCTTCCGTTTAGAGGACAGCGCTTATTTGGGGCCGGTTGGACCTTTTTGGAAGAAAGGGTAAGGCACCCTCGCGCAGAAGGCCGTCCAGGCCGCCCAGGGGCAGGGACACCCCTCCCCCTCCCTACGTTAGTGTCAAGCGAGAACCACAAGTGTGCTTCCAACTTTTTGGAGTGGAGGCCCGCCCCAGGGGGGGCAGGCAACGCCCTGGGACCTCCTGCAGGGCGAAGTCCAAATCTGCCAAAACCGCACATGCATGAGTGGAAGCCCTCGCCCTGTTGGGCGAGGGGGCTGCCGCAGCGCTTGGCTCCTACCGCAGGGCGCCATGCTTCGCTCAGGTTGTTACAGGAGTTAGTCCCCCTGGATGCAGAATGGAGTTTGCTGGGCGGTTCCTTCTGAGGTTGTCAGGGTTCTTCTAGTCCCTGTTTTCCCTTCGGGAGTTGAGGCAGGCCGAGTTCGGTGTGCAGGGTCTGGGCTCTCTTACAGGTTGGCCTTTGACTTGTGATTGCATCCACATTACATTCTCCCTCTGGGATGAAGCAGTCTGACCAGGGCTGGCATTCTGGACCTAGCATTTATATTTTCACAGGCAGTTCCTACATGGTATCTACCTGTTGGGCCGCAGGCGCTCTTGTCCGGTGGACCTCTTGCTGCCTGCGTGGATCTATATTCCCTTTTGGTTCCTCTCCTGCTCCCAGACGACTCTCCAAGGCGAGTATGGGAGTGGTGTCTTGGACGTGCCCGTGTGGCGTCCGCGCTAGGTTCTACTATATTGTCCTTCTTTGCTTCCTGTTTTTGCATCAGGCCGTGTTGGCTATTGACTTGTGGCTCCCTTGGGAGTCCTGTGGATTGGTGCTCAGGCACATCACTTACTTAGGGTCCCCCGGTTCGGTATCTCCCTACGGGGTGGCATTTAGATTGGTTCATGTTAGAACCTTCCTTCTGATATATGTGGACTTGTTATGGAAAGGGCCTTGCCGTCTTTGATGTCACACTACCTTCACCTTTCAGCTGGTGGGCCTGTTGGTGGCGGCCCAGATGCTGTCCCTTATTCTCAGAAGCCCTTGGGCCCTCCGACACCTTATGTTACTTATCCTGGACAGGGTTCCAGCACCCCTGGAACTAGGTCAGTACGCTCCCCCTTGTTACGGGGGTTCCTTTTGAGGTTGTAAATTCAAGGAAGATGCCTGGGACCATTCCCTTCCTTCTCTCTTCTCCCTGTAGATGGTCATCATGGGTACCAAGTCTTGCAGGTTGACTGGGGGGTCTTATTTCTTCTGAAATCCCCTGTGGTTCCTAAGGGGGCCCCCTTAGGGGATCCATCTTCATACGGTTTTTCGGTTGACACGTTGAGCCTTTGGTGGGCTCTAATTTGCTGGACTACTCCTCTTCAGGACTTGTCCTTTTTGGGGACTCTCGGTCAGTCTGAGGACAGTGGCTTGTCCTTTTTTATCTGTGAAGGTCTCGGAACAGGTTGACCCTTCAAGAAGGTTCCGGTTCTGATCTAAGTGGAGGTTTACATTCCTTGCACTTCATTGGTATTAGCTTTGCTGGCTGCCCTAACGTGGCAGGAGCTTCTATTCTAGTGTCTCACTGAGTCCCTACTGGTTTGGCCCTGTGGGGCCCCTTTGCTATTACAGGGATTCTGTCCTGGGTTATTGTCCCAGAACTCTCTGGCCTTGGTCATGAGGGCCTAGTATTGCTTCTGTCAGGACATTATATTCTATATGTCTTAACTTCTTTCACCCTGCTAGGCGGGGTTCTGCATAAGATTGCTGTAGAAAGGGAGAGCCGTTATGCTGGGGGCCCTGGGTGGCCCAGCGGGGTGTGGTTCGCATATTTTCTGCTGAAGACAGTCGTACTGTATGCCCTCTCAAGAGGGCTGTTCTGCCTTTTCAGGCTCCTTACTACGTCGCCCCTACCTACAGGCCTTTTAGGCGATTGGTTGGTTTGCTTTTCACCCTATTGGAGATGGGTATCCCTGGGTGTCTTTTCTCTATTGGAGGGCTAGGCCTAGCTCCCTCCTCTTCTTCTCCCTTTTCTGCCGGCTATGTTGGAGTATGTTGTTCGCTTTGCTTGGACTAGTTCTCTCTCCTGCGGGATGTTCCCTATCCCTGGGTCCTAGAATTATTATAGCACGGTTGAAGTTGGCTCCCCAACTCAGTGCTCTAAAGGTTTCAGGGCTCTCCCTGTTCGCCTACTGCAGAAGTCTAGTTCAATCTTCTGTGTTGCGCATTCCTCAGGGGTTGCTCAGGTGCATTCCCCAGCGGATTCTGTGCTCCCTTTTGGGGGGGTTACTTATCCGGATGCCCTGCTAAGGGTTCCCTTGGGTCTTATTCAGGTTCTTGTCTGAACTGTTCCTTCCCTCATATCGCTCTTCTGGGCGGTTGCTTCAGTCAGAAGTGTGCCATAAAGGATGGCTCTGTTAGCGGTCCTAGTCATATATATATATATATATATATATATATATATATATATATATATATATATATAATGTTATATATCTGTACACCATGAGGTGAAGGTGTTCCGCCTTACGCCGATTTGGGTCCAGGCGGTGTTTTTATTCTCCTTTATTCCAGACCCTCCGGTCTCTGGGCTTTTGTCTTGATTACTCTGAGCGAAAGGGATCTGTATTCCTCAACATTCTTCCTATAGACCCATCTCCCTATTGAACAATGATTACAAACTTTTAGCTAAAATAATGGCGGAGAGGCTGCAATCGATTCTCCCGTCCCTCCTCAGTGAACATCTGTTGGGCTTCGTCCGCAACAAACACATCACGTTGGGCATTCGGACGGCTATCGCAGCCACCGTCGCCGGCAGGAATTCCGGGGGAATACTTCTTAGCCTAGATGCCGAGAAGGCATTCGATAAAGTGGAGTGGCCGTGGTTGCTGGGTGTCCTGGAGAGAAGGGGATTTGGAAGGCGCTTCTTACATTATATCCGATTCATCTACAACAACTCACGAACCTCCCTATTGATCAATGGGGAGAGATCACGGGAGGTGCGCCTGGCCAGGGGCATGAGACAGGGATGCCCGCTCTCACCCCTTCTGTTTAACCTGGCTCTGGACCCACTGTTGAGAGCCTTAGAGGCGGAACCGGAGTTTCATGGCATTGGAGTTGGTTCCTCGTCAGTGAAGCTAACGGCATTCGCAGATGACCTGATCTTATTTATATCTAAGTTCGGCCTTACCTAAGATCTTACAATTAATAGACACATTTGGCCGGGCATCGGGCTATTCTATAAATCTGAGCAAGTCAATGGCTATGTTTTTGGGATCTGGTACTAGGCCGCGGTGGGGTGAGAAATATCCCTTCTCATGGAGCGGGAAATCCCTGAAATATTTGGGAGCGCTCATTCCGAAAAACCCCTTGGAATTGTACTCCTGCAATATCACACCAGCAATAAAGAACTTAGAGAAGGACCTCAAAGGCTGGGCTAAACTTGGACTCTCATTCTTGGGGCGGATACACCTCCTCAAGATGATAGCCTTCCCGCGAATCATCTTTTATATCCAGACACTCCCGATTCTGCTGGGCACTCAGGACGTGAGGCATATTTACCGACTCTTCAGAGAGTTCATTTGGGCCAAGAGGGTTGCAGGTCTGGGAAGGGTCACGCTGCAACAAGAGGCCAAGAACGCGGGGGTGAACCTCCCAGACATCGAAAAATATAATCAGGCGGCTCTCTTGTGCGTCTTGAGAGATTGGGTGGGGAATCGTAAAGCACATACTAACTCGGACTTGGACCAGGCCCTATTAGGTACCACAAGCTTGACCTTCATGATTCACCAACACAAACATCTCTTACCCCCGCAGGTGACACAAAACCCCTTGCTATTTACAATCTGGAAGGTGTGGCAAACTATCCGTAAAGAAAGAAAACTGAGCTCGCATTTCTCTCTGCTTTTGCCGCTGGCTGGAAATCCGGACCTCGGCCTGGGCGACGCGGCTCTCATATATGAGCACTGGCGTAAGTCGGGCATCACCTCAATCTCTGCCTTGGTAAACAAAGACCAGAAGAAAATTCTGTCTTATGAGGCAATCCCCTCGATTCAAAGAGCAAAAGTTAATTGATTTCGGATCGAGAATCGTAAGTTTGGGTGGGTGTTAGTCATTTTTTCCTGTTTTTTTGGCCATTTCCGACTCGCACAAGCCTACGTACGAATGCGTATATGCTCTTACGATCATCGCAAGTTCGTTCCTAAATTTTAGGATCAAAACGTAAAACTTAGGATCAAATCCTAAAACTTAGGATGAAAACGTAAAACTTAGGATAATCGAATGTGTTTAGGTGTGATTCAGAGAACAGTTTTCAAACCTCTAAATACGTTTTAAAAGAAAGCCACTGCCGACACCTTTTAGCAGTCGGATTGCTGTTCTTGAACAGGTTTTTTGGCTATGTGGAGGAGTCTGCGCGTCTTGAGCGCCAATGAACTGCATGTATCAGCATGGCCGAGGCCATAAATTGTATGGCAATGCATACCTGATTCATGTATGCCTTATAAAAGCATTTTAATGTGGACCTTAATTAGTCCTTTGCATGTAAACCTTTATTTTGCAATTTATTTGCGTTAATTAAAGAAACTTATGTCCTTTGTTATTTATTTTTAAATTGATGTACTAGAATAATATTTTTAGATTGCATTTATTGGTGTAGTTGTTTACCTTTGCTTTGTTTAATGATTTAAGCACATCTTTGGTCAGATGCATCACACTTACTGAGGAGAGGAGAGCGGGATAAAGTGCAGGATGTGGGTTACTGCTGTATTTTGCACAGACACAGCAGAGCTGGGGGCACGGAAAGGTCAGAAATCAAAGAATGCAGAGCAACACAGTCACAAGGCCCTTTCTGTTTGCAGGCTGCCCGAGAATACCTGAGCCGCCATCTTGGCTGTTTCTAGACTCATAACATGCAGAAGTTGCTGGGTGTTTTTTTATATTTGAGAGCAATCTGTATGTAGAGGGTGTGGGTAACCACACACAGCATTTTAAGTTGTACCATTTGAAGCCAAAATATTAAAATTAAATCCACAAGTAAAAAATGCAAGTTAACTAAAAATTAAACAAAGTAAGATTTACTTATGCAAATGCATTCATTAATGGTGGGTTACTACAAAATGAATGAAATAAAGAAAAATAAGACCAAATATTTAGAATGCACTTTAATGAGGTAAGTTTGTAGTGCGCAGCCGCAAGATCAGAAGGATTTACGTCCAGGGAAAAAGGGCAAAACCAATGTTGCAACCTGAGAAATGAAACGGAAAATTCAGGATGGAAACTGACATAGGTCTGATTCCCGAACTGCCATACGAACGGACCTAAATTTTAGGATAGAAACGTATTTGCTTATAGAATCACTCGCAAGTTCATACGAGCGCACGAGCGTTCGGGAAAAATAGGATGATCGGCACCAAAATCAAAGCTGTTACATGTTTCTTTGAATCGACCCAAATGAGTCATTTATACCCCAGTGCAATCCTCCGGGTGTTCTCCTTTATCCAAGCCACTTCCTACACTAGGAAAATAGTTAGCCGTCTTTCGGACCTTGATTGGTCCAATGAGGTGGACTCCCTCTTACAGGACCCTCCACCAAATAAGGGAGCTATCTCTATGTATTATGCTGTGTTGAGGAAAAAGCTTGATTGGAGTGGGCAGAAAACAGGAATGATAAGATGGACTCGGCATTTCCCTGACCTCACGTGTGACCAGATCTTGAAATCTTATAATTATTCTTGGTCTACTCTATCAGCATCAACATATAGAGAGATGCTTCTTAGACAGTTCCATTATAACTATGTTTCCCCGCTCTGATCTTTCCGTATTGGCTTATCTGAATCCCCACACTGCCTGAAATGCAATGCGCAATCAGCAGACCTCTTTCATAACTTATGGGAGTGCCCTGTGATCAAAAAGTTCTGGAGACAGGTGTCTCAATACACATCACAGAACCTGGTAAATTTCGCACCCCCCTCACCGGAATGGGCAATTTTCGGGGAACTCATGTTGGAGGGAGTGAGAGTCTCACGGGAAACCAGAAGGCTGTTATTGATTATATCCGCGGTCGCACGCAAAACTATTTTACAGGCCTGGATTCACCCCGAACCGCCCCAACTTAAAGTCTTTTTGGGAAAATTACAGCAGTTCTTCAAATTTGATTGGGTAGACGTGACCTCCCAAAAGGAAACAAAAGTAGAGTTCTTTTTCGCCACTTGGGAGAGCTATATCAATCTCTTGACCCCGGAAGTCCGAGCTAAAATACACAACGCTTTCGGGGGCACTGAATGGTACCTTAGAAGACTGGTGGAGGGAGATCCACCAATCATACTAGGTTAGCGGGTGGGGTACCTCACAATTCCCTTTCCTTTTGTTTTGTTAGTCTCGCAAGCACCGGGGCCCTTGTAATGTTCAGGGGAACTACTGCTGATACTCCTTGGGATACCTCCCATAGAACAAACTGGGGTGGGACTGCTTGAACGTTCGTCAACTTATAAGTTTGACCAGTAAAAATGCTGTAACCAATGTCTATTCGCTGTAATCAATGTTTATTTGCTACCTTGCTTATTGTCTGTGATCTGTATGACTGTAATTTTCCTGTCCTCAATAAAAAAAGTTTTGAATAAAAATCCCCCCGGGATTTAACCCTTTGTAGTGTGGATGGTAGTTGTATTGTATTTGTTAATGTTATAAAGTACTTGTTTCAGTTTGGGGGGTCTCCTGGGCAGGAACAGGTGGCTACCGATAAATATGTGGTACCGTTCTAATCGGTAGAAATGGGTCTTTCACATGCAATATGGTTTTCTTTAATAAAATACATTTTTTATTTAAAATAAAGGAGGCAATTTTCTAAAAAAAAAATTATTTTTTTTTAATAATATTGTAAAAAACAGAATAAAATTTACAAACAAGACATTTCATGTTAGAGCCTAAACTCTGCTGCAAAAGAAAATATATATAACTTTCCAGAAAATTCCAGCAAAAATGGTGCAAAACATGGCGCAAAATGGGGAAAAATGGGGAAAAATGACCTGTCAACAGAGGGTGACAAAATCTCAAGTAGGCTGGCAATTAAAAAGGTTAAAAGTAGCTATGCGTGTTGGGTATTGTTCTGTTCGGAGGACCTTGCGTTTTCAGACTTAGCTTGTTTTATCTTGTTTGTATATTTATATTTTAGGAAAAGGTGTTTTTTATTCAGCTTTTTCTACATTTTTAGGGAAACCCTGCGCAACCAAAGAATTCTTTGAAGGATTAATTCCAGCTTAACGTGTACTTTCAGGGAATATATGGTTTATGGGGGATATTCGAAATGTAAAGGGTTATTTTGGTTGAAAAAACACAAGGTGCTCACTTTGTCTGCAGAGCTGACATTTTCAAGTAAAATTACCGTTACACACATGCTTTTCTTTGGGGTGTTTGGCAACTCTTCCCTTGACAGTAGCTATGCATGTTGGGTATAGTTCTGTTCGGGGGACCTTGCTTTTTCAGATTAAACTTGTTTTTTCTTGTTTGTATATAGTTTTTTTTAGGAAAATGTGGCTTTGATTCTGCTTTTTTATCCTTTTTTTAGGGAAACTCTTTGCAACCAAAGATTACATTGAGGGATTACTCCCAGAAAACTGTGGCCACATCAACAAGCCTGGTACACCTAGAAAGCTTGAGGTGTGTACTTCCAGAGATATAGTTTGTTGGGGGTATTTCAAATGTAACGGGTTGTTTTTCTGGAAAAACTGCAAGGTGCGCATAGCATAGTTGTATTTTATCTGAAAATCCCCTGAAGCGCTGTTTCAGTTTGGGGGAGTCTCCTGGGCAGGAAAGGGTGTCTACCTATACATATGCGGTACCGCTGTAACTTTTTTTTTCACATATTTCACCCAAAAATATTGAGAATACACCTAAAAATGACAAACAAGACATTTCATGTTAAAGCCCAGATTATGCTGAATAAAAACAATATATAATTTTCCTGGGAAGTCTCTGGAAATCCCTTCAAAAATCACATTTGAACATGGGGAGCGCAAAATAGTGCAAAATGCTCTGGCAACAAAGGGTAACAAAAACTCCAGGTAGGCTGGCAGCGAAAGGGATAAAAGATGCTTACCTACATATGCCTATATTTCCCTGCCCCAAGGGTGTTTATGGTCTCATGGCCTTTCTAAGAAACTAGGGGATACATATAATCCCTTACTTAGACGCTCTGTTGATCAGGGCTCCATCTTTTCAGGACACCCAGAAGGATACACAGACTGGCTTATCAACATTAGAAAAGTTCGGCTATCCGTAGTCACATATCATATCTTCAAGAGTCATAGCTTTCCTGGGAATGTCATTAGACACCACTCAAGCCAAGGTGTTTTCCGGAACAGAAGAGACTCTCACTTCAGGCCAGGGTGCAGGCTCTCTTGTCCTGCCCTCACCCGACGATCGTTAAGGAATTCGTCTGTTGGGTCTGCTGGTATCCTGCTTCGGGGCAGTGCCTTTTGCACAATTCCATGCTAGACCCCTGCAGATGGAATTGCTTTCGGTTTGGGATCGAACCATGGAAACTCTGGATCACACCTTTTACATGACACACTCAACAAGGCAGTCCCTGGCCTGATGGCTGGATCCTTAGCCTCTTCAGATGGTTCAATGGAAGATTGTCACTGCGATGGCCAGTCTAACAGGTTGGGGGGTGTCATGAGGTCACAATTGATCCTGAGACAGTGGGGACCAGGGGAGAGCAGACTTCCCATAAGTATCTTGGAACCGAGCGCCATTCTACTGTCTCTCACACATTGGAAACCCGATCTGAGGGTTCATCCCATCAGGATTCAAACAGACAACCTGACGGCAGTGGCATATATCAACTACCATGGGGGGGGGGGGGGCACCAGAAGCAGGAAAACTCTAGAGGAGTTGAGCAGGATCTTTTAGCCGAGAAGAATGTTCCATGCATCTCGGCGATCCACATACCAGTAGTGGACAACACACAGGCCGATCATCTAAGCAGAGCGGTCCTACTTCAGGCAGAGCGGTCCCTCAATCAGAGGGGTATTCTTAGTATACAGTACGTCCTGCTCTAGATATAGTACTTACACTTGGGTTATCCTCCGCCAGATGGCGCTGCACTGCAGAGACATGTAAAACAGGCTCCTCCCGGCCCCTCAAATACCTGGGACCTCCCACAAATCCCCAGATTTCTCTGCAGTGCTTACTGCGAAGACATGAAGTATCACTCTCTCGCAGGTGAGCGGGGCTTTTAAGCCTGTGGCCCTGTTGGACTATTCCCACCCGTCCTTCGTGAGATGTGCCTCCCAGCCTGGGGTGCGCTGGTCGGGTGAAGGTAGGCGGCACCATGCGTGCTTATGGAGCGCAGTCTCCCACCAAAGGGTAGGCGGTATAGGCTGATGGTGAGCCTTTATGGGATGCCCCTCCCGCATTATTGTCCCATGCCCCGGTAGCGGTGGGTCCTGTACAAAGGGCTGCCATCATCCCTCATTCTCCCTGTAGCCTTCGGGTGGAAAGAAAGGGGGGGGGGGGGTGTCAGTGTATCGTGATTAAGTGCATATGGCCTTTTTGTAATGTCTTTTGGACTAGTATATGTGGTGTCTGCCGCCGCGCTGACATGTCTATTCTTGGTGTGCCACACACTCCGCTTCACTTTTAAATATTCTTCACTTGGGTTAACTCGCCGCCAGGTGACGTAGTGCAGAGAGGAAGTCTTGTAACGAGCCCCCTTCCGGCCTATATATACCTGGTACCTCCCTTCAATCACCAGTATTTTTCTCTCTGCTGGACGACAAGACAGAAGATTGAAGTCTCCTGCTTACAGGTAGCCGGGGTCTTACCCCGGCACCCCCCTTTTGGTCTATTTCTGCCCGGTTTGAGTGTTTATACCTTGATGGTGGAATGGAAGCCTCCCAGCCTAGGCTGCTCACTGGGCAAATGGTAGATGGCACTTTAAGTGCCTAGGAGCTTATCTCCTACCGCTCGACCTCATGTGTGGGGCAATGCGGCTATCCGGTATGGTGATCCGGAAAGGGGATGCCCTGTCCCGAGGGTCCCCGTAGCCCCTTTCTCTCCCGTTACGGTCCCTTCTCCCTTCACTATGGGGGGGGGGGGGGAGGGATGTGTATTGTGTGTATGGTTTACTGTATGTTCATGTGTTTTGCTTATTTCAACGTTGTCAGGCTGCACTGCAAGTGAATGTGCATATGGCCTGACTTTGATTCCTCCTTATATGGCAGTCTCTGTTTTGCGGGCTGCTGCTGCTGGCCTGTAGAGCCAGAGCTTTAGGGGTTACCAGGGCAGGCTGTATGGTGTCAGGCTTGCTTTTGGCTGCCTGCGCTTTTCTAACCTTATCCAGCTCCCCTCCGCTTTTCTCCTTTGTTTTAATCGGCCACTCCCGCCTTCGCTGACATTTGCTGCCTGTCTCCACCACCTCTTTGGTTGGGTGCTGGGCTTTGTAAGCCTTACTGGGGCAGGTAAGCGGCCTCACCTGGTGGGGCCGTCTATATTTTTATGGGTTTGACTGTTTATTAAAAAGTAATATATTTAATGGAAATATACTTTTGTTTTAAAGAAAAAAAAAAAGGGGGGGAAAAATATATAAGGAGGAAAATCAGAGGCCAGTTTTATTGCCTCTTCAAAGCACTTGGTGCTGTGTATGTATGTTATATTGCATGTTGCCATTGGTTTCTGGGGGTTTTTTACTGTTGGTTGTTTTTTCCCCACAGATCCTGGGATTCCTTCAATTAGTAGCCTCCCAGTTCTTTATTGCCTGGCTAGTCTCTTTTTCTCCTAAATTGGGACATATTTATTTATATATACTTGCGTATATATATATTTAAAAAAAAAAAAAAAAATATATATATATATATATATATATATATATATATATATATATACACACAATCTATATATATACACAATCTATATTTATATATAGATTATTAAGGGGGACCTTCCTTTTAAAAAAAAATATATATATATATATTTATAGAAAAATCCTCCCTTCCGGGACATTTACAAATAAGGGGGCATCCCGGGTTGGCTTATGCCTAAAAGCCCAAATATTGCGAATACCATAAATCACCATATGGAGGCTTCCGTAATTGCCGGAAACGGTTCTTCTGAGCCATTCGGGGGGTGCGTAAGTTGTGGGGCTCTACTCCCAGCTGATGATGTCTTTATCTGCATCCCTTGTGCAGACTATTGCGCGCCAGTCCGTTGCTTCGGCTGCGGGCCCATCGCAACCTTCATCATCGCCTACCTCGCCCTCCCTGTTCCGGACCCCGCGTGACACTGTCAAAAGTGGGGATTCACAGTCCAAGGTGGCGGCACGATCGGCCAGCCCCCGGAAAGTAGTGCCCGTTAAAGCAGGGTTAAAGGCCGCTGCAAAACAGAGGCACCTGACTCCGGTACCTTCGGCTCCACAGGACGAGTTATGTGAGCCTGTGGAATGGTCTGATGGATCCCCGAACGAGGAAGAATTCCTGTTGGAGTCAGATGAGCCTGCAGATCAGCTTGAGGCTGATGCGATTGGCGATTGGTCGGAGGGGGTTGTTTTTGACACCCCCTCCATTCTGGCTCAAATGTTTAAAAATTTTGAATTTAGATCCACCTGAGGCTGTCACCCTGCCAAAGGGTCAGTTGTTTAAGGAGCCTCAGCCGCGTTGGGTTTTTCCCAGACAACACCACTTTGAGAGGGTGGTCCTTAAAGTGGACCAACACCCAGGGGGGATCGGCCCGGAAATCTATAAGATTCCCGGACCGATCAGATCCCTCCCCGCGGGGCATCCGAAATCGGGATGTCCCGCGGGGAGGAACCCCCCAGGAGGCCCACCATCCTCACCTTACCGGCGATCCAACGGAGCATGCGCGAGACGCGGCCGCGTCTCTCGCTTCCCTGTAGCAGGGCGCGCTCCCGCGCCGGCCGTTTTGTGAATGGCCGGCGCAGGCGCACTCCCTGTTAGAGGGAAGCGAGAGACGCAGCCAATGACAGCACTCTGGTATGCGCGTCCAAGCGGCTTTGGACACGCATACCAGAGCTGCTCTGAGCGCTGTCATTGGCCGGACGAGGTCACGTGGGAGCGGGGAGAGGTGAGTTTTTGCGGCGATCGGGGGGGTTTCACACAGCGGGGCACCCCCGATCGGGGTGCCCCACCTAAGTGGACCAACACCCAGGATAGTCAAAATCCTGGGTGTTGGTCCACTTTAAGGAATGGGAACATCCCACGCAGTTATCTGGAATCCCTTCCAGTTGGGAAAAGCGTTATCCTTTTCCGCCAGAGTTGGTAAAGCTTTGGTCTGTCCCTCCTGATGTCGATACCCCTGTGCTAGGGCTTTCCAGCACGGCTATGGGACAGTCTGCTGAGACCACTGTCCCTAAAGATGGGGAAGATCGTCGGATTGACCAATACGCGCGCCATGGTTTTATTTATTCCGGGTCAGCGTTGCGCCCGGTGTGGGCTTCAGCCCTTCTTCTATTGGCGATTAGGTCTTTAATTCAGGGGCTATATGAGGATCTCAATCCCGCTTGTAAACAGTTTACTGCGCTTAGGCAGTGTGAATCTTTTGTGTCCTATGTCCTTTCCGCTCAGGACGATGCGCTGGCTATGAGTAGCAAGGCAGCGGCTATGCTGGTGGCTATTCGCCGGTCAGTATGGCTGCGTCAGTGGTCGGCGGACGCAGTTTCTAAGAAGGTGCTCACAGCTCTCCCCTTTTTGGGGTTGCGTCTGTTTAGGGAGAAAATTGATTCAGTCGCAAAGGGTGGTAAGATGCCACAACGCAGGAGGCCTCGTGGCCCCTTTAGAGGGGCAGGTTCCGGTAGGCCTTCCTTTCGAGGATTCAGAGCGGGCAGGGGGGGGCTTCCTTTCCCGCTACCAGAGGTGCAGGTTGGACTCGGGGGAGGGGCCGTGGCCGGCCCACTCAGTCTTGGGGCACCAAGCCCAAACCTGCTGATAAGCCCTCTCAGTAATGAGGGGCTGCCCTCACCCGTGCGGGTGGGGGGACTATTGCGACACTTCTCCCAGGTTTGGAACCAAGTGGTTCCAGGCAGATGGATCCAGGAGGTAGTGTCGGCCGGTTACGACCTGGAATTCGAGTCCCCGAGAAAGATGGGTCGGTTCGCCCGGCCTGGACTCTCATCAACACAGAGTGTTTCTTCCTTTTGCCCAAATTCACACGAGAACGCTTCAGCTTTTTCTGTTAGCGTCTTGGGACCAGCAGCCTCGGTCGCTGGATCAGTCCTTCCAGTTGTCCTCCCGGGTCCGGCAGTCCCTCCTGTGGTGGTTGGTCTCGACCAATCTGGTGTAGGGCAGGTTTTTCCTGACCCTCCTTTGGAAAATTGTCACCGCGGACGCCAGTCTGTCGGGATGGGGCGGATTCTGGAAGGAGCTGCAGTTTCAGGGGCAGTGGGGACCTCGAGAGGCCCACTTACCCACCAATATTCTGAAACTGATAACCATCCGTCGGGTGCTTGCTCTCCTGACTCAGCACGTTCTGGGCCTTTTGGTCCAGGTGCGTTCAGACAATCAAACAGCGGTTGCTTACATCGGTCATCAGGGAGGGTCTCGCAGTCTGAGTGCTCTCAGAGAAGTGTCCCTGATCCTGACCTGGGCGGTGTCCCATGTTCCTTGTCTCTCGGCGGTTTACATTCCAGAGGTGAAGAACCAGGTAGCGGACCGGTTGAGCAGGGGCTCTCCCCGTCTGGGAGAATGGGCTCTCCATCCTCGGGTGTTTCGCTCACTGTGTCTCCGGTGGGGGACCCCGGAGGTGGAACCGTTTGCCTCCCGCAGGCTCCCGAACTTCGTGTCGCTCTCCCAGGATCCTCTGGCTCTGGCAGTGGACGCCATGTCCCTGAGCTGGGGAGTTCTGGGATTTCTATACCTGTTTCCTCCGATGCCCATGCTGGGCAGGGTGCTTCGGAAGTTGGCTCTGGAAAAGGTGGCCGCCGTTCTCGTGGCCCCAAGGTGGCCAAGGCGAGTGAGGTTCGCAGACATCGTTCGGCTGGCAGTGGACCAGTTCGTTCTGCCTCTTCGGCCCGATCTGCTCACTCAGGGTCAATTGTGTTACCCCAATTTACCAGCGCTGGGTTTGATGGCCTGGCTGCTGAAACCTCCATCCTGAAGGAGGAGGGTCTTTCGGATTCAGTCATTATGACTCTGATCAGTGCCCTGAAGAGGTCATCTTCCATCACCTACTATAGGACTTGAAAAGCCTATATCGCTTGGTGTGAGATAAGATCTTTTCCTTGTAGGGTCTTTTCGGTCTCCAGGATTCTGGAGTTTTTACAATCAGGGCTGGATTCTGGTCTCCAGCTAAGTACGTTGAAAGGGCAGGTCTCTGCCTTATCTATCTTTTTTCAGAAGCGCGTTGCGCTTAAGCCTTTAGTTAAAACTTTTTTCCAGGGGGTTACGCATGTGCGGCCTCCCAGGAAACCATTACTCCCGGTTTGGGATTTGAATTTGGTTCTTTCTGCTCTTCAGGCTCCTCCTTTTGAGCCTTTGCAAGATATTGCTTTGTCTACCCTGACTCAGAAGATTGTCTTCTTGGTAGCGATCACTTCGGTCCGGCGTGTCTCGGGGTTGGCGGCCTTGTCTATTCAGGCGCCTTACTTTGAGAGGCATCAGGATAAAGTGGTCTTTCGGTTCAAGCCAGACTTTCTTCCTAAGGTTGTTTCTGCTTTTCATTTGAACCAAGATATTGTTCTTCCCTCCTTGTGTCCTAATCCTAAGAATGACAAAGAGAGGGTTTTGCATTTTTTGGATGTAGTACGCTGTGTTAAGTACTACTTGATTATCACGTCTCCTTTTCGTAGGACGGATTCCTTTTTTGTTGTGCCCCATGGGCCTAAGAAGGGTTTGGCACCAGCCAAATCTGCCATTAGCAAGTGGATACGTCAGGCCGTTACTGCGGCCTATTCTGCTAAGGGGGAAGTTCCCCCTTTTCGTATCACTGCTCATTCTACTCGCGCCATTGGGGCGTCTTGGGCTTTTCAGCACCAAGCTTCTGTTGAACAAGTTTGTAAGGCCGCCACTTGGTCTTCTGTTCACACTTTTTCTAAGTTTTACAAAGTTGATGTGCGAGCCTCAGCGGATGCTGTTTTTGGCCGCAAAGTTCTGCAGACTGCAGTCATTTAAGTTGTGCTTCACCTGGCCTTGAGATGCCCGTCCCTTGTGGACACTGCTTTTGGATGTCCCATTAAGTGAAGAATATTTAAAAGTGAAGCGGGGTGTGTGGCACACCAAGAATAATACCATTTTGTGAGTACTCACCTGAAAAATGGATATTGTTGGTGTGCCACACACCCCGCTTCACTCCCACCCTTTTCGGTATTTCCGAAGTCTTTCTATGGTGAAGCTTTTTATTTATATCAAATTGATTTTAAGGTTACCGGTGGAATACTGGTACCTTGTCTTTCTGCTTTTTTAATATACTGGTGATTGAAGGGAGGTACCAGGTATATATATAGGCCGGAAGGGGGCTCGTTACAAGACTTCCTCTCTGCACTACGTCACCTGGCGGCGAGTTAACCCATTAAGTGAAGAATATTTAAAAGTGAAGCGGGGTGTGTGGCACACCAACAATATCCATTTTTCAGGTGAGCACTCACAAAATGGTATTTTTTTACTACTGCAAATGCCGCCGCCCCCGCGCGCGTCTTTTCCTTCATTTGGATGTTCCGTGCCGGGCGGCGGTGTTACCTCAGACGCTTCTGCATTATCATTGGCTGCTTGTCTGTGGGCTTCGCCCTTGGGGGGGGGGGCTGGCTTGGCGCGCCCTGCGTCGCGGCCCGCTCTGGTCCGCCCTTCGAGGTACTCTCGCCGCCATTTTGTCAGCGCGCGCGTGTGGTGGTTATACTTACCGCGGCCCTTAAGTGCCCTCACAGGCATTTTTATACTCATTGTAGTGTGTTTGGTTCTGACACCCCTTCGTCCTGTCTGTTTCGAGAGCTATGTGCTATGAGCCGTTCATCTTAACGACAGCACTTGTAAACCGAGGAGCTCAACCTAGTCATCAAATATATAAGGATCAATGGCCGCTGTTATGAGGACAGACGGGTGTAGCCATTGACTTCTCCCGGCCCCGTGTAATTGATAGTTGGGCCTTGTATAATTACTCCCACTTCCCTAGCGGGTCATTGGGGCATCCAGGGTTGCTTATAGCGTAAATCCCTACTGGCATATTGTGCAAAATATCACCATATGGGGGGCATCCCAGGATGGGTTACCGGGGTCCCTTTGGGACAAGACCGGCTGTGTGTAACGTGTGGGCAGCCTCGTGCTGACGCTGACAAGGCGCGGGTCTTTGTACCCTGTGCTGAACAGGTGCTTGCATTGCAATCTGGTCTGCCAGTGGCTGCACCTCGTTTCACTTCACTTACTCCCCCAAGCTTAAATCTCACTCCTGTTGGGGCGTGGCCAAGATAGCGACCTGAGAGGACGTGATTGAGAAGGGCTCCGTTTTTCCATCCTGAATACCTGCATATCCTGAGGCTGGGCAGCGTCTTCTTTGTCCCCGGAGGTTCTCCCTGTCCAGGGGATTGAGCCGGCGAACTGTGAGTGGCGGCGGTCGGCCCGGTGACGGAGGCGGGCGAGCTGTGTGTGACGGCGGCGGTGTGAGAGGTGGCGGCAGTGCCCGACCACGTGCGGCCCCGGGAGAGAAGTTAGAGCGGCGGTGGGAGAGGAGGAGCGCGACCGCACTGTAGACCGGCTCGGCGACTGACGAGGAGCAGCCGGTGAGCGTGACACACGCTCCTGCAGGGCGGCGGGAGCGCTCGCTCGGCTGGCGCGAGGTACAGCAGTGACGCGGCGCCATATTGCTACACCGACTGGAGGTGAGGAGGGGGAGGAAGGCCCCGGGCAGCACAGTGCAGAGCTCTTCTCACGGGGTGCAGGGGTCCTGTCTCAGCACCTCGATGCTGGCGAGATAACCTAGGGTTCTGGGGAATACCGGGCCAATTGATACCCTGAAGTGAAGGCTGGGGAAAGAAACTTTTCTTGCGTCCTGCTGGGTGTGGGGCCATCCCCAGGAGCGGAAGTACCTGACAGGGGGTTTCCTCTAGAAAATAAAGCTATTACTCCCCATACAAATTGGAAGTTCCCTGAGATCTGCTGCATTTGTGGGCCCCCAGAGATCTGCTGCGGGACTGTGACCCCCCCCCTGCATTGCGGGCCTCTTGGCTTCTGCCACAGGACTGTGGCCCCCTCTGCATTGTGAGCCTATTTGAGATCTGCTGCGGGACCGTGACTCCCCCTGCATTGTGGGCTTCTTGAGATCTGCTGCGGGACTGTGACTCCCTCTGTATTGTGGGCTTCTTGAGATCTGCTGCAGGACTGTGACCCCCTCTGCATTGTGAGCCTTTTTGAGATCTGCTGCGGGACTGTGACTCCCCCCCCCGCATTGTGGGATTCTTGAGATCTGCTGCGGGACTGTGACTCCCCCTGCATTGTGGGCTTCCTGAGATCTGCTGCAGGGTCGTGATATAAGCTCTCTTGGATCTGCTGCAAGCAGTGTCTCTCTCTGCACTAGAAACTCCCCACAATTTCAGGTTAAGCTGGAATCCCTTCTACATTACAAGCCCCCTGAGATGATTCCCCCTGCATTGCGGGCTTCTTGAGATCTGCTGCGGGACTGTGACTCCCTCTGTATTGTGGGCTTCTTGAGATCTGCTGCAGGACTGTGACTCCCCCTGCATTGTGGGCTTCTTGAGATCTGCTGCAGGACTGTGACTCCCCCTGCATCGTTGGCTTCTTGAGATCTGCTGCGGGACTGTGACCCCCCCTGCATTGCGGGCTTCTTGAGATCTGCTGCGGGACTGTGACTCCCCCTGCATTGCGGGCTTCTTGAGATCTGCTGCGGGACTGTGACTCCCTCTGCACTGTGGGCTTCTTGAGATCTGCGGCGGGACTGTGACTCCCCCCTGCATTGCGGGCTTCTTGACATCTGCTGCAGGACTGTGACTCCCCCTGCATTGTGGGCTTCCTGAGATCTGCTGCAGGGTCGTGATATAAGCTCTCTTGGATCTGCTGCAAGCAGTGTCTCTCTCTGCACTAGAAACTCCCCACAATTTCAGGTTAAGCTGGAATCCCTTCTACATTACAAGCCCCCTGAGATCTTCTGCAAGTCGTGATCTCCTCCGCTTTATAAACACCCTGTGAGCTGCTGCAGAGCCGCGATTTCCCGTGCGTCTTTCTCCCACACATGAAAGGAAATAAAAAGCGCAATTCGACGGCAATCACCTGTAGCACGCAAACGATGGAAGCCCCGAGGGGGATTGGGCAGGAGCCCTCTAATCCGGATACTGCAGCCATCATGGCGGCTATTGCTTCGTGTCAGAGTGCCCTCACGTCCAAATTTGACGCCCTCCAAGAGCAATTTAACTATGTGCGTCATGATCTGGATAAAATCCGGGACCGTACGGGGGAGGCGGAGAGGAGAATCGGAGAAACGGAAGACCGGCTTTCGACGCATGCGGGGGAGATCGCCCTGCTGAGGAGGCAGGTGACTACTTTGCTGGGAAGAGCCGAGGATGCCGAAAACAGGAATCGAAGGAACAACGTCAGAATCCTGGGTCTCCCGGAAAAGGCTGAGGGTCCCTCCCCAGAGCAATTTGTTGAGAATCTCATTAGGGAGACGCTGGCCCCAGTTAACCTGACTAAATTTTTCACTGTGGAAAGAGCGCACAGGATCCCCATGAGGCCCCTCCCCCCAGGATCGCCGCCAAGACCCTTCATATTCAAAGTCCTTCACTACAAGGACAGGGACGCTATCCTGGCCGCGGCGAGAATGAAAGGGGCGGTGATCTATGATAACAGCCGTCTGTCCTTCTTCCCGGATTTCACATCCGAAGTTCAAAAGATGCGCCGATCCTTCAACGGAGTGAGAGAGAGGCTTCGGGAAAAGAAAATCAAGTACTCCATGATGTTTCCAGCGCGTCTGCGGGTGCAGGACGGGGAGTTTTTTGTCTCTGCTGAAGAGGCCAATGCCTGGCTGGACTCTCTGCCTGGGGCCTGATGGACTGGGCTCTAGATCAGAGAGGATCTGCCACCTTTTGCGCTGATGCCGCCGATGGCTTGAGACCGGGGCCCCCGCCTCCATTGGTCTCCCTGGTCGATAAGCCGGGGGCGCATTTTGCCTCGGTTCGACCGAGTTGGATTGCTGTTGCATAGTTTGAAAGTTTAAAGATGATGTTGTGGTTATACCTTAGAATGCTGCCCAAGCCACCAATTTATCCTGTCCTGATTATCACGGATTATCACTGGGGGGTAGTGCAAGCCCCTTTCCTTGTTCCCCTCTCCCTTTTTTCCCTTTCCCCCCCTTCCTTCCTTTTCTCTTCTCCCCGTCCCCTGTTCCCTGAATCTGCCCTCCCCTGGGAACCGGGGCAGCCAGTCTGCCCCCCTGTGATATTTGAATGGTACATCCTATGTTGCAGGCCCACTAGGAGTAGGTACCTGCATCCCAGTTGCAACAAGTTACACCTGTGTTGTTGGTTTTGGTTGGGAGGGTTTGATGCTCGCCAGAGTTGGGGGTTGGTGGAGCGGGGTGGGGGGGAGGGGGATTGGGAATTGTTGGGTTAGCTTTATGTATAGTATTATCTGTATATGCTGTTGTCGTGTGGGTTTGATTGTGAGGTGTGAATGCGGGACTCGAGAAAAGAAGGGATAATGGCTGGGGGGATTGGAAAACGTGGCAGACTTTGCCTCCGATTTGGACACAAGTGCTCAGGTCCTTGACAATGGGTGCTTTCTCTCCTGGAACGTCCGGGGGCTCAACCATAAAATTAAGCGGGCCACGGTCCTTCAATTCGTCAAGAGATACAAACCTAATGTGGTGATCCTGCAGGAGACTCACCTGGTGGGGCAGAGAGTACTTGCACTTAAGAAACCTTGGATTCAATGCGCTTACCATGCCTCTTTCTCGGCCTACTCCAGGGGGGGTCTCGGTATTGATCTCCAAGGGAACGCCATTTGTATTATATTCTGTGCAGACGGACCGGGAGGGCCGCTATGTGATTTTGCATGCCAAACTCATGGACACGGATGTGATCGTGGTTGGTGTGTATGTTCCTCCTCCCTTCAATGATCAGGTGCTGAGCCGGGTTATGGAGAGAGTAGTTGCCCTACCTCCTGCGCCAGTTCTTCTTATGGGGGATTTTAATATGGTGCTGGATGCGGCCTTAGATCGCCTGGACAGGAATTCGAGCCCCAGAACGCGGCTGGCCTCCTGGGCTGAGGCTTTGGGCCTGCAGGAGCTGTGGAGGTGGAAACATCCTAATGACAAGGCATACTCCTGTCACTCAGCCACCCACAGATCCCTGTCCAGGATTGACCTGGTGTTCTCATCCCCTGACCTACTGGCTAACGTGGGGGCTTGCAGCTATCTTCCGAGAGGCATCTCGGATCACTCGCCACTGTTAACGGTGATTGGGTTGTCACATATGCGGAATAGTAGAGTGGGGTGGACCCTAAACCCCTTGTGGTTGGAGAACCCTGACCTCAAAGATAGCCTGTCGTCCTCGGCAGAGATGTTTTGGGATTGTAATCTAGATGAGACGTCAGTGGGGGTAAGATGGGACGCTTTCAAGGCGGTCACCAGAGGCTGCGCCATTAGCGCCATTAAAGCGGTTAGAGAGAAGAAAGGAAGGGAAAGGGCCGATCTGGAAAATAAACTTGTGGCCGCCGAGGAGAAATTTGTAGCCTCAACCGACAGTGGGGACTATTCAATGCTGATGACTCTCAAGAGGGAGTATAACCTATTGCTGACTGACTCCGCTAGGAAACTGTTGCTATACAGACAGGTGACGATATTTGATAAAGTTGACAAGAATGGGAAAACGTTAGCTTATCTAGCAAGGGCTGAGGCAAAATCCAACAGCATTGCGGGAATATCTGACGAGAGGGGATCGGTAACGGGGGGGGGGGGGGGCGGAAATTGCCCAGCGGTTCCGGGAGTATTACTCTGCCTTGTATTCCTCGAAGTCCAGCTACCGGGAGGAGGAATTAGATGTCTATTTGGACCGGATTGACTTCCCGGTGTTGGCCCCAGAGATGCGGGAGTCCCTGGACGCCCCCATCACTGTGGAAGAGGTCGCGAATGCAATTAAGGCACTCCCTGGACGGAAGGCACCAGGCCCCGACGGAATGCCGGCCGAGTGGTACAGACTGGCGCAGGAGCAAGTCGCGCCTAGACTACTAGAAGTCTTTAAGTTGGCGTTAGAAAATGGAAGCCTCCCCGCCTCCTTTAGCGAGGCACATATAGTTCTTATTCACAAAGAAGGGAGACCCTCCGATACCTGTGCCTCGTACAGACCCATTTCCCTCTTAAATCAGGATGCCAAAATATTAGCCAAAGTGTTAGCTACCAGATTAAATCGAGTCATACTACAAGTCGCACCACGGGGATAAATCTGCGGAGACTGATGTCGAACCTTCAAATTGTGCATGATAATTGTGGGGACCGGGCGATTGTTACGCTTGACAATGAGAAGGCCTTTGACTCGGTGGAGTGGGCCTTTCTGTGGGCTGTACTGGCTAGAGTTGGGCTCCCCGAAAGTTTTGTAAATTATATTAAATTATTATATAGGCGCCCTACGGCCCGCGTTCGGGTCAATGGATGCTATTCTGACCCCTTCACATTGTGCAGAGGAACCAGACAGGGGTGTCTGCTGTCGCCACTGTTATTTGCACTGGCCATTGAGCCTTTGGCAATCCTGATTAGGAACTCCTCAGCCATCACGGGGTGGAAGCTGGGTGCGGTGGAAGAGAAAATCTCGCTGTACGCAGATGATACCCTACTATACCTGGCCGACTGCCATGCATCTCTAGATGCTGCCTTAGATATTATTGATACATTCAGAAGATTTTCAGGCTTGAGAATTAATTGGAATAAATCCAGCTTGATGCAAGTTGATGTCTGTGATCCCCTTGGTATCTCCCCGAGATCCCAGCTAAAGGTGGTACGGGAATTTAAGTATCTTGGGATCATGGTTGGGAAGCTCCCTGGTCTATTTGTGCCCCTCAATATATCACCAGTTATTGCAAAATTGAAACAGAGAGTCAGTCAGTGGGCGGGTCTTCCACTGTCGGTCATGGGGAGGATAAACATATTCAAGATGATCTTTCTTCCAAAACTATTATACATCTACCAGGCCTCTCCCATATTGCTCCCCGCTTCTCACTTCAAGGCGCTGGAAGCAATTATCTTCGGCTTTATTTGGGGGCACGCCCCTCCTCGGTTAAATAGACAGGTCATGAAAGCACAAATAGTAGATGGCGGGCTGGCTGTGCCGAACATGAAAATGTATTTTTATGCGGCCCAGCTGCTATACGCCCATTGGTGGATTAACCGACCGGGGGATAATCCGGTGATACATTTGGAGGAGGCGGTGCTGGGCTCCCCTGGGCGACTATCCTCCCTGCCGTATAGGGGTACCAAGGGACTTAGGGAGGCGACCACATGTATGAGAACGGTCTGCGGTGTCTGGGGACGGGTGGCTAAACTACGTGCGAAGCCTGGAGAGTGTGAGGTGTATTCCCCCTTCACCCCCCTCTGGGCTAACCCTGGGCTTCCGGAGCTCGTGACTATACAGGATCCACAGTTCTGGAGTGGGAGGGGGGTGCATCAGCTGGGCCAACTATACAAAGAAGGGGTACTGGTGTCCTTCGATCATCTCAGGGAAAGCTTCCACCTGTCTAACCGGGATTTTTTCCGCTACCTGCAAATCAGACATGCCCTAAACGCTCAGTTCTCCAGGGTGGGCCCACAGGTGTCGGTCTCGCGGGTGGAGGAAATGGTTAGAGACTCGAACCTTAAGAAACCGGTCTACACACTGTACAAGACCCTATTAGCTGAGCTGGGATCCCCTAGGGAAGGGATTGAGATGAAGTGGCGGGCTGTAGACCAGAGCCTGGACCAGGATGATTGGGAGGAGGTGCTGGACAGTTTGCATTCCTCGGTGGTTGAGGCGAGAGAATGATTCAGACCAAATGGATCCACCAGGCGTACATTACCCCGGTCCGTCTGCACAGGATGGGACTCCTGAATAGGGACACATGTCCCAGATGTGAGGGTGGTAGTGGCACATGGATGCATATGACTTGGTCATGTGGAATACTTGCTGGCTATTGGGAGGATGTAATGAACCTGATCAGCAAAATAGTGGGATGTCACATCGGGAGTTCGGTTTCGGTGTGCCTTCTGGGGGTGGTGGGGCCACTGTCGGAGCTCCACTCTTTGAAGACATTGCTCCGGTTGCTGCTCTTTTATGCCCGGAAGTGCATTCTGTTAAACTGGTTAATCAGAAGCTTGCCATGTATAAATTGACATATCAGGCGAGCGGTGTGCCAGACAAATTCACCAAGGTATGGGACCCTTGGCTACAGTGCCAGGACACGGCCTCTGATGATGGCTGAGAAGAGAGTGTGGCGCATCACCGGGATTGTGGCTCTTGTGGCGATACCCGGAGCTGGGGGATAGGATGGTGGATCGGCATCCAATCCTGGGGGGAGAGGGAGGGAGGTTGGAAGTTAGCTTCACGGGACAAGCTGAATACTTTGAGGTTCTTCTAATCATCCTCTGCTCCTTTGGTCCCCCAACAGCGCTCTTACTTGATAGAGCTCGAGTCCTGTGTGAATGTCTGTGTGGTGTGAATGTTTTAGGCGCCTGCGGCGTCCTGTTGCTTTACCGAATATCATATCTCAATGTATGTCATGTTTGGTTTTTGTGTTTCATGCAAACAAATAAAATAAAAACTTTCAAAAAAAAAAATCTCACTCCTGTTGAGTTGCATACTAGTGGGGTTCTCAGCCTGATGTGTCTTCCAGACTGGCTACTGTTGAACAGATTATTGCGAGGTCTTAGCGCGTAAGGGCCCTGGTAAGAAGTGGTACCTGACGCCTAATGTTACCGTTTTCCCTAATGGGAACTGAGGAGTTTATGAGTCTGTGTGACTATACCTCGTCTGATGAAGGGGAGCGCTTTTCTGATTCAGGCTCATCTGATGAGAGACCAAGGGGTCATGACGATTCTGGCTCTGACCCCTGGGACCCGGATGACACTGACAGATTATTGACCCAGACCTTGACGTTCTGTCTATCTCTCTCCCTGTTGAGGCTCCCAGGCAAAAAGGGGAGCTTTTCCATACAGCAAAATCTCGTTTGGAATTCCAGAGCAGGCACACTTCCATAACCTTGTGCTCAAGGAATGGGAGCGCCCCAGTAAACTTCCCGGGGCTCCAAAGTTTTGGTATAGGAAGTAACCCTTTCCTGCTGAGGTGGTTAAATGTTCGTCATTTCCCCCCCTCGTGGTGGCTGCCCCGATTTTAGGGCTATCTAACACCTCTGTCTGCATTCCCCTGATTCTACTACCCCGCGGGATGCTGAGGACCGGCGCATTGACCAGCTGGCCTTCCACGCCTTTACATGTGCGGGGGCGGCGCTGCGCCCGGTCTGTGCCTCTGCTATTACTGCTGTGGCCACTAGAACCCTTATTAGAAATATGCTTGATAGTGCCCCTGATGATTTGCCTTATGAGCTGTTTAATGCACTCTCCAGTTGTGATGTTTTTGTAAATTTTGTCCTATCAGCATTGGATGACACCATCAGAATGTGTGCCAGAACTTCTGCCCTCGTGGTGGCTATACGCCGCTAAGTTTGGCTGCGCCAGTGGGCCGCTGACAATGCTGCCAAGAAGGCCCTCACTGGTTTTCCCTTCAAAGGACTGCGTCTGTTGGAGACCACCTGGACCTTTCTTGCTAAGGGAGGCAGGTTACCCCAGCGCAGGCGACAACCTCGGCCCTTTGGGGTCAGGGTTCCTTCCAAGATTCATCAGATCCCGGATTCCTCAGGACCCTGTGTCAGCTCAGGAGCTAGTACAAGCGGTGCAAGGCCTCCTGGAGCTGGGGATCATCTGCCAGGGGCCTTTAAGAGAATAAGGCAAGGGCTTTTATTCCAACCTATTCACAGTACCCAATATGGATGGTTCTGTCAGGTTCATCATGTACTTAAAGATTCTTAACAAGTTTTTGTCAAGGGCAGGCGCTTTCGCATGAAGAATCTGCGCTCGGCCATCTGTTCCCTGCGCCAAGGGGATGTCATGGCTTCTGTGGACATCAAATATGCTTACCTTCATATTCCTGTGTTCCCAGGTCATCAAAAGTCCCTCAGGTTCACTCTGATGGATCAACATTACCAGTTGTGGCCTTGCCCTTCGGCTGCTCCCAGGGTGTTCACCAAGGTGTTGGCTGGCGTGATGTCTCTATTCAGATGTTAGGGTGTCAGCGTGGTTCCCTATCTGGATGACATCCTCTTCACTTCCACAGTCTGCATCAGGCAGAGTTGGATACTCAGCTGGTGGTGCCCATTATGGAGTCATTTGGATGGGTGATCAACCACCCCAAGTCCTCTCTGTCCCCTTCCTTGGTAACTCCATTACTAGGAATGAATCTGGATACAGTTCAGGCAAGGATTTTCCTTCCTCAGCAGAAGGTGGACAATCTGATTGCACAGGCTCAGTCCCTCCTAGCTTGTCTCCATCCCTCCATCAGGCAGGGAATTCAGCTGGTGGGCCTGACGGCGGCGTCCTTCGAAAAGGTACCTTATGCTCAGTTCCAATTGAGGCCTCTGCAACTTCACCTATTGTCTGTATGGGACAAGGACCCAGCATCCCTGAACAGGGTCTGTGTGCTCTCCCCCCTGGTCAGGAGGTCCCTCTTGTGGTGGATGGACTTAAGGAACCTGTTGGGGGCAGATCCTTTCTTGCCCTTTCCTGGGAGACGGTCACCATGGATGCCAGTCTATCAGGTCGGGGGGGGGGTTTCTGGAAGTCCCTGCGGTTCCAGGGGAGGTGGGGCCCTCAGGAGGCCCACACACCCATCAATATCTTGGAGCTGCAAGCGATCAGGTTAGTTCTGGCTCGCTTGACTACTCATCTTTAGGGCCTGCCTGTTCAGTTGGCGCTCGGACCCAGGCGGCAGTTGCCTACCTCAATCATCAGGGAGGGACCCGGAGCAAGAGGGCCCTCCAGGAAGTGTCTCTGATCCTGACCTGGGTGGAGGCCAATGTTCCCTGCATATCAGCGGTGTACATTCCGGGGGTGAAAAATCTGCTGGCAGATCCTTTGAGCAGGGGGACCTCTCGCTAGGGATCATGGTCCCTCTGCAATGGGGGGTTCCAATCTCTGTACAACCAGATGTGGATCTGTTGCGTTCCATCACAATCACAAGCTCCCGACCTTTGTCTCCCTGTCCCAGGATGCTCTGGCCTTGGCCACGGATGCCCTAGCAATGTCATGGCAGGACTTTCAGCTCCTGTATGTCTTTCCTCCATTCCCCCTGCTGGGCAGGGTTATGTGCAAGATTGCTCTGGAAGGGGTGCCAGCAATTCTGGTGGCCCCCAGGTGGCCATGAAGAGTGTGGTTCGCAGACGTGGTGCAGATGGCAGTAGACCAGTACGTTCTGCCAAGGGTGCCAGATCTGCTCACTCAGGGCCTTTTTAAGCCATCCCAATTTACAAACTCTGGCCTTGACTGCCTGGCTGCTGAAACCTCCATCTTGATGGAAAAAGTGCTTGTCCGCCTCGGTGGTTGATACCATGGTGAAGGCTAGGAAGAAAACTTCTTCCATCTATTACAGGGTATGGTGTGAGTCTAGGTCTCTTCCCTGTCGGGTGTTTTCAGTCCCCAGGGTTCTGGAGTTCTTACTGCATGGTTGGAGTCGGGACTCCAACTCAGTACTCTGAAGGGTCAGGTTTCTGCCCTGTCTGTCTTCTTTCAGAAGTCTTTTGCTCAGCATTCTTTGGTTAAGACTTGCTTTCAGGGGGTTACTCAGTTGCGTCCCCCACGTAAACCTATGGTCCCTATTTGGGATTTGAACTTGGTTTTGTCTGCCTTGCAGGGTGCTCCCTTTGCTCCTTTTCAGGATGCTGCTCTGGCTGTACTTACCCTCAAGGTTGTCTTTCTGGTGGCTATTATTTCGGTTAGGCGTGCGTCTGAGCTGGCTGCTCTGTCTATCCAGCCCCCATACTTTGAGAGACACCAGGATAAGGTGGTGTTCCGCTTTAAGCCGGACTTTCTGCGTAAGTTGGTGTCTGCTTTTCATTTGAATCAAGATATTGTTCTTCCTTCATTGTGTCCTAATCCTAGCAACGCTAAGGAAAGGGTTTTGCATTCCTTGGATGTGGCCAGGTGTCTGAAGTATTACCTGGTAGTCACTGCGTCCTTCAGGAAAACTGATGCTCTTTTTGTGGTCCCTTCTGGGCCCAGGAAGGGTTTGGCTCCTGCCAAGTCTACTATTAGCAAATGGATCTGTCAGGCCGTGATTCAGGCCTATTCTGCTAAGGGGAAGAGTCCTCCCTTCCGCCTTACTGTTCATTTTACTCATGCTATTGGTGCCTCTTGGGCCTTCCAGCACCATGCTTCTGTTGAACAAGTTTGCAAGGCCGCTACTTGATCTTCTGTTCATACCTTTTCAAAGTTTTACAAGGTTGATGTTAGGGCCTCAGCTCTGCTGTTTTTGGCCGAAAGGTTTTGCAGGCGGCAGTGGTTTAAACTGTCTGCTGTTACCTTTTTTGCTGGGGATCCCACCCTACTTTATGGACACTGCTTGGATGTCCCAAGTGTAAGTATTATATCTGGAGCAGGACGTACTGTATACTAAGAATAATACAATTTTGTGAAATACTCACCTGTAGAATTGGTATTTATAAGTATACAGTACGTCCTGCTCCACCCCACCCTGGTTTTTGCTTTTTTCTGGATCCCCTGTTTGGTGATTGTTATCATTGTTATAGTTACCAGTTTGGGTGGTTAATTTCTCCCGGCTTCTCGTTCACTGCTTTTCAATGCTTGGGGATTTGTGGGAGGTCCCGGTTATTTGAGGGGCCGGGAGGAGCCTGTTTTACATGTCTCTGCAGTGCAGCGCCATCTGGCGGAGGATAACCCAAGTGTAAGTAATATACCTGGAGCAAGACGTACTGTATACTTATAATACCAATTCTACAGGTGAGTATTTCACATAATTGTATTTTTCAGTCCCTTTTCATCTGCTGGGCGGTCCCAGATGTAGATCTTTTTGCGTCTCGTACAGCAACCTTCTAGCAATAGCAACAGACACACTGACCTTTCCTTGGTCAGCATTCAAGCTTCTCTATTCGTTCCCTCTGTTTCCACTTCTGGGTCTTGTACTAAAGAAGACCTGTCTTGTACAAAAGCCTGTGAGGGAGTTCCAACCATTCTGGTGGTTCCTCAATAGCCAAGGAGACCCCAGTTTACAAGTTCTGGCTTTGACGACCTGGCTATTGAAACCTCCTCCTTGACAGAGAAAGGTTTATCTGCCAGAGCTATCCAGACCATGATTCAGGCCTGAAAGCAGACTTCATCAAATATTTACTACAGAGCCTGGCGAGTATTAATCCTTCGGTGTGAATCTAGAGGTTTTGCATGCAGAATGTTTTCGGTGTCCAGAATTCTTTAATTTTTTCAATTAAGCACTCTAATGGGGCGGGTATCTGCTTTACTCATCTTCTTTCAGAAACTCATTGCCGAGAAAAAACTTATTAGGACGTATTTGCAGGGGGTCGCCCATGTGCGTCTTCCATGTAAGCCTCTTCAGCCAGTTAAGTTTTGTCAGGGTCCTCCCTTTGAACCGCTGGCAGAAACATCACTAGGATTGATGACACTTAAGATCATTTTTCTAGTGGCAATTACTTCAGTACGGGAGATTTCTAAACTAGCAGCTTCATCGATTAAGCCTCCTTATTTAGAGTTGCATATGGACAAGTCCGTCTTCTGTTTTAAGCAGGATTTTCTTCCTAAGGTGGTTTCCCCTTTTCATTTTAATGAAGAGGTGGATCTCTGCTACTTGAGCCTTCTGTAAGTCTTCACTTCTTATTTATTATAGGGAAGGGGCCACGGAGGGATCTTCCACCAGCTAAATATACCATCACCTGATGGATTAGACAAGCGATGATAAGGGCATATATCTCCAAAGGGAAGAATCCCCCTTTTCACGTTACAGCTCATTCTACTTGAGCTATTGGAGCTTCCTGGGCTCAGCACCAGGCCTTGCTAAAACAAATATGCAAAGCTGCTACTTGGTCCTCAGTGCATACATTTACCAAATTTTATAAGGTAGATGGTAAAGCTTCAGCAGATGCCACCTTTGGTAGGAAAGTATTACAGACATCAGTAATCTAAAGATTTTGATTTTGGAATAGCTTACTCTTCATTAAAAATATTAATACTTGGAATCCCACCCTGAAGTAATGGCACCGCTTTTGGAGCTCCCATTCGTTACAGTTTCCTAATGGCTTGGAGTGGAATAGTAGAGAAAATACAATTCTGTGATTCCCACCTGTAGAATTGTTTTCTATATCCTCTCCAGGATGAAAATAAACTGAGAGAAGCTGAGAGGAAGCTATCTTATCTCTCCTTGTCTCCAACAATGACATAGGGCTTCATAGGATGCCTTATCCTCCTGAGTGGTTGTAGCTACTGCTTTTCAGTTACTGGATTGAGGAGGTACAACCAGAAGTATATATAGGCTGGGAGGGACCACGCCTTCTGCCTTGCAGTCCACTTTCTTTATTTGAGAGTTAATCCATTTGTTACTGATTCATGACGCCCTGGAGTGGCTATAGAAGAGAAATCAATTTTTCAGTTGAGAATCACAGAATTTTATTTTTTCTTTCTTGGCAGCCGATCCCTGTGTGGCAATGTTTGAAAATTCGGTCTCATGGTATAGAACAATTAACCCAAATGTTTGGTATAAAGCCAAACCTAATAAGGAGACTACAAAAGCGTTTAGGTAATTGGAGAATACTCAAGCTCTAGTTATCAAACTGTCTGGCAAGAAAGGGAGGTGGGGGGACATTGTAGTGATGGGCACAGAATAATATAAGGTGATATACCTGCAGATTTCATCCAACCAAAACTGCTAGAGGGCCTCTGCCCCCAACCTTGCCAGGGGTACCCTAAAATTACAGTAGCCGGTTATGCTAGCCCATTAGGGTCACCACCAAAAGTCCTATTCTTAGTATACAGTACGTCCTGCTCCAGATAAGAATCATTACACTTGGGTATTACTCCGCCAGATGGCGCTGGACTGCAGAGACCACAAAATTGGCTCCTCCCGGCCCCTCAAATACCCGGGACCTCCCACAAATCCCCAGATCTTCTCTGCAGTCTGGACTGCAAAGGACAAGAAGATGGCTCTCTCTTCTCACAGGTGAGCAGGGCTATTAGTCTGTGGCTCTGTAGGACTATTCCCACCCATTCCATTATTAATGTGCCTCCCAGCCTTGGCTGCGCTGGTCCGGGTGATGGTAGGCAGCACCGCTGTCAGGTGCTTAGGAGCGCTGCTCCACTGCAATCCCCCACCAAAGGTATAGGCTTATGGTGAGCCTCTATGGGATGCCCCTCCTGCCCTATTGCCCCTTGCCCCTATCTATCGATGGGCCCTCTGTAAAGTGGCCGCTGCCCTCCCTTGTAGCTCTCGGTGGGGGGGGGGTGTCTATATGCCTTGGTGTTTTCACTGTATTGTGTGCTTCTTTCGGTGTCGGTCTCCGCGCTGACTTGGTTGCACTGGTTGCGTTTTGAAAATGCCGCCGCCACGCGCGCTCCTTTGTGCTCCGCGGTTGGCGGCGGCATTAACTCAGGCGCTGTTGCGCGGTCATTGGCTGCTTGTCACGTGTGCTGCTTCGCACTCTTCGGGGGGGCGGGGCCCGCGGTTGGCGCATTCCGCGTCACTGTCTCCATGGCCCGCCCCTCAAGGTATACACGGCGCCATTTTTCGCTGGATTCGGCTGCTGCATGACTGGGGGCGACTTTGTTTACCCTATGTCTTTATACTAGTCACTTATGGGGTTCTCTTTGTTTGTCTTTCAGACGGGTCGAGCTCTATTGGTTTCTCCCGGCTCTTCTCCCTCTATTTAGTTATTAAACTTTTGAGGCCTAGTGTGTAAATTACTCCCACTTCCCTAGCAGGCTATTGGGGCATCCCGGGTTGCTTTTATAGCGTGAATCCCTATCAGCGCGTAAGGCCTCTGCTAAAAAGCGGCACTTGACGCCTGATGTCACTCTGTTCCCCATGGAGGCTGATGAGTTCTTGGAACTGTTTGGTTATACCCCCTTGGAAGAAGGGGAATTATTCTCTGAGTCATCTGATGAGAGGCTCAGGGGTCATGATAATTCTGGCTCTGACCCCTGGGCCCCAGATGATACTGATAGGCTGTTGGCTCAGATTTTTGAGGTACTGTCTATCTCTCCCCCGGCTGCGGCCCCAAGGCAGCAGGGGGAATTGTTTCATATGGCTAAGCCACGTTTAGAGTTTCCTGAGCAAGCCCATTTTAATAACCTCGTGCTCAAGGAATGGGAACATCCCAGCCGGCTCCCAGGGGTCCCTAAGAGTTGGGATAAGAGGTACCCCTTTCCTACTGATGTGGTGAAGCGCTGGTCATCCCCTGCAGAGGTGGATGCCCTGGTCCTAGGGTTGTCCAACACCTCTGTTATGCATTCCCCTGACTCTACTACGCTGCGGGATGGTGAGGACCGGCGTATTGATCAGCTGGCGTCTCATGCCTTTGCCTGCGTGGGGACGGCGCAGCGCCTGGTCGTGTGGCAGAACCTCTGCCCTTGTGGTGGCTATACACCGCTCGGTATGGCTGCGCTAGTGGGCTGCTGACAACGCTGCCAAGAAGGCTCTCACTGGTTTCCCCTTCAAGGACTACGCCTGTTTGGGGACCGCCTGGACCTGTTTGCTAAGGGAGGCAGGTTACCCCAGCTCAGGCGGCAGTCTCGGCCCTTTCGGGGCCAGGACTCCTTTTCTTCCCCCTACCGTGGAGCCAGACAGGGGAGGGGGGTCTCCCTTACTGGGGCCCGAGGAGATTTCTGGGGTAGGGGCCGAGGACGTGGGCGCCCTGGCTCTTCCTGGGGCTCCAAGCCTAGGTCTTCTCCCAAGCCCCCTCAGGCATTAAGGGGCGCCCTCACCCATCCGGGTGGGGGGACGGCTTCAGCATTTTGCTCACGACTGGAGGCTTCATGATTCAGACCGGTGGATTCAGGAGGTAGTGTCCTCCGGTTACAAGATAGTTTGCTGCCTGGCCACCCCCAAGATTCATCAGATCCCAGATCTCTCAGGACCCTATGTCAGCTCAGGCTCTAGTTCTGGCGGTGCAAAGCCTTCTGGAGCTGGGGGTCTTCTGTCAGGTCCCCTTACGAGAAAGGGGCAAGGGGTTCTATTCCAACCTTTTCACCGTGCCCAAAAAAGATGGGTCAGTCAGGCCCATCCTGGACTTGAAGATCCTCAACAAATTTGTCAGGTGCAGGCGCTTTCGCATAGAAACTTTGCGCTCTGCCCTCAGTTCCCTGCGTCGAGGGGACTTCATGTCCTCTGTGGACATCAAGCATGCTTACCTTCATATTCCTGTGTTTCCAGGTCATCAAAGATTCCTCAGGTTCGCTCGGGAGGATCAGCACTACCAGTTTGTGGCATTTCCCTTCAGTCTCACTTCAGCTCCCAGGGTGTTCACCAAGGTCCTAGCTGGAGTGATGTCTCTGCTCAGGTCTCAGGGCATTCGCGTGCTGCCCTATTTAGACGACATTCTCATCACTTCTCAGTCCCTTCAACAGGCAGAGCGGGATACTTAGCTAGTAGTGTCCACGATGGAGTCATTTGGCTGGGTGATCAACCATCCCAAATCTTCCCTGTCTCCCTCCTTGGTAACTCCTTTTCTGGGAATGAATCTGGCTACAGTTCAGGCAAGGATTTTTCTTCCTCAGCAGAAGGTGGACAGTCTGCTAGCCCAGGTTCAGTTCCTGCTATCCTGCCCTCATCCCTCCATCAGGCAGGGAATGCAGCTAGTGGGCCTGATGGTGTCGTGCTTCGAGGCGGTCCCTTATGCCCGGTTTCACATGAGGCCTCTGCCACTCCACCTCTTGTTAGTATGGGACAAGGATCCTGCGTCCCTGAACCAGTTCCTTGTGCTGCCCCCCCCTAGTCAGGCGGTCCCTCTCGTGGTGGCTGGACTCCAGGAACCTGTTGGTGGGCAGATCCTTTCTGGCCCCCTGCTGGGAGACGGTCAACACGGATGCCAGTCTGACAGGTTGGGGGGGCTTCTGGAAGTCCCTCCAGTTCCAAGGGCGGTGGGGCCCTCAGGAGGCCCACACACCTATCAACATTCTGGAGCTGAGGGCGATCAGGTTGGTTCTGGCTCACTTGACCCTACACTTTCGGGGCCAGCCTGTTCAGGTCCGCTCGGACAAACGGACGGCGGTTGCCTACATCAATCATCAGGGAGGGACCCGGAGCAGGGGGGCCCTCAAGGAAGTGTCTCTGATTCGGGCCTGGGTGGAGGACAATCTTCCCTGCATGTCAGCTGTTTACATTACGGGGGTGGAGAATCTGCAGGCAGACTCTCTGAGCAGGGGGACCTCTCGCCTGGGAGAATGGTCTCTCTGTGGCAGGGTGTTTCAGTATCTGTGTCACCGTTGGGGCCAACCAGATGTGGATCTGTTTGCGTCCCGTCACAACCACAAGCTCCCGACCTTTGTCTCCCTGTCCCAGGATCCTCTGGCCTTGGCCACGGATGCACTAGCAATGTCATGGCGGGACTTCCAGCTCCTGTATGTCTTTCTCCCATTCCCTCTGTTGGGCAGGGTTCTGCGCAAATTAGCTCAGGAGGGGGTGCCAGGAATCCTGGTGGCCAAGAAGAGTGTGGTTCGCAGACAAGGTGCAGCTGGCAGTAGATCAGTATGCTCTGCCCAGGGTGCCAGACCTGCTCACTCAGGGTTACGCCATCCCAATTTACAAACTCTGGCTTTGATGGCCTGGCTGCTGAAACCTCCATCTTGATGGAGAAGGGTCTGTCTGCCTCTGTTGTCGAAACCATGATAAAGGCTAGAAAGATGTCTTCTTCTTCCATTTTCTATAGGGTTTGGTGTGCCTACATTGACTGGTGTGAGTCTAGGTCTCTTCCCTGTCGTGTGTTCTCTATTCCCAGGATCCTGGAGTTCCTGCAGCATGGGTTGGAGCTGGGGCTCCAACTGAGTACTCTGAAATGTCATGTCTCTGCCCTGGCTGTTTTCTTCCAGAGGTCCTTTGCCCAGCATTCTCTGATCAGGACTTTTTTCCTGGGGGGGTTACCCATGTGCGTCCCCCACGTAAGCCTATGTTGCCTGTTTGGGATTTGAACTTGGTCTTGTCTGCCTTGCAGGGTGCTCCCTTTGAACCTGTGCAGGATGCTGCCCTGGCCATTCTTACTCTCAAGGTTGTCTTTTTGGTGGCTATAACTTCTGTTCGCCGTGTTTCTGAGTTGGCGGTGCTTTCCATCCAGCCCCCCTACTTTGAGAGACACCAGGACAAGGTGGTGTTTCGCTTCAAGCCAGACTTTCTGCCTAAGGTAGTGTCTGCCTTTCAACTGAATCAGGACATTGTTCTTCCTTCCTTGTGCCCTAATCCTGGTAATGCTATGGATAGGGTTTTGCATTCATTGGATGTGGTTAGGAATCTGAAGTACTATCTGGTGGCTACTGCACCTTTCAGAAAAACTGATGCTCTTTTTGTGGTTTCCTCTGGTCCTAGGAAGGGTTTGGCTCCTGCCAAATTTACTATCGGCAAATGGATCCGTCAGGCTGTGATTCAGGCCTATTCTGCTAAGGGGAAGCATCCTTCCTTCCGCCTTACTGCTCATTCAACTCGTGCTATTGGGGCCTCTTGGGCTTTTCAGCACCAGGCTTCTGTTGAACAAGTTTGCAAGGCCCCTACTTGGTCTTCTGTTCATACCTTTTCAAAGTTTTACAAGGTTTATGTTAGGGCCTCAGCTGATGCTGCTTTTGGCCGCAAGGTTCTGCAGGCGGCAGTGGTCTGACCTGTCTTTTGTTGCCTTTGGGGATCCCACCCTACTTTATGGACACTGCTATTGGATGTCCCAAGTGTAATGATTCTTATCTGGAGCAGGGCGTATACTAAGAATAATACAATTCTGTGATTACTCACCTGTAGAATTGATATGAGTATACAGTACGTCCTTCTCCACCCCACCCTTGGTTTTGCATTATCCTTGGATCCCCTGTATGGTGATTGTTATCATTGTTTATAGTTACGGGTTGATTCTGTTATCTTTCTTCCGGCTTCTCGTTAACTGCTTTTCAATGCTGGGGATTTGTGGGAGGTCCCGGGTATTTGAGGGGCCGGGAGGAGCCAATTTCGCAGTCTCTGCAGTCCAGCGCCATCTGGCAGAGTAATACCCAAGTGTAATGATTCTTATCTGGAGCAGGACGTACTGTATACTCATAATATCAATTCTACAGGTGAGTAATCACAGAATTGTATTTTTGACTACCTGAAAGCCCCATGCCTGATCATGCAAACTTTCTATGCTCTGCCCAGGGACTATAAACCCAACAACAATATTGAAGCCGCAAGCAGCTCATCTGATGCATGTTCCATACCTCTTCTCCATTTCCTGCTACGCTTGGTAGAAGCTGTAACAGGCTTGTGCCATGACATGCCCTTCCCATTTCAGCCATAACCTAGAAATTGAGGCAACGTTAAAATACACAAATATTTTCATATAATCAAAGATTTCTAAATCCTTTTGAATGGTGCAGTTTACACTGTTACCAAGGTGAATAAAGTAGGAGAATGTTGGTGTATGCCTGGACAGGTCACTCTGATCCCTAAAGTATACTTCAGCCATGTTTCATCTATTGCACTTTGGAGGGTAGGTTTGAATACTCTTTTTAGTTGAATCATGGCCACAAACGCCTAAACATGTCCATTCATTTAAGACCTCATCCTCCAAAAACTCTGGAGCTTAATGGCTCTAAAGAAAGAGGGTTTTACAGTACATGTCTCCCTGCTGTTTCACCCAGATGTGATCTTTGAGACAGGTGACATTGGCCACTTTAAATGGGGAGGAAGCACACACACCTGCAGGCCATTGTTATGTGCACATGCATGCCACTTTCTCACCCGGATTCGATTCTGGTTACAGGTGAGACATTGGCCACTTTGAATTGGGGGGCGGGGGTGCTGTATTTAAGCTCTGCTCAGCCAGCATTCATGTAGCCTGATGAAGTGGGGGGATACACCCACGGAACACGTGGCTCCTGGTGCTGTAGGCGGTGGGGAGACCCTTTACTGGCCTACCTGTGATACCTTGAGTATATTTTGGTTGGATATATTTTTGCGCTGTATTTGGTATTTAATGGTTGATTGATACTAGCATCTATATTGGTGAGGTATTTTGTGGTAATTTTTATATTTCTTATGGGGTATTTAGGTATTGGGTATATATGTAGGTTTTATTTGTGATTATATATTGTATTTGTGTCTGTTGATTGGTTGCACTTTGCACTTTACAGTTGTTTGATGTAGGATCCGGATCATAGGTAGGATTTGCACTGATGAGATCACTTGTGTTTATGTGTTTTTATATATAGATGCTGATTGATATTTGTGCATGCCAGTGCTCTCCCCATCGCCTACACACTTCCATGTTTGTTTGTCTTATATGTATTGTCTGATTATGTGTTTTTTAAGGGATTTTAATTGTGTAGTGGTCATGTGCAGTGACTAATTTAGTGATATGGAATAAAATATATTTTTTTGACAAATTTTTTGAGTGCCTCCCTCTATGATTCTGTGTTTTACAGTACATGTTAGACTTGTAACCAGCTTTTACACAGGAATTGCCAAATACATTATGGCTGATACGTGAGACAAAATTACCTCTAATGCCTGGGACCAGGATACTAGGTGGAGCTCCAGGTGTGGGGTGCTGCAGGCAGGAGCATGTGGATGTTAAAACCAAGGCAAGAATCTTCACACATGCTCGCAGGGATAGACAATATTCATTCAGTCAACATAACTGCCAGCTGCTGCAAATGGCAACCAAAACCCACATCGAATGGAAGAAAGTCTGCACTATGGATAGTAATTGGTCCATTGTCTGCAGGACAGCTAAACACTGCATCACCTGACCTACATATATGCTTTGTAAAGCCTTAGGCTCCTTTCACACCGCTCCGTTTTTGCGTTGCATTGCGTTTTGTTTGTATTGCGTTGCCATAGACTTCTCTGGAGTTGCTTCGGAAGTGAGGCATGCAGGACTTTTTCAACGCAAGCTGCTAGGTGTGAAAGGGGCCTAACATTCAATGGTGCCTCCTGCAGGTACAAGCTTCACCATTGATTACCTGATACACAGGAAGATGCTCATTTTGCCTACCATCAAACCTTTCCTCCGCCCTTGTGGTGTTGTAAAATGTGGCAGCAACCTACATCAACCATCAGAATAGAAACCAGAAACTCTGTTATGCAGGAGATTCAGGACTCTGAACACTGTGGATCGACATGGTGTGCTTATTATTTGTTTATTTACTAAGCACCATCATCTTTGTCAATGTAGAAGTGATCAGTAGTAGTGATTACAGATGGGGTAGAACATGCAGTAAATAGACTATTACAAATGCGGTGTTACAGAGTTCACCATTATTATTTTGAATACCAGAAACAGTAGGAGAGAGCCCTGCCCTTTAGAGCTTACAGTCTAAAGGATAAGGGATGGAGACAAAGGGGAAGGATCACAAACAGTCCGTATAGAGTTTTGTGCCATGTGCGCTTAAAGCAGAACAAAACCCACCAGTGACTGGCCTGGAATCTAAAAGATGCCCCACTGTGTGAAACCCCCCCAGTTTGTCCATAAATACTCACCTTTCTTTGCTTCAAAGGAGCATGCACATGCTTTCATCCAATGGGGGCCGTCTGCTGTGACTACATCAGTCCGTAGACAGCTCTCATTTTTTTTGAAAGGCTTCGGTGGAAGCTCCCCAATCAAGTCAATGGGACTACGTCATTTAGTAGGTGGCTGTCATTGGACAAGAGCTCACGAATGCAAGGTGAGTTTTTTTGGGCGAACTGGGGGGTTTCACTCAGCGGGGCAATTTGGGATGCCTCTGGGGACTTGGAACAAATCCTTTGAAAGTAAAATGCCTGGGTTTTTCTCTGCTTTAAGCCAGATTGTATGCTTGTCTAAATAATTGCGTTATTCTTAGTATACAGTACGTCCTGCTCCAGATATAGTACTTACACTTGGGTTATCCTCCGCCAGATGGCGCTGCACTGCAGAGACATGCAAAACAGGCTCCTCTCGGCCCCTCAAATACCCAGGGACCTCCCACAAATCCCCAGATTTCTCTGCAGTGCCCACTGCGAAGACATAAAGTATCACTCTCTCGCAGGTGAGCGGGGCTATCAAAGCCTGCGGCCCTGTTGGACTATTCCCACCCGTCCTCCCTGTGATGTGCCTCCCAGCCTGGGCTGCGCTGGTCGGGTGAAGGTAGGCAGCACCATGTGTACTTACGGAGCCATGCTCCACCGCAGTCCCCCACCAAAGGGTAGGCGGTTTAGGCTGATGGTGAGCCTCTAGGGGATACCCCTCCCGCATTATTGCCCATGCCCCGTGTAGCGGTGGGCCCTGTACAAAGGGTCGCCATCCTCCCTCGTTCCCCCCGTAGCTCGGAGAGAAAGAAAGGGGGGGTGTGTGTGTGTGTGGTCTCGGTGTATTGTGATTACGCGCTTTTGGCCTTAGTATTGTCCCTTGACTTGTATACTTGGTGTCAGATGCCGCGCTGATTTGCATTTTTTATTTGTATCTGCCGCCGCCACGCGCGTCTCTTTCCTTCATTGGATGTGCTGCGCCGGGCGGCGGCGTCGCCTTCATTGGCAAATCATCTATCCTAAGTGTGTCATACACTTCGCTCCTCATGACAACGTGGACTACTGTCTTAGAGTTTTGCGCTCTTCGGGGGGGCAGGGACCTGGCTTTGCGCGCTCCACGTCACGGGCCGCTCTGGCCCGCCCTTCGAGGTTCGCTTGGCACCATTTTGATAGTAGTCGCACGCGGTAACGTTTTCCCTCCTCCCTTGGTCTGTAAGTGCCCTCGCAGGTGATTTTCATGCTCCTTGCTTACTGCGCATGGTTCTGACTCCCTTTTTTCTCATTGTGTCTTTCAGATTGGTGAACACCATTGGCTTCTCCCGGCCCGGTGTAAATTATAGCGGGCCTTGTAAAATTCTCCCACTTCCCTAGCGGCTCTTTGGGGCGTCCAGGGTTGCCTATAGCATAAATCCCTGCTGGCATATTGTGCCTAAATAATCACCAAATGGAGGCATCTCAGAATTATGTGACTGGGGTCCCTCTGGGACAAGACCGGCTGTGTATAGCGTGTGGACAACCCCATGCTGATGCTGACAGGGCGCGGGTCTGCGGACCCTGTGCCGAGCAAGCACTGGCCCTGCAATCAGGCTTGCCAGTGGCTGCACCTCGTTTCAATTCACCTATTTCCCCATGCTTAAATCTCACTCCTGCTGAGTCGCATACAAGTGGGGATTTGCAGCCTGTTGTGTCTTCCAGACTGCCTACGGCTGAACAGATTATTGCGAGGTTGTCAGAGCGCAAGGGCCCTGGTAAGAAGCGGCACTTGACGCCTCATGTTACTGTTTTTCCTATGGGAACCGAGGAGTTTACTACTCCGTGTGACTATACCCCTTCTGATGGAGATCTATTCTCTGACTCAGGCTCATCTGATGAGAGGCCGGGGAGTCATGACGATTCTGGCCCTGAATACTGGGCCCAGTGTGACACTGACGATTTGTTGATTAAGGTCTTTAAGGTTCTGTCTATCCTTCCCTGGTGAGGCCCCCAAGCCGAGAGGGGAGCGTTTCCATACAGCGACAGCAAGCTTGGAATTTCTAGAGCAGGCTCATTTCCATGCTCTTGTGCTTAAGGAATGGGAATGCCCCAGTAAACTTCCAGGGGTCCCAGGGGACTGGGATAGGAAATACCCTTTTCCCCCTGAGGTGGTTAATTGTTGGTCATCAACCCCCCGTGGTGGATGCCCCGATCATAGGGGTTCCTAACCCCCGCTTTATTACAGCCCCTGCTTATAATACCCTTTGGGATGCTGAGGACCGGCGCATTGATCTGCTGGCCTCCCACGCCTTTTCTTGTGCAGGGACGGCGCTGCGCCCGGTCTGTGCCGCGGCTATTACTACAGTGGCCGCTAGAACCCTCATCAAAAAGATGCTTGATCATCACCCTGAGGATCTCCCCTGGGATGTGTTTAATGCACTCTCCAGTTGTGATGTGTTTGTAAAATTTATCCTATTAGCGTTGGATGACACCATTAGAATGTGTGCAAGAACTTCTGCCCTTGCGGTGGCTATACGTCGCTTGGTCTGGTTGCGACAGTGGGGTGCTGACGATGCTGCTAAAAAGACTCTTACTGGGCTTCCCTTTAGAGGGCTACGCTTGTAGACCTGTTTGGTAAAAAGGGTAAGTCACCCCAATGCAGGCGGCCATCTCGGCCCCCTTGGGGCAGGGGCACCCCTCCCCCCCCCACCATAGTGTTAAACAAGAACCAGGGGTGTCCTTCCTGGGGGCTCGTGCAGATTCCTGCCCCAGGAGCGGCAGACAACGCCCTGGCCCCTCCGGCGGGGCTAAGCCTAAATCTTCCACCAAACCCCCTCAAGCATGATGGGGCGCCCTCGCCCGTCTGGGTGAGGGGATGGCTGCAGCACCTTGCTCTTGTCAGGAGGCATCACGCCTCATTCTGGTGGATTCAGGAGGTAGTGTCCTCCGGATACAGGATAGAGTTTGCTGCACGAACCCCCCCCCCCCAAGATTATCAGGGTACTCCTGGTCCCTGCCTCTGTTCAGGTGTTGGAGGCAGGGGCCGCTACATCAACCTTTCCGCAGCCCCCCGAAAGGATGGGTCAGTCTGGCCCATTCTGGATTCACAAGTTTTCTGCAATTCTCCAATTACAGGCAGTTTCTGCATGGAAACTCTGGGATGGGCCATCAGCGCCTTGCGCCCTGCGCCCAGGGGGCTTCTTGCCGTCTGTGGAGCTCAAAGATGCTTCTGTTCACTTCCCTGTGTCTTCTGGACACCGAGGCTCTTCAGGTTCGTGTTGCAAGTTCCAACACTGCTAATCTGTGGCCTTTTTATCTGGCCTCTCTTCAGCTCCCAGAGTGCTCACCAAGGTGCTGACGGGGGTGATGTCTCTGATGAGACCAAGGGGCGTCCGCGCTATGACCTACCTGGACGTCCTTTTTCACTTTCCAGTCTCTACGTCAGGTAAGTTAGTTACTCGGCTGGTGGTGTCCGCTGGGAGTCATTTGGATGGGTGATCAATCACCCCAAGTCCCCTTAATTGGTAACCTCATTCCTAGGAATGAATCTGGATTCAGTTCAGGCGAGAATCTTCCTTCCTCAGCAATAAAGTGGACAGTCTGGTTGCATGGGCTCAGTCCCTCATTGCTGTCCCCGTCCCTTTACCAGGCAGGGATGCAGTTGGTGGGCCCGTTGGTGGCTTGCTCAGAAGTGGTCCCTTATGCTCAGTTCCCCCTGGGTCCTTCTGCAACTTCTATTGTTAGTACAGGACAGGGATCCAGCATCCCTGGAGCAGGGTCTGTGTGCCTTCCCCCCTGGTGAGGAGGTCCCTCTTGGAGTGCGTCCCCCATGTAATCCTATGGTCCCTGTTGGGATTTGATTTTGATTCTGTCTGCCTTGCGGGGCTTTTCCCTTTGGTCCTATTTAGGATGCTGTCTGGCTGTTCTTGCCTTCAAGGTTGTCCTTCTGAAGATACACCAGGATACTGTGGTGTTCTGCTGTAAGCGGACCTTATGCCTAAGGTGGTGTCTTATGTTCTTTGATTCAAGAGATTATTCTTCCTTCTGTGCCTTATTCCTAGCAACGCTGAGGAAAGGGTTCTGCATTCCTTGAACAGGTGTTGAAAGTTTTTTCCCTGGTAGTCACTGTGTCCTTTAGGAGAACTGATGCTCCTTTGGGACTACTTACACTCCATCCTTAATGTACCCGATCTCGTCTGATCTCGGGGGGTTAAGCGGCTTTGGTCCTGGTCTTTTCTTGGATGGGATGGTTCCTTCTGGTCCTAGGAAAGGGTTTTTGGCTTCTGCCAAGTCTACTGTTAGCGATTAGGATTCGCCAGGCTGTTACTCAGGCCTATTCCACTAAGGGGAAGAGTCTTTCCTTTTTGCTTTACTTCTTATTCTACTTGTGTTTTGGTGCCTCTTGGGCTTTTCAGCACCAGGCTTCTGTTGAACTAGTTTTGCTAGGCCGTTACTTGGTCTTCTGTTCATACCTTTTCAAAGTTTTACAAGGTTGATGTTAGGGCCTCAGCTCATGCTGTTTTGGCCGCAAGGTTATGCAGGTGACAGTGGTTTTAACTGTCTGCTCTTGCCTTGTTTTGTTGGGGATCCCACCCTACTTTGTGGACACTGCTATTGGATGTCCCAAGTGTAAGTACTATATCTGGAGCAGGACGTACTGTATACTAAGAATAATACAATTCTGTGAAATACTCACCTGTAGAATTGATATTATTTGTATACAGTATGTCCTGCTCCACCCCACCCTGGTTTTTGCATTATTCTGGATCCCCTGTATGGTGATTGTTATCATTACCAGTTGGTGGTTAAATTCTCCTGGCTTCTTGTTCACTGCTTTTCAATGCTGGGGATTTGTGGGAGGTCCCTGGGTATTTGAGGGGCCGGGAGGAGCCTGTTTTGCAGGTTTCTGCAGTGCAGTGCCATCTGGCAGAGGATAACCCAAGTGTAAGTACTATATCTGGAGCAGGACGTACTGTATACAAATAATATCAATCTACAGGTGAGTATTTCACAGAATTGTATTTTTAAGCTTTGAGATTTGGTGGAATTGAGTGGAGGGGACATTCCAGAAAATTATGGCACATGTGAAGGGTGGAGGACAGGAGGTAAGAGGCAGAGCGAAGAGTGGGTCTAGGTTTATATTGTATTAGAGATGAAATGTAGGCAGGAGCCCCTAGTCTGGGTGGGATATAACCTGGGGATGCATGAGGACACAACAGGAGGTGACTAGGGAATAAATGAGTTTTAAATGAAAGAGCAGTGTCCAGAATGACTCCTAGGCACCAAGCTTGGGGGTTTCAGTTATTGTATAATTAACAGAGATTGATGTGTTAAAGAGGGGAGGGAAGTTAGATGGTTGGAAGATGACCAGGTCTGTCTTGTTCATGTTTATCTTGGGGTAACAAGATGACATGAAAGAAAACTTCCATGATAGTATTATCTTATTAATGATTTTAATTCAGAACCTCGTTCGCATATGGGTTGTTTTTGTACTGTAGCTCTAAATCTCCTGCTATAGGGTTGATTCATTACCGTATTTTTCCTGGTATCCTGCTCGGATCTCTTCATCTTTATTCTTCACGATTGGGTTATCCACCACAAGGTGGCACAGTCTACTCGTGGCTCCTCCCGGCTCATATAAGGGCAGCAAATTCCCCATAACTCCCAGAGTTTCCTTGCAGTCTAGGCTGCAAAGACAGAGGATTGTCTCTCTCTGGATTATCGCAGGCGAGTGGGGCATTCCAAGCCCGTCGGCCCTGCAGGCCTAGCCCCACCTGTTCCGGGACGCATCCTGCCTCCCAGCCCTGGCTGCGGTTCAGGTGACGGTAGGGGAACACCTGGGGTCGGGTGTTCACAGAGCTATGCTCTGGGCCGCAGACCCTATACCCGAAGGGTAGCCGGCCATAGGCAGTGATGAGCCTATATGGGGGGGGGGGAACTTTTGGGACCCCTGATTGTTTTTCCCACTTGCTTTGTTAGGAGATGTCCGTGGATATGTGTTGTTGTGCTTTACTTTACTGCCATTCCCGGCTGTGCGCTTCATCCCCTGCGCCCAGAGTCTCCCCTCCTCGGCCTGGGCTGTCGCTGCTGTGTGGTCCGTGAGTCCGTTTCCTATTCATACTGTGGTTATATTTCTGTGGTGCATGCGCTGTGGGGTGCTTATGTGGGTGTCTTTTTATGTCTTGCAGGCTGGTCCCATATTGCCTTTTGTGGTTCCTCCCGATCCATCCACCCCCCTCCTTTTTTTCTGGTCTTGGGGGCTATTTTGGGGGGATTGTCTGGGGTGGGCCCTGAGTGCCCTTAACCCCTTATTATTGCCTATCAATCACCATAATGGAGGCTTCTGGGGATAGCGAGCTTGGGGGCCCTTCGGGGCGGGCTAAGCTGTGCCTCTTGTGCGGTACATCCCCTTTGAGCAGTCGCAGAGCTGTTTGTGTCCCCTTTGCCCAGAGTGTTATTGCAAAACAGGACGGGGCGAGCGCCACTCTCCCCAGTCCTATATTCCAAGTATACAGCACGTCCTGTTCCAGACGATTCCTTACACATGGGTTATACATCCACAAGATGGCGCTGGACTGCAGAAAACAGCTTGTGGCTCCTCCCGGCCCTATATAAGTCGGGGACCTCCCACAAATTCCCCAGTTCATTTCTGCAGTCTGCGCTGAGAAGATAGAAGATAGCTCTCTTGTGGCGCAGGTGAGCGGGGCTTATGGCCTGCGGCCCTGCAGGACTATTCCCACCCGTTCCGTAATATATACTGCCTTGGCTGACAAGGTTCGGGTGAAGGTAGGTTAGCAAGCACCAGTAAAATAGGTGCTGAGGAGCTATGCTCCTACCGCAGTCCCTGCTCCAACAGGGTAGGCGGTTTAGGTTGATGGTGAGCCTTTTTGGGATGCTCCCACTGCCTCATAGGTTTTGCCAGGTTATCCTGTGCAGTTAAACCCTATTCACATATATATTTCCGCCTCCACCCTCACTTCTCATATTAGTCCTCTGGGCGCCTTTTTCCCTGGGAATTCTGCTGTTATCCTCCCTCACTCTCCGCTTGGGAGATCACCGGGGGGGGGGGGGTCATCTAGTGATTTAATACTGTATTTCACTCTTGTCATATTTTAGTGTTGGTAACTTTATAATACGCCGCCGTGCTTTGTACTGCGCTCCGAGCCTGGCAGCCCCATTCACCTCAGAGCTGCCGGGCAGCTATTGGCCAGCCGGATCACGTGGGCGCGTTTCCCGCTCTTCTTAACTCACAACTCCACGGCCCGCCCCTCGAGGTCTGCGGACGCCATTTTGTCTCCTTGCTGCGTGCTGCTGGCTCTCTGCGGTCTGTGAGTAACCCAGGTGGGGTGATTTTTTCTATAGCTTTTTCTCTGCCTTATTCTCATGGGAATGTTTGATTATCTGTCAGGCAGGTGAAAACTTCAGTACTGTGGTTTTCCCCGGCCATCTTCCCTCACTAACTCCCACTTCCCTAGCGGTTTTTGGGGCATCCCGGGTAGCTCTTCAGCGTTAACCCTTGCTGGCCTATTGTGCCATTCAAATCACCATATGGAGGCTTGTGGGGATAATGGGCCTGGGGTTCCTTCGGGACAAGCCCGGGTATGTGTTGCATGTGGGGTATCCCCTATTAGTGATAATGTCAGGGTGTGTGTACCCTGCGCCCAGCACTGCAGTCTGGGCTGTCTGTTACTCCTGGGGGTGCGCCCCCTCTGGCCTCACCCACCCCCCCCCATGCTTACATCTAACCCCCACTGAGGGGCATACTAGTGGGGAGTCTCAACCTGATTTAGCTGAAAAACATCTTGCTGGGTCTGCCCCGCGTAAGGCTTCTGCTGAGAAGCGGCATTTATCACCCGTAGTTTCCCTCTTCCCTGTGGAGGATGAGGACCCTTACTCATTCCCAGGTCCCTACCCCCTTGAGGAGGGGGAATTATTTTCTGATTCCTCTGCGGAACGACCTAAGATATATGGGGGCACTGGGACTCCCTTTGGGGAAGTCCCGTGGTCCCCTGTTGACACTGACAGATTGCTGAGTCATATTTTTGAAGTGCTTTGTAGTTCTCCCCCGGCAGTGGCTCCTCAGCAGCAGGGTGAGCTTTTTCATACTGTTAAGCCACGCTGGGAGTTCCCTGAGCAGTCTCACTTTAATAATCTAGCGCTCAAGGAATGTGAACGGCCTAGCAAGCTGCCAGGGGTGCCTAAGATTTGGGACAAGAGGATGCGTCAGTTCTAGGGTTGTCCAAATCTGTCATGCATTCTCCTGACACTACTTCCCTGCAAGATGCCGAGGACCGGCTTTTGGACCAATTGGCCTGTCATGTCTTTGCCTTTGTGGGTATGGAACTGCGCCTGGTTTGTGCCTCTGCTATTACGGCTATTGCCATTAAAGGAGTGCTTAAGTGTCTTTTGGATGGGGCATCTGAAGATGCGGGTAGAGAGGAGTATAGATCTCTCCTGCTTTGTAAGGAATTTATTGCATATATCCTCTCTGCCATGATTGATGCCATTAGAATGTGTGGTAGAACTTCTGCCCTGTTGGTGGCTATACGCCACTCTGTCTGGCTATGTCAGTGGGTAACTGACAATGCTGCTAAGAAGGCTCTTACTGGTTTTCCCTTCAAGGGCCTGCGCCTCTTTGGAGAACGCTTGGATTTGTTTGCTAGGGGTGGTAGGTTACCTCAACGCAGGAGGCCATCTCGGTCCTTTTGGGGGACAGGTGCCTTTCTCCCATCCTTCGGTGGTTCCAGAACTAACCGTGGAGTCTCTTTTACTGGGGCCCGCGGAGACCATTGGGGAAGGGGCAGAGGATGTGGCCGTCCTGGCCTCTCCTGGGGTGCCAAGCCCCCTCAGGCACCCTCACCCATCCGGGTGGGGGGGACGGCTTTGTTTTTTTGCTCACGTCTCAGACCGGTGGATTCAGGAGGTACTGTCCTCCGGTTACAAGATAGAATTTGCAGCCTGGCCGCCCCCAAGATTCATCAAATCCCGGATGGCTCAAACCCCCCTTTTAGCCCAGGGTCTGCGCCTTACTGTCCAAAACCTTCTGGAGTTAGGGGTCATCTGCCAAGTGCCCTTAACCCTTTCGCTGCCAGCCTACCTGGAGTTTTTGTCACCCTTGGTGCCAGACCATTTTGAACTATTTTGCGCTCCCCATGTTCAAATGTGATTTTTGAAGGGATTTCCAGGGATTTCCCAGGAAAATGATATATTGTTTTTTTCAGAAGAGTCTGGGCTTCAACATGCGATGTCTTGTTTGGCCTTTTTTTTGTGTATTCTCAATACTTTTGGGTGAAATATGTGCAAAAAAATAAAAAAAAATCTATTTTTTGCAATTTGTAGTGTTTTTTTGTAATAAAAAATGTAAGTTTGTCAATAAAATCTTATTGCGTGTGAAACCCCAATTTCTCCCGGTTACAGCGGTTCCACATATTTATAGGTAGACACCCTTTCCTGTCCAGGAGACTCCCCCAAACTGAAACAGCGCTTTAGGGGTTTTTCAGAAAAAAATACAACTGTGATATGCACTATGTGCACCTTGCAGTTTTTCCAGAAAAATAACCCTTTACATTTGAAATACCCCCAACAAACTATATATTCTCTGGAAGTACACACCTCAAGCTTTCTAAGTGTACCAGGCTTGTTGATGTGGCCACAGTTTTCCCTCAAGTAATCCCTCAATGTATTCTTTGGTTGCAAAGAGTTTCCCTAAAAAAAGGATAAAAAAGCAGAATCAAAGCAACATTTTCCTAAAAAAACTATATACACACAAGAAAAAACAAGTATAATCTGAAAAAGCAACCTCCCCCGAACAGAACGATACCCAACATGCATAGCTACTGTCAAGGGAAGAGTTGCCAAACACCCCAAAGTAAAGCATGCGCATAACGGTAATTTTTCTTGAAAATTTCAGCTCTGCAGACAAGGTGCACACCTTGCGATTTTTCAACCAAAACAACCCTTTTACATTTGGAATATCCCCCATAAACCATATATTCCCTAAAAGTACACATGTTAAGCTTTCTAAGCGTACCCAGCTTGTTGTAGTGGGCTTATCTTTCTGGAATTGATCCCTCAAAGGATTCTTTGGTTGCGCAGGGTTTCCCTAAAAAATTTATAAAAAAGCTGAATAAAAAACACCTTTTCCTAAAATATAAATATGCAAACCAGAAAAAACAAGCTAAGTCTGAAAGCGCAAGGTCCCCCGAACAGAACAATACCCAACATGCATAGCTACTTTTAATCCTTTTAATTGCCAGCCTACTTGAGATTTTGTCACCCGTCATTTTTCCCCATTTTGCGCCATGTTTTGCGACATTTTTGCTGGAATTTTCAGGAAAATTATATATATATATATTTTTTGCAGCAGAGTTTAGGCTTTAACATGTAAATGTAAATTTTATTCTGTTTTTTTACAATATTATTGATATTAAAAAAGTAAATAAATGAAATTTTTTTTTAGAAAATTGCCTCCTTTTTTTTAAATAAAAAATGTATTTTATTAAAGAAAACCGTATTGCATGTGAAAGCCCCATTTCTACAGATTAGAACGGTACCACATATTTATCGGTAGCCCCCCGTTCCTGCCCAGGAGACCCCCCTAACTGAAACAAGTACTTTATAACATTTACAAATAAAATACAACTACCATCCACACTACAAAGGGTTAAATCGAGAAAAAAAAATGACATAGGGTCCCCCCTCCCAGGGGGGGGACCCCATTTTTTGGGGGGGATTTTTAAGGGTTAAAAATCAAAAAAAAAAACGACATGGGGGCCCCCTTACCCAAAATAACCAGCCCGGGACCAGCTATGCAGGGCTTGTAGGAACAGGGCACAGGGGCCAGCTTTTGTGGCCCCTGGCCCTGCAGGCTACAAAGCCCGCATAGCCCGTGGGCCCGGGCTCTTCTGCCCCCCCCTGGCCTTTGGGGAGGCAGGTAATGGGGGTGCCAAGGGTTAATGGCAAGTCACTCGCTATTGCAGGTGACTTGCCATCCCCCAGCCTTGTGAACTGATATAGGGGTCTTGTGGACCCCTTACCAGTTCACAAGGGGTTAAATGTAAAAAAAAAACACCACACAGACGCAGAAAAAAATATTTTATTATTATTATTTTTTTTAATACTTACTTCCCATCCATCTTCCCCTCCCAATCACTGGCTTCTGCTCATCTGCTGGAAGCCTTTTATAGCTGCTGGGTGACAGAACATAAGGGGTTAATTAAAAAAAAAAAAGACATAGGGTCCCCCCTCCCAGGGGGGGCGGACCCCATTTTTTTTTTTTATTTTTAAGGGTTAAAAACCCTTAAAAATAAAAAAAAATGACGTGGGGTCCCCCTTACCCAGCATTACCAGCCCGGGACCAGCTATGGGGGCTTGTAGGCACAGAGTGGGGGGGCCAGCTTATGTGGCCCCCCCACCCTGCAGCCTACGAGCCCACATACCCTATGTGGGCCCGGGCTCTTCTGCCCCCCCCTGGCCTTTGGGGAGGCAGGTAATGGGGGTGCCAAGGGTTAATGGCAAGCCACCCGCTAGCACAGGTGGCTTGCCATCCCCCCAGCCTTGTGAACTGGTATAGGGGTCATGGACCCCTTACCAGTTCACAAGGGGTTAACAGTAATAAAAAAAAAACACCACACAGATTAAAAAATAACTTTATTAAAAAATAAAAACTTTTTTTTACTTTACTCACCTCTGATCCTCAGCTTCTGTGTCCCTCGCAGCTCTGATGACAGTTATTGTCATCGCTGGCCAGTGGAGGAGGGAGGCAGGTGATCAGATCATCACCTGCCTTCCTCCTCCTGTGGCCAGCGATGACAAGTGTGAGAATCGCAGCCCGGAGCCAGGACGACACCCGGAGGTGTGACGTCATAAGCCCCGTCCAAAAGGGGCGGGGCTTATCGGCAAAATGGCGGCGCCCGTCGAGCAGGACAGGGAGAGGGCCTTTCAGGCCCTCTCCTGAAGCTGGAGAGCCAGGGGGGGGGCGATCGGAGGCCCCCCTGGTGAAGAGGAGACCCGGCGGGAGCAATCGATCACTAAGGTAAGTAAATGTCATTTTTATATATTTTTTTTTTTTAACATGTATTTCCGGGGCTGCTGAAGCGGGGGGGTGGCTATTCCGGGCTCTCCCCTGCACCCGGGGGGGCCTGGGTGGGGGATCGAAGCCCCCCCGGATGAAGAGAAGACCCGGCCGGATAGAACAAGGGGTCAGGTGAGTGTTTTTTTTTTTTTACTTTTACTGTAGCAGGGGGAAAGTCAAGCCCGTAGTTTCTACGTGCTTGGCACTTAAGTGGAGTGGAAGCAAGCACGTAGAATCTACGGGCTTGGCACTGAAAGGGTTAAAGGAAAGGGGCAGAGGCTACTATCCCAATCTTTTCACTGTTCCCAAAAAGAGGGGTCCATCAGACCCATCCTGGATTTAACCCTTTAAGTGCCAGCCTACCTGGAGTTTTTGTCACACTCTGTTGCCAGACCATTTTGCACTATTTTGTGAGTCTGAGCTTTAACATGAAATGTCTTGTTTGTCATTTTTTAGGTGTATTCTCAATATTTTTTGTCGAAATATGTGCAAAAAAATTAAAAAAATCTATTTTTTACAATTTGTAGTGTTTTTTTGTAATAAAAAATGTAAGTTTGTCAATAAAATCTTATTGCGTGTGAAACCCCAATTTCTCACAGTTACAGCGGTACCACATATGTATTGATAAGACACCTTTTTCTGCCCAGGAGACTCCCCCAAACTGAAACAGAGCTTTAGGGGATTTTCAGAAAAAATACAACTGTGATATGGGCTATGCGCACCTTGCAGTTTTTCCAGAAAAACAACCCTTTACATTTGAAATACCCCCCACAAACTATATATTCTCTGGAAGTACACACCTCAAGCTTTCTAGATGTACCAGGCTTGTTGATGTGGCCACAGTTTTCTAGAAGTAATCCCTCAATGTATTCTTTGGTTGCAAAGAGTTTCCCTAAAAAAAGGATAAAAAAGGAGAATCAAAGCCACATTTTCCTAAAAAAACTATATACAAACAAGAAAAAACAAGTATAATCTGAAAAAGCAACATCCCCCGAACAGAACGATACCCAACATGCATAGGTTCTGTCAAGGGAAGAGTTGCCAAACACCCCAAAGTAAAGCATGAGCATAACGGAAATTTTTCTTGAAAATTTCAGCTCTGCAGACAAAGTGCGCACCTTGCGATTTTTCAACCAAAACAACCCTTTACATTTGGAATATCCCCCATAAACCATATATTCTCTGAAAGTACACATGTTAAGCTTTCTAAGCATACCTAGCTTGTTGTAGTGGGCTCATCTTTCTGGAATTAATCCCTCAAAGAACTCTTTGGTAGCGCAGAGTTTCCCTAAAAAATGTATAAAAAAGCAGAATAAAAAACACCTTTTCCTAAAATATAAATATGCAAACAAGAAAAAACAAGCTAAGTCTGAAAGCGCAAGGTCCCCCGAACAGAACAATACCCAACATGCAGAGGTACTATTAACCCTTTTAATTGCCAGCTTACTTGAGATTTTGTCACCCTCTGTTGACAGGTCATTTTTCCCCATTTTGCGCCATGTTTTGCATCATTTTTGCTGGAATTTTCAGGAAAATTATATATATATTTTTTGCAGCAGAGTTTAGGCTTTAGCATGAAATGTCTTGTTTGTAAATTTTATTTATTATTAATTTTATTTATTATTAAGTAAAAAAAAATAAATAAATAAAAATTTTTTTTAGAAAATTGCCTCCTTTATTTTAAATAAAAAATGTATTTGATTAGGGAAAACCATATTGCATGTGAAAGCCCCATTTCTACCGATTAGAACGGTACCACATATTTATCGGTAGCCCCCTGTTCCTGCCCAGGAGACCCCTCTAACTGAAACAAGTAATTTTTAACATTTACAAAATACAACTACCATCCACACTACAAAGGGTTAAATCGAGAAAAAAAAATGACATAGGGTCCCCCCTCTCGGGGGGGGGGGGCATTTTTTGGGGGGATTTTTAAGGGTTAAAAATCCTTAAAAAAAAAAATGACATGGGCCCCCCCTTACCCAAACTAACCAGCCCGGGACCAGCTATGCAGGGTTTGGAGGAACAGGGCGCAGGGGCCAGCTTTTGTGGCCCCTGGCCCTGCAGGCTACAAGCCCGCATAGCCAGTGGGCCCGGGCTCTTCTGCCCCCCCTTGGGCTTTGGGGAGGCAGGTAATGGGGGTGCCGGGGGTTAATGGCAAGTCACCGGCTAGCGCAGGTGACTTGCCACCTCCCCCAGCCTTGTGAACTGGTATAGGGGTCATGGACCCCTTACCAGTTCACAAGGGGTTAAATGTAAAAAAAAAAAACACAGACACACAAAGAGAAAAAATATTTTATTATTTTTTTTTTAATACTTACCTCCCATCCATAGTGGAGCACTCTTTCAGCCTTTTATAGCTGCTGGATGACCGAAAACAAAAGGGTTAATTAAAAAAAAAATGACATAGGGTTCCCCCTCCTAGGGGGGGGGACCCCATTTTTTTTTTGGAATTTTAAGGGTTAAAAACCCTTAAAAATCCCCCCCAAAAAATGACGTAGGGTCCCCCCTACCCAGCATTACCGACCCGGGCCAGCTATGGGGGCTTGTAGAACAGGGCGCAGGGGCCAGCGTTGGTGGCCCCTGGCCCTGCAGGCTACTAGCCCACATAGCCACTAAGGGGGCGGGGCTTAGCGGCAAGATGGCGGCCGCCATCGAGGAGGAGAGAGGAGAGAGCCTCCCGGGCTCTCTCCTGAAGATCGGTAAGTCCTGGGGGGCGATCGGAGGCCCCCCAGGTGAAGAGGAGGGACAGCGGGAGCCAGCGCACACGCAGGTAAGTGAATGTCATGTTTATTTTTTTTTTTTTTACAGCTAGCAGCTGCTGCTGCAGAAGCGGGGGGGGGGGGGGCGGCCTATTCCGGGGGCTCTCCTGGAGCCATCCGACCCCCCACGGGGGATCGGATGGCACCAAATTAAAGAGGAGACCCGGCCGGATCCAACGAGGGGTCAGGTGAGTAATTTTTTTTTTTTTTTTTGCCCACTAGCAGGGGTAAATGCCAGCCACGTAAATTTTACGTGGCTGGCACTTAAGTGACGGAGAGGCAACCACGTAAATTTTACGTGGCTGGCATTTAAAGGGTTAAAGCGCCCCAACAAATTTGTCAGATTCAAACACTTTCGCATGGAGCCTCTGCACTCAGCTGTAAATTCACTACGCCCGGGGGACTTCATGACCTCTGTAGACATCAAGGATGATTACCTTCATATACCAATCTTTCCATGTCATCAAAGATTCCTCAGGTTCACTCTGGAGGATCAGCACTACCAATTTGTGGCCTTGCCTTTCGGTATCATCTCGGCTCCCAGGGTTTTCACCAAGGTGCTGGCGGTCGTGATGGCTCTGCTGGGATCTCAGGGCATTCACATCCTTCCTTACTTGGACGACATTCTCATCATGTCTCAGTCCTTCCAGCAGGCAGAGCTGGATACCCAGATGGTGGTGTCCACACTGGAGTCCTTCGGCTAGATGATCAATCACCCCAAGTCTTACCTGTTCCCGTCATTGGTGAGGTCCTTTCTGGGCATGACCATGGATACATCTCAGGTCAAGATTCTTCTCCCTCAGCAGAAGGTGGAGAGTCTTCAAGCTCAAGCAAGTCTTCTTCTGTCTTGCCCCCATCCCTTCATCCGGCAGGGGATGCAGCTGGTGGGTCTGATGGTGTCTTGCTTTGAGGCGGTTCCATGCGCTCAGGACCCTCCGGCCTTGGCCATGGATGCGCTAGCAATGTTTTGGAAGAGCTTTCAGCTCCTTTATGTGTTTCCTCTGTTCCCTCTGCCGGGCAGGGTGCTGCGCAAGATCCCCAAGAAAGGGTGCCAACCATTCTGGTGGCCCCCCGTTGACATAGAAGAGTGTGGTTCGCAGACATCATGCAGTTGGCAGTAGATCGGTATGCCCTGCCCAAGGTTCCAGATCTGCTCACTCAAGGACAGCTACGCCATCCCAATTTACAAACGCTTGCTTTAACGGCCTGGCTGCTGAAACCTCCATCTTGATGGAAAAGGGGCTGCCTGCCTCTGTTGTTAGTACCATGATTCAAGCTAGGAAGAAGTCCTCGTCCTCTATCTACTATAGGGTATGGCATACTTACATTGACTGGTGTGAGTCTAGGTCGCTTCCCTGTCGGGTGTTTTCTATCCCCGGGATTCTGGAATTCCTTCAACATGGTTTGGATTTGGGTCTTCAACTTAGTACCCTCAAAGGTCATGTTTAAGTCTTGGCTATTTTCTTCCAGGGATCTTTTGCCAACCATCGTCTGATTAAGACCTTTTTTCAGGGGGTTACTCACGTGCGTCCACCTCGTAAGCCTATGTTACCAATCTGGGATTTGAACTTGGTATTATCACCCTTGCGTGCGGCCCCTTTGTCTATTTTGACGCTTAAGGTAGCCTTTTTGGTGGCTATCACTTCTGTTAGGCGTGTTTCTGAGTTGGCGGCGCTTTCCATCAAACCTCCTTACTTTGAGAGACACCAGGACAAGGTGGTGTTTCGTTTTAAGCCAGATTTTCTGCCTAAGGTTGTGTCTGCTTTTCATCTCAATCAGGACATTGTCTTGCCTTCTCTGTGCCCTAATCCTAGTTAAGGAGCAGGTATTACATTCTCTGGATGTGGTTAGAACCCTGAAGTTCTATTTGGTGGCTACTGAACCTTTCAGGAAGACTGGTGCTCCTTTTGTTCTCCCTTCTAGGCCTAAGAATGATTTTGCTCCAGCTAAGTCCACCATCAGCAAGTGGATCCGTCAAGCTGTGATGCAAGCCTATTCTGCTAAGAGGAAGGAACCTCCTTTCCGCCTTACTGCTCATTCTACTCATGCTATTGGTGCCTCTTGGGCTTTTGAGCACCAAGCTTCTGTTGAACAAGTTTGCAAGGCTGCTACTTGGTCTTCTGTTCATACCTTTTCTAAGTTTTACAAGGTTGATGTTAGGGCCTCAGCTGATGCTGCTTTTGGCCGCAAAGTTCTGCAGGCGGCAGTGGTTGAAACTGCCTGCTGTTACTTTTGGGGATCCCACCCTACCTTATGGACTCTGCTATTGGATGTTCCATGTGTAAGGAATCTTCTGGAACAGGACGTGCTGTATACTTGGAATAATACAATTCTGTGATTACTCACCTGTAGAATTGGTATTATAAGTATACAGCACGTCCTGTTCCATCCCACCCTTATCATTATTCTTTGTTACCTTTGTATGGTGATTGTTCATTGTTCATTTGGGATTTTTGTTATTATTATTCTCCCAGCTTCTTGTGTTACTGCTTGTAAATACTGGGGAATTTGTGGGAGGTCCCCGACTTATATAGGGCCAGGAGGAGCCACAAGCTGTTTTCTGCAGTCCAGCGCCATCTTGTGGATGTATAACCCATGTGTAAGGAATCTTCTGGAACAGGATGTGATGTATACTTATAATACCAATTCTACAGGTGAGTAATCACAGAATTGTATTTTTACCTACGGCATCTCCAACACCCCCGCGCCTGCATTTAGCCCCCAGCGAGGGGGAAGCCAGCAGAGAGTCCCATTCGGACCTGGCGCTACGTGTGGCCAGCCTTGAGCGGCAGTTGTCCCGCCCGGTAAGAAGCGGCATTTGAAACCGGCTTATTCTCTCTTTGTGAATGATGAGGATGCTTATGAGGCCTTTGGTGGCCGTGACTCCATGGAGAGTTATTCCGACTCCTCCGGGGACAGCCCGGACTACTTTGACAGTGACCCCGGGTCCTCCTCAGACGTGGACATGTGGCTCCCTGATGACACGGAGAGACCTTCGTCGGCGGTTTTTGATACCTTGCACATTGTTCCCCCGAAGGCAGCCAAAAAGAAGCAGGGGGATCTTTTCTGCCCTGATAGACAGCGCCTGGTGTTTCCAGAGCAGGGTCATTTCTCCAAGATGGTTTTTAAAGTGGACCAACACCCAGGATTTTGACTATCCTGGGTGTTGGTCCACTTAGGTGGGGCACCCCGATCGGGGGTGCCCCGCTGTGTGAAACCCCCCCGATCGCCGCAAAAACTCACCTCTCCCCGCTCCCACGTGACCTCGTCCGGCCAATGACAGCGCTCAGAGCCACTCTGGTATGCGCGTCCAAAGCCGCTTGGACGCGCATACCAGAGGGCTGTCGTTGGCTGCGTCTCTCGCTTCCCTCTAACAGGGAGCGCGCCTGTGCCGGCCATTCACAAAACGGCCGGCGCGGGAGCGCGCCCTGCTAGAGGGAAGCGAGAGACGCGGCCGCGTCTCGCGCATGCGCCATTGGATCGCCAGTAAGGTAAGGATTGTGGGCCTCCTGGGGGGTTCCTCCCCGCGGGACATCCCGATTTCGGATGCCCCGCGGGGAGGGATCTGATCGGTCCGGGAATCTTATAGATTCCCGGGCCGATCCCCCCTGGGTGTTGGTCCACTTTAAGGAATGGGAGAGGCCTAACAAACTGCCTTCGGTGCCTAAGGGACTGGACAGACGGTATCCCTTTTCGGAGTTTGTCCGTCTATGGTCTTGCCCCCTGGAGGTGGACGCTCCTGTCCTGGGGCTCTCCAATACTTCTGTTATGCCGTCTCCCGACACTACTACTTTGCGGGATAATGCTGACCGGCGCATGGACCCACTCGCTTGCCACGCTTTCACCTTTGTGGGGGCTGGTCTGCATCCTGTCTGCGCCACGGCCATTGTCTCCATTGCCATTAAGAAGAAGGTAAGGTGCCTTGTTGAGGCCTCTAGATCCCGCAAGCGAGCGGACGAGTATAAGGAACTTTTGGCCTGCACTGACTTATTGCCTTTGTGTTCTCAGCCCTGGCTGATGCTGTCCGGCTTGGCGGTAGGGCTTTGGCTCTGCTGGTGGCTCTTTGTCTGTCTATTTGGCTGCGGCAGTGGGCGGCCGATGCTGCCGCCAAGAAAGCCCTCACTGGGATTCCCTTCTTGGGACTTCGTCTTTTTGGGGAGCGTCTTGATCTCTTGGCCAAGGATGGCCGGCTCCTTCAGCGCCGGAAGCAAGCTCGGCCCTTTCGGGGCTCTTCTTCCTTTCGTCCCTTCCTAGGGGGACAAGGATCTCCCTTCCCTAGTGGTCGCAGGGACAAGTTAGATAACGCAGTCGTCCCAATCCTTCCTGGGTGTCCAAGCCCAAGTCCCCCGCCAAGGCCCCTCAGGCAGGAGGAGGCGCCCTCACCCTTCGGGGTGGGGGGGGGCAGCTTCTGCTTTTTGCTCTCGTCTGTAGACAGCACGTCTCGGACTGGTGGATTCAGGAGGCGGTGTCCTCCGGCTACAAGACAGAGCTGGCAGCTTGGTCGCCCCCAAGATTTCTTCGGTCCTGGACTTCCCAGAACCCCTTGACGATGCAGGGCCTGAGGTTGGCCCTCCAACGACTTCTGTCGTCCGGAGTGATTTGTCCTGTGCCTCTTCAGGAACAGGGTCGAGGGTTCTATTCCAATCTTTTCACGGTGCCCAAGAAGGATGGCTCTCTGAGACCTATCCTGGACCTGAAGAGTCTCAACAGGTTTGTCATGTTCAAACATTTTAGCTTCGGCCCGGCGACTTCATGACCACGGTGGACATCAAGGATGCCTATCTGCACGTTCCTATTTTTCGGGGACATCAGAATTTCCTGAGGTTCGCCTTGGAGGATCAACACTACCAGTTTGTGGCACTGCCGTTCGGTATCCCTTCGGCCCCTCAGGTGTTCACCAAGGTGTTGGCGGGTGTCATGGCCCTCCTGAGGAGCCAGGGCAATTGCATTCTTCCTTACCTGGACGACTTGTTGATTGCTGCTCAATCTCTTCAGCAGGCCGAGTGCGACACTCAGGAGGTATTGTCCACTCTCGATGCCTTCGGTTGGGTGATCAATTATCTTCGACCACTCCGTCATTGGTGAGGTCCTTCCTGGGCATGACTCTGGACACTTCTCAGGTCAAGGTGTTCCTCCCTCAGCAGAAGGTGGAGGGCCTTCTGGCGCAGGGCGGCCCTTGCTGTCGTGCCCACACCCCTCCATCCGTCTGGGGATGCAGTAGGTGGTTCTCATGGTGTCTTGCTTCGAGGCTGTTCCCTTCGCCCAGTTCCACATGAGACCTCTTCAGTCTTTTCCGTTTGGGATCGGACACAGGAGTCCCTGGAGCAGGAATTTGCTCTGTCCCCTCTGGCCAGACAGTCCCTCTCGTGGTGGTTGGACTCGAGAAATCTTCTAGTGGGCAGGTCCTTTCTGCCTCCGTGCTGGGAGATTGTCACCACGGACGCCAGTCTGACCGGTTGGGGAGGGTTTTGGCAATCGCTGAACTTCCAGGGCCAGTGGGGCCCTCAGGAGGCCCATGTGCCTATCAATCTGGAGCTGAGAGCGATCAGGTTGGTTCTCTTCCAGTTGACTCCCCACCTATGGGGTCGTGCGGTCCAGGTCCACTCGGACAATCAGACGGCGGTCGCCTACATCAACCATCAGGGCGGGGAGCAAACGAGCCCTCAAGAAAGTGTCCCTATCTTGTCTTGGGCGGAGGAGAATGTTCCCTGCATCTCGACGGTTTACATCCCAGGGGTGGAGAACCAGGAGGCGGACTCCCTGAGCAGGGGGACGTCTCGTCTGGGGGAATGGTCTCTCAGCAAGCAGATCTTTCACGCCCTGTGTCGCCGCTGGGGTCAGCCGGACGTGGACCTGTTTGCGTCCCGTCACAATCACAAGCTTCCAAAATTCGTCTCTGTCGAGAGATCCCCTGGCCTTCACCACGGACGCCCTAAAAATTCCTTGGACGGGGTTTCGACTCCTCTATGCATTTCCTCCCTTTCCTCTCCTGGGTCGCGTGCTGCGCAAGATAGCCCAGGAAGGGGTGCCTACCATCCTGGTGGCCCCCCGCTGGCCGAGAAGGTGCTGGTTCGTGGACATAGTCCAGATGTTGGTGGATCAGTTATCGACGATCCAGGACTCCTCACTCAGGGACTATTACGCCACCCCAATTTACAAACACTGGCTTTGACGGCTTGGCTGCTGAAACCTTCATCCTGTTGGAAAAGGGGTTGCCAGCCTCGGTCGTGAGTACTATGATTCAGGCTCGGAAGAAATCTTCTTCCATGATTTATTACAGGGTCTGGCACGCTTATATTGCCTGGTGTGTGTCTAAGTCGTTTCCTTGTCACACCTTTTCCTTTTTACAGGATTTTGGAGTTCTTACAACATGGCCTGGAGTCGGGCCTTCAACTAAGTACCCTCAAGGGACAGGTTTCGGCCTTGGCAATTTTTTTCCAAAGATCTTTCGCTAATCATAGACTTATCAAGACTTTTTTCCAAGGAGTTACCCATGTGCGTCCGCCGCGTAAGCCCTTGCTTCCGGTGTGGGACTTGAACTTGGTGCTTTCCGCTCTACAGGGTCCCCCCTTTGAGCCCTTGTGTGATTCTGCTTTATCTATTTTGACTCTGAAAGTGGTCTTTTTGGTTGTTATCACTTCGGGGCGTCGCGTCTCTTGAGTTGGTGGCGCTTTCTATGAAGCCTCCTTATCGGGATAAGGTGGTTTTCCGTCTTAAACCTGAATTTTTGCCCAAAGTGGCCTCTGCCTTTCATCTCAATGAGGACATGGTCTTGCCTTCCTTGTGCCCTGCACCTTCTAACTCTAAGGAACGGACCCTCCATTCCCTGGATGTCAGGGCGGTTAAGTACTATTTGGTTGCTACAGAGTCCTTTCGGAAATCGGATTCTCTGTTTGTCCTTCCTGACGGACCTAGGAAGGGCTTACCTCCAGCCAAATCCACTATGAGCAAGTGGATCAGACAGGCGGTGGTGCAAGCGTATTATGCCAAGGGGAAGGAACCCCCTTTTCGTGTTACAGCTCGCTCCACTAGAGCTCTTGGTGCTTCTTGGGCTTTTCAGCACCAGGCTTCGGTTGAACAGGTTTGTAAGGCTACTTGGTCTTCAGTTCATACTTTTTCTAAGTTTTACAAGGTTGAAGTTAGGGCCTCAGCTGATGCTGTTTTTGGTTGCAAAGTGCTTCAGGCGGTAGTGTCATGAACTACGCGCTGTTGCTCACTGGGGATCCCACCCTTCTTGGACACTGGGGATCCCACCCTGCTTTTGAATGTCCCAATCGTGAAGAATGAAGATGAAGCGACCCGAGCAGGATACCAGGAAAAATACAATTCTGTGATTACTCACCTGTAGAATTGATTTTATTGGTAACCTGCTCTGGTCGCTTCATTTCACCCTTTTTCTGTTATCCTCTTTTGCCTTGTTATGGTGATTACCGTTGAGAGAGTTTATAGTGGGCTGTGTGAAGTAACATTGTCTCTGGCCTCCCGGCTTTTCTCTGTATTACTGCTTTTCAACACTGGGAGTTATGGGGAATTTGCTGCCCTTATATGGGCCGGGAGGAGCCACAAGTCTTCTTGCAGTTGACTGCGCCAGCTTGTGGCGGATAACCCAATCGTGAAGAATGAAGATGAAGCGACCCGAGCAGGATACTAATAAAATCAATTCTACAGGTGAGTAATCACAGAATTGTATTTTTGTTTTTTGTGAGTAAAACTTTTTCTCATATGTTTTTCCCTCAGTTCCTTTCAACACTATATTTAGTTGTGCAAATATTTTAAAAAGGCACAGCTAAATAAGGTGCTGAATTTAATCAGGCAAAATTATCAGGAGAAAAAGTGAGTAAAAAATATGGTACCGAATCAACCCTTATGCGTACTTAAAGTGGACCTTCACTCTGAATAAGAGTTTATCTTATATGTTTCCCACACCCTGTACATACAGATTGGCCACATTAAAAATCATCCTACCTGCATCTACTGCATGTTATGAGCCTTTAAACATCCAAGATGGCGGCTTATGGAAGCCTGCAAACAGGAAGTGCCTCCTGACTGTGCTGCTCTGCATTCTGGGACTGCTGACCTTTACCTGACCCCAGCTCTACTCTGTCTGAGCAAAGCACAGCTATAACCCCCCCCCCCCCCGTACCTTATCCTACTCTCCTCTACTCAGTAAGTGTGATGCTTCTGAGTCAAGATGGCAGCGCCTGTATCCTAAATTCCTCAACAGAGTTGCAGCCCAGTGGGGGAAAGAATAATAAGTTAGTGACTAAAAACTTAAAATATATTTTAGATGCTGGGGAACCGTTTTTTTAAGAGTTTGGGCTTTTCATTAAATCACGCTGAAGGTCCGGTTTAACATGGACCAATCAACATGATTTAACTTTCTGGTGATTGGTCCTCTTACCTAGGGCATTTCATGGGATGCCCTGCTGTGTGAAACCCCCTCCCCCCAATTGCCGACTCACATGTCCACCCTTCCCACGGTGCATGTGCAGGCTCTTGTCCAATCAACGCTTTACGCCGTGCTTACTAATGCACAAAATTGTGTAGTAAGAACACAAAATAACAGCCATGTTTTTCTTTGTAGGTATTCGCCAGAAAATCTAGAAAACATGGTGAACTGTGAATGTATAGCCTTGAACCAGTTGCTTTCTAGTAGTTACTGTAGGCTTTGTTCAATCTTTGTATCAATTTTACACTGTTGAAGCTTCTTCTGTGTGACTTCCAGGAAAAAGAATTTATAGGGAAGTACACTGTAAATCTTTTTTTTACTTGTTAACCTATTTTTTTTTTTTGCCAGAGGCTAAGCTTGGTACTCCTTATTCCAGAGCTGTCTTATATGACTGGAATTCCTGAGAAAATGAAAAAAGATTTTCGGGCCATGAAGGTAATTGGCTTTTTACCTTAAAGTAGACATCTTGCCTAGTGTACATCCTTAGAGGAACAACACACCTAATTTTGACCTTTTGGGGGGGTGGGCCCTATGCGGCAGAATCTTGAATTGTGATGCCCAGCTGTGTGTATCTCCCCGGAGGGTGCCCCATACACTCACCTTCCTGCCACTACCATTGCGCAGACTCAGACGAGATTGAGCGCGCGGAGCGTCCTGCTCAGCCAATAAGTGCACTCGCTATCACTTGGCTCCCTTTGCCTATGCTGACGCCGAAGGAAGCAGAGTGCACTGCCAGCCACTTCCCCCGCTCACCTTCTAGCCCTGTGTCATGCCTTCCTCGCCCATTCAGAAAGGGCAGACGCGGCGCATGCACAGCTAATGGTGAGCGGGATTTGACCGCAGCTCAGAGACGCAGCCAGGGCTCCAGGAAAAGTTAAAGGGCTTCCAGGGGGGCTCACTCAGTGTAAGCATATACCAATTCTAATGGCCCTGGCATCTTTTAAATTCCCGGGCCTGTAAATTGTTTTCTCTGCTAAGAATGGCTGTAGGTGGTCTATAACATATTCTTAGTTTCTCTTCCATTTTACTTCAGGCCATCAGAAGAATTCAGAGACGATTGGTTTAACCTCTCCTGAAGGGTGTGGTCTGCAAGAACAAAGGTGTGTCTCCACCTCCCGGGCCTATAACCACCTGGAACTGCAAGGACTTATATGAACTCCTCTCCCATTTACTTTTTGTTTTAAAGGAATTGTGCCTTGGAGGCAGGGGTAATGGAAACCTGACTGTTCCTTGGCCCTTATACTCCTTGGATCTGAATGAACCCACTTTGCCTCCGCAGCTAAGCTGCATTCGGATCAGGATGGTAAGGTAAGCGCTGTGGGGTGTCACCTTTTTGTTTTTTTAAAGAGTGACACTCCTGGCTGAGAATTCCGCGACAGGAAAAAGCAGCCATAAGGCTTTTGTCTGGTGAGCCTGATTGAGGGGAAATCATTTTATTGCTCTTCCCTTGTGTTTTTACTGGTTGAAAAATTTAAAATTTGTGCTCTTTTTTTAAGGGGGCTGAGTTAAGCGAGCATTGAATCTACCCGCTGCTATGGAAACATTTTTGGCTTAGCATAGCAGCAAGCACCGGTGTGTGGCTCTTTTCTTACCCCGCTCTCACTGGAAGATTTTCGGCCGGGCGAAGCGGCAAATACCGCTAACATCGCTGTTCTCCTCCGGCCGCTCACACTGCAACATTTTCAGCCGGGGCTAAGCGGCTAGTACCGCTAACATCGCGGTTCTCCTCTGGCCACTCTCAATGTAAGATTTTCGGCTGGACGAAGCGGCAAGTACCGCTAACATCGCGGTTCTTCTCCAGCCGCCTTCAATGGAAGATTTTCTTCTCCGGCAGCGCCGGTAGGCCTTTTTTTTAATGATTATGTGTATTAATGATATTTTATTCATATATAAATATGAATTGTTCTTGTTTTTAAAAATATATATGATTGTGGGATAAGACTGGAAATATATTGATGTGGTTCACCCTCTGAGGTCTCAGAATAGTCTTGTGACTATCGGAAACTGTTCACATACTAGGTTTTAGACCCCCTGGGAGGTAATCTAGTATTAATCACCATGACGGAAGCATCTGGGGTAATCTGATCTGGTCGTTGAGCAGATAGATTCACCCCATGTCCAGTATGCTAACAGACACTGGACGAGGATAGCATGGTGCGCAGTGTTATGCTACGGTAGTAGTGGATATGGAAGACAGTTGTCTCCTCCCTGCAAGGGTTCTGACCCTCGTTGCCAGTGCTCTCTGAGCTTAAAACCCCCCTGGCAGCCTTCAAGCAGACCTAAAACCTTAAGTCATATCAGGCTACTAAGAAGGTTTTGAAAAAAAAATTGAAGAGGATATTGTAGCTGCCATAGTCTCCCAGGAAGTTATCCATTCTTCTGACATAGTCATGCAGATTATGATTCAGGCCAGGAAGAAGCCTTCATCAATGATCTACTATAGAGTCTAGCAAGCATTATCTCTTGGGGCGAATCCAGAAGGTTCGCTGGTAGAATTTTTTTCTGTTCCCAGAATATTTGATTTTTTGGCAGAAAGGTCTTGATAAATGTTTTCAATTGAGTACTTTAAAGGGACAGATATATGCTTCATCTATCTTTTTATTCAGAAACCCATTGCTGTGAATAAATGTATCAAAACTGTTTGTATAGGGAGTCGCTCATGTGCAGCCTCCTCGTAAGCTACTTCTGCCGGTTTGGGACCTGAACTTTTTTATCAGCGTCCTCCTTTTGAACTATTGGCAGATGCATCATTAAGTTTATTGACTCTTAAGGTTATCTTTTTTAGTGGCAGGGTGGTTTCCATCTTAATGAAGAGGTGAATTGCCTTCCTTATGTCCTACTCCAGTGTCCGATAAAGAAAGGATTCTTCATTGCTGAATGTAGTGAAAAGCACTAAGATACTATCTCATTGCTACACAATCTTTCCGTAGCTCGGACTCCTTATTTTGTCATACCTGAGGGTCCACGGAAAGGTCTTCAACCATCTAAGTCTACCATCAGCGATGGATTAGACAGGCAGTGGTAAGAGCCTATATTCCCTAAGGGGAAGGATTCTTCTTTTAGAACTGCTGCTCATTTGACAACAGCTATTGGAGCTTCTTGGGCTTTTTAGCATCAAGCTTCAATAGAACAAGTATGCAAAGCCGCTACTTAGTTTTCAGCTCATACATTTACCAAATTCTATAAGGTAGAGCCTTTGGTAGAAAGGAATTACATGCAGTGGTAATTAGATGGTTTTGGAATGTCTTGTTCCTGAAAGGAGTAAGGGTTTTTGGAATGTCTTGTTCCTGAAAGGAGTAAGGGTTTTTGGAATGTCTTGTTCCTGAAAGGAATAAGGGTTTTTGGAATGTCTTGTTCCTGAAAGGAATAAGGGTTTTTGGAATGTCTTGTTCCTGAAAGGAATAAGGGTTTTTGGAATGTCTTGTTCCTTAAAGAAATAAGGGTTTTTGGAATGTCTTGTTCCTGAAAGGAATAAGGGTTCTTGGAATGTCTTGTTCTTGAAAGGAATAATGGTTTTTGGAATGTCTTGTTCCTGAAAGGAATAAGGGTTTTTGGAATGTCTTGTTCTTGAAAGGAATAAGGGTTTTTGGAATGTCTTGTTCCTGAAAGGAATAAGAGTTTTTGGAATGTCTTGTTCCTGAAAGGAATAAGGTTTGGGGATCCCACCCGAATTAGGGTACTGCTTTTGGAGGTCCCATTCGTCTCTGAATTCTTCTGATGGCCTGAGGTAAAATGGAAGAGAAAAGAAAATTCTGTGAGTACTCACCCGTAGAATGAATTTCTCTTCCATTATTACTTCAGGACATCAGACCCTCCCTGTCTGCTAGGTTACTATGTCCATGTCTTGGATGCCTAGTTTTAGTGAAGTGGTAAATATGTAAATAGTTGCTGTAAATAATGATCAGCATTACAAAAAAAATAAATAAACATACAGAGAGAGGAGTCTTGTATTTTGTCTCCAGCCTTTTGTTTCCAACAGGATAGGTATGCCTCCCGGGCGGCTGGTTCTACTGCTTTTCAATGAAACTGAATTGCATCAAGTCAGCCAGGTGGTTATAGGCCCGGGAGGTGGAGACACAGCTTTGTTCTTGCAGACCACACCCTTCGGGAGAGGTTAACCCATTCGTCTCTGAATTCTTCTGATGTCCTGGAGTAATAATGGAAGAAATTAATTCTACAGGTGAGTACTCACAGAATTTTCTTTTTTTTTGGCAGCTATAACTATTAATCGGAAACCTAAAGGAGCACTGTCGTGAAAAATGGCCCAATGATAAAAATCCATATAAATATGCTGTGTGGTGGGAGGAGGGGTCACTTATACACCTGGCATCAAGATATTTCCAGCCATGCTTGTTTTTTTTTATTTTAATGGAAGGAAGAGGAAACCATAATAGAGTAAACCTGTCAACCCCGGATTTTATTCCTACCATGAGAACATACACCACAAAGCTGGCGGGAGTTTTATTCAGCTCGAGTATATAACTAACCTTCTTCTCATTAGCCGAGGTGTTTATATGGGTTTTTAATATTACACAATTAGTGCTCCTTTAATGACAACATGATCACTCACATGGTACAAATACCCTTCTAGGAGGGAACCATACAGTTTTTTGTTGGTGTTTCAGACACCCTGCTGGGTTCAGCCCTGCTTCACTCATACCAGTCCTTGGATTTGTCCTTTTGTACAAGAGAATAATATAGGAGATAAATAGATTCCCTGTAGTCCCAACTAGAGAATGACACAGAGGAAATGGCAAGACCAAACTCTGACATTTAAAGAAATAGATATATGAATGTACTCAGTTTAACAAGAACTGTATAAAAATGAGTTGTCCATTCTCTAGTAAGCTTTCTCCTGGTTGTTAAGACCTACTGACCAAATACGAACCTAGATGGATATGGATGATTTGTTTTAGTAAACTGCAAGGGCTCATTTTATAGCACTGATCAAATTGGCAAACGGATCAAATTATAAATGTCTGAGTCTGAATTAATTTAACATTGGATACGTACATTTTTCTGAAACAAAGTAGTCAGAGAGTCAAAGAGTCAGAAACCTTGGTAAAACAAATTCCACAGGCCATAGTTAGGTGCACTCGTTGTACCGCGCTTTACAATTTACCAAGTGGGATGTAGTCTTACTACTTTGTAAAAAGCTATCCAGCTCTCTGTTACAATGCGACTGCAGCCACAGGTTACTATGTAACAAAGGTTGCATCCAGTTGTTACAATGTATTCAGTTAACTCTGCTTTCTGTGATATTTCCACAGAGAGATAACTCTGTACATCTGTACACAACTTAACTCTGAAGAAAGTGAGGGCAATTAGATCATTGAGAGGAAACCAGGATAAAAACGCAATTCTGTGAGTCTCACAGAATTGCGTTTTTTCTTGCAATCCATTCCAGGCCGACCTTTATTCTTTACATCTGGGACATCCAAAAGCAGTGTCCAATATGGGCGGGATCCCCAATGCAGAACAGCAGGTAGTTCATTTCACTACCGCCTGAAGCACTTTTCAGCCAAAAACCGCGTCAGCTGAGGCCCTCACATCCACCTTGTAAAACTTGGTAAATGTATGGACTGAAGACCAAGTGGCAGCTTTGCAAACCTGTTCCACCGAGGCCTGATGCTGAAAGGCCCAGGAAGCACCAATGGCTCTAGTAGAATGAGCTGTGATCCGAAAAGGGGGTTCTTTCCCCTTGGCAGAATAGGCTTTTACCACCGCCTGTCTAATCCACTTACTGAGTGTGGATTTGGCTGGTGGAAATCCCTTTCTAGGGCCTCCCGCTAAGACAAAAAGCAAATCCGATATTCTTGGTGTGCCACACACCCCGCTTCACCTTTAAATATTCATCCATTATTGGGTTAATCCACCGCAGGTGACGTAGTGCAGAGAGGAAGTCTTGTAACGAGCCCCCTTCCGGCCTATATATACCTGGTACCTCCCTTCAATCACCAGTATTTTTCTCTCTGCTTGCTGACAAGTCAGAAGATGGAAGTCTCCTGCTTACAGGTAGGCCGGGGTATTCTTACCCCGCCACCCCCCTTTTGGTCTATTTCTGCCCGGTTTGAGTTTGTATACCTTTATGGTGGATTGGAAGCCTCCCAGCCTAGGCTGCTCACCGGGCAAATGGTAGATGGCACTATAGGTGCCTAGGAGCTTATCTCCTCTGCTCGACCCCCTCTTTTGGGGGCAATGCGGCTATCCGGCATGTTGATCCGGAAATGGGATGCCCCTGTCCCGAGGGTCCCCTTAGCCCCTTACTCTCCCGTTGCGGTCCCTTCTCCCTTCACTATGGGGGGGGGGGTATAGAGGGTTGTGTATTATGTATAGTGTTTCACTGTATTGCTGTCTTTTACATGTGTGTGTTCACTTTGTGCATATAAGCAGACTGCGCAGCTTGGTGCGCTTTGTATGATATGCTGGAGCTCCGGGCAGATCCTCTAGAAATTCATCAGTGGCCAGTGTGTTGGTCAGCTTTATGGGGGCGGGGCAGCGGACCGCGCTCAGCTGTTGGGCTTGCCGCCTCAGTCTGCGTTCCCTCCCGCCTCCCCCCTTCCCCGCTGTCTCCGTGCGGCAGCCTATGTGGCTGCGCTTATGCTTCCCTCTCCTCCGCCACCTGGCTGTACGTGAACCAGCGCAGCTGGTGGCAATCCCTCAATGAATGGGCGCGCACGAGGATGCGTCTGACCGGGTTGTTGGGGGCGGCTCCCTGTGACGCGGGGGGGGCGTGGCGCCGGCGGTAGCGGCGCTCGGCGGCCCCGGCCTCACTTCCTTCCTGTCTCTGTTAAGAGAGGTCACGTGGGGGGGGGGGCGCGCGCTGCAGCACATGTGTTTGTTATTCTACTGCTGCGGCTGCTACATGGTCCCTCCGGTCTTGCGTTTTTGCCTGTCAGGTAAGTGGCCCCGCTTTGGTGGGGCCGAGAGTGGGATTTCTTTTTCCTTATTCTCTGATTATGGGGGCAAGCTTTTTAAGGAAGCACTCTTATCATATTATTGTTTTATATTATGATTGTGCATAAAGACATGCTGCATGTGTTACACTCATATAGGGATCTGATGGTTTGTTTCTTTCCTTTCAGATCCTGGGATCCCTGATTATAGCGGCCCTCCGGCTCTATGTTGCCTGGCTAATCTTTCTTTTTTAGAAAAGAAAAAGGGGGATATTTCTTTATATATGAAGTTACACATTTAATATATATATATATATATATATATAAGTATTTTTATAGCAAAAACCCTCCCTTCCGGGACATTTTTTATAAGGGGGCATCCCGGGTTGGCTTATGCCTTAAAAATCCCAGTATTTGCGATACCATAAATCACCAATATTGATTGGTGATTGGTCGGCGGGGGTTGTCCTTGACACCCCCTCTATTTTGGCTCAAATGTTTGAAATTCTGAATTTAGATCTGCCTGAGGCCCTGCCAAGGGGCCAGTTGTTTAAAGAGCCTCAGCCGCGTTGGGTTTTTCCCAGACAGCACCACTTTGAGAGGGTGGTCCTTAAGGAATGGGAACATCCCACGCGGTTATCTGGAATCCCTTCCAGTTGGGAAAGACGTTATCCCTTTCCGCCAGAATTGGTGAAGCTTTGGTCCATTCCTCCTGAAGTCGATACCCCTGTACTAGGGCTCTCTAGCAACGCTATGGTACAGTCGGCTGAGACCACTGTCCCTAAAGATGGGGAGGATCGTCGGATTGACCAGTATGCTCGCCATGGTTTTAGTTATGCTGGGTCTACAATGCGCCCGGTGTGCGCTTCGGCCCTTCTTCTATTGGCGGTCAGATCTGTAATCCAGGGGCTATACGAGGATCTTAATCTCGCTTGTAAAGAGTTTGCTGCGCTTAAGCAGTGTGAATCTTTTGTGTCCTACGTTCTATCCGCTCAGGACGATGCGCTGGCTATGAGTAGCAAGACAGCGGCAATGCTGGTGGCCTTTCGTCGGTCTGTATGGCTGCGATAATGGTCGGCGGATTCAGCTTCCAAGAAGGTGCTCACAGCTCTCCCCTTTTTGGGGCTGCGTCTGTTTGGGGAGACAATTGATTCTGTCGCGAAAGGTGGTAAGGTGGTAAGATGCCACAACGCAGGAGGCCTCGACGCCCCTTTAGGGGGGCAGGTTCTAGTAGGCCTTCCTTTCGAGGATACAGAGCGGGTAAGGGGGCTTCCCTTCCCTCTACCAGTCGTACAGGTTGGACTCGGGGGAGGGGCCGTGGCCGTCCCGCCCAGTCCTGGGGCTCCAAGCCCAAACCTGCCGGTAAGCCCACTCAGCAATGAGGGGCTGCCCTCACCCATGCGGGTGTGGGGGACGATTACGACACTTCTCCCAGGTTTGGAACCGGACAGATGGATTCAGGAGATAGTGTCGTCCGGTTACAAGCTGGAATTCGAGTGTCGTCCGGTTACAAGCTGGAATTCGAGTCTCGCCCTCCTTCACGGTTCTTTCGGTCTCGGGTGCCCATCGATCCTTTCGCCGCACAGGGGCTCCTGGCGTCAGTAAAGAATCTACTAGAGATGGCGGTCATCCGGCCGGTACCGCGCTTAGAGATGGGCCTCGGTTTCTACTCCAATCTATTTGCAGTCCCCAAGAAAGATGGGTCAGTTCGTCCCGTCTTGGACCTGAAGTTACTCAACAGGTTCATCCGGTTTCGGAGGTTTCGCATGGAAACCTTGCGTACTGCCGTCGGCTCTCTTCGGCAAGGGGACTTCATGACGTCCATAGACATCAAGAATGCTTGCCTTCATGTTCCCATCTGCCACGCTCACCAACGTTTTCTTTGATTCGTGGTGAAGGATCAGCATTATCAATTTGTGGCACTTCCGTTTGGCCTTACCTCAGCTCCAAGAGTGTTCACCAAGGTGCTGGCAGGGGTCATGGCCATTTTCAGATCTCGGGGCATTCATGTCGTACCTTATTTGGACGACCTTCTCATCATGGCTCCGTCACTCAATCAATCAGAGACAGACACCAGCATGGTGGTCTCCACGCTGGAAAGCTTTGGTTGGGTGATCAACTACCAGGGTAGTGTCCTTCCTGGGGATGCAGTTGGACTCTCATCAGCACAGAGTGTTTCTTCCCCAGTCCAAAATTCATCTGATTCAGGAGTTGGCTCGGGTCCTACTCTCCAATCCTCGGCCGTCCAGTTCCTTTTGCTCAATTCCACACGAGGACACTTCAGCTTTATCTGTTGGCGTCCTGGGACCGACGGCCTCGGTCGTTGGATCAGCCCTTCCAGTTGTCCTCCCGGGTCCGGCAGTCCCTCCAGTGGTGGTTGGTTTCGACCAATCTCGTAAAGGGCAGGTCTTTCCTGACCCCTCTTTGGGAAATTGTCACCACGGACGCCACTCTGACGGGATGGGGCGGATTCTGGAAGGAGCTGCAGTTCCAGGGGCAATGGGGATCTCAGGAGGCCCACTTACCCATCAATATTCTGGAACTGAGAGCCATCCGTTAGGTGCTTGCTCTCCTGACTCAGCATGTCCTGGGCCTTCCGGTCCAGGTGCGTTCAGACAATCGAACAGCGGTTGCTTACATCAATCATCAGGGAGGGACTCGCAGCCTGAGTGCTCTCAGGGAGGTGTCCCTGATCCTGACCTGGGCAGAGGCCCATGTTCCTTGTCTCTCGGCGGTATACATTCCAGGTGTGGAGAACCAGGAAGCGGACCGGTTGAGCAGGGGCTCTCCCCGTCTGGGAGAATGGGCTCTCCATCCTCGGGTGTTTCGCTCACTATGTCTCCGATGGGGGACACCGGAGGTGGACCTGTTTGCCTCCCGTCACAATTGCAGGCTCCTGAACTTCGTGTCGCTCTCCCAGGATCCTCTGGCTCTGGCAGTGGACGCCATGTCGCTGAGCTTGGGGGATCTGGGATTTCTATACCTGTTTCCTCCGATACCCATGCTAGGCAGGGTGCTTCGGAAGCTGGCTCTGGAAAGGGTGTCCGCCGTTCTTGTGGCCCCAAGGTGGCCAAGGCGAGTGTGGTTCGCAGACATCGTTCGGCTGGCAGTGGACCAAGTCGTTCTGCCTCTTCGGCCCGATCTGCTCACTCAGGGTCGATTGTGTTACCCCAATTTACCAGCGCTGGGTTTGACGGCCTGGCTGCTGAGACCTCCATCCTGAAGGAGGAGGGTCTTTCTGATTCAGTCATTAAGACTTTGATCAGTGCCCGGAAGAAGTCTTCTTCCATCACCTACTATAGGACTTGGAAAGCCTATATCGTTTGGTGTGAGATAAGATCTTTTCCTTGTAGGGTCTTTTCAGTCTCCAGGATTCTGGAGTTTTTACAATCAGGGCTGGACTCTGGTCTTCAGCTTAGTACGTTGAAAGGGCAAGTTTCTGCCTTATCTATCTTTTTTTCAGAAGCGTGTTGCGCTTAAACCTTTGGTTAAAACCTTTTTCCAGGGGGTTACGCATGTGCGGCCTCCCAGGAAACCATTACTCCCGGTTTGGGATTTGAATTTGGTTCTTTCTGCTCTTCAGGCTCCTCCTTTTGAGCCTTTGCAAGATATTGCTTTGTCTACCCTGACTCAGAAGATTGTCTTCTTGGTAGCTATCACTTCGGTCCGGCGTGTCTCGGAGTTGGCGGCCTTGACTATCCAGGCGCCTTACTTTGAGAGGCATCAGGATAAAGTGGTCTTTCGGTTCAAGCCAGACTTTCTTCCCAAGGTTGTTTCTGCTTTTCATTTGAACCAAGACATTGTTCTTCCCTCCTTATGTCCTAATCCTAAGAATGACAAAGAGAGGGTGTTGCATTGCTTGGATGTAGTACGCTGTGTGAAGTACTACTTAATTATCACGTCTCCTTTTCGTAGGACGGATTCCTTTTTTGTTGTGCCCCATGGGCCTAAGAAGGGTTTGGCACCAGCCAAATCTGCCATTAGCAAGTGGATACGTCAGGCCGTTACTGCGGCCTATTCTGCTAAGGGGAAAGTTCCCCCTTTTCGTATCACTGCTCATTCTACTCGCGCCATTGGGGCGTCTTGGGCTTTTCAGCACCAAGCTTCTGTTGAACAAGTTTGTAAGGCCGCCACTTGGTCTTCTGTTCATACTTTTTCTAAGTTTTACAAAGTTGATGTGCGAGCCTCAGCGGATGCTGTTTTTGGCCGCAAGGTTCTGCAGACTGCAGTCATTTAAGTTATGCTTCACCTGGCCTTTAGTTGCCCAGCCCTTGGGGACACTGCTTTTGGATGTCCCAATAATGGATGAATATTTAAAGGTGAAGCGGGGTGTGTGGCACACCAAGAATAATACCATTTTGTGAGTACTCACCTGAAAAATGGGTATTGTTGGTGTGCCACACACCCCGCTTCACTCCCACCCTTTTCGGTAGTTCCGAAGCCTTTATATGGTGAAGCTTTTTGTTTATATCAAATTTGATTTTGAGGTTACTGGTGGAATACTGGTACCTTGTCTTTCTGCTTTTTAAATATACTGGTGATTGAAGGGAGGTACCAGGTATATATAGGCCGGAAGGGGGCTCGTTACAAGACTTCCTCTCTGCACTACGTCACCTGCGGTGGATTAACCCAATAATGGATGAATATTTAAAGGTGACGTGGGGTGTGTGGCACACCAACAATACCCATTTTTCAGGTGAGTACTCACAAAATGGTATTTTCTGGAAAGATTCAGTAGCAACCAGGTAATATCTTATGGCTCTAACCACATCCAAAGCATGGAGAATCCTTTCTTTAGGATAAGCCCGTGCTGGACACAAGGAAGGAAAGACAACTTCCACATTAAGGTGAAAAGGAAAAACGGCCTTAGGCAAAAAATCAGGCTTAAAACGAAAAACCACCTTGTGTTTTGCAATTCAAAATAAGGTGGTTTCATACATAACGCGGCCAATTCCAATACTCTAAGCACAGAGGTGATTGCTACCAAAAAAAGCACCTTGAGCATCAGCATAGTAAATGTAGCGTCATACAAAGGCTTGAAGGGGGCACCCTGGAGAGCAGATAAGACCAGATTTAGGTCCCACACCGGTAAAACTGGTTTTCGCGGTGGTCGGACATGAGTGACCCCCTTAAAAAAGGTTCTGATCAATCTATGATTGGCAATAGACTTCTGGAAAAAAATGGATAAGGCAGAGACCTGACCCTTGATGCTGAAGAAACTCTAGAATTCTAGAAACAGAATATCTCCGGCAAGGAAAATTCCTGGCCTCACACCAAACAATATAGGCCCACCAAACGCTGTAGTATATAATGGAAGAAGTCTTCTTCCATGCCTGAATCATGGTGTAAATAACCGTGGCAAATAAACTCTTCTCCATCGGGATGGAGGTTTCAACAGCCAGGCCATCAAAGCCAGCCTCTGTAAATTCGGGTGCCGAAGTGACCCCTGTGTGGGAAGCTCCGGATCGTCGGACATGAGGCAGTGATCTGTTGACATCCTTACTATGTCCGCAAACCAACTCCTCCTTGGCCAACGAGGAGCCACCAGGATGGTTGTTACCCCCTCCTGGACTATTTTGCGTAGTACTCGGTCCAGGAGTGGAAACGGAGGAAAAGCATACAGAAGATTGAACCCTGTCTAGGGAATTGCCAGGGCGTCTGTTGCTATGGCCATAGGGTCTCTCAAGAGGGATAAAAACCTTGGAAGTTTGTGATTGTGTCTGGACTCAAAAAGATCCACGTCTGGTCCACCCCAGCAGAGACACAGAGCTTGAAAGGCCGTCCTGCTGAGAGATCATTCCCCCGGACGCAAGGACCTCCTGCTCAGGCAGTCTGCCTCCTGGTTCTCTACCCCCGGGATGTAAACCGCTGAGATGCAGGGAACGTTCACCTCTGCCCAACTCAAAATCCGGCTTACTTTCTTGAGGGATCTCTTGCTCCGAGTACCCCCCTGGTGGTTGATGTAGGCCACCGCCGTCCGATTGTCCGAGCGGACCTGAACCGCATGGCCCCTTAAATTGGGGGTCACATGTAGGAGAACAAGCCAAACTGCCCTCAGTTCCAAGAGATTGATGGGCAACCGGTTCTCTCTCGGACCCCACTGACCCTGGATCTTCTGGGTCTGCCAGATGCCTCCCCAGCCCGTAAGACTGGCATCCGTGGTAACAATCTCCCAATGCGGAGTCTGAAAGGACTTGCCTACCAGCAGATGTCGAGGATCTAACCACCACAAGAGGGATTGCCTGGACGGGGGGTGGGGGACAGCACAAACCCTTGGTCCAGAGATTCCGGGGACCGATCCCAGCTGGATAGCAGGTTCAGCTGAAGAGATCTCATGTGGAATTGGGCAAAGGGCACTGCTTCGAAGCAAGCCACCATCTGGCCCACCAGTCTCATCCCTAGGTGCACCGATGGCTGTTGACAAGCCAGCAAGGACTCTACCTGCGTCCGGAGACACAAGACCTTCTGCTGTGGCAGAAAGACTTTGACTTGAACAGTGTCTAGGGTCATCCCCAGGACGGATCTCACTGTTGACGGAGTGATATGCGACTTGGGGTAGTTGATCACCCAACCGAAAGCTTCCAGAGTTGACAGCACAGTCCGGGTTTCGCTCTCGGTCTCTTGAAGGCACGGGGCCGAAATCAGAAGGTCGTCCAAATAAGGTAATACACGAATCCCCTGACCTCTCAGGATAGCCATGAGGCCCGCCAGCACCTTGGTGAACACCCTGGGAGCTGAGGATATGCCGAAAGGAAGGGCCGCAAACTGGAAATGCTGACCCTCCATCGCAAACCTCCAAACTTCTGATGCCCCGGAAAAATAGAGATGTGTAGATACACGTCCCTGATGTTCACCGAAGTCATAAAGTTGCCGGGCCTAAGCGACCTCACAGCCGACCGCAATGTTTCCATGCGGAAATGCCTCACCCTTATAAACCTGTTGAGGCCCTTTAGGTCCAAGATCGGACGCACCGATCCATCCTTCTTGGGAACCGTGAATAGGTTGGAGTAAAATCCTTGAACCTCCTCCTGCCGGGGCACGTGACAAATCTCCCCTGTCGGCAGTAGGTGCAGATCAGCGTCTCTCAGGGCTTCCACTTTTAGCAGGTTTCGGGATGCCTTTGACCATAGAAATCTTGTGGGTGGTTTGGTTGCCAGCTCGATATTCTTAGTATACAGTACGTCCTGCTCCAAATATAATACTTACACTTGGGCTATCCTCCGCCAGACAGCGCCGCACTGCAGAGACATGCAAAACAGGCTCCTCCCGGCCCCTCAAACACCCGGGGACCTCCCACAAATCCCCAGATTTTCTCTGCAGTGCCGACTGCGAAGACATGAAGTATCACTCTCTCGCAGGTGAGCGGGGCTATTACAGCCTGCGGCCCTGTTGGACTATTCCCACCCGTCCTCCCTGCCATGTGCCTCCCTGCCATGTGCCTCCCTGCCTGGGCTGCGCTGGTCGGGTGAAGGTAGGCAGCACCATGTGTGCTCATGGAGCCATGCTCCACCGCAGTCCCCCACCAAAGGGTAGGCGGTTTAGGCTGATGGTGAGCCTCTAGTGGATGCCCCTCCCGCATTATTGCCCCTTGTAGCGGTGGGCCCTTTACAAAGGGTCGCCACCTTCCCTCGTTCCCCCCCGTGGCTCGGGGGGAAAGAAAGGGGGGGTGTGTGTGGCGGTCTCAAGTGTACTGTGATCACATGCTTTAGTATTGTCCTTGACTTGTAACTTGGTGTCAGAGCCGCGCTGTTTGCCTTTTTATTGTGTATCTGTCACCGCCACACGCGCCTCTTTCCTTTACTGGATGTGCTGCGGCGGCGTCGCCTCAGACGCTGTGGCGTCTTCATTGGCAAATCATTTTTCTAAGTGTGTGATAAACTTCGCTCCTCATGACAACGTTGAAACTATCTCAGCGCTTCGCGCTCTTCGGGGGGCAGGGACCTGGTTTAGCGCGCTCTGCGTCACAGCCCGCTCTGGCCCGCCCTTCGAGATTCGCTTGGCGCCATTTTGATGCTAGTCGCACGCACGCGTGGTAGCGGTCCTCCTCCTCCCTTGGTCTGTAAGTGCCCTCGCGGGCAATTTTCATGATCCTTGATTACTGCGCATGGTTCTGACACCCTTTATTCCCATTATGTTTTTCAGACTGATGAACACCATTGGCTTCTCCCGGCCGGGTGTAATTATAGCGGGCCTTGTAAATTTACTCCCACTTTCCTAGCGGGTCTTGTGGCATCCAGGGTTGCCTATAGCGTAAATCCCTGCTGGCATATTATGTCTAATTAATCACCATATGGAGGCATCTCAGAATTATGTGACTGGGGTCCCTCTGGGACAAGACCGGCTGTGTATAGCGTGTGGACAACCCAACGCTGATGCGGACAGGGCACGGGTCTGCGGACCCTGTGCCGAGCAAGCACTGGCCCTGCAATCAGGCTTGCCAGTGGCTGCACCTCGCTTCAGTTCACCTATCACCCCAGGCTTAAATCTCACGCCTGCTGAGTCACATACAAGTGGGGAATTGCAGCCTGCTGGGCCTTCCAGACTGCCTACGGCTGAACAGATCATTGCGAGGTTGTCAGAGCGCATGGGCCCTGGTAAGAAGCGGCACCTGTCGCCTCATGTTTCTGTATTCCCTATGGGAACCGAGGAGTTTACTACTCCGTGTGACTATACCCCGTCTGATGAAGGGGATTTATTCTGAGACTTAGGCTCATCTGATGAGAGGCCGAGGAGTCATGACGATTCTGTCCCTGAATACTGGGGCCAGTGTGACATGGACGATTTGTTGATTAAGGTCTTTAATGTACTGTTTATCTCTCTCCCTGGTGAGGCCCCCAAGCCGAGAGGGGAGCGTTTCCATACAGCGACAGCACGCTTGGAATTTCTAGAGAAGGCTCATTTCCACGCTCTGGTGCTCAAGAAATGGGAATGCCCCAGTACACTTCCAGGGGTTCCAGGGGACTGGGATAGGAAATACCCTTTTCCCCCTGAGGTGGTTAATTGCTGGTCGTCACCCCCTGTGGTGGATGCGCCGATCATAGGGGTTCCTAATCCCCCCTTTATTACAGCCCCTGCTTATAGTACCCTTCGGGATGCTGAGGACCGGCGCATTGATCGGCTGGCCTCCCACGCCTTTTCTTGTGCAGGGACGGCGCTGCGCCCGGTTTGTGCCGCGGCTATTACTGCAGTGGTTGCTAGAACCCTCATCAGAAAGATGCTTGATCATCACCCTGAGGATCTCCCCTGGGAGGTGTTTAATGCACTCTCCAGTTGTGATGTATTTTAGAATGTGTGCAAGAGCTTCTGCCCTTGTGGTGGCTATTCGTCGCTTGCTCTGGCTGCGACAGTGGGGTGCTGGCGATGCTACTAAAAAGACTCTTGCTGGGCTTCCCTTTAGAGGGCAACGCCTATATGGGGCCCGTCTGGACCTGTTTGGAAAAAAGGGCAAAACACCCCAACGTAGACGGCCGTCTCGACCCCCTCGAGGCAGGGGCACCCCTCCCCCCTCCTACCTTCGTGTTAAACAAGAACCAGGGGTGTCCTTCCTGGCGTTTCGTGCAGACATCGCCCTGGCCCCTCCGGCGGGGCTAAGCCCAAATCTTCCACCAAACCCCCTCAAGCATGATGTGGCGCCCTCGCCCGTCCGGGTGAGGGGATGGCTGCAGCACCTTGCTCCTATCAGGAGGCATCATGCCTCATTCTGGTGGATTCAGGAGGTAGTTTCCTCCCGATACAGGATAGAGTTTGCTGCGCGGCCTCCCCTGAGATTGTCAGGGTACATCTGGTCCCTGCCTCTGTTCAGGAGTTGGTGCAGTCCATGCACGGCCTGCAGGGTCTGGGGGTCACTTGCAGGTTGCCCTTAACAGGCAGAGGCAGGGGCCACTACACCAGCCTTTCCACATTCCCCCAAAAGGATGAGTCAGTCTGGCCCATTCTGGTTTCACAGGTTTTGGCAATTCTACAATTACAGGCAGTTTCTTCATGGAAACTCTGAGATGGGCCACCAGCGCCTTCCGCCCAGTGGGCTTCTTGCCTTTCTGTGGAGATCAAAGATGCTTATGTTCACATCCCTGTGTCTTCTGGACACCGAGGCTCTTCAGGTTCGTGTTGGAGGCCCAACACTGCTAATTTGTGGCCTTGTTATCTGGCCTCTCTTCTGCTCCCAGAGTGCTCACCAAGGTGCTGACGGGGGTGATGTCTCTGATGAGACCAAGGGGCGTCCGCGCGAGGACCTACCCGGACGTCCTTTTTCATTTCCCAATCTCTACGTCAGGCTGAGTTGGTTACTCGGCTGGTGGTGTCCATTGGGAGTCATTTGGATGGGTGTTCAATCACCTCAAGTCCTCATTGTCCCCTTAATTGGTAACTCTATTCTTAGGGATGAATCTGGATACGGTTCAGGCGAGAATCTTCCTTCCTCAGCAATAAAGTGGGCAATCTGGTTGCATAGGCTCAGTCCCTCATTGCTGTCACCGCCCCTTCACCAGGCAGGATTGCAGCTGGTGGGCCCGTTGGTGGCTTGCTCAGAAGAGGTCCCTTATACTCAGTTCCCCTTGGGCACTTCTGCACCTTCTATTGTTAATACTGGACAGGGATCCAGCATCCCTGGAGCTGGGTCTGTGTGCCTTCCCCCCTGGTACGGTGGTCCCCCTTGAAGCGGTTGAACTCAAGGAACCTGTCTGGGGGCAGCCCCTTTCTTGCCCCTTACCGTAGATGGTCACCATGGATGCCAATCTATCAGGTTGACGGGGGGGTTTCTTCTGAAACCCCCTGTGGTTCCGGGGGAGGTGGGGCCCCTTAGGATGTCCATACACCTATCGATTTTTGAAACAGTGAGCTTTCAGGTTGGTTCTATCTCGCTTGACTACTCCTCTTCAGGACCTGTCTGTTTGGGGGCGCTCGGTCTGTCTGACGACAGTGGCCTGCATTAATCATCTGTGTGGGACCTGGAGCAGGATGATCCTCCAGGAAGGTATCTGATCCTGATCTGGGTGGAGGACAATGTTCCCTGCATTTCAGTGGTATTCGCTCCGGTGGATGTCCTTCTGCGACAGGATGTGCTAATCCTTGTGTCACTATGAGGTTCAACCAGTGTGGATCTGTTTGGGCCTTGTCACTATAACAAGCTCTCGGCCCTTGTTTGCCTGTTCCAGGATCCTCTGACCATGGTCATGAGGCTTAGCAACGTTATGCAAGGACATTCTATTCTGTATGTCTTATCTCCATTCCCCCTGCTAGGCGGGGTTCTGCGCAAGATTGCTCTGGAAGGGGGGACCAGTGATAATGGTGGCCCCTGGGTGGCTTAGTGGAGTGTGGATTCGCAGACATGGTACTAAGGTCAATAGATCTGTACGTTCTGCCAAGAGTGCCGCTCTGCTCACTCAGGGCCCCTTTACGTCACCCCAATCTACAGACTCTGGCCTAGACGGCCTGACTGCTGAATCATCCATCTTGATGGAGACAGGCTTATCTGTCTCTGTGATTGTGACTATTGGAAGTCTAGGAGCAAGCTTCTTCTTCTTCCATCTATTATAGGGTATGGCGTACCCATATTGATTGGTGTGAGTCTAGGTCTCTTTCCTGTCGGGCGTTCTCTGTTCCCAGGGTTCTAGAGTTATTACAGCATGGGTTGGAGTTGGCTCTCCAACTCAGTACTCTGAAGGGTCAGGTTCTGCCCTGTCCGCCTTCCTGTAGAAGTCTTTTGCTCAGTTTTCTTTGGTTAAGACTTTCTTTCGGGGATTGCTCATGTGCGTCCCCCAAGTAATTCTATGGTCCCTGTTGGGATTTGAATTTGATTCTGTCTGCCTTGCGGGGTGTTCCCTTTGGAACTATTCAGGATGCTGTCTGACTGTTTTTTACCCTCAAAGTTGTCCTTCTGGTGGCTGTTACTTCAGTCAGACGCGTGTCTGAGCGGGCGGCTCTGTTTATCTAGCCCTCGTTCTTTGAGATACACCAGGATAAGGTGGTGTTCCGCTTTAAGCCGGACCTTCTGCCTAAGGTGGTGTCTTATGTTCATCGATTCAAGATATTTTTCTTCCTTCTGTGCCTTATTCCTAGCAACGCTGAGGAAAGGGGTCTACATTCCTTCAACATGTGTTGGAAGTGTTTCCTGGGTTGTCACTTGCCCCTTAGGAGAACTGATGCCCCTTTGGGTCTACGGCCATCTCCAGCCTGTATGTGCCTGATCTCGTCTGATCTCGGGGGGTTAAGCGGCTTTGGGCCTGGTCTTTACTTGGATGGGATGGTCCCTTCTGGTCCTAGGAAAGGTTCGACTTCTGCCAAGGCTACTGTTAGCATTTGGACTTGTCAGGCTGTTACTCAGGCCTATTCCTCTAAGGGGAAGAATCTTCGCTTTTAATCCTACTACTCGTGCTTTGGTGCCTTTTGGGCCTTTCAGCACCAGGTTTCTGTTGAACAAGTTTGCTAGACCGCTACTTGATCTCTGTTCATACCTTTTCAAAGATTTTACAAGCTTGACGTCAGAGCCTTAGCTCATGTTGCTCTTGGTCGCAAGGTTTGCAGGTGACAGTGCTTTAAACTGTCTGCTGTTGCCTATTTTGTTGGGGATCCCACCCTACTTTATGGACACTGCTAAAGGATGTCCCAAGTGTAAGTATTATATTTGGAGCAGGATGTACTGTATACTAAGAATAATACAATTCTGTGAAATACTCACCTGTAGAATTGGTATTATAAGTATACCGTACGTCCTGCTCCACCCCACCCTGGTTTTTGCATTATTCTGGATCCCCTGTATGGTGATTGTTATCATTGTTATAGTTACCAGTTTTTGGTGGTTAAATTCTCCCGGCTTCTTGTTCACTGCTTTTCAATGCTGGGGATTTGTGGGAGGTCCCCGGGATGTTGAGGGGCCGGGAGGAGCCTGTTTTGCATGTCTCTGCAGTGTGGCGCCGTCTGGCGGAGGATAGCCCAAGTGTAAGTATTATATTTGGAGCAGGACGTACTGTATACTTATAATACCAATTCTACAGGTGAGTATTTCACAGAATTGTATTTTTGTAACCTGACGACACCACCTCCTGAATCCAAAGATCCGAGACGTGATGTCTCCAGATTGGAGCAAACAGCAGTAGCCGTCTCCCCACCTGTACGGGTTAGGGCGCCGCCTCATGCCTGTGTAGATTTGGCTGGAGGCTTTGGCTTAGATCCTCAAGCGGGATTGGGCCGACTTCGGGACCTACCTCTGCCCCAAGAATCCTTGCGGGCACTGGATAAGGAAGATCCTCTTCCCCCCCCGAAAGGACCGGTAAGAAGAGGAGTGCCAAAAAGGACAAGTAGGTTTCCTTCTCTGAGGGATCTTACCATCCTTGACCAAAAGGTCCAGCCGCTCACTGAACAGCCGACCCCCACAAAGGGTAAATTTGTAAGGGACTTTTTGGCGGCCGCATCGGCCGACCACTGCTTCAACCATAGCGAACGGCGTAATGCTACAAGCAAAGCCGAAGACTTGGCATCTAGCCTGACTACATCATCCATGACAGTAACAACAAAGCCGATGACATCCAAGCAGGCTCTGAGCTCCTTGGAGTCCTGCGCTCGTTTGTGAGACTTGGCCTTAGCCACAAGCTGCTTAACCCTTTTCCTCGTGGCTAGGGAAACAATTGCCATGGCACATGCAGGGCGTAGAAGCTAACCTCCAAGGCAAAAGCATGGCAAGCCAACTGATCCATGCGTTTGTTTGCAGGGTCTCTTAAAGAAGCATTATCAGGTGACGGCATAATAGTGGTGTTGAACAGACCTGAAACCGGAGGGTCCACCTCGGGAGGATGCGACCATAATTTAATCAACTCAGCAGGGAAAGGATACCGTCTCTCTAGGCTCTTAGAAACCGACGGCAGCTTGTTGGGCCTTTCCCACTCCTTAAGCACCATCTTAGAAAAATGCGGCTGTTCAGGAAAAATCCGCCGCTGTCTCTCAGGCTGAAACAATTCTTCTTTCCTTCTCTTGCCCACTTTGGAGGAACAATGTGCAAAGTGTAAAAAACAGAGGAAAGCAAGCTTTGCGTATCATCTGCGAGTAAGGAATCCTTATCCGAGGAATAACCAGAGTTGCTATCTTCTCCACCGGAGAGCAACTCACCTTCCAAGAGTGGCTCATCCGCCGACTCCCCTTCCTCCGCGGAACCAAAAGAAGCATACAAATCTTCGTCTGAGTAGGCCGACTCCAAGTCCCGCTTCTTACTCTAGGCCTTTTTAGGGGCTACCAATGAGAGCTGTTTCTCGAGGCTAGCCAGCCTCTGCGCCAAATCTGAGTGTGTCCCCCTGCCATCTTCCCCTTCTCTAGGGGCTAACTGCAGGAGCGGAGGGGCTGGAGCAGACGCAGGACTAGGGACGGAAGCGACAGCCCTCTCATGGTCCAAAACAATGCCTCTGGCGCAAGTGGAACAAATTGTGCTGAACCCGCCCAGGGGATTCCGTCTGCACAAGGGGCAGAGCCTATCTTGCCCAAGTGGGTTGCCCGGCTCACTATCCCCTGATGCCTCCATCATGGTGATTTTTGAAATATTTAATATTCTAAGCATACAACACGTCCTGCTCCAGATATAGTAATAACATGTGGGTAATCCTCCGCCTCCGGCGCCGTGCACTGCAGACATGTAGAAAACAAGCTCCTCCCGGCCCTACATAAGCCGAGGGACCTCTCACAAATCCCCAGATTTCTCTGCAGTGCTGGAACTGCGAAGACATGAAGTATCACGCTCTTGCAGGCGAGCAGGGTTTTACAGCCCGAGGCCCTGCGGGACTATTTCCACCCGTCCTCTCTGTGAAGAATATGCCTCCCAGCCTGGGCTGCGTTTGTCGGGTGAAGGTAGGCAGCACCTCGTGTGCTTAACGGAGCCATGCTCCACCGCAATCCCCCACCATAGGGTAGGCGCTTTAGGCTGATGGTGAGCCTCTAGTGGATGCCCCTCCCGCATTATTGCCCCGTACCCCGGGTAGTGCTGGACCCTGTGTAAAGGGTCGCCATCCTCCCTCATTTCCCCAACTAGTTAGTGGGAAAAGAAAGGGGGGGGGTATGTGTGTGGTGGTCCCAGTGTACCAGTATATCACACTTATGGCCTTATTTCTCCTTCATTAACATTGAAATGTCAGAGCCGTGCTGCTTGCTCTTTATTCGGTTTTCGGCTGCCGCCGTATGTCTTATGCACAGTTTGCTGCGTTGTCTAGATGCTGTGGCGCCTTTTCCTTACTAGATGTAACGGTTTTTCTACAAATCCTTAAGAGTATCCTTGCCTTGCCGTCGCACTCGAGCGGGGATGACCAGCATGTGGTGCCGCGCAGGCTACCCACGGCGGTGCAGGTGATGTCTGGTTTGGCGGAGCGCTTGGGCGCTGGAAAGAAGCGGTCCCTGACGCCTCCTGGTTCTAGGTTCCCATTGATTCTGAAGAGTCTGCTGCTATGCAGGACCTTGATCCTTCTGATGAAGGTGAACTGTTCTCAGGTTCCAGTTCCTCAGACGAGATTCCCTGGAGCCATGACAATTCTGGCCCTGGTTCTTGGGGCCTGTGTGACACTGATGAGTTACTTATAAAGATCTTTGAAGTACTGTCCATCTCTCCTCCGGGAGAGTCTCCCAAGCCCAAGAGGGAGAGTTTCCACACGGCGACGCCGCGCCTGGAATTTCCGGAGCAGGATCATTTCCAGGCTCTTATATCTAAGGAATGGAATTCACCTTGTAAACTTACGGGGGTTCCAGGGGTCTGGGACTGGAAGTACACTTTTCCCCCTGATTTGGTGACTGCTGGTCAGTCCCTCCCAAGGTGGATGCACCTATTATTGGGGTTGCTAACCCTCCCTTCATGGCAGATTCTACTCATCGTACCCTTCGGGATGCTGAGGACCGGCACATCGACAGACTGGCTTCCCACGCCTTTTCGTGTGCAGGGACGGCTCTGCGCCCGGTCTGTGCCGCGGCCGTCACTGCGGTGGTCGCCAGGACCCTTCTTAGGAAGATACTTGACCAACATCCGGAGGATCTCCCTTGGGAGGTTTTTAATGCACTGTTTGATTGTTATGTTTTTGTGAGTTTTATTCTCTTAGCGATGGATGACACCATTAAAATGTGTGCTAGAACCTTGGTTCTTGTGGTGGCTATTCGCCGCCTGCCTTGGCTGCGACAGTGGGGGGCTGACAATGATTTAAAAAAAAAAAGGCTCTTACTGGCCTTCCGTTTAGAACCCGGCGCTTATTTGGGGCCCGGTTGGACCTTTTTGGGAGAAAGGGTAAGGCACCCTCGCGCAGAAGGCCGTCCAGGCCGCCCAGGGGCAGGGACACCCCTCCCCCTCCCTACGTTAGTGTCCATCGAGAACCAGAAGTGTGCTCCCAACTTTTTGGAGTGGAGGCCCGCCCCAGGGGGGGCAGGCACCGCCCTGGGACCTCCGGCAGGGCGAAGTCCAAATCTGCCAAAACCGCGCAAACATGAGGGGACGCCCTCGCCCTATTGGGCGAGGGGGCTGCCGCAGCGCTTGGCTTCTACCACAGGGCGCCATGCTTCGCTCAATTTGTTACAGGAGTTAGTCCCCCTGGATGCAGAATAGAGTTTGTTGGGCGGTTCCTTCTGAGGTTGTCGGTGTTCTTCTAGTCCCTGTTTTCCCTTCGGGAGTAGAGGCAGGCCGAGTTCGGCGTGCAGGGTCTGGGCTCTCTTACAGGTTGGACTTTGACTTGTGATTGCATCCACATTACATTTTCCCTCTGGGATGAAGCAGTCTGACCAGGGCTGGCATTCTGGACCTAGCATTTATATGTCGCAGGCAGTTCTTACATGGTATCTAACTGTTGGGTCGCAGGCGCTCTTGTCCAGTCGACCTCTTGCTGCCTTTGTGGATCTATATTTCCTTTTGGTTCCTCTCCTGCTCCCAGACGACTCACTAAGGCGAGTATGGGAGTGGTGTCTTGGACGTGCCTGTGTGGCGTCCGCGCTAGGTTCTACCTTATTGTCCTTCTTTGCTTTCTATTTTTGCATCAGGCCGTGTTGGCTATTGACTTGTGGCTCCCTGGGGAGTCCTGTGGATTGGTGCTCAGGCACATCACTTACTTAGTGTCCCCCGGTTTGGTATCTCCCTATGGGGTGGCATTTAGATTGGTTCATGTTAGAACCTTCCTTCTGCTATATGTGGACTTGTTATGGAAAGGGCCTTGCCCTCTTGATGTCACACTACCTTCACCTTGCAGCTGGTGGGCCTGTTGGTGGCGGCCCAGATGCTGTCTCTTATTCTCAGGAGCCCTTGGGCCCTGCGACACCTTAGGTTACTTATCCTGGACAGGGTTCCAGCACCCCTGGAACTAGGTAAGTACGCTCCCCCTTGTTACGGGGGTTCCTTTTGAGGTTGTAAATTCAAGGAAGACGTCTGGGACCATTCCTTCCTTCCCTCTTCTCCCTGTAGATGGTCATCATGGGTACCAAGTCTTGCAGGTTGACTGGGGGTCTTATTTCTTCTGAAACCCCCCGTGGTCCCTAAAGGGGTCCCCTTAGGGGATCCATCTTTATACAGTTTTTCGGTTGACACATTGAGCCCTTTGTGGGCTCTAATTTGCTGGACTACTCCTCTTCAGGACTTGTCCTTTTTTGAGGACTCTCGGTCAGTCTGAAGACAGTGGTTTGTCCTTTTTATCTGTGAAGGTCTCGGAACAGGTTGATCCTTCAAGAAGGTTTTGGTTCTGTTCTAAGTGGGGGTTTACATCCCTTGCACTTCATTGGTATTAGCTTGGCTAGCTGCCCTAACATGGCAGGAGGTTCTATTCTAGTGTCTCACTAAGTCCCTACTGTTGTGGCCCTGTGGGGCCCCTTTGCTATTACAGGGACTCTGTTCTGGGTTATTGTCCCAGGACTCTCTGGCCTTGGTCATGAGGGCCTAGTATTGCTTCTGTCAAGACATTATATTCTATATGTCTTTACTTCCTTCGCCCTGCCAGGCGGGGTTCTGCATTAGATTGCTGTAGAAAGGGAGAACCGTTATGCTGGTGGCCCTGGGTGGCCCAGCGGGGTGCGGTTCGCAGATTTCTGCGGAAGACAGTCGTACTGTATGCCCTCTCAAGAGGGCTGTTCTGCCTATTCAGGCTCCTTACTATGTCACCCTTACCTACAGGCCTTTTAGGCGATTGGTTGGTTGGCTTTTCACCCTATTGGAGATGGGTATCTCTGGGTGTCTTTTCTCTATTGGAGGGCTAGGTCTAGCCCCCTCCTCTTCTTCTCCCTTTTCTGCCGGCTATGTTGGAGTATGTTGTTCTAGTTGCTTGCTTGGACTAGCTCTCTCTCCTGCGGGATGTTCCCTATCCCTGGGTCCTAGAATTATTATAGCACGGTTGAAGTTGGCTCCCCAACTCGGTGCTCTGAAGGTTTCAGGGCTCGCCCTGTTCGCCTACTGCAGAAGTCTAGTTCAATCTTCTGTGTTGAGCATTCCTCAGGGGTTGCTCAGATGCATTCCCCAGGGAATTCTACGCTCCCTTTTGGGGGGGTTACTTATCCGGATGCCCTGCTAAGGGTTCCCTTGGGTCTTATTCAGGTTCTTGTCTGAACTGTTCCTTCCCTCATATCGCTCTTCTGGGGCGGTTGCTTCAGAAGTGTGCCATTAAGGATGGCTCTGTTAGCGGTCCTAGTCATTATATATATATATATATATATATATATATATATATATATATATAATGCATCTGTACACCATGAGGTGAGGGTGTTCCGCCTTACGCCGTTTTGGGTCCAGGCGGTGTTTTTATTCTCCCTTATTCCAGACCCTCCGGTCTCTGGACTGTTATCTTGATTACTCTGAGCGAAAGGGATCTGTATCCCTCATCAGGTGTTGGAGATTCCTGGTCTGTCTCTTGTCCCTGGTAGGGATTATGCCCCTTGGGGCTTATAGGTTTCTCCATCCTTATGTACCGGATCTGATTGCTAACACGGGTGTAGGTGCCCTTTGGCTTGGTCCTGCTCGGTTGCTTTTGTTCTTCTGAGCCTAAAGTAAACGTTTCGGCTCTTGCTGAGCCTTGTTAGCGTTGTTTTTCAGTATTCCTGCTTGTCTCGCCTGAGACCTCGGTTCATATTCCCAGATGGGGAGAGTTCTAAGGTTGCCATGGCTACCCTTTTTCTCCAGTAGCATGGTTAGGCTGTTCCTCTGGCCTACTCGTTTAGGGGAAGATTCTTCTTCTCTCTTGGTTTTTGCTCTCTTACTACTTGGCTTGGGCCTTTCAGCACTAGGTTCTGTTGAGCAAGCTGACTAGTCCGCTGCTTGTGTTCAGTTCTGCCTTTACAAGAATTCAAAGGCTGAGGTTAGAGCATTGATCTCGTTGCTCTTGGTAGCATGGTTGAGAGTGACAGTGCTTTTATTGTTGGCTGTGCCTTTTTTCACGGGAATCCCACCCTACTTTATGGACACTGCTATTGGATGTCCCACATGTTATTACTATATCTGGAGCAGGACGTGCTGTATGCTTAGAATAATACAACTCTGTGAAGTATGCTGTATGCATATAATATCAACTCTACAGGTGAGTACTTCACAGAGTTGTATTATTTGTGAAAGGCAAAATAGATGCTAATGTCCTAAGCCTATAGCCGATCACCTACATCAGGGACCGGGATAAACCACAACCCTACAACCTTCTTCCCACAATCTAAAATAAAAAAGAGAAGAGACAGCAATCAAAACATGGCCTACACTGCTAAAATATATAAAGGCACAAATATACAGATACATATATATAAATTTTTTTTTTTTTTTTTTTTAAACATGAAGGCCACATCAAAATAAATTGTAGCACTCACGTTACCGCGCGAGCGCTGTCTTGGCTCTGTGTGCATCCAGGGCCCCAATGCAGCATGCGTGCTCTAGAAGTTTCTGGCCTGGTCAGCGTCACAAGTACGAGCAGCCCGGCCGCACGCTGTTGGCGTCGACCCCCCTCGGCCAGCACTGAATTGTGGCCTAGCAGACGCGGCGTTCAGCGAAACTCTGCTCGCCCCCCCCCCCCCCTCACTCGCGAAGAGCCCGCAGGGCACACCGGCCCACTCCCATTGGCTGCACAAACTCATGCTTCCCGCTCTGCAAGTGACCGCTAGCCTAGCAACTTGAATGCTTGCTGGCAGATGTGCGCACAACACGACTTTCACTGTGGCAATATGGGTATGCGCTGACCTTTGTTTGAGGGGGAGATAATTTTCTGCCCCCCCTTTCTTATAAGCCTTCTGCAGGTATCAGACTAAAACCCACATTTCTTCTGGAACATATGGAGGACGTGTCCTCAATTGTATTAATCACTTCTGGGTTGTATGTATTTCCGCAGGAGATGGACACTCTTGGCAATAAAGTTGATTGAAAGTTGGTATATCCTAGGAACCCGAACTGTAGATCTTAAAACGGTCTAAAATGGTTACCCCGCGGGATACAGTTCATCAAAATGCAGTATACCTTTTCTTTGCACCCAGTTTGTAAACTTTTCAGTACAGGTGGATATTCATCACCAGTAATATAAAACACTTACTAGATCACCAATATCAATGGGCATAATAATCCAGTGTAGCTCCACTTTAATGCTGGTTCAGCATATAAAGCCTTCCAAGCACTTCTACTACAAACTCTCTCCGATCCATTCTCATAAAATTTTCCAACGTTGTATTAATAACGAATGTCATAAGCATAAAAGGGAATACAAAAACAATAGCATGATACTGCTTAAAATATAGAGGTATGCAATCCCTATCCACTTAGACCGGAGACCGGTCCATTTCTTGGGAGGTAAGATAAGAATGCTTTGATTTTACACTTTGCTTACAGATGTCCTCGAATCATTAAAGTGAAAGACCAGTGTTGGGGTAACCCCCCCCCCCCATCCCTGTAGCACCCTCCAATTTGCCCGTGGCGCCTAGGATGGTGGTTCCAAAGCAAAAAACCCTTTCACATGGATGGGAGCGCACATAGAGTGGGGGCAGCTGCTCTGTGCTTTCTGTCTTAAGATAGGGGTGGCTAGGAGCCAGAATCCAGAACGCCACAGGCAAGGCAAGGATCACTTTACCTTTATTACCCCAGGGGGGTTACCTCGACACTAGACTTAAAACCCAGGAATGTTTATATGTATTCTAAGCATACAGCACGTCCTGCTCCAGATATAATAATTACTCGTGGGTAATCCTCCGCCAGAGGGCACTGTGCACTGCAGACATGCAAAAACAGGCTCCTCCCGTCCCTACATATACCGAGGGACCTCCCACAAATCCCCAGATTTCTCTGCATTGCTGAACTGCGAAGACATGAAGTATCACTCTCTCGCAGGTGAGCGGGGCTATTACACCCTGCGGCCCTGCAGGACTATTCCCACCCGTCCTCTTCAATGATGTGCCTCCCAGCCTGGGCTGCGCTGGTCGGGTGAAGGTAGGCAGCACCTTGTGTGCTTAACGGAGCCATGCTCCACCGCAGTCCCCCACCATAGGGTAGGCGGTTTAGGCTGATGGTGAGCCTCATAGTGGATGCCCCTCCCGCATTATTGCCCCATGCCCCGTGTAGCGGTGGGCCCTATCCAGAGGGTCGCCATCCTCCCTCGTTTCCCCCCATAGCTTGGGGGAAAAGAAAGGGGGGGGGGGGGTATGTGTGTGGCGGTCTTAAGTGTACTGCGATTACACGATTATTGTCAATTAACTAACAAAGGGATGCACCGCCCAAATAGCACTATATTATGTAGTATCTGTGTGCTCACCTACAACAAATTGGAAATCTACAAAACCTGGAGTGGGCGTGTAATGTACACACCTCTCTCCCAAAGGAAGCACTACTACAATCAACAATAAATTTAGAATATTTTATTGGTACAAAAAAGCTAAATTTAAAAATACATACACCACAACACAATTTAAAAACAACCAGTATGGCCAAAGGACCTGGATCAATATGAATGGCCCCTAAGGGCCTATTGAATGAATGCCCTATGAGTGATGAATATTAATTAATACCAAAAGGCTATAACCAATCTTTTTGTGCCGGCACAAAAGGACTATAAAAATGTGTATAAATTCATAGATATAACACTACCAAATGTATTATATACAAATATACATGCAAACAAATATATATGTATATATATGCACACAAAGTGCTCTAATGTGATAACAAAAAATGCCTAATCATATACACCAATCAGTATTCACTATCTACAGTGTAAACATATATTAACCAAACCTGTAAAAATCCATTTAAAGTGCAAATGCATATAAAAATTACCACAAAAATACCTAATAGTGCACAAAGAAACAGTCCCAATCAGCCTTAAAATCAAGACCAAAACAATATATGGTTAACTACAAGTGCCGGCAGACAATATAAATACATACACATACACTACTGCCTTAGAGCTTCGCGCACTTCGGGGGGGGGGGGGGGGGGGGCACGTTTTGGTGCGCTCCACGTCACGGCCCGCTCTGGCCCGCCCTTCGAGGTTCGCTTGGCGCCATTTTGAATGTTAGTCGCGCGCGCGGTAGCGGCCCTCCTCCTACCTTGGTCTGTAAGTGCCCTCACGGTCGATTTCATGATTCTTTCTACTGCGCATGGCTCTTACACCAATTTTTTCACATTATGTCTTTTGACAGTTGAATCCAATGGCTTCCCATGACCTGGGTTAAATTATAGCGGGCTTTGTAAAATTCTCCCACCTTCCTAGCGGGTCTTTGGGGCATCCAGGGTTGCCTATTGCGTAAATCCCTGCTGGCATATTGTGCCTAGACAATCACCATATGGAGGCATTTCAGAATGATGTGACCAGGGTCCCTCTGGGACAAGACCGGCTGTGTATAGCGTGTGGTCAGCCCCATGCTGACGCTGACAGGGCGCGGGTCTGTGGACCATGTGCCGAGCAAGCACTGGCCCTGTAATCAGGGTTGCCAGTGGCTGCACCTCGTCTCAATACACTTATTACCCATGCTTAATTCTCATTCCTGCTGAGTCACATACAAGTGGGGATTTGCAGCCTGCTGTGTCTTCCAGACTGCCTACGGCTGATCAGATTACGGCGAGGTTGTCAGGGCGCAGGGGCCCTGGTAAGAAGTGGCCCTTGACGCCTCCTGTTTTTTCTGTGTGTCCTATGGGAACTGAGGAGTTGACTACTCCGTGTGACTAGTACCCCTTCTGATGGAGAGCTGGTCTCTGTCTCAGGCTCACCTGATGTGAGGCAGAGGAGTCATGAAGGTCTTTAAGGTCCTGTCTATCTCTCTCCCTGGTGAGGCCTCCAAGCCGAGAGGGGAGCGTTTTCATACAGCGACAGCGCGCTTGGAATTTCTAGAGCAGGCTCGTTTTCCATGCTCTTGTACTCAAGGAGTGGCAATTCCCCAGTGAATTCCAGAGGTCTGGGATAAGAAATACCCCCTTTTCCCCCTGAGGTGGTCAATTGTTAGTCTTCACTCCCCCTTTTTATTACAGCCCCTGTTTATAGTACCCTTCGGGATGCTGAGGACCGGCGCATTGATCTGTGGCCTCCCACGCCTTTTCTTGTGCAGGGACGGCGCTGCGCCCGGTCTGTGCCGCGGTCATCACTACAGTGGCCGCTAGAACCATCATCAGAAAGATGCTTGATCATCACCCTGAGTATCTCCCCTGGGATGCGTTAATGCACTCTCCAGTTTTGATGTATTTGAAAGAATTATCCTATTAGCACTGGATGGCACCATTAGATGGTGTGCAAGGACTTCTGCCCTTGTGGTGGCTTTACGTCGCTTGGTTTGGCTGCGACAGTGGGGTACTGGCGATGATGCTAAGATTACTCTTACTGGCTTCCCTTTAGAGGGCAACGCCTGTCTGGACCTGTTTGGTAAATAGGGGCAATTCACCTTAACGTAGGCGGCCGTCCCGGCCCCTCAGGGCAGGGTAACCCCTCCCCCTCCCTGCCATAGTGTAAAACAAGAACTAGGGGTGTCCTTCCTGGGGGCTCGTGCAGACTCCTGCCCCAGGAGCCGCAGACAACGCCCTGGCCCCTCTGGCGGGGCTAAACCTAAATCTTCCACCAAAATCCCCTCAAGCATGATGGGGCGCCCTCGCCCGTCTGGGCACCTTGCTCATGCCAGGAGGTATCACGCCTCGGACTGGTGGATTCAGGAGGTAGTGCCCTCCGGCTACTAGATAGAGTTTGCTGTGCGGCCTCCCCCAAGATTATCGGGTCCCGGGTGCTCCTGGTCCCTGCCTCTGTTCAGGTGCTGGTGCAGGCCATGCAAGGCCTGCGGGGTTTGGGGGTTTCTTGCAGATTGCCCTTAATAGGCAGGGGCCGCTACACCAACCTTTTCATGGCCCAATCTGGACTCACAGATTTTCAGCAATTCGTCAATTACAGGCGGTTTCGGCTACAGAAACACTGCGCTCGGCCATCAGCTCCTTGCGCGTCGGGGGGCTTCTTGCCATCTGCGGAGCTCAATGCTGCTTATTTTTACTTCCCTGTGTCTTCTGGACACCGAGGTTCTTCAGATTCGCGTTGGTAGACCAACACTGATAATTGTGGCCTTGTCATCTGGCCTCTCTTCAGCTCCCAGAGTGCTCACCAAGGTGCTGACGGGGGTGTGGCCTCTGATGAGACCAAGGGGCGTCCGATTGATGACCTACTTGGACGTCCCCATCACTTCCCAGTCTCTACGCCTGGCTACGTTGGATACTCGGCTGGAGGGTGTCCATTTGGGAGTCATTTGGAGGGGTGATCAAACACCCCAAGTCCTTATTCATTGGTAACTCCATTCCTATGAATGAATTTTATACAGTTCAAGCAAGGATCTTCCTTCCTCAGCAATGAAGTGGACAATCTGGTTGTATGGGCTCAGTCCCTCATAGCTGTCCCCGTCCCTCCACCAGGCAGGGGATGCAGCTGGTGGGCCTGTTGTTGGCGTACTCCGAAAAAGTCCCTTATGCTCAGTCCCCCCTGGGGCCTTCTGCATCTTCTCCTAATTGTCCTACGGGACAAGGACTCAGCATCCTTGGAGCAGGGTAGGTGTGCCTTCCTCCCTGGCGAGGAGGTCCCTCTTGTAGTGGATGAACTCAAGGAACCTGTCTGGGTGCAGTCCCTCCTTGCCCTTTCCTGGGAGACGGTCGCCATGGATGCCAATCTATCAGGTTGAGGGGGGTCTTCTTCTGGAAGTCCCTGCGGTTCCAGGGGAGGTGGGGCCCTTAGGAGGCCTGTACACCTATTAATGTTTGAATCTATGAGCGTTCAAGTTAGTTCTAACTCACTTGCCTACTCCTGCCTGTTCGGGGGAGCTAGGCCTATCTGACGGCCTTGGCCTACCTTAAATGTTCAGGGAGGGACCCGGAGCAGGAGGGTCCTCCGGGAAGTGTCTCTGATCCTGATCTGGATGGTGGACAATGTTCCCTGCATATCAGTGGTATTCGCTCCGGTGGAGGTCCCTCTGCGACAGGATGTGCTAATCCTTGTGTCACTATGGGGTCCAACCAGTGTGGATCTGTGTGTGCCCCGTCACTATCACAAGCTCTCGGCCCTTGTTTCCCTGTCCCAGGATTCTCTGGCCGTGGTCATGATGATTTAGTAATGTTATGGCAGGACATTCTGTTCTGTATGTCTTTTCTCCATTCCCCCTGCTAGGCAGGGTTCTGCACAAAATTGCTCTGGAAGGGGGCCAGTGATTCTGGTGGCCCCCGGGTGGCCTATTGGAGTGCGGTTCGCAGACGTGTTACTTAGGACAGTAGATCTGTACGTTTTGCCAGGAGTGCCAGCTCTGATCACTCAGGGCCCCTTTACGTCACCTCAATCTACAGACTCTGGCCTAGACGGCCTGACTGCTGAAACATCCATCTTGATGGAGACAGACTTATCTGTCTTGGTGATTGAGACTATGGGAAGACTAGGAGCAAGCTTCTTCTTCTTCCATCTATTATAGGGTATGCGTACCCATATTGATTGGTGTGAGTCTAGGTCTCTTCCCTGTCGGGCGTGCTCTGTTCCCAGGGTTCTAGAGTTATTACAGCATGGGTCGGAGTGGGCTCTCCAACTCGGTACTCTGAAGGTTCAGGTTCTGCCCTGTCTGCCTTCCTGCAGAAGTCTTTTGCTCTCTTTTTTCTTGGTTAAGCATCCTTTGGGGATTGCTCATGTGCATCCCCCACGTAATTCTATGGTCCCTGTTGGGATTGAATTTTATTCTGCTTGCCTTGCGGGGTGTTCCCTTTGGACCTATTCTGGATTCTGTCTGATTGTTCTTATTCTCAAGTTGCCCTACTGGGGGCTGTTGCTTCAGTCAGATGTGTGCCTGAGCGGGCGGTTCTGTTTAGCTAGCCCTCGTTCATTGATATATACTCCTTGATGTGGTGGTGTTCCGCTTTACGCCGGACCTTATACCTGCGGTGGTGTATTATGCTCATGTATTCAAGACATTTGTCTTTCTTCTGGGCCTTATTCCTAGTAACGCTGAGGAAAGGGGGTCTACATTCCCTCAACGGGTGTTGGAAAATGTCCTGGATTGTCTCTTTTCCCTTAGGTGGACTGTTGCCCCTTGGGGTATTTCGGGCGTCTCCATCCATATGTGTCTGATCTTGTCTGCTTCCAGGGGTTATGCACCCTTTGGCCTGGTCTTTCCTTGAATGGATTGTCCCTTCTGGTCCTAGGAAAGGTTTCGGCTTCTAGCTGATCCTTGTTGGTATACTGGTCCGTATCCCTGCCTGTCACGCGGGAGACCAGGGTTCAATTTCCCGATGGGGAGATCTCTAAGTTTTGCCAAGGCTATTGTTAGCATTTGGGCTGGTCAGGCTGTTACTCAGGCCTTTTCTTTTAAGGGGAAGAATCTTCTTCTCACTTTATTTCTGATTCTACTTGTGCTTTGGTATCTTTGGACCTTTCAGCACCAGGTTTCTGTTGAACAAGTCTTGCTGGACCGCTGCTTGTTTTTCTGTTCATACCTTCAATGGATTTTACGAGGTTGATGTTGGAACCTTTGCTCATGTTGCTCTTGGTAGCAAGGTTTGCAGGTGACAGCACTTTACTGTCTGCTGTGCCTTTTTTGTTGGGGATCCCACCCTACTTTATGGACGCTGGTATTGGATGTCCCACGAGTAATTATTATATCTGGAGCAGGACGTGCTGTATGCTTAGAATAATACAATTCTGTGAAATACTCACCTGTAGAATTGGTATTGTACGCATACAGCATGTCCTGCTCCACCCCACCCTCGTTTCACTTTGTTCTGGATCCCCTGTATGGTGATTATCATTGTTATCATTACCAGTTTTTGGTGTGGTTGGTTTCTCCCAGCTTCTCCTTCTCACTGCTTTTCAATGCTGGGGATTTGTGGGAGGTCCCTCGGTATATGTAGGGCTGGGATGAGCCTGTTTTTGCATGTCTGCAGTGCACAGTGCCCTCTGGCGGAGGATTACCCACGAGTAATTATTATATCTGGAGCAGGACGTGCTGTATGCATATAATACCAATTCTACAGGTGAGTATTTCACAGAATTGTATTTTTCCCCAGTAACTAATACTTACCTTAGTATTGTCTTCTCTTCGCTCGAATAGTTATCCTTTGCATTTGTCCCCCCAGGATGTTTCTCAGCAGATCCATTTAAGTCCTGATCAGCACTACATATCTCTGGGAAAGTTGCTAAGAAGAATTGAAGGCAATGAAGAGGCACGGTCAGAGCTACAAAAATGGGGTCTTCAAATAGACACAGACATACATATGGTATAGGTTTCTCCAGATTTGAATTCTTATTCAGTTTGTATAAGTTGAATTTCTTGTAGAATCTTAACACTTGGGCGATTTTGGTGCTATTCCCTTAGAAATCTATGGGGCACTTTCACATTCTGACTTGTCGATCTAGATTGCCCCCCGAAAAGTCCTGCAAACAGCACTTTAAGTGCAATCGTGATTGCTAGTAAAACACTGGTAAATTACCAGTACACAGGAGATTGCTGGTAATAGAGATTATCACAGTAAATAGAGGAGGCCTAGATTGTCAGTGTAATTGTCAGTGTAACTGACAGATGGGGAGCAGGTGACCTGGGATTTTGCCTTGACAGTGCCTTATAGGACTCTTGTGCAGGGGGGGGGGGTACCTTATTTTTCAGCCTTAACTGTAGGTTTTGATTCTTAGTAGAAGAAACTGATTTGGCAGAACAGCGCTATGTGTGTCCCAAGACCATTTCTGTCTATAGGGGCATCACCACACCTATTAGCATTTCCAAGTGTGGGAGACCCAGGCTCAAGATGCTTAAGTATTGAGTAAGAGATTTTTTTTTTTTTTTTTCAAACTTTACAATTGTGCTGCAACCGGTAGCTATCCACTTGTTCCAAGACTCGGCATGATTATTCCTGTTCCCTTGCAGTAGCTGGGCTCAGGCTGTTTCTCCAATATTTTTGTAGTTTCTAAAATATTAGCATCTTTATTTAGATCTGTACCTAATGTGTTTGTAGCTTCCATGGACACAAAGGAAGCCTATTTTCATTGTTTATACCCGCCAAACGTTTCTTTGCCCATTTTGGAGCTAATTTCTGTTACAATTTATGGCGCTCCTCCTCTGTCTGGTCATGGCTCTAAGGGTGTTTACCTGAGAAAAGAACAAGGTACTTACTGGATTACTGGGATTATTCCCTGGTCCAATGTCTTTCTCTTGTCTTGAAGAGAATGTCCTTAGCGTTGTTTCGCTGGATACCTTTAGGCAGAGTTTTCTGTGACACAACTGCTGCCAGGGTATTTCTTCCAAAAGAAAAATGGCTTCCTTTGCAGTCCTGTGTTTAACTTTCCAGCAATATAAGATAATAAAGTGGCCATGACCCCCAACAGAAATACATTCGACATAGGTTGTTTTAGTTATAAAAAAACAAAGCCGTAATTAATTGAAGAATGGTGAATACACCAATGTACCCTATGGCCTTAATTCTAATGATAGTAAAAAAATAATTTCATGAGAAAAAAAAGCATGAGAATGTCACTTTTGATGAATCACTATTTAGGAAGACAATGAAAGTCAATAGCACTTTTTTATTCCTCGGAAAAGTTGTGAACTTTCATTGCCTATCTGTTGATTCACTAACAGTGAAATTCTCAGGCTTTTTTCTCATGATATTAACTTTTTACTATGAGAATTGGCAATTGTGAATGGCAATTTTCTCTTCTAACAAAGGAGTGAGAATTCTCACCTGGCTCTGAATGGACCCCAAAGTGACACAAAATTAAGTCCTTGTCCATAAAGACCATTTGCTTTGCATCAGGCTTTCTGAAAGTTTGTTGTATGCTCCAATAGTAAAATTTAGTTGAAAAGTTTTTTAGGCTTTACATGATTTTTTATGGATCATCTTTCCTTGTAGGATTGGTCTGCCTTTATGTAAGCATGGATAACTTAAAGGCTAGAGACTTAAGAAAAAGGACTGTTAGTATGTGGGAAAACAATAATAATGGTAGCAATGGGCAAATCTGTAATCTAGTAACGTTGAGATGAATAAAGTTACCTTTTTGCTAGACATATGATATAAGGAGGGATAAAAAAGTGACATATACAATACTGTGGTGTCAGTATGGAGTACCTGGTATAAATGTATTTATGCATTATGGTCTTACCTTGAGTGTTGTAAGATGGGGTACAGACAGAGCAAATTAGCACAAAGTGGAGCTTGGAAGTTTTTGTAATTCAAGTAGCCAAGGCAGGATGCTGAAGGCCAGGATTACGGGCCAAGGTGCCTCAGAATTTGTTTTAGTATTTTCCTTTAATGGCAGATTCACTACTCCATTGTTGTTGCAGTTGGTGAAATTAGATAATCTGATAGGAAGGGTAGTGGGTGTGTTGTCCGCAGGTAGCCAGCCGTTCAAGTGCACAATGGCCGCAAGTGTTTGTGTCTATATAGCGCCTATCTTTCTTAGTTTGCAGATCAAAGCAGCTAGTGCCAGATTATCCATGAGAAACTGTGAATGTCAATAAACAAATGATTACACCAAGGCAAAATGTAATTTGTAGAATGTATCCATTCTTAATGAGGACATCCATCACTTCTCTGTGATTTGAAGATTAAGTGTCAAGTGTAATTTTGTTATTGCCTAATGGGTAGGGAGAGGCAGGATTGATAAATGGGAAACTGGTAAACCATACATAGATTTTATCTTTGTATACCCTAGCATGGATGTCACCGGCATAAAGCCTTAGCTGCTACATACAGTACAAGTGATGACAGGTGAGAGCTATTAGCTTACATAATAGTTACTGGATCTGGCTTTTAAAGCGGTCCTTCACTCTGAATAAGTGTCTATCTTATATGTTTCCCACACACTGTACATACAGATTGTCCACATTAAAAATCATCCTACCTGCATCTACTGCATGTTATGAGCCTTTAAACATACAAGATGGCGGCTCATGGAACAACAGGCAGCCTGCAAACAGGAAGTGCCTTCTGACTGTGCTGTTCTGCATTCTGGGATTGCTGACCTTCTCCTGACCCCAGCTCTGCTCTGTCTGAGCAAAGCACAGCTATAACCCGCCCCCCTGTACTTTATCCCACTCTCCTCTCCTCAGTAAGTGTAATGCTTCTGAGTCAAGATGGCGGCGTCCATATCCTAAAGTCCTGAACAGAGTTGCAGCCCAGTGGGGGAAAGAATAAGTAAGTAAGTGACTAAAAACTTAAAATATATTTATTTTAGATGCTGGTGAATTGTTTTTTAAGGGCTTGGGCTTTTCAATAAATTATGGTGAAGGTCCGGTTTAAGTATAAGGTAGTTGACAAACAACCTTTGTGTGACTTTACAATAGTTTAGTCAAAGAAGGTGGGAGACTCAGGGTGATAATATAAACATAGGCCATTGGTTATAGTATAAATGGTTTACAAATTAATGATATCTATGAAACCCCCTGCATGTAGTATAAAATAATTTAAAAAAGTGACAGAACAGTGAAATGTGCCTCATATACTGTATGCGGTTTCCTCTTAAAGGGCCTGTCCAGTCTTACTCTTATTGTTCATGGGAGCAGCCCATGAAATTACTGCATAAGTGTGCACCATTGTCTTTTGATATGTGTTGTTTGAGTATGTGACAAAGCATTACCTCTCCCGTCTCTTTTCAATAGAAGATGCAGTAATTCCATCATGACTACTCCCATGAACAATAAGAGTTAGACTGGACTAGCTCTTTAAGAGAGGTCTTTTTCCTATTAACCCTAATTAGGACTTGTGCTTTAGATCGCACAACCAATGATAGGACAGAACAGGGCTGACCAATTCTAGGCAGTGAATAATAAGCATTTTGCATAGATGCAGTGACTATCCTTTTGCTTTGGATCTACATATACAGCAGGGTTCATCAAGCTGTTTAAAAATAGAGATGCATCTGGTAGCCCCCTAGTTTATTTTGATTGAGAGATATGAAGCTCAGCAGACATGTCGCTAAATCTCAGTGATGCAATTTGTCTATTCATGGCAAAATGTTCCTGGATTCCTCTCATGCTAAGATTATTCTGCCCGTATCTGTTCTCCAGGTAATCCAGTTGCATATGGGAAGAGATTTATTAATGACTGATATGCATGGTATGCATCTGTGGTAATGTAATTGTAGTGGCTTGGTGACAGCTGGTGCTTTGGGTCTCCATGTACTCCAGTGTAGTGTAGTAGTGTAGTACATCAATATCCTATTTAAGTATGGTGACTGTTATTGTCAGCAGTGTCTGATGATGTATGGATCTTGTAAGGATGATATTTGGGTGGGGGGGCTAGATACATTAGAGCCATAAGTGATGGCAATTGAGAACGTTGGGGGATTAGGGAGCCAAAGGAAAATAAAAAAGGATCTGAATTGAATACCCCTGGGGCCTCAGAGATGTGAGGTTGAGTGAGAGAAGACAATGTCCATTATCCTGAACATGACATAAATGAAGGAGAGTCTGGAATGGGGTTTTCTCTGAAGCAGGGGTCTTGGAATTTTAAAAAAGCAGTGAGGGGGATAGCCCAATAAGATTGTTTTTGGGCTGCTGTCCCTGGCCATTAAATGGCTGCGTAGTTGAGGCTTTGTTGTTAGGTGTAGAGACAGCTAGACTTGGGGATGGTATCGCCAATGTGATAAGGCAAATTTTCACACTGCCGATCAGATCATTCTGTTGGGGGTTGTGTGGAACCCATTTCCCCTGATAAGTTCATGATGAACTTTGATCACTGTTGTGGCGAGGGGGGGATTTCTGATTTGTTATCCAGCTGACGTTGTGGGTAAGCTTTATTCTAAGTATGTCACACACCCCGCTTCAGATAGTCATTACACTTGGGTTATACTGACCTGTAGATGGCGATCTTGCAGAGATGTCAATATAAAAAGGAAGACCCTCCCGGTCCATAAATACCTGGGACCTCCCACTTATTCCCCAGTCTTTCATCTCTGCAGAAGGCGAGCAAGTCAGAAGATGGATGTCTCCTCCTTGCAGGTAGCCGGGATGACTCTCGGCCCTCTATTTGATCTATTTCTGCCCGGATTCTCTTATTGATTTACCTTGCCTCCCAGCCTAGGCTGCTGGTCCGGACAAGGGTAGATGGCACCCTAGGTACTTAGGAGCTACGCTCCACCGTGAGACCCCATACCAAGGGGTTGGTGACCCCGGTTTGGGATGCCTTGTCCCTTGGCCTTCCACCCTAGCGTGGTTTTCCCCTCTCCCGGATACCCTTAGAGGGGGGGGGAGGGGGCCTTGTCCCTTGTAGACTTTAATGTTTGGGTCAATTGTAGTATGTATGGTGTTTGTGTGGGCACTTGTTCACTGTGTGTGTGTGTGTGCTCACTGTGTTTTTACTGTGCTTAGTACTCCTCTTGTCAGCTATGGCGGCGGGGGAGCTTCTTCCCCTCAGGTGCGGGGGGTGGGGCCGGGCGTTCGCGCGATCACCTATGACCCGCCCCCGGGCTGCTGGCGCCGCTGTTAGTTCCCGGCTACTGGCTGGGAGCGACGGGGGAGGGGCGGGGCCGCCCTCCTTCTACCTCTGCTTACGCGCATTTTCTCTTCCTTCGCTGGGCGCGTGTGTGTCGGTCGGCTGTCTGTTGGTCGGTGAGTGGCCTTCTGGGCTCCATTTGTTTTGTATTTATCCATGCCCCTCTGTGTGGTTGTCGGCAATGCTTGTTTTTGACATGTTGGACATTTTGCTGTATAATGAGGGTCTGATTGCTGTGTCTGTCTTTTGTGTTCCAGGTGGACCATTGTTTTCTATTAAAGGGGGGTTCTCCCGGTCCTCGGGTCCCTTAAAACTTGGGTTCTGTAAATTCCTCCCACGTAGGACTTAAAGGGGCATCCCGGGTAGCATTTACTGCGTAATTCCCTCTGGTCATTGTGACTTACTTTAAAAAAAAAAAATCACCATATGGAGGCTTCCCCGGATACTGGGCTTGTGCTCGCCTCGGGGCAATCCCTCGGGGCAATCCAGGCAGTGTTTGGGGTGTGGGGTATCCCTTTTGGGGGATGATGTATTTATTTGTGTACCATGTGCGCAGCGGACTATTACGCAGCAGTCCGGATCCCCTGCGTCTGGTTCTGCTCCGCCAGTCTCTTTTGGGGTTGTCCAGGGCCTCCCATCTTGCATTCTCCGGACTGCACTACTCTCAAGGATGGTGAGGATAAACGCATTGACCAGATGGCTTGTCACTGTTTTGCCAGTGTTGGGTCGGCCTTGCGGCCGGTTTGTGCTTCTGCGCTTTTATTGGTAGCTGCCAGGTCGGTTGTTAGAGGACTGTTGACCTCTTCCGGGCTTGACCCGGCTAGTGAGGAGTTCACCGCCCTTAAGCGATGTGAGTTGTTTTTGTCATTTGGGCTGGCCGCCTTGGATGACACAATGGTGATGTGTAGTAGAACTTCGGCCTTGCTTGTGGCTATCCGGCGGTCGGTTTGGTTGCGCCAGTGGGCGGCTGATTTTGTGTCCAAAAAGTCGCTTACGGCCCTTCCCTTTGTGGGGTTGCGGCTCTTTGGAGAAAAATTGGATTCGGTTGCAAAGGGTGGTAAGTTACCTCAGCGTAAGAAGCAGCGTCGTCCCTTTCGGGGGGGCGGCTTCCTTCTCTCCTTCCTTTCGTAGGGCCAGAGTTGGCAGGGGATTGGCCTTCTCCTCCTCCAGAGGTGATTCCTGGAACTGGGGCAGGGGTCGTGCCCGTCCAGGACACAGCTGGGGCTCTAAGCCTAAGGCCGCTGCCAAGCCGGCTCAGCAATGAGGGGGCGCCCTCACCCTTGCGGGTGGGGGGACGGCTGCAACTCTTCTCCCGGGTCTGGGTCCAAGAGGTCTCGGACAGATGGATTCGGGAAGTGGTGTCTTCCGGTTAAAAGCTGGAGTTCGAGTTCCGGCCCCCTCCCAGATTCTTCAGGTCTCGGGTGCCTTCAGATCCTCTGGCCGCGCAGGGGCTCCGGGCGGCAGTAGCAAATCTTCTGGACATGGCTGTCATTTGCCCGGTGCCCCCCTCGGACCGGGGGGCGGGGCTACTATTCCAATCTGTTCACGGTGCCCAAGAAGGACGGTTCCGTTCGTCCCATTCTGGATCTGAAGTTACTCAACAGCTTCGTCCGTCCCCGGAAGTTCCGCATGGAAACTCTGCATTCAGCCATCTACTCACTTCATCAGGGGGACTTCATGACGTCCATACACATCAAGGATGCTTATCTGCATATTCCAATCTTTCCGGCACACCAGAGATTTCTCAGGTTCTTTGTAGAAAATCTACATTTTCAGTTTGTGGCTCTTCTGTTTGGCCTTACCTCGGCTCCAAGGGTTTTCATCAAGGTGCTGGCGGGGGTGATGGCCCTTCGCAGAGCCGCAGGTATCCGCATTGTGCCTTATCTGGACGATCTTCTTATTGTGGCTTCCTCTCTCAGCCAGGCGGAGCTAGATACCAGGACTGTGGTAGCCACCCTGGAGAGATTCGGCTGGGTGATCAACTATCCCAAGTCCTGCCTCTCTCCCTCCAGGGTGGTGGCATTCCTGGGAATGTCTCTGGATACTTCTCAGTCCAGAGTGTTCCTTCCCCGGCCCAAGGTTCTTTTGATTCAGGAATTGACTCAGCGTCTCCTATCCATCCCTCGCCCGTCCATCCGGCTGGGGATGTGACTGGTGGGATTGATGGTGGCATCTTTCATGACGGTTCCCTTTGCCCAGTTTCACACAAGGACGCTCCAGCTGCATCTCTTGGCGGCCTGGGACGGGTCCCCGCTGTCATTGGATCATTCTTTTCTGATGTCCCCCCGGGTGCGGCATTCCCTTCGGTGGTGGCTGGAACCAAGCAATCTGACGAGGGGCAGATCCTTTCTGACTCCTCGTTGGGAGACGGTCACCACGGATGCCAGCCTGTCAGGTTGGGGGGGATTTTGGAAGGATCTTCAGTTTCAGGCACTGTGGGGGCCTCAGGAGGCTCACGATCCCATCAATGTTCTGGAGCTGAGAGCCATCAGGTTGGTTCTGGCTCACTTGACTCATCAGTTGCGGGGCCTACCGGTTCAAGTTCGGTCGGACAATCGGACGGCGGTCGTCTACATCAATCACCAGGGAGCGACTCGCAGCAGGCGTGCCCTCAGGGAGGTGTCTTTGATCCTGGCTTGGGCAGAGGGCAATGTCCCATGCATCTCGGCAGTGTACATTCCGGGATTGGAGAACACGGAGGCGAACTCCCTGAGCAGGGGCTCGTCTCGCCGGGGGAATGGTCACCCAAGGTGTTTCGTTCGCTTTGCCACCGGTGGGGGACTCTGGAGGTGGACCTCTTTGCCTCTCGTCACAATCACAGGCTTCCGGTCTTTGTGTCTCTCTGCGGGATCCACTGGCTCTGGCAGCGGATGCCATGTCTCTGATCTGGAGGGATCTGGGGTTTCTGTACCTGTTCCCTTCATTTCCCATGGTGGGCAAAGTGGTGCGCAAGCTGGCCCTAGAGGGCGTGTCAGTCATCCTGGTGGCTCCAAGATGGCCAAGACAGGTTTGGTTTGCAGACGTGGTAAGGTTGGCAGAGGATCAGTTAGATCTGCCCCTTCTGCCGGACCTGCTCACCCAGGATCCACTGCTCTACCCCAATTTACCAACGCTGGCTTTTGACGGCGTGGCTGCTGTAGTCTCCATCTTGAAGGAGGAAGGTCTTTCGGATGCTGTCATTCAGACTCTGGTTAGGGCTAGAAGAAGTCTTCCTCTGCCATCTACTATAGGATGTTCGGGCCTTGCCTTGCAGGGTGTTTTCTATCCCTAGGGTTTTGGAATTTCTGCAACATGGTCTGGACCTGGGTTTGCAGCTTAGTACGCTGAAAGGGCATGTTTCTGCCCTGGCGGTTTTCTTTCAAAAGTCTTTTGCTCTTCATCCTCTGGTTAAGACTTTTTTCCAGGGGGTTACGCATGTGCGGCCTCCTAGGAAGCCTTTGCTCCCAGTTTGGGATTTGAATTTGGTTCACTCTGCTTTTCAGGGTCCTCCTTTTGAACCTTTGCAGGATATTGCTCTTTCTACGCTTACTCAGAAGGTCGCGTTTTTGGTTGCCATTACTTCCGTTCGGCATGTATCGGAGTTGGCGGGTTTGTCTATTAAGGCTCCTTACTTTGAGAGGCATCAGGACAAGGTTGTTTTCCACTGCAAGCCAGATTTCCTTCCTAAGGTGGTCTCTGCCTTTCATCTTAATCAGGACATTGTTCTACCCTCCTTGTGTCCTAAGCCCAGCAATGACAAGGAGAGGGTTTTGCATTCCTTGGATGTGGTTCGCTGTGTGAAGTACTATTTGGTAGCTACTTCCTCCTTTCGTAGGACTGACGCTCTTTTTGTGGTGCCCTCTGGGCCTAGGAAAGGTTTGGCTCCTGCCAAGTCTTCTATTAGTAAGTGGATTCGCCAGGCCATTGTGGGGCCTATTCTGCCAAGGGGAAGGTTCCCCCTTTTCGTGTTACTGCTCATTCCAACTCTCTAGGTCTGGTGTGACCCCAGGGCTGGCCCACCAATTGGTCCACAAACGCTAATCGCACACTGCTAAATCTAATGTCCAATTTATTAGAGCATAAGAAATTTATACATAGTACCAAATACACATGACAACATATATACACACAGTTAAAAAACACTTAGTAAAACCCAAATAAAGTGGGGAGGAGCTCCAGGGCTAAATTACTATCAAAAATGAATGATCAATTAATCATATGCCCAAACATTGGTAATGGCAGACATCTCATAGTGCAATGGCGCTTATAAAAAGTGCTGAGTGCATAAAGTGCCTAGTGTCTACTTTCCCCCTTCCCCCCTTCCCCCCTCCCTCCTCCATCCCTCTGTCACAGACTGACATTGCGGACAATTATCTGTAACATTGTTACTAATGATGATAGGACCGATATGATTATGTTGATTCAGCTGTAGTATGGGTATATGTATATAGTTAGAGTGATTATTAGAGAGCAGGGTTGTAGTTTACATATAGTACTGGTTTTGGACCATAATAGGTAACATGTGTATTGTTGGATTGATGTTATTCATCTTGTATGTGGGAATGCTGGATACTGTTGGTGCTGGATGTCAGGCCCTGGAAGGTCCGCAGGCTGGGACTGTTGCCTGGGGCGATGATGGGGCGCCCTGTCCCGCAGGAAGATTGGCTGGATGGGCGGACTGGTGGGGCGCGGCGGGCCCGCCCGGTGGAGCGCACTCACTATGACTGCACACTATGTGTGCTTCCTGGTGTGTGCGCTCCACCGGCCGGAGGTGACGCGGTCCTGGAGCTGGCTGCCTGATCCACCTGTGTGATTGGAGGGTGCGCCGCGAGCTGGCGTCCGTTACCCAGTTATTCACTGGTCTCTGTGGGCGGATATATGGGGGGTGCGGCGGTTCCGCCCGGTGGAGCGCGCTCACTGAGTTAGCACACGATGTGGGCTTCCTGGTGTGTGCGCTCCATCGGCCGGAAGTGACGCGCACCAGGGATCGAGCGTCATTTCCGCCTGCGCGATCCAGGGGGTATTTAACATGCCGGCATTCACAACTCAGACACCCGAGCGAAGTGGTGGAGGACCACGCAGCGCGCCGGTGAGGTAAGTGGGGAGGACAGGGGGCTCCTTGTGGTACTCTGCAGTGCTATATTACTGCATGTGTATATATATATATAGATGTACATTTATTTGCTCACACCATATGTGAATGGCGCTTATTAAATATTGTAGTAGCACTATTTAGGCTTAGTTTTAGAGTAGATGCACTGATTTTTTGCACATGGCACTTTCTTGGTATTATATGTACTTGTATGTACTGCATGCTTGCACAGGTTGGATGTTATAAGCACTGCGGGTTCTTAGCAGTGCAACTATTCACAAATAGATAGAGCACTTTATAAGTAGACACTAGGCACTTTATGCACTCAGCACTTTTTATAAGCGCCATTGCACTATGAGATGTCTGCCATTACCAATGTTTGGGCATATGATTAATTGATCATTCATTTTTGATAGTAATTTAGCCCTGGAGCTCCTCCCCACTTTATTTGGGTTTTACTAAGTGTTTTTTAACTGTGTGTATATATGTTGTCATGTGTATTTGGTACTATGTATAAATTTCTTATGCTCTAATAAATTGGACATTAGATTTAGCAGTGTGCGATTAGCGTTTGTGGACCAATTGGTGGGCCAGCCCTGGGGTCACACCAGACCTAGAGAGTTGCGATTAGTAGGTCCCTTTAATTGGCACCTGCGATTGATGGGATTGTGTAGGTGGTGCACACCTGACTAGTGTAGTTACTGCTCATTCCACTCGTGCTGTTGGGGCGTCCTGGGCTTTCCAGCATCAGGCCTCTGTTGAGCAAGTTTGTAAGGCTGCTACCTGGTCTTCAGTTCACACGTTTTCCAAGTTTTACAAGGTTGATGTGCAGGCCTCAGCGGAAGCTGTTTTTGGCCACAAAGTTCTGCAAGCTGCAATGGTTTAAGTTGTGCATTGTTGCCTTGTTTTGGATCCCCGCCCTTTATGGACACTGCTATTGGATGTCCCAAGTGTAATGACTATCTGAAGCGGGGTGTGTGACATACTTAGAATAATACCATTTTGTGAATACTCACCTGTAAAATGGGTATTGTAAGTATGTCACACACCCCGCTTCACCCCGCTCTTTGGTATTCTGGATCCTTTATATGGTGAACCTTTCTTACTGTTACTGGTTATTTTGGCTCTTCCTGGTCCCTTTGTTTCCTTACTGCTGTTCTAATACTGGGGAATGAGTGGGAGGTCCCAGGTTTTTATGGACCGGGAGGGTCTTCCTTTTATTTTTAGTATACAGTACATCCTGCTCCAGATATAGTACTTACACTTGGGTTATCCTCCGCCAGATTTCGCTGCACTGCAGAAACATGCAAAAAAAGGCTCCTCCCGGCCCCTCAAATACCCGGGGACCTCCCCGTCCTCCTTGTGATGTGCCTCCCAGCCTGGGCTGCGCTGGTCGGGTGAAGGTAGGCAGCACCATGCGTGCTTATGGAGCCATGCTCCACCGCAGTCCCCCACCAAAGGGTAGGCAGTTTAGGCTGATGGTGAGCCTCTAGGGGATGCCCCTCCTGCATTATTGCCCCATGCCCCGTGTAGTGGTGGACCCTGTACAAAGGGTCGCCATCCTCCCTCGTTCCTACCATAGCTCGGGGGGAAAGAAAGGGGGGGTGTGTGTGTGTGGTCTCAGTGTTGTGTGATTACACGCTTTTGGCCTTAGTAATGTCCCTTGACTTGTATACTTGGTGTCAGCCGCCGCGCTGAATTGCGTTTTATTGTGTATCTGTCGCCGTCTCTTTCCTTCATTGGATGTGCTGTGCAGGGCGGCGGCGGCGTCGCCTCAGACGCTGCGGCGTCATCATTGGCAAATCATCTATTCTAAGTGTGTCATACACTTCGCTCCTCATGACAACATTGACTACTGTCTTAGAGTTTTGCGCTCTTCAGGGGGGGCGGGGACCTAGCTTGGCGCGCTCCGCGTCACGGCCCGCTCTGGCCCGCCCTTCGAGGTTCGCTTGGCGCCATTTTGATGGTAGTTGCGCGCGCGGTAACGGTCCCCCTCCTTCCGCGGTCTGTAAGTGCCCTTGCGGGCGATTTTCATGCTCCTTGCTTACTGCGCATGGTTCTGACACCCTTTATTCTCATTATGTCTTTCAGACGGTTGAATCCAGTGGCTTCTCCCGGCCCGGTGTAATTGCCAGTTGGGCCTAGTATAATTACTCCCACTTCCCTGCGGGTCATTGGGGCATCCAGGGTAGCTTTCAGCGTCAATCCCTACTGGCCTATTGTGCCTATTAATCACCATATGGAGGCATCCCAGGATATTGTGACCGGGGTTCCTTCGGGACAAGCCCGGCTGTGTGGGGACATCCAGAAAACGACCTTGCAGAAAGAAACGAAGTGGATAGTCAGACTTAAAGCGACATACCCACCAGGACTAAATGAAACATGCAGTTTTTCCCCCTTCCTGAAATGATTCCAGACGCCAGATACAACCCATATCCTATGTGATACATCCCCAAGAAATTCCCACGCATGTGAGCCCAATAGGCCACCAACACAGTACCCTAGCACATTACTGTAGAAATCAATGACATTACACAGTGTAATAAGAAAAATAAGAGAGGACTAGCAAGCTACCCTAATGACTGTACCCATCCTCTGCAATCACGGAATATATCAACTAAAAGGTCAGTGAACTGACATTCATATCCATAACCCACGTTCTATATTCCCCTTTCCCTTTTGATAAAATAATCAATAAAGGAATGAAACAGGTACAAGCACATTTGAATATAATGTCTCATACCACAGGAACTTACCAGAGATACAATGTTATAGAACAAAAGTTTCTGTTTATAACTGAAAAAGTACTGCACTGTCAATATAAACTGTTGATAATCTGTAATGAACACAATGCCATGTATTATACCAAGTATAAATCTATTGAACTGTTTGACTTCTATTCAGCAGCTCCGCAGCGCATAGAGCCGAAACTGACAGCGCCTCCCCCCTGATAACACCACATGAGAGCCAGCCATATCTTAACCCACCAAGAAAATGGCCGCCATCCAGCACGGCGACACATTTCCATAGTAGTACAACATCCCACAACTAAGATGGCAGCCCAAGACTGACTCCTCCCCCCCACGCAGACAGAGCGATGATTGACAGCACACACTGGCCAGTTACCGGATGGGGCCGCCCCGGAAGTAGTGCGTGAAACGCACTTCAGACCCTGACATAACACCCAATCAGGCTCACTGCAGGGAGCGCGGGTAATTATAACCCCGCCCACCCTGCGTCTGGCGGCTCCATTTAACTCTGCAGCATACAATAGAAGACACCAACAGCGCATACAGCACCGCCCAACAGACGGCACCCCTAACCGAGGACAGGACAGCATATAACAGCGGGCACAAACAGCGCACCCGCACCGCCCAACAGACGGCACCCAAAACCGGGAACCACACACGGGACACACACTGGTTAACCAGCCTGCAGTAACGCCCCCTAAGATAGGGGGTGCCGGACGACTGGCCTTAGGAGGACACCCACACAGAAAACCAAGGTATGATTCGCTAATTACTACTAGACCTCACTGACAGAACCAACGCTAGGTAGCGAGACAACTGCCCCTTAGAAATCAATATAATCTAAGGACACTGCCGGCTGAGTTTCAAAAGAGGTTTAAAAGAATAGTACACATACCATATCAGCAGGAATAGTACACATACCATATCAGCAGGACTCACCATCACAACAACTAACCTTGCAAATCTGAGCCACCGCTATACCTTGCTGACATAAATGACGCCAACAAGGTAAATAACACAACCGGCCCCTGTAAATCAATACTACCTAAGCACAATGCCGGCTGATAATTCTAAAGGGGCAGTACACACAAAGGGGCAGTACACATACCCTAACAGAATGACTTACCATAATAACAACCCTTGACTAACAAACTATAGCTCCAATTAAATACTGTACTGACACAACAGATGTTGCTAATGAATACTACTTATACTTATCTGGCCGGCCATTTTTACAAGGTCGACAAACATTTTACTCCATTAGTATTATCGAAAATATTCACAATACCATCCTTACTCTAAGGTGTCCCCAACTTTACACCCACTGGTGCTGGGAGGAACCACTGCAACCAAAGCTCATGCGCTGGGGAGACTGCTGATACATGCAAAAAATGTAAGTAACCAGTATATACACAGATATGTACCAAGTTTTAGAAATAGTCATTCCACTGCAACCTTACCATAATAATGCATCAAAACCAGATTAAATGGACCCACACACTGAGGAAGCAAAGAAAGCGAAACGCGTCTGTGTAGGAGATCCGCTCCGACCAATACCAGTTACAACTTGTTACAAGCTGAGGGCATAAAGGACCCAGAATTGCTACAAACAAGGAAAACCCATAACAGTGTATAAGGTCAATAAGTACCATTACAGAAAGACTGTACCAATCGCAGAGACGACCAATACCAGTTACAACTTGCTACAAGCTGAGGGCATAAAGGACCCAGAATTGCTACAAACAAGGAAAACCCATAACAGTGTATAAGGTCAATAAGTACCATTACAGAAAGACTGTACCAATCGCAGAGACGATTAAGAAACCAATGTTCATTGTAGAAGTATGATTTGAATACTTTATGTATATATGAATAGATGAATAAACATTGGATATTTTTATAGCATAACACAGTATATGGCTCATGAAAAATATCAATGGCAACAGCAAAATTTTCTCAGTGAGTGACTTAGAGGCTCTTCCCTCTCTTTTTCTCTTGGTGGCCACCCACGGCGCACATATGCACGACCAACAGATTGGTTGGCGGCAGGTGTGAGCCTAGGGACGACCTCCCCGAAAAAAGAGGGGAACCCTCCACCCTAGCCCGGCTGTGTGTAGCTTGTGGGGTCTCACCTATCAGCGGTGACAATGCACGGGTCTGTGTTCCTTGTGCACAGCAGGCGCTAATGGTACTTCCCGCCCCTCCGGTGGCTGGGCCTGCACCTCGCCTCACTTCACCTACTCCCCCAAGCCTGAGTCTAACCCCCAATACAAGCGGGGATTCTCATCCTGATGTGGCTACTAGACTGGCCAGTGTTGAAAAACTGCTTGCGCGTAAGGCCACCGCTAAAAAGCGTCACTTAACCCCTGATGCCACTCTTTTCCCTACTGAGTCTGATGAGTTTGTGCATCTATATGGCCATACCCCCTCGGATGAAGGGGAGCTGTTCTCTGACTCAGGGTCATCTGACGAGAAGTTAAGGGGTCATGACGATTCTGGCTCTGATCGCTGGACCCCGGATGATACTGACAAACTGCTGGTTCAGATTTTTGAGGTTTTGTCCACCTCTCCCCCTGTTGCGGCTCCCAGGCAAAGCGGTGAGCTATTTCATACTGCTAAGGCTCGATTGGAATTTCCTGAGCAAACCCATTTCAATAACCTCGTGCTTAAGGAGTGGGAGCATCCCAGTAGACTACCCGGGATTCCTAAGAGTTTGGACAGGAAGTATCCTTTTCCTGCTGATATGGTCAAGTGCTGGTCATCACCCCCCCGAGGTCGATGCTCCTATTCTAGGGTTGTCCAACACCTCTATTATGCACTCCCCTGACATTACTACGCTGCTGGATTCTGAGGACCGGCGCATTGACCAATTGGCATGCCATGCCTTTGCATTTGGGGGGGCGGCGCTGCGCCCGGTTTGCGCCTTGGCCATTACTGCTGTGGCACTCAGGGCCATGATCAGGAATGCACTTGATGGCCCAGACGAATTGCCACCTGATACGATTAATGCACTGTCTAACTGTGATGTGTTTGTGAACTTTATCCTGTCGGCATCGGATGATGCTATTAGGATGCGTGCCAGATCTTCCGCCTTGGCGGTAGCTATACGCCGCGCGGTATGGCTGCGCCAGTGGGCTGCTGACAATGCTGCTAAGAAACCCCTTACTGGGCTTCCATTTAAGGGGCTACGCCTGTTTGGGGACCGCCTAGACCTCTTTGCTAAAGGAGGTAAGTTACCCCAGCACAGGCGGCAGCCTCGGCCCTTTCAGAGCCAGGGCCACCTTTCAGTCCCCTACCGAGGCGCTAAGCAGGGGAAAGGGGTGTCCTTCGCGGGGGCTCGTGCAGATTCCTGGCATAGGAGCAGAGGACGGCGTCCTGGCTCCTCCTGGGGGTCCAAAGCCCCTCCCAAGACCCCTCAGGCATGATGGGGCGCCCTCGCCCGCCAGGGTGGGGGGACGGCTACAGCACTTCGCGCACGTCTGGAGGCGCCAAGTCTCAGACCGGTGGATTCAAGAGGTAGTGTCCTCTGGTTACAAGATAGAGTTTGCTGTGCGGCCCCCCACAAGATTCATCAGGTCCCGGATCCCCCAGGACCCTGTATCAGCTCAGGTCTTGATGCGGGCCGTGCAAGGACTTCTGGATCTGGGGGTCATTTGCAGGGTCCCCTTAAGAGAATTGGGCAAGGGGTTCTATTCCAACCTTTTCACAGTGCCCAAAAAAGATGGGTCAGTCAGGCCCATTCTGGATTTAAAGATCCTCAACAAGTTTGTCAAGAACAGGCGCTTTCGCATGGAAACTCTGCGCTCGGCCTTTGGCTCTCTGCTCCCAGGGGATTTTATGACGTCTGTGGACATCAAAGATGCTTACCTTCACATCCCTGTGTTCCTGGGACATCAAAGGTTTCTCAGATTTGCGTTGAAAGAGGAACATTACCAATTTGTGGCCCTACCATTTGGCCTCACTTCAGCCCCCAGAGTGTTCACCAAGGTGCTGGCAGGGGTGATGTCTCTGATAAGGTCAGGGGGCATACGCGTGCTGCCTTACCTGGAAGACATTCTCATCACTTCACGGTCCCTACAGCAGGCAGAGCTGGACACTTGGAGTCCACCTTGGAGTCCTTCGGCTGGGTGATCGATCATCCCAAGTCCTCCCTGTCCCCTTCGTCGGTGACCCCATTCCTGGGGATGATTCTGGATACGGTTCAGTCAAGGATATTCCTTCCTCAACAGAAGGTGGAAGCTCTGACTGCGCAGGTGAGGTTCCTGCTCTCGTGCCCCCAGCCCTCCCTCAGGCAGGGAATGCAGCTGGTGGGCCTGATGGTGGCGAGCTTCGAGGCGGTGCCCTTTGCTCAGTTCCATTTGAGGCCTCTGCAGCTTCACCTTCTGTCAGTATGGGACAAGGACCCCACATCTTTGAACGGGGTTTGTGTGCTTCCCCCCTTGGTCAGAAGGTCCCTCTCGTGGTGGCTGCACCACAAGAACTTGCTAAAGGGCAGGTCCTTTCTTGCCCCCTCCTGGGAGGCGGTCACCACGGATGCCAGTCTGTCAGGTTGGGGGGTATTCTGGAAGTCCCTGCGGTTCCAGGGGAGGTGGGGCCCTCAGGAGGCCCACTTACCCGTCAACATTCTGGAACTACGGGCGATCATGTTGGTACTAGAGCAGTTGACCGATCGCCTGCAGGGAATGTCTGTGCAGGTGCGCTCAAACAAGAGGACGGTGGTTGCCTACATCAACCATCAGGGAGGGACCCGGAGCAGAGGTGCCCTCCAGGAGGTGTCGCGGATTCTGACATGGGCGGAGGCCAATGTTCAATGCATTTCGGCTGTGTATATCCCGGGGGCAGAGAATCTACTGGCAGACTCTCTGAGCAGGGGGACTTCCCATCAGGGGGAGTGGTCCCTCTGCAACAGGGTATTCCAGTCCCTGTGTCACCGTTGGGGTCTACCGGATGTGGATCTGTTCGCATCCCGTCACAATCACAAGCTCCCGGCCTTTGTCTCCCTGTCTCAGGATCTTCTGGCCTTGGCCACGGATGCTCTGTCAATGTCATGGAAGGAATTTCAGCTCCTGTATGTCTTTCCTCCGTTCCCACTGCTGGGCAGGGTCCTGCGCAAGATTGCTCTGGAAAGGGTGCCAGTAATTCTGGTTTCCCCAAGGTGGCCAAGAAGAGCGTGGTTCGCAGACGTGGTACTAATGGCAGTAGACCAGTACGTCCTGCCAGGGGCACCAGATCTGCTAACTCAGGGCTCCTTACGCCAGCCCAATTTACAAACTCTGGCTTTGACGGCCTGGCTGCTGAAACCTCCATCTTGATGGAGAAAGGCTTGTCTGCCTCGGTTGTGGATACCATGGTGCAGGCTAAGAAGAAAACTTCTTCTGCCATCTATTATAGGGTATGGCGTACCTACATTGATTGGTGTGAGTCTAGGTCTCTTCCCTGTAGGGAGTTCTTAGTCTCTAGGGTTTTGGAGTTTTTACAGCATGGATTGGAGTTGGGTCTAAAACTCAGTACTCTGAAGGGTCAGGTTTCTGCCCTGTCTGTCTTCTTTCAGAAGTCTTTTGCTCAGCAACCCTTGGTTAAGACATTCTTTCAGGGGGTCACTCATGTGTGTCCCCCACGTAAACCTATGGATTTGAATTTGGTTTTGTCTGCTCTGCAGGGTGCTCCCTTTGAGCCTATTCAGGATGCTGCTCTGGCTGTACTTACCCTCAAGGTTGTCTTTCCTGTGGCTATTACTTCGGTCAGGCGTGTGTCTGAGCTGGTGGCTCTGTCTATTCAGCCCCCATACTATGAGACACACCAGGACAAGGTGGTGTTCCGCTTTAAGCCGGACTTTCTGCCTAAGGTGGTGTCTGCTTTTCATTTGAATCAAGATATTGTTCTTCCTTCATTGTGTCCTAATCCTAGCAACGCTAAGGAAAGGGTTCTGCATTCCTTGGATGTGGTCAGGTGTCTGAAGTATTACCTGGTAGTCACTGTGGCTTTCAGGAAGACTGATGCTCTTTTTGTGGTTCCTTCTGGTCCTAGGAAGGGTTTGGCTCCTGCCAAGTCTACTATTAGCAAATGGATTCATCAGGCTGTGATTCAGGCCTATTCTGCTAAGGGGAAGAGTCCTCCCTTCCGCCTTACTGCTCATTCTACTGGTGCTATTGGTGCCTCTTGGGCCCTTCAGCACCAGGCTTCTGTTGAACAAGTTTGCAAGGCCGCTACTTGGTCTTCTGTTCATACCTTTTCAAAGTTTTACAAGGTTGATGTTAGGGCCTCAGCTGATGCTGTTTTTGGCCGCAAGGTTTTGCAGGCGGCAGTAGTTTAAACTGTCTGCTGTCACCTTTTTGTTGGGGATCCCACCCTACCTTATGGACACTGCTATTGGATGTCCCAAGTGTAAGTACTATATCTGGAGCAGGACGTACTATATACTAAGAATAATACAATTCTGTGAAATACTCACCTGTAGAATTGATATTATTTGTATACAGTACGTCCTGCTCCACCCCACCCTGGTTTTTGCATTATTCTGGATCCCCTGTATGGTGATTGTTATCAAAGTTATCATTACCAGTTGTTTTGGGTGGTTAAATTCTCTCGGCTTCTTGTTCACTGCTTTTCAATGCTGGGGATTTGTGGGAGGTCCCCGGGTATTTGAGGGGCTGGGAGGAGCCTGTTTTGCATGTCTCTGCAGTGCAGCCCCATTTGGCGGAGGATAACCCAAGTGTAAGTACTATATCTGGAGCAGGACGTACTGTATACAAATAATATCAATTCTACAGGTGAGTATTTCACAGAATTGTATTTTTATTGACATCTCTGCAAGATCGCCATCTACAGGTCAGTATAACCCAAGTGTAATGACTATCTGAAGCGGGGTGTGTGTGACATACTGACAATACCCATTTTACAGGTGAGTATTCACAAAATGGTATTTTTTGCCTGGATAGAGTTGTTGGACGGTGGAGAGGAAGAGGACATTGGTTTCAGGATAGTGCTATAGCCGGGGGCCCCTTCTAAGATTCTCAGGTGGAATAATAGACCATACCTGTGCAAATAGAAGGATTTTTGTTTTCCTAGATGTTGCTAAGAAATATCTGGATTGCAGATTGTGAAGTTCTGTACATCAGTGTTCCCCAACCCCCCTCCTCAAGGCCCACCAACAGGCCAAATTTTTCTCCACACAGATGCACAAGCGAAAAACATGGTGCTCAGACAGAGCTACAGAGCTTGGAGATCCAGAAAAAAATGTGATTAGGAGAGTAATTTACTAAAATGATTTTTTTTTTGACTGAAAGTCTGCTTTAAACCGAACCAACAGCCTGGCACAGTTGGAAAAGAAAGGCAGCAACCATTTTGGAGCTTCCTCTCACAACTAACATAACTGACAGCACTTCCTGTTTGCAGATTGCCTGCAAATGCATGAGTTGCCATCTTGTTTTCCAAATTTACCCCAGCAAGAGTTAGAAAAAGGTAAATAATTTCTATGTGCACCAATCTAGATTGCCCCGGGGAGGGATGCATATGAGCACTGTTTATTGTGTTGGTCCGATTTAAGTCATTTTTGACTGTTGGTCCGCTTAAGGCACCAGAGGTCCACAAGCAATGGAGTTGTACCAAATTCAGAGTTTGTACATACCTGCATTTGTCATTATTTCCGGCAAGTATATTACCAGCCACTGACCATTCCGTCAGCATCTCTGTACTCCAAAGAGTAGAATAATCTATGCCCTACACATTTTTATGCCAGACCATTTTCAGCAATTGCATCACCAGTGATACTTAGTACTGCTGAAAGGCTAGAAAGTCAGAATCCCCCTTCTCTGCCAAGCACCCACCACATAGGGTTTTCTGTATGAGTATTTAAACCACGTTGTTGCCTACCTGTTATTTCTAATTGTTTTCTGTCTGTCAAGAGTGGAGCGAGGAAGTAGGGATGCCAATTCTTTGCAGCTTGCTCTGTTTACTGCATTTCTCAGCTACCACTAGAACCCGGAGGTGTGGGAGGGGTAGTATATGAGCAAAATCTTGTTTAGTTGAATGTTGTTGGGGAATCTAAATCAATATACTCCTTAGGGAGTGCATTAGTTTCAACCCGTAGGGACCCTTTTAATGTTCCACAATTCCTCTATGGTTAGAGACCTGAAAAATTGGGGGTGGCGAAATTCCCCCCAGGTGGAATGCAACTATATCCAGTACACGTACAGATGTGACAGCACTCACAGGGCTTTAAATAATGTTAGGAGCTGGTGTTGCATTTATCACTACCTCCTGCTATCAATGTAATAAACAAGAAAAGTCTGCTAGTTCCCGATTGTTACACCTAGGCTACAACTGATTTATCAAAATTGTTTCAGTTGTAATCGGCTGTGATACATTGTAAAGCAATTATGCGCCTGCTATTGAAAAGTAAATCGCTCACAGCTGGCCTTCACTTTTCTGTGATGGTTGAATCATGCTGCCATGATGGAGAGAGCTTTTCTTTTCCTTGCCCTCTTTAATTTATTGACCTGCAGAAATCTACCCCTTGCTCACCTTATGGTGAGAGGGCTGGTCTCTTTTGAAGCGGTCTGTCTCCTGGCTAGAGTTGCTCAAAGCTATTAGTGAAAAAGTAAGATATGTCCCTGCAGTTCTCTTTGATATTCATTTTGTAGTGAATCCTAAAATCCCATCATATGTGCAAGTGTAAATGAATTTGGGCCTTGTTTGGTCTCCCTACCACCATTATCTCTGCTAAAGCGTTAAGTCCAGTCAAAAATTACTGTAAGCCTTAGCGGGGCAGCCCAAATCAGACTGTTCATCAGCTTCCTATAAGGAATGGGGCTGCTGATACCACTTTACTTGTGGCTGCGAGCAGCTTATCCGGCTCTACTTTGTCCTCCAAAATCCCTTGCTTGAAATTCCATAGAAAAAACAGTCCTTGTCCAGTGGCTGCATTTGCAACTGTCTGGCCAGCTAGTAGACCATGCTATATTACAAGCATATTGATCTTTATAAAGGCTAAAATTGTTGCTATTAGCACATATTTTAGCGATTTTTATTATAGCAAGCTTCAAACAAATTAAACATGAATAAAAGGGTGTTTTGCCCCAACTTCCACTTTATTGTGTTATGTATTGAAAGTCGCAGTAGCGTATTGTAACTAAATATAGTAATTGCTTGTGTATTGAACACACGTTAGTGAACTCATTGTGGTTCCTTCAAGCAGAACAAAACCCTTGGTGGCCATCCCTTGTGTCTGCCAGACTCCAAGGCCCGCTGCTGCCCCCTCTTCCCGGAGCTTCTTAAATCGGGATGCCCCGCTGCACCCCCTCCTCCTATAGTTAAAAATTCCAGGTTTTGATCAGCTTTTAACCGAATTTATCAGATTTGTCCCCACATAGCATCATGTACAGAAAGGATGCATCATTTGTCTTCGGATGCAAATTTGATTTTCCTGGGTTTTGTTCCATGCCTTTGGGGCATCTTGAGTTCGCCCAATAAACCCACCTCTCCTCAGTCCAATGGACGATGCGCAGATTCTCATCCAATTGTAGCCTTTTGCCATGTTTACTTCCTTTAACAAAAAGAGAGCATGCTATCTGAATTGCTGGGACGGGAGCGAGCACTCCACAGGGGAGGCGGCAGCACATGCTTTAAGCCATGACAGGGCCTCATTTTAATCTATGTACCAGGGTCCTGTCACATCTAGTAGCTACTGGAAAGTCACAAGGTTTATAGAGTTAAGCCTACATTTTAATTTGCTTTTGTTTCTTTCCTGCAGACAACTGGACGGATTTTGCCTTTAGAAAAAATTAATCTGAGAAGTAACTCGTTTCCACCTGGAGAGGACCTAAACTGGACCAGGGAAGTCACCCGTGAGCCATGTATTTCGTCTGTAAGTGACTGGGTTTTTACAGAATTGCTGTACTAAGCTTTTAGTCCCAGTGGTATTATTTTCAACAATATAGAACTTTTAATAGAAAAAGAATCACCCACTCACAACTAGCCTACCCTCACCCACACCCTGGGGTCAATAGGTAGTGAAACTACTGCAGATCAGTAAGAGACTCGGTGGAAGATTAATTCTTTTTAAATCTGTAGGAATAGACACAACAAAAATGTGTACATTGATGTACATGTATATTATGAAGTACAAATGTGTCATGGTACTATTGTGCCTAATTAAGCAGCTTTGTGCTTGATTTAGATTACAGGGGGGTAACGTTGTCTGTAGGCCATTTGGGAGGGGGGGGTTAGGATAGGGCAGTTCAGGCTGGGGCTGAGATGCACCGCAAAAGGTGTTATTAAACAGACCTGCCCTGATAGACAAAAGGGCATTTATCCTTTGAACGTATGGGACAAGACTGTTATCACCTTCTTCATCACAGTGAGACCCAGCTTTCCTGGGCAGCAGAAAATGGCGTATAACAGTATGTATATAAAAAAATATATATATAATTTCCATTTAGTGTTTGAGTTTCGAGGCTTGTGTCATTAATCCTTAAAGGGATTGATTGGTCAGACTGAAACAATAAAAAGGGTATTACCAGCTTACTTTTAGCCTGACAAAACATACACGCACACTGCCAGGGAAATGGATTTCTACTGCAAAATTTCACATTAAGAACTTCAGCATGATCCAGACTTAAAAAGCCTCGATCATCCTCCCGGGGTGAAACCCCTCCTGGTCACCAGGAAACTCACCTTCTTTCTCGGTCCACCAGCAGATTCGCAAGCAGCGGCCGCATCCCCACTATTTCTTTAGCAGGGCGCGTGCCAGGCATTTTGTGAATGGCCAGCGCAGGCACTCTCCCTGTTGGAGGGTACCGGGGAATGCTGCTTGGCCCAAACATGGAAGGCTCCGTCCCACTGACTCACCGGGAAGTCCGGGTGGCCTATGACTGAGGCTATTGGGGAGGGGGAGATGACCGGCATCGGGAAGGACCTTGCAACCACCCTTCGTGCAGTGCCAACTCACCTTCTTTCTCGGTCCACCAGCAGATTTGCAAGCATCCCCACTATTTCTTTAGCAGGGCGTGTGCCAGGCATTTGTGAATGGCCAGTGCAGGCACACTCCCTGTTAGAGGGTACCGGAGGATGCAGCCGACAGCGTGTTCGGATCGAGATTCGCCTTTGACAAGCTTTTAGTCAAAGGGGTGGGAGTGGATCTGATCCTGCTGATTGGACGACAGGCTGTGCATGCGCTGTTGGGCGGGGAAAGGGTGAGTCAGATTGGGCGACCTGGGGAGTTTCACACAGTGGGGCATCCCTGATAGTCAAAATCCTGGGTATTGGTGCATTTTAACCATGCAGTTGTCCCATCTCATTCCTCAGGGTTCCACATCCCACAAAGTCACATCCCAGGTTTCAGCATATCAACTTCCCCTGATTTCAGTGTGATAGTGCCAACAAGTTTTACAGTAGGAGGGTTCTGTCAACTTTGTTGCAAATGGAGGACCCTGGATCTTTTGGCTTCCATGAACAACAAGAATGTTCATCAAGAATCTTCATACACACATCAAAATCCTGAAAGGAGTTCAGCCTGACCTATGCTTTCCCTTCATATCTTTTGGTGCATTTCACAGGTTAAGATCAGGCTAAAGACAGTCTCAGCCGTTCTGTCTAACCTATTCTGGTCAAGAAGACTCGTGTATACAGAAGTGAGCAGCTAGGAAAGCTGTGGAAACTTCCTCGTCACCTGGACTTGATCTCCCAGGAAACCTCAATTCACAGTGGTTGGCTTTGACTGCATAGCTGAGTTAATGGTTCCTTCACCAAAGAGATCGCCGACAATATCACGTTTTTTTTTTTTTAATTGAAAGTTTTTATTGAAAAGACAAAAGATACAGACGTTTCTTGACAGAGATCAAAATACAGAACACACGCGGGCCGGTCAGGGGGCCCCTACGCCAGAACGGCCAAAGCAAGATATGACCCTGAGAGGCGACAGGGACTTCCCCGAACCAACCGCCATGAACATTACACAATACAATGCCGTCCTTGGATCTCCATGTCGAGTTTAACAGAAATAAAACTGCTTGTCTGTCCTCTTCGTCTCCTCACTTCTTTTGTAGGTAGACCGAAAAAAAAAATGAGAAGGGAAAACAGACGTACAACTAAAGAACATAGAGAAACGTGAGAATGGGAGAAATAGGGGAGGGGGGGAATGGGGAGGGAGGCAATTTACAGAGGGGGGCAAGGAAACGCCACATCCAGTGTACCTGCGATCACTCCTGGAGGAAATCAAGATACTCCGCTGAGAAAGTAAACTGGTGCCACGGGGCCCACATCTCATTGTGTTTGTTTAGGGTCTCCTTTAGCGTAGCCGTAAGTTCCTCCATCCTGCATATATCCCTTACCCTGGAAAGCCGCATTGCCGTTGTAGGGGGATCAGATGATTTCCACAGCACCTGCATGCATGTTTTGGCTGCGTTCAGGAGGGGGCCAGCAAGGACTTAAGCCTCCTCCGCATTGATGTAGGGGAAAGATTGAGGAGGTACCCAGCAGGGTCCACCCCCAAGTCGATATCAGTCAGCCGCAGGACAAGTTTGCGAACATTCCCCCAAAACTTGGCAAGCGCCCGGCATTCCCAAAAAACGTGGATCATTGTGCCTCTTTCCCGCGAGCACCTCCAGCATGTAGGGGTGGAGGAGGGGAAAATCCTCGCCAGCTTGGACGGCACGTAGTGCCAACGTGTTACAATTTTGTAAGCCGCCTCCTGAAATCTGGAGATCCTGGAGATCAAGGACGTGAGAGCCAGCTGAAACATGGCTTGCCTCTGCTCCGCTGAGAATTTCCTATTTAGCTCCCTCTCCCATCCCCCCACACATGCTGCAAACGAATCTGGGGGGGCAATGAGCAAAGAGTAGGTGTATGACAGTGCTCCCCTAAAATGGCCGGTCCTCGTACACACATTCGAAAGGGGTTAAAGGTCTGTCTATTCCCTCCAGCCTGGGCAAGGCTGCATATTCTGCCAGGGGTTGAGGGGCCTCAGAGAAAGTCTTGCAACCAGATCCCCAGCCCCACACCACCCGTTCTTCTCGCGCAAGTGCAGGGTCCTAAAACAATTCTGCTTGGCCCAAACATGGAAGGCTCCGTCCCACTGACTCACCGGGAAGTCCGGGTGGCCTATGATGGGGGCCATTGGCAATGGGGAGGGGAAGATGACCGGCATCGGGAAGGACCTCGCAACCACCCTTCGCGCTGTGCCAATCGTGGGGTGTTTGTTGTGAGCTGAGAACCTGACCAGCGGAATCCAGGGGAGACCCGAGAGAAAGGTCGGGGACGCCTCCTGTTCTAGACTTGCCCACTGTTTCAGCCCGGGATGCGGCGTGGTAGAGCCTCCAGTCTAGAAGGCCCAATCCACCGGAGTCCTTGGGGAGTGTCAGGAGAGAAGCGGCCAGTCGGTGGGATTTCCCCGCCCATATGAACTTGGAGCATAGGCCCCCTTAGTCGCTTAAAGAAAGTGTGGGGGACCTCGATTGGCAGAGCTTGGAAAATATATAGTACTCTAGGGAGAATAGTCATCTGTCTATCTCTCCCCCGGTTGCGGCCCCCAGGCAGCAGGGGGAATTGTTTTATACGCCTAAGCCACGTTTTGAGTTTGCAAGCCCATTTTAATAACCTCATGCTCAAGGAATGGGAGCGTCCCAGCCGGCTCGCCGGAGTCCCTAAGAGTTGGGATAAGCGGTATCCCTTTCCTGCTGATGTGATGAAGCGTTGGTCATCCCCTCCAGAGGTATATGCCTCGGTCCTAGGGTTATCTAACACCTCTGTCATGCATTCCCCTGACTCTACTACGCTGCGGGATAGTGAGGATCGGCGTATTGATCAGCTGGCGTCCCATGCCTTTGCCTGTGTGGGGACGGTGCTGCGCCCGGTCTGTGCCGCTGCCATTACAGCTGTGGCTATTAGGACCCTGCTTAGAGGTGTCTTAGAGTGTGCTCCTGATAATGTGTCTAGTGAGGAGTTTAATGCACTCTCTCGTTGTGAGGTCTTTGTGACCTATGTCCTCTCTGCCTTGGATGATACCATTAGGATGTGTGGCAGAGCCTCTGCCCTAGTGGTGGCTATACGCCGCTCGGTTTGGCTGCGCCAGTGGGCTGCTGAAAACGCTGCCAAGAAAGCTCACTGGTTTCCCTTCAAAGGACTATGCCTGTTTGGGGACTGCCTGGACCTGTTTGCTAAGGCAGGTTACCCCAGCGCAGGCGGCAGTCTCGTCCCTTTCGGGGCCCAGGGCTCCTTTTTTTCCCCCTACCGTGGAGCCAGACAGGGGAGGGGGGGTCTCCCTTACCGGGATCCGAGGAGATTTCTGGGGTAGGGGCAGGGGACGTGGACGCCCTGGCTCATCCTGGGGCTCCAAGCCTAAGTCTTCTCCCAAGCCCCTTCATGCATGAAAGGGCGCCCTCACCCATCCGGGTGGGGGGACGGCTTCAGCATTTTGCTCACGTCTGCATTCTTCATGTTTCAGACCGGTGGATTCAGGAGGTAGTGTCCTCCGGTTACAAGATAGTTTGCTGCCTGGCCCTCCCCCAAGATTCATCAGATCCCGGATGTCTCAGGACCCCATGTCAGCTCTAATTCTGGCGGTGCAAAGCCTTTTGAAGCTGGGGGTCATCTGTCAGGTCCCCTTACGAGAAAGGGGCAAGGGGTTCTATTCCAGCCTTTTCATCGTGCCCAAAAGGGATGGTTCAGTCAGGCCCATCCTGGACTTGAAGATCCTCAACAAATTTGTCAGGTGCAGGCGCTTTAGCACGGAAACTTTGCGCTCTATCAGTTCCCTGCGTCCAGGGGATTTCATGACCTCTGTGGACATCAAGGATGCTTACCTTCATATTCCTGTTTTTCCAGGTCATCAAAGATTCCTCAGGTTCGCTCTGGAGGATCAGCACTACCAATTTGTGGCATTACCCTTCGGTCTCACCTCAGCTCCCAGAGTGTTCACCAAGGTGCTGGCAGGGGTGATGGCCCTGCTCAGGGCATTCGTGTGCTGCCATATTTGGACGACATTCTCATCACTTCTCAGTCCCTCCAACAGGCAGAGCTGGATACTCAGCGAGTAGTGTCCACACTGGAGTCATTTGGCTGGGTGTTCAACCATCCCAAGTCTTCCCTGTCTCCCTCCTTGGTGACACCTGGGAATGAATCTAGATACAGTTCAGGCAAGGATTTTTCTTCCTCAGCAGAAGGTGGACAGTCTACTGGTGCAGGTTCAGTCCCTGCTCTCTTTCCCTCATCCCTCCATCAGGCAGGGAATGTAGCTGGTGGGCCTGATGTTTTCGTGCTTCGAGGCGGTTCCTTATGCACAGTTTCACACGAGGCCTCTGCAACTCCAGCTCTTGTCAGTATGGGACAAGGATCCCGCATCCCTGGACCAGGTCCTTGTTCTATCCCCCCTAGCCAGGCGGTCCCTCTTGTGGTGGCTGGACTCCAGGAACCTATTGGCGGGCAGATCCTTTCTGGCCCTCTGCTGGGAGACATGCCAGTCTGACTGGTTGGGGGGGGGCTTCTGGAAGTCCCTGCAGTTCCAAGGACGGTGGGGCCCTCGGGAGGCCCACACACCCATCAACAATCTGGAACTAAGGGCGATCAGGTTGGTGCTGGCTCACTAAAGACTTAAAGGAGCCGCAGCACTCAACCCTGTTAGCTTGCAGAACAACCTATAATCTGTCTCTAAATCTGGTAAAAACAGAGGCTCAGTCACACACATCTGCAGAAGTATGCTAAGCTGCACCACCACGCCAAGGTGCCTCTATGGGTGCAGTCCTAACTCTAATCTATGAGAGACCCATTTGGGACATACAGTCCAAGAGATAAAATGGGAGCAGCTTACCTGAGGTTGCCCTAAACCTCATGTGCAAGCCATAGGGTGGAAGGGTCAAGATCTTGCAATACAGCCTAGACCCCACACCCCATGTGCTTGCACAAATTCAAAGTGAACAAAAGGGGAGTGGCAGCTGCTCACTTGACCCTCAACCTTCGGGGTCGGCCTGTTCAGGTACGCTCGGACAACCAGACAGCGGTTGCCTACATCAATCATCAGGGGGGGACCCGGAGCAAGGGGGCCCTCAAGGAAGTGTCTCTGATCCTGTCCTAGGCGGAGGACAATGTTCCCTGCATCTCAGCCGTGTACATTCCGGGGGTGGAGAATCTGCAGGCAGACTCCCTGAGCAGGGGGACCTCTCACCTGGGAGAATGGTCCCTGTGCGAGAGGGTGTTTCACACTCTGTCACCGTTGGAGCCAACCAGATGTGGATCTGTTTGCATCCCATCACAACCACAAGCTCCTGGCCTTTATCTCTCTGTCCCAGGACCCTCTGGCCTTGGCAACATATGCTCTAGCAATGTCATTTTCAGCTCCTGTATGCCTTTCCCCCATTCCCCCTGTTGGGCAGGGTTCTGCGCAAGATAGCTCAGGAGGGGGTACCAGCTATCTCTATCTCCAAGAAGAGTGTGGTTCGCAGACGTGGGGCAGCTGGCAGTAGATCAGTACGCTCTACCCAGGGTGCCAGACCTGCTCACTCAGGGTCCCTTACGCCATCCCAATTTACAAACTCTGGCTTTGACGGCCTGGCTGCTGAAACCTCCATCTTGATGGAGAAGGGGCTGTTTACCTCGGTTGTTGATACCATGATAAAGGCTAGGAAAAAGTCTTCTTCCTCCATTTACTATAGGGTTTGGAGGGATCCGGACCGGTAGCCTCAGGTAAGCCCCTCAGCCTGATATTATTACAACGGCTCCTGTTTTCTAGATCGTCCATATGTAGGACCGCTGCTTGAGAAATGGAGCGCAGGGTTGTCATGCTTCTATTCTTTGTATGGCCGAGAGGTGGGATTGCTCCATGCCTGTCACCCTAGAGTCCAGGTTGCCCACAGCACCTTGCAGATCTGAAATGTCCTTTTTTTTATGAATTCTTTATTTATTGAGATATTTTCTTTCCATTGAAAATAACAAGACATAGAACATTAATAAGGAAAAATAAGAACATAGTATCACAGCAGTGTAATGATACAGAGGTGGCTCAGCGAGTGCACTTGACATTTTGTACATAAAGTAGTAATAGAGTCTCCCTTGCCAACTAATTTGTCTTTGGCCCGGTTTGTGCCTTCTGTTGCATGTCCTTCCTAGTGTCTGCACTAACGGCAGCTCCTGGGCCAATTGCCATGACACCACAAAAGCTGGCCCCCCCACTCTGTGTCTACAAGCCCCCATAGCTGGTCTCGGGCTGGTTACTTTGGGTAAGGGGGACCCCACGTCAATTTATTTTTTTTATTTTTAAGGATTTTTAACCCTTAAAAAAAAAAAAAAAAAAATGGGGTCCCCCTCCCCCTTTGTGTTCTGTCATCCAGCAGCTATAAAAGGCTTCCAGCAGGTGAGCAGAAGCCAGTGATCGCCGAGGGACAGAGTGCTCCAGGATGGATGGGAGGTAAGTATAAAAAAAAAAAAAAAAAAAAATTAATAATATATTTTTTTATCTGTGTGTGTTTTTTTTTTTACATTTAACCCCTTGTGAACTGGTAAGGGGTCCATGACCCCTATACCAGTTCACAAGGCTGGGGGGATGGCAAGTCACCTGCGCTAGCGGGTGACTTGCCATTAACCCCCGGCACCCCCATTACCTGCCTCCCCAAAGGCCGGGGGGGGGGGCAGAAGAGCCCGGGCCCACGGGCTATGCGGGCTTGTAGCCTGCAGGGCCAAGGGCCACAAAAGCTGGCCCCTGCGCCCTGTTCCTACAAGCCCTGCATAGCTGGTCCCGGGTTTTTAACCCTGAAAAAAAAAAAAAAATGGGGTCCCCCTGCCCTGGGAGGGGGGACCCTATGTCATTTTTTTTCTCGATTTAACCCTTTGTAGTGTGGATGGTATTTGTATTTTTTTTGTGAATGTTATAAAATACTTTTTTCAGTTAGAGGGGTCTCCTGGGCAGGAACGGGGGGCTACCGATAAATATGTGGTACTGTTCTAATCGGTAGAAATGGGGCTTTCACATGCAATATGCTTTTCCTTAATAAAATACATTTTTTATTTAAAATAAAGGAGTCAATTTTCTAAAAAAAATTATTTATTTTTTTTACTTAATAATATTGAAAAAAAAAATAAAATTTACAAACAAGACATTTCATGTCAAAGCCTAAACTCTGCTGCAAAAATATATATATATATAATTTTCCTGAAAGTTCCAGCAAAAATGGCGCAAAACATGGCGCAAAACATGACGCAAAATGGGGAAAAATGGCCTGTCAACCGAGGGTGACAGAATCTCAAGTAGGCTGGCAATTAAAAGGGTTAATAGTACCTATGCATGTTGGGTATTGTTCTGTTCGGGGGACCTTGCGCTTTCAGACTTAGCTTGTTTTTTCTGGTTTGCATATTTATATTTTAGGAAAAGGTGTTTTTTATTCAGCTTTTTTATACATTTTTTAGGGAAACCCTGCGCAAGCAAAGAATTCTTTGAGGTAATAATTCCAGAAAGATGAGCCCACTAGAACAAGCTGGGTACCCTTAGAAAGCTTAACGTGTGTACTTTCAGAGGATATATGGTTAATGGGGGATATTCCAAATGTCAAGGGTTGTTTTGGTTGAAAATTCGCAAGGTGCGCACTTTGTCTGCAGAGCTGAAATTTTCAAGTAAAATTACCGTTACGCACATGCTTTACTTTGGGGTGTTTGGCAACTCTTCCCTTGACAGTAGCTATGCATGCTGGGTATTGTTCTGTTCGGGGGATGTTGCGTTTTCAGATTAAACTTGTTTTTTCTTGTTTGTATATAGTTTTTTTAGGAAAATGTGGCTTTGATTCTGCTTTTTTATCCTTTTTTTAGGGAAACTCTTTGCAACCAAAGAATCTATTGAGGGATTACTTCCAGAAAACTATGGCCACATCAACAAGCCTGGTACGCCTAGAAAGCCTGAGGTGTGTACTTCCAGAGAATATATAGTTTGTTGGGGGTATTTCAAATGTAAAGGGTTGTTTTTCTGGAAAAACTGCAAGGTGCGCTTAGCGCGGTGCATAGTTGTATTTTATCTGAAAATCCCCTAAAGCGCTGTTTCAGTTTGGGGGAGTCTCCTGGGCAGGAAAGGGTGTCTACCTATACATATGTGGTACCGCTGTAACCGGGAGAAATTGGGATTTCACACGCAATAAGATTTCATTGACAAACTTACATTTTTTATTACAAAAAAAACTACAATATGTAAACATTTTTTTTTTTTTTTTGCACATATTTCACCCAAAAATATTAATAATACACCTAACAAATGACAAACAAGACATTTCATGTTAAAGCCCAGACTCTGCTGAAAAAAACAATATATCATTTCCCTGGGAAATCCCTGGAAATCCCTTCAAAAATCACATTTAAACATGGGGAGCGCAAAATAGTGCAAAATGGTCTGGCAACAGAGTGTGACAAAAACTCCAGGTAGGCTGACACTTAAAGGGTTAAAAGGGGGGGGAGAGGAAAGGGGGAGTAGGTGGGCTGGGTAATCACCTAGGTCAAACCCAGAAGGCTCTTCCCTTCTATTGACTCGGAGAAGGCCATCCAGCCGTACCATGTCATGGCGAACTTCTCGTGTGTGTCATCGCGGGAGGCCATAAGGCTCTCGAACCTCATTATGTCATTTACTCGCCGAAACCATGAAAGTATGTCTGGGGGATCTTTACTCCTCCACATCTGGGGGATGCAGGCTTTTGCTGCATTCAGCAGATGACATGTTATTGAATTGCGATACTTTTTTAGTGGGACCTCCGACTTATGGAGGAGACATAACGCAGGGTCGTCTGGGATCTCCGAGCCTGAGACTTTTTCGGCCACCAGTCTCACCCTGTCCCAAAATTCCTTCAATCTGGGGCAGGACCAGAACACATGCAACAAGTCCCTTCTCTCTTCTCCACATCTCCAGCACTCCGCGGAAGTCTCTGGTGACCATTTGTTTAGAACCGATGGGACCCTGTACCATCTGGAAAGTAACTTATATCCACATTCCTGGTACCTGGTGCAGACTGACGATTTGTGCGGTAGCGCCATGATTTTTTGGCGTTGTTTGGGTGTCCATGTCTCATTAAGATCCCTTTCCCATTTCTCTAGATAAGAGGGGTCTTCAGCATCTGGGGGGTCTATTAGCAACCTATATATTCTTGAGAGGGTGTGTCTCTCCACCTCACTACTTTGACACATTTCCTCAGAGGCCGTGAGTTTACATCTACCCTCTCTAAACTCCTGCAGGGACGCCCAAAAATGTCAAATCTGCATGCATTGCCAGGGGGGCCAGTTCCGCTAGGGGGGCCCACCCAACCTGCGTCCTGAAGTGGCCCGCCCTATACACGCTCGCTCTAGTCCAGGCTGCAGCTGTTTGCCCTCTAATCCCTGGCATGAAAACTGGGTTCCCTAGGATTGTATACATGGGGGAAGGGGGAGGCGAAATCCCCTTGCGTTGCAGCGTGGTCCTGCATACATTCAGCGTCGGGCCTATGGTGGGGTGTTGCCTTGCCTTTATAGTTCCGTCCGTTGCCAACCAGGGGACTTCTTTAATCGGACACTCCAGAAAGCTCTGCTCCAGGCTGACCCACTGTTTGTGTCGGTCATGGATGCACCAATCTACCACCCTCTTTAGGTGCACTGAAGTATGGTACAGCGTCGGATCAGGGACACCTACGCCACCTTTCTCTTTTGTTTTCATCAGGAGCTTCCCTCTCACCCTTGGCCTCTTCCCAGCCCAGATGAAGTTGATAAATATAGCTTGCACCTTCCGAAGATAGGAGCGTGGGACAGATACTGGCAGCGCCTGTAAGAGGTAAAGTAAACGGGGCAGGAGGGTCATCTTGACTGCGTTACACTTCCCAAACCACAAGAGTTTCCCTCTTGCCCACTTAGTGGTTTCTTCTTCAAAATGCTTCAGCAGCGGAGGAAAATTGAGGGCAAATATTTTGGAAAGGTCACTGCTGATCTTTGTTCCCAGGTAACTAACGCTACCCTCAGCCCATCAAAACAAAAAAGAACCCTGCAGTTTTTCAAATCTTTTTGTTGGGATGCTAACATTTAGAGCCTCGGACTTTTGATAATTTATCTTGTATCCATATTCTCAAGTTCCCATATTCTCTCAGTTCCTTCATGAGGTTCGGCAGGGACACCTCTTGGCAGGAGAGGAAAAAGATTAAATCGGCGGCATAGGCCGCCACTTTATAGTGGCCTGACGTATTTTCAACCCCCCTAACGTCTGGATTCACCCTCACTCTGCACAGGAAGGGCTCCAGTGCCAAGATAAATATCAGCGGTGACAGAGGACAACCCTGTCTTGTCCCATTCGCGATCCCGAAGGATCCCGACGAGAGCCCGTTTACCCTCACCGACGCCAAAGGGCAGCTGTAGAGGCTTCCTACCCAGCTCGGCATGTTAGGGCCAAGGCCGATATGCCTTAGGACTGATCTCATGAACTGCCAATTAACCCTGTCAAACGCTTTTTCGGCGTCGGTAGAGAGCAGAAGTGCGGGTCTCTTTTGTTTCTGGGCCAGATGGATCACTTTCAACACTTTGGTGGTGGTGTCCCTTGCCTCTCTGAGGCATGAAACCCACCAGGTCAGGACCAATCACTGAGTGCAGGTGAGGGGCAATCCTAGACGCCAAGATCTTAGCAAAAAGTTTGATGTCCGTGTTCAGGAGGGAGATAGGCCGATAGCTTGCACATAGAGTAGGATCCTTGCCCTCTTTAGGGATCACTGCAATATGTGCTCTGAGTGTGTCTCTGGGAAGTGAGCCCCCCTCTCTAATAGCATTCATCATTGACAAGAGTTTGGCACCCAAAGCGGGAAACAACTTCTTGTAATACTGGAGGTGTAGTCCGTCCGGCCCGGGCGCTTTTCCCGTGGCTGTGTTTGCTAGCGCTCCCTGTAGCTCTAACATAGAGATCGGCTCCTCCAGTTCCAAAATGGCCTGCCCTGAGAGTCCTGGCATCCCTGAGCTCTTAATATATTCCCCACATTTCTGCTCTATCACGTGTTCCTGGGTCGCTGGCAAGTTGTATAAGTCCTCGTAGAACTTACGGAACGTTTCTGCTATATCCTCTGTGAGGTGTGAGACCTTTCCTCTGTGATTGGTTATTTTAGGGACGAAGGTATTGGCTCTTTCTGTTTGCAGGGCCCTAGCCAACAGTCTGCCGCACTTGTCCCCGGACTCGTAGAATGAGCGTCGGCATCTGAAATGTCCTCCTTAAAGGAGCTCTCAACTCTTAAAATAAAGGATTCCAGGTTCGCCTTGGTCGGCAGGGCTTTAAGTTCAGCCCTGATATCAGCAAGGACTCCGTCGTGACAATCTTGAAAGTGAGGGAGGGTTCCAGCGGGGACACCCTGGTGCCCGTCACGGCAATCTCGGATGGCTCCCCGGTCGAGTCCATCCACCGACACCGCGCCAAAGCAGACCCCTGTTGAGCGGGAGGTGGTGCCCCCCCCCCCCACACCCCGAGGGGCCTGGAAGCTGGGAGTTGGATGAATGATGCAGTATTGGGCCATCTTGGTGCAGGGGGGTGCGCCGGTGCGCGACCAGACCGGGGTCGCATAAGTCTCCACCATGGCTGCCGCCCCAGGTCTCTCCATCCTGGTCACCTCTGGAACGCCAAGCAGGGGAGTGGGGGACGCACGCGGGTGCCCCAGGGTGGAACCAGAATCCGTCCGGGTCAGAGGAGGGGTCAAATAGAACCCGTGAATTCGGGCTCGGCAGGGACACCCCTCTCGCCCCCAAACTCTTCCTCTACAGTGGTGGCGTAGGGGCCAGGCTTATTTCGCCCATGATGACACCGTATAGAGAGGGCGGCCCGTCAGAATCAGCGGATGCAGGGGTCCCGGCGGAGTGAACATGGCCGCGGACCCTGTGAAGTTCCCCCTGTGCTCCTGCGCCTGGTTGGGGTAGTTTGCGTGGGGGCATCCCGCAGCCGTCGGGGTCAAACAAATTGGGGCTGTCAATGCAGGGAGAGGGGGCCCCCTCCAAGATTTTAATATGTGCCCCATCCCCAGGGCTCTGGGCGTGAGTGTATTTGAACTGTGTCTGGGCCGGGGAGCAGCTGCCCAGGCTTAGCAGCGTCTTGAAGTGACACTTGACGGCTCCCGGCCCCGGCCTCCGAGCACGTCTCTCCCCGGCCTCTGGCGGGGAGCTCTCTTCTTCTTGTGGCTCCGGCCGCCTGTGCTTCACTGGCACGCGCGTCATCCCTGCGGCGCCAACAGCTGTCTCGCGGGGCTCTGCATCGAGCGCGGAGCCCGACCCCCGCTGCCCCTCTCCGCTCTCCTCACCTCCTCCCGAGGCCGCCGCCGAGTGTCTTGCTGGGGCCGCCGCTGCCGGACCATTCACAATGCCATCAGTGCGGGGGACCGTCTGCACCCGGGCCACTCCGCTCTCTTAAGCTGCCATAACATGTGGCTCTTCAGTCTCCCGACGTGCCGCCATCTTGCTGTTCGCTGCGGCCTCTCCTCTCCGCCTGTCAGCTCCAAGGTAGGTGCTAATCTTGCGCGCTTGTGGGGGTGAAACGACCCTCTGCCCTCTCCGCTTCTTAGCCATCTTCAGTCGGGGTGATTTGGGTGTGTGATTGCCCAATAAAAATGGGGTTTAATGGTCAGCTGGAGGGAGCTCACGCTAGGAACAACCCCACTCCTCCATGCCCGGCCACGCCCCCCATCACATATGTTCTTATGGCAGTTTTTCCAACAGGGAAAACAGGTCAAAAACATGTAACCCTTTTCCATAGCATGAAGATCAATGTTTATTAAGCCACTCAGCACAATCAAGAAAGCTAAATTTTACCTTGAAATATATTTTATACTTTTGATGCTGGGTTTTTTTAGCGACAGCTATCATCCTTGAAAAATGCTTTAGATGTTACCTTGCAGCCGCGACTGCAGCAAGTCAGAAAGCCTTGTCAAATGAGAAATCTTCCACTTAGACTACCTTGAAGCCTTTCGGTCTGGTTCCCCAACTCTCTCCTCCAGAGCCACCAACAGCTCATGTATTCTTAGTATACAGTACGTCCTGCTCCAGATAGATTGTCAAGAACAGTCCAGGAGGGCAGGTGCACACTTACCTTGAGTATGTCGGGTGCCAAGGCCGCGGTGGCGCCGCTTTACAACAAGTTAGATAAAGGGCCAGCACACCAATAGTTAAATCAAATAGACTTGTATTAAATGATATCCAGCAAGATGAGGTACATACAGACCATTCAGCTGCATCAAAGTCCATAAGATAGGGTAGGTGATAGCAGAACAGTGTCCATAAGCCGACGTTTCGGGGGTGTAAAAAACCCCCTTCCTCAGGGCAGACAAACAACAGTGGCAAGACCGCAGCTTGCCTTTTAAAGGTCAGAGGTGCTGTGATTACCACCTGACGTGATATGACGTCAGAGGGTCAAACTGTAGCACACTAAATGGACAAAAAACACAAATTGTTAATCAAAAGAATGAAAAATACTCACCAAGCCGTCGGAGCGTGCCACTGGGGCACAACTCCGTCACCGCCAGAGACCGATCACATAGTGACCGGCAACGTTCCTGTCTGCCCAGGAAGGGTAGAGATATGCTGGCTGACACAGTGAGTTATGAATGTATCTCTAATAATCCAGTGTGGGATATCCAGAACACAGTACGGCCATATATCTCCTTAGGTCTGTCAAATGGATGGCTCAGTGAACATACGGCGAAATACATCGATATTGAATATCCCATTACACCTGTGATATATGGATTACCTAAAATCCATAAAGGATGTCAGCCGCTGAAATTTCGGCCAATAGTAGCTGGCACTGATTCAGCTACTCAGCCATTAGCGCAATGGCTTGACTACTATCTCCAGCCGTATGTACGCTTGTTACCATCGTACCTGAAGGATACTGGAGATTTTCTGCAGAAATTCAAAGAGGTTGAGATTCAACCAGAGGATCTGGTAGTGACCATGGATATCTCCTCTCTCTACACCAATATCCCGAATGATCACGGGATAAAAGCAGTCAAACATTTCCTCACGCTTAACCCTCCAGAGATTCCAGTGGAATACATTGTGACTGGGTTGGAGATCGTCCTGCATAACAATTACTTCAGGTTTGAACAGACATTCTTCAAACAAATTCTCGGGACCGTGATGGGGAGTGCAATAGCTCCATCCTTTGCTAACTTGTTTGTTGGATTCTTGGAAGAACGGTATATCTTTCCGTCACCTTTATATATAGCACATGTCAAGTATTGGGGACGCTATGTTGATGATGTCATCACTGTATGGCATGGAGATAGAGCATCCTTGGATGTGTTCATCGAACACATCAATTCCGTTTTCCCAACTATCACCTTTAACCCGGAGATTTCTGAGAACTATGTAACCTTCCTAGATGTGGCAATTTCCAAAGCTGATGATGGTACTATCACCACGGGTCTCTATACTAAACCTACAGACCGGAACACGCTGCTGAGGTTTGACAGCGCACACCCCAGACCCCTTGTCAACAGTTTGCCAATATCACAATTCTTGAGGGTATACAGGGTGAATACCAAACCCGATACCCGGAAAGCACAACTACAACGGATGTTTGAAAAATTTCGCACACGGGGCTATCCAGAAGACTTACTTACTAAGGCCCAAAGCCGTGCTGAACAAATATGGCTGGGGGAAGAAAAGTCTAGGACCCCTAAGGTAGAGAGGGTGCCCTTCATGGTGACATATAATCAGGCAGCTCCAACGATCGAACGCGTCATGAATAAATATAGCACCATATTGACCTCAGATAAAACACTGTGCCCCGTGGTGAAGATCCCCCCTATGAAAGTATATAAACGAAGTAGAAACCTCAGAGATTCTCTAGTAAGGGCTGACCCAGTGGAGAAATACAGGAAACCGCCCGTCAAGATATCCTCCCGGACGGGTTGTTTCAGATGCAACTCATGCAATGTGTGCAACTCGCTCATTTTGGGTTCAGAATTCTCCCACCCGCACACTGGGAGACGTTATAAGATCCGAGGAACTTATTCTTGTCTCACAGACTACTGTGTTTATCTTCTCAAGTGCCCTTGTGGCCTACTTTACATTGGAAAAACCATAGGGCCATTCAAGAAACGATTTCAACAACACCGAAGTGATGTGAGGATTAGCATCAAGAAACACCAGGATGATGAGACTCTTGACTATGACAAACCTGTAGCTATCCACTTTGTACGCCATAAACATCAGACATCAGAGCTCCGTGGCATGGTCATAGAACAAGTGGAACGACCACATCGCGGCGGTGACCGCCATCTTCGGTTATTGCAACGCGAGACTTACTGGATTCATGAATTGGACACCGTCCAACCAAGAGGTCTAAATACCTCTTTTGGCTTCTCTTGTTTTCTCACACAACATTGATAATTGAATTAGTACCTGTACCACTGCTGCTCACTTCTTTTACCTTTTTTCTTTTCTTCTTTTTTCTTTTTCTTTTTTTCCTTTTTTCTTTTTCTTCTTTTTTTCTTTTTCTTTTTTCCTTTTTCTTTCTTTTTTCTTTTTCCTTTTTTCCTTTTTTCATTTTTCTTTCTTTTTTTTCTTTGGGCTCCGTTCCTTCTTTTTGCTCCCCTTTCTGGCTTCACCTTCTGTCTCAGTATCATGTCTTTGTCCCTTTCTCTCTTTTTTCTTTTCTCTTTTTCTTTGTCTTATTGGTTTTGTCTTTTCCCTTTTTCTAGTTTTCCCTTTTTTTCCTTTCCCATTTGCATTTTCTCCTCTCTCCTTTTTCCCTTCTCTAGTCCTCCTCCTTTTCCACCCTTGTCCTCTCTACATGGTGGCTCTTCCCATTCCTTTCCTGTTCTTCCCCTTCTCTCTGGTTCCCTCCTGTTTCTGTCCTTTTGGCTTTTTAGTTGGTTGTTTTTTTGTTCTTTGTTTACTGTTTTAGGTTTTTGTTTTGTGTTTTTTGTTTCTTGTTTTGTTTTTTGTTTCTTCTGTGTGTTTTGTGTTCTGTTTTGCTTCACTTCCCCTTCTGTGGTTTTCCCTTGGTATGTTTACACCTTGTGTCTTTCTATTGTTTTACCTTTGACCGTTCCCTTCCATTCCTATTTATCTCTTCAGCTCCTCCTTATGTCTCCGTTCCCCTCTAGTCACAAGCTCTTCCTTTTCTCTGTTCTTCTGCGTCCCTTCCTTTGGTTCTCTACCTGTTCCCCCCCCCCCCTTTTTGCTCACAGCTCATTTCTGCTGCGTGCATCCCCTTTGTTTCTTTTCTCTCTTTCTCTCTCTTTCTTTCTCTCACGCGCTCCCCCTTTTCCTTTTTCTCTCACGTTCTTTCTCCCCCTTTCCTTTACTCTTTCTCTTCTTCTTCCTAAAATATGATTGCCACAACGTAAATGCTTTATTTGTAACGACCAGGCCGGGAGCTTATAGCTCTCACCGCTGGTAAGGTGAGCTGACGGCGCAGGGTCACTGGAGAGGGCGCCGCTGACATGGTTTCCATGCCAGCGGACGCCTTGCAAGGGTGACGTCTGCCCCTGCGAGCTTGATGACGGACAGCAGGCGCGGCCTATCCAGTCGCCCCTGCTGCCCTGTCACCAGTTACTGGGCAGATTTGGAACCCAGCGTCATCTCCCCTTCCTGGGCAGACAGGAACGTTGCCGGTCACTATGTGATCGGTCTCTGGCGGTGACGGAGTTGTGCCCCAGTGGCACGCTCCGACGGCTTGGTGAGTATTTTTCATTCTTTTGATTAACAATTTGTGTTTTTTGTCCATTTAGTGTGCTACAGTTTGACCCTCTGACGTCATATCACGTCAGGTGGTAATCACAGCACCTCTGACCTTTAAAAGGCAAGCTGCGGTCTTGCCACTGTTGTTTGTCTGCCCTGAGGAAGGGGGTTTTTTACACCCCCGAAACGTCGGCTTATGGACACTGTTCTGCTATCACCTACCCTATCTTATGGACTTTGATGCAGCTGAATGGTCTGTATGTACCTCATCTTGCTGGATATCATTTAATACAAGTCTATTTGATTTAACTATTGGTGTGCTGGCCCTTTATCTATCTAGCTCCAGATAGATTACTTACACTTGGGTTATCCTCTGCCAGATGGCGCTGCACTGCAGAGACATTTTTAAATAAACAAAGAGCTAATTAGGTGCATCAATTAGTGAAATGTCCCAAAAAAATATAATTTTGTGTGGTATCCACCGCTGCGTGCCCGTCACCGGTATCACAAAACTCTTACCAGATCAACACATCATAAGTGCATTAAATATATGTGCAGACTCCTCCAGAGAGAATGAATAATGATTCTTCTCAAATTGGGGACAACCCGTTGAAAATGACTTCAATTCTCCTTTGATATCAATATGTGGCTTAAATTCCAACACCACAATTCCATGAGGGCCAAAAAGTACTCCAATCACATGTAACAAAATATAAAAAGGAAGGACTAGTGCAACATTGCTAAATATAAAGACTGCCCACTTTAATATCAACAAAAATGCACTCACAAACAGATAAAATCATTCAGCATGTAAAAGGTTAAAAGACCGCGAACAGCTCTCACCGCTCCCGACTGGTAAACTTGCAAGTAAGAAGTGCCTCCAGATATAAAGGAAGCCCGAGCCTCCAACGCGTTTCGTCGCTCGTAGGCGACTTTAACTAGGATGCTCAGCGCGGCGGCAAGTCCGGTATTTATACCGGCTTAACCTGAAAGCGAGGACAAAAAACCCCGCCCATAACAATGACGCAATCTGCGTCAATCCATTGAGTATTTAAATGAGAGGGAAGTATAACTTACTCTGCAGACGCCCCTCCGGTGGACATTAAACCTCCGCCCCTGTCAAACCGCCAATGCTAGAAAAACTTAAACACAGCAAATTAGCGGCTTTCCATTTATCCTAATGGCTTAGCTCATCAAACCCACCAAGACGGAAAACAGGTCATATTTTTATGATGGAAATACAGCCGCCATAATAACAAACTATAATCTTCAAGGCCACCAAAAAAACAACTTTTTACAACCCAAGAAAAGGACTAATATTTAAAAATTATATACTTTATTAAAGATTATTATAGTTGCTTGATCTAAAAATAATAAAGGCTTGGCATGAACCTAATAAAGAATCCCAATACTACAATAAGCTGTTACTTATTAAAAAGTAACCAAATAATGTATGACAAAAGACTCATATCCAAACACATATTATGTGCTATTTCAGCAAAAGCTGCTTGGATAAAAAGCTCTAAAAGGGCTAATAAACCAACTATATATGCTAATACTGAGGATAAAATTACATATAAAATACCAGAGATCGCATAATTAGGAACCTAAAGAGGACCTAAACCCAATTATTAGGCAGCGGTGAAAGCTGTTGACGGTAAACAATGTTCTACAAACATATTGTCTGCCCATTTATACATACAAGGCAGCGAAAATATAACAAATATAAAAACATAAAAGTCCCATAAATTGACAATTTTGTATATATAAAAGGCTGAATAATTAAACTAAGCGCACATAATAAAACATATCTTAAAATCAGGATAAATCAATAAAACAATTCAGATCAAACTCCACATTTAAACCTAATGGAGTAAAAGTATTCAACTTAAAAATCCAGCGGCTCTCGCATTGACTAAGTTCCCATATCTGATGAGAACCCCTCCATTTCTTCTCAATGCGATCTATGCCCAAAAAGGATAAAAGACTAGGATCTGAATTGTGTACTGCTTTAAAATGGGCCGACACACTATGCGCCTCATAACCCCGCTTTATATTATAAATGTGTTCCCGGACCCGGGTCTTAAGCTCACGAGAGGTCCTCCCCACATACAAAAAGTTGCATGGACACCATAGCAGGTATACTACACATTTGGAGTTGCAAGAAATAAAACTACAGATCTTATGCTGCTTTCCTGTCTGGTGATCAACAAAAGACCTCATAGGTTTACCCAACGGTAACGAGATCTTACAGCCCATACACTTTCCACATCTATAGAATCCCATTAACTGATTGGAGGTAAGACTAATAGGCTTAGGTGGATCAATATGACTCTGAACCAAACGGTCTCTTAATGTTGGTGCTCTTCTATAGATACATACTGGTCGATCAGGTAGAATGGATCCTAAAACAGGGTCTTCTTTCAGGATATGCCAATGGCGATCAAGGATTTTTTTCACTTTATCACATTGCAGGCTATAACCTGTTATAAAAGCAAATTCAGACTTATTCGTTCTACTAGAGTTAAGGGCCTTCCGCTTAGAGCCATTCAAAGTAACTTGACGGTCCAGGTCCCTTATTCTCTGTGCCTGACTTTGAATCTCTTCAACAGGATACCCCTTTTCTATAAAACGCTCACTAAGAATTTTCGCCTGTCTGTCATAATCAGCCAGATGCGTACAATTCCTTCGAAGCCGTAAAAACTGCCCCTTGGGAATTGCTCGCAACCAGCTGGAATGATGACAACTTTGGGCAGGAACAAACCCATTTCTATCGGTGGGTTTAAAATAGGTTCGGGTGGTCAAATTAGAACCCTCGATCTTAATAGTCAAATCCAAGAAGTTGACCTCAATTGGGTCAATTTCAGCAGTAAACTTAAGATTATAGAGGTTAGCATTCACCTCCCCAAAGAATTCGTTAAGGCTAGCCAGAGGTCCATCCCAGATGACCAGCACGTCGTCTATAAAGCGACGCCATAATTTTAATGCTGGCCATCTATCTCCATAGATGAATGATAATTCCCAGTGGCCAACATACAAATTAGCCATGCTTGGGGCAAATTTAGCCCCCATGGCCACGCCCTTGGTTTGCAAATAGAATTTGTCCCCAAACCAAAAATAGTTATGATTTAGGGCAAACACCAAACACTCAATAATGTATTCTATTTGTATCGGAGGGAGTTTAGAGTCTTGATTTAAAAAATGACGCACAGCTAAAAGACCCTTGTCATGTGGTATAACTGTATAAAGAGAAGTAACGTCAGCTGTGGCCAATAAAGAATCCTGACCAAGCTGCTGTAGCCCACAAAGATTTATAACATGACTAGAATCCCGAAGGTAGGCAGGAAGTCCCACCACCAATGGTTGTAGGAAATTATCAACGTACTCACCTAATCTACAGGTGATAGAGTCTACACCACTAACAATCGGGCGGCCAGGGGGCTTTGTAGGATTCTTATGTATTTTTGGCAAATAATAGATCGTTGGAATCCTCGGTGCTTTAATATTGAGGTACTCAAACTCTTTAGTACTAAGAACACCCATATCTCGACCTTTCACCAAAAGATCAATCAGGGCCCTCTGATATTCCAAAGTGGGGTCCCTTTTCAATACCGCATACATCTCAGTGTCACTTAAAAGGCGGTTCATTTCATCAATATAATCAGACTTGTTTAAAATCACCAAGCCACCCCCCTTATCTGCAGGTTTTAGGACCACCTCATGTTTCTTCTCAATAGACTTAATCGTTTTTTGCATCCAGACGTGTCCTGGTTGTTTTTTAGTATTGATCATCTTCAGATCTCTATTTACAACCAATTTGAACGCCTCTAATTGGAATTAATCTGAGGATTAAAAAGGGACTTATTTTTCAAGGATGAATGTTGCACTTGAGGGGGGGTTACAACCTGCCGCTCTTGTGCATCCAATACAGAGGGTTCTAATCCCTCTTCAACAACCGGCGGCCCCATATTACATTGGGAATCCGCCACAAGAGACTTATTGTGGAAAAATTTTTTTATAGAAAGCTTTCTCATAAATTTTTGAAAATCAATATAAGTGGAGAAAGTGTCAATATTTTTAGGCGGGGCAAACTTAAGACCTCGGTCAAGAAGCTTCAGCTCCTCTGCTGTCAACTGGATAGAGCTGAGATTAAAGATCCCCTGGCCTACAGCTGTCTTTGTCGCCTTGTGTTTGGCCCCTCCTCTTCTTCCCCGTCGTCCCATCCTTTCCGTTTCATTGGAAGTCTTTCCCTGGACTTCCCCAATTTGCCTCTGTCTCTCATAGGGAACAATTCCCTGGATGGTGGCGATTTTCTCCCCACCCTCTGAAAAGGGGAACCTTGCAAAGCATCACCATTCCCCCTTAGCCCATAACCTCTATTGTCCCGTGTCTGATAGTTAGCAGTAAAATTCAACCGAGAATGCGGTCGCCACACCGGGGATCTATTACGCCAGCTTTTATTCATAGGGCGGACATTACCTGCCCGTTCTGCTCTATAGGCTGGTTCTAGAAAACCCCTATTACCCCTTCTTGATATACTACTAGTAACAGTATCAGGTTTATTTATTCTCCGTCTCACATTTGAGGGACCGGAAGAATTGGCATTATTAGGGGTTAGAGCCACACCCTCATTACCCCTCTCACCATAAGGCAAGCTAGAGTTGGTTTCAGCTCTAGTTTGAGTGTCCGATATATCTCTAACCTGCCATTTAAAGACTCTATTGTGAGAGTAATCAAAATTATCCCGTTGTAATTTCCTTATCTTTCTTTTCTGTATCTGATCTTCTTCCTCACCCAATTTGGTTCTTATTTCCTCAGATTTCCTTAAGAATTGATCAGAAGTGCTCAAAGGTTCTAACTTTTGTCTGAACTCGTTCTTTTGCTGCTCCAGACCTGACAATTGTTTCTTCTTTGAAATCAATTTTTCAACTAACAACAATCCACAACCATTAAAAAAATCATACCACTCTTTCTTTGACTCTAACGAATCCTCCCCATCATATATACATAGGGACCATCTTAGCTGTTGTGGAACCATCCTAAGACTCACATATTTTTCCAATGTGGCTACGTCCCATTTCAAACGTAACTCTCTATTGAGGACTTTATATAAACCTTTAAAATCCTCCTCATAGCTGGATTGAGTCACAGAATTGATTTGGAATTGATTTGGACTTTTTTTGGACTTGAGTCTTACACGTTGAGCTTATCACTTTGGAATTTATTATTTTAGCGCGGTATCTTTTAAACAGCTTGTTTGTTTAATCATTTTATTACTGCAGAGACATGCAAAACAGGCTTCTCCCAGCCCCTGAAATACCCGGGGACCTCCCACAAATCCCCAGATTTCTCTGCAGTGCTTACTGCGAAGACATGAAGTTATCACTCTCTCGCAGGTGAGCGGGGCTATTAGCCTACGGCCCTGTTGGACTATTCCCACCCGTGCTTCGTGTGATGTGCCTCCCAGCCTGGGCTGCGCTGGTCGTGTGAAGGTAGGCGGCACCATGCTCCACCGCAGTCCCCCACCAAAGGGTAGGCGGTATAGGCTGATGGTGAGCCTTTATGGGATGCCCCTCCCGCATTATTGTCCCATGCCCCGGTAGCGGTGGGCCCTGTACAAAGGGCCGCCATCCTCCCTCATTCTCCCTGTAGCCTTCGGGGGGAAAGAAAAAGGGGGGGTAGTGGGTGTCAGTGTATCGTGTTTACGTGCATATGGTCTTTTGTAATGTCTTTTGGACTAGTATATGTTGTGTCAGCCGCCGCGCTGACTTTTCCTTCATTGGATGTTCCGTGCCGGGCGGCGGCGTTACCTCTGACGCTTCTGCGTCCTCATTGGCTGCTTGTTGGACTTCGCGCTCATCAGGGGGGCGGGGCCTGGCACGCCCCGCGTCACGACTCGCTCTGGCCCGCCCTTCGAGGTACTCGGCGCCATGTTGTCAAGTCGCGCGCGCGTGTGACGTTCTTACTTACCGTGGTCCGTAAGTGCCCTCGTGGGCGGCTTTATACTCCATTGTAGTGTTTTCGGTTCTGACACCCTTTCTTCTCATTGTGTCTTTCAGACGGGTGAATCCATTGGCTTCTCCCGGCCCGGTTTAATTGAGTCGGGCCTTGTAAAATTACTTCCACTTCCCTAGCGGATCATTGGGGCATCCAGGGTTGCTTTATAGCGTCAATCCCTACTGGCATATTGTGCCTAATAATCACCATATGGAGGCATCTCAGGATAATGTGACCGGGGTCCCTTTGGGACAAGACCGGCTGTGTATGGCGTGTGGACAACCTCATGCTGCCGCTGACAAGGCATGGGTCTGCGTACCCTGTGCTGAGCAAGCGCTGGCCTTGCAATCTGGCCTGCCAGTGGCTGCACCTCGTCTCACTTCACCTACTCCCCCAAGCTTAAATCTCACTCCTGCTGAGTCGCATACAAGTGGGGATTCTCAGCCTGATCTGTCTTCTAGACTGCCTACGGCTGAACAGATTATTGCGAGGTCTTTAGCGCGTAAGGGCCCTGGTAAGAAGCGGCACTTGACACCTTATGTTACTGTTTTCCCTATGGGATCTCAGGAGTTTATGAATCTGTGTGGCTATACCCCTTCTGATGAAGGAGAGCTCTTTTCTGACTCAGGCTCATCTGATGAGAGACCGAGGGGTCATGACGATTCTGGCTCTGACCCCTGGGCACCGGATGACACTGACAGATTATTGACCCAGATCTTTGAGGTTCTGTCTATCTCTCTCCCTGGTAAGGCTCCCAGGCAAAGAGGGGAGCGTTTCCATACAGCAACATCACATTTGGAATTTCTAGGGCAGGCACATTTCCATGCCCTTGTGCTCAAGGAATGGGAGTGCCCCAGTAAACTTCCCGGGGTTCCAAGGGATTGGGATAGGAAGTATCCTTTTCTCCCTGAGGTGGTTAAATGTTGGTCACCGGCGCATTGACCTGCTGGCCTCCCACGCCTTTGCATGTGCGGGGACGGCGCTGCGCCGGGCTGTGCCTCTGCCATTACTGCTGTGGCCACTAGAACCCTCATCAGAAAAATGCTTGATAGTGCCCCTGATGATCTCCCTTGTGAGGTGTTTAATGCACTCTCCAGTTGTGATGTGTTTGTAAATTTTGTCCTATTAGCATTGGATGACACCATCAGAATGTGTGCAAGAACTTCTGCCCTCGTGGTGGATATACGTAGCTTGGTCTGGCTGCGACAGTGGGGTGCTGACAATGCTGCGAAGAAGGCCCTTACTGGGCTTCCTTTTAAGAGGCTACGCCTGTTTGGGGCCCGTCTAGACCTGTTTGGTTATCAGGTCCCGGGTACTCCTGGTCCCTGCCTCTGCTCAGGTGTTGGCGCAGGCCGTGCAAGGCCTGCGGGGTCTGGGGGTCATTTGCAGATTCCCCTTAACAGACAGAGGCAAGGGACACTACACCAACCTTTTCACAGTTCCCAAAAAAGGATGGGTCAGTCTGGCCCATTCTGGTTTACAGATCTTCAGCAAATTGTCAAGTACAGGCGTTTTCTGCATGGAAACTCTGCGCTCGGCCATCAGCTCCTTGCGCCCCGGGGGCTTCATGCCGTCTGTGGATATCAAAGATGCTCATTTTCACATCCCTGTGTTTTCAGGACACCAAGGTTTCTCAGATTCGCGTTGGAAGACCAACACTGTCAATTTGTGGCCTTGCCATCTGGACTCTCTTCAGCTCCCAGGTGCTGGCGGGGGTGATGTCTCTGATGAGACCAAGGGGCGTCCGCGTGCTGCCCTACCTGGACGTCCTCATCACTTTCTAGTCTCTACATCAGGCTAAGTTGGATACTCAGCTGGTGGTGTCCATTCTGGAGTCATTTGGATGGGTGATCAACCACCCCAGGTCCTCACTGTCCCCTTCCTTGGTAACTCCATTCCTAGGAATGAATCTGGATACAGTTCAGGCAAGGATCTTCCTTCCTCAGCAGAAAGTGGACAATCTGTTTGCGCGGGCTCAGTCCCTCCTAGCTGTCCCCGTCCCTCCACCAGGCAGGGGATGCAGCTGGTGGGCCTGATGGTGGCGTGCTTCGAAGCGGTCCCTTATGCTCAGTCCCACTTGGGGCTTCTGCAACTTCTCCTATTGTCTGTATGGGACAAGGACCCAGCATCCCTGGACAGGGTCTGTGTGTTTTCCCCCCTGGTAAGGAGGTCCAGCTTGTAGTGGATGGACTCAAGGAACCTGTTGGGGGGCAGATCTTTTCTTGCCCCATCCTGGGAGACGGTCACCACGGATGCCAGTCTATCAGGTTGGGGGGGGGGGTGTTTCTGGAAGTCCCTGCGGTTCCAGGGGTGGTGGGGCCCTTAGGAGGCCCATACACCAACCAATGTCTTAAAACTGTGAGCGATCAGGTTAGTTCTGGCTCTCTTGACTACTCATCTTCAGGGCCTGCCTGTTCAGGGGCGCTCGGTCAATCTGTCGGCAGTTGCCTACATCAATCATCAGGGAGGGACCCGAAGCAAGAGGGTCCTCCAGGAAGTGTCTCTGATCCTGACCTGGGTGGAGGCCAATGTTCCCTGCATATCAGCGGTATACATTCCGGGGGGGGGGGGGGGGGGTCTCTCTGCAACAGGGTGTTCCAATCTCTGTGTCACCGTGGGGACCAACCAGATGTGGATCTGTTTGTGTTCTGTCACAATCACAAGCTCCCAGCCCTTGTCTCCCTGTCCCAGGATCCTCTGGCCGTGACCACGGATGCTTTAGTAATGTCATTGCAGGACATTCTGTTCTGTATGTCTTTCCTCCATTCCCCCTGTTAGGCAGGGTCCTGCGCAAGATTGCTCTGGAAGGGGTGCCAGTGATTCTGGTGGCCCCCAGGTGGCCAAGAAGTGTATGGTTCGCAGACGTGCAGCTGGCAGTAGATCTGTAAGTTCTGCCAGGAGTGCCAGATCTGCTCACTCAGGGCCTCTTACGCCATTCCAATTACAAACTCTGGCTTGACGGCCTGGCTGCTGAAACCTCCATCTTGATGGAGAAAGGCTTGTCTGCCTCGGTGGTTGAGTCCATGGTGAAGGCTAGGAAGAAGACTTCTTCTTTCATCTATTATAGGGTATGGCGTACCTACATTGACTGGTGTGAGTCTAGGTCTCTTCCCTGTCGGGTGTTCTCAGTTCCCAGGTTCTGGAGTTTTTACTGCATGGGTTGGAGCCAGGTCTCCAACTCAGTACTTTGAAGGGTCAGGTTTCTGCCCTGTCTGTCTTCTGTCAGTAGTCTTTTGTTCAGCATTCCTTGGTTTAAGACTGCTTTCAGGGGATTACTCATGTGCGTTCCCCCACGAAAACCTATGGTCCCTGTTTGGGATTGAACTTGGTCTTGCCTGCCTTGCAGGGTGCTCCCTTTGAATCTATTCAGGATGCTGCTCTGGCTGTACTCACCCTCAAGGTTGTCTTTCCTGTGGCTATTACTTTGGTCAGGCGTGTGTCTGAGCTGGCGGCTCTGTCTATCCAGCCCCCATACTTTGAGAGAGACCAGGATAAGTTGGTGTTCCGCTTTAAGCCAGATTTTCTGCCTAGGTGGTGTCTGCCTTTCATTTGAATCAAGATATTGTTCTTCCTTCTTTGTGCCCTAATCCTAGAAATGCTAAGGAAAGGGTTTTGCATTCCTTGGATGTGGTCAGGTGTCTGAAGTATTACCTAGTAGTATCTGTGTCCTTCAGGAAAACTGATGCTCTTTTTGTGGTCCCTTATGGTCCTAGGAAGGGTTTGGCTCCTGCCAAGTCCACTATCAGCAAATGGATCCGTCAGGCTGTGATTCAGGCCTATTCTGCTAAGGGGAGGAATCCTTCCTTCCGCCTTATTGCTCATTCTACTCGTGCTATTGGTGTCTCTTGGGCCTTCCAGCACCAGGCTTTTGTTGATCATGTTTGCAAGGCCGCTACTTGGTCTTCTGTTCTTACCTTTTTCAAGGTTTTACAAGGTTGATGTTATGGCCTCAGCTGCTGCTGTTTTTGGCCGCATGGTTTTGCAGGCGGTAGTGGTTTAAACTGTCTGCTGTTACCCTTTTTTTGGGGGATCCCACCCTACTTTATGGACACTGCTATTGGATGTCCCTAGTGTAAGTAATCTATCAGGACGTACTGTATACTAAGAATAATACAATTCTGTGAAATACTCACCTGCAGAATTGGTATTATAAGTATACAGTACGTCCTGCTCCACCCCACCCTGGTTTTTGCATTATTCTGGATCCCCTGTATGGTGATTGTTATTTATAGTTACCAGTTTTTGGGTGGTTAAACTCTCCCGGCTTCTTGTTCACTGCTTTTCAATGCTGGGGATTTGTGGGAGGTCCCCGGGTATTTAAGGGGCCGGGAGGAGCCTGTTTTGCATGTCTCTGCAGTGCAGCGCCATCTGGCGGAGGATAACCCAAGTGTAAGTAATCTATCTGGAGCAGGACGTACTGTATACTTATAATACCAATTCTACAGGTGAGTATTTCACAGAATTGTATTTTTGTGGATCTCCACACAGCCAGCTCTAAAGCTCTTCTGCTGCACTAATTACTTCACCTGTGCATCTGTGTAGAGATCTTCAAAACCAGGCCTGTTTGTGACTCTCGAGGAGATGGTTGGGGAACACTGGTCTAGAAATGTGTCTGAATGCTGACCCACCGCCCTTGATTCCATCATTTTGCACATGTTTCCAGATGTATCTCTTTCTCGGACATGCACAGATGTCTCATGCTTTAGATACTGCCATATTGCCACAAAAGTCCAATTAAAGGGTAATTACAGTTTCCATAGCCTTTTTAAAATTGTCCATTATTGTGTGGCACAATGATGTTTTCAATGTGCTTAGTGTGCTTCAATGTGTTATTTTTTTAATTTTCTATTTCTATGCATCTCTGTGTTAAAAAAGAAAACTTTTTTTCCATCAACAATGTGTTTACCTTAGCTATGTACAACAAAGTGGTGGTTTTGAGAACATATGATAGGCTTAATCTGAGGTTCTCAGCTGGAGAGATCATTCGGCTGCTTAGACTTAGCCAAAGCTGCTAAAGAGTTCATCTGTTACAATGGAATAATTGTGGAACTTTGATTTTACTCAAGGCCATGAAAACCATTCCCACTGCAGTCCTGGAAATATGAGAGTCATGGAAACCACATGCTAATAAGTAAATCACAGATCTGGGAGCAGTGTGTGCTCTATTAGTTGTTTACTGAGGCGGAACTAGGTAGCTGGCAATGTGTTTCCATCCTGGCTTATTACACAGAGAACACAGATCCCTTGCTGCGCCGTGTGGTTGCACCAGTGGGTGGCTAATTCGGCTTTCAGTTGACGGCTGGCGAAGATTCTCTTTGATGGAATTCATCCACAAAATCCACAAGGCTTCCTCAGAAGAGAAAGCCAAATATCTAATTTGAAAGCCTCTGTCCTTCCATCCCTACAGATGTTTTGGTGGTACCTCTGGTTCCAGACAGCATGAGGAGCCCGCCAGAAAGACAAAAAGCAGAAGGGGAGACCCAGGACATCGTGGCCACAAGGCCCCAAGCCACAGCCAGGGATAAGGGTACACCCCCACCCTGCCGTGTGGGAGGAGGACTCCTGCAGTTTGCGCTAGTCTGGACTGAGTACAGAGTTCTGTCACAGGACTCCCCTCAGGTTAATGGAGTCCAGATGGGGCTGCTTTGGACACAGCGGAGAACAACTTGGTGCAGCTGGAGGTGATTGTCTCATTGCCAGCTGTTGAGAGGGGCCTGGGGTTCTTCACCAACCTGTTCATGGTCCAGACAGAGGACGGGACAGTTTGACCTATCTTGGATCTTTAGCGCCTCAACTTTGCGGCTAAGAAAGTTTTGCATGGAGTCCCTACATTGTCCGCTGCTTTGTAGCTGGCTGACTTTCTCGCTACGGTGCACTTCAAGGACACTTAACTCTATGTTCCCATCTGGTGTTCACGTTGGGTCCTCGTCACTTGGCATCACAGCTTTCTGGGTGTTCATGAAGGGGCTCCTCCACGGATGAGGTTGAGCAAGATAAATTGACGACCCTGTCCATACTGGAACACTTTGTTGTTATCGTCAAACTAGGGGGTGATTCTCCCCTCTCGGCCGCATTGGATCAGTCTTCTGCCTGTTTTTTTTGCCAGGGTGCAGCCCAACAATATGACGCGGTTTCATGTAAATCACTTGGGCGACACCCAGTGCAAGGCTGTCCTTGCAAAAGGTGAGCAGGGTAATGTGCTTTCGCCCTATACATCTTGACAATCTACATCCCTGGATTAGAGAATGTCCAAGCAGACTTTCTGTGCAGAGAGACTCTGGACCAGGAGGGGTTTTAGTTGCTGTGTGGGGGGACACTGGGTATGGATCTGTTTTCTTGAGTGCTGAGACCAAGCTCCTAAAGGAATGGGTTGTAAACTGTGGTGATTGGGACCCTGATCAGGGCTCAGAAGTATTAATTGTCCAATATCTACTTTCGGACTTGGCAGGTCTTTGTATCCCGGTGCGAGGCTGATGGACATTCCTGTTGGTGCTTTTCTGTTTCCATTCCATTTCCCTTCTGGATTTCCTGCAGAAGGGCTTGGACGATGGGTTCTTCTGGTGATAATTGTTTGGGAACTCTTTGATCAATATATTAATACAGTCTGGTTTTGCAGAAGCCTCCCTTCAAGAGGGTCTTCCTTGTGCTGCACCCTCCTCCCTTATTGCAGTTCTTGCTCTTGTTTTTGTTTACGAAACTGACATCTTATAAACTCACATCAATAGATCGACTCACAACAGGAACTGTCTAACTAATCTAACTATACTTCTCTAACCTATCTACTACATACTTTTTTTGATCCATCATCAAGCAACATCCACTACACCTTTCTCTTATATTCCACTCCAGGGCATCAGGAAGTCAGAAATGAATGGATTAACTCTCGTCCGACTGCAAGGCAAAATGTGTAGCTCCTCCCAGTCTTCATATACTTCCGGCTGCTCTTGGCAATCCTGTTTCATTCTTGCAGTTGGACTGGACTGCGAAGGCTGTGCCTGGATTTATTTTCCTCTTTTTTAATTTATTTTTTCTTCCTTATAGGATCTTGCTTAGGAAGCAGGGGATTTACCCCGTCTGTCTTCCGGACCCTTACGGTCCCACTGATCCGGTGGATGCCTCCTGGGGTCATTTAAACCAATAGTACGGGGGGGGGCGTGGCTAGCCGATGGCAGGATAGGTTCCTTCACACTGGAGCTCTGCACCTAAATAGCTAGAACCTAACTCTACATACCACTATCCGACTCAGAAAACAGATGCCCAGGCGTAGGAAGACGTCTGGCACTAAGGGGAGGCGAGGATCAGCCACCATATCTGCTTTCTTTCAGTGTGCTGGAGAGAGAAGGAGTGGAGGCGGCAATATGGAGGCGTCCGAGGGAGAGCAGAACCGCCGGACGGAGGGTGACGTCACCGCCGGGGAGACCGGCCTGTCGGCGCCCGCAGATGCAGAGAAAGTGATGGGGAGAGGAGGGCTGCGGCGGGGAACCCTCTCTACGCCTGATGTGACAGCCGCCGCAGAGACTGGCATCGGAGAGGAGCGAGGAGCCGGCTTGCGAGGTTCCCGCCGGCCGGGGGGGGGTGCCCCGCCTGTGCCGTGCCCGGAGTCTAGTGCGCCGCCCAGCACAGACAGAGGAATAGAGGTGAGCGGATCACAAGGATGGGGGGCGAAGCAGCCACCATCCCCGGCTCCCCACTCCAACAGGGGGAAAGCTCCTGGCCAAGTGGGGAAGGTAGTGAAATTACCCCAGACAAGAGAGATGTGCGGACCACGGGGTCCCCTGCTGCCAACCCTGATTTAATGCAGTTGGGGGGGGAGAGATGAATGGAGTGTCCCCCACCCGGGAACGCAGGAGCAGGATGGAGCATCCCAGGGGCATCCCGTAATGGGTGAGAGCGCGCTGGTGCCTCGGAGCTGGGACGCCCTCAGTGAGGTGGAGAGCCATGACGCCCAAGGGACACCACACCCATTGTCACCTGAGAGGAGCTGGGATATGGACCCAGTCACATGGAGTGGAGGCTGGGGCCCGAGAGGGGGGACGGCCGAACCTGAGACAGATTCTGCGGCGGGAGTGGGTGCAGGCAAGATGGGCCGGCGCCCACCTGGCGGGTTGCACCGTCGACTGGAATCGGGGTGTGGTGCCCCCCCCTGAAGACGTGCTAGTGGAACCCGGACCCATGTCTGCCACACTGTTTTCAGCCCTAGCCGAAGTCGTCAGATCAAACATAGCAGACGCTGTACGGGCGCTCCCCTCCCGCTCGGATTTTGATGGCTATGTCTCACAGATGGAAAACACCCTCCGCAGAGAACTCAGCACCCTCCAGAACTCGGTCACAGAGATCTCCCATAGAGTGGACACGGTTGAGCAGGATCAGTCTTCGTTGGCTCAGAGAGTGGCGGCCCTGGAGCAGCTGCAGCGGGAGGAGCGGCGTCATCTCTCCACTCTCTACCTCAATTTGGACAACGTGGAGAACTGCGGCAGACGTAACAATGTGTGGCTGAGAGGGATTCCGGAAACAATCGCGCAATCAGACCTGGAACACACAGCTAGAACCATCTTTAATTAAATCTTAGGGCCCCCCCCCCATGAATGATGTCGTCATCGACAGAATTCACCGTACCCTGGGACCAAGACCTGCGGACCCTCAGCGACCCAGAGATGTGGTCTGTAGGATCCACCTATTCAAAACTAAGGAAGACATCATGAGGAGGGCTTGGGAGAAAGGTCCAACCAGAATTGAGGGTGCTTCCGTTACAATACTCCCAGATTTATCTCTCAGAACACTCCATATGAGACGACTACTGAAACCCCTCTTGGGGATGATCCAGCGCCAGGGGGGATCCTATCGATGGGGCTTGCCATTTCATCTGATCGTCCGCAGGAATGGGAGTTCCTTCATCTTAAAAGTGCCCGACCAGCTTCCGGCGCTATTCGCATTCTTGGAGTCCGAACCGATCCGGGAACCGGACTGGCTTGCACCGGTCCTGGACCTTCACCCTGGAAGGCCAATGAGGGGAGAACCGCCGAGGCCATTAAGGAGAGCGAGAGGAGGCACCGCAAGACGTGGGCCCCCGCAGGATGTGAGAGCCTGAATCAATAATCAATAAATATAGATGAGTTGTGCCTCTCCCCTTGTGCGCGCCGTCCCGGGCCCGGGTTTCGCCTGGTCCCGCTTGCGCCTACAAAGATCTGGGACTGGGGCATGGGACTCGTCCTCCAGTTGTATATGAGACAATGTCAGACTTGGGGTCTCCGAGCTGGGGGGCCTGGGGGCTTGCAGCCGATCATGGTGCGGGGCCCTCTCGAGGGATGGGTTCCGGCGGGCCATGCCTTGATTGCCCGTGTCCGGGGCTGCTCTCGGTCTGGGAGAGGTGGAAGGGGGTGGGTGCCGGGGATGAGTGCCTTGACGGGAGTGGGCTGCTCCCTTGGGGGGCTCTCTTGATCCTTCGAGGGGGCGGTGGCCTCTGGCCTTCCCCCTGAGTGGGCTCTCCCTGGGCCGGCAGACCTGTGTTGGGGGCCTCGGGGGGGCCCTCTTGGGGGGGGGGGGCGCCTGGGGACTGCTGGTCCCTGGACGCTCACCAGGGGGCCTGGGACGGGGCGGTTGTGGGAGGGGCGAGCTCTTATAGATCATTAATGTATTATTCTGCTAAGATCTTACAATCAGTTTACTGTTAATATGTTAACATTTTATGCTGTTGTGGTGGTGATGGGGGTGGACGCCCCTCCCCTTGGTGGTGCTGGGGCCCCCCTCGTGCTCCGCCAATTGACGATACACTGATGACACTCTGCCCTATTCCTCGTTGAGTGGTTCCGTGGGGCGGCGGGGGCCCGGGCGCTGACATGGGGAGGGCGGGGGTTGGCGTCTTCCTGCCCCCCCCCCCCTCCCCGGGACTGGGGTTGACTGGTGTGCTCGGCCTCTGGGGGGTCCCCTCCGAATTTACCGTTCACCCAGTTCTTAAGTGCCTTATTGTGTTGTTTCGATTCCCATGTTCAATATGTTCTATGTAGAGTTTTTGGTTCGCTTATAGAGTGTCATTATTTTCCGTTGGGTGCATCTCCTATACCTTCTTCGCACTCGACTTACACGTCCCCAATCTAGGTATCCCTGGGTACCCTGTTCTGACTGTGTCGGAACTGGCCCAATTAAGGGAACGGGGCCAGCTACGCTATCCCGCTGCTGTTCCTCGCATAGAGTTTTTTTGCGGATTCGCCTCACCCCGGCGATCTGCTAAACTGCTTCTCCTGCCCTCCTTTTTTACTCTGCTGCTCCCAAGTTGATAAGCTCTACGTCCAGGAGGGACCCCTCTCTGAGGCCCTTGCCTGGGGGTTTTCGCTGGGAGCACTCCATACCCTTTCCTTTTCCCTCCGGCCTTTGATCCCGATCTCGCCCATCCCTCCTCCCCATTCTTTTCTCCCCCCCCCCTCTTTTCCTCCCCCCCACCCTCCATCTTCCTCTCTCTTCCTTTCCCGTCCTCCTCTCCCCGCTCGGGCCTCGGCCCCCGTCCCTGTCCTCGCGCCCTTGGGAGGACCTACTGTACTGAATACGCCCTTGCTCCACACCGGTCCTCTGGGCGCGAGCTCGGGTACCCGCTTTTCCTGCTGACATGGCCAAGCTGACAATTTGCTCTCTGAACATCAAAGGCTTTAACGTCCCGGAGAAGCGATCGAAGGTTCTATATGACCTACACAAGCAGAGGGTGAGCATTTTAATGCTCCAGGAGACCCACTTTCAGGAGGGAAAGGTGCCTGTTCTGCGTGGCAGGTACTTCCCCTCTTGGTTTCACAGTCCTAACCCTTCGGGTAGGTCGAGAGGTGCATCGATAGCAATTCATAAGTCGGTTCCCTTCATGGAGATCGAACGGCTTGTTGACCCCGAAGGGAGGCTTATTTTTGTCAAGGTGTTGATACACCACAGAAAGTATACACTTGCTAACCTCTACCTCCCCAATCATGACCAAGTGGTGGCGTTCCGGAGATAAGCGAAAAAACTAGAGGACTTCATGGAGGGGGTTGTGATTCTGGGGGGTGATTTCAACCTAGCGCTAAACCCCTCCTTAGATACATCTGCAGGAATGTCCTCGGTGTCCCTAAGCAAGCTGCAGTCTCTGCGGAGAACCCTACATGACTTGCAGCTGATGGATGTCTGGAGACTGGAGAACGGATCTGCTAGAGACTACACATATTACTCACCTGTGCACGGATCGTATAGTCGCATTGACTACATACTACTTAGCCACCATGCCTTACAATGGCATCCCAAAGCTAGCATAGGACCCTTCCTGTGGTGAGATCACGCGCCAGTCTTAGTCTCTCTTGACCTGCCCAGCGCCGCCCCCAGACAGTGGAGCGGGCGCCTAAATGATAATCTTCTCAAAAATGCGGTCTGTTTGGGTAGAATTCGAGAGGCAATAGCCAATTTTGCTGCTGATCATGCGCAAGATGACTGTTCCCCGACAATACAATGGGAGGCCCTCAAATGCGTGCTCAGAGGGATCTTTATCCAAGAGGGCTCGAGGCTGAAGCGTGAGAGATCAGCACTGATCACCAAAACGCTACAAACCATACACGAGTTGGAGACTAAGCATAAGACTGCCCCGTCCCCTGAGCTACTATCCGAGCTTTCGCTCAACAGGAATAAGCTGCTAAAAATGTATGACCAGACCCATCTACGACATAGGGACAGGATGCACGCCTCGATGTACATACATGCAAATAAATGTGGCAAACCTTTGGCCAGGTCTCTTAGAGACAAAACCGCAGTATCGTTCATTCCGTGCATTAAGGCGAAAGGGGGGGAGAGTATTGTGGACCCAGCTAAGATCCCGGAGGTGTTCAGAGACTTCTATGGTGGTCTTTACAACATTCAGCCGACCGTGGTGCCGGAGGCGGAGCTAGACTTGGGTATACAGGACTACGTGGCTGAGACTCCACTCCCGGTGATCTCGGAAGACTCCTTTTCACGGAGTCGGAGGTCCTGAAGGCCATCAAGGAAGCACCCGCCAGCAAAAGCCCAGGTCCGGATGGCTTCACGCCAAGATTCTATAAGACAGTGGCGGACTGTCTGACTCCTTTCTTAGTGAGGGCCTTCAACCATGTGGAGGGATCCAACCCTCTCCCTAAGCAAGCCTTGGAAGCCACGATAGTTGTAATCCCAAAGTCCGATAAAGATCCGTCAGTGTGTGGCAGCTACAGGCCTATTTCTCTACTTAACATAGATTTAAAGCTGTTGGCTAAAATTATAGCCGTCAGGCTTCAACCGCTGATCCCGAATCTGATACACCTGGACCAGGTAGGCTTTGTCCCAGGCCGTGAGGCTAGGGATAATACAAACAAACTGCTGAATATCATCTCCTACGTTCGGGACAGGGGTATACCAGCATGCCTGTTGACTTGCGACGCTGAGAAGGCGTTTGATAGAGTGAGCTGGCGTTTTCTCCAAGCCACTCTGGAACAAATCGGCCTAGGCCCCAATATCCTCTCCAAGATTATGGCTCTATACAGAGGCCCGACTGCACGGGTCAGGGCCAACAGCATTTTATCTGAGCCCTTTAGCATCGCTAACGGCACTTGTCAGGGTTGCCCCCTTCCGCCTTTGCTATATATCCTGACCATGGAACATCTGGCTATAGCAATCAGGAACAACCTTGACATTAAGGGTGTGGAGTGCAAGGGTCAACAATACAAAATGTCGATTTTTGCCGATGACCTGCTCCTTCACCTGACCTCACCGATTGTGTCATTCCCAGCAGTCCTCAAGGAGTTTGAGCGCTTTGGCCGCCTGTCAAACTTTCAAATCAACTATACAAAGTCAGAAGCGCTTAACCTTACCCTGCCCCAACACCTAGTGGAGAATCTCAGAAGCAGCTTTCCGTTCAAGTGGCAACCCGTCGCAATAAAATACCTGGGGATACGAGTGCCAGCTAACCTAAATGACCTGTTTGAGCTCAACTTCACGGAACTCAAGTCTAAAATCACACAGAGCCTCTCAAAATATGATAGAGAGCGATACTCCTGGTTTGGAAGAATCAGTATCCTGAAAATGGATATTCTCCCTAGATTCCTGTACTTGTTCCAGACAATACCTATAACTCTCCCATGACACTTCCTTAAATCCATTCAGTCAACCTTCCTTCAATTCATATGGGGCTCTCGGAAGCCTAGAATCCGGTTTGATGTGCTTGCTAGGCCCAGAAGCGCCGGGGGGACTGGAGCGCCCGACCTGAAGCTTTATCATGCAGCCTCTGTTTTGACGAGACTTGCGGATTGGAGATACAGGGGCGGAGAGAAGCTCTGGGTTCAATTAGAAAGAGACCTTATAGGCTTCAATCCGAGTACGATCCCATGGATACCCACGCCGGATAGGAGAAGTCTCCCCTTCTTGGTTCAGCACTTTGTATCTGTTTGAACTAGGATCCAGAGACAGGGAGAACTGGTGAGTAACCCGGGTCCCCTAACTCCCTTATTTAATAATCCAGAGTTCCCCCGGGGCAACGAGCCTCTCGGTTCCTGGTCTGGCATGAGTCGGAGGATGTCAGACTAAGGGATGTGCTGGTGGGCGGAAGGCTCCCCGCTCTGAATGATCTTGAGGCACGGGGTGGGGGTTTCCGGATGTCGTGGCTCCTGCATCGCCAACTCACAGCTTTTTTTGCTTCTGGAAGGCGCCTTCAAGGTGCCTCTCGCCCTCTGACTCCAATGGAGGACTATCTCACACAGCCCCAACCGCTAGATCATGTGATATCTCGGTTTTATGCTCTGCTGGTTTCCTCAAGACATGCCTCGATGCTGGGGTACCTCACAAAATGGGAAAGAGACTTGGGGATCTCTATCACCAGCGAGGAGGCCCATAAAATTTTTGCACTGACACGGACTCTCCTGTGCCAGCTCAGCACAGGAGAGGAGCTATGAAGTCCTTGTGCGGTGGTACAGGTGCCCAGCGGACACTGCAATCTTCTCGCCGAATGAGACAGGAACGTGCTGGAGGTGTGGCGCATCCCGGGGGGACATTCTCCACATATGGTGGGACTACCCCAGGATCAAGAGGCTCTGGGAAGCCGTCTTCCAAATATACACAAAGATGGAGGGCGAGAGTGTCCCAAACAGGCCTGAGGTTGCTCTTCTGTCCATGATCCCAGGACCATTGTCCAGAACGAAAAAAAGTGAGAGCGATTATACCCAGACGCTGGAAATCCCCGGTGCCTCCAAGCCTGGCGGAGTGGTTTGCCGAAATGGACCACATACAGAGAATGGAAGATCTGATATCAGAGGTCAGAGGAACCACCGAGGCGTTCCTATCGACCTGGACGGGCTGGATCATGTATAGAGAGTCGGATGCGGCAAAGGCCCTTTTGGCGGAAGACGCTTGATGAGATCAGGGGCGAACCGGGTACTCCCTCCCCTTACCCACCCCCCTTGCCCCCCCCCCCCCCCCCCGGAGCTTTCCTTATTCTCCCCCTTTGCCCCCCTTCTCTGCCCCCTCTCCCCCCTTCTTTTTCTTTTTCTCTCTTCTTCCCCTTCGGGTCCCTCTTCTCCCTTGCTCTAGCTCTTATTTTAGACTCCCGCTGCCTCTCACAAGGTTGCCCTTCCCCTTCATTTTTGACATTCTTGGAGCCGTGCTTGTCTTGGGGATCGTGCAGAGCGGCCGGTTGGCTTGCCCCCTCCACTTCTCTGCGGAGTCGAAACTGTCTGCCCTTTGGCGGGAGGTGAGACTCGTTGTGCTGCTGTGTAGGGAGGTGATGTTAATGTGCTCGCCCTCCCCCGGGCTCCTCGTGCTTCATGCGCGGGGGAGCCTTATGCGAGAGGGAGTGAATGGGCAGCAGATCTGCAAGTACCCCATGTGACTTGCTTGCCGTGGGGCGCTGGCGGGGGGGGCGCGGGGGATGGCATGATTGGTTGGTGGGTCGGGCTCCCTCCCCTGGCGACGCCTCCTTCTCGGGGTTGTTGGGGGGGGGGGGGTCGGAGCCGCCATACATGTGGGCGAGGAGATGGGACCTGTCTTTCTCTCCTTACTTATGCATATTCCTTGTATACATTCATAACTCATGTATATGTATGCCTACAATATTAGATATTAGATACTGTGTGTATGTTTTTGTTTTTTCTTTCCCTGTTTATGCAGCTAATGAAAAAGAGATTAAACTAAACCAATAGTACGGATCAGGGGGTAGGAGCCAGTGTCCTGAGGGCATTGCGGGATTGTTTTTTAAGCTGACCCTCAAGGGCTGGAATTTTCCACCGGAAGGGACAACCAGCTGCAGGTTTTTGTTTGGTGAGCCTGCAGGGGAGACCATGGGGGTCATATTCCCCTTTTGCCTACCTTGACCATGGTCAGAAAAAAAAAATCTAGTACACTATTCCATAATAACTGCAACCCCAAGTCCTAGGCACCTTCAGAAGCAGAAAAAGAATGTCCCCATGCGCTGCAGTTAAGCTGCCTTATAATGGAGGAAAGTTTCCTTGAAAGATTTGAAATCTATATTTCATTAGACCTATTGTTATAAATTACTTGTTTTCAACACCCCCCCCCCCCTTTCCCATTTGCTGTAACTGCTGCTAAAGCAAATCATTTTATCTTTAAAAATCTTTCCCCAATGTCAAAATTGAGCGTCATGATTGCCCACCACTAGTAGGTGGATACCTGGGAACCATGGTGGCCAGTGGCGGGACTAATTCACTGAAGGTAAGATTATTTGTTTTAGCTGTCGTTCCAGTGCGGGCGGACATTTCGGGATTTCCCCCTGCTCAGGGAACATCAGGTTAAAGAAAATTTTATTTATATATATTATTCTTTTTCTTCTGGTTGTATATTGTGATTATTTTAACCCTTCTAGTGCCAGCTACGTGAGTCTCACGTAGCAGCCTCTACTCCACTTAAGTGCCAGCTACGTGGGACTCACGTAGCTGAATTTAAACCCCCACAGTAAAAAAAATGTAACAGTAAAATACTCACCTGACCCCTCGTTGGATCCAGCCAGGTCTCCTCTTTAATTTGGGGGTCGGATGGCTCCAGGAGAGCCCCCGGAATAGGCCGCCCCCCCGCTTCGGCAGCAGCAGCTGCTAACTGTAAAAAAAAAATAAAAAATAAAAATGACATTCACTTACCTCCGTGTGCGCTGGCTCCCACTGTCCCTCCTCTTCACCTGGGGGGCCTCCGATCCCCCCCCAGGACTTACGGATCTTCAGGAGAGAGCCCGGGAGGCTCTCTCCCCTTTCCTCCTCAATGGCGGCCGCCATCTTGCCGCTAAGCCCCGCCCCCTTTTTTTTTTATAAAATACTTGTGTGTGGTGTCTTTTTTTTTTTTTTGAACAGTTAACCCTTTGTGAACTGGTAAGGGGTCCATGAGACCCCTTATACCAGTTCACAAGGCTCTGGGTCTGGCAAGTCACCTGCGGCTAGCGGGTGACTTGCCATTAACCCCCAGCCCCCCCCCCCCCCATTACCTGCCTCCCTAACGGCCAGGGGAGGGCACGGGCCACTTAGTGGCTATGTGGGCTAGTAGCCTGCAGGGCCAGGGGCCACCAACGCTGGCCCCTGCACCCTGTTCTACAAGCCCCCATAGCTGGGTCGGTAATGCTGGGTAGGGGGGACCCTACGTCATTATTCTCAGTGTGCCACACACCCCGCTTCACCTTTAATATTCTTCACGATTGGGTTACTCACCGCCAGGTGACGCTGTTGCAGAGAGGAAGTCTTGTAACGAGCCCCCTTCCGGCCTATATATACCTGGTACCTTCCATTTAATACCAGTGTTTTTCTCTCTGCATGACGACAAGACAGAAGATTGAAGTCTCCTGCTTGCAGGTAGCCGGGGTCTTACCCCGGCACCCCCTTTGGTCTATTTCTGCCCGGTTTTTGATTGTTTGTTACCTTTGTGGTTAAATGGAAGCCTCCCAGCCAAGGCTGCTCACTGGGCAATTGGTAGATGGCACTATAGGTGCCTAGGAGCTTATCTCCTCTGCTCGACCCCCTGTTTTGGAGGCAATGCGGCTGTCCGGCATGGTGATCCGGATTTGGGATGCCCCTGTCCCGAGGTTCCCCTTGGCCCCTTGCTCTCCCGTTACGGTCCCTTCTCCCTTCACTATGGGGGGGGGGGGGGGAATGGTAGAGGGATGTGTATTTGTATGTATGTTTTTACTGTATGTTTATTTCGTATGTGTTTTTACTTATTAACACTTGTCAGGCTGCACCGCAAGCAAGGGTGCATTTGGCCTGACTAAATTCCTCCTTACATGGCACGTTGTCCTCTGGCAGTTTCTGTTATTTTTTTCTGCGGGCTGCTGCTGGCCTGCATGGCCAGAGTTTTGTGTCAGCTTTAAGGGCGGCCGGGGCGGGCCGCGCTGTGGCAGGCTTGCCTGAGGCTGCCTGCGCCTTTCCCAGGTCGTTACAGCTCCCCTCCCCCTCCCCCCTCTCCACTTGTCTCCTCTTTTAAACGGCTGCCGTTCGGCGGGCCGCGTTGTCAGCGTTATTGGTGGGCAGCGCAGGCTGCCTAGAAGCTCGCGTTTCCCCCTCCCCCCTCCTCCCTTTACTGAGGGCGTTGTGTGCCCTCTTGTTTTTCGGCACCGCCGTCTGGCGGGCCGCACTGTTTAAAATAGGCGGGGGGCGGGGCCCGGATGACGTCAGGGGTGGGGGCGTGGTTGCGGCGGCGTCATTTGACCCGGCCCCAGCCGCACTTCCTTCCTGTTATTAGGAGGACACGTGCAGGGCTCTCAGCTGCATATGTGTTGTGGCTGCTACTGCCCGCTCTGCCGCTACTATCGCTATTGCCGCCCTGCTGCTGCTGCTGCCGCTTCTGCTGCTGCTACTGTTTGCATTTGCTGAACATTGCTGCCATTTCTACCATTTCTACTGGTCGGGTGCCTTTTCAGCCTTACTTGGGCAGGTAAGCGGCCTCACCTTGCGTGGGGCCGTCTATTTTTTTTATCATGTCTGACTTTTATTTAAAAAAAAAGGAGAAATATTTATATATAATAAGAAAAGGAGGAAAAACAGAGGCAAGTTTCTTTTGCCTCTTTAAAGCACTCTGGTGCTGTGCATTATCATGTGTTATTTGTTGCATGAATGTTGTATTGCATGCTGCCATTTGTTTTCTGGGGGTCTTACTGTTGGTTTTTCTTCCCCCACAGATCCTGGGATTCCCTCAATACAGTGGCCTCCCGGTTCTTTTTTACCTGGCTAGTCCTTTTTCTCTAAATTGGGATATATATATATATATATATATATATATTTAAAAAAATATATATATAGATATATAACATCATGATTTATTAAATTAATTATTTTAAAGGGGATCTTTATTATAAATTAAATCCTCCCTCCCGGGACATTAACATAAAAGGGGCATCCCGGGTGGCTTATGCCTTAAACCCAGGGTTTTGCGAATACCATAAATCACCATATGGAGGCTTCCGATAATACCGGAAGTGGTTCTTCTGGGCCATCCAGGGTGTGTGGAGGCTGTGGGACTCCGCTCCCAGGCGATGATGTTATATTATGCATTCCTTGTGCAAGGCAGAATATTGCGCATCAGTCCGTCGCTCCGGCTGCTGGCTCTTCGCAACTTCCATCATCCCCTACCCCTCCCTCCCTGTTCCGGACCCCGTGTGACATCGTCAAAGGTGGGGATTCGCAATCCGAGGTGTCTGCACGATTATCCAACCTCGAGAAGATAATTTCCGTTAAAGCAGGGTTGAAGGCCACTGCGAAACGGAAGCACGTTTCTCCTGTACCTCCGGCTTCACAGGATGAAGTATGTGAGCCTGTGGATTGGTCCGATTGCTCCCTGGACGAGGAGGGAGAATTCTTGGTGGAGTCAGATGAGCCTGCAGATCAGCTTGAGGTTGATGTTATTGGCGATTTGTCTGCGGGGGTTTCCCTTGACACCCCCTCCATTCTGGCTCAAATGTTTGAAATTTTGAATTTAGATCCGCCTGAGGCTGTCACCCTGCCAAAGGGTCAGTTGTTTAATGTGCCTCAGCCGCGTTGGGTTTTTCCCAGACAACAACACTTTGAGAGGGTTGTGCTTAAGGAATGGGAACATCCCATGCGGTTAACTGGAATTCCTTCCAGTTGGGAGAAACGTTATCCTTTTCCGCCAGAATTGGTGAAGCTTTGGTCGGTTCCTCCTGACGTCAATACCCCTGTGCTAGGGCTCTCTAGCACGGCTATGGTGCAGTCTTCTGAGACCACTGCCCTTAAGGATGGTGAGGATCGTCGGATTAACCAGTACGCTCGCCATGGTTTTATTAGTGCCGGATCAACGATGCGCCCGGTGTGTGCTTCGGCGCTTCTTCTATTGGCGGTTAGATCTGTTATTCAGGATCTGTGTGTGGATCTTGATCCCACTTGTAAGGAGTTTTCTGCTCTCAAGCAGTGTGAGTCTTTTGTTTTCTATGTTCTGTCCGCTCAGGACGATGCGCTGGCTATGAGTAGCAGGACAGCGGCAATGCTGGTGGCTATTCGTCGGTCAGTGTGGCTGCGCCAGTGGTCGGCGGACTTAGCTTCTAAAAAGGTGCTCACAGCTCTCCCCTTTCTGGGATTGCGACTGTTTGGTGATAAAATTGATTCAGTTGCAAAAGGTGGCAAAATGCCACAATGCAAGAGGCCTCGTCGTCCCTTTCGGGGGGCAAGTACTGGTAGGCCTTCCTTACGTGGATTCAGAGCGGGTAGGGGGGCTTCCTTTCCCGCTTCCAGAGGTGCAGGTTGGACTCGGGGGAGGGGCCGTGGCCGTCCCACTCAGTCCTGGGGCACCAAGCCCAAGCCTGCTGGTAAGCCCGCTCAGCAATGAGGGGTTGCCCTCACCCGTGCGGGTGGGGGGACGATTGCGACACTTCTCCCAGGTTTGGGATCAGGAGGTTCCGGACAGATGGATCCGGGAGGTAGTGTCGTCTGGTTACAAGCTGGAATTCGAGTCTCGCCCTCCTTCACGGTTCTTTCGGTCTCGGGTGCCCACCGATCCTTTGGCCGCACAGGGGCTCCTGGCGTCGGTAAAGAATCTGTTAGAAATGGCGGTCATCCGGCCGGTACCGCGCTTAGAGATGGGCCTCGGTTTCTACTCCAATCTTTTCGCAGTCCCCAAAAAGGACGGGTCGGTTCGTCCCGTCCTGGACCTGAAATTACTCAACAAGTTCATCCGTTTTCGGAAGTTTCGCATGGAAACTTTGCGTACAGCCGTCGGTTCCCTTCGGCAGGGGGACTTCATGACGTCCATAAACATCAAGGATGCTTATCTTCATGTTCCCATCTGCCACGCTCATCAACGTTTTCTTCGATTCGTGATGGAAGATCAGCATTTTCAATTCGTGGCACTTCCGTTTGGCCTTACCTCGGCTCCAAGAGTATTCACCAAGGTGCTGGCAGGGGTGATGGCCATTTTCAGATCTCGGGGGCATTCGTGTCGTACCTTATTTGGACAACCTTCTTATCATGGCTCCGTCACTCAATCAATCGGAGACAGACACCAGGATGGTGGTCTCCATGCTGGAAAGCTTTGGTTGGGTGATCAACTTCTCCAAGTCCTCCCTCGCTCCGGCCAGGGTGGTGTCCTTTCTGGGGATGCAGTTGGACTCTCATCAACACAGAGTGTTTCTCCCCCAGTCCAAAATTCATCTGATTCAGGAGTTGGCTCGAGTCCTACTTTCCAATCCTCGGCCATCCATCCGTCTGGGGATGAGGCTGGTAGGGTTGATGGTTGCCTCCTTCGAGGCAGTTCCTTTTGCTCAATTTCACACGAGGACGCTTCAGCTTTATCTGTTGGCGTCTTGGGACCGGCAGCCTCGGTCGCTGGATCAGCCCTTCCAGTTGTCCTCCCGGGTCCGGCAGTCCCTCCAGTGGTGGTTGGTCTCGACCAATCTCGTGAAGGGCAGGTCTTTCCTGACCCCTCTTTGGGAAATTGTCACCACGGACGCCAGTCTTTCGGGATGGGGCGGATTCTGGAAGGAGCTTCAGTTCCAGGGGCAGTGGGGACCTCAAGAGGCCCACTTACCCATCAATGTTCTGGAACTGAGAGCCATCCGTCGGGTTCTTGCTCTCCTGACTCAACACGTTCTGGGCATTCCGGTCCAGGTGCGTTCAGACAATCGAACAGCGGTTGCTTACATCAATCATCAGGGAGGGACTCGCAGTCTGAGTGCTCTCAGAGAGGTGTACCTGATCCTGTCCTGGGCAGAGGCCCATGTTCCTTGTCTCTCGGCGGTATACATTCCAGGAGTGGAGAACCAGGAAGCGGACCGGTTGAGCAGGGGCTCTCCCCGTCTGGGAGAATGGGCTCTCCATCCTCGGGTTTTTCGCTCACTGTGTCTCCGATGGGGGACACCGGAGGTGGACCTGTTTGCCTCTCGTCACAATCACAGGCTCCCGAACTTCATGTCGCTCTCCCAGGATCCTCTGGCTCTGGCAGTGGACGCCATGTCCCTGAGCTGGGGGGATCTGGGATTTCTATACCTGTTTCCTCCGATACCCATGCTGGGCAGGGTGGTTCGGAAGTTGGCTCTGGAAAGGGTGTCAGCCGTTCTCGTGGCCCCAAGGTGGCCAAGGCGAGTGTGGTTCGCAGACATCGTTCGGCTGGCAGTGGACCAGCTCGTTCTGCCTCTTCGGCCCGATATGCTCACTCAGGGTCGGTTGTGTTACCCCAATTTACCAGCGCTGGGTTTGACGGCCTGGCTGCTGAAACCTCCATCTTGAAGGAGGAGGGTCTTTCTGACTCAGTCGTTAAGACTCTGATCAGTGCCCGGAAGAGGTCTTCTTCTATCATCTACTATAGGACTTAGAAAGCCTATATCGCTTGGTGTGAGATGAGATCTTTTCCTTGTAGGGTCTTTTCGGTCTCCAGGATTCTGGAGTTTTTACAATCTGGGCTGGACTCTGGTCTCCAGCTAAGTACGTTGAAAGGGCAAGTTTCTGCCTTATCTATCCTTTTTCAGAAGCGTTTTGCGCTTCAGCCTTTAGTTAAAACTTTTTTCCAGGGGGTTACGCATGTGCGGCCCCCCAGGAAACCATTTCTCCCTTTTTGGGATTTGAATTTGGTTCTTTCTGCTCTTCAGGCTCCTCCTTTTGAGCATTTGCAAGATATTGCTTTGTCTACCCTGACTCAGAAGATTGTCTTCTTGGTAGCTATCACTTCGGTCCGGCGTGTCTCGGAGTTGGCGGCCTTGTCTATCCAGGCGCCTTACTTTGAGAGGCATCAGGATAAAGTGGTCTTTCGGTTCAAACCAGACTTTCTTCCTAAGGTTGTTTCTGCTTTTTATTTGAACCAAGATATTGTTCTTCCCTCCTTGTGTCCTAATCCTAAGAATGACAAAGAGAGGGTTTTGCATTGTTTGGATGTAGTACGCTGTGTTAAGTACTACTTGATTATCACGTCTCCTTTTCGTAAGATGGATGCCTTTTTTGTTGTGCCCTGTGGGCCTAAGAAGGGTTTGGCACCAGCCAAATCTTCCATTATTAAATGGATACGTCAGGCCGTTATTGCGGCCTATTCTGCTAAGGGGAAAGTTCCCCCTTTTCGTATCACTGCTCATGTGCGAGCCTCAGCGGATGCTGTTTTTGGCCGCAAAGTGCTGCAGACTGCCGTAATTTAAGTTATGCTTCACCTTGACTTGGGATACCCATCCCTTGTGGACACTGCTTTTGGATGTCCCAATCGTGAAGAATATTAAAGGTGAAGCGGGGTGTGTGGCACACTGAGAATAATACCATTTTGTGAGTAGTCACCTGAAAAATGGATATTGTCAGTGTGCCACACACCCCGCTTCACTCCCACCCTTTTCGGTATCCCGAATCCTTTATATGGTGAAGCTTTTATTTATTTTGAGGTTACCGTTAATTACTGGTACCTTGTCTTTCTGCTTTTTAAATCACTGGTATTAAATGGGAGGTACCAGGTATATATAGGCCGGAAGGGGGCTTGTTACAAGACTTCCTCTCTGCAACAGCGTCACCTGGCGGTGAGTAACCCAATCGTGAAGAATATTAAAGGTGAAGCGGTGTGTGTGGCACACTGACAATATCCATTTTTCAGGTGAGTACTCACAAAATGGTATTTTTTGGGGGGATTTTTAAGGGTTTTTAACCCTTAAAATTCCCCCCCAAAAAAGAAAACCCTCCCCCCTGGGAGGGGGGACCCTATCTCATTTTATTTTTTAATTAACCCTTTTGTGTTCTGTCATCCAGCAGCTATAAAAGTCATCGCTGAGGGACAGAGTGCTCCAGTATGGATGGGAGGTAAGTATTAAAAAAATAAATAAATAAAATATTATTTCTCTGTGTAGTGTTTTTTTTACATTTCACCCCTTGTGAACTGGTAAGGGGTCCATGAGACCCCTATACCAGTTCTCAAGGCTGGGGGGATGGCAAGTCACCTGCGCTAGCCGGTGAACCCCCGGCACCCCCATTACCTGCCTCCCCAAAGGCCGGGGGGGGGGGGCAGAAGAGCCCGGGCCCACGGGCTATGCGGGCTTGTAGCCTGCAGGGCCAGGGGCCACAAAAGCTGGCCCCTGCGCCCTGTTCCTACAAGCCCTGCATAGCTGGTCCCAGGCTGGTTACTTTGGGTAAGGGGGGCCCCATGTCATTTTTTGGGGGATTTTAAAAAAAAATCTGCCCCCCCCCCCCCCAATGTCATTTTTTTTTCTCGATTTAACCCTTTGTAGTGTGGATGGTAGTTGTATTTTATTTGTAAATGTTAAAAATTACTTGTTTCATTTAGGGGGTTCTCCTGGGCAGGAACAGGGGGCTACCGATAAATATGTGGTACCGTTCTAATCGGTAGAAATGGGGCTTTCACATGCAATATGGTTTTCCCTAATAAAATACATTTTTTATTTAAAATAAAGGAGGCAATTTTCTAATAAAAAATGTTTATTTTTTTTACTTAATAATAAATAAAATTAATAATAAATAAAATTTACAAACAAGACATTTCATGTTAAAGCCTAAACTCTGCTGCAAAAAATATATATATAATTTTTAAAAATGTCGCAAAACATGGCGCAAAATGGGGAAAAATGACCTGTCAACAGAGGGTGACAAAATCTCAAGTAGGCTGGCAATTAAAAGGGTTAATAGTACCTCTGCATGTTGGGTATTGTTCTGTTCGGGGGACCTTGCGCTTTCAGACTTAGCTTGTTTTTTCTTGTTTGCATATTTATATTTTAGGAAAAGGTGTTTTTTATTCAGCTTTTTTATATATTTTTTTAGGGAAACCCTGCGCAACCAAAGAATTCTTTGAGGGATTAATTCCAGAAAGATGAGCCCACTACAACAAGCTGGGTACGCTTAGAAAGCTTAACATGTGTACTTTCAGAGAATATACGGTTTATGGGGGATATTCCAAATGTAAAGGGTTGTTTTGGTTGAAAAATCGCAAGGTGCGCACTTTGTCTGCAGAGCTGAAATTTTCAAGAAAAATTACCGTTATGCTCATGCTTTACTTTGGGGTGTTTGGCAACTCTTCCCTTGACAGTAGCAATGCATGTTGGGTATCGTTCTGTTCGGGGGATGTTGTGTTTTCAGATTATACTTGTTTTTTCTTGTTTGTATATAGTTTTTTTAGGAAAATGTGGCTTTGATTCTGCTTTTTTATCCTTTTTTTAGGGAAACTCTTTGCAACCAAAGAATACATTGAGGGATTACTTCCAGAAAACTGTGGCCACATCAACAAGCCTGGTACAAATAGAAAGCCTGAGGTGTGCACTTCCAGAGAATATAGTTTGTGGGGGGTATTTCAAATGTAAAGGGTTGTTTTTCTGGAAAAACTGCAAGGTGCGCATAGCGCATATCACAGTTGTATTTTTTCTGAAAATCCCCTAAAGCTCTGTTTCAGTTTGGGGGAGTCTCCTGGGCTGAAAAGGGTGTCTACCAATACATATGTGGTACTGCTGTAACCGGGAGAAATTGGGATTTCACACGCAATAAGATTTTATTGACAAACTTACATTTTTAATCCAAAAAAACACTACAAATTGTAAAAAATAGATTTTTTTTTTATTTTTTTGCACATATTTCGCCAAAAAAATTTGAGAATCCGCCTAAAAATGACAAACAAGACATTTCATGTTAAAGCTCAGACTCTGCTGAAAAACACATTTGAACATGGGGAGTGCAAAATAGTGCAAAATGGTCTGGCAATAAAGGGTGACAAAAACTCCAGGTAGGCTGGCACTTAAAGGGTTAAGTCTTTGCTATTCCTCACCATTGTTTGTTTATATTTACCCATAAGGAATTTTTGAAGCATCTAAGATATATTTATTGAATAAAGTTATTTCAATATAGTGGCATGGCCATGTGCAGACACTTGTCCCCCAAATGTGTTGTATATAAAGATATTTAAGCAGATGTGGCCAAGGCTGTGTGTAATGGCATTAATTTTACTTTTTTCTCATCAGGTTTATCTACAGTACTGGGTAGTACTGTACCCTAAACGGGCCTATTCTCAAGTTAAGGAGCTAACTAGCATGATTCAGAAGATTGCTGGGCCTATTGGAATGCGAGTAAATCAGCCCAACACCATTGAGCTGAAAGATGACCGTGTAGAGACTTATGCACGGAATATCAGGTCATTGATCGAGGAGGAGGTAAGATTTAGGCCAACATGAACTGCAGACTGACTGTTTTGTACAGTACCCAGCTATTCTACTGTGTGAAGATATGTATGAGGGAGATATAATACTTTAGAGCTCCCTCTCTACCTTTAAAACATAGTTAACAGCTAGCAGAGGAACAAAATGGTTTGGCAAGGAACCCTACTAGAAGAACCCTCAATTCCATATATTCCAGACCCCTCTCAGATTGACAACGTTCTAGAGATGCGTATGCACATTTTCAGTTTTCAATATCATTAGAGGATAGGGTGGTCCCTGAATGCCTGAAAAGAGCAACTATCATTCCAGTACCTAAGAAGGCTTCAGCCAGTGACACTTACTTGGCTACCTTGTTTCCCTGAAAGACACTGAAGATCTACCCCGAAAATAAGCCCTGGCATGATTTTCCAGGATTTTTGAGGCTTCTTTAAAGGCCAACCTCCAAAAATAATACCCAGTTAGAGGTATGGGGCAATTGCATAGGGCATCATGGCCAGGTGGCCCCCCCATCATGTTCAGGGCCATTTTTTGACCTGCACGCCAGGTTCTCCTGCACATTAGCAACCTGCCACGCAAATTTGACAGACATCACGTGTCGTATCTTGGAGCTGAAGGCAAGTATTGAAGATATAGAGCACGTATTACGCTGCACACTATGCAGTGGCACCCATCGGTCACCCAAGCCCACAACTGGTGCAGCAGTGGCCATAGCAAATAGTAACCTTTTTTTACGATGTGGCACCCGCTAGGAAAATAAGGGGGGGTTCGCCATTATGGGACCTCCTATCAGTTTTGTAATGAAAATGTAGATTGTTTATAGAAAAAAAATACATCCCCTGAAAATAAACCCTAGCCGTAGATCAAAAATTGTGAAGAACACAGTAGTGATGAAGGTCTTCTAGAGGCGGGTGATCGATTACCTGAAGCAAGCAACTAGAGACTACTGGGGCCCTCACCAGTTTGCAGGGAGAACCGTTCATCTGAGGATGCTGTAAACTTAGCACCGAAGCACACACTTGAGCACATACCAAACTCACATGTGAGGATCTAAGACCAGATGAGGTAACGGTTTATTCCCACCAATATGTGAAACTGGATAAAAACTTCCTGGCTGGTAGATATCAATGTGTGGTCCACTTTAAGGACCATTGCTGGGCACTGAAATCTGGATGGCTTCTGCGACGCTGCGAATACCGACGCCGCCTTTCCCACTTTCCCTGTAGCTGTGCGTCCAACAGAAAGCTGGGGATGCGGCTAGCTGGCTGGCACATCTTCTGGTACCTTTAGATCAGCCAATCAGCGGTTTGAACAGGGCCAGGTGAACAAAGACTCAACGGCCCTTCAGCTTGGGCGGAGCACCCAGAAATGGGTTTCACTCTGCTTTAAGGCTTTTTTACAAGAACTTTGCGGCATTAACCCTTTAAATGCCCAGCCAAAGGCCAGATCCCCTGTCCTAGACCCGGCCTCTAATTTATCTTAATTTTTTTTCCAAAATGTATTCTAATTGTTTACAGGGTCAGTGAGTGCACATTTAAAAAATGTGTTCCTTCCGTTGTTGAATTTTGTAGAAAAAAGCAGATCACAGACTTGACAAAAAACTAAAGGCATTTCAAATGGCAACTTTCTGGCTTTAAGAAATACTAAAAGAAATCAAGAAAAATAATTGTGGTAGCCAGTTACAGTTACATTTTTAGAACAAGCACAGGGAACAATTTATGGAATCACTCAATTTTGAGGAAAAAAATATGGAATCATGAAAAACAAACAAAATAACACTCCAACACATCACTAGTACTTTGTTGCACCACAACTGGCTTTTATAACTGCTTGCAGTCTCTGAGGCATTGACTTAATGAGTGACAAACAGTACTCTTCACCAATCTGGCTCCAGCTTTCTCTGATTGCTGTTGCCAGCTTTGCAGGCCTTGTCATGGACCATTTTCTTTAACTTCCCCACAGATATTCAATTGGATTGAGATCCGGACTGTTTGCAGGCCATGACATTGACCTTATGTGTCTTTCTTCAAGGAATGTTTTCACAGCTTTTGCTCTATGGTAAGATGCATTATCATCTTGAAAAATGTCATCATCCCCAAACATCCTTTCGACGGATGGGATAAGAAAAGTGTCCAAAATATCAATGTAAACCTGTGCATTTATTGAAGATGTAATGCCAGCCATCTCGCCAGTGCTTTTACCTGCCATGCAGCCCCATATCATCAATGACTGTGGAAATGTGCATGTTTTCTTCAGACAGTCGACTGCATAAATCTCTTTGGGACGGCACCAAACAAAAGTTCCAGCATCATCACCTTGCCCAATGCAGATTCGAGATTCATCACTGAATATGACTTTCATCCTGTCATCCACAGTCCATGATTGCCTTTCCTTAGCCCATTGTATTTTTCTGTTTTAGGTGTTAGTGATGGCTTTCTTTTAGCTTTTCTGTATGTAAATCCCATTTCCTGTAGGCGGTTTCTTACAGTTCGGTCACAGGCGTTGACTCCAGTTTCCTCCCATTTTTTCCTCATTTGTTTTGTGGTACATTTTCTGTTTCATTTTCATTTTCTTGACGCTTTGATGTCTTTCTTGGTCTACCAGTATGCTTGCCTTTAACCACCTTTCCATGTTGTTTGTACTTGGTCCAGGTTTAAGACACAGCTGACTATGAACAACCAATATCTTGTGCAACACTGTGTGATGATTTACCCTCTTTAGGGACTTTGATAATCCTCTCCTTTTTTTCAAGTGACATCTCTGGTGTTGGAGCCATGATTCATGTCAGTCCTCTTGTTGCAGCAGCTCTCCAAGGTGTGATCACTCCTTTTTACTTGGACACTAACGAGCAGATTTAATCTGATGCAGGTGTTATTGTTTGTAATGAAAATTTGCAGGGTGATTCCATATTGTTTTCCTCAAAATTTAGTGGTTCCATAATTTATTCCCTGTGCTTGTTCTAAAAATGTAACTGTTACTGGCTACCACAATTATTTTTCTTGATTTCTTTTAGCATTTCTTAAAGCCAGAAAGTTGCCATTTGAAGTGCCTTAAGTTTTTTGTCATGTCTGTGATTTGATTTTTTTTCTGCAAAATTCAACAATTGAAGGAACATCCTCAGAGACTGGTGATTCCATAATTCTGCCAGGGCTTGTATTCTGTTCTCCTCAGCTGATGTAAGAAATGCCATATTTTATTATTGATATTTGTGGCTTTTTCTGCTTAGTAGCAATGAAGTTAGTTTTTCCCCAAACACCGTTCAGGATGGTTAGCCAAGCATCTCCTTCAACCTAGAAGAGGAAACACAAACTGGGCAACAATAAAAGCCCGCCCCCTTCCTCCCGGGCCTAAGTGTTTGTGTTTCCTTTCCTAGAAAACAGGATAAGTGTGTTTTTTTTTTTTTTTTTAACTCTTTATTTAGGCATTTCCATTTTCCAAAACAAGAATTACAGACAGAATAATCACGAATACAGTCCAGAGCGAGAGTTACATGCGTTACAGACCTATATTACATCATAATCAAAAGATCCATGAACATTACAAACATTATAATCATGTCATGTCATCCCCCCTTACTATTAATATGGATGAGTCCATCTTTTCCCACGTAGTCTCCCACCCCTATTGCTCTAGCGGGCAGGGAGTGTGGTCTCCAACCATCTCCCTTCAATTAGCCATCAGTGTTTCCTCCTTACTACAGGCACGGGGTGGGGTCATTTGATAGAATGGGCCAATTCTGAATCTGGGGACCCTTGTAGTTTTAACTTCTACCGATCACTACCGGGGATAGGTCAAGTTGTAGCACTATCACAACCTGGACAAAAGGAACAAGACAACACAAGGGGAAGAGAAGGGGTATGAAAGAGGGGGGGGGGGGGGGGGAAGAGAAACGGGTATAACGTCTCCAACAGGTCTCGGGGTGGAGGGGAGAGCGGCGGAGCAGGAGCAAGACAACACATATCAGAGGCATCCAAGGACGTCAACGGGGCCTGGCGACGCGGGGGAACGATCGCTGAATCTTTGTATAGATACCAAGGAGTCCATTCTAACCGGCATTTTTCCACTTTATCCTGTACAGTTGCGGTCAGTTCTTCCATCTCCCTGATTTTATTAACCTCCGTAATCCAGTCTCCCACTGTGGCCGTGGCTTCTGTTTTCCAGAATCTAGGGATCAGGACTTTCGCCGCATTGATCAAGTGTCGAAGTATCGATTTTTTTATAGCTCGAGATACTGTGTGAGGAATAATGTAGCATCGTAAGGGCCGGACAACATGGGATCTGTGAGCCGGTAACTTCAGCCATAATTCTGGCAACACTGGTCCAGAATGGTGTAATCCTCGAGCAGGTCCAGAAAATGTGGAAGAGTGATCCCTCCTCCATTTTACATCTCCAACAGATGGGCGAGGTGTCCGGGTAGAAAGAGGCTAATCGTTTTGGAGTGTAATACCATCTTGACAGGTATTTATAATTAGTTTCCTGTATATGGACAGAAATAGACGACTTATGAGCTAAAGTACATATTTTCTTCATCCGTGAACGCCCTGTCTAGTTTATTCTAAGCGTACAGCACGTCCTGCTCCAGATATAGTAATAACATGTGGGTAATCCTCCGCCTCGGGCGCCATGCACTGCAGACATGTAGAAAACAAGCTCCTCCCGGCCCTACATATACCGAAGGACCTCCCAGATTTCTCTGCCGTGCTGGAACTGCGAAGACATGAAGTATCACGCTCTCGCAGGCGAGCAGGGCTTTACAGCCCGAGGCCCTGCGGGACTATTTCCACCCGTCCTTCTTGTGAACAGAATATGCCTCCCAGCCTGGGCTGCGTTGGTCGGGTGAAGGTAGGCAGCACCGTGTGTGCTTAACGGAGCCATGCTCCACCGCAATCCCCCACCATAGGGTAGGCGGTTTAGTCTGATGGTGAGCCTCTAGTGGATGCCCCTCCCGCATTATTGCCCCGTACCCCGGGTAGTGCTGGAACCTGTGTTAAGGGTCGCCATCCTCCCTCATTTCCCCAACTAGTTAGGAGGAATAGAAAGGGGGGGGGTATGTGTGTGGCGGTCCCAGTGTACCGGTATGTCACGCTTGTGGCCTTATTCTGCCCTTTATTAACTCCGAGATGTCAGAGCCGCGCTGCTTGCTCCTTATTCTGTTTTTCGGCTGCCGCCATATGCTTTATACATAGTTTGCTGCATCGTCTAGATGCTGTGGTGTCCTTTCCTTATTGGACGGTTCTCTACGAATCTTTAAGCGTGTGGTTGTATCTTTGCCTTTACTATTACCTCAGAGCTTCGCGCTTTTTAGAGTGGGCGGGGTCTTGGTTCGGCACGCTCCGCGTCACGGCAGAGCATTGAGCCCGCCCTTCGAGGTTTGCTGGGCGCCATTTTGTTGAGCTTCGCGCGCGCTCGTGGTGGCGGTCTCCTCCTCCACTTGATCTGTAAGTGCCCTCGCGGGCGACTCCCTCTCTATATGTTCTGTCCAGCTGTGCATGGCCCTGACATCCTTTCCATTTATGTCTTTCAGATATATATATATATACATATAAGGATATTAGCGGGCCTTCCTACAATTCTCCCACATTAATCAGCGGGTCGTTGGGGCATCCAGGGTTGCTTATTGCATAAATCCCTACGGGCATACTGTGCCTAGACAATCACCATATGGAGGCATCTCAGGATTGTGTTACCGGGGTCCCTCTGGGACAAGACCGGTTGTGTATAGCGTGTGGTCTCCCCCATGCTGATGCTGACAGGGCACGGGTCTGCGCGCCATGTGCCGAGCAGACACTGGACTTGCAAGCGGCGCCTGTGGCTGCACCTCGCTCCTTCTCTCCCCTTTCCTCTTGCCTAAACCTCACTCCTGTTGAGTCATGTACAAGCGGGGAGTTACTACTTGACGTCTCTCCTAGAAGGCCTACGCTTGACCAGATTGTTGAAGGGTTGTCCGGCCGTGTGGGTCCTGGCAGGCAACGGCCCTTGACGCCCCCGGCTTCGGCCTTTGATATGGGTTCGGAGGAGCCCTCTTCTCCGTGTGATAGTGCTCCATCGGAAGATGGAGACCTGTTCTCTGACCTGGGTTCCTCTGATGAGAGGCCGAGGAGTCATGATGATGCTGGCCAGGATGACTGGGGCCAGCTTGACATTGATGGTATGTTGCTCAGGATTTTTAAGGCTCTATCTATTTCGCTCCCTGGTGCGGTCCCCAGGCCGAGGGGGGAGCGCTTCCATACGGCGCGCTTGGAATTTCTCGAGCACGCTCACTTCCATGCTCTTGTACTCAAGGAGTGGGAGTGCCCCACTAAACTTCAAGTTACCCCAGAGGATTGGGCTTGGAAATACCCTTTCCCCCTGAGATGGTTGATTGTTGGTCATCGTCTCCAGTGGTAGACGCACCGATCATTGGGGTTCCTAACCCCCCTTTCTTTACAGCTCCGGCTTACAGCACCCTTCGGGACGCCGAGGACCGATGCATTGATAGGCTGGCTTCCCAAGCCTTTGCTTGTGCAGGAACGGCGCTGCGTCCTGTCTGTGCTGCGGCCATCACTGCAGTGGCCGCTAGAACCCTCATAAGAAGGATGCTTGAGCATCAACCTGAAGATTTACCCTGGGAGGTGTTTAATGCACTCTCCAGTTGTGATATCCTTGTTAAATTTATCCTTTTAGCTCTGGATGACACCATCAAAATGTGTGCGAGGACCTCTGCCCCAGTGGTAGCTATACGTCGCCTGCTCTGGCTGCGACAGTGGGGGCTAACGATGACGCTAAAAGGACTCTGACGGGGCTCCCCTTTAGAGGGCAACGCCTATTTGGGGCCCGTCTGGACCTATTTGGAAAACAGGACAATTCACCCAATCATGGGCGGCCGTCCCGGCCCCCTCGGAGCAGGGATACCCCGCCACATCCATATCATAGTGTTAAACAGGAACCAGGGATGCCCTTTTCGGGGCCTGGTTCAGTCTCCTGTCCCAGGAGTGGTAGACAACGCCCGGGGCCTTCGGGCCGGGCCAAGCCCGAATCCTTCATCAAAACCCCTCAAGCATGATGGGACGCCCTCACCCGCCTGGGTGAGGGGATGGCCACAGCACCTTGCTCCTATCAGGAGGCATCCTGCCTCGTTCTAGTGGCTTTAGGAGGTAGTTCCTCCGGGTACGGGACAGTGTTTGCTGGGTGGTCCTTCCCTGAGTCGGTCAGGGGGCCTCCGGTCCCCTGTTTTTCTTCAGGTGTGGGTGCAGGCCTTCCTTGGCCTGTTAGGTCTGGCCTCCTTACCAGAACGCCTTTAACGTATAGAGGCTGGGGCCTCTACGCCAGTTGCTCCTCATTCCCCTTGAGGATGGGGGGGTCTATCATTCTAACCCTTCGGGGGTTCGGCATCTGTATCCATAGGCATTCAGGCTTGGCGTCTCTGAATGGGCCATCGGCGCCCTATAAACCAGGGGTCCTCTGGCCGCCCGTGGAGTGCTGAGATGCTCATTCTGGCTCCAAGGTGTCTTCTGGACACTGAGCCCACTACAGCTGGGTGTTGGCGGTCATCACCGCCGTTTGTGGCAGTGGCTTGGGCCCCTTTTGCGTTTCATGTGTCCGCTAGGCTCGGAGGGGAGTGATGTCTCGCATGAGACCAAGGGGCAGCTACAAAGGGACCTATCAGGTCTTCCTTCATACTCACAAGAGGGAGTTGTTTGGATGGACTTTAGTCGCCTCAGGTCCTATTCTGTTCCATCCTCCAGTTTCCTAGGATGCTCTTCTTGGCAATAAGGGATTTTCTGGGTCAAGGTCTCTGGCCCTCTTTCCTGTCACGTTGTTATCACCAGGCAGAATTGCACCAGGTGGGGCCGTTGGCGGCTGGTCAGTTGATATCCCTTATTCTCCGTGCCCTTGGGCTCTGAGGCACCGTAGGTATTAGTCCTGGATATGGGTTCAACACCCTGGATCTAAGTCTGGGTACCTTCCTCCTAGTTGAGGCGGTCACTCTTCCGATGGTTTACTCAAGGAATCCGTCAGGGGTCATCCCTTTCCTTCTTGTTTCTTCCTGTGGATGGTCACCATGGTACCAAATCTTGCAGGTTGACAGGGCGGGGCTTGTTCCTTCTGAAATCCCCCGTGGTTCCTAGGTGGGGATCTTAAAGGGTCCAGTTACCTATTGTTTTTTTGTTGTCACAACAAGCTCTCGGTGGGTTCTATCTTGCTGGACTACTCCCTTCAGGGCCTGTCCATTTGGGGACTCTTGGTCTGTCGTAGGACAGCGGCCTGTCCCTTGTTTCCCTGCGAAAGTCTTGGGACTAACTCTATTCCAGGGAAGCTCTGATTCTGATCTATGTGGGAATTAATATTCCTTTTTATAGGTATTAGCTCAGATGGATGCCCTCCTATGGCAGGAGGTTCTCTATTGTTCCATTGAGTTCATTCTGGTATGGACCTGTTGGACTCCATCACTTTCACAAGGTTCTACCCTTTATTATTGGCCCAGATTGGTCTGACCTTTACATTTGGGTTTAGTAGTTTCTGGCTAGACATTATACTTGAAATGTCTTATTTTCTTCACCCTGCTAGGCGGGGGTTTGCGCAAGATCGCTGACGACGAGGAGAACCGTTATGCTGGAGGCCTGGGTGGCCCAGTGGGGTGTGGTCCGCAGAGGCTTCTGCTGAGGACAGTGGGCCTGTACGCTCTCTCACGAGGTCTATTATGCATAGTCGGGCTCCTTTCTATTCGCCCCTATCTTCAGGCTCTATTTTGGCGTTAGGATGGTTTTGTTCTTTACCCGGTTGGAGATGGCATATCTCTGGGTGTTTTGTTCTCTTGGAGAGCTAGGACCTAGCTTCCTCCTCTTCGTCTTATTCCTTTCTGCCAATCTATGTAGGGTATGTTGTACCCATATTGCTTTGCTGGGTCTAGCTCTCTCCCTTGTTGGACGTTCTCTGTTCCCGGGGTTCTAGGGTTATTACAGCTTTGTTGGTGTTAGCTCCCCAACTTAGTTCTGTGAAGGTCTCAGGGCTCGCCCTGTTCACCTACTGCAGAAGTCTGATCCAATCTTCTGTGTTGAGCATTCATCAGGGTTTGCTCAGGTGCATTCCTTGGGGAATTCTTGGTTTCCCTTTGGGGGGATTACTTATCCTGACGCCCTGCTAAGGGTTCCCTTGGGTCTTATTCAGGTTCTTGTCTGACCCGTTCCTTCCATCATATCGCTCTTCTGGGGCGGTTGCTCCAGTCAGAAGTGTGCCATAAAGGATGGCTCTGTTGGCGGTTCTAGTCATTATATATATATATATATATATATATATATATATATAATTGTTTATATATCTGTACACCACGAGGTGAGGGTGCCCGCCTTACGCTGAGTTTGGTTCCAGGCGATGTTTTATTCTCCTTATCCTAGATCCTCTGGTCTCTGGGCTATTGTCTTGATTACTGTGAGATAAAGGGATCTGTATCCCTCTACAGGTGTTGGAGATCTTCCTGAACTGTCTTTTGTCCCTGGTAGGGATTTTGCCTTTTGGGGCCTATTGGTGTCTCCTTCTTGAAGTACCGGATCTGATTACCTCCACGGGTGAAGGTGCCCTTTGGATTGGTCTTACTCGGTTGGTTTTGTCCTTCTGAGCCTAGAGTACACATTTCGGCTTCTGCTGAGTATTGTTTTTCAGTACTCCTGCTGGTCTCGCCTGAGACCAGGGTTACTATTCCCTGTTGGGGAAAGTTCTAAGGTTGCCATGGCTACCCTCTTTTGCAGTTGCATGGTTAGGCTGTTACTCTGGCCTATTCTTTTACGGGAAGATTCTTCTTCTCTATTGTGTAAACAATACTAATAATAATAATAATATTATAAATAGTATCTCCTGGCTGGCGCAAGCCAAACTGTAAACAATATTAATATCCCCTGCCTGCCGCTCGGCCAAATGTAAACAATTGTATATTAATATTAATAACTAGATATTATATCAATATCTAGATATTAATTCATAACTATAAATCTTCTGCTTGAGTATATTAATAGCTAATATTAATAATATCTCCTGGCTGGCGCAAGCCAATTATGTAAACAATATTAATAGCATAAACAACTAAAATATTAATAATATTATGTATATATTTATATCCTGCCCGGCTCGACTAAAATAGGCAACACATATACCAATACTATCAATATCTGGCCAATGATCACGCAATGGATATACGCATACGACTATAAGACTATAGTTCTTTTGACTTCTGGTAAATGCAAGAGACACTGAGACACGTAGTAAATAAAGAGATATATTGTTGACAAAACAACACAATAATGCAATCCAATCTCAAATCAGTCACAATACAATCCAGTTATGAGACTGACATACATATATACAGGGAAAGACACATTACCCTCCTGATACGGCACTCACAAGCTTCTCCTGTGCAAGCAGTCTCAGCTCCAAGCCGTCTCCCCTGTCTCGCCCCCCTTCCTTCTGCCCCCCCTCAATTATACTAAGAGTCGGCTTCTGGTATTCCTTTGATCTTTTACGACCCTAGTCTTCTTCTAATCTGGCCTCTCAATCTTGTCCCAGCCCTGCTTTATTGTTGCAGGATGCTGTCCTATCTGATTGATTGGAATACAATTCCTGCCCGGCCACCTGTGCATGCTGGTATTGTAAACTATTTGCTGTATATTCCTATACTTAAATATGCAACATTATTAGCAATATTGATTTTCCATAAAGGCCCCTTATTTACATATCGCCCACTTGAGACAGAGATATATATATTATATTTATATGTATATATATATATCGAGGTCTCACAAATATATAAAATGTAAATGCTTCAAATTTGCTGAGACCGATGGGACCCGATATATTACCGCACAATGTTCTCACAACCCCCAGTATCTCAAGTTACAGCCTGCATCCTTCAGCCACCACATACTGTTTTAATGCCACACCTTCTTCAACAGATCATCAAACATATTTCATATTTTTACACCATCCATAACCGCTTATGTGATTTGGGTGACCAAATCTGGTGACATCCGGATTTATTCACTGCTGCTGGTATTGACAGACATCCGTCGACTTCCATTGTATGTTGCAGACAATGCTTTATCAGCTGTCACTGAGTCTCCAAGGCCTGTATTATCAACGAAGTGGGTGCACAAGGTTACAGTCCATAATATACTGATTGCACCGTGTGACAGTCCATATGGTTATGAGTGCACATCATCAGAACTGCCCATTGTTTCATGGTGCACAGCATCCGAACTGCTCATGGTTTCATGGTGCACAGCATCAGAACTGCCCATATTGTCATGGGTGCATATCATTAGAACAGTCCATATTGTTATGGGTGCACATGTACTTTGACAGTTCACACAGACCATAAGGAGTTACAGCAACAGTACATCTGCAACATTAGAAGCAATCTGTGATATACTCTCCAACACAGTGATACACAGCAGACTCCAAGAAATAGATTTTTGGTCACAGAGCATAAACATAATGCAACATAGCAAACGGCGTATTACGGTGGAAATGTCTGAAAGAAAACCTTGAACAAAAGAAAGTGTGACTCTGTAGATGTGGCTTTGAGGATTCAAGCTATAACCAAAGAAAAATGAGGTTGCCACTATGCTATATCAATAATCCCCTCCGTCTCCGCAAACTCAAATCAAGGGCATATCTGGGCTATCTATGGAAAATCTGTTTAAAGGTTATTTTACAACAATATACAACATATTATAGCACACATCCATAAGATAATAGGTCCACCTAATGCAGACCTAGTATGTTGACCATATTGAACAATCCTAAGCACTAAACCTCGCCCACTTCATAACATTTAAAGTAAGAAGACATAAACAAACAGATAGTTTCAAATTGTGTGCCTGTGTAACCTACAAAAAAAGTTACTTAGGAAAAAAAAATGGTTCCCACTCCAATAACCTAACAGGAAAAATAGCTTACAAGCACACAATTTAAAATGATTGATCCAATGAACAGGCTAAAATATGAATTTTAACCTTTTCATTGTTCATTGTAAAAGGAAAAAAAAGTGTAAAAACCGGTTCCCAATGTATTGTCACTGGAAAGACCCTGGCTGTATAGAAATGCTAATGCTAATAATGCCTGGGAGTGACAGAGCATTCCACACAGCCTGTCAGTGACACCTGGGAGAACTCCTACATACACTAGGCTGGCACTAGTTATTAAATATGCGCCATCCGTAAAATATAGCGCAATCATAAAAAAAAATACTAAATTTACACTTTAATGGAAATCAGGGATATCCGAAACCCTGTCCATGCCAGCTTAGCAGTTCAGGTCTTTTAACTAAAAAACAAAAATGAATTTAGATTTTTGATAACCTGACTGCTTTTATCAAATTAATCTTTGAGGCTTATCCTTAATGTGTGCACATAAAAAAAAAAAACCCAACACAAAAAAGCCCACGTTAAGGTCCTCAAAACCTAATGGGAAAATCAAAGCATTAATCGGAGACTTAGCCGGGATTTTATCCAATGGACCTGAAAGACAAAGCACACAGAATGAATAACACCAAACTGGGTGCCTCTCTATAACCTTTGGTGCAAGCCTTGGCTCATCTGACATTCTTCTGTTCCCCGACATACTTACCTCCTCTCTTATGGCCATAACCTGTTGTATCAGGGAGCTCATATCACTCCTCAACTGCAGATTTTCTGCCATAAGGTATTCATTTCTGGCTCTTAACCATTTTACTGGGACACACTTTATAGGTTTGCTTTGACTATAATGCTCCCTAGCAAATTTCTTTTGGTTAAAGCTCCCTGTTCCAAATCTAGCAGAATACACCATTGTCTGCCTTTTGTGGGTTCTATAGGTCTGGACTTTATTGCTACACATTGGTTTTGCAGAGGGGCAGAGCCTGGAAATGTGATCCGCTTGGCCACAGGAGTGGCACGTCACCCTTCCAGCTCTCTTTAAATTGTCTCTGCAGGCTACAGCAGAGTTAATTATTCTAGGCATTGCTTTTTGTAATGGGGACCTTGAGACTGCCACTGGAGCTTGTGTGACTGCACTAACCTTTGGAGCTACCTTTGGGTAATTTTCACTCATACACTTACCCTGCACCCCCGAGTCTATATGCTTATTTGGTGAAGACCCACATGAAACCTCCTCAGCAGCACTAGGAAAAGCATCATCCTGTCTCCTGATATCCACAGACACAAGTTCAACTTCTTTTTCTGTGACTATCAGCTTTTCTGACATCATCTGATTGTTTCTGCGCAATTCTCTGCTCTCAGCTCTCAGCTGCTCCACAATTGCGCCCAAACTTTCAGTAGATGCCCTCATGGCTCCTAGCGCTTTATCCAGGGAGTTTACCTCCTCTTTGAGGCTTTCATTTTGTATTTTCACCAAAACAAACTCCTTTGCAATCCAAACTGCCCCATAAATCAAAAAGCGTTTGCCCTCAGATTTGGAGATTTGCTTAGCAGCAATGCATTTAGACACATAATCCTGGGCTTCAGCCCATGGGTTACTGGATCCCTGCATTGCTCTAATAATCCCCTCTGCATTCTTTACCTTGTTAATCTTTTTTTACAAGACCCTCCATGTCTATACAATAAGGCACTTCAAACCAATTGCAACACTTTAAAATATGCTATGGTTACCAATAGCAACAGCGGTCTGTGAACTATAGAAATTGAATTGCACAATGTATTATATACCACAATACACTCAATATTCACCACAACACAGTGCTCTGCAAATACACAAGATGCCTCGTGCCTGGCTTAGCCAGACTGTAAACAATACTAATATTAATAATAATAATAATATTATATTATTAATAGTCTCCTGCCTGCCGCTCGGCCAAATGTAAACAATTGTATATTAATATTAATAACTAGATATTATATCAATATCTAGATATTAATTTATAACTATAAATCTTCTGCTTGGGTATATTAATAGCTAATATTAATAATATCTCCTGGCTGGCGCAAGCCAATTATGTAAACAATATTAATAGCATAAACAACTAAAATATTAATAATATTATGTATATATTTATATCCTGCCCGGCTCGACTAAAATAGGCAACACATATACCAATACTATCAATATCTGGCCAATGATCACGCAATGGATATACGCATACGACTATAAGACTATAGTTCTTTTGACTTCTGGTAAATGCAAGAGACACTGAGACACGTAGTAAATAAAGAGATATATTGTTGACAAAACAACACAATAATGCAATCCAATCTCAAATCAGACACAATACAATCCAGTTATGAGACTGACATACATATATACAGGGAAAGACACATTACCCTCCTGATACGGCACTCACAAGCTTCTCCTGTGCAAGCAGTCTCAGCTCCAAGCCGTCTCCCCTGTCTCGCCCCCCTTCCTTCTGCCCCCCCTCAATTATACTAAGAGTCGGCTTCTGGTATTCCTTTGATCTTTTACGACCCTAGTCTTCTTCTAATCTGGCCTCTCAATCTTGTCCCAGCCCTGCTTTATTGTTGCAGGATGCTGTCCTATCTGATTGATTGGAATACAATTCCTGCCCGGCCACCTGTGCATGCTGGTATTGTAAACTATTTGCTGTATATTCCTATACTTAAATATGCAACATTATTAGCAATATTGATTTTCCATAAAGGCCCCTTATTTACAATTGTTTTTGCTCTCTTACTACTTGTGCTTGGCTTGGGCCTTTCAGCACTAAGTTCTGGTGAGCAAGCTGGCTAGTCCGCTGCTTGGGTTCAGTTCTCCCTTTACAAGGTTCAAGGGTTGAGGTTAGAGCATTGCTCTCGTTGCTCTTGGTAGCATGGTTGCGGGTGACAGCGCTTTTACTGTTGGCTGTGCCTTTCTCACGGGGATCCCACCCTACTTTATGGACACTGCTATTGGATGTCCCACATGTTATTACTATATCTGGAGCAGGACGTGCTGTATGCTTAGAATAATACAATTCTGTGAAGTACTCACCTGTAGAATTGATATTATACGCATACAGCACGTCCTGCTCCACCCCACCCTGGTTTCACTTTGTTCTGGATCCCCTGTATGGTGATTGTTATCTTTGATATTATTGCCAGTTTCTGGGTGGTTGGTTCTCCCGGCTTCTCTTTCTCACTGCTTTTCAATGCTGGGGATTTGTGGGAGGTCCTTCGGTATATGTAGGGCCGGGAGGAGCTTGTTTTCTACATGTCTGCAGTGCACGGCGCCCGAGGCGGAGGATTACCCACATGTTATTACTATATCTGGAGCAGGACGTGCTGTATGCGTATAATATCAATTCTACAGGTGAGTACTTCACAGAATTGTATTTTTCTCCCACTCCTGGAAGTGGGGGTCTGGTTCTTGTCCCCCCTCCAGGAGCCGATAGATCTGCTAGATCACTCCTCTCTCAGCGTCTTTACTGGTGACCAAGTCCTCAAATCCAGTGAGGGGACGCCCGATCGCAGATCTAGGTCCCAATTTCTGTAAGAAGTGCTGAAACAGTAGTAGACGTCATGGGTCAAGCTGATGATTGTTCCATATTTTTCTGAATTCCTCAATAGAGCGCCACTCTCCATTGCTGATCAAGTCACTTCCATGGACTATCCCCAAACTCACCCAACCTCCCTGGGACTGGGAGCCCATTCCAACCGGTAGGTCGGGATTATCAGTCACCGGGATCAGCGGAGATGGCCAGGGGGATATCTCTTCTTCTTTCCGTATTCTGTCCCAGACTCGTAGGGTCTCTCTGACTATGGGGTTATTATCATATCTCTTACTCGAGTCTCTTGATATCCATGGGGCTTCCCTCAGAGGGGTTCTCACCCCACTGTCCTCAATTTCGACCCACTTTTTTCTTCTCTCTGTTCTTAGTCCAAGCTATGATCCTCTGCAAGTGGGCCGCTTGCCAATATCTCCGCGAGTTCGGTATCGCTAGTCCACCCCTGTGTTTGGCCCGCTGTAAAAGAGAGAACCTAACCCTCGGTCTCTTGCCTCCCCAGACGAAGTTCAATGTCCTAAAGTAGCTCACTGGAATATGGCACGGGAGGGTCTGAAACAAGTATAGAATCCTAGGCAATATTGTCATTTTCGAAACATTTACTCGCCCTATCCCAGAGAGAGTAAGGTTACTCCAGGACAGGAGGTCTCCTTTGATCTAATTTAACATCGGCATAAAATTGTATATTCTAAGCATACAGCACGTCCTGATCCATTGATAATACTTACACATGGGTAATCCTCTGCCTGAGGGCGCTGTGCACTGCAGACATGCAAAAACAGGCTCCTCCAGGCCCTACATATACCGAGGGACCTCCCACAAATCCCCAGATTTCTCTGCAGTGCTGACTGCGAAGACATGAAGTATCACTCTCTCGCAGGTGAGCGGGGCTTTACAGCCTGCGGCCCTGCAGGACTATTCCCACCCGTCCTTGTCGTTGATGTGCCTCCCAGCCTGGGCTGCGCCGGTCGGGTGAAGGTAGGCAGCACCATGTGTGCACGCGGAGCTATGCTCCACCGCAATCCCCCACCATAGGGTAGGCGGTTTAGGCTGATGGTGAGCCTCTAGTAGGTTCTTAGCAGGTTCACATTTAAATTCTCCCACATTCCTAGCGGGTCTTGGGGCATCCAGGGTTGCTTATAGCATAAATCCCTGCTGGCATATTGCTTAGATAAATCACCATATGGAGGAATCTCAGAATTATGTGTCTGGGGTCCCGCGGGGACAAGACCGGCTGTGTACAGCGTGTGGACAGCCCCATGCTGATGCTGACAGAGCACGGGCCTGCGGACCGTGTGCTGAACAAGTACTGGCCCTGCAATCAGGTTTACCAGTGGCTGCACCTCGCTTCAATACACCTGTCTCCCCATGCTTAAATCTCACTCCCGATGATTCGCACTCGAGCGGGGATGACCAGCAGGTGGTGCCGCGCAGGCTACCTACGGCTGAGCAGGTGATGTCTAGTCTGGCGGAGCGCTTGGGCTCTGGAAAGAAGCGGTCCCTGACGCATCCCTGGTTCTCTGTTTCCCACCGAAACTGAAGTCTGCTGCTATGCAGGACCTTGATCCTTCTGATGAAGGTGAACTGTTCTCCGAGTCGAGCTCCTCAGACGAGATGCCTTGGAGCCGTGATAATTCTGGCCCTGGTTCCTGGGGCCTGTGTGACACTGACGAATTACTTATAAAGATCTTTGAAGTGCTGTCCATCTCTCCTGCGGGAGAGTCTCCCAAGCCCAAAAGGGAGAGTTTCCACACAGCGACGCCGCGCTTGGAATTTCTGGAGCAGGATCATTTCCAGGCTCTTATATCCAAAGAATGGGAATCACCTTGTAAGCTTACAGGGGTTCCAGGGGTCTGGGATTGGAAGTACCCTTTTCCCCCTGATGTGGTTGACTGTTGGTCAGCCCCTCCCGAGGTGGATGCACCAATCATAGAGGTTGCTAACCCTCCCTTCATGACAGCTCCTACTTATCGTACCCTTCGGGATGCTGAGGACCGGCGCATTGACAGACTGGCTTCCCACGCCTTTTCGTGTGCAGGGACAGCTCTGCGTCCGGTCTGTGCCGCGGCCATCACTGCAGTGGCCGCCAGGACCCTTCTTAGAAAGATACTTGATCGCCAGCCCGAGGATCTCCCTTGGGAGGTCTTTAATGCACTCTCCAATTGTGATGTGTTTGTGAGGTTTATCCTCTCAGCGATGGACGACACCATTAAGATGTGTGCTAGAACCTCTGCCCTTGGGGTAGCTATTCGCCGTCTGGTTTGGCTGCGACAGTGGGGTGTTGACGATGATACTAAAAAGGCTCTCACTGGCCTTCCCTTCAGAGGACGACGTCTATTTGGGGCCCGTTTGGACCTTTTTGGAAAAAAGGGTAAAGCACCCTTGCGCAGAAGGCCGTCTCGGCCTCCTCGGGACAGGGACACCCCTCCCTATGTTAGTGTCAAGCGCGGACCAAAGGTGTGTTTCCAACTTTTCGGAGTAGATGCCCGCCCCAGGGTGGGCAGACAACGTCCTGGGCCCTCCGGCAGGGCTAAGTCCAAATCTGCCAAAACCGCCCAAGCATGAAGGGACGCCCTCGCCCTTCTGGGTGAGGGGACTGCCGCAGCACTTGGCTCCTATCGCAGGGTGTCATACCTTTTTCTGGTGGATCCAGGAGGTAGTTCCCCTGGATGCAGGATAGAGTTTGCTGGGCGGTCCCTTTCTGAGGTTGTCAGGGTTCTTCTAGTCCCGGTCTCTCTTCAGGAGTTGATGCAGGCCGCGCTCGGCCTGCAGGGTCTGGGCTCTCTTGCAGGTTGGCCCTTAACTGGTGATTGCCTCTACATTACCTTTTCCCTCTGGGGATGAGGCAGTCTGACCCAGGCTGGCATTTTGTGGGCCTGGCATTTAGGCTTTCACAGGCAGTTCCTGCATGGTGCCTCATGTGTGGGGCAACAGGAGCTCTTTGCCCAGTGGGCCTCTTGATGCCTGTGAAGATCTAAGATCCTTTTTTAGTTTCCCCTTCCGGACACCTAGGCCATTACTAGTCAGTGTTGAAGGACCAACTCTACGGATTGTGGCCTTGTTTTTGGTCCCTCTTCTGCTCGCAGACTGCTCGCCAAGGCGAGGACGGGAGTGATATCTTGGACGTGTCCGTGTGGCGTCCGCGCTAGGACCTACTTGATCGTCCTTCCTTACTTCCAATTTCTACGTCAGGCCGAGTTGGCTATTTGGCTGGTGGTTTCCTTTGGGAGTCTTTTGGATTGGTGTTCAGGCACCTCAATTACTCAGTGTCCCCTTGTTCGGTATCTCACTCCTGGGTTGCATTTGGATTCGGTTCGGACTAGAACCTTCTTCCTTGGAATTAAGTGGACTTCTGATTACAGGGGCTCTGTCCCTCTTTGATGTCACCTTACCTTCACCATTGCAGCTGGTGGTCCCGTTGGTGGCGGCCCAGATGCTGTCCCTTATACTCAGAGCCCTTGGGCTCTGCGGCCCCTTATGTTATTATTCCTGGACAGGGTTCCAGCACCCCTGGAACTAGGTCTGTGCGCATTCCCCCTTGTTACGGTGTTTCCTCTTGAGATTGTTAATTCAAGGAATCTGTCAGGGGGCATCCCCTCTCTTCTTGCATCTTCCTGTTGATGGTCACCATGGGTACTAAGTCTTGCAGGTTGACGGGGGGTTTGTCTCTTCTGAAATCCCCCATGGTTCCTAGGTGGGGCCCTTAGGGGGTCCTTTCACCTACTGACTTTGTTGAAACAGTGAGCCTTCGACTCTATCTTGCTGGACTACTCCTCTTCCGGACCTGTCTGTTTGGGGACTCCTGGTCTGTCTGAGGACAGTGGACTGTACTTTTTTATCTGTGAGAGTCTCGGAACAGGATGATCCTCCAGGAAGGTTCTGATCTAAGTCGGGGTCAACATTCCTTGCACTTCATTGGTATTAGCTCCGATGGCTGTCCTCCTGTGGCAGGAGGTTCTATCCTAGTGTCCCACTGAGGTCCAACTGGTGTGGCTCTGTTGGGCCCCGTCACTATCACAGGGGCTCTGCCCTTGGTTATTGTCCCAGAATTTTCTGACCTTGGTCATGGGGGCTTAGTAATTTTATGCCTGGACATTATATTCTATATGTCTTATCTTCATTCACCCTGCTAGGCGGGGTTCTGCGCAAGATTGCTGAAGAAAGGGGGACCCGTTATGCTGGTGGCCCAGTGGGGTGTGGTCCGCAGATGTTTCTGCTGAGGACAGTGGTCCTGTACGCTCTCTCAGGAGGGCTGTTCTGCCCATTCAGGCTTTTTACTATGTCGCCCCAATCTACAGGCTCTATTATGACGATCTGACGGTTGTATTCTTTCACCCTGTTGGAGACGGGTTTATCTTCTGGGTGATTTGTTCTATTGGAGGGCTAAGAGCTAGATTCCTCCTCTTCTTCTTCCTTTTCTGCCGTCTATGTTAGGGTATGTTCTACCCGTATTGATTGGTTTGGGTCTAGCTCTCTCCCCTGTTGGACGTTCTCTGTTCCCCGGGTTCTAGAGTTATTACAGCATGGGTTGGAGTTGGCTCCCCAATTCGGTAGGTTTCAGGTTTCGCCCTGTCCGCCTTCCTGTAGAAGTCTTGTTCAGTCTTCCTTGTTAAGCATTCTTCAGGGGTTGCTCAGGTGCATCCCCCAGGAAATTCTATGGTCCCGTTTGGGGTTATTTTATTCTGTTTGCCTTGCGGGGTGTTCCCTTTGGTCCTATTCCGGTTGTTGTCTGAACTGTTCCTTCCCTCATGTTGCCCTTCCGGGGGCTGTTGCTTCAGTCAGACGTGTGCCGAAGAGGGCGGCTCTGTTTAGTTAGCCCTCGGTCATCATATATATTTATATATGTGGGGGTGTTCCGCCTTACGCCGGACCTTATGTCTAAGGTGGTGTTTTATGCTCTTTTATTCAAGAACTTTGTCTGCCTCTGGGCCTTATCCTTAATAACTCTGAAGTAAGGGGATCTGCATCCCTCAACAGGTGCTGGAGGCTTTTCCTGGATTGTCTCTTGTCCCTTAGGGGGACTTATGCCCCTTGGGGTTTGCAGGCGTCTCCATCCTTATGTGCCGGATCTCGTCTGCTTCCAGGCGTGTATGTGCCCTTTGGATTGGTCTTACTTGGATGGATTGTCCTTTCTGATCTAAGTAAAGGTTTCAGCTCTTGCTGATTCTTGTTAGTGTAGTGGTCAGTATTCCCGCCTGTCTTGCGGGAGACCAGGGTTCAAATTCCCCGATGGGGAGAGTTCTAAGTTTACCATGGCTACTTTCTGCATTGGCATGGTCAGGCTGTTTCTCTGGCCTATTCTTTTAGGGGAAGAATCTTCTTCTCTTTTTGTTCTGTTTCTACTTGTGCTTGGCTTGGGCCTTTCAGCACCAGGTTTCTGTTGAACAAGTTTGCTAGATCGCTGCTTGTGTTCAGTTCATCCTTTTCAAAGCTTTTTATAAGGTTGACGTTAGAGCATTTGCTCATGTTGCTCTTGGTAGCAAGGTTTACAGGTGACAGCACTTTTACTGTCTGCTGTGCCTTTTTTGATGGGGATCCCACCCTACTTATGGACACTGCTATTGGATGTCCCATGTGTAAGTATTATAGATGGAGCAGGACGTGCTGTATGCTTAGAATAATACAATTCTGTGAAATACTCACCTGTAGAATTGATTGGTATTATACGCATACAGCACGTCCTGCTCCACCCCACCCTGGTTTCACTCTGTTCTGGATCCCCTGTATGGTGATTGTTATCATTGTTATTATTCCTGGTTTTTGGGTGGTTGGTTTCTCCCGGCTTCTCCTTCTCACTGCTTTTCAATGCTGGGGATTTGTGGGAGGTTCCTCGGTATATGTAGGGCCGGGAGGAGCCTGTTTTTGCATGTCTGCAGTGCACAGCGCCCTCAGGCGGAGGATTACCCATGTGTAAGTATTATAGATGGAGCAGGACGTGCTGTATGCGTATAATACCAATTCTACAGGTGAGTATTTCACAGAATTGTATTTTAAATACTTCTCCAACCTCACTGAGTATTTTAGTCCCCATATATGTCCGGGTGGTTGAAGTCTAACGGAATGGGAAGGAGGATTTAATGGTAGTGCTGGGTACACCTACATTGAGCGTTTCCGATTTGTCGAAATTAATTTGGAAATTGGAGAGCCTCCCAAATTTCTCAAATTCTTTCATCAATATAGGAAGTCCAACTAACGGGTTTGATATGAAGAATAACAGGTCATCAGCATAAGCTGATATCTTATGTTCTAATCCCTTTACTCTACTTCCTCGGATGTCCACATTCTCTCTAACATGTCTCAGGAAGGGCTCCACCACTAGCGCAAAAATGAGGGGAGACAGGGGGCTAACCTGTCTCGTACCATTAGAAATCCGGAATGGTGGGGACAGGGCACCGCTGACCTTCACTCTGGCTTGTTCTCTAGAGTAGACCGCTGTTATGAATTTGATCGCTCTCTCTTGGAGACCTATATGTCTCAGTACCTCGAAAGCGAAGTCCCAGTCTATGCGATCAAACGCCTTCTCTGCACAGCCAAGAATTCCTTATAATAGGCAATCGTAAGGCCATCTGGTCCTGGAGACCTTCCATTCGGGGTGGCCTTCACTGCCTGCCTCAATTCATCCATCGAAATTGGTTCCTCCAAATGTGCTACTGCTTCTTCACTCACTTTAGACATCTCCGAATTCTCAATATATCGTCTTTTCCTAGTTATATCTAACTTGGGGTCTCCCGACGCTTGTGAGCGCAGGTTGTAAAGTGTATGATAATATTTCTGAAACACTTTCGCGGTGTCCGCGGCTTTATGTCGTTTCTGTTGTTGAGTGTCTACAATTGAGGCTATAAAGTTAAGGGATTGCTGTTTTCTTAGGGCTCTAGCAAGTAGCGTACCACTTTAGTTTCCCCACTCATAATAAAAGCGCTTACATCTCTTTATGGAGAACGCAGCTTTTTGTAAGAGTAGAGAGCTCAGTTGTTCTCTACATGTCGTCAGTTCACGTAAAGTGTCCTGCATTAGGGCTTCTTTATGCCTCTTTTCTAAGGTTTGAATCTATTTAAGGAGTTGTCTCATTTTTCAGTATACGCCTTCTTCAGTCTGGTTCCGTGTTGGATAAGAACACCTCTTATAACCGCCTTTTGGGCTTGCCAAACCGTCATGGGAGCTATCTCGTCTGAACAGTTTAAGCGAAAGTATTCAGAGAGAGTGTCTTGTACCGCTCGTTTCGTCACCGGGTCTTTTAGGAGAGTCTCGTTCAGCCGCCAATTCCAGGCACCTTTCCTGTCCTCCCGAGAAGATAAGACTATCCCAACTGGGCCGTGGTCTGATAGGGACGCCACGCCTATGGTAGGGTGCAGCACTCTTGGCAGCAAACAATGGGATGTGAAAATATAATCCAGTCTCGCATAGGTTGAATGGGCCAGCGAGAAATGTGTGTAATCTCAGCCTATAGGGTTAAAGATCCTCCAGACATCGCATAGCTGCATCTTGTGGAGCGCTTGTCTCACCCTTCTCAGTCCTCAATCCTCTATTCTCAGGAATAGAGGATTTACCGGAGGAAGAGTCAATAAGCGGGTCTAGGGTGATGTTTAGGTCCCCTCCCAAAAGGATGTTCCCTTCCCGGAAATCTCCCATTTTGGAGAGAAACTCCACAAGGAAATCAACTTGGCCGTTGTTCGGAGCGTACACAGACGCCAGGGTAAACAGTTCTCCTTTGATCGTCCCCTTGGCCATGATGTACCTCCCTTCCTCGTCTCTGGAGGATTCTAGGAACTGGAATGGAATGTCTCTCGATAACAAAATCGCTACTCCTTTGGACTTTGGGAGAGGAACTCTTGTACGACTGCGGGAAGTGTCTGGGAGATGGTCTCGGAGAGGCTTCCCCTTTGATGTGAGTCTCCTGAAGGAGAACAATTTGAGCTTTCATCCACTTTAGTTCTGTCATCACCGCAGATCGCTTTTCTGGGATATTAAGTCCTCTACAATTAAGGGACGCCATTCTCAATCCCGATACCTAAGAGTCCCGAGGACTCCCATCCGCACCCCCCGCCAGCCCCCCCAAGGACGCCGGATCTATAGATTAATCGGGCGGAAGCGAGAAACCCCTGTTATAGGGTCGGAGAGAATAAGAGGTGTGAGGAGGATAGAATGACAGATAGCAAAGAAAAGGGGAAGGATAGGATAAGGGGGAAGGGAACACCGAAACCAGAAACACAAACAAAAATCCGGAAACAGCCCTTAAACTCCGGGCTTCTTGAAAAAATATCTATTAACCACCCTAAAGTAGGGGGTTAAACTCCACACTCCTTGGGGGACTTCCGGAAATCGCCCCAAAGTAATGTCTGGAGTTCTGGGGGGAATGTGGAGGCCAAATGAGTGAGAACTACAATATTCAGGGGATCTCTAAGGTTTTTCCCACCACTGCTGGCTCCCCCAAGTCCGCATATGTATATTAGCTGGTAGGCAGCAGCAAAGGGCATCTAAGTACCTAAAGGTATATTCAAGATCCAACTTACTTGTCATTAAAACATATTAACATCACATGAGATTTAACCCTATTAAATGTACTCTATTAAACATAACGTCCCTAGGGGGACCGCGTCCCATATTTTTGGTTCCCGGGGCAACACTCCCGGACCCCCCCCCCCCCCCCCACCCGCCGAGAGCCTGATAAGATAAGATTTCCTCCCCAGGGGGGAGGACCTGTCTCCAGGGCGCCGGACCCCTTCCACTCACGCCAACCGATTCATATTTAATCCACCCACCCAAAGGTGGAGGAGCGAGGAACGTGTCAGCTGTGTGGGCGGGCCCGACAGGACCGGAGGGGAGGGCCCCAAAGGCCCGAGGCGCATCCGGGGAGGGGGGGGGGGACACCAACTCACATGCCACCTGTCAAGGAGACAGTCATCAACTGGTGGGTCAGGGAGCCTAAGCAACAAACCTGGAGGGTAGAAGCGCCCGTGTGTAACGGGCTACCGTCCACCCATCAGAACCGCTCCAGCACCCATATCACTGGCCCCCGAGAGGCCGATTGGAGTCTCCCCGAAGCCCATGCAAGTTGCAAGTCTGTGTCTCTCGCGGAGAGGGGGCCCACAGCCAACAGTCGGTACTGCAACTCACGTATCGTCAGCCACTTCTGCTCTCTGTAGAGCACCACCCGCTACCACATGTGGTGAGACCGATGACTGCCGAGGTCCGCCGTGGGATCGCGCTACTGTGCAGCTCCACGAGAGGAACCGTCGCCGGCTGCCGGGGTCCTTTGGGGCTCCGAGCCTCCCCTGCAGGTACGCGCCGCTGTGTCCGGGATTCTTGTGCTGCGGCTATTCGCGCAGTTTCCCCGCTGTCCATGCCTTCTCCTTACTGACCTCCTCGCCGCTCGGCCGCATCACCGGCTGTTGCAGCCTGGCTGAGCCGGGTCTATTCATTTTGCTGTCTTTCTCCGCAGGCATACGTCGCTGAGCGAGCACCGAGGCAGGGGTCATGTCGGCCGGGGATACTGCCCTCGCCGCCATCTTGCCAATCGACGGGGGTCCCTTCTCCTCGAGCCTCATCGCCTCAAAATACATAGAGATGGGGGGATTCTGCAGTCGTCTAGATGATCCCCTCGTCGTCTTCTTCTTAGACATAGCAAGGTTTAGCTGCTGCACTTTTACAAACACTGCTTTTTAAGGGGATCTGTGGAGAGCCTCGAGCCAACACATCCTAGTCCTCCATTGGCAAGCCACGCCCCCTCCTGTCCCAATTTTTTTATTTTTTTCCCCCTGAGAGAATGGCGTGCTCTGACCGCCTCCTCTCTCCCTGGCAGAATTCTCGTGGTGCTTGGGGTGAACTACTGCAGACAGTGTTAGGAGTTTCCCTTTCCTTTCCCACCGTCCCCCAGGAGTTCCCTTTTCTGGAGCTGTACTGGGTTGGGACCCAAAGTTAGGCTAGGCTCCCACATCTTTCCCTTATGGGTTCAGTGGGAAAGAAGGGGGACAAGTGAACTTCAGCTAGGCCAATAGGTTTAATGGAGGCATGTGAGTATTTGCCCCTGTTTTTGGCAACATTTACCTAGGGTGGCACAGCTGCGGGGGCTCTTTCCTTTTTGGCAGCGGTGACGGCAGCCCGGTAGAATCGGTAGGTCCAACAAACGTGCGCGCGCTGGTTGTTCAGGGTCAGTGCGCGCTTCCAGATTAGGGTGCGTGTCTTAGACCTGAAACAGGAAACCAGCGGCACTCAAGCGGTCCATAACTCCCCTCTGGAGTTGTCGAACTCCTGGGAAAAGCCGGACGCACAGCAATCTTTACAGTAAGAATGTGTAAGAATTGGAGGAGCAGAGACCGCACAGCCAAAGGGGGTAAACCTGCTTTAGTTCTTAAGTGGCTTCCTTTTACTATTCTAAGTATGTCTCACACCCTGCTTCGGAAATATTCATTACACGTGGGTTATTTCCAGTAGAGGGCGAACTTCTGCAGAGATGAATAGAAAAAAAGGAAGCCCCTCCCGGCCCATAAATACCCGGGACCTCCCACACATCCCCCCAGTAATCGTCTCTGCAGACGGCGAGCAAGTCAGAAGATGAAGTCTCCTCCTTGCAGGTAAGCCGGGTTCACACCCGGCCATATTCTAAGTATACAGTACGTCCTGCTCCAGATATAATACTTACACTTGGGTAATCCTCCGCCAGATGGCGCTGTGCACTGCAGACATGCAAAAACAGGCTCCTCCCGGCCCTATATATACCCAGGGACCTCCCACAAATCCCCAGATTTCTCTGCAGTGCTGACTGCGAAGTGAGTTGATGAGTTGCCACCTGATACAGATGAGTTGCCATCTGATACTGTCAATGCACTGTCTAGCTGTGATGTGTTTGTGAACTTTATCCTGTCTGCATCGGACTATGCTATTAGGATGTGTGCCAGATCTTCTGCCCTGGTGGTAGCTATACGCCGCGCGGTTTGGTTGCGCCAGTGGGCTGCTGACAATGCCGCTAAGAAAGCCCTTACTGGGCTTCCATTCAAGGGGCTGCACCTGTTTGGGGACCATTTAGACCTCTGCGCCAAAGGAGGCAAGTTGCCCCAGCGCAGGCGGCAGATCCGGCCCTTTCGAGGCCAGGGCACCCTCTCAATCCCCTACCGTGGGGCTAAACAAGGAAGAGGGGTGTCCTTTGCTGGGTTCCACGCAGATTCCTAGCAACGACAAGGAGAGGGTTCTGCATTCCTTGGACGTAGTCAGGTGCTTGAAGTATTACCTAGTAGTCAATGCGGCCTTCAGGAAAACTGATGCCCTCTTCGTTGTGCCTTCTGGGCCTAGGAAGGGTTTGGCTCCTGCCAAGTCTACTTTCAGCAAATGGATTCGTCAGGCTGTGATTCAGGCCTATTCTGCTAAGGGGAAGAGTCCCCCTTTCCGTCTTACTGCCCATTCTACTCGTGCTATTGGGGCCTCCTGGGCCTTCCAGCACCAGGCTTCTGTTGAACAAGTTTGCAAGGCCGCTACTTGGTCTTCTGTTCATACCTTTGCAAAGTTTTACAAGGTTAATGTTAGGGCCTCAGCTGAAGCTGTGTTTGGCCGCAAGGTTTTGCAGGCGGCAGTAGTTTAAACCTTTTTTGTTGGGGATCCCACCCTACTTTTATGGACACTGCTATTGGATGTCCCAAGTGTAAGTATTATATCTGGAGCAGGACGTACTGTATACTTAGAATAATACAATTCTGTTAAATACTCACCTGTAGAATTGGTATGATACGTATACAGTACGTCCTGCTCCACCCCACCCTGGTTTTTGCATTATTCTGGATCCCCTGTATGGTGATTGTTATCATTGTTATAATTACCAGTTTTGGTCGTTGGTTTCTCCCGGCTTCTTTTTTCACTGTTTTTCAATGCTGGGGATTTGTGGGAGGTCCCTGGGTATATATAGGGCCGGGAGGAGCCTGTTTTTGCATGTCTACAGTGCACAGCCCCAACTGGCGGAGGATTACCCAAATGTAAGTATTATATCTGGAGCAGGACGTACTGTATACGTATAATACCAATTCTACAGGTGAGTATTTCACAGAATTGTATTTTTTATCCCTATTTCTGCCCGGACCTTGTTATGCTTAAGTCCCCTAATGCCTCCCAGCCTTGGCTGTAGGTCCGGGTGAAGGTAGGATTCACCTTAACAGGTGTACTGATAGGAGCCACGCTCCTCCGTGAGACCCAATTACAAGGGGTAGGCGGCTACCAGGTTGGTGACCCTGGTTTGGGATGCCCTGTCCGTTTCCCCCTACTCTACTACCCTCCCTCCCTTTACTTCCCTTTATTCACAATGGGGGGGGGGGGGACTTCCCCCTGTCCGGCTCTGCACGTGAGCTTCTCCCCCTCCTTTCTGTGAGAGGGGGCGGGGCCTGGCGCTCTGCGCGCTGGCGGCGGCCCGCCCCACTCTCTCTGGTGCCCTCGGCGGCGCCTGGTCAATGGCTGGGAATCCGCGTTGCTGGGCGAGGAGGGGGCAGGGCCAGGCGTGGCGCGCCCTTGTTTTTCCTTTACTGCCTTCTGCTCAGGCTGGGGATCGCCATTTGTCGTGCTGTGAGTGCCTTGCGGGGCTTTGCTTGTTCATTGTTGTTTTGATTTGCGCCTTATCCAGCGCGGTGGCGGCCATTCGTTTTATTGTACTACTTGCGCATACATTATTTTATTATTATATACATTACTATTAGTACTATATACTATATTATATACAATGTTATATATACCTATATATATTTATTTTATATGTTTTGCCAAGAAGTCATTTAGCTGATGTGTAAATTCAGTGTCTATGAACCAGAGAATCATTGGTTCCAATCTCAGATTCACCAGTTTTACGCTCTTTGTACATTCTGCTTGTATGAATGCTTGTCTATGGTGTACCTTACTTACGGGGGCCCCCATTTTGTTATTGTGTCCCGGGGTCCCCTGGCCAAAAAATAAGGGCTTGCAAATCCTCCCACTAACGGACTTAAAGCGGTCCTTCACTCTGAATAAGAGTCTATCTTATATGTTTCCCACACCCTGTAAATACAGATTGTCCACATTAAAAATAATCTTACCTGCATCTACTGCATGTTATGAGCCTTTAAACATCCAAGATGGCGGCTTATGGAAGCCGTCATCTTATCAGGCAGCCTGCAAACAGGAAGTGCCTCCTGACTGTGCTGCTCTGCATTCTGGGACTGCTGACCTTTACCTGACCCCAGCTCTGCTCTGTCTGAGCAAAGCACAGCTATAACCCGCCCCCCTGTACCTTATCCCACTCTCCTCTCCTCAGTAAGTGTGATGCTTCTGAGTCAAGATGGAGGCGCCCATATCCTAAATTCCTGAGCAGAGTTGCAGCACAGTGGGGGAATGAATAATAAGTTAGTGACTAAAAACGTAAAATATATTAATTTTAGATGCTGGGGAATAGTTTTTTAAGAGTTTGGGCTTTTCATTAAATCACGCTGAAGGTCCGGTTTAAGGGGCATCCCGGGTAGCTTTCTAGCGTAATTCCCGCTGGTCATTGCGACTGCCATACAAATCACCATATAGAGGCTCCCCAGGATACCGGGCTCCGGCTCCCTTCGGGGCAATCCCGGCAGTATGTGGGTTGGGGGGTATCCCTTGCGGGGGATAATGTGCTGGTTTGCATACCATGTGTTCAGCAGGCCATAACGTGGCAGTCGGGGGCCCAGGCGTCTGGGTCAGTGCCGCCGGCCTCATCACCTACCCCACCTTGACTTATCTGTACCCCAAGTGGCACTGTCATTAGCGGGGAGTCGCAATCTGATGTATGTGCTAGATTGGCCAACATCGAGAAATTGATTTCTAGCTCTGCGGCCAGGGAGGCCCCGGCTAAGAGAAGGCATCTGTCACCGGCCGCGCCGGTTCTTGATGATCATGATTCCCTTGACTGGTCTGTTTTTTCCCCGCTTGCGCAAGGGGAACTGTTTACGGAATCTGATGGCTCTGAGGATCAGCAGTTTTTGGATGCTGATGCTGGGCAGGGGCTTGGGGATGCCGTGGATACCCCCAAGATCCTGCCCATTTATTTGAGGTGCTGGCTATTTCTCCTCCGGCAGAGTCCCCTCCGCAGAAGGGGGAATTTTTTGGGACCTCTAAGCTTCGTCTGGAGTTCCCAAATCAGATACATTTCGAATATTTGATTCTTAAGGAATGGGAAGGACCTAGCCGGCTTCCCGGTTTTCCTCAGGGAGGGGATAGGAAGTATCCCTTTCCGGTGGACGCGGTGAAGCACTGGTCGTCCCCTCCCGAGGTCGATGCGCCCGTACTGGGATTGTCCAACACATCTGTGGTGCACTCTCCAGACGCCACCACTATTAAGGATGGTGAGGACCGACGTATTGATCAGATGGCTTACCATGCCTTTGCTAGTGTGGGTTCAGCCTTGCGGCCTGTTTGTGCTTCTGTACTTACGTTTGTGGCTATTACCTCTGTTTGAGGTGTTTCTGGGTTGGCGGCTCTGTCTATTCAGGCCTCTTACTTTGAGAGACACCAGGACAAAGTGGTCTTCCGCTTTAAGCCGGATTTCCTACCTAAAGTGGTCTCTGCTTTCCATCTCTTTCAGGATGTGGTTCTCCCTTCCTTGTGTCCTAAGCCTAGCAATGACAAGGAGAGGGCCCTGCACTCTTTGGATGATTGTTTGTTGCCTATCAGGTCTGTGGTTAGGGGCCTGTTGTGGGGTTCCCAGGTGGACCCATCAGTGATGAATTTGCAGCACTTATGCGGTGTGAATCGTTCATGACCATTTGTCTTGTCTGCCTTGGATGACACAATATGTATGTATAGCAGAACATCAGCGTTGCTTGCGGCTATACGATGCTCTGGTTGCGCCAGTGGGCGGCTAACATTGCAGCTAAGAAGTCACTTACAGGGCTACCCTTTCTGGGTATGCAGCGTTGCTCCTTTCGGGGGGCAGGCTCCTTTAATCCTTCCTTTCCCGGTGCCAGAGTAGGCAGAGGTGCTGCCTTCTCTATCTTCAGGGGTGATTCCTGAGGCAGAGGACGGGCCCGTCCAGGATCTGTCTGGGGTTCCAAGCCTGCTGCCGAGTCAGCTCAGCAATGAGGGGGCGCCCCTCACCTTTGCAGGTGGGGGGACGGCTGCGGCACTTCCAGGTCTGGGCCTGGGAGGTCACAGACAAGTGGATCTTGGAAGTGGTCTCTTCCGGGTACAAGCTGGAGTTCAAGTACCGGCCTCCTCCCAGATTCCTCAGTTCTCGGGTTCCCTTGGACCCCCGGGCTGCGCAGGGGCTCTGGTTGGCAGTGCAAAATCTTCTGGACATGGAGGTCATATGCCCGGTGCTTTTCTCAGGGAGAGGCCGGGGCTATTATTCCAACCTCTTCATGATTCCCTAAAAGGATGGATCCATCAGAACCATTCTGGATTTGAATCTTCTCAACAGGTTCATCTGAACCAAGAAGTTCTGCATGGAGACTCTGCGCTCAGTCATCAATTCCCTTCGTCAGGGGGATTTCGTGACATCTATAGACATCAAGGATGTTTACCTTCATGTACCAATCTACCCAGCACACCAGAGATTTATCAGGTTTGTAGTGGGAGATCAGCATTTTCAGTTTGTGGCCCTCCCTTTCGGGTTGACTTCGGTACCAAGGGTGTTCACCAAGGTGCTGGCAGGCATAATGGCCTTTCTTAGAGCCCAGGGCATTCGCATTGTGCCGTATCTGGACGACCTATTCATTACAGCTTCTTCCCTATGTCAGGCGGAGCTGGACTCCAGGGTGGTGTCGACGCTGGAAAGGTTCGGAGGGGTGATCAACCACCCCAAGTCTTCTCTCTCCCCATCAGGGGAGATCTCATTTCTGGGCATGAATCTGGATACTAGTCAGGCCAGAGTGTTCCTACCTCACCCAAAGGTGCAGAGGGTTCAGGATCTGATACGTATTTTCCTGGCCAATCCTCGCCCCTCTATCCGGCTAGGGATGAAATAGGTAGGATTGATGGTGGCTTCCTTCGAGGCAGTCCCCTTTGCTCAGTTCCACATGAGGTCACTTAAACTCCTTCTATTGCTGAACTGGGACAGATGTCCCCGGTACTTGGATCAGTCCTTTCTGCTGTCTCCCAGGGTTCGGCAGTCCCTTCAGTGGTGGCTGGAACCAAGCAATCTGATGAGGGGCAGATGTTTTCTGGCCCCTTGTTGGGAGACGGTTACCACGGATGCCAGCCTGTCGGGCTGGGGAGGTTTCTGGACGGATTTTCAGTTCCAGGGGCTGTGGGGTCCTCAGGAGGCTCACACCCCCATCAATGTCTTGGTGCTCAGAGCTATTCGGTTGGTTCTGTCATGCTTGACGCATCACTTACAGGGCTTACCGGTTCAGGTTTGATCAGACAATCGAACTGCGGTCGCTTACATCAATCACCAAGGAGGAACTCGCAGCAGGAGTGCCCTCAGGGAAGTTTCTCTGATTCTTGCATGGGCAGAGAGCAATGTTCCATGCATCTCAGCGGTATTCATTCCGGGAGTGGCCCTGGCAGTGGACGCCATGTCTCTTGCCGTGAGGGATCTGGGGTTTCTGTACCTGTTTCCCCCCTTCTCCATGGTGGGTAAGGTGGTGCGCAAGCTGGCTCAAGAGGGTGCGCCAGCAATTCTGGTGGCCCCAGGGTGGCCAAGACAGGTTTGGTTCGTACCACAATTTACAAACGCTGGCTTTGACGGCGCGGCTGCTGAAACCTCCTCCATCTTAATAGAAGAAGGTTTGTCTGATGCTGTGATTCAGACACTTGTTAGGGCTAGAAAGTGATCTTCCTCTAACATCTTCTACAGGACTTGGAGGTCCTATATTGATTGGTGTGGGGCTAGGGCCTTGCCTTGCAGGGTGTTTTCGATCCCTGGGTTTTTGGACTTTCTTCGACACGGTCTGGGCCTGGGGCTCCAGCTTAGTACCTTGAAAGGGCAGGTCTCTGCCCTGGTGGTCTTCTTCTAAGGTCCTTTGTTCTTTGTCTTTTGGTTAAAGCTTTTTTCCAGGGGGGCACTCATGTGCGGCCCCCTCGAAAGCCTTGTGCCTGTTTGGGATTTGAATATTGCATTTTCTATGCTTACACAAAAGATTGCCTTTTTGGTGGGGTGAAGTACTATTTGGTGGCTACTTCTCTTTTCTGTAGGACGGACGCCTTGTTTGTGGTGCCCTCTGGGCCCAAGACGGGTTTGGCGCCGTCAAGTCTACCATTAGTAAATGGATATGTCTGGTCATTTTTGGGGCCTATATTGCCAAGGGGAGGGTTCCCCCTTTTCAGATTACTGTTCTTTCTACTCGTACTGTTGGGGCTTCCTGGGCTTTTCAGCACCAGGCTTCTGTTGAACAAGTTTGTACGGCTGCTACTTGGTCTTCTGTTCATACCTTTTTTCCAAGTTTTTATAAGGTTTATGTGCGGGCTTCAGCGGATACTGTTTTTGGCCGCAAAGTTCTACAAGCTGTAGTGGTTTAATTTGTGCACTTTTGCCTGTTGGGATCCCCACCCTTTTTGGACACTGCTATTGGATGTCCCACGTGTAATGAATATTTCCGAAGCAGGGTGTGAGACATACTTAGAATAATACCATTTTGTGATTACTCACCTGTAAAATGGGTATTATAAGTATGTCTCACACCCTGCATCGTCCCACCCTGAGTTGTATCTTGGATCCTCTGTTTGGTGATACTGTTTTTCTCATAGATTTTATTTGCTCTTCCTGGTCCCCTTACTGCTTTCTTATACTGGGGAATGTGTGGGAGGTCCCGGGTATTTATGGGCCGGGAGGTGCTTCCTTTTTTTCTATTCATCTCTGCAGAAGTTCGCCCTCTACTGGACATAACCCACGTGTAATGAATATTTCCGAAGCAGGGTGTGAGGCATACTTATAATACCCATTTTACAGGTGAGTAATCACAAAATTGTATTTTTTTTGCTTTCAGGTTCTCCTTTTCAACTGGTTTTTCCATGGTTCTGTGTCTTTCCAGGCCAATGAATCCAAGAGCGATTTCAAAGAGACTAAGGGGAAGGAGGCCAGGGCGCATAAAGAGACCAGATTAGAGAAGCCTAGAATGTGTGTTTATTGTCAGACTGTGCTTCTGGAGGGGTTTTCCAAGCTACTGTGTAATTCCTGTTTAGAAGAGGTAGCATGAGCTAATTTTCAATGTATGATGAAAAACTTCTTTGAAACTTTTGATCAGAGAATGCTGGATACTTTTTTTTTATTTTTACAAGGACCTTATCGTCCAGTGATAGGGATCTAGCGCAGTAGCAGGTCCCACTTCTCAGCAGGATCACCTGCCTTTAATCACTCATGAATCAGGTCCTGAGAGGATGCCCTCTTCTGAAGAAGAGGATGTTTGTGCATCATCTGTTGAGTTGGTTCATTTAACTGGCACAGGAAGGGGCCCCGAATCTGCTACCTCCTCGACATCCCCTCATGGCAGTAGATATAATTTTTACCCTTGAAGATACACCAGACCTGATTTTTATTCAGGACTCCTTGTACCAGGGGTTGTTTGAATGTAAGGATCCCTGCTTTCCAGTGCACCAGTCCCTCAGTCCCTTAATGATTTTATTGGCAGGGAATGGAAAAATCCTGGAGCCCATTTTTTCTTTCCGAAGTGCCCTAAGCGACGTTTTCCCTTTGAAGACTCGGATATTGAGGCTTGGGCTAAGTGTCCCAAGGTTGATTCTCCCTTAGCACAGGTTTCCCAGAAATCATATATTCTAAGCATACAGCACGTCCTGCTCCAGATATAGTCATAACGTGTGGGTAATCCTCTGCCTTCAGCGCCGTGCACTGCAGAACACGAAGAAAACAAGCTCCTCCCGGCCCCACATATACCGAAGGACCTCCCACAAATCCCCAGATTTCTTTGCAGTGCTGAACTGCGAAGACATGAAGTATCACGCTCTCGCAGGCGAGCGGGGCTTTACAGCCCGAGGCCCTGCGGGACTATTTCCACCGTCCTTCTTGTGATCAGAATATGCCTCCCAGCCTGGGCTGCGTTGGTCGGGTGAAGGTAGGCAGCACCGTGTGTGCTTAATGAAGCCATGCTCCACCGCAATCCCCCACCATAGGGTAGGCGGCTTAGGCCGATGGTGAGCCTCTAGTGGATGCCCCTCCCGCATTATTGCCCCGTACCCCGTGTAGTGCTGGACCCTATTAACGGGTCGCCATTCTCCCTCATTTCCCCATCTACTTAGGGGGAAAAGAAAGGGGGGGGGTATGTGTGTGGCGGTCCCAGTGTAGCGGTTGTCACGATCGTGGCCTCTATTCTGCCTTTTATTAACTCAGAGATGTCAGAGCCGCGCTGCTTGCTCCTTATTTTGGTTGCCGCTGTGTGTTTTTACATTGCTTGCCGCATAGTCTTGATGCTGCGGTGCCCATACTTATTATCTGTAACCGTTGAAACCTTGAACCTTAGGCTTGTGGTTGTATCCTTGCCTTTATTTTTACCTCAGAGCTTCGTGCTCTTTAGAGTGGGCGGGGCCTTAGTTCGACACGCTCCGCGTCATGGCAGAGCATTTAGCCCGCCCTTCGAGGTTCGCTGGGCGCCACTTTTGTTAAGCTTCACGCGCGCGCGCCGTGGTGGTCTCCTCCTCCTCCACTTGAGCTGTAAGTGCCCTCGCGGGTGAATCCCTCTGTTTTTTGTCTGTCCAGCTGCGCATGGCCCTGACATCTCTTTCCCATTATGTCTTTCAGACGCTGAGTTCCCGGCGGCTTCTCCCGGCCTCATATTCATATATATATATATATATATATATATATATATATACTTATACATATTTATACTTATACGTATAAGGATATTAGCGGGCCTTCCTAAAATCTCCCACATTAATCAGCGGGTTGTTGGGGCATCCAGGGTTGCCTTTGGCATAAATCCCTATTGACATATTGTGTTTAAACACTCACCATATGAAGGCATCTCAGGATTGTGTTACCGGGGTCCCTCTGGGACAGGACCGGCTTTGTGTAGCGTGCGGTCTCCCCCATGCTGAGGCGGACGGGGCACGGGTCTGCGCGTCATGTTCTAAACAGACGCTGGAGTTGCGAGCGACGCTTGCGGTTGCACCTCGCTCCTTGTCTCCCCTTTCCTCTTCCCTAAATCTCACTCCTGTTGAGTCTTGTACAAGTGGGGAATTACAAATAAATACCTCTCCTAGACGGCCCACGCTTGTCCAGATTGTTGAAGGGTTGTCCGGCCGGGTGGGTCCTGATAGACAACGGCCTTGGACTCCCGCGGCTTCGGCCTGTGCTATGGGCTCTGAGGAGTCCTTTTCTACACGTGCTAGCGCCACGTCGGAAGATGGGGACCTGTTCTCTGACCTAGGTTCCTCTGACGAGAGGCCGAGGTGTCAGGATGATGCTGGTCAGGATGACTGGGACCAGCTTGATATTGGTGGTATGTTACTCAGGATTTTTAATGCCCTGTCCATTTCGTCTCACGGTGCGGTCTCCAGGCCGAGAGGGGGGCGCTTCCATACTGCGCCTGCGCGCTTGAAATTTCTCGAGCAGGCTCACTTCCATGCTCTTGTATTAAAAGAGTGGGAATGCCCCACTGCACTTCAAAGGCCCCCAGAGGATTGGGTTTGGAAATACCCTTTTCCCCCCGAGATGGTTGATATTTGGTCCTCGTCCCCAGTGGTAGACGCACCGATTATTGGGGTTCCTAACCCCCCCTTCCTTACAGCTCCGGCTTACAGCTCCTTGCGGGACGCCGAGGATCGGCGCATTGATAGGCTGGCTTCCCCCGCCTTTGCCTGTGCAGGAACGGCGCTACGCCCTGTCTGTGCCGCGGCCATCACAGCAGTGGCCGCTAAGGCTCTCATAAGAACGATGCTGGAGCATCAACCTGAAGATTTACCCTGGAAGGTGTTTTACACACTCTCCAGCTGCGATATTTTTGTTAAATTTATCCTTTTATCTCTGGATGACACCATCAAAATGTGTGCAAGGACTTCTGCCCAAGTGGTAGCTATACGTCGCCTGCTCTGGCTGTGTCAGTGGGGGGCAGACGACGACGCTAAAAGGACCCTGACGGGGCTTCCCTTTAGAGGACATCGCCTGTTTGGGGCCCGTCTGGACCTATTTGGGAAACAAGACAGTCCACCCAATCAGGGGCGGCCGTCTTGACCCCCTCGGAGCAGGGATACCCCTCCACCTCCATATCATAGTGTTAAGCAGGAACCGGGGATGCCCCCTGCAGGGTCTGGTTCGGTAGGAGTGACATTCAACGCCCGGGGCCTTCGGGCCGGGCTAAGCCCGTTTCATTCACCGAAAACCCTCATGCATGATGGGACGCCCTCACCCACCTGGGTGAGGGGATGGCCACAGCACCTTACTCCTATCAGGAGGCATCCTGCCTCGCTCTAGTGGCTTTAGGAGATAGTTCCTCCGGATACGGGACAGTGTTTGCTGGGTGGTCTTTCCCTGAGTCAGTCAGGAAGACTACGGTCCCCTGTTTTTCTTCAGGTATGGGTGCAGGCTTTCCTGGGCCTGTCAGGTATGGCTTCCTTGCCAGAACGCCATTATCATATAGACACTGGTGCCTCTGCACCAGTTGCTCCTCCCTTCCCTTGAGGATGAGGGAGTCTATCTTTCTACCCCTTGGGGGGTTTAGCATCTGTATCTATAAGACGTCCAGGCTTGGCGCTTCTGAATGGGCCGTTGGTGCCCTACATACCAGGGGTCCTCTGGCCGCCCGTGGCATGCTGAGATGTTTATTCTGGCCCTAAGGTATCTTCTGGATACTGAGCCCACTACTGCTGGGTATTGGCGGTCATCGCCACCGTTGTGACATTGGCTGGGTCCCCTGTTGCTTTCTTGTGCCCGCTAGGCTCTGGATGGGTGTGATGTCTCGCACGACACCAGGGGGCAGTTTCCAGGGGACCTATCAGGTCCTCCTTTTACTTACAAGAGGGAGTCATGTGGAGGGACCTTAATTGACTCAAGCCCTACTCGGTTCCTTCCTCCAGTTCCAGGTTGTATCTGGATTGGGTTTCAGCTAACGCCTTTTCTTTTGGCTATAAGGGAATTCCTGAAAGGAGGTCTCTGGTCCTCTGTCCTGTTTCGTTTTTATCTCCAGGCAGAATTGCACCTGGTGTGGCCGTTAGCGGCTGGTCTGTTGACATCCCTGTTTTTCTCTGTGACCTTGGGCTCTGAGGCATTTTAGTTGTTAGTCCTGGATGAGGGTTCAGCACCCTGGATCTAGGTCTGTTTACCTGCCTTCTAGTGGAGGCGGCTATTCTTCCACTGGCTTACTCTAGGAAACCGTTGGGGATCTTCCCTACCTCTCTGTTTCTCCCTGTTGCTGGTTACCTTTGTACCATATCTGGCAGGTGGACAAAAGGGGACTTGTCTTCTGAAACACCCGGTGGTTTTTCGATAGGGACCCTGAGGGATCCGGTTACCTATGGTTTCTTGTTGTCACTATTGAAGCTTCGGTGGGTTCTAGTTTGCTGGACTACTCCCTTTCAGTACCTGTCCGATTGGGGACTCTGGGTCCATTGTAGGACAGTGGTATGCTACTTGTTACCCGTGGAATTCCTGGGTCTAGCTCTATTCCAGGGGAGCTCTGATTCCTTCTTGGGGGGAATTAATATCCCTTGCCTTCTCTTTTTATATCCCTCCTCTGCAGGAGGTTCTCTATTGTCCATTGAGTCCATACTGGTACAGTCCTGTTGGACCCCGTCTCGATTGCAGGGTTCTACCCTTATTATGGGTCCAGATTGGTCTGCCCTAGTTGGGTTCAGTGGTTCTGGTTAGACATTATATTAAAATGTCTTATCCCCCATGCCCTACTGGGCGGGGGTTTGCGCGAGTTCTCCTATGGCGAGCGGCACCGCTATCCTGAAGGACTGGGTGGCCCAGTGGGGTGTGGTCCGCGGATGTTCTGCTGAGATCAGTAGGCCTGTGTGTCTCTCGCGAGCTCTTTTTTACATTGTCAGGTTTCTTATCTTAGGCTATACCATGGCAGGTTTTTTGTGCTTACCCTGTTGGAGATGACAGATCTCGGGGTGTCTTGTTCCTTGGAGAGTCAGGGCTTACTTCCTTCTCTTCGTTTTCTGACTTCTGCCACGCTATGTTAGGGTATGTTGTGTACCCATACTGGCCTGCTGGGTCTAAGCCTTTTTTCCTTGTTGGACAATCTCTGTTCCTGGGGTTTAGGTCCTATCAGCAATGTTGGTATTGGCTCCCAACTAAGTTCTGTGGAAGGTTCAGGGCTTGCCCTGTTCACCTACTGCAAAGCCTGATCCAATCTCTTGTGTTGAGCTTCTTCAGGGTCTGCTCGGTTGCATTCATTGGGGAATTCCTTTTTTCCCTTTGGGGGGATTTCTTATCCCGATGCCCTGCTAAGGGTTCCCTCGGTTCTTATTCAGGTTCTGGTCTGAACCGTTCCTTCATCATATCACCCCTCCGGGGCGATTGCTCCAGCCAGAAGTGTGCCATACGCTCTGTGGCGGCTATTATCATTCCATTTAGGTACATCCTTATATCTGTATCCCATGAGGTGAGGGTGCCGCCTTACACTAAGTTTGCTTCCAGGCGAGGGTCCTTACCTTCATTATGCCAGATTCTCTGGTCTCTGGGATGTTGTCCTGCGTATTATGAGATATTTATATATTATGAGAGTTGGAGATCTTTCTGAACGGCCTTTCTCTGAAGGGATTTTGCCTTTTAAGGGGTTTGGTGTCCTATTATGAAGTACCGGCTCTAATTACCTCCACGGGGGAGGTGCCCTTGGATGGGTCTTCTTGGCTAGTTTTGACCTGTTGTGCCGAGAAGTATACCTTTGGCTTCTGTTGAAGTGTTGGTGTTAGCGTTCCTGCTGGTCCTGACTTAGACCAGGTTTCATATTCCCTGTCGGGGAAAGTTTGATGTTTCCATGGCTGCACTCCTTGTAGTAGCTTGGTCAGGTCACCATTCTGGTTTTTTACTGTTATGGGAAGATTCTTCTTCTCTACTGTTTTCTGTTCTCTCACCACTTGTGATTGGTCTCGTGACTCTTAGCACTAAGTTCTGGTGAGCACGTTGGCTAGCCCGCTGCTTGGGTTCAGTTCTCCCTTTACAAGGTTCAAAGGTTGAGGTTAGAGCATTGCTCTCGTTGCCCTGGTAGCATGGTTGGGGGTGACAGCGCTTTACTGTTGGCTGTGCCCTTCTCACAGGGATCCCACCCTACTTTATGGACACTGCTATTGGATGTCCCACACGTCCATTTAGGTACATCCTTATTATATCTGTATCCCATGAGGTGAGGGTGCCGCCTTACACTAAGTTTGCTTCCAGGCGAGGGTCCTTACCTTCATTATGCCAGATTCTCTGGTCTCTGGGATGTTGTCCTGCGTATTATGAGATAAGGGACTTGCATTTCTCTACAGAGTTGGAGATCTTTCTGAACGACCTTTTGTCCCTGAAGGGATTTTGCCTTTTAAGGGGTTCAGTGTCCTATTATGAAGTACCGGCTCTAATTACATCCTCGGGGGAGGTGCCCTTGGATGGGTCTTCTTGGCTAGTTTTGACCTGTTGTGCCGAGAAGTATACCTTTGGCTTCTGTTGAAGTGTTGGTGTTCGCGTTCCTGCTGGTCCTGACTGAGACCAGGTTTCATACTCCCTGTCGGGGAAAGTTTGATGTTTCCATGGCTGCACTCCTTGTAGTAGCTTGGTCAGGTCACCATTCTGTTTTTTTACTGTTATGGGAAGATTCTTCTTCTCTACTGTTTTCTGTTCTCTCACCACTTGTGATTGGTCTCGTGACTCTTAGCACTAAGTTCTGGTGAGCAAGTTGGCTAGCCCGCTGCTTGGGTTCAGTTCTCCCTTTACAAGGTTCAAAGGTTGAGGTTAGAGCATTGCTCTCGTTGCCCTGGTAGCATGGTTGGGGGTGACAGCGCTTTACTGTTGGCTATGCCCTTCTCACGGGGATCCCACCCTACTTTATGGACACTGCTATTGGATGTCCCACACGTTATGACTATATCTGGAGCAGGACGTGCTGTATGCTTAGAATAATACAACTCTGTGAAGTACTCACCTGTAGAGTTGGTATTATATGCATACAGCACGTCCTGCTCCATCCCACCCTGGTTTCACTTGTTCTGGATCCCCTGTATGGTGATTGTTATCACTGGGTATTATTGCAAGTTTTTCTGGGTGGCTTGTTTCTCCCGGCTTCTCTTCTCACTGCTTTTCAATGCTGGGGATTTGTAGGAGGTCCTCCAGTATATCTAGGGCCGGGAGGAGCTTGTTTTCTTCGTGTTCTGCAGTGCACGGTGCTGAAGGCGGAGGATTACCCACACGTTATCACTATATCTGGAGCAGGACGTGCTGTGTGCATATAATACCAACTCTACAGGTGAGTACTTCACAGAGTTGTATTTTGTCCTCCAAGGATATGGGCTCCCTTAAAACTCCTTTAGATAAACGGGCCAGTATTCTGCTAATGTGTGCTTGGCATGTGGATGTCTTCCAGTTTAGGCCATTACTGGCTACCAATTGTGTTAGCAGAATCCTAGAGCTTTGCGTGGATAAGGTCAAGGCTGGTGTTTCCATTGATGCCCCCAAAGATGAAATCTTGTATGCCCTCCTTTTTATTTCAAGGGCCATCAACTTAATTTCAGACGCAGCATCCAAGTCAGCACTAAAAGTACAGAGGCCAAAAGGCCTAGATTCCCTCAACGGGGCCTTAGAGGTTCTGATTCCAAGAGACCTTGGTCCTCCCAGAGTCTTAAAGGCAGGGGTGGTTTGCTGTTCAAACTTCCTCACAGCCTAAACAACTGTCCTGATGAATTTCCTGTAGGGGCGAGACTTCTGTTTTTTCTCCTGGCCTTGCAGAAGATCACAATAAACCCCTTCATACTCCAGATGGTCTACAAGACCCCAGGATTGTTTCCTTATAACCAGTTGTCCCAAGGAGCCAGTGAAGTCGCAAGCGTTTCCCGTAGTAATTTCACAATTAAGGGAAAAAGCAGTGAGAACAGGTTTTTATTCACACAGCTTCTTCTTGGACCAGAAGCCTTCGGGAGAGTTTCGTTTTTTCCTTCTTTATCCAGTTTTAACCCCAATAAGGGGTTAACCAGATAATCCGGTACAAGAGTTTGTGTGGAGTCCATTTTTACCCCCAGGGACCTTCTTTTTCAAAATGTTTAGATGGTCTCGATAGACCTCCAGGACGCCTATCTGCACATTCCCATCTTCCCCTCACACAGGAAGTGTGAGTTGACTATCACTGGCAGTCCAGAGCTATGCCTTTAGGTCTTTCATCTACACTTCGTATTTTCTCAAAGATACTTGCGGAAGCAATGCCCTATCTGAGACTCCATCAAATAGGCATTCTGGCATATCTACATAATCTTCTCTTTTCCAAGTATACAGAACGTCCTGTTTCACTAAATACTTTACGTCTGGGTTATCCGCCACAAGGTTGCGCAGTGGACTGCAGAAAAGACTTGTGGCATCTCCCGGCCCTATAAAAAGCCAGGAACCTCGCACAAATTCCCAGAAGATTGGCTCTCTATATTGCGCAGGCGAGCGGGGCTTACCAGCCTGTGGCCCTGCAGGACTATTTCCACCCGTTCTGGACCCACTGCCTCCCAGCCTCGGCTGCCTGGTTCGGGTGAAGGTAGGACGGCATGAGGGTCAGGTGCTTGGGGAGCGCTGCTCCAACCGCAATCCCTGTACTATACAAGGGTAGTCGGTTCAGGCTTATGGTGAGCCTTCTTTGGGATGCCCTTTCCTGCTGTCAGGTATTTTGTGCCCCCCTCCTCAGCGTCTGCCTTGGGTGCCCCTGCCGCTGCTCTCTCTCACTCGTTCTCTCCCTGGGGTGTTCTCCTGGGGGAGGGGGGGAGGCGGTGGTGCCCTGAGAGGTGTTTGACCTGTTAGTTGTGCTTTGTCACTGTCTTGTTGTGCGCTCGCCGCCGCGCCGCTTTCTACGGCGCACCGCGGCGGGCGGCGATATATAACTGAGACGATTCACTGCGCTGTCATGGCGCTGGTGGGCCATGTGACCGGCTTTTTGCGCTCTTCGGGGGGCGGGTCCCGCGAATGACGCTTTCTGCGTCATACCTCCGCAGCCCGCCCCTCAAGGTCCGTTGCGGCGCCATTTTGATGCTGTGGTGTGTTGGGCCCTCGTCTTCTACACTGCTGCTGCGTGCTGCTGTTCCGGTCTGGACTTTGGTGCTATCGGCCCCCCCTGGTCCGTGAGTTCCCTTTGGGGTTGTGTTTTATTTCTATTTAGCCACACTATGGTAGTTTACATGTATTTTTATTATGTCTTTCAGGCGGGATAACCGTGACTGTGGTTTCTCCCGACCCTCCCCCCTTTCACCTCCCACTTTCCCTAGGGGGCATCCCGGGTGGCTCTTGCTAGCCTTAACCCTATACTGGCCATTGGGTCTATACTAATCAACATATAGAGGCTTCTGGGGATAATGTGCTTGGGGTTTCTTCGGGACAAGCCCAGCTGTGTGCCGCGTGTGGGGTATCCCCTATGAGTGACGGTGTCAGGGTATGTGTGCCCTGTGCCCAGAAGGTACTTGCGCTGCAGTCTGGGTTGCCTGCTACGCTGCCCAGCTCTGCGCCCCCTTCTACATCACCTACTCCCCCACGCCTGCATTTGACCCCTAGTGAGGGACATGCTAGCGGGGAATTAGATTATGACTTGGCTTTGCGGGTGGCCAGCCTGGAAAGGCATATTACTGGGCCTGCCCCCGTAAGGCTTCTGGCAAGAAGCGGCATTTAACGCCCTCTGTTTCCCTTTTTCCTTAGGAGGATGAGGGACATTAGTCTTTCCTTGGCCTTTACCCCCTAGAAGAGGGGGAACTTTTCTCTGATTCTGAGTCATCTGAGGAACAGCAGGAGATTTATGGTGGTACTGGGTCTCCTTTTGGGGAAGATCCATGGCCTCCAGAGGAGCTGTTGGCTCACATTTTTGAAGTGCTATGTATTACCCCTCCTGCGCCGGCTAAAAAACAGCAGGGCGAGCTTTTTCACTCTGTTAAACAACGCTTGGAGTTCCGTGAGCAGCATTACTTTAATAATTTGGTGCTCAAGGAGTGGGAACGTCCTAGCAGATTGTCCACGGTGCCCAAGAGTTGGGACAGGAGGTATCCCTTCCCTGCTGATGTGGTTAAGCGCTGGTCGTGTCCCCCCGAGGTCGATGCTCCCGTGCTTGGGTTGTCCAATACCTCGGTCATGCATTCCCCTGACACTTCTACTCTGAGGGATGGTGAGGACCGGCGTGTGGATCAGCTGGCCTGTCACGCATTTGCTTGTGCAGGGACTGCGCTGCGCCATGTGTGTGCTTCTGCCATCACGGCTCTTACTATTAAAGGGCTGCTCAAGTGCCTTCTGGATAATGCCTCGGACGCCAATAGGGGGGAGGAGTATAGATCCCTCCTGCTTTGCTATGAATTTGTTGCATTTATTCTTTCTGCTATGGATGATGCGGTCAAGATGTGTGGTAAGACTTCTGCCCTTTTGGTGGCTATACGCCGCTCTGTTTGGCTGCGTCAGTGGGCGGCTGATAATGCTGCTAAGAAGGCTTCCCTTTACTGGGCTACGGCTCTTTGGTGAGCGTCTGGATCTGTTTGCCAAGGATGGTAGGCTGCCTCAACGTAGGAGGCAGCCGCGGCCCTTTCGGGAGGCTGGTTCTTCCCTCCCCTCCTTCCGTGCTCCCAGGTCCGGTCGGGGTGGGGCCAGGGTAGAGGTACCCAGACCCTTGGGGCCAGGGTAGAGGCCGTGGTCGCCTCGGTCTCTCTTGGGGTCCCAAGTCCAAATATTCACCCATCCGGGTGGGGGAACGGTTGCGGCTCTTTGCTCACGTCTGGAGACTGCGCGTCTCAGACCGGTGGATTCAGGAGGTGGTGTCCTCCGGGTACAAGATAGAGTTTGCAGCCTGGCCGCCCCCAAGATTCATCAGATCCCGGATGGCTCAAAGCCCCCTGTCAGCTCAGGGCTGCGGCTTGCGGTCCAAAGCCTTTTGGAATTGGGTGTCATCTGCCCGGTGCCTTCCCAGGAAAGGGGCAGAGGCTTCTACTTCAATCTGTTTATGGTTCCCAAAAAGGATGGTTCCCTGAGGCCCATCCTGGATTTTAAGCGCCCCAACAATTTTGTCCGGTTCAGGCATGGAGACTGCGCTCGGCAGTCAGTACCTAGCGCCCGGGCGATTTCATGACTTCTGTGGACATCAAAGATGCTTACCTTCATGTTTCAATCTTTCCAGGTCATCAGAGATTTCTTCAGGTTCGCTCTGGAGGATCAGCACTACCAATTTGTGGCCCTACCATTCGGTCTTACCTCGGCTCCCCGGGTCTTCACCAAGGTGCTGGCGGGGGTGATGGCTCTGCTGAGATCTCAGGGCATTTGCATCCTTCCTTATCTGGATGACAATCTGATTGCATGTCAGTCCTTCCATCAACCCGAGCTGGATACCCAGATGGTGGTCTCCACACTCGAGTCCTTCGGTTGGGTGATCAACCATCCCAAGTCTTCACTGTCTCCGTCCTTGGTGAGGTCCTTTCTGGGCATGACTCTGGATACATCTCGGGTCAAGGTTTTTCTGCCTCAGCAGAAGGTGGAGGGCCTGCAGACGGAGGCACGGTCTCTACTTTCTTGCCCTCACCCCTCCATTCGGCAAGTGATGCAGCTGGTGGGCCTGATGGTGTCATGCTTCGAGGTGGTCCCCTATGCTCAGTTTCATATGAGACCTCTTCAGTTGCACCTCTTGTCAGTTTGGGATCGGGACCCTGTGTCCCTGGATCAATAATTTGTTCTGTCCCCTCTGGTCATTCAGTTCGGCTCCTCTATGTGTTTCCCCCGTTTCCTCTGTTAGGCAGGGTGCTGCGCAAGATAGCCCAGGAAGGGCCTGTTGGCCAAGAAGGGTGTGGTTCGCAGACATCGTGCAGTTGGCAGTAGATCAGTACGTCCTGCCCAAGGATCCAGATCTGCTCACTCAGGGGCAGCTGCGCCATCCCAATTTGCAAACGCTGGCTTTGGCGACTTGGCTGCTGAAACCTCCATCTTGATGGATAAGGGGTTGCCTGCCTCTGTTATTGATACCATGATTAGGGCTAGGAAGAAGTCCTTTTATCTACTACAGGGTCTGGCATGCTTACATTGCCTGGTGTGAGTCTAAATCTCTTCCCTGTCGGGTGTTTTCTATTCCCAGGATTCTGGAATTCTTGCAACATGGTTTGGATTTGGGCCTTCAACTTAGTACTCTCAAAGGTCATGTTTCAGCTCTGGCAATTTTTTTCCAATGATCTTTTGCCAGTCACCGTTTGGTTAAGACTTTTTTCCAGGGGGTTTCTCACGTGCGTCCGCCACGTAAGCCTATGTTACCAGTTTGGGATCTGAATCTGGTGTTATCTGCTCTGCTGGGTCGTCCCTTTGAGCCTCTCCATGAGGCCGCTTTGCCCATTTCGACTCTTAAGGTAGCCTTTTTGGTGGCTTTCACTTCTGTCTGGCGTGTTTCTGAGTTGGCGGCGCTTTCCATTAAGCTTCCTTATTTTGAGCGACACCAGAACAAGGTGGTGTTTTGGTTTAAGCCAGATTTCTTGCCTAAGGTTGTGTCTGCTTTTCATCTCAATCAGGACATTGTTTTGCCTTCATTGTGTCCTAATCCTGCTAATTCCAAGGAGCGGACCCTGCATTCTTTGGATGTGGTCAGGTTTCTGAAGTTTTATTTGGTAGCTACTGAATCTTTCTGGAAGACTGATGCTCTTTTTGTTCTTTCTTCTGGACCTAGGAAGGGTTTTCCTCCGGCTAAATCCACTATCAGCAAGTGGATTCGTCAGGCGGTGGTGCAAGCCTGTTCTGCTAAGAGGAAGGAACCTCCCTTCCGCCTTACTGCTCATTCCACTTGTGCTGTTGGTGCCTCTTGGGCTTTTCAGCACCAGGCTTCTGTTGAACAAGTTTGTAAGGCCGCAACTTGGTCTTCTGTTCATACTTTTTCTAAGTTTTACAAGGTTGATGTTAGGGCCTCAGCTGATGCTGCTTTTGGCCCAAGCCTGCTGGTAAGCCCGCTCAGCAATGAGGGGCTGCCCTCACCCGTGTGGGTGGGGGGACGATTGCGACACTTCTCCCAGGTTTGGGACCAGGTGGTTACGCACAGATGGATCCAGGAGGTGGTGTCGTCCGGTTACAAACTGGAGCTAGAGTCTCGCCCTCCTTCACGTTTCTTTCGGTCTCGGGTGCCCATCGATCCTTTGGCCGCACAGGGGCTCCTGGCGTCGGTAAGGAATCTTTTAGAAATGGCGGTCATCCGGCCGGTGCCGTGCTTCGAGATGGGCCTCGGTTTCTACTCCAATCTTTTCGCAGTCCCCAAAAAGGACGGGTCGGTTCGTCCTGGACCTGAAATTACTCAACAGGTTCATCCGTATTCGGAAGTTTCGCATGGAAACTTTGCGTTCGGCCATCGTTCTCTTCGGCAGGGGGACTTCATGACGTCCATAGACATCAAGGATGCTTATCTTCATGTTCCCATCTGCCAGGCTCATCAACGTTTTCTTCGATTCGTGATGAAAGATCAGCATTTTCAATTCGTGGCACTTCCGTTTGGCCTTACCTCGGCTCCAAGAGTGTTCACCAAGGTGCTGGCAGGGGTGATGGCCATTTTCAGATCTCGGGGCATTCGTGTCGTACCTTATTTGGACGACCTTCTCATCATGGCTCCGTCCCTCAATCAATCAGAGACAGACACCAGGATGGTGGTCTCCACGCTGGAAAGCTTTGGTTGGGTGATCAACTTCTCCAAGTCCTCCCTCGCTCCGGCCAGGGTGGTGTCCTTTCTGGGGATGCAGTTGGACTCTTGTCAACACAGGGTGTTTCTCCCTCAGTCCAAAATTTGTCTGATTCAGGAGTTGGCTCGGGTCCTACTTTCCAATCCTCGGCCGTCCGTCCGTCTGGGGATGAGGCTGGTAGGGTTGATGGTTGCCTCGTTCGAGGCAGTTCCTTTCGCTCAATTTCACATGAGGACGCTTCAGCTCCATCTGTTGGCGTCCTGGGACCGGCGGCCACGGTCGCTGGATTGGCCCTTCCAGTTGTCCTCCCGGGTCCGGCAGTCCCTCCAATGGTGGTTGGTCTCGGCCAATCTCGTGAAGGGCAGGTCTTTCCTGACCCCTCTTTGGGAAATTGTCACCACGGACGCCAGTCTTTCGGGATGGGGGGGATTCTGGAAGGATCTTCAGTTCCAGGGGCAGTGGGGTCCTCAAGAGGCCCACTTACCCATCAATGTTCTGGAACTGAGAGCCATCCGTCGGGTTCTTGCTCTTCTGACTCAACACGTTCTCGGCCTTCCGGTCCAGGTTCGTTCAGACAATTGAACAGCAGTTGCTTACATCAATCATCAGGGAGGGACTCACAGTCTGGGTGCTCTCAGAGAGGTGTCCCTGATCCTGACCTGGGCGGAGGCCCATGTTCCTTGTCTCTCGGCGGTGTACATCCCAGGGGTGGAAAATCAGGAAGCGGACCTGTTGAGCAGGGGCTCTTCCCGTCTGGGAGAATGGGCTCTCCATCCTCAGGTTTTTCGCTCACTGTGTCTCTGGTGGGGGACGCCTGAGGTGGACCTGTTTGCCTCTCGTGACAATTACAGGCTCCCAAACTTCGTGTCGCTCTCCCAGGATCCTCTGGCTCTGGCAGTGGACGCCATGTCCCTGAGCTGGGGGGATCTGGGCTTTCTGTACCTGTTTCCTCCGATACCCATGCTGGGCAGGGTGGTACGGAAGCTGGCTCTGGAAAGGGTGTCCGCCATTCTCGTGGCTCCAAGGTGGCCAAGGCGAGTATGGTTCGCAGACATCGTTCGGCTGGCAGTGGACCAGTTCGTTCTGCCTCTTCGGCCCGATCTGCTCACTCAGGGTCGGCTGTATTACCCCAATTTACCAATGCTGGGTTTGACGGCCTGGCTGCTGAAACCTCCATCCTGAAGGAGGAGGGTCTTTCTGACTAGGTCGTTAAGACTCTGATCAGTGCCCAGAAGAGGTCTTCTTCTATCATCTACTATAGGACTTGGAAAGCCTATATAGCTTGGTGTGAGATTAGATCTTTGCCTTGTAGGGTATTTTCGGTCTCCAGGATTCTGGAGTTTTTGCAATCAGGGCTGGACTCTGGTCTTCAGCTGAGTACTTTGAAAGGGCAGGTTTCTGCCTTATCTATCTTTTTTCAGAAGCGTTTTGCGCTTCATCCTTTAGTTAAAACCTTTTTCCAGGGGGTTACGCATGTGCGGCCTCCCAGGAAACCATTACTCCCTGTTTGGGACTTGAATTTGGTTCTTTCTGCTCTTCAGGCTCCTCCCTTTGAGCCTTTGCAAGATATTGCTTTGTCTACCCTGACTCAGAAGATTGTCTTCTTGGTAGCTATCACTTCGGTTCGGCTTGTCTCAGAGTTGGCGGCCTTGTCTATTCAGGCGCCCTACTTTGAGAGGCATCAGGACAAAGTGGTCTTTCGGTTCAAACCAGACTTTCTTCCTAAGGTTGTGTCTGCTTTTCATTTGAATCAGGATATTGTTCTTCCCTCCTTGTGTCCTAAGATTAAGAATGACAAAGAGAGGGTTTCGCATTGTTTGGATGTAGTACGTTGTGTTAAGTACTATTTGATTATTACTTCTCCTTTTCGTAAAACGGATGCCTTTTTTGTTGTGCCCTGTGGGCCTAGGAAGGGTTTGGCACCGGCCAAATCTTCCATTAGCAAATGGATACGTCAGGCCATTATTGCGGCCTATTCTGCTAAGGGGAAAGTTCCCCCTTTTCGTATCACTGTTCATTCTACTTGCGCCGTTGGAGCGTCTTGGGCTTTTCAGCACCAAGCTTCTGTTGAACAGGTTTGTAAGGCCGCTACTTGGTCTTCTGTTCATACTTTTTCTAAGTTTTACAAGGTTGATGTGCGGGCCTCAACGGATGCTGTTTTTGGCCGCAAAGTTCTGCAGACTGCAGTCATTTAAGTTATGCTTCATTTTTGCCTTCGGATACCCATCCCTTGTGGACACTGCTTTTGGATGTCCCGATCGTAAGAATTAAAGGGGAAGCGGGGTGTGTGGCACACTGAGAATAATACCATTTTGTATTCACCTGAAAAATGGTTATTGTCAGTGTGCCACACACCCCGCTTCACCCCGCCCTTTTCGGTATCCCAAATCCTTTATATGGCGAAGCTTTTATTCATTTTGAGGTTACCTTTAGATTACTGGTACCTTGTCTTTCTGCTTTTTAAATCACTGGTGTTAAGTGGGAGGTACCAGGTATATATGGGCCGGAAGGGGGCTCGTTACAAGACTTCCTCTCTGCAACGTCGTCACCTGCGGTGAGTAACCCGATCGTAAGAATTAAAGGGGAAGCGGGGTGTGTGGCACACTGACAATATCCATTTTTCAGGTGAGTACTCACAAAATGGTATTTTTTTTTTTTGTTCATGTATCTCGCTGATTACAATATGAAGTGGTTTTTACTATGGTGTCTCTTTATATGGATGTTTTTTCTACTACATCTTTTTTTTTTTCCCAGACAGTTCGCATCTTTTTCCAGCACTATCTATTTATTTATTACTTTTGAAAAAGTGATAATCTTTGGTCTGAACATCATTACAAAAAGATACCTCAAGGCCTAATGTTGATCAGTCTTCATGTTTGTGCTGCAGTCATTTACATGCACAAACAAGGTTTTTGTACATTGCTTTCCATGATGAAAGTAATAGACCATCCATGAGCGCGGCGACCTATCTACACTTACCTATGCCAGATATGCTTTGGGAGAAATTTTTCATTCGCAATGCTAGTGCAGGCTCAGCTGTCTACTGCTATTCAGAATAATCCGTTAAAAATTACAACTGCATTCATTTGCCAGAAATGTTGGGCTGACTGGTATCACACAAAAGATAAGTAGTCACAGGTTTCCACCAAAAGTCATGGTAAGGCATCTCAAAAATGTCTTCCTCAGACCTTTCTGAAGGAGTGGAAGTCCAGACATAGAGCAAAGTCTTCCTTCTAGAGAGAGGCTGTTCATTCTGATACTGAGGTCATTTCTGATTCTGAGAAACAGGCTTCTCAAAGTTTTATAGCACAGATGTGAAATACGCAATTTTGTGGGTTAGGGATGTTTTTGAAATTCCTAGAGCCCAAGATTAAGGAAGATGCTCCTATTAACAAACCAGAATTGTCGTGAATAGTTTAAGATTTAAGATTTCCTAATATTTACAAATATGAATGGTCCAAACTGGACACAATGTAAAAGGTACCCAAATCTTGGGATTTATGTTATCATTTTCCAAGAAATAGTGTGAGATCCCAAAGATGGATCAACCGTAGCTATTTCAAAAGTTTCTTCCTTACCTACCGGCGAACCTGCTACTCTCTAGGACTCAGCTGACAGAAGAATTGAGTCATTTTTAAGGCGTCAGCAATTGGTTCTTGGAGCTGCTGCTCATCCCAGTTGTGCATTGGCTTTGATTATGAGAGCTGCTGAGGAAAAAATCTGCTAACGATTCCTTGAAATTGTCCGCTAGAGCCATGTCTATCAGCAGCCAGAGGAGTATTATGGCTTAAAACTTATTCAAGTTATCTTGCTGCCAAAAAGAATTAAAGTTACCAGAGGCAAAAGGTTTTTCCCTTCCGACCCCCTGTGTCGAACCTTCGATACCTCAGAAAACGGTGTGTCTAACAGATTTTTGTTTCTTCAATAGAAACCGTAACAATGGTGCTCAGATAGAGGTACCATACTTCAGAGGCAAAGCGAAAGCACCCTTTAGAGAAGGTTAGTTGTGAGTCTTGGAATCTTAAATCAAGAACTGCCTCAAGGACTGATTCTGCATGAAGGGAAGCCCTCATCTTCTTGGATTGGGGAACAGATTTGTCAAAATATATGGGCAGACTAGGACATTCCCATGAAAGACAGGTCATTTAGACCAATTCTAGACCTCCAAGCATTTGAACAGCTTTGTTGTTTAGAAATATTTGTGTATGGAATCACTCAGATCTGTTCTTTCTTCTATATTTTAAGGGCAGTTCTTAGCCACTATACATATGAGAGGCTTACTTACACATACCCATCTGTCTAGCACGACAAAAATGTCTTCCTTTCGCGATTCAACAAGAACACTTTTTATACGTGACATTCAGACTAGCGACTGCACCAAGAGTGTTTACCAAGGTGCTGGCCATAATAATGCCAATATTGAAAAGCAAAGGTGCCAAAATAAATCCTTATTCGGACTACCTACTAATTCAAGGGTATTCACGATGCATCAGCTAATTTGTTAGGGAAGGTGCAAGTTTTTCTACCAGAATGGAAAAGAGTAAGACTGATAGAGGAAATACAGAGTCTGATTTCTCTACAAAAGACTACAATTCGAAACTGCATGCAGGTCCTGGGGCTTTTGGTGTCAGTCATGGAAGCAGTTCCTTATTACTAATTCAGGATGAGACCTCTGCAGTCATTTTGTCACAGCAGTACAAATTGCAGTATTCCCTTAACAATCGCTGCCACCTAACAATATAAAGTTTAAGCTGATATGGTGGCTTCTGACTCATTGTTCATCATTAGGGAGATCCCTTCTTCCCATTCAGTTGCGAAAACTAACTAGGGACACTAGTCTAACTGGATGGGGGGAGATTTTGGAAACCATGTTGGTTCAAGGGAAATTGACTGTTCAGGACCAAAAGTAGTCCTATAAATCTTCTGGAACTGAATGACCAGCAATAATATTTCAACATGACTGGGGTGGGTGGGATATCCAGAATTGCGATGTCTCCTGAACCGCAAACAGATCGTGGTGCGTGAAACCCCCACCCCCCCTTCCCCCTAGATCGCCGAAGTTAACTCACCTCTTCCCGGTCCTACGGACGGCTGCTCGTCCAGTCCAGCTCAGAGCCCTCTGTAAAAAAAAAAAAAAAAAAAAAAAAAAAAAAAAAGTTAACACTATTTTTACAGTAAATTTATTATGTGCAATTCTGTCTTCACAGGGGGGGTTGCAACTACTCTTGGTCATTATATCTGGAACCAGAGATGATCTTTATGGAGCCATAAAGAAGTTGTGCTGTGTACAAACACCTGTTCCCTCACAGGTAAGAGGTGCCATTGTGGCAATCCTGTGAAATGTAATGTTTCCAAGAATGAATAAACTTCCTTGTCATATTAACTCCCTTAAATTACAGGATATCAATAGCTCTGAAATCTAGTGGGCAGAATCTGACAGCTGGTTATAACTGTTTTTTAGACGTGTGGATGGGTGACTGCAAAACTTGATTCCATATATTTTCAAGGTGGGGCTGCCCATAGATGCTAGTTGCTCCAATTGGGGAGAAATAATGGGGACCACAGTAAGTATCAATATAAATATGCAAGCACAAAGAATGTCCAAGTAGGTTTACATATTATATACCCAACATTTATTGTGCAGGGGTCCAATTTCTTTAGAGTGGAACCCACCCCACTGTGTGAAACCCCTTCTTCCTGGTCCTATGCCCCATGCACGGGCTCTCATCCAGTCAGAGCCATTTGCCGTTCATATTAAATGTTCTGCAATTGGAGCAAAAAAGGCCACATTCTCTGCAGCGTGTGCGCTCCCATCCCCTTCGTATCTGAATAGCTTTGGGTGTGCACAGCCCAACAATGCAGGGGATCTGGCTACCGGTATTTACATTGCAAGGAAGTCCAAAAGTAATTCTGTGCTGCAGCACCCCAGGTGGGGGTTTCACACCCTAGTCGGGATGTCCCGGGGGAGGCCAGCAGCTGGCATGCCGCAAGGGTTTTCCCCGCCCCTCGAAAATGGGTGGGGTACTGCTGTAAATTCAGAACAAGATGATATCTCTCTTTTTGGAAATCTATTTTTTACTTGTGTACATTTTTCCCTTAAAAATTTTCAAATTTGGGGGAGTGACTGCTCACTGACCAGCACCTGGCGTCATTTCTGGTTTCGGCAGTGAGACCGAATCCCAGAAGCAGAAGGCGGCATTTTTCCCCAGCCACAGTACTAGACGCAGGGATACATGTGGAGGAGGTCGAGGTGCAGAAGGTTCCTCTCCACTGCATTATTCAGCACCTGGGCTACAGCAGTGCCAGCACTGAGAAAGGAAGAGCGGCAGTGGCAATAGCGTCGGCGAGGCGTGCGGCTGGGATAGTGTTAGTTTGCCTGACCAATAAAGAGGATCTGTCTTTCCCACGATTCGCCTCTCCAGCAAATGCTCAAGCAGCCCTAAAGAATTTGATTGTGTAAGCAGACCAGGGCAATAGGGTAAAGGTAATGATATTTATTATTATATATTTTAGCTGGAAGTTAAAGATAAAGTCCAAACGTTTTGAAGTTTGTAGTTCAATATTCCCAGACATTAGCAGATGCTTCTGTGTTAGGAGATGTTTTTAAAAAGGGGCAGACTCAGTGGCCAATCCGTAGTATGAAGCAGGAGATTCTATATCTTCTATATTCTAAGCATACAGTACGTCCTGCTCCATATATAATGCTTACACGTGGGTTATCCTCCGCCAGATGGCGCTGTGCACTGCAGACATGCAAAAACAGGCTCCTCCCGGCCCTTCATATACCCAGGGACCTCCCACAAATCCCCAGATTTCTCTGCAGTGCTGACTGCGAAGACATGAAGTATCACTCTCTCGCAGGTGAGCGGGGGTATTACAGCCTGCGGCCCTGTTGGACTACTCCCACCCGTCCTCTTTGTGATGTGCCTCCCAGCCTGGGCTGCGCTGGTCGGGTGAAGGTAGGCAGCACCATGTGTGCTTACGGAGCCACGCTTCACCACAGTCCCCCACCATAGGGTAGGTGGTCAAGGCTGATGGTGAGCCTTTAGGGGATGCCCCTCTCGCATCATTGCCCCACGCCCCGTGTAGTGGTGGACCCTATGTAACGGGTCGCCTTCCTCCCTCGTTGTGTGTATGGCGGCCTCAGTGTACCCTATTACACGCTTATGGCTTTAGTATTGTGTTTTACCGGGAACGGGTGTCAGAGCCACGCTTGTATGTTATTTTGTATTGATAGCCGCCGCGTCTTTACTATAGTGTTGCTTTGCATGGACGGCGGCAGCTTCGCAGACGCTGCGGCGTCTTTCTTTCTTAGCTTGTAGTGGCTCTTCTGAGGTAATCCACTCGGTCAATTCCTTCAGGCGTTACTGCCCTGCTTTCCTTATTGGCTACGCGTTTTTGAGCTTCGCGCTCTCTGGGGGGGGGGCGTGGTTCTGGCTTGGCGCGTTCCGCGTCGCGGTCAGCTCTGGCCCGCCCTTCGAGGTTCGCTTGGCGCCATTTCTTACTCACGCGCGCGTGGTGAAGACCGTCCTCCCCTCTCTGTCTGTAAGTGCCCTCACGGGCGACTTCCCATTAGTTTCCATACTCCCTTGCGCATGGCTCTGACATCCTTGTCCCCTTTATGTCTTTCAGACCGTGGATTACGGTGGCTTCTCCCGGCCCGGTGTAGCTCCCGGTTGTGACCATTAAAAAATGACTCCCACTTCCCCGCGGGTTATTGGGGCATCCAGGGTAGCTTACAGCGTCAATCCCTACTGGCCTTTTGTGCCGATTAAATCACCATATGGAGGCATCTCAGGATAATGTGAACGGGGTTCCTTCGGGACAAGCCCGGCTGTGTGTAGCTTGTGGGGTCTTACCTAGCAGCAGTGACAATGCACGGGTCTGTGTTCCTTGTGCACAGCAGGCGCTATCGGTGCTTCCCGCCTCTTCTGTGGCTGGGCCTGCGCCTCGCCTCACTTCACCTACTCCCCCAAGCCTGAGTCTAACCCCCAATACTAGCGGGGATTCTCATCCTGATATGGCTACTAGACTGGCCAGTGTTGAAAACTTGCTTGCTAATTCCTTAGCGCGTAAAGCCACCGCCAAGAGGCGGCATTTGAACCCTGACTCGGCTCTCTTCCCTATGGAATCTGATGATTTGTTGCATTCTTACGGCCATACCCCCTCAGACGAAGGGGAACTGTTCTCTGACTCAGGGTCATATGACGACGAGTCCAGGGGTCAGGAAGAGTCTGGTTCCGAGCATTGGTCCTCGGATGATGTTGATAGACTGCTGGTTCAGATCTTTGAGGTCTTGTCCCTCTCTCCCCCTGCTGCGGCTCCCAGGCAAAGGGGTGATCTTTTGCATACTGCTAAAGCTCGTTTGGAATTTCCCGAGCAAACCCATTTCAATAGCCTCGTGCTTAAAGAATGGGAACATCCCAGCAGACTTCATGGGGTCCCTAAGAGTGTGGATAGGAAATATCCCTTCCCTGCTGACTTGGTTAAGTGCTGGTCATCGCCACCTGAGGTCGATGCTCCTATTCTAGGGTTGTCCAACACCTCTATCGTGCACTCCCCTGACACTACTATGCTCCGGGACTCTGAGGACCGGCGTGTTGACCAATTGGCATGCCATGCCTTTGCATTTGGGGGAGCGACTCTGCGCCCGGTTTGTGCCTTAGCCATTATGGCAGTAGCGCTCAGGACTGTAGTTAGGAGTGCTCTCGATGGCACAGATGAGTTGCCTTCTGATACTGTCAATGCATGGTCCAGCTGTGATGCGTTTGTGAACTTTATTCTGTCTGCATCAGACGATGCTATTAAGATGTGTGCCAGATCATCTGCTCTGGTGGTAGCTATACGCCGCGCGGTTTGGTTGCGCCAGTGGGCCGCTGACAATGCCGCCAAGAAAGCCCTTACGGGGCTTCCATTTAAGGGGCTGCGCCTGTTTGGGGACCGTTTAGACCTCTTCGCCAAGGGAGGCAAGTTACCCCAGCGCAGGCGACAGATTCGGCCCTTTTGTGGCCAAGGCTCCCTATCGACCCCCTACCGTGGGGCTAAACAAGGCAGAGGGGTGTCCTTCGCTGGGTCCGCGCAGATCCCTGGCACAGGAACGGAGGACGCCGTCCCGGTTCCTCCTGGGGACCCAAGCCCAAAGCCCCTCCCAAGACCCCCCAGGCATGAAGGGGCGCCCTCGCCCGTCAGGGTGGGGGGACGTCTGCAGCACTTCGAGCATGTCTGGAGGCGCCACGTCTCAGACCGGTGGATTCAGGAGGTAGTGTCCTCCGGCTACAAGATAGAAGTTGCTGTACGGCCCCCCACCAGATTCGTTGGGTCCCGGATTCCACAGGACCCTGCCTCAGCTCAGGTCTTGTTGCTGGCCGTGCAGGGCCTTCTGGATCTAGGGGTCATTTGCAAGGTCCCCTTAAGAGACAGGGGCATGGGGTTCTATTCCAACCTTTTCACAGTACCCAAGAAAGACAGGTCAGCGGCCCATTCTGGACTTAAAAATCCTCAACAAATTTGTCAAAAACAAACATTTTCGTATGGAAACTCTGTGCTCGGCCATTGCCTCTCTGCGCCCAGGGGACTTTATGACATCCGTGGACATCAAGGATGCTTACCTTCATGTCCCGGTGTTTCCAGGACACCAAAGATTTCTCAGATTTGCACTGAAAGATCAGCATTACCAATTTGTGGCCTTGCCATTCGGCCTCACGTCGGCTCCCAGGGTGTTCACCAAGGTGCTGGCAGGGTTGATGTCCCTGTTAAGGCTAAAGGGCATACGTGTGCTGCCCTACTTGGACGATATACTCATCACCTCTCGGTCTCTCGGTTGGTAGTGTCCACCCTGGAGTCCTTCGGCTGGGTGATCAATTACCCCAGGTCCTCTCTGTCCCCCTCCTTGGTGACTCCGTTCCTGGGGATGATTCTGGATACAGTTCAGTCAAGGATATTCCTTCCTCAGCAGAAGGTGGAAGCTCTGACAACGCAGGCGAGGTTCCTGCTTTCGAGTCCTCATCCCTCCATCCGGCAGGGAATGCAGTTGGTGGGCCTGATGGTGGCAAGCTTCGAGGCGGTGCCCTTTGCCCAGTTCCATTTGAGACCTCTGCAGCTTCACCTTCTGTCAGTTTGGAACATGAACCCAGCGTCCTTGGACGAGGTCTGTGTGCTCCCCCCCTCGGTCAGACAATCCCTTGCGTGGTGGCTGGACCACAGGAACTTGATAGGGGGCAGATCCTTCCTGGCCCCCTCCTGGCAGACGGTCACAACGGATGCCAGTCTGTTGGGCTGGGGGGGATTCTGGAAGTCCCTGCGTTTCCAGGGGAGGTGGGGCCCTCAGGAGGCCCATCTACCCATCAATGTTTTGGAACTGAGGGCAGTCAGATTGGTGGTGGAGCAATTGACCCATCACCTGAGGGGTCTGGCGGCTCAGGTACACTCGGACAACAGAATGGCGGTTGCCTACATCAACCATCAGGGAGGGACCCGGAGCAAGGGGGCCCTCCAGGAGGTATCTCTGATTCTGACATGGGCAGAGGCCAATGTCCAATGCATCTCGGCTGTCTACATTCTGGGGGTGGAGAATCTGCTAGCAGATGCTCTGAGCAGGAGGTCGTCCCGTCAGGGGGAGTGGTCCCTCTGCAACAGGGTATTCCAGTCCCTTACCGTTTGGGTATACCAGATGTGGATCTGTTTGCATCCCGTCACAATCACAAGCTTCCGAACTTTGTATCCCTGTCTCTGGCCACGGATGCCCTGTCCATGTCTTGGAGGGAGTTTCGACTCCTGTATGTGTTTCCACCATTTCCCCTTCTGGGCAGAGTTCTGCGCAAGATTGCTCTGGAAGGGGTACCCGTGATTCTGGTGGCCCCAAGGTGGCCAAGAAGAGTGTGGTTCACAGACGTGGTTCAAATTGCAGTAGACCAGTACGATCTGCCAAGGTTGCCAAATCTTCTAACTCAGGGATCTCTACGCCATCCCAATTTACTAACTCTGGCTTTGACAGCTTGGCTGTTGAAACCTCCATCTTGATGGAGAAGGGTTTGTCTGCCTCTGTGGTGGCTACTATGGTGCAAGCCAGGAAAAAGACTTCTTCTGCTATCTACTATAGAGTATGGAGTTCTTACATTGACTGGTGTGAATCCAGGTCTCTTCCCTGCCGGGAATTCTTAGTCTCTAGGGTGCTGGAGTTTTTACAACATGGTCTAGACCAGGGGTACTCAAATGGCGGACCGCGGTCCGAATCCGGACCGCGGACGCCATTTGTCCGGGCCGCTGCCCAGTGCTCCCTGTAAGGTGCGCGCCCGCGCACCCGCGACAGCCCCTCCGCTCAGCCTCGCCTGCCGCCCGCGCACGGTCGCTGACGGCAGGGCCGGCACTGGCACTCGGCGGCGAGGTCATCACTGGCAGACAGCACAGCCAATGAATCACTGATTCATTCAGGCTGTCTGCGCTGCAAAGACGCTGATTGGATGTGGGCGGGACCATCTCTCCCTCCCGCGCCGACTCGCTCCCACCAGCATGCTGACAGCAATGACAGAGGAACACATGCTGGCTGACCCTGAACTGCTGTCTGGAGAAGAGGTGCTCGATGTCTCTCTCCTCATCACCTTTGCTTCAGGACAGGTAATTGTTTAATGTGAACTTTGTTAAGGGTGCTAGGGACAGGGGCTGGGTGTGGATGCATTCCATCCCTGGAATCTAAGAGATTCTATGGCTGCCCGCTGACTCGCCCCCTGGCCATTCCAAATTGGGATGCCCCACAGTATGAAACTCCCAGAAAACTGCTATTCACTCACCTCTTCTTCTTTCCAATGGCGCATGTGACATAGTTGCGGCAGATGAGAACCCGCACATGGGCCGTTGGAACGAGGAAGAGGTTAGTAAATGGCGGCGTTCTGGAGGCATTCATGCAGTGGGGCATCCCGATTCACGATGCCCTGGGGGAATGGAACAAAACCCAGGAAAGTTGAAACCCAGCCATTCACCCACAGATCTTAGCTGTCTGAGCCCACGGAACATGTGCGGCCAGCAGCGGCATCACTTCGCGCATTTTCTTTCGGCTGTGCGTGGCCGCACACAGCTGAAGGATGCAAGTGATGCCACCTGCTGCGGATGTGTGTGGCTGGGATTCCATTTAAGTGGATGAAAACCCACAGAGATCGTCTCGGGAATCTATAAGATTCCAGGGCTGCTTGATTCCCGCCTCCCGGGGCATCCAGAATCAGGATGCCCCTCTGTGTGAAACCCCCCAGGTCACCCCAAAACTCACCTTCTTTCCCGGTCCAACAGTGCATGCACGAGCAGCGGCCGCATCCCCGCTATCCCTTTAGCAGGGCACACGTACCCATGCCAGGCATTTGTGAATGGCCGGCGCGGGCGCGCTCCTTGTTAGAGGGTGGCAGGGGATGCCACCGCCAGCACGCTCAGGCATTGCCCAGCTCCCTCGCCCCCCCGGACCTTCATCCCACGGCAGACCCTGGTAAGTGGACCTCCACTGAAAGTAATTGAGTACCCCTGGTCTAGACTTAGGTCTCAAGCTTAGTACTCTGAAGGGTCAGGTTTCGGCACTGTCTATCTTCTTTCAGAAGACTTTTGCCCAGTATCCCCTGATCAAGACCTTCTTTCAGGGGGTCACTCACGTGCGTCCCCCCTCGAAAACCTATGGTACCTGTCTGGGATTTAAACTTGGTTTTGTCTGCCCTGCAGGGTGCTCCCTTTGAGCCTATTCAGGAGGCTGCTCTCGCTGTTCTCACGCTCAAGGTTGTCTTCCTGGTAGCTATCACTTCTGTTAGACATGTGTCTGAGCTGGCTGCCTTATCTATTCAGCCTCCCTACTACGAGAGACACCAGGATAAGGTGGTGTTCCGCTTCAAACCGGATTTTTTGCCTAAAGTTGTGTCTGCATTTCATTTGAACCAAGATATTGTCCTTCCTTCGTTGTGCCCCAATCCTAGTAACCCCAAGGAGAGGGTTTTGCATTCCTTGGATGGGGTCAGGTGCGTTAAGTATTACCTTGTTATCACTAAGGCTTTCAGGAAGACTGATGCTCTCTTCGTTGTGCCTTCTGGGCCTAGGAAGGGTTTGGCTCCCGCCAAGTCTACCATCAGTAAATGGATTCGTCAGGCTGTGGTTCAGGCCTATTCTTCTAAGAGGAAGACTCCCCCTTTTCGTCTTACTGCTCATTCTACTCGGGCTGTTGGGGCTTCTTGGGCTTTCCAGCACCAGGCCTCTATTGAACAAGTTTGCAAGGCCGCTACTTGGTCTTCTGTTCATACCTTTACAAAGTTTTACAAGGTTGATGTTAGGGCCTCAGCTGATGCTGTGTTTGGCCGCAAGGTTTTGCAGGCGGCAGCAGTTTGAACTGCTTGCTGTTGCCTTTTTTGTTGGGGATCCCACCCTACTTTATGGACACTGCTATTGGATGTCCCATGTGTAAGTATTATAGATGGAGCAGGACGTGCTGTATGCTTAGAATAATACAATTCTGTGAAATACTCACCTGTAGAATTGGTATTATACGCATACAGCACGTCCTGCTCCACCCCACCCTGGTTTCACTTTGTTCTGGATCCCCTGTATGGTGATTGTTATCATTGTTATTATTACCAGTTTGGTGGTTGGTTTCTTCCGGCTTCCTTTTCTCACTGCTTTTCAATGCTGGGGATTTGTGGGAGGTCCCTCGGTATATGAAGGGCTGGGAGGAGCCTGTTTTTGCATGTCTGCAGTGCACAGCGCCACCTGGCGGAGGATAACCCATGTGTAAGTATTATAGATGGAGCAGGACGTGCTGTATGCGTATAATACCAATTCTACAGGTGAGTATTTCACAGAATTGTATTTTCAGGGGGTCATTCATGTGCGTCCCCCTCGAAAACCTATGGTCCCTGTCTGGGATTTAAACTTGGTTTTGTCTGCCTTGCAGGGTGCTCCCTTTGAGCCTATTCAGGATGCTGCTCTTGCTGTTCTCACTCTCAAGGTTGTCTTCTTGGTGGCTATTACTTCGGTTAGGCGTGTGTCTGAGTTGGCTGCTCTATCTATTCAGTCTCCGTATTATGAGAGGCATGTGTCCCAATCCTAGCAACGACAAGGAGAGGGTTCTGCATTCCTTGGACGTAGTCAGGTGCTTGAAGTATTACCTGGTTGTCACTGCGGTCTTCAGGAAAGCTGATGCTCTCTTCGTTGTGCCTTCTGGGCCTAGGAATGGTTTGGCTCCTGCCAAGTCTACCATCAGTAAATGGATTAGTCAGGCTGTGATTCAGGCCTATTCTGTTAAGGGGAAGACTCCCCCTTTCCATCTTACTGCCCATTCTACTCATGCTATTGGGGCTTCTTGGGCTGTTTTTGATGCTTTACACATCGTTCCCCCTAAGGCGGCAAAGAGGAAGCAGGGTGAGCTCTTCCGCCCTGACAAGCAACGCTTAGAGTTCCCGGGGCAGGGACATTTTTCCAATATGGTCCTCAAAGAATGGGAACAACAGGTTGCCCTCGGTGCCCAAGGGACTGGATAGAAGGTATCCCTTCTCGGCCGACTTGGTTCGCCGCTGGTCTTGTCCCCCCAAGGTGGACTCCCCCGTCCTGGGGCTGTCCAATACTTCTATTATGCCGTCTCCTGACACCACTACCTTGCACGATAATGCCGACCGGCGTATGGATCAACTAGCCTGTCATGCCTTCAACTTTGTGGGAACGGGCTTACGCCCAGTCTGTGCCGCGGCTATTGTTGCCATTGCACTTAAGAAGATGGTTAGGCGCCTTGCTGAGGCTGCCAGATCCCGCCTGGCTGCATCAGTGGGCGGCTGCCGCTGCCGCTAAGAAGCCCCCCCCCGGGCTTCCCTTCACAGGACTCCACCTTTTTGGGGAACGTTTTGATGTTTTGACCAAGAAGTTCGGCTCCCTCAGCGTAGATGGCATTCTCTGCCCTTTTGTGGGTCCTCCTCATTCCACCCTTCCCATGGGGGGCGCGGTTCTTCCTTCACAGGTAGCCGCAGAGACTCTTGGGGACGGGGCAGATCCCCTGGTCGCCCTGGTCTCTCCTGGGGTTCCAAGCCCCCCACCAAGGCCCCTCAGGCATGAGGGGGCGCCCTCACCCATCCGAGTGGGGGAACGGTTTTGACTCTTTGCTCACGTCTGGAGACAACGCGTCTCGGATCGGCGGATTCAGGAGGTGGTGTCCTCCGGTTACAAGATAGAGCTAGCAGCTTGGCCGCCCCTAAAATTCCTCCGGTCCCGGATTTCCCAAAATCCTGTGACGGCGCAGGGCCTGAGGTCATCCGGAGTGGTTTGCCCGGTGCCTCTTCAGGAACGGGGTCGGGGGTTCTATTCCAATCTGTTCACGGTGCCCAAGAAGGACGACTCCCTGAGACCCATACTGGATCTAAAGGGTCTTAACAGATTTGTCAGGTTCAAACACTTCCGCATGGAGACCTTACGGTCGCGGTCGGTGGTGAGCTCTCTTCGGCCAGGCGACTTTATGACCACTGTGGACATCAGGGATGCCTACCTGCACGTTCCTATCTTCCTAGGGCATCAGAAGTTCCTGAGGTTCGCTCTGGGGGATCAGCACTACCAGTTTGTTGCCTTGCCATTCGGTATCACGTCGGCCCCTCGGGTGTTCACCAAGGTGCTGGCGGGTGTCATGGCCCTCCTGAGGAGCCAGGGCATTCGCATTCTTCCTTACCTGGACGACCTGTTGATTGTTGCTCCATCCTTTCATCAGGTCGAGAGGGATACTCAGGTGGTTGTGTCCACCCTAGAATCCTTCGTTTGGGTGATCAGTTATCCCAAGTCTTCGCTCACTCCGTCATTGGTGAGGTCCTTCCTGGGCATGACACTGGATACTTCTCAGGTCAAGGTGTTTCTTCCTCAGCAGAAGGTGGAGGGCCTTTAGATGCAGGTGCGAGCCCTGCTGTCATGTCCTCATCCCTCCATCTGTCTGGGGATGCAGTTGGTGGGACACATGGTGTCTTGCTTCAAGGCTGAGCCCTTCGCCCAGTCCCACATGAGACCTCTTCAGTTGAATCTCTTGACTGTTTGGGATCAGAAACAGGAATCCCTGGAGCGGGAATTCGCTCTGTCCCCTCTGGCCAGGCAGTCCCTCTCGTGGTGGTTGGACTCAAGGAATCTTCTGTCGGGCAGGTCTTTTCTACCTCCGTGCTGGGAGATTGTCACCACGGATGCCAGTCTGGCCGGTTGGGGAGGGTTTTGGCACTCAGTGAAGTTCCAGGGACAGTGGGGCCCTCAGGAGGCCCACATGCCAATCAATCTCCTAGAGCTGAGAGCGATCAGGTTGGTTCTCTTCCAATTGACTCCCCACCTTCGGGGTTGTGCGGTCCAGGTCTGTTCGGACAATCAGACGGCTGTCGCTTACATCAATCATCGGGGCGGGACTCGGAGCAAACGAGCCCTCAAGGAGGTGTCCCTGATATTGTCTTGGGCAGAGGAGAATGTTCCCTGCATCTCAGCGGTTTACATTCCAGGGGTGGAGAACCAGGAGGTGGACTCCCTGAGCAGGGGGACGTTTCGTCTGGAGGAATCGTCCCTCGACAACAAGATCTTTCATGTCCTGTGTCGCCACTGGGGTCAGCCGGACGTGGACCTGTTTGCGTCCCGTCACAATCACAAGCTTCCAAGATTCGTCTCTCTGTCAAGAGATCTGCTGGCCTTCGCCATGGACGCTCTAGCCATTCCCTGGACGGATTTCCGTCTCCTCTATGCGTTTCCTCCTTTTCCTCTCCTGGGGCTGGTGCTGCGCAAGACAGCCCAGGAGGGGTACCGACCATTCTGGTGGCCCCCCCAGCTGGCCGAGGAGAGAGTTTGGTTCGAGGACGTCGTCCAGATGGCGGTGGATCACTTCGTCATGCCCGACGATCCAGGGCTTCTCACTCAGGGACAGTTGCGCCATCCCAGTTTACAAGTGCTGGCTTTGACGGCTTGGCTGCTGAAACCTCCATCCTGACAGATAAGGTATTGCCGGCTTCGGTAGTCAGTACTATGATTCAGGCTTGGAAGAAATATTGCTCTTTGATTTATTTTAGGGTCTGGCAAGCTTACATTGCCTGGTGCGAGTCTAAGTCTTTTCCTTGTCGCACTTTCTCCATTTCTAGGATTTTGGAGTTTTTACAACATGGTCTGGAGTCGGGTCTACAACTGAGAACCCTCAAAGGCCAGGTTTCGGCCTTGGCAATCTTTTTCCAATGATCTTTCGCCAATCATAGGCTTGTCAAGACTTTTCCAAGGGGTTACTCATGTGCGTCCACCGTGTAAGCCCCTGCTACCGGTGTGGGATTTGAACCTGGTGCTTTCTGCTCTCCAGGGTCCTCCCTTTGAGCCGTTGTGCAATGCTGCGCTGTCCATTATGACTTTTAAGGTGGCCTTTTTGGTGGCTATCACTTTGGTGCGTCGTGTCTCTGAGCTGGCGGCTCTTTCTGCTAAGCCTCCTTATTTTGTACGGCGTCAAGATAAGGTGGTATTCCGTCTTAAACCTGAATTTTTGCCCAAGGTTGTTTCTGCCTTTCATCTGAATGAGGACATTGTCTTGCCTGCCTTGTGTCCTGCTCCTTCTAATTCTAAGGAACAAAGTCTTCATTGTGTGGTCAGGGCGCTCAAATTCTATCTGACCGCCACTGTGTCTTTTCGGAAGTCGGATTCTCTGTTTGTTCTTCCTGCCGGGCCTAGGAAGGGTTTGCCTCCAGCCAAATCCACTATCAGCAAGTGGATCAGACAGGCAGTGGTGCAAGCGTACTCCGCTAAGGGGAAGGAACCCCCTTTTCGTGTTACGGCTCATTCCACTAGGGCTATTAGTGCCTCTTGGGCTTTTCAGCACCAGGCTTCTGTTGAACAAGTTTGTAAGGCCACTACTTGGTCTTCCGTTCATACTTTTTCTAAGTTTTACAAGGTTGTTGTTAGGGCCTCAGCTGACGCTGTTTTTGGTCGCAAGGTGCTTCAGGCGGTAGTGTCTTGAACTGCCTGCTGTTACTCACTGGGGATCCCACCCATCTTCATGGACACTGCTGTTGGATGTCCCAAATGTGAAAAATACAATTCTGAGAATACTCACCTGTAGAATTGTTTTTACGGTGTACATTACGAGTTGCTTCATCCCTCCCTTGTTATTGTTATCCTCTTTTGCCTTGTTATGGTGATTTTTGTGAGAGAGTTATTTTTTAGTGGGGCTGTGTTTTTGTTAACATGGTCTTGCCTCCCGCTTCTTGCATTACTGCTTTCAATCACTGGAGTCTCTGGGTAATTCCTTACCTTTTTATGGGCCGGGAGGAGCCACAAGTCTTTCTGCAGTTCACTGCGCCACCTTGTGGCGGATTACCCAAATGTGAAGAATTGAAATGAAGCAAGCCGTGCTGTACACCGTAAAAACAATTCTACAGGTGAGTAATCACAGAATTGTATTTTCCTGGATTAGCACTGCTCCCGGTGATTGCCTGCCGTGCTCATTCAGATTGAAGGTGTACGTACAGGTGAAGTTTTGATAAAAGATGGTTCCTCTCAATACTCCATGGATAGCGAGGTCCAGAAAACAGGGGAACAGGAATGTTCCTATAATATTTCAAAAAACTATATAGTCATTACAGGTTATTTATATATACATACAGGATACAGGGAGGATTCAGCAAGTAGAAAAACAGTTCAGGAATATATATATATATATATATATATATATATATATATATATATATATATATATATATATGAAATGTATGCCCAACTCCTTAAAAAGGAAATTAACTTTCCACGATCAGGATTTAGAACCGTGGAACAAGTGGCCAAATTTAGATGTACCACTAGGTCAGATGGCCAGAACGGCGGATTTAAGTTTTTGGGGACTTATGTGCCTTACGCGAGCCAATAGGTCGCAGAGGGGATCATTTACTAAAAAGAGCTTGGGACATTGTAACCTTTGTTAAAGCCAGCATTGGCATCTGATGTAATCCACAGAAGCATGGCAAGATGATGGAAAATAAGTTCCCTCAGGAGCCTTGCACTGACTTTGCCATCCCTTTCATAGAGCAATTACTTCCTTACTAATGTTTCAGAGGAAATCATCAGGGCCACAGCTAGAGCAGCTGCTTTGTTCTCATGTGCTCTTAGGATTAGTTGGGAGGCAGTGTGTCTAGCACTAAGCCTTGTGGTATCCCCTTCTGTGGAAACACCTTGTTGGGGAAGGTTTCACAGAGGTTCAGGTCAAATGAAGCTGGAAAAGGATTCCCTAACAAAGAAGAGGAATTTTCAATCCGCACTTTGGTCATAGAGGTAAGGCCTCTCCACGTTTAACCCAGTCTAAACAGTATGAATCCAGAAAAACGTTGGGTTCAGCCTAGCCCCTAAAAGAGGCCTAGTTAACAAGCCTTCGGAGGGGCCTAAGCCGCAATCCTGACAGAGATATTTCAGTGGGGGGGATTCTCCTGCTTCATACCCACTTGGAGAGTAGTTACATACACTAGAAAAAGGGTATCAATCCTATTTTTGTTTAGTGTCCAGATCCCAAAAGCCCCGAAAAGAGGGAAAACTTTCATCTAGTTCTACAGGCTCTTTTGCAGAAAAATGTGATAGAAGTGGGCCTTCTGTGGGAAAAGGATTCTGCTCTCACGTCTTGCTGGTTCAGAAGCCATCAAGTAAATATCGCATGATTTTGAATCTAGGAAGATTAAACAGAATCACTTGATATAAGAGATTCAGTATGGAATCAATTATTCATTCAAAAATGTTCTGATAGAAACTGCCCTGAGGGTGATTTTAGACTTACAACATGCATATCTGCATATTCCAATTATGATCTCACACCGAAGATTCCTCAGGTTGGTGGTTCTGTTAAGTCAGGAAATCCTTTACTATTACCCGGTTCTCCAGCCTGTAAGCCTGTTACTACTACCTAGCTCTTGAACTTTTAAGCGGTTTACTTCCTGTGCACTACATTTAACAGGATGAATTGACGGACGGTCCTCATTCGCTTCTATGGGCAATCCTTTCAACTTATTTCAAAACTGCTATTCATATTTGACTTTGATCTACCCATAGCAGCATATGATAGGGGCAGCCACCCCTCCTTATGCTGGAATTAGCACTTGTATTCACTTGCACTAAGCGGTACACCTTTTTTTGTTTTTGTCTGCTTTTCTCTTCTGTATCAACATTGTTTGTACATGCTTTGTATATATACTGTTATAATGTAATCTGAATACTAAACACAATACTAAACACATTGTTATACTCCACCAGCATTAAATCTTTCTCTTTTTCAATGCATTGGCGCTTATGGGTGTTCAATTTTCCTCTTCTATTCCTATATGTTGTTTCGTTGCAGATACAGTGGACGCACCTTAGAATTTTTGAACCTCTTTTTACTCATACCATATTTTTCAAAAATATCATATCTATGTACAGTGTGCTTCATCCTGCATTGAATATAGGAAATCCTTTACTACCAGTACAGGGCATTCCTATTCGATCTGTCATCCCCCTCACAGAACCAACGTTTTTTTATCAGGCAACAGGAAATCATGTGATCCCTGATCTGGATGACCTTCTGTTATTAAACAAGTCACAGTCAGCATTGCTAGCAGATCTGTCCATGTGAGGGGTTTGGGTTGAATAATAAACGTAGAAAAGTCCAACCTAATACCCAGTAAACAGTACAATTTCTGGGGTTCAACATAGACAGCTCCCAGCTAAAGCTATTCTTCCACTGAAAAAAATAGACAAAATTACAACACAGGCCCCAAGATTATCTTGAGTCCCTCTGGTCTCTTTAAGACAAACTATGAAAGTACTGGATCTCATGACACTGACTATCCCAGTGCATCTTGGGCTCAGTAACATACAAAAGGTTCCTGCTAGAACAGTGGAACAAGCAGCAGAGTTCACTAGATCAGCTAGTCCAGTTAAGTTCAAAGGGGTTAGAAGATCTCCAAGGGTGGATAGATCCAGAGATTTTAGGGAAAGGAAGAAACTGGAGACAGACCAACGCGTTTTTAATCACAAAAGTCGCAAGCAATTGGGTTGGGAAGCCCATATGGGAAGACAACAGGGGCAGGGGAAGTGCCTAAAGGACCTAGCAGCCAGGTCCTCGAATTTCAGAGAACTCCAGGTGGTCAAGTTGACACTCGACCAATTTTTGCCAGCAGCAGTGGGCAAGGACGTTCAGATAAAATCAGACAATGCCTCCACGGTGGTGTGTCTAAATCATTAGGGTGGACCAGATCGTTAACCCCATTGAGTCATCAAAAGACATTATCTTACTACTTTAAGGCCATGTGCAGTCAGTGTAAGCAGTTCATCTAAAGGGGACCCTGAATATTCTCTCTGACTACTTAAGTCAAGTAAAGTTCCGTAGACCAAATGGTGTCTGAACCAGGATGCCTGATCTGCAGATCATAAGTGTTGGGGGTCTCCCGCAGATAGTTTGTAACTGTGAGCAATACAAGATGCAGGAAATTTTTTTCCTCTCACAAATTAAGAAAGTGCACTAGCAATAGATGCTCAATAAATATTTTCATCTTGCCTATGCCTTTCTTTATTTTAGAATTCTGCCTCAGGTGGTCTGGAATTGGTTCATGGAATATGACAAAGAAGGGTCCCTGGAGGGTTCCAGAGACTCAGAATATCATTCATCAGGACCTCATTCTGCATACCAAATCATCAAAACTGCTGCTGACAGTGTGGATCCTGAAGGACACATCCTAAGAAGTAAGGGTTGTTTAATAGAGCGACAGAAACTCTTCTGGCCAGCCGAAAATTAACTACTAGGAAAATCTATGAAAAAGTATGGAAATTTTTTGCTGTTTTTTTGTGTAGTGAACAAGAAAAACACAGCCACAGTACTCAAATTCCTGCAGGAAGGGTTTGATAAGGGGCTGTAAGTGCATTAAAGACTCAGACTTCTGCATTATCAGTTGTTCTCAAACAAAAATTGAGGCAAATAAACTATTTATTTGTTTTTTTTTCGAGGCAAATATGCGCAAAAGACTGGCACCATTTAAGGGGTTCTCTGTATTAAAAGGTTTAATATAGCATCCCTTTAAACCTCTGGATGAGGTGTCAAAAAGATGGCCAGACGAGTTAGTGAACTACAGGTCTTATCCATAAAAGAACCATATTATGCAGTATTACCATAGAGAGTTATTTTTAGGCCAAATCTATGGTTCTGCCAAAGATAGTGACGTGGGCTAACAGGAGGGCAAGAGTTAGTTCTACCGACCTTACCAAAGGGAGCAGGCAAGGAAGAAGATCTCTTGCTGCTAGATGTTAGAAGAGCCTTGATCGTTATTGAAAAGATCCAGAGAATGGCATATAGCAGAACAATTCTTAGTAACTGTTAAGGAGAAAAAGAAAGGCTCAGCTTCCAAGTCCACTATAGCCATATGGATAAAAAAGACTATTGCATGGACATATTCTACTAGGAGGAGTCTCTCCCCCAGAGGTTTTGCCCATTCTACTGTTGCCATGGCTATTTAGGAGCAGAAAGGACTGTTGCCTCTTTGCATGAGATATGTAAGGTGGCAAATTGGTCTTCGCCCCACACCTTTCTCAAACAATATAGACTTGATTTACTATCTGCAAAACATTAGGCCTTTGGTAGAAGGTTACTACTTGCACCTCACCTAAAGTATAATTACTTGCCTAAAGGTGTTCACCCACAGATGTTTAGCCCACCACTCCTGCCAATACTTCTTGGTTTCTTTGGCCATTTTCACCATGTCTGAGGCTTTAGGGGCATCGGGGCCATGTGCCAGCACCAGCTGACAAGCGGAGAGGGACCCCAGTCAACAGGAAGCGTCTGCCTCGAACCAGGAGGAGGATCTAACTCTGGGCAAAAAGGACCAGATTGACTACATCATGGAGACTATCTTTGAGGTGTTACACTTGTCACACAAGTCGCCAGAGCAAAAGGCTTAGGGAAAACCCTATAAACTTCAGATTATTTTTGCTTTGACATAATAGGCTGGAACGGAGTAAACCAGACAAATTTTAGTCTACTCCTAGGGCTTGGTACACTGGATACCCTTTGCCAGAGAGGGCAATTAATGGGTGGTTGCCTCTAATTATTGTCTTTTCAGGAAATTCTGTGACACTGCACAGTCAGCTTCCATTGAGAGGAATGGTAAGCCTATCCCCTTGGCAAAACAAAAGCCTTCCTCTAAGCCTTTACAGGCATCAAGAGGTCCCCTCACCCTGCCGGGTAGAAGAACGGATTTTGTTGGAGGTGGTTTCATCTGGTAACAAAATCAAATTCTGGACCAGAACGTCACACGGACTGGGGGTCCCTTTGCTTTACTCAGAAAGGCAGGACAGTACAACCAATTCTGGAAATCAAGTAATTTAACATGTTTGGGCAGGTTAAAAAGTTACACGTGGGATTCTTGAAGTCCATTGTGGAACAGTGGGACTTCCTATTGATGGTGTACATCAACAATGCTTACTTGCATGTGATGATTTTTTCCAGGTCATTAAAAGTACCTGTGTTTTGCAGTGGTCGTGTTTGCAAAGATACTGGTAGTGATCTATTGCAGCACTAGGGGATACATCACCTTGTATTTGGACAATCTCCTCATCCGGCCTCTATCTATGCAGGAAGTATTGAAGGATATGGAGATGGCTTTGGACACCCTGAAGAGGTTCAATTGGAATGCCAGTTACCACTTGTCTCGGATCGTTCCATCCAGGCCTTTCTTAGAATGACCCTGAACACAACAGAAGTGATGACCCCATTGCACTTGTTTGGGCTGATGATGTCCTCAGTGGAAACGGTTCCCCAATGTCCTGTCTGTCAGATTTGTGCAGGGTAATGGGCAGCCATTAGAACCAACATAAGTGCTATCTGACCATAAACATACTAGAATGAAGAGTGATTCTTGTGTCTCTGTGGGGTCTTCCAGTAAGGATACAGAGATATTGTAATGACGGTAGTGTGTCAGCCTTCGGTTATGTGCAGTGTTAGCTTTCCTCAACACAAAGCGTTTGGCATTTATGCCAAACATTTCATCAGACCAGAGCGCCACAAGCTTGCTGTGTCCCCTACATTACTTGACGCAAACGGCAAAACTGACTTTCTATGGCTTGCTTTCAAAAATGTCTTTATTCTTAATATACAGTACGTCCTGCTCCAGATAGATTACTTACACGTGGGTATTACTCCGCCAAATGGCGCTGGACTGCAGAGACATCGAAAACAGGCTCCTCCCGGCCCCTCAAATACCCAGGGACCTCCCACAAATCCCCAGAATTTCTCTGCAGTCTGGACTGCGAAGGATGAGAAATGTCTCTCGCAGGTGAGTGGGGCTATAAGCCTGCGGCCCTGTAGGACTATTCCCACCTGTTCCATTTGTGAAGCTGCGCTGGTCGGTTGAAGGCAGGTAGCACCGCTGTTAGGTGCTTAGGAGCGCTGCTCCACCGCAATCCCCCACCAAAGGGTAGGCGGTTCAGGCTTATGGTGAGCCTCTATGGGATGCCCCTCCCGCACTATTGCCCCTGCCTATCGCTGGGCCCTATTTCAGTGGCCGCTGTCCTCCCTCATTCTCCTTGTAGCCTTCGGGGGGAAAGGGGGGGAGGTGTGTAGATGTGTATGCTATGCATTCTGTGTTTTAAAACGTATAATTTATTCATTCTGCCTTGTGTCAGCCGCCGCGCTGGCTTGCCTTCCTTTTGATGTTTTTTAAAATTGCCGCTGCCGCGCTGGCTTGCCTTCCTTTTACTGTTTTTAAAATTGTCGCCGCCGCCGCCATTTCTGTACACTATGTTCCGCCCTTGGCGGCGGCGTTACCTCAGGCGCTGGTGCACCGTCATTGGCTGCTTGTCATGTCCTGGCTTCATGCTCTTCAGGGAGGTATACCGACGCCATCTTTAACCTGCTTGGTTGGCCCATGCGCGACGGACCCCTACCTACCGCGGTCCGTAAGTGCCCTCGCGGGCGGCTTTATTTTCTACCTTTTATTACTGTGTGCTTACGGTCTCCTCCTTTTATGTCTTTCAGGCAAGGCGAATCCTTTGGCTTCTCCCGGCCCTCTATTAGTTTATAACTTGTTAGGCCTTGTGTAATACTCCCACTTGCCTAGCGGGTTATTGGGGCATCTGGGGTTGCTGTATAGCGTTAATCCCTATCGGCCTATAGTGCCGCTATAATCGCCATATGGAGGCATCCCAGGATAATGTGACTGGGGCTCCTTTGGGACAAGCCCGGCTGTGTGTAGCGTGTGGGCAGCCTCATGCTGACGCTGACAAGGCGCGGGTCTGTGTACCCTGTGCTGAGCAGGTGCTTGCATTGCAATCTGGCCTGCCAGTGGCTGCACCTCGTTTCACTTCACCTACTCCCCCAAGCTTAAACCTCACTCCTACTGAGTTGCATACTAGTGGGGATTCTCAGCCTGATGTGTCTTCTAGACTGGCTAGTGTTGAGCAGTTAATAGCTAATACCTTGGCGTGTAAGACCCCTGATAAAAAGTGGCACTTAACGCCTAATGTCACTGTTTTCCCTATGGAAACTGAGAAGTTTTGGAATCTTTGTGGCTATACCCCGTCTGATTTAGGGGAGCTTTTTTTCTGACTCAGGCTCATCTGATGAGAGGCCAAGGGGTCATGACGATTCTGCTTCTGACCCCTGGGCCCCGGATGACACTGACAGATTACTGACCCAGATTTTTGAGGTCCTGTCCATCTCTCCCCCTGTTGCGGCTCCCAGGCAAAGGGGGGGAGCTTTTACATACAGCAAAATCACGTTTGGAATTTCCCGAGCAGGCACATTTCCATAACCTTGTGCTCAAGGAATGGGAGCGCCCCAGTAAACTTCCCGTGGTTCCTAAAAGTTGGGATAGGAAGTATCCCTTTCCTGCTGATGTGGTAAAGTGTTGGTCATCCCCTCCCGAGGTGGATGCCCCGGTCCTAGGGCTATCTAACACCTCTGTCATGCATTCCCCTGACTCTACTACCTTGCGGGATGCTGAGGACCGGCGCATTGACCAGCTGGCATCCCATGCCTTTGCATGTGCGGGGACGGCGCTGTGCCCGGTCTGTGCCTCTGCCATTACTTCTGTGGCCACTAGAACCCTTATCGGAAATATACTTGATAAGGCCCCTGATGATTTGCCTTGTGAGGTGTTCAGTGCACTCTCCAGTTGTGATGTTTTTGTAAATTTTGTCCTCTCTGCCATGGATGACACCATCAGAATGTGTGCCAGAACATCTGCCCTTGTAGTGGCTATACGCCGCTCGGTTTGGCTGCGCCAGTGGGCGGCTGACAACGCTGCCAAGAAGGCCCTCACTGGGTTTCCCTTGAAAGGACTGCGCCTGTTTGGGGACCGCCTGGACCTTTTTGCTAAGGGAGGCAGGTTACCCCAGCGCAGGCGGCAGTCTCGGCCCTTTCGGGGTCAGGGTTCTTTATCCTCCCCTTACCATGTTGCCAGACAGGGGAGGGGGGGTTTCCTTTCCTGGGGTCCGGGGAGATTTCTGGGGTAGGGGCAGAGGACATGGACGTCCTGGCCCCTCCTGGGGTCCCAAAGCAAAATCATCCCCCAAGCCCCCTCAGGCATGATGGGGTGCCCTCACACATTCGGGTGGGGGGACGGCTGCAGCACTTTGCTCACGTCTAGAGGCTTCATGTCTCAGACCGGTGGGTTCAGGAGGTAGTGTCCACCAGTTACAAGATAGTTTGCTGCCTGTCCCCCTCCAAGATTCATCAGATCCCGGATTCCTCAGGACCCTGTGTCAGCTCAGGAGCTAGTGCAAGGCCTCCTGGAGCTGGGGGTCATCTGCCAGGTCCCTTTAAGAGAAAAAGGCAAGGGCTTTTATTCCAAACTATTCACAGTACCCAAAAAGGATGGTTCTGTCAGGCCAATCCTGGACTTAGATTCTCAACAAGTTTGTCAGGGGCAGGCGCTTTCGCATGGAGACTCTGCGCTCTGCCATCAGTTCCCTGCGCCAAGGGGATTTCGTGACTTCTGTGGACATCAAAGATGCTTACCTTCATATTCCTGTGTTCCCAGGTCATCAAAGGTTCCTCAGGTTCGCTCTGATGGATCAACACTACCAATTTGTGGTCTTGCCCTTTGGCCTCACTTCAGCTCCCAGGGTGTTCACCAAGGTGCTGGCTGGCGTGATGTCTCTGCTCAGATGTCAGGTCGTTCGTGTGCTTCCCTATCTGGACCACATACTCATCACTTCCCAGTCTACATCAGGCAGAGTTGGATACTCAGCCGGTGGTGTCCACTCTGGAGTCATTTGGATGGGTGATCAACCACCCCAAGTCCTCACTGTCCCCTTCCTTGGTAACTCCATTCCTAGGAATGAATCTGGATACAGTTCAGGCAAGGATCTTCCTTCCTCAGCAGAAGGTGGACAGTCTGATTGCACAGGCCCAGTCCCCCCTAGCTTGTCCCCATCCCTCCATTAGGCAGGGGATGCAGCTGGTGGGCCTGATGGTGGCGTGCTTCGAAGCGGTCCCTTATGCTCAGTTCCACTTGAGGCCTCTGCAACTTCACCTATTGTCAGTATGGGACAAGGACCCAGGACAGGGTCTGTGTGCTCTCCCCTCTGGTCAAGAGGTCCCTCTGGTGGTGGATGGACTCAAGGAACCTGTTGGGGGGCAGATCCTTTCTTGCTCCTTCCTGGGAGACGGTCACCACAGATGCCAGTCTGTCAGGTTGGGGGGGTTTCTGGAAGTTCCTGCGGTTCCAGGGGAGGTGAGGCCCTCGGGAGGCCCACGCACCTATCAATGTCTTGGAGCTGCGAGCGATCAGGTTAGTTCTGGCTTGCTTGACTACTCATCTTCAGGGCCTGCCTGTTCAGGTGCGCTCAGACAACCAGACGGCAGTTGCCTACATCAATCATCAGGGAGGGACCCGGAGCAAGGGGGCCCTCCAGGAAGCGTCTCTGATCCTGACTTGGGCTGAGGCCACTGTCCCCTGCATTTCAGCTGTGTACCTTCCGGGGGGTGGAAAATCACCTGGCGCACTCTCTGAGCAGGGGGACCTCTCGCCAGGGAGAATGGTCCCTATGCAGCAGGGTGTTTCAATCTCTGTGTCACCGTTGGGGCCAACCAGATATGGATCTGTTTGCATCCCGCCACAATCACAAGCTTCCAGCTTTTGTCTCTCTGTCCAGGGATCCTCTGGCCCTGACCTCGGATGCGCTAGCAATGTCATGGAAGGTTCCTGTATGTCTTCCCCCCAATTCCCCTGCTGGGCAGGGATTGCTCTGGAAGGGGTGCCAGCAATTCTGGTGGCCCCCAGGTGGCCAAGAAGAGTGTGGTTCGCAGACGTGGTACAGCTGGCAGTAGATCAATACGCTCTGCCCTTGATGCCAGATCTGATCACTCAGGGCTCACTACGCCATCCCAATTTACAAACTCTGGCTTTGACGGCTTGGCTGCTGAAACTTCCATCTTGATGGAGAAGTGGCTGTCTTCCTCAGTTGTGGATACTTTGATTAAAGCTAGGAAGAAGTCTTCCTCTTCCATTTATTACAGGGTTTGGCATGCCTACATTGACTGGTGTGAGTCTAGGTCTCTTCCCTGTCGTGTGTACTCTATTCCCAGGATTCTGGAGTTCCTGCAGCATGGGTTGGAGATGGGGCTCCAACTCAGTACTCTGAAGGGTCAGGTTTCTGCCCTGGCTATTTTTTTCCAGAAGTCCTTTGCTCAGCACCCTCTGATCAGGAATTTTTTCCAGGGGGTCACTCATGTGCGCCCCCCACGTAAACCTATGGTGCCTGTTTGGGATTTGAACTTGGTTCTTTCAGCTTTGCAGGGTGCTCCCTTTGAACCTGTGCAGGATGCTGCCCTTGCCATTCTTACGCTCAAGATTGTCTTTCTGGTGGCTATCACTTCTGTCAGGCGTGTGTCTGAGTTGGCGGTGCTCTCCATTCAGCCCCCCTACTATGAGAGGCACCAGGACAAGGTGGTGTTTCGTTTCAAACCTGATTTTCGGCCTTTTATTTGAACCAGGATATTGTTCTTCCTTCTTGGCTCCTGCCAAGTCTACTATCAGCAAGTGGATTCGTCAGGCTGTGATTCAGGCCTACTCTGCTAAGGGGAAGAATCCTCCCTTCCGCCTTACTGCTCATTCCACTCGTGCTATTGGTGCCTCTTGGACTTTTCAGCACCAGGCTTCTGTTGAACAAGTTTGCAAGGCCGCTACTTGGTCTTCTGTTCATACCTTTTCAAAGTTTTACAAGGTTGATGTTAGGGCCTCAGCTGATGCTGCTTTTGGCCGAAAGGTTCTGCAGGCGACAGTGGTTTAAACTGCCTGCTGCTGATTTTTCTTGGGGATCCCACCCTACTTTATGGACACTGCTATTGGATGTCCCAACTGTAAGTATTAGATTTGGAGCAGGATGTACTGTATACTAAGAATAATACAATTCTGTGATTACTCACCTGTAGAATTGGTATTATGAGTATACAGTACGTCCTGCTCCAACCCACCCCTGGTTTGCATTTTCTTGGATCCCCTGTATGGTGATTGTTATCATTGTTATAGTTGATAGTTTGGATTGTTTCATTCTCCCGGCTTCTCCTTAACTGCTTTTCAATGCTGGGGATTTGTGGGAGGTCCCTGGGTATTTGAGGGGCCGTGAGGAGCCTATTTGCGATGTCTCTCCAGCGCCATCTGGAGGAGTATATCCCAACTGTGAGTGATAGATTTGGAGCAGGACGTACTGTATACTCATAATACCAATTCTACAGGTGAGTAATCACAGAATTGTATTTTTGCAGATCTCCACTTAGATGCACAGGTGAAGTAATTAGTGCAACAGCAGAGCTATAGAGGCAGTAATGTGGATATCCACAAACATGAGCTGTTGGCAGTCCTTGTAGGTAGGTTTGGGGAACACTGGAGTACAACACTGGAGTACAAGACTGATATTTTTCATGTGGATTGGTTCCTCCACCTGAGCTGTCGATTTCTGCAGCTCTTCCAATGTGCCCTGGGCCATTTGCTGCTTCTCTTATCAGTGATTTCCTCATTTGGGCTGTCCATTTAGGTAGGTAGACATGTCTTGGTAGGTTTATAACCTGCAATACACTTTTCCCTGAGCCTTCTGATGTGTTCCTTGGTTTTCGTGATACTGTTTGTTCTCTAATGTTCTCTAACAAACTTTTGAGGTCTTCACGGAACAGCTGTAGTTATGCTGAGAATAAATGACAGACAGGGTGGACTTTTCTAGGTGTCAAATTGTGGTTGGAAGCAGACCTTCCCTAACCTTTCTGCTATGTTATTTAGCAGATACAGCTTATTTCTCATTAGCGTTACATGGCTAAAATATCCACCATGCTTCTTGGAGTCTACCTTTTTATAGTGATTGAAACAATTCATACTTTCAAACACCACTCCTTCACCATCCTTTTCTCCCTTTATTTAATTTACAGAACACTTCTTCATTAACCTCTAGCCTATGATGTTTCAGAAGTTTTGTCCCTGTTTTTGCACTGCAGTTTCCAATCAAATTACAAAGTGTGGTATCCCAAATCAGGGCAAGGATCAAAACCTGGGATAGGGAAAATCCTGGGTTTTGTTCTGCTTTAAAACAAAGTGTCCATAAGCTCCTATGGATACCCCATCAACCCATAGTTGAGAATAAATAAGAATGCTGCGTCCTCCACATGCCTAGATGAAAAAACTTTTACGGTGAGTATTAAAACTTTTTTTTTTTATTTCCAACAGGTGGTTAACTCGAGAACAATATCTAATCCAGCAAAACTGAGGAGCATTGCACAGAAAATCCTGCTGCAAATAAACTGCAAGCTGGGAGGAGAGCTTTGGGGAGTTGACATCCCATTGGTAAGTGACATATGGTGTTTGAGCAGTGGCTTTAGTAAAATACTTCTATCTTTGCATATGATTGTATCTCAAAAGAGTAATGTTCCAGACATTACCTTTTATTTACAGAATAAGCAGTTGCATAGATTTATAAGAATCATACTCATTTGCTATTTTCTTTAATGCATGGCACGGCCCGCTTCGGTATTCATAACAGATGGGTTATTCCGCCCCTAGGTGGCGCAGAAAGCTGTGGCACCTCCCGGCTCCTTATAAAAACGGGATTAACCAACAAGTTCTCAGAGTTTCCTCTGCAGTGACACTGCGAAGTTAGAAGATGGCTCTCTCTCTTGCGCAGGTGAGCGGGGCAACTAAGCCTGCGACCCTGCATGTCTATTTCTATCCGTTTCTGGACCCTCACTGCCTCCCACTGACAGATCAGGTGAAGGTAGAAGAGCACTAGGGTCAAGTGCTCCAGGAGCGCTGCTCCAAGCCGCAGACCCATAGGCTTTATAGTGAGCCTAATAGGGATGTGGTGTTTCTGTCCAGGCTTCTGATGGGGTGAGTTGCTCGGTGACTGTGTCCCCTTATTTTCACTTTTGGGGTCCCCCCCCCCGGCCATGGCTGCTCGCCGCTGCCTTCTCGTCTCTTTCTCCCCCCCCCCCCTTTGACTTTGTTCGGGGGGCGGGTGGTGGTGACGAGCTGTGATTTCAGTGTTTTTTTTTTTGTGTATTTTGTGGTGTTTTTAGCGGACGCGCCGCTTTGTACTGTTTTCCGCGGCTGTGGGCGCTATATCCTGAGGTGATTTTGCTTAGTCATGGCGCCAGCCGGGTCACGTGAGCGCCGTTTTTCACGCTCTTCGGGGCCTGGGGATGACGCGCATTGCATCGTCCCCCTGCGGCCCGCCCCTCGAGGTACCTCTGCCGGCGTTTTTTTGGACGAGCTGCGACGAGCCGTCCCCTTCCTGGCTGCAGCGCTGCTTCCTCCGGTGTCTCGACTTCCTGTGATCTGTGCCTGAGCGACCCTACGGTGTCTTTGGTCCGTGAGTCCCCCTTGGGGGGGGGGGGGTTTATTGCATGGGGTGTATTTGTTGCCGGATGCTCATGTGTCTTTTTACTTATGTCTTTTAGGCGGGATACCTTGGGTTGTGGTTTCTCCCGGCTCCACTCTTTCCTCCCCCTTATCTTCCCCTTCACTACTTCTGGGGGCATCCCATGGGAGGGCATCCCGGGTGGCTTCTGTCTTTTACCCACTTCTGTCTTTTACCCACCACTGGCCTATTGTGCCTGTATTACTCACCATATGGAGGCTTCTGGGGATGGCGTGCTTGGGGGCCCTTCGGGGCAAGCCCAGCTGTGTTCCATGTGTGGGGTATCTCCTGTTAGTAACAGTGTCACGGTGTGCGTGCCGTGCGCTGAAAGTGTCCTTGCGCTCCAAGCTGGTTTGCCTCCTTCGCTTCCCAGCTCTGCACATCCCTCGGCTTCACTTACTCCCCCACTCCTGCAATTGGGTCCCAATGAGGGGGACATTAGCAGGGAGTCACGCTCTGATCTGGCTTTGCGGGTGGCCAACATTGAGAAGCAGCTTGCCAGGTCTGTTCCTAGGAAGGCCTCTGGCAAGAAGCGACACCTGGATCCCAGATCCTCTTCCTGAGATGTATGCGGGGAGATGTATGTCACCCCCTTGAGATGGGAGAGTTTTCCCAGGATTCTGACTCCTCTGGTAACCAGCAGGAGGGTTGCGATAGTGACTCTGGTTCGGCGTCCGGAGAGGAATCATGGTACCCTGAGGACACTGATAATATGCTGTCACATAGCTGCCCCTGAGGTAGCTAAGAGAAAGCAGGGGGAGCTTTTTCGCCCTGGTAAACAGCGTCTAGAGTTCCCTGAGTAGGAACATTTCACCACCTTGGTACTTAAAGAATTTAAACGTCCTAACAGGCTGTCTGCTGTGCCCAAGGGTCTGGATAAAAGGTATCCCTTTCCTGCTGATCTTGTTAAGAGGTGGTCTTTTCCCCCTGAAGTGTATGCTCCCATACTAGGCTTGTCCAATACTTCGGTTGTGCCTGACACTACCACTCTGAGGGACAGTGAGGACAGGCGCATGGATCAGTTGGCCTGCCATGCTTTTACTTGTGTGGGGGCTGGATTGTGCCCGGCCTGTGCTGCCGCTATCACGGCTATTGCCCTTAAGAAGCTGCTCAAGCATCTTCTTGATGGCACTACTGCTGGTAGTGGAGGGGAGGAACATAGGACTCTCTTACTTTGTTCTGATTTTGTTACATTTATCTTTACTGCTATGGATGATGTTGTGCGGCTGAGCGGTAGGGCCTCCGCCCTTTTGGTGGCTATGCGCCGCTCTGTCTGGTTGCGCCAATGGGCAGCTCACGCTGCTCTCACTGGTCTCCCCTTTGCAGGGCTGCGGCTTTTTGGGGAGCGCCAAGGATGGCAGGCTGCCTCAGTGTAGGAGGCAGTCTCGGCCCTTTCAGGGGTCCTCCGTCCCCCTCCCTTCCTTTCGTACTCCCAGAGGAGGTTGTGGCTCCCTCTTCTCTAGTGGCCTCAGAGATTCTTGGGGCCGTGGCAGATCCCGTGGTCATCCCGTTTTTTCCTGGAGTGCTAAGCCCAAACCCTCTCTCAAGCCCCCTCAGGCTTGAAGGGGGGATGGCCGTGGCTTTTTACTCATCTCTGGAGGCTTCACGTCTCAGACCGGTGGATTCAGGAGCTAGTATCCTCTGGTTGCATGATAGAGTTTGTAGCCTTGCTGCCTCCAGGATTCATCAGACCCCGGATGTCTTTGAACCCCCTGTCTGCTCAAGGGGTGTTTCTGGTGGTTCCTTGACTGTTAGAGTCAGGAGTCTTTTCATAAGTCCCCCAACAGGAAGGCTTTCTGAGGCCCATTCTGGCCCTGAAGGGCCTCAACAAAATTGTCTGATTCCAACTTTTTTCTTTTTTTTTTTTTTGCTTAAAGACGTTATGCTGCTATCAGTACCCTTCGCCTGGGGCGACTTCATGGCCACTGTGGGCATCAAGGATGCTTATTGTCCTGTGCCTATCTTTCCAGGTCATCAGAGATTTCTAGGTTCGTGCTGGAGAATCAGCATTATCAGTTAGTGGTTCTACCCTTTGGTGGAACCTTGGCTGTTCACCAAGGTAGTGGTAGGGGTGATGGCTCTGTTAAGGAACCAGGGCATCCGCCTCATTCCTGACCTGGACGTCATCCTGATTGGGGCCAAGTCCTTTCCTCAGGTCGTGCAGGTCACTCAGACGGTGACCTCCGCTCTAGAATTCCTTGGCTTCTCTGTTCCCGTCATCGGTGAGGTCTTTTCTGGATATGACCCTGGATATCTTAGGTCAAGTGTTCCTTCCTCAGTAGAAGGTGAAGGGTCTTCAGATGCAGGCTTGGGCTCTGCTACCGTGCTACCGTGTCCTCATCCCTACATCTGTCAGGGGATGCAGTTGGTGGGCCTGATGGTGTCCTGCTTTGGGTAGTCCCCTTTGCATGTTTCACATGAGACATCTTCAGTCGAACCTCTTGTCAGTTTGGGATTGGGGCCCTGAATGCTTGGATCAGGAGTTGATCTGTCTCCTCTGGCCAGACGGTCCTTCTTGTGGAGGCTGAACTCCAGGAACCTTCTGGGGGACAGGTCCTTCCTGCCCCTGTGCTGGGAAACCTTCGCCACAGGGGCCAGTCTGACCGGTTGGGGGGACTTCTGGAGATTCCTGAGGTTCCAGGGAAGGTGGGGAACATGAGGACCATGCTTCCCTCAACGTCCTGGAACTGTTTGCGATCGGGCTGGTTCTTCTTACCGGACCACTCACCTTCAGGGTTGGACTGTTAAGATCCACTCAGACAACCATATGGCGGTTGTCTACATAATCCATCAGGGAGGTACTTGGGGCAAGTGAGCCTTCCAGGGAGTGTCCCTGATTCTGTCTTGGGCGGAACAGCATGTTCCCTGCATCTCAGCGGTTTACATTCCGGGGTCGGAGAACCAGGTGGCGGACTCCCTGCATAGGGGGTTGCCTCGTCTGAGGGAATGGTCCCTCAACAACCAGGTGCTTCTCTCCCTGTTTCACCGCTGGGGTCATCCGGACGTGGACCTGTTTGGGTCCCGCCACAATCACAAACTTTTAGATTTTGTCTCTGTTTCAGGACCATCCTGTATTTGCTATGGGTGCCTTGGCATTCCCTTGGACGGAGTTCGGCTTCTCTTTGAGTTCACACGGTTTCCTCTTCTGGGAGTGTTATATGCAACATAGCCCAGGAGCGGGTACCAGCCATCCTGGTGGCCCCTTCTTGGCTGTTGAGACCTCCATCTTGGTGATAAAGGGGTTGCCTGCTTCTGTTGTTGATTCCATGATTAGACCTAGGAAGATGTCCTTGTACTTCGTCTATTACAGGGTCTGGCATGTTTACATTGCCCGTTAGGACTCTAAGTCTCTTCCCTTTAGGGTGTTTTGCTATTCCCAGGACTCTGAAATTGTTTCAACTTGGTTGGATTTGGACCTTCAACTTAGTACACTCAAAGGCCATGTTTCTGCTCTGGCAATTTTCTTCCATTGTGCTTTTGCCACTTACTGGCTGGTTCAGGTTTTTTACAGGGTGTTTCTCACCTGCGTCCACACCGTAATCCTTGCTACCAGTCTGTGATCTAAATCTGGTGTTGTCTGCTATGCAGGGGCCTCCCTTTGATTCTATCCGGGAGGCTGCCTTGCCCGGTTTGACTCTTAAGGTAGCCTTTTTTGTTGGCTATCACTTCTGTAAGGCGAGTTCTCAGCTAGCGGCGCTTTCCATCAAACCTCCTTATTTTGAGTGGCATCAGGATAGGGCGGTGTTTAGGCTTAAGCCAGATTTCCGACCTAAGGCTGCGTCTGCTCTTCATCTTTATCAGGACATTGTCTTGCCTTCATTGTGTCCCAATCCTACTAATTCCTAGGAGCGAACTCTACATTCTCTGGATGTGGTCTGGGCTCTGAAGTTCTATTTGATTGCTACTAAGACTTTTAGGAAGTCTGATGTTCTCTTTTGAGCCTAGGAAAGGTTTTTGCCTCCTGCTGTATCAGCAAGTGGATCTGTCAGGAGGTGGTTTAAAACTGTTCTGCTAAGGGGAAGAATCCTCACTTTAGGGTGACTGCTCATTCCATTCGGGCTATTGGTGCCTCTTAGGTTTTTCAGCACCTAGCTTCTGTTGAACAAGTTTGTAAGGCTGCTATTTGGTCTTCTGTTCATACTTTTCTAAGTTCTACAAGTTGATGTTTAGGTCTTAACAGATGCTGTTTTTTGGCCGCAAGGTACTTCAGGCGGTAGTGATTTGAACTACTGGCCTTTACTCTTTGGAGATGCCACCCTACTTTTGGACACTGCTTTTGAATGTCCCATCTGTTATGAATACCGAAGCGGGCCGTGCCATGCATTAAAGAAAAAAGCAGTTCTGTGAGTACTCACTTGTAGAATTGTTTTTGTTCTTGCATGGCACGGCCCGCTTCGCCCCACCCTTGTTATCGTTGTTCTTGGTTGCCTCTTTATGATGATTGTTCCACGTTAAATTGGGGTTTTTTACCTTTTCTACATTCTTACCTTTATTCTCTCCCGGCTTCTTCTCGTCTACGCTGGGAACTTTTTGGTTAATCCTGTTTTTATAGGGAGCCGGGAGGTGCCACAGCTTTCTGCAGTGCTACTGCGCCACCTAGTGGCGGAATAACCCATCTGTTATGAATACCGAAGAAGAACAAAAACAATTCTACAGGTGAGAACTCACAGAATTGCTTTTTTTCCACCTACCAGGAAGTTTATAAATCATATAAATAAAGTAGGGCTGGTTAATGTGGTCCAATACAGCAAAGGGGGGGGGGTATCCTGATTGATTGTGCCCACCATTGCAGCATCCAGTATCATATGATAAGACAACTCCTTGTCACTGCTTACAACATGAAAGTGGAGTAGCTCTGTCCAACCTTTTTGTAAGCCCAGCTAAAGCGTTCCTGATGGCATCTCCACATTTAGTCCAGTTTTACATGGAGAAGCGGGAAACCGATGACTCCTTTTGCCCATTGTTCCTTGGAGGTCTGCCTTATTAGATTTATGGCTCAGTTGGACCTAAAAGAAACCTGAAAAATCCTATAACTGGAAGTAGAGCTTCTCTTGTACTACATGGCAGAATTTGAAAAGCTGAAAGTGACCAAGGCTAAATTTGGGATGGCCCCGTTTTGTGAAACCCTTGCAGTTCACCACAAAAACTCACCTTCTCTCCCACGGTGCATCCATCCAAGCAGCGCCATATGAAATATATATAAATGCTTGCGTATGACCCTGTTTAAACACAGAGCCCAGAATAAGCAAGCTGTTCGCTCCTGCATTTTTAGACACCAGGGCCGACTGTGTGGGTGGTTGGTCCACTTTAAGGTGGTCCACAGGGATCTTCAGAATCGGGGGACCTGAGGGCCCAAGAGGAATATGGTAAGTTTTATGGTAAATCAGCCCTACAAGATTCACATCTCCAAGAGATGTAGATTCAACTACCATACTCTTGGCACCATGGAGGATCCCGAGTGATGCAGTGGACAAAATTTGCTACAGTAATAGGGCTATGGTCTGGATAAGTATTGGAAGACCTGGTGGTAGAAGCTGAGGGGCCACTGTGGCTTGCTGTGCTCTGTCAAGCTGAGAGCACCAAGGGAGAGAGTGGCAGTTAGACCACTTTTTTGCATAGTCCTGGGGGAGTGAAATTGAAAGGAGGGGCAAACTCTGAAGGCCGGTTAAGTACATAAATCTCATTTGGTAATTATGTTCATTATTCCCCCTCTTCATATGTCAGTGTGTAAGAACCATTTAAACTGTTGTCTCACATCTTTACTTAGTAAAGATGTGCCACACACCCCGCTTCCCCTTTAATTCTTACGATCGGGTTACTCCACCAGCAGGTGGCGACGTTGCAGGGAGAAGTCTTGAAAACGAGCCCCTTCCGGCCTATATATACCTGGGACCTCCCACTTAACACCAGTTTTTTCTCTCTGCATGAAGCGACAAGACAGAAGAATGAAGTCTCCTGCTTGCAGGTAGCCGGGGTCAAACCCGGCATCCCCTTTTGGTCTATTTCTGCCCAGTTCTTTTGTGTTGTTTATGCCTAGTTAAACGGAAGCCTCCCAGCCTAGGCTGCTGGCTGGGCAAAGGTAGATGGCACTTTAGGTGCCTAGGAGCTTATCTCCTCCGCTCGACCCCACTTGTGGGGCAATGCGGCTATCCGGCATGGTGATCCGGATTTGGGATGCCCCTGTCCCGAGGTTCCCTTTAGGTCACCTTCTCCCTTTGCTAAATGGGGGGGGGGGGGGTGCGTGGTGCATGAGGTGCTTTACTTAATGTTATTTGTGGAAGTGCCTTGGCAGGTGTCAGCGCTGCGGTGGCGGCGCGTGGCTTGGGCTGCTGGGGCCTTTATTTGTGTTTGCACTTTTAAATCTCCCTCTATTTTTGATTGCGGTCTCGCCATTGGGCGAGCCGCGTCACTGGGGGGCGGGGCTGCACTTTCTGTGGCCTCGCTCGGTGATCAAGGGGGCGCCCTTCACTTCCCCGGTCTCATTAGAGACAAGTGTGCTGCAGCCGGTGGGGGAAGAGGACGCGTCCTGTGCGGCTGAAGCTTTAGAGGTAAACAGCCCCACCATTGCGCACGTGTTTGCCTTGTTGGTTATGTATGAATGTGGTGCATTCTGGCTGGGGGACTGACTGTGGTCTCTTTTCCCCCACAGATTCTGGGATCCCCTCATTGCAGTGGCTCTCCCAGTCTGTTATACCTGGCTAGTCTCAGTCTCTAAATTGGGATTTTCCTAGGCTTAAAAAAAAAAAAAATCCTCCCACTTCCGGGACTTTAATTACAAAGGGGCATCCTGGGTTGCTTAATGCGTAAAACCCTGGGTTGTTGCGAATACCACAAATTCACCATATGGAGGCTTCCAACGTTACCGGAAATGGCTCTTCGGGGCTATCCAGGCTGTGTGGGGGTTGTGGGGTTCCACTCCCAGGCGATGATGTCATATTATGCGTTCCATGTGCAAGGCAGAACATCGCGCGCCAGTCCGTTGCTCCGGCTTCTGGCTCCTCGCAACTTACGTCATCTCCTATCCCCCCCAACCTAGTCCGGACCCCGTGTGACATTGTCAAAAATGGGGAATCGCATTCCGGGGTGCATGCACAGTTGGCCAACCTCGAGAAAATAATCTCCGCTTCAGTGGCTCAGAAGGCTACGGCAAAGCGGAAGCACCTTTCTCCGGCAGTGCCTGCTTCGGAGGGTGAGGTACCTGAATTTTTGGATTGGTCCGATTGTCCCCCTGATGAGGAGGGGGAACTCCTTGAGGAGTCGGACGAGCCTGCAGACCAGCTATTGTTTGACACTGCTTGTGATCAGGCTGTGGGGGTGTCCCTTGACACTCCTTCCATTTTGGCTCAAATGTTTAAAGTTTTGGCCTTGGATCCGCCTGCGGTGGTCCCTCTGCCAAAGGGTGAGTTGTTTGACGTACCCCAGCCGCGTTTGGTGTTTCCCAGGCAACAGCACTTTGAGAGGGTTGTCCTTAAGGAATGGGAACAACCCACGCGCCTGGCTGGAACTCCTCCTAATTGAGATAAGCGTTATCCCTTTCCGGAGGACTTGGTGAAGCTTTGGTCAGTACCCCCTGACGTCGATACCCCAGTGTTAGGGTTGACTGGCTCGGCTGCGCTGCACCTTTCTGGAACCACTACCATTAAGGATGGTGAGGATCGTCGGGTTGATCAATTGGCTCGCCATGGTTTTATCAGTGCCGGGTCGACACTACGGCCAATTTGTGCTTCGGCGCTTCTTCTGCTGGCAGTTAGATCCATTATTAGGGATCTGCTCGCAGATCTTGATCCCGCTTGTGATATGTTTAGTTCTCTCAAGCAGTGTGAGTCGTTTGTTTCTTTTGTCCTGACTGCTCAGGACGATGCTCTTGCGACGAGTAGCAGGTCAGCGGCATTGCTGGTGGCTATTCGTCGGTCTATATGGCTGCGCCAGTGGACGGCGGACCTTAACTCTAAAAGGGCGCTTACAGCGCTACCCTTCTTAGGTTTACGCCTTTTTGGCGAGAAATTGGATGCTGTTACCAAGGATGGTAAGTTGCCTCAATTCAAGAAGCCTCGTCGCTCCTTTCGGGGTGCGAGTTCCTTTAGTCCCTCCTTTTGAGGAGCCAGAGCGGGCAGAGGGGCTTCCCTTCCCGTTACCGGGGCTGTAGGTTGGTCCAGGGGAAGAGGTCGTGGCCGTCCCGGTCAGTCCTGGGGCGCCAAGCCCAAACCTACTGCTAAGCCCGCTCAGCAATGAGGGGCTGCCCTCACCCGTGCGGGTGGGGGGACGATTGCGACACTTCTCCCTGGTTTAAGGCCGGGAGTTTCTGGACACATAGATCTGGGAGGTGGTGTCGCCCGGTTACAAACCGGAGTTCGAGTCTCGCCCTCCTTCACGGTTTTTCCTGGAAATGGCGGTCATCCGGCCGGTGCCGCGCTTAGAGGTGGGCCTCGGTTTTTACTCCATTCTCTTCGCAGTCCCCAAGAAGGATGGGTCGGCTTGCCCCGTCCTGCATCTGAAGTTTTTCAAACATCCCAAGTCCTCCCTTGCTCCGGCCAGGGTGGTGTCCTTTCTGGGAATGCGGTCGGATTCCGGTCAACACAGGGTGTTGCTCACTCAGTCCAAAATTTGTCTGATTCAGGAGTTGGCTTGGGTCCTTCTTTCCAATCCTCGGCCGTCTGTTCTGGAGCTGAGAGCCTTCCGTCTGGTTCTTGCTCTTTTGTCCCATCATGGTCTGGGCCTTCTGGTTCAGCTTCGCTCGGACAATCAAACAACGGTTGCTTACATCAATCATCAGGGAGGGACTTGCAGTCTGGGTGCCCTCAGAGTGGTGTCCCTGATCCTGACCTGGGCGAAGGCACATGTTCCTTGTCTCTCGGCAGTCTGCAGTCCGCTCCGGTGGGGGACACCGGAGGTGGTCCTGTTTCCCTTTCGTCACAATTGCAGGCTCCCGATCTTTGTGTCGCCCTCCCAGGATCCTCTGGCGGTGGAAGCCATATCCCTGAGCTGGGGGGACCTGGGGTTTCTGTACCTGTTTCCTCCGATACCCATGCTAGGCTGGGTGGTACGGAAGCTGGTCCTGGAAAGGGTGTCCGCCATTCTCGTGGCCCCAAGATGGCCAAGACGAGTATGGTGCGCAGACATCGTTTGGCTGACAGTGAATCAGCTCATTCTGCCTCTTCGGCCCGATCTGCTCTCTCAGGGTCGGCTGTATTACCCCAATTTACCAACGCTGGTTTTGACGGCTTGGCTGCTGAGACCTCCATCTTGGGTCTTTCTGACTCGGTTATTAAGACTCTGATCGGTGCCCGAAAGAGGTCTTCTTCTATCACCTACTATAGGACTTGGAAAGCCTATATCGCTTGGTGTGAGGTTAGATCTTTTCCTTGTAGGGTCTTTTCGGTCTCCAGGATTCTGGAGTTTTTACAATCAGGGCTGGACTCTGGTCTTCAGCTGAGTACTTTGAAAGGGCAGGTTTCTGCCTTATCTATCTTTTTTCAGAAGCGTTTTGCGCTTCTTCCTTTAGTTAAAACTTTTTTCCAGGGGGTTACGCATGTGCGGCCTCCCAGGAAACCATTACTCCCTGTTTGGGACTTGAATTTGGTTCTTTCTGCTCTTCAGGCTCCTCCCTTTGAGCCTTTGCAAGTTATTGCTTTGTCTACCCTGACTCAGAAGATTGTCTTCTTGGTAGCTATCACTTCGGTTCGGCGTGTCTCGGAGTTGGCGGCCTTGTCCATTCAGGCGCCCTACTTTGAGAGGCATCAGGACAAAGTGGTCTTTCGGTTCAAACCAGACTTTCTTCCTAAGGTTGTTTCTGCTTTTCATTTGAATCAGGATATTGTTCTTCCCTCCCTGTGTCCTAAGCCTAAGAATGACAAGGAGAGGGTTTTTGCATTGTTTGGATGTAGTACGCTGTGTTAAGTACTATTTGATTATTACTTCTCCTTTTCGTAAAACTGATGCCTTTTTTGTTGTGCCCTGTGGGCCTAGGAAGGGTTTGGCGCCGGCCAAATCTTCCATTAGCAAATGGATACGTCAGGCCGTTATTGCGGCCTATTCTGCTTAGGGGAAAGTTCCCCCTTTTCGTATCACTGCTCATTCTACTCGCGCCGTTGGAGCGTCTTGGGCTTTTCAGCACCAAGCTTCTGTTGAACAAGTTTGTAAGGCCGCTACTTGGTCTTCTGTTCATACTTTTTCTAAGTTTTACAAGGTTGATGTGCGGGCCTCAGCGGATGCTGTGTTTGGCCGCAAAGTTCTGCAGACTGCAGTCATTTAAGTTATGCTTCACTTTGCCTTCGGATACCCATCCCTTGTGGACACTGCTTTTGGATGTCCCGATCGTAAGAATTAAAGGGGAAGCGGGGTGTGTGGCACACTGAGAATAATACCATTTTGTGAGTACTCACCTGAAAAATGAATATTGTCAGTGTGCCACACACCCCGCTTCACCCGCCCTTTTTGGTATCCTGGATCCTTTATATGGTGAAGCTTTTCTTTATTTTGAGGTTACCGTTGGATTTCCTGGTACCTTGTCTTTCTGCTTTTTAAATCACTGGTGTTAAGTGGGAGGTCCCAGGTATATATAGGCCGGAAGGGACTCGTTTTCAAGACTTCTCCCTGCAACGTCGCCACCTGCTGGTGGAGTAACCCGATCGTAAGAATTAAAGGGGAAGTGGGGTGTGTGGCACATTGACAATATCCATTTTTCAGGTGAGTACTCACAAAATGGTATTTTTGACGATATACAGCAATCACCCTCCCATGGATTTCTTTAGGCTTTCCTTCTTTCGTAAGGAATTTAATCACGGATCGAAGCTTCAAATCCCTCCTCATATTATTTGTAGGACTGCACTTACCATACAGTCACTTCCAGTTCTTTTATCAGACTTAAAGTGGACCAACAGTCCACTAACACAACAGTGTTCATATGCCTCCCTCCCCAGGGCAAATTAGATTGCTGCACATAAAAATTAATTTACCTTTTTCTAACCCTTGCTGTGGTAAATGTTAAAAACAAAATGGCGGATCATGCATTTGCAGGCCACCTGCAAACAGGAAGTACTCCTGGGCTTCCTGTTACTGCGCATTGTCGGTTAAATTCAGGCAGCAGCATGGCTGTGATGCTGGGAGAGGAAGCTCCAAAATGTCTGTTACCTTTCTTTTCCAACTGTGCCAGGCTGTTGGTCCGGTTTAACTGCTACTGTGTGTGTTGTATGGCCAGACATGTCTCAACCTACACAGAAAAGCTAAGCTCTCTAACACTGACAGAACGAACTTGATGATCTCTCTTAAATCATAAAACTATTGTGTTTGATTTCCTCTATAGTGTTTTCCCTTTGACTGCAACCCAAGGGGTGTAGGTCCCTATGGATGTCTGTTCTGCCATCAATGGTGAAAAACACCCTATTCTGTAGGCTGAAATCCAATTAGCTTTCAGTTTGTTACTTCCTCATACAGCATCTTGGCAATGCACCTTACAGCCTTGAAAAAGAGCCCACGAGGCGTGGGCTTACCGTGGGGATCCATCTTAGCCTGTACCACAGTAAGAGTCATGGTTTATTGATTGATTTTTTGTGTAATTCATTGTTTCACACTTTGCACCCTTACTTTTGCTGGGACGGTTTGCCTGTTAGGGGTCCTGCTAATTAGTATTGATGTATTTTGACTACAGCACTTAGCACTTTATTAGATAAGTTAGGATAGTAGATATTCACTTTTTATACTAGTGTATTATAGTTTGGCTTGATGGCTCCCCCATGTGGTTAATTTACGGTATGGCACCATGATTTGCTGTTGTTTTTAACATGCTTTTAATGTGATTTTTTGACAATAAAGATTGTACATGTAAATTAATACTTTTGTGGAGTGCAAAGTGTCAGTCCCGTGGGACCCGTGTGGGGAGTATTTGGAGGGCTTCCCAATAGCTTACATAGTCCCCTTTAATTCTTACGATCGGGTTACTCCACCAGCAGGTGGCGACGTTGCAGAGAGAAGTCTTGAAAACGAGCCCCTTCCGGCCTATATATACCTGGGACCTCCCACTTAACACCCAGTGTTTTCTCTCTGCATGAGGCGACAAGACAGAAGAAAGAAGTCTCCTGCTTGCAGGTAGCCGGGGTCAAACCCGGCATCCCCTTTTGGTCTATTTCTGCCCAGTCTTTTGTGTTGTTTTATGCCTAGTTAAACGGAAGCCTCCCAGCCTAGGCTGCTGGCTGGGCAAAGGTAGATGGCACTTTAGGTGCCTAGGAGCTTATCTCCTCCGCTCGACCCCACGCGTGGGGCAATGCAGCTATCCGGCATGGTGATCCGGATTTGGGATGCCCCTGTCCTGATCCCCTTGGCCACCTTCTCCCGCTTGGTCCCTTCTCCCTTCGCTTGGGGGGGGTGCTTGTTTGCATGAGGTGCTTTACTTGTGTGTGTTTATGTATGGGAAGTGCTTTGGCAGGGTCAGCGCCGCAGTGGCGGCACGTGGCCTGGCCTGCTGGGGCCTTTTCTTTTGTTCACTTTTAAATGTCCCCCCTTTTTGCTTGCGGTCTCGCCATTGGGCGAGCCGCGTCTCTGGAGGGGCGGGGCCGCGCTCTCTGCGGCCTCGCTCGGTGATCAGGGGGCGTGGCCGGGGCGCGCTGTGTCCGGGCCCGCCTCACTTCCTCTGTCTCATCAGAGACAGGTGTGCTGGAGCCGGTGGGGGAAGAGGTCCAGTGCGGCTTTAGCTGTAAAGGTAAACGGTCCCCACCATCGCGCACGTGGGGCCGTCCTTGTACTTTGTATTAGCCTGCCATGCCTAGCGTTGCCTGAGGGCACTTTGCTCTTTGTGTATGGGTTTAAATGTCTGTATATAGGTATGTATGTATGTATATATAGATATATATATATATATTTATGTATATATATATATGTGTATATATATAATACATACATGTATATACTTTTATTATTTATGGATGCACTCTCTGGCTTTTGTTAGCCTTAAATAGCATGTGTCATGTATATTTTTTATTCATGATGTTTAAGCTGTTCATATATGTTTTGCCTTGTTTGGTTATGTATGAATGTGGTGCATACTGGTTGGGGGACTGACTGTGGTCTCATTTCCCCCACAGATTCTGGGATCCCCTCACTGCAGTGGCTCTCCCGGTCTGTTATACCTGGCTAGTCTTAGTCTCTAAATTGGGATTTTCCTAGGCTTAACAAATCCTCCCACTTCCGGGACTTTAATTACAAAGGGGCATCCCGGGTTGCTTAATGCGTAAAACCCTGGGTTGTTGCGAATACCATAATTTCACCATATGGAGGCTTCCGACGTTACCAGAAATGGCTCTTCAGGGCTATCCAGGCTGTGTGGGGATTGTGGGGCTCCGCTCCCAGGCGATGATGTCATATTATGAGTTCCATGTGCAAGGCAGAACATTGCGCGCCAGTCCGTTGCTCCGGCTTCTGGCTCCTCGCAACTTCCGTCATCCCCTACCCCACCTCCCTTGTTCCGGACCCCGTGTGACATTGTCAAGAGTGCGGATTCGCATTCCGAGGTGCATGCGCGGTTGGCCAACCTCGAGAAGATAATTACCGCTACGGTGGGTCAGAAGGCTACGGCAAAGCGGAAGCACCTTTCTCCGGCAGTGCCTGCTTCGGAGGGTGAGGTACCTGAATTTTTGGATTGGTCCGATTGTCCCCCTGATGAGGAGGGGGAATTCCTTGAGGAGTCGGATGAGCCTGCAGACCAGCTATTGTTTGACACTGCTTGTGATCAGGCTGTGGGGGTGTCCCTTGACACTCCTTCCATTTTGGCTCAAATGTTTAAAGTTTTGGCCTTGGGTCCGCCTGCGGTGGTCCCTCTGCCAAAGGGTGAGTTGTTTGACGTGCCCCAGCCGCGTTTGGTGTTTCCCAGGCAACAGCACTTTGAGAGGGTTGTCCTTAAGGAATGGGAACAACCCACGCGCCTGGCTGGAACTCCTCCTAATTTGGATAAGCGTTATCCCTTTCCGGAGGACTTGGTGAAGCTTTGGTCAGTGCCCCCTGACATCGATACCCCTGTGTTAGGGCTGACTGGCTCGGCTGCGTTGCACTCTTCTGACACCACTACCATTAAAGATGGTGAGGATCGTCGGATTGATCAATTGGGTCGCCATGGTTTTATCAGTGCCGGGTCGACACTACAGCCAATTTGTGCTTCGGCGCTTCTTCTGTTGGCAGTTAGGGCCATTATTAGGGATCTGTACGCAGGTCTTGATCCCGCTTGTGATGTGTTTAGTTCTCTCAAGCAGTGTGAGTCGTTTGTTTCCTTTGTCCTGATCGCTCAGGACGATGCTCTTGCGACGAGTAGCAGGACAGCGGCACTGCTGGTTGCTATTCGTCGGTCAATATGGCTGCGCCAGTGGACGGCGGACCTTAACTCTAAGAGGGCGCTTACAGCGCTACCTTTTTTAGGTTTGCGCCTTTTTGGCGAGAAATTGGATGCAGTTGCCAAGGATGGTAAGTTGCCTCAACTCAAGAGGCCTCGTCGCTCCTTTCGGGGTGCGAGTTCCTTTAGTCCCTCCTTTCGAGGAGCCAGAGCGGGCAGAGGGGCTTCCCTTCCCGTTACCGGGGGTGTAGGTTGGTCCCGGGGAAGGGGTCGTGGCCGTCCCGGTCAGTCCTGGGGCGCCAAGCCCAAACCTACTGGTAAGCCCGCTCAGCAATGAGGGGCTGCCCTCACCCGTGCGGGTGGGGGGACGATTGCGACACCTCCCTGATTTGGGACCGGGAGATTCCGGACACACAGATCCGGGAGGTGGTGTCGTCCGGTTACAAACCAGAGTTCGAGTCTCGCCCTCCTTCACGTTTTTTCCTGGAAATGGCGGTCATCCGGCCGGTGCCGCGCTTAGAGGTGGGCCTCGGTTTTTCACTCCAATCTTTTCACAGTCCCCAAGAAGGACGGGTCGGCTCGCCCCGTCCTGCATCTGAAGTTTTTCAACCTTCCCAAGTACTCCCTTGCTCCGGCCAGGGTGGTGTCCTTTCTGGGAATGCGGTCGGATTCCGGTCAACACAGGGTGTTGCTCACTCAGTCCAAAATTTGTCTGATTCAGGAGTTGGCTTGGGTCCTTCTTTCCAATCCTCGGCCGTATGTTCTGGAACTGAGAGCCTTCCGTCTGGTTCTTGCTCTTTTGTCTCAACATGGTCTGGGCCTTCTGGTTCAGCTTCGCTCGGACAATCAAACAGCGGTTGCTTACATCAATCATCAGGGAGGGACTTGCAGTCTGGGTGCCCTCAGAGTGGTGTCCCTGATCCTGACCTGGGCGAAGGCACATGTTCCTTGTCTCTCGGCAGTCTGCATTCCGCTCCGGTGGGGGACATCGAAGGTGGTCCTGTTTGCCTTTCGTCACAATTGCAGGCTCCCGATCTTTGTGTCGCTCTCCCAGGATCCTCTGGCTCTGGCGGCGGACGCCATATCCCTGAGCTAGGGGGATCTGGGGGTTCTGTACCTGTTTCCTCCGATACCCATGCTAGGCTGGGTGGTACGGAAGCTAGTTCTGGAAAGGGTGTCCGCCATTCTCGTGGCCCCAAGATGGCCAAGACGAGTATGGTGCGCAGACATCGTTTGGCTGACAGTGAATCAGCTCATTCTGCCTCTTCGGCCCGATCTGCTCTCTCAGGGTCGGCTGTATTACCCCAATTTACCAACGCTGGTTTTGACGGCTTGGCTGCTGAAACCTCCATCTTGAAGGAGGAGGGTCTTTCTGACTCGGTTGTTAAGACTCTGATCGGTGCCCGAAAGAGGTCTTCTTCTATCACCTACTATAGGACTTGGAAAGCCTATATCGCTTGGTGTGAGGTTAGATCTTTGCCTTGTAGGGTCTTTTCGGTCTCCAGGATTCTGGAGTTTTTACAATCAGGGCTGGACTCTGGTCTTCAGCTGAGTACTTTCAAACGGCCTTATCTATCTTTTTTCAGAAGTGTTTTGCGCTTCATCCTTTAGTTAAAACTTTTTTCCAGGGGGTTACGCATGTGCGGCCTCCCAGGAAACCATTACTCCCTGTTTGGGACTTGAATTTGGTTCTTTCTGCTCTTCAGGCTCCTCCCTTTAAGCCTTTGCAAGATATTGCCTTGTCTACCCTGACTCAGAAGATTGTCTTCTTGGTAGCTATCACTTCGGTTCGGCGTGTCTCGGAGTTGGCGGCCTTGTCTATTCAGGCGCCCTACTTTGAGAGGCATCAGGACAAAGTGGTCTTTCGGTTCAAACCAGACTTTCTTCCTAAGGTTGTTTCTGCTTTTCATTTGAATCAGGATATTGTTCTTCCCTCCCTGTGTCCTAAGCCTAAGAATGACAAGGAGAGGGTTTTGCATTGTTTGGATGTAGTACGCTGTGTTAAGTACTATTTGATTATTACTTCTCCTTTTCGTAAAACTGATGCCTTTTTTGTTGTGCCCTGTTGGCCTAGGAAGGGTTTGGCGCTGGCCAAATCCTCGATTAGCAAATGGATACGTCAGGCCGTTATTGCGGCCTATTCTGCTAAGGGGAAAGTTCCCCCTTTTCGTATAACTGCTCATTCTACTCGCGCCGTTGGAGCGTCTTGGGCTTTTCAGCACCAAGCTTCTGTTGAACAAGTTTGTAAGGCTGCTACTTGGTCTTCTGTTCATACTTTTTCTAAGTTTTACAAGGTTGATGTGCGGGCCTCAGCGGATGCTGTGTTTGGCCACAAAGTTCTGCAGACTGCAGTCATTTAAGTTATGCTTCATTTTGCCTTCGGATACCCATCACTTGTGGACACTGCTTTTGGATGTCCCGATCGTAAGAATTAAAGGGGAAGCGGGGTGTGTGACACACTGAGAATAATACCATTTTGTGAGTACTCACCTGAAAAATGCATATTGTCAGTGTGTCACACACCCCGCTTCACGCGCCCTTTTTGGTATCCTGGATCCTTTATATGGTGAAGCTTTTCTTTATTTTGAGGTTACCGTTGGATTTCCTGGTACCTTGTCTTTCTGCTTTTTAAATCACTGGTGTTAAGTGGGAGGTCCCAGGTATATATAGGCCGGAAGGGGCTCGTTTTCAAGACTTCTCTCTGCAACGTCGCCACCTGCTGGTGGAGTAACCCGATCGTAAGAATTAAAGGGGAAGCGGGGTGTGTGACACACTGACAATATCCATTTTTCAGGTGAGTACTCACAAAATGGTATTTTTTTAAAATCATTTTTCTACATAGAAAGGCCTAATGGTCATTGGGATGGACGTCTACCACGAACCCAGTCGAGGTCTACGATCAGTGACGGGCTTCGTAGCGAGCATCAATCGGTGAGTTTTTTCTCTGAATAACTATTGTGGCTTTTTCTGCACGTGTAAATGCTGATTTCATGGTTACTCAAAAACTATCCTCTATCATGTCCTTGATAGTTTCTTCCCATATCTAGACAAAACATTTTAGGTTTTTGATAGGGGGTGGGGGATTAATGACTGAAATATGCAGTTCAACAGTCAGCATATCCTATTGTAGGTGTTGGTAGTATTTCTTACTGGTGGGAATTTCTTTTAGAGTCAAAGGAGAGCTACACCCTCCATGGGACAAACTTCCTAATAGTTTTATTAGCCTTGCTTCTTCCTCTTACTGCTTACTGTACGATTATCAGTTTCTTCTGTCAGTTATGCTTTTATTCATTTTTATTGCTGGGAAAATAGGCTCCAAAATGGCCACTATCAGTAGAAAATCTGTGAGGAAGCGTTACAGCTTTGAGTGGATGCAGGAGCAAATGTAAGTGCTGACAATGATTCAGCATCATGAATGCAGATGGGGCAAGGGAGTTTTCTTCTCCAACTATGCAAGGCTGTTGGTCCGGTTTAAGAAGATAAAAGCCTCAATTATGTAAGATTTGAAAAAAATTCTTATGGTAGTAAAAAATTCCCTTTATGAGAAAAACTACACTGTAGTAAAAGTGCTGTTGACTTTCATAGTCTTTCTAGCTGGGGATTCAGCAAAAAGGGAAATTTGTGTACTCACTGGTAAATTTCTTTTCTCGCCCTCTTCCATTCCGGGGCACCACCAGTAGCAATCTATCTCTTAATAGGGCTCCTCTGAGACATAAATGGATTTTATTTGAAAATCATTACTCTATGTGACATAAACTTAAATTATAATAAACATCTTCAACTTTTTTTTTTTTAGGTCCCTTACTCGTTGGTACTCCTGCGTAGTTTTTCAGCTTCCCCACCAAGAGATTATGGATGGCCTAAAGCTGTCTTTGGTGGCTGCTCTGCAAAAATATCATGAGGTATGCAGGCCTTGTTGTTGTGTCTTAAAGGACAGGTATCGTTCAAAACCTCTGAAAATGTTATATTCTAAGCATACAGCACGTCCTGCTCCAGATATAGTAATTACGTGTGGGTAATCCTCCGCCTGAGGGCGCTGTTCACTGCAGACATGTAGAAAACAGGCTCCTCCCGGCCCTACATATACCGAGGGACCTCCCACAAATCCCCAGATTTCTCTGCAGTGCTGAACTGCGAAGACATGAAGTATCACGCTCTCGCAGGCGAGCGGGGCTTTACAGCCCGAGGCCCTGCGGGACTATTTCCACCCGTCCTCTTTGTGAAGAATATGCCTCCCAGCTTGGGCTGCGTTGGTCGGGTGAAGGTAGGCAGCACCTTGAGTGCTTAACGGTGCCATGCTCCACCGCAATACCCCACCATAGGGTAGGCGGTTTAGGCTGATGGTGAGCCTCTAGTGGATGCCCCTCCCGCATTATTGCCCCGTACCCTGGGTAGCGGTGGACCCTGTGTAGAGGGTCGCCATCCTCCCTCATTTCCCCAACTAGTTAGGGGGAAAAGAAAGGAGGGGTGGGGGGGTATGTGTGTGGCGGTCCCAGTGTACCATTATTTCACGCTTATGGCCTTATTTCTGCCCTTCATTAACATTGAGATGTCAGAGCCGTGCTGCTTGCTCGTTATTCGGTTTTCGGCTACCGCCGTATGTCTTATACATAGTTTGCTGCGTCGCCTAGATGCTGTGGCGCCTTTTTCTTTCTAAATGTAACGGTTTTTCTACAAATCTTTAAGCGTGTGATTGTCCTTGCCTTGCTATTACCTCAGAGCTTCGCGCTCTTCGGAGTGGGCGGGGACTTGATTTGGCGTGCTCCGCGTCACGGCAGAGCATTGAGCCCGCCCTTCGAGGTTCGCTGGGCGGCATTTTGTTGAGCTTCGCGCGCGTGGTGGCGGTCTCCTCCTCCACTTGATCAGTAAGTGCCCTCGCGGGTCACTCCCTTTTTATATGTTTTTCCAGCTGCGCATGGCCCTTACATCTCTTTCACCTTTATGTCTTTCAGACGCCGAGTCCCCGGTGGCTTCTCATATATATATACAATTCTCCCACATTAATCAGCGGGTCGTTGGGGCATCCAGGGTTGCTTATTGCATAAATCCCTACGGGCATACTGTGCCTAGACAATCACCATATGGAGGCATCTCAGGATTGTGTTACCGGGGTCCCTCTGGGACAAGACCGGTTGTGTATAGCGTGTGGTCTCCCCCATGCTGATGCTGACAGGGCACGGGTCTGCGCGCCATGTGCCGAGCAGACACTGGACCTGCGAGCGGCGCCTGTGGCTGCACCTCGCTCCTTCTCTCCCCTTTCCTCTTGCCTAAACCTCACTCCTGTTGAGTCATGTACAAGCGGGGAGTTACTACTTGACGCCTCTCCTAGAAGGCCTACGCTTGACCAGATTGTTGAAGGGTTGTCCGGCCGTGTGGGTCCTGGCAGGCAACGGCCCTTGACGCCCCCGGCTTCGGCCTTTGCTATGGGTTCGGAGGAGCCCTCTTCTCCGCGTGATAGTGCCCCATCGGAAGATGGAGACCTGTTCTCTGACCTGGGTTCCTCTGATGAGAGGCCGAGGAGTCATGATGATGCTGGCCAGGATGACTGGGGCCAGCTTGACATTGATGGTATGTTGCTCAGGATTTTTAAGGCTCTATCTATTTCGCTCCCTGGTGCGGTCCCCAGGCCGGAGGGGGGTGCGCTTCCATACGGCGTCTGCGCACTTGGAATTCCTCGAGCAAGCTCACTTCCATGCTCTTGTACTCAAGGAGTGGGAGTGCCCCACTAAACTTCAAGTTACCCCAGAGGATTGGGCTTGGAAATACCCTTTCCCCCCTGAGATGGTTGATTGTTGGTCATCGTCTCCAGTGGTAGACGCACCGATCATTGGGGTTCCTAACCCCCCTTTCTTTACAGCTCCGGCTTACAGCACCCTTCGGGACGCCGAGGACTGGCGCAGTGATAGGCTGGCTTCCCAAGCCTTTGGTTGTGCAGGAACGGTGCTGCGTCCTGTCTGTGCTGCGGCCATCCCTGCAGTGGCCGCTAGAACCCTCATAAGAAGGATGCTTGAGCATCAACCTGAAGATTTACCCTGGGAGGTGTTTAATGCACTCTCCAGTTGTGATATCCTTGTTAAATTTATCCTTTTAGCTCTGGATGACACCATCAAAATGTGTGCGAGGACCTCTGCCCCAGTGGTAGCTATACGTCGCCTGCTCTGGCTGCGACAGTGGGGGCTAACGATGACGCTAAAAGGACTCTGACGGGGCTCCCCTTTAGAGGGCAATGCCTATTTGGGGCCCGTCTGGACCTATTTGGAAAACAGGACAATTCACCCAATCATGGGCGGCCGTCCCGGCCCCCTCGGAGCAGGGATACCCCGCCACATCCATATCATAGTGTTAAACAGGAACCAGGGATGCCCTTTTCTGGGCCTGGTTCAGTCTCCTGTCCCAGGAGTGGTAGACAACGCCCGGGGCCTTCCGGCCGGGCCAAATCCGAATCCTTCATCAAGCATGATGGGACGCCCTCACCCGCCTGGGTGAGGGGATGGCCACAGCACCTTGCTCCTATCATGAGGCATCTTGCCTCGTTCTGGTGGATTTGGGAGGTAGTTCCTCCGGATGCGGGACAGTGTTTGCTGGGTGGTCCTTCCCTGAGTCGGTCAGGGGGCCTCCGGTCCCCTGTTTTTCTTCAGGTATGGGTGCAGGCCTTCTTTGGCCTGCTAGGTCTGGGCTCCTTGGCAGGACGCCCTTAACGGATAGAGGCAGGGCCTCTACACCAGTTTGCTCCTCATTCCCCTTGAGGATGAGGGGGTCGCCCATTCTAACCCTTGGGTTCGGCGATTTGTATCCATAGGCATCCAGCTTGGCGTCTCCGAGTTGGGCCGACGGCGCCCTATAAACCAGGGGGCCTCTGGCCGTCCGTGGAGTGCTAAGATGCTTATTTTGGCTCCCAGGTGTCTTCTTGACACTGAGGCCTTTACAGCCGATTGTGGCCGTGTTATTGGGCCCCTCTTACGCTCCCTGTGTTTGCTAGGCTCGGAGGGGAGTGATGTCTCGCATGAGACCAAGGGGCAGCCAAAAAGGGACCTATCAGGTTTGCCTTCTTACTCACGAGAGGGGGGAGTTTGGATGGGCTTTAGTCGCCTCAGGTATGGCTATGTTGTTCCATCCTCCAGTTTTTCTAGGAAGGCATTCGGTTTTTGGTTCCGGCTAGTGCCTTTTTCTTGGCAATAAGGGATTTTCTGGGGCTAGGCCTCTGCCCCTCTTTGCTATCACCTTACTTTCACCAGGCAGAATTGCACCAGGTGGGGCCTTGGTGGTTGTTCATGATGTCCCTTATTCTCAGTGCCCTTGGGCTCTGAGGCACCTTAGGTTGTTAATTCTGGACAGGGGTCCAGCACCCTGGACCCAAGTCTGTGCACTTTCCTCTTAGTCGAGGTGGTTAATCTTCTGATGGTTATTTCAAGAAGTCCGTCAGGGGGCATCCCCTCCCTTCTTGCTGCTTCCTGTTGGTGGTCACCATATGTACCAAGTCTTGCAGGTTGACAGGGGGGCTTGTTTCTTCTGAAATCCCCCGTGATTCCTAGGTGGGGCCCTTAAGGGGTCCATTTACCTATTGTTTTGGTTGACACAGCAAGCAGTCGGCGGGCTCTATCTAGCGGGACTACTCCTCTTCAGGGCCTTTCCATTTGGGGACTCTTGGTCTGTCTTAGGACAGTGGCCTGTCCCTTTTTTCCTGTGAAAGTCTCGGGGCAGGTTGTTCCTTCCAGGAAGGCTCTGATTCTGGTCTATGTGGGTGTTAACATTCCTTGCATTTTATCGGTATTAGCTCTATTAGCTCTATTAGCTTCTATATTGTCTTACTGCGTTCCTACTGGTATGGCCCGGTTGGGCCCCGTCACTATCACAGGGGTTCTGCCCTTGATTATTGACCCAGAATTGGTCTGACCTTGAACATGTGGGCTTAGTAATCTCTGGCTGGACATTATACTCTATATGTCTTATCTTCATTCACCCTGCTAGGCGGGGTTCTGCGCAAGATCGCTGAAGAAGGGGAGAACCGTTATGCTGGGGGCCCTGGGTGGCCCAGTGGGGTGTGGTCCGCAGAGGCTTCTGCTGAGGACAGTGGGCCTGTACACTCTCTCACGAGGGCTGTTTTGCATAGTCAGGCTCTTTACTATGTCGCCCCTATCTTCAGGCTCTATTATGGCGTTCGGACGGTTTTGTTCATCACCCTGTTGGAGATGGCATATCTCTGGGTGTCTTGTTTCTATTGGAGAGCTAGGATCTAGCCTCCTCCTCTTCTTCTCCCTTTTCTGCCATCCATGTTAGGGTATGTTGTACCCGTATTGCTTGGCTGGGTCTAGCTCTCTCCCCTGTTGGACGTTCTCTGTTCCCGGGGTTCTAGAGTTATTACAGCATGGGTGGAGTTGGCTCCCCAACTCAGTTCTATGAAGGTTTCAGGGCTCGCCCTGTTCGCCTACTGCAGAAGTCTGATCCATTCTTCTGTGTTGAGCATTCATCAGGGTTTGCTCAGGTGCATTCCTCAGGGAATTCTATGCTCTCGTTTGGGGTTACTTATTCTGGTCCCCTGCGAGGGGTTCCCTTGGGTCTTATTCAGGTTCTTGTCTGAACTGTTCCTTCCCTCATGTCGCTCTTCCGAGGCGGTTGCTCCAGTCAGGAGTGTGCCATAAAGGACGGTTCTGTTAGCGGTCCTAGTCAATATATATATATATATATATATATATATATATATATATATAATTTTATATATTTGTACACCATGAGGTGGGGGTGTTCCACCTTACGCCGAGTTTTGGTCCAGGCAGTGTTTTTATGCTCCTTTTTCCAGACCTCTGGGCTATTGTCTTGATTACTCTGAGCTAAAGGGATCTGTATCCCTCAACAGGTGTTGGAGATTTTCCTGGACTGTCTCTTGTCCCTGGTAGGGATTATGTCCTTTGGGGCTTATAGGTGTCTCCATCCTTAAGTGCCGGATCTGATTGCTTCCACGGGTGTAGGTGCCCTTTGGATTGGTCTTACTCGGTTGGTTTTGTCCTTCTGAGCCTAAAGTAAGTTTCGGCTCTTGCTCAGTCTTGTTAGTGTTGTTTTCAGTATTCCCGCCGGTCTCGCCTGAGACCAGGGTTCATATTCCCCGATGGGGAGAGTTCTAAGGTTGCCAGGGCTACCCTTTTTTTGCAGTAGCATGGTTAGGCTGTTACTCTGGCCTACTCTTTTAGGGGAAGATTCTTCTTCTCTCTTGGTTTTTTGTTCTCTTCCTACTTGTGCTTGGCTTGGGCCTTTCAGCACTAGGTTCTGTTGAGCAAGCTGGCTAGTCCGCTGCTTGTGTTCAGTTCTTCCTTTACAAGGTTTTCAAAAGGTTGAGGTTAGAGCATGTGCTCATGTTGCTCTTGGTAGCAAGGTTGCGGGTGACAGCGCTTTTACTGTTGGCTGTGCCTTTTTTCATTGGGATCCCACCCTACTTTATGGACACTGCTATTGGATGTCCCACATGTAATTACTATATCTGGAGCAGGACGTGCTGTATGTTTAGAATAATACAATTCTGTGAAATACTCACCTGTAGAATTGGTATTATACGCATACAGCACATCCTGCTCCACCCCACCCTGGTTTCACTTTGTTCTGGATCCCCTGTATGGTGATTGTTATCATTGATATTATTGCCATTTCTGGGTGGTTGGTTTCTCCCGGCTTCTCTTTCTCACTGCTTTTCAATGCTGGGGATTTGTGGGAGGTCCCTCGGTATATGTAAGGCCGGGAGGAGCCTGTTTTCTACATGTCTGCAGTGAACAGCGCCCACAGGCGGAGGATTACCCACATGTAATTACTATATCTGGAGCAGGACGTGCTGTATGCGTATAATACCAATTCTACAGGTGAGTATTTCACAGAATTGTATTATTCCCAGTATATCAAACACCCCGCTTCCCACCAGTCATAACACTTGGGATACCGACCTGTAGAGGGCGATCTTTGCAGAGATGACTTGAAAAAAAGGATCACCTCCCGGTCCATAAATACCTGGGACCTCCCACCATTCCCCAGTCTTTTCGTCTCTGCAGTCGGCGAAGCGAGTCAGAAGATGACTCTCTCCTCCTTGCAGGTAGCCGGGGTAACTCCCGTTATTTTTTTGTCTGTTTCTGCCCGGGTTTCTTTTCCTTTATTAGATAAGCCATGTCAGTATGCCTCCCAGCCTAGGCTGATGGCTCGGGCAATGGTAGCCGCACCTCTGGGTGCATATGGGAGCTTGCTCCCTCCGTGAGACCCTATACTAAAGGGTAGGCGGTGTCCAGGTTGGTGTCCCCGGCTTAGGGATGCCCTGTCCCTCTGGCCTTAGTCCATTGATTTGGAGTTTTTTCCCCCCTGCTATATCCCCCCTGCGTTGCTCCTAGGTGCCCCTTGGGGAGTCAGGAAGGGGGGGGGGTTGTATCCTTATTTGGTGAAGGATGGTCAAAATAAGGAGAAATCTGTGTATATATATAATCAATAAATAGATGTATGTATTTATATTTTTATGGGGCAGCACCTTCTCCTAGTACCGTTATGCTCTTTTTAGGCTTTTGTGTGTGTTTTTTAATGGCAGCTTTTGCTGCTCGTGTTTTTTCCTTCAGCTGAGTGCACAGCTGATGGTTGACGAGGGGGCGGGGCCCGGCGCGCATTGCACGGCCCGCCTCCCTCCAAGGGAGACTCGTCATCCAGACCAGGTGTTGGGGGCAGGGCTTAGACGCAGCGCAGCGCCCGCCCGCCTGTTTCCTGTTATATTCCTAGTATGTCACACCCCCCACTTCCCGATATTCATGACACTTGGGAACCCGGCCTGTAGAGGGCGATCTTGCAGAGATGACATGGAAAAAAGGAGCCCCTCCTGGTCCATAAGTACTGGGTTCCTCCCACTATTCCTCAGGCTTTTCGTCTCTGCAGTCGGCGAAGCATTCAGAAGATGACTCTCCTTCAAGCTGCAGGTAGCCGGGCTTGCTCCCGAGCCCTTTTTTTCTCTATTTCTGTCTGAAACTCTTTAAACCTGTTTGGTTATATTGTATGCCTCCCAGCCCTGGCTGTGTGGTTCAGGCAAAGGTAGATACATACACCTTCTGGTGTATACAGGAGTATTACTCCTCCGTGAGACCCAAATGTGGGTAGGCGGCTTCCGGGTTGGTGTTCCCAGCATGGGATGCCCCTGTTCCTTTATAATCCCCTTGTGCCTTATGGGTGCATTTCTATCCTCTCCCCTTTAGTTCTCCTTTAACCCTGCTGGGTAAAAAGGAGGGGGAAGGGGGGGCGTTATCTGGGCTTATTTGTCACCATGCACAAAAAAAAAAAAAAAAAAAAAGATATATAAAATAAGTCTTTATTTCTTATTTTTATTATGTATGTTTTACTATACTATTTAATAGGAAATGTTTTATTTAGATTTTCCTATCTCTGTCTAGGCAGCATTTTTTGCTTACCTATTAAAGCTCTTTGTTTCTGGCTATGTTCAGATTTGAATTTTCCCTCCATTTTTGGCCATGTGATCGTGGAAGTGGGCGGGGCTTATGCATGCTTTTATTCAGAGAGCACCTGGTATGTTCTGTTTGACTTCCTGTTTCCTGCTTTCCCTGTGGCCTTACCTCATGATGTGAGCTTATTGCATGGGCTGTGAGTACCCTTCAGCTTGGCTGAAGGGAGTTTTTTTCTGTCATTTATTTATATTGTGTGCATTTGGTGACAAAGGGGTTTCTCCTGGTCCTTAAGCCTTATTTGGGGGTCCATTTGTGTTTCAATCCTCCCACTTGGGACTATTTAAAGGGGCATCCTGGGTAGCAATTGCGTAAATCCCATATTTACGTGGCGACTATAATCAATTATAGTATAATACTAAACACCATATGGAGGCATCCCAGGATAACGGACATGCAATTCCCTCTGCACAGACTCGGCAATGTTTTGGATGTGGGTCATCCCTTGTTGGGGATAATGCAATTCTTTGCGTCCCTTGTGCACAATTAACTATTATGCAGCAAACTGAGGCCCAGGCTTCAGGGCCTGCGGCTAATGCCTCATCTCCTACTCCGCCATGTCTTGTCCGTACCCCCAATGATATTGTCATGGGTGGTGAGTCGCATGCTGATTTATGTGCCAGATTAGCTCATCTTGAAAGATTAAAGTCTACCTCTGTGCCTAAGAAGGCCTCAGCTAAAAGAAAGCACTTGACTCATGCCGCTCCGGCAAGTGAGTCAGACAATTGTGAATTGCTTGATTGGTCTGATCCTTCTCAGTTAGAAGAAGGAGAATTATATGAGGAATCAGATGTTTCTGATGAACAGCAATTTGTTGGTACTGAGATTGAGCAGGATGAAGCAAGTGTTGTGGATACCCCAAAAGCTCTTGCTCAGTTATTTGAGGTTTTGGTTATTACTCCTCCTGAAGTAGTCCCTCCTCAAAAAGGGGAATTCTTTGGAGCCTCTAAACCTCGTTTAGAATTCCCAGATCAAAAGCATTTTTAGGATATTATTCTTAAAGAATGGGGAAGCCTGTGCGGCTTCCTGGCATTCCCTTGGGCTGGGACAAGAAATATCCCTTCCCAGCTGATACTGTTAAACGTTGGTCATCACCACCTGTGGTAGATGCCCCTGTGCTTAATTTATCCAATTCTTCTGTGTTGCATTCTCCTGACTCCACTACACTTAAAGATGGAGAGGATAAGCGTATTGATCAAATGGCGTGCCACGCTTTTTTCCAGTGTGGGCTCAGCCTTGCTGCCTGTTGGTGCTTCAGCGCTCATGACAGTGGCTATAAGGTCTGTTGTGAGAGACCTAATGAATTACTCAGGGCTTGATCCAGCCTCTGATGAGTACGCCGCTCTTAAGCGATGTGAGATGTTTTCATCCTTTGTACTTTCTGCCTTAGATGACACTCTGGTCATGTGCAGCAGAACCTCTGCCTTGTTAGTCACCATTCGGCGGTCGGTGTGGTTGCGGCAGTGGGCAGCTGATATTGTAGCCAAGAAATCACTTACAGCGCTCACTTTTGTGGGATTGCGCCTCTTTGGAGAAAAATTGGATTCTTTCACTAAGGGAGGTAATTACCTCAGCGTAAGAAACAACGGCGTTCCTTTCGTGGAATGGCCTCTTTTAACCCTTCCTTTCAGGGTCCAGATACGGTAGAGGATCGACCTTTTCAGCCCCTAGAGGGAATGCATGGAATAGAGGAAAGGGACGTGGCCGTCCAAGTCAGAATTGGGGGTCCAAAACCAAATCTGCCACTAAGCCTGCTCAACAATGAGGGGACGCCCTCACCCTTATGGGTGGGGGGACGGCTGAGGTTCTTCTTCCAGGTCTGGGTTCAGGAGGTATCAGACGATTGGGTTCTGGAAGTAGCCTCTTCCGGTTACAAGCTGGAATTCGAGTCCCGGCCTCCTCCCAGATTTTTCATGTCCCGGATGCCGTCAGATCCGGCAATTGCGCAGGGACTGCGGGCAGCAGTAGCAAATCTGTTAAACATGGCTGTCATCTGCCTAGTGCCTCCAGCAGAAAGGGGTTTGGGGTTTTACTCCAACCTATTCACGGGACCCAAAAAGGACGGCTCTGTTCGGCCTATCCTAGACCTAAGGAGACTCAATCAATTTATCCGTTTCAGAAAATTCCGCATGGAGTCTCAGCAATCAACGATAGATGTTCTCCGTCAGTGGGACTTCATGACATCCATAGACATCAAGGATGCTTATTTGCACATTCCTATTTTTCCGGGTCACCAGAGATTTCTCAGGTTCTCGATAGAAGACCAGCATTATCAATTTGTGGCCCTGCCATTCGGCCTTACCTCGGCCCCAAGAGTCTTTACCAAGATGCTGGCAGGAGTGATGGCTATATTCAGGGTCCAGGGCATCCGCATTGTGCCTTTTCTGGACGATCTTCTTATCGCAGCCTCCTCCCTCGAACAATCAGAGTTGGACACCAGGACGGTGGTCTCTACGCTAGTGAGGTTCGGATGGGTAATAAGTTACCCCAAATCCTCTCTCTGTCCATCCAGGGAAATTCCCTTCCTGGGCCTGATTCTGGATACATTTCAGGCCAAGGTTTTTCTTCCTCAGTCCAAAATGGTTCTGATTCAGGACTTGATTCATCTATTCTTGTCCAACCCTCGTCAGTCTATCCGTCTAGGGATGAGACTAGTGGGATTGATGGTAGCTGCATTCGAGGCAGTCCCGTTTGCCCAGTTTCACATAAGGACGCTTCAGCTGTTCCTCTTGGCAAAGTGGGATAGGTGCCCACTATCATTGAATCAGACTTGTCTATTGTCTCCCCACGTTTTGCAGTCCCTTCAGTGGTGGTTAATATCACACAACCTCCAGAAGGGCAAGTCATTTCTGACTCTGTGTTGGGAACTGGTTACCACGGATGCCAGCCTGGTGGGCTGGGGGGGCTTCTGGAAAAGCATCAGTTCCAAGGATTGTGGGGGCCTCAGGAGGCTCATTCTCCAATCAATGTATTAGAGCTTCGGGCCATACGTCTTGTTCTACTTCGACTGACCCATTTCTTACAGGGTCTGCCAGTTCAGATTCGGTCAGACAACCGAACAGCTGTTGCATACATCAATCACCAGGCAGGGACTCACAGTTGGGGTGCCCTCCGGGAAGTGTCTCTGATCCTTCAGTGGGCAGAGATCAATGTTCCCTGCATATCAGCAGTTTACATTCCGGGGATAGAGAATGTGGAGGCAGACTCCCTGAGCAGGGGATGTTCTCGCCAGGGAGAATGGTCTCTCAATCCAAGGGTCTTTCAGTTCCTCTGTCACAAGTGGGGGACTCCACGGTTGGACCTGTTTGCTTCTCGTCACAATCACAAGCTGCCAGCTTTTGTGTCTCTATCCCAGGATCCTCTGGCAGTGGCAGTGGATGCCATGTCTCTAGCCTGGAAGGATCTGGGGTTCCTATATCTGTTTCCCCTATTCTCCATGATCAGCAAGGTGGTGCGCAAGCTAGCACTGGAGGAGGCGCCAGCAATTCTGGTGGCGCCAAGGGGGCCAAGACGTATGTGGTATGCAGATGTCGTAAGGCTGGCAGTGGATCGTGTCCATCTGCCTCTTCTTTCAGATCTCATCACTCAGGGTCAACTTTGTTACCCCAATTTACAAACGCTGGCTTTGACGGCATGGCTGCTGAAGTCTCCATCTTGAAAGAAGAAGGTCTTTCTGATGTGGTTATTCAGACTCTTATTAGCGCTAGGAAGAAGTCTTCCCCTGTCATTTATTACAGGACTTGGAGGTCCTATATTGATTGGTGTGAATCCAGGGCTTTTCTATTCCTAGAGTTCTGGAATATCTGCAACGAGGTCTGGATATGGGATTACAGATTAGTACTTTGAAAGGGCAAGTCTCTGCCTTTGCAATTTTCTTTCAAAGATCGTTTGCTCTTCATCCTTTGGTTAAGACCTTTTTCCAAGGAGTTGCGCATGTGCGGCCTCCCAGAATGCCTTTACTTCCTGTTTGGGATCTTAATTTGGTGCTTTCGGCTATGCAAGCTGCTCCCTTTGAGCCATTGCAGGATATTCCTCTTCCTATTCTTACTCAGAAGGTTGCCTTTTTGGTTGCTATTACTTCTGTCCGCCGAGTTTCTGAACTGGCGGCTTTGTCTATTCAAGCCCCTTATATTCTAAGTATACAGTACGTCCTGCTCCAGATATAATACTTAGACTTGGGTAATCCTCCTCCAGATGGGGCTGCACTGCAGAGACATGCAAAAACAGGCTCCTCCCGGCCCTTCATATACCCGGGGACCTCCCACAAATCCCCAGATTTCTCTGCAGTGCCGACTGCGAAGACATGAAGTATCACTCTCTCGCAGGTGAGCGGGGCTATTACAGCCTGCAGCCCTGTTGGACTACTACCACCCGTCCTCTTTGTGATGTGCCTCCCAGCCTGGGCTGTGCTGGTCGGGTGAAGGTAGGCAGCACCATGTATGCTTATGGAGCCGCACCCCACCAAAGGGTAGGCGGTTTAGACTGATGGTGAGCCTTCAGGGGATGCCCCTCCCGCATTGTTGCCCCACGCCCCGTGTAGCGGTGGACTTTGCCCAAAGGGTCGCCATCCTCCCTCGTTCCCCCCTTGGCCCAGGGGGAAAGAAAGGGGGGGGGGTGAGTATGGCGACCTCAGTGTACCCTATTACACGCTTATGGCCTTGGTATTGCTTTTGACTGGAATGGGTGTCAGAGCCGCGCTGTTTGCATTTATTTTGTATTGGTCGCCACCGCGTCTTTCCTGTATGGCCTGTACTGCACAGACGGAGGCGGCGCTACAGACGTTGCGGCATCTCTTTTTAGTGTTGTAGTGGCTCTTCTGAAGTAATCCACTCGATCAATTCCTTTTTCAAGTGTCATTGCCCTGCTGTCTATATTGGCTACGGGTTTTGGAGCTTCGCGCTCTCCGGGGGGGCAGGGTCCTGGCTTGGCGTGCTCCGCATCATGGCCAGCTCTGGCCCGCCATTCGAGGTTCACTTGGCGCCATTTTTACTGGCGCGCGCGTGGTGAAGACCGTCCTCCCCCCACAGTCTGTAAGTGCCCTCGCGGGCGATTTTCATTATTTCTTTTTCTTGCGCATGGCTCTGACATCTTTGTTCCCTTTATGTCTTTCAGACCGTGGATTCCGGTGGCTTCTCCCGGCCCGGTGTAGCTCCCGGTTGAACCTATTAAATTTACTCCCACTTCCTCGCGGGTTATTGGGGCATCCAGGGTAGCTTACAGCGTCAATCCCTACTGGCCTATTGTGCCGATTAATCACCATATGGAGGCATCCCAGGATAATGTGAACGGGGTACCTTCGGGACAAGCACGGCTGTGTGTAGCTTGTGGGGTCTTACCTAGCAGCGGTGACAATGCACGGGTATGTGTTCCTTGTGCACAGCAGGCGCTATTGGTTCTTCCCCCCTCTTCTGTGGCTGGGCCTGCACCTCGCCTCACTTCACCTACTCCCCCAAGCCTGAGTCTAACCCCCAATACTAGCGGGGATTCTCATCCTGATATGGCTACTAGACTTGCCAGTGTTGAAAAATTGCTTGCTAGTTCATTAGCGCGTAAGGCCACCGCAAAGAAGCGGCATTTAACCCCTGACTCTGCTCTTTTCCCTATGGAATCTGATGAATTGTTGCATCCTTACGGCCATACCCCCTCGGACGAAGGGGAGCTGTTCTCTGACTCAGGGTCATCCGACGAGAAGTCAAGGGGTTGCCACCTGATACTATCAATGCACTGTCTAACTGTGATGTGTTTGTGAACTTTATCCTGTCTGCATCGGATGATGCTATTAGGATGTGTGCCAGATCTTCTGCCCTGGCGGTAGCTATACGCCCCGCGGTTTGGTTGCGCCAGTGGGCTGCTGACAATGCTGCTAAGAAAGCCCTTACTGGGCTTCCTTTTAAAGGGCTGCGCCTGTTTGGGGACCGTCTAGACCTCTTCGCCAAAGGAGGCAAGTTACCCCAGCGCAGGCGGCAGACTCGGCCCTTTCAGGGCCAGGGCACCCTTTCGATCCCCTACCATGGGGCTAAACAGGGAAAAGGGGTGTCTTTCGCTGGGTCCCGCGCAGACTCCTGGCACAGGAACAGAGGACGCCGTCCTGGTTCCTCCTGGGAGTCCAAGCCCAAAGCCCCTCCCAAAACCCCTCAGGCATGAAGGGGCACCCTCTCCCGTCAGGGTGGGGGGACGTCTGCAGCACTTCGAGCATGTCTGGAGGCGCCACGTCTCAGACCGGTGGATTCAGGAGGTAGTGTCCTCCGGCTACAAGGTAGAATTTGCTGTACGGCCCCCCACCAGATTCATTGGGTCCCGGATTCCACAGGACCCTGCCTCAGCTCAGGTCTTGTTGCTGGCCGTGCAGGGTCTCCTGGATCTAGGGGTCATTTGCAAGGTCCCCTTAGGAGACAGGGGCATGGGGTTCTATTCCAACCTTTTCACAGTACCCAAGAAGGATGGGTCAGTCAGGCCCATTCTGGATTTAAAAATCCTCAACAAGTTTGTCAAGAACAGGCACTTTCGCATGGAAACTCTGCGCTCGGCCATCGGCTCTCTGCGCCCAGGGGACTTTATGACGTCCGTAGACATCAAAGATGCTTACCTTCACGTCCCGGTGTTTCCAGGACACCAAAGGTTTCTCAGATTTGCACTGAAGGATCAGCATTACCAATTTGTGGCCTTGCCATTCGGCCTCACGTCGGCTCCCAGGGTGTTCACCAAGGTGCTGGCAGGGGTGATGTCCCTGATAAGGTTAAGGGGCATACGCGTGCTACCCTACCTGGACGATATACTCATCACCTCTCGGTCTCTGCGGCAGGCAGAGTTGGACACTCAGCTGGTAGTTTCCACCCTGGAGTCCTTCGGCTGGGTGATCAATTACCCAAAGTCCTCTCTGTCCCCCTCCTCTGTGACTCCGTTCCTGGGAATGATTCTGGATACGGTTCAGTCAAGGATATTCCTTCCTCAACAGAAGGTGGAAGCTCTGACTGCGCAGGCGAGGTTCCTGCTCTCGTGCCCCCAGCCCTCCATCAGGCAGGGAATGCAGCTGGTGGGCCTGATGGTGGCAAGCTTCGAGGCGGTGCCCTTTGCCCAGTTCCATTTGAGGCCTCTGCAGCTTCACCTTCTGTCAGTGTGGGACAAGAACCCAGCATCCTTGGACGGGGTCTGTGTGCTTCCCCCCTCGGTCAGACAGTCCCTTGCGTGGTGGCTGGACTACAGGAACTTGATAAGGGGCAGGTCCTCTCTGGCCCCCTCCTGGGAGACGGTCACAACGGATGCCAGTCTTCCAGGGGAGGTGGGGCCCTCAGGAGGCCCATTTACCCATCAACATTCTGGAATTACGGGCAGTCAGGTTGGTACTGGAGCGGTTGACCCACCACCTGAAGGGTCTGTCGGTACAGGTGCGCTCAGACAACAGGACAGCGGTTGCCTACATCAACCATCAGGGAGGGACCCGGAGCAGGGGTGCCCTCCAGGAGGTGTCTCAGATTCTGACATGGGCGGAGGCCAATGTCCAATGCATTTCGGCTGTGTACATTCCGGGGGCGGAGAATCTGCTTGCAGACGCTCTGAGCAGGGGGACGTCCCGTCAGGGGGAGTGGTCCCTCTGCAACAGGGTATTCCAGTCCCTGTGTCACCGTTGGGGTCTACCGGATGTGGACCTGTTTGCATCCCATCACAATCACAAGCTCCCGGTCTTCGTATCCCTGTCTCAGGATCCTCTGGCCTTGTCCACGGATGCCCTGTCCATGTCATGGAAGGAGTTTCGGCTCCTGTATGTATTTCCACCATTCCCCCTTCTGGGCAGGGTTCTGCGCAAAATTGCTCTGGAAGGGGTACCTGTGATTCTAGTGGCCCCCAGGAGGCCAAGAAGAGTGTGGTTCACAGACGTGGTTCAAATGGCTGTAGACCAGTACGACCTGCCAGGGGCGCCAGATCTGCTAACTCAGGGCTCCTTACGCCATCCCAATTTACAAACTCTGGCTTTGATGGCCTGGCTGCTGAAACCTCCATCTTGATGGAGAAAGGTTTGTCTGCCTCTGTGTACTATGGTGCAGGCTAGGAAGAAGACGTCTTCTGCCATCTATTAGTATGGCGTACCTACATTGACTGGTGTGAGTCTAGGTCTCTTCCCTGTAGGGAGTTTTCAGTCCCTAGGGTTCTGGAGTTCTTACAGCATGGTTTGGAGTTAGGTCTAAAACTCAGTACTCTGAAGGGTCAGGTTTCTGCCCTGTCCGTCTTCTTTCAGAAGTCCTTTGCTCAGCATCATTTGGTTAAGACCTTCTTTCAGGGGGTCACTCATGTGCGTCCCCCTCGTAAACCTATGGTCCCTGTTTGGGATTTAAACTTGGTTTTATCTGCCTTGCAGGGTGCTCCCTTTGAGCCTATTCACGATGCTGCTTTGGCTGTTCTGACTCTCAAGGTTGTCTTTTTGGTGGCTATTACTACGGTCATGCGTGTGTCTGAGCTGGCTGCTCTGTCTATTCAGCCTCCGTACTATGAGAGACACCAGGACAAGGTGGTGTTCCGCTTCAAGCCGGATTTGCTGCCTAAGGTGGTGTCTGCCTTTCAATTGAATCAAGATATCCTTCTTCCTTCATTGTGTCCCAATCCTAGCAACGATAAGGAAAGGGTTCTGCATTCCTTGGACGTGGTCAGGTGTTTGAAGTATTTCCTGGAAGTCACTGCGGCTTTCAGGAAGACTGATGCTCTCTTCGTTGTGCCTTCTGGGCCTAGGAAGGGTTTGGCTCCCGCCAAGTCTACTATTAGCAAATGGATTCGTCAGGCTGTGATTCAGGCCTATTCTGCCAAGGGGAAAGTACCCCCCTTTCGCCTTTCTGCTCATTCTACTCGTGCTATTGGGGCCTCTTGGGCTTTCCAGCACCAGGCTTCTGTTGAACAAGTTTGCAAGGCCGCTACTTGGTCTTCTGTTCATACCTTTTCAAAGTTTTACAAGGTTGATGTTAGGGCCTCAGCTGATGCTGTGTTTGGCCGCAAGGTTTTGCAGGTGGCAGTAGTTTAAACTGCCTGCCGTTGCCCTTTTTGTTGGGGATCCCACCCTACTTTATGGACACTGCTATTGGATGTCCCAAGTGTAAGTATTATATCTGGAGCAGGACGTACTGTATACTTAGAATAATACAATTCTGTGAAATACTCACCTGTAGAATTAGTATTATACGTATACAGTACGTCCTGCTCCACCCCACCCTGGTTTTTGCATTGTTCTGGATCCCCTGTATGGTGATTGTTACCATTGTTGTTATTTCCAGGCATCAAGATAAGGTTGTTTTCCATTTTAAACCGGATTTCCTTCCTAAGGTGGTGTCTGCTTTCCACCTAAATCAGGATATAGTTCTTCCTTCCTTGTGTCCTAAACCTAGTAACGACAAGGAAAGAGTCTTACATTCTTTGGATGTAGTTCGTTGTGTTAGGTGTTATTTAGTTACTACCTCGGCCTTCCGCAAGACGGATGCCTTTTTTGTTGTGCCTTCTGGGCCCAAGAAGGGTTTTGCTCCTGCCAAATCTTCCCTTAGTAAGTGGATACGTCAGGCTGTCATTGGGGCCTATATGGCGAAGGGGAAGGTTCCCCCTTTTCGTGTCACCGCTCATTCTACTCGTGCTATTGGAGCCTCTTGGGCTTTTCAGCACCAAGCTTCTGTTGAACAAGTCTTCAAGGCTGCGACTTGGTCTTCTGTGCATACTTTTTCTAAGTTTTACAAGGTTGATGTGCGGGCCTCAGCGGATGCTGTTTTTGGCCGCAAAGTTCTGCAAGCTGCAGTAATTTAAGTTATGCATTATTCCTTTGGGATCCCCACCCATTATAGACACTGCTATTGGATGTCCCAAGTGTAATGAATATCGGGAAGTGGGGGGTGTGACATACTAGGAATAATACCATTTTGTGAGATACTCACCTGTAAAATGGTTATTACGAGTATGTCACACCCCCCACTTCCCCCGCCCTTTTTTGTTCGAGGGATCCTTTATATGGTGATTATTATTATTTCAAATAATTTTGCAATTATTGAATATAATTGGCTCTTTTTTCTCTAAGGGATCCTTTATTTGGTATTATTATTTCAAATAATTTTACAATTATTGAATATAATTGGCTCTTTTTGTTCTAAGGGATCCTTTATTTGGTATTATTATTCTCATATAATTTTACAATTATTGAATATAATTGGCTCTTCCTGGTTCTTCACTGCTGTTTAAAAAGACTGAGGAATAGTGGGAGGAACCCAGTACTTATGGACCAGGAGGGGCTCCTTTTTTCCATGTTATCTCTGCAAGATCGCCCTCTACAGGCCGGGTTCCCAAGTGTCATGAATATCGGGAAGTGGAGGGTGTGACATACTCGTAATATCCATTTTACAGGTGAGTATCTCACAAAATGGTATTTTCTGCACTCATGGCTGGCTGATGGCACCTTTCGTGCTCCTCATCCCTGGTGGTGCCGTGAATAATCTCTTTTCACTTGATTTCTGGTCTTTGTTATGGTGAAGTCCTTTTGTATCATATGCTGATATTTGTGATGATTCCTGTGGCCTCTTCTATTGTAGCTTGAATGCTGCTTTTAGTTTGTGCATGGAGAAGTATATGTTGTTGTTTTTTAGCGTGCATGTGACTTTTGTCCTTTTCCTTATGTCTTCCAGGGGAAATCCCCTTTAAAAAGGGGGCTTTCTCCCGGTCCTTGGGTCCTGGAGTTTTGATTGGGGCCAATATAATTATAGGAAAAGTTTGATATTTTTTTTTTAAAAAAAAGAAAAAGATAGTAAAGTAAATCCTCCCATCTGGGACTTCAAAGGGCATCCCGGGTTGCTTATAGCGTAAATCCCTCTAGGTATTGCGACTACCTTTCTAAAAAGAACACCATATTTTATCTCAGGATATCGGGCTTGGGGTCCCCTTGTGGCAATCCCGGCAGTGTATGAATTGTGGGGTATCCCCTGTTGGGGATAATGTGACAATCTGTGTATCTTGCGCTCAGCTGACCATTGCACAACAATCTGGGGCTCAGGCCTCTGGGTCAGGGGCCCCGGCCTCCTCTCCTTCCCCACCCTGTCTTGTCCGTACCCCCTCTGTCGTCGTCACAGGTGGGGAGTCGCATTCCAATGTTTGTGCCAGGTTGGCTATCATTGAGAAATTTATTTCTGGCTCTGTGGCTAAGAAGGCCTCAGCTAAGAGAAAGCATTTGACTCCAGTCATTCCAGTTGGTGAATGTGAGGAGTGTGAGTTGCTTGACTGGTCTGATTATTCCCTGCTGGAAGAGGGGGAATTATTTGAGGATTCTGAAGGTTCTGATGATCAGCAATTTTTTGGAGCTGATATTGAGCAGGGTCAGGGGGATGCTGTGGATACCCCGAGAGCCCTTGCTCACCTTTTTGAAGTTTTGGCAATTTCTCCTCCAGAGGAAGTTCCTCCTTTACTTTGAAGATATCATTCTTAAGGAATGGGAGAAGCCTGCTCGGCTTCCAGGTATCCCTCCGGGTTGGGACAAGAAGTATCCCTTCCCGATTGATGCAGTCAAGCGCTGGTCATCCCCTCCTGAGGTGGATGCCCCGGGTTCTTGGTTTATCCAATACTTCTGTTTTGCATTCTCCTGATTCCACCACTCTTAAGGATGGTGAAGACAAACGTATTGATCAAATGGCTTTCCATGCTTTTGCTAGTGTCGGATCGGCTTTACGGCCCGTGGGTGCCTCGGCTCTTATGGCGGTCGCTACCAGGTCTGTAATTAGGGACCTGTTGAGCACCTCGGGGCTTGATCCGGACTGTGATGAGTTTGCTGCTCTTAAGCGGTGTGAATTGTTTATGTCCTTTGTGCTGTCCGCTCTAGATGACACTATAGTTATGTGCAGTAGAACCTCAGCCTTGCTTGTAGCTATCCGGCGTTCTGTGTGGTTGCGCCAGTGGGCGGCTGATTTTGTGGCCAAAAAATCCCTTACGGCACTTCCTTTCGTAGGCTTACGGCTTTTTGGAGAAAAGTTAGATTCTGTCGCGAAAGGGGGGAAGTTACCTCAACGTAAGAAGCAAAGGCGCCCCGTCAGGGGGGCGGCCTCCTTTAATCCTTCCTTTCGTGGTGCCAGAACTGGAAGAGTCTCGGCCTTTCCTGCCCACAGAGGTGATTCCTGGTTCAGGGGCAGAGGACGTGCCCGTTCAGGTCGTAACTGGGGTTCCAAGCCCGCAGTCAAGCCAGCTCAGCAATGAGGGGCCGCCCTCACCCTGGCAGGTGGGGGGACGGCTGCGGTACTTCTTCCAGGTATGGGTCCAGCAAATCTCAGACAGATGGATTCTGGAAGTAGTGTCTTCCGGTTACAAACTGGAGTTCGACACCCACCCCCTCCCAGATTCTTCAGGTCTCGTGTGCCTTCGAATCCTTTGGCCGCCCAGGGACTTCGGGCGGCAGTAAAGAATCTTCTGGAAATGGCTGTCATTTGCCAGGTGCCTCCCGTGGAAAGGGGCCTGGGTTTCTATTCCAATCTATTTACGGTGCCCAAAAAGGACGGCTCCGTTCGGCCCATTCTTCTCAATCGGTTTATCCACTTCAGGAGGTTTCGCATGGAAACCTTAAGCTCGGCCGTCATTTCCGGCAGGGGGACTTCGTGACGTCCATAGACATCAAGGATGCTTATCTGCACGTGCCTATCTTCCCGGCACACCAGAGATTCCTCAGGTTCACGATAGAGGATCAACATTTCCAGTTTGTGGCACTTCCATTCGGGCTTACCTCGGCTCCAAGGGTGTTCACCAAGGTTCTGGCGGGAGTGATAGCCCTTTTCAGACTCCAGGGGATTCGCATTGTCCCGTATTTAGACGACCTTCTCATCATGGCTTCCTCCTTCAGCCAAGCAGAACTAGACACCAGAGCCGTGGTATCCACGCTAGAAAGGGTTGGTTGGGTGATCAACTATCCCAAATCCCCTCTCTCCCCATCCAGGGAGATTTCGTTCCTGGGCTTAATTCTGGATACCTTTCAGGCCAAGGTATTTCTTCCACAGCCCAAGGTTCTTTTGATTCAAGATTTGATTCGTCTTCTGCTAACCAACCCTAGTCAGTCTATCCGGCTGGGGATGAGACTGGTGGGACTGATGGTGGCAGCTTTCGGGGCAGTCCCTTTTGCCCAGTTTTACATGAGGGTGCTTCAGCTTCATCTTCTGGCAACTTGGGACAGGTGTCCACTGTCATTAGATCAGATTTGTCTGTTGTCTCCCTGTGTCCTGCAGTCCCTCTGGTGGTGGCTAGTATAGAGCAATCTGATGAAGGGCAGATCCTTCCTGACCCCTCGTTGGGAAACTGTCACCACAGATGCCAGCCTAACGGGCTGGGGGGGCTTCTGGAGGGAACATCAGGGACTATGGGGGCCTCAGGAGGCTCACACCTCCATCAATATTCTGGAGCTGCGGACCATTTGGTTGGTCCTGTCCAGCCTAAGTCTTCATTTACAGGGGCTGCCAGTTCAAGTCCGATTGGACAATCGGATAGCAGTCGCTTACATCAATCACCAAGGACGCGCAGCAGGAGTGCCTTCAGGGAAGTCTCTCTGATTCTAGCCTGGGCCAAGAAAAATGTTCCTTGCATATCAGCAGTTTACATTCCGGGAGTGGAGAACTCGGAGGCGGACTCATCCCGGCGAGGGGAATGGTCTCTCAATCCCAGGGTATTCAAGTTCCTTTGTCGCAAGTGGGGGACTCCGGAAGTGGATCTCTTTGCCTCACGGCACAACCACAAGCTTCCGGCCTTTGTGTCTCTATCCCTGGATCCTCTGGCGTTGGCAGTGGATGCCATGTCGCTGAACTGGGGAGATCTGGGGTTCCTGTACCTGTTTCCCCCCTTCTGCATGATAAGCAAGGTGGTTCAAAAGCTAACTCAAGAAGGGGCACCAGCAATCCTGGTAGCTCGAAGGTGGCCAAGACATTGTGCTACTGGCGGTAGATCAGTTTTATCTGCCTCTTCTTCCGGATCTTATCACCCAGGGTCAACTATGTTACCCCAATTTACATACGCTGGCTTTGACAGCGTGGCTGCTGAAACCTCCATCCTAAGGGAGGAGGATCTTTCTGATACAGTGATTCAGACTCTTGTTAGAGCTAGGAAGAAGTCTTCCTCTACCATCTACTATAGGACTTGGAGGTCTTATATTGACTGGTGTGAATCTAGGGCCTTGCCTTGTAGGGTGTTTTCAATTCCCAGGATGTTGGTATTTCTACAACATGGTCTGGACTTGGGGTTCCAGCTTAGCACCTTGAAGGGGCAGGTCTCTGCCCTGGCAATTTTCTTTCAGAGGTCCTTTGCTCTCCATCCTCTGGTTAAAACTTTTTTCCAGGGGGTTACGCATGTGTGGCCTCCTAGGAAACATTTGCTCCCAGTTTGGGATATGAATTTGGTGCTTTCTGCCCTTCAGGGTCCTCCTTTTGAGCCCTTGCAGGATACTACTCTTTCTATACTTACTCAGAAAGTGGCTTTCTTGATTGCTATCACTTCAGTTCGTCGGGTTTCAGAGTTGGCGGCCTTGTCCATTCAGGCCCCTTACTTTGAGAGGCATCAGGACAAGGTTGTTTTCCGCTTCAAGCCGGATTTCCTTCCTAAGGTAGTTTCTGCTTTTCATCTTAATCAAGACATTGTTCTCCCTTCCTTGTGTCCTAAGCCGAGCAATCACAAGGAGAGGATGTTGCATTCTTTGGATGTGGTTAGATGTGTGAAATATTATTTGGTGACTATTGCTTTCCGTAAGACTGACGCTTTTTTTGTTGTGCCCTCTGGGCCTAGGAAAGGTTTGGCGCCAGCCAAATCTACCATTAGTAAATGGATACGCCAGGCCATTGTTGGGGCCTATTCTGCCAAGGGGAATGTTCCCCCTTTTCGTGTTACTGCGCATTCTACTCGTGCTGTTGGAGCGTCTTGGGCTTTTCAGCACCAAGCTTCTGTTGAACAAGTATGCAAGGCTGCTACTTGGTCTTCCGTTCATGCTTTTTCTAAGTTTTATAAGGTTGTTGTGCGGGCCTCAGCAGATGCTGTTTTTGGCCGCAAAGTTCTGCAAGCTGCAGTGGTTTAAGTTGGCGCATTATTTCCTTGGTTTGGATCCCCGCCCTTTATGGACACTGCTTTTGGATGTCCCAAGTGTTATGACTAGTTGGAAGCGGGGTGTGTGACATACTGGGAATAATACCATTTTGTGAGTACTCACCTGTAAAATGGGTATTACAAGTACCGTATATACTCGAGTATAAGCCGAGTTTTTCAGCCCACTTTTTGGGCTGAAAAAAGCAGCCTCGGCTTATACTCGAGTCAGACTTACCTGAGCGAGGGCAGAAGAGCCTCCGATGCGGCAGACGAGACGCCGAGGCTTCAGAACTCGGCGGGGAGATCAGTACACCCAGCGCGAGGTGGGTGTACCAAGATGGCGGCCCGGGCCTCAGTGACGCGACGTGACGTGGCGGCGCGGAGCGCGCCGGCCGCCATCTTGGTACACCCACCTCGCGCTGGGTGTACTGATCTCCCCGCCGAGTTCTGAAGCCTCTGAGGCGGCTCTTCTGCCCTGCGGACCCATGCCGTCGTCCCGCGCCGTCCTCTCTCCCGCACCGTCGCTGGAAGTCGCTGAAGATCCTGCAGGAGCTGAACTGGTGAGTGTGTGTGTTGTGTGCATTGTATGTGTGCTGTGTGTGTATGTGTGCTGTGTGTGTATGTGTGCTGTGTTGTGTGCTGTGTGTGCCTTGTGTGTGCCTTGTGTGTGCCTTGTGTGTGTATTGTGTGCTGTATTGTGTGCTGTATTGTGTGCTGTGTTGTGTGCTGTGTGTGCCTTGTGTGTGTATGTGTGCTGTATTGTGTGCTGTGTTGTGTGCCTCGGCTTATACTCGGGTCAATAACTTTTTCCAGGTTTTTGGGGTAAAATTAGGTGCCTCGGCTTATACTCGGGTCGGCCTATACTCGAGTATATACGGTATGTCACACACACCCCGCTTCCCCTGCCCTTTTTTGTTCTGGGATCCTTTATATGGTGAACTTTTTTGTTGTACTCTTGTAATTGGCTCTTCCTGGTCCCCTTACTGCTGTCTTATAACTGGTGGGAGGTCCCAGGTATTTATGGACCGGGAGGTGCTCCTTATTTCAAGTTATCTCTGCAAAGATCGCCCTCTACAGGTAGGTATCCCAAGTGTTATGACTAGTTGGAAGCGGGGGGGTGTGACATACTTGTAATACCCATTTTACAGGTGAGTACTCACAAAATGGTATTGTTACTATATTATCGACCTAGCAAAAAGAAACATTTCACGAATTACACTTTTTATCCCACGTGAAAGTCCCGAAACGAGTCAGCAGAAGTCACTATAAATGGTATGCACAGAACTGGCACTTATGATGGGTGAGGGATTGTGATGTGTGTGTCTGAAGACACAGCACTGTGCTTAAAAACCTTGCGAGCAAACAGGTACTATGCACAATTACCTCAGCGCCCTGAATGAGGAAATCCCCTGCCTCACTCTGGGCACAACCGCTAAGCTGGTCCTTCAATCAGGTTCCCATAACGGAACCACGACAAGTGCTGGCACTAAAAGTGTCCTCACTTTTTTATAGGAGCTGTCAGCCATAATTCAGGTCCCTATTTATTTCAATGGGTTTCGGGTCCCCAAACATTTATTTAAAGCTTGGCTGAACCCAAACTTTGGGGATTCACCCATTTCTACTTATCCCCACTCCACTCAAGGCATGCTTATTTTAGATGCCCCTCCGTTTCTGTATGAGTACGGAGCCCTAAAATGGGACTTGGGCTTTGATAATAGCCAGTTGTTGGACATCCTGCTTATTTAAATATAAAGGAACCCTCAGATTTGGGGGGGAGGGGATTGAGCAAGCCTAGTCAGCCATTAATGCTAGTCAATCATCGATGACTTTGGCTTTAATGTATATCTATAGAGGTAATTCAACGCAATTAGACATGATGTATTTTTCCTGAAGACGTTTGAATAGTTAATTTAGAATGCCTTGTAATACATACTGCTAGGTATTAACTCTGATCCATATCCTCTGTTTAGCAATAACTGCATAAGGTCCCTGACCTTATGGATATAAAGTGTTTATTGTATCTGAATTAAAAGGTGTTACTAATTTTGGGACAGTGTGTTAAAGAATTGTATGTATTACATCTCGCAAGGCAACTTAAACCGGACCTTCAGCATAATTTAATGAAAAGCCCAAACCCTAAAAAATCTATTCCCCAGCATCTAAAATTAATATATTTAAAAAAAAAAATATTCCCCAGCATCTAAAATTAATATTTTTTAAGTTTTTTGTCACTTATTATTCTTTCCCCCACTGGGCTTCAACTCTGTTCAGGACTCTAGGATATGGGTGCCACCATCTTGACTCAGAAGCATCACACATACTGAGGGGATAAGAGCAGGATAAAGTGCAGGGGGTGGGGTTATAGCTGTGCCTTGCACAGACAGTAGAGCTGGGGTCCGGGAAAGGACAGCAATCCCAGAATGCAGAGCGACAAAGTCAGAAGACAATTCCTGTTTGCATGCTGCCTTATGCTCCATGAGCCGCCATCTTGGATGTTAAATGTTTAGAAAATGCAGTAGATGCAGGTAGGATGATTTTTAAAATGAACAATCTTTATGTACAGGGCAGGGGAAACATAAAGGGTAGACTCTTATTCAAGGTGAAGGTCCGCTTTAATAACACATCATAGCTCCAGTCATGCAAATAACCCTCATGAGGTTGCTGCCCTCATGCTATTTATGGTAAACAAAGGACAAAGGGTGTGGCTCTACATCCAGCTCTATTTATTGGCAGGCATTTCTGTACAAGTCATTCCGAATTAAAAAAGCTAGTCACATGGCTAGTAAGACATTAAGGAAAAATACAGCAATTTCAGTTGCATTGATTTGCTACTATAGATATACTGAAACCTACTTTAACCCTTTAAACGCCAGCCACGTAAAATTTACGTGGCTGCCTCTCCTGCAGTTAACTGCCAGCCACGTAAATTTTACGTGCCTGACTTTCCCCACTAATAGTAAAAAAAGTTTTTAAAAAAGGCACTTACCTGACCCCTCGTTTGATTCAGCCGGGTCTCCTCTTCAAAATGGTGGTCTCCGATCGTTCACCGGACCTCCTCTGGCTGCAGGGGAGGGCCCGGAATAGGGTGCCCCCCCCCCATTTCAGCTGCCTCCGGCTTTTCCTGTAAAATAAAAAATAAAAAAAAATGACATTTACTTACCTCTGTGTGCGCTGGCTCCCGCCGACCCTCCTCTTCACCTGGGGGGCCTCCGATCCCCCCCCAGGTCATTCCGATCTTCAGGAGAGAGCCTGGAAGGCTCTCTCCCCTCTCCTGTTCCGATGGCGGCCGCCATCTTGACGCTAAGCCCCGCCCCTTTTGGGGGCGGGGCTAATGACGTCAGTCCGTGCCGTCGTCCCCGCTAAGCCCCGCCCCTTTGGGGGCGGGGCTATGACGTCATTCCCAGTCCCGATCACCGGCTACAGCTCTGTTAGCTGTCAGATGCCGGTGATCGGTGCCGTGGAAGGAGGTGACAGGAGATCCTCTGATCTCCTGTCTCCTCCTTCTCTGGATGCCGATCACCGCAATCTGACAGCAGATCAGCGAGGGACACAGGAGCTGACGATCGAAGGTGAGTAAAGAGTAAATTTTTTTTTTTTTTTTTTTTTAATAAATAAAAATTTTGTGTCCGTGTTTTTTTTTTTTCTGTTAACCCTTTGTGAACTGGTAAGGGGTCCATGAGACCCCTGTACCAGTTCACAAGGCTGGGATCTGGCAAGTCACCTGCCCTAGCGGGTGACTTGCCATTAACCCCTGCACCCCCAATTACCTGCCTCCCCAAAGCCCAGGGGGGGGCAGAAGAGCCCGGGCCCACATAGACTATGTGGGCTCGTAGGCTGCAGGGTGGGGGGGGCCACAAAAGCTGGCCCCCCCACTCTGTGCCTACAAGCCCCCATAGCTGGTCCCGGGCTGGTTATGACGGGTAGGGGGGACCCTACGTCATTTTTTTTTTTAATTTTAAGGGTTAGGGTTAGCCTAACCCTAACCCTTAAAATTAAAAAAAAAATGAGGTCCCCCACCCTGTGAGGGGGGACCCTATGTCATTTTTTTTTTAATTTTAAGGGTTAGGGTTAGGGTTAGGCTAACCCTAACCCTTAAAATTCCAAAAAAAAAATGAGGGTCCCTACGTGATTTTTAAAAAAATGTTTAACGGTTAGGGTTAGCCTAACCCTAACCCTTAAAATTCCCCCCAAAAATGGGCCCCCCCCCCCTACTTTTTTTTTTTTTTTTTAAAGTGGACCAACACCCAGGCTGATCGGCCCGGATCAGATCCCTCCCTGCGGGGCATCCGAAATCGGGATGCCCCACTGTGTGAAACCCCCAGGACGCCCCAATCGCCTTACCTTATCCCTGTTCCAACGGTGCATGCGCGGGCCGCATCTCGCGCTTCTCTCTATCAGGGCGCGCACACGTTCCGGTCGTTTGTGAATCGCCGATGCGGGCACGCTCCCTGTTAGAGGGAAGCGCGAGATGCGGCTGCCAGCGCGCTCAGAGCCGCTGTGGTTGTCCGTCCCTTGTCCTTGCATACCACAGCGGCTCTGAGCGCTCTGATTGGACGAGCGCTCGCGCATGCGCCGTAGGAGCGGGCTGAGGTGAGTTTTTTATACCTTTCTCGGGGGTTTTACGCAGCGGGGCACCCCCGCGGAAGTGGATCAAAACCCAGGATAGTGAAAATCCTGGGTGTTGGTCCACTTTACGGGTTAGGGTTAGGCTAACCCTAACCCTTAGAATTCCCCCCAAAAATGGGGTCCCCCCACCCCCTGGGATTAAAAAGAAAAAATTTAAAAAAATTAAAATTTTAAAGAATTAAAATTAAAAAGAAAATGACATAGGGACCCCCTCCCAGGGGGGCCCACTATTTTTTTAATTTTTGGGGTTAGGCTTAGCCAAAAATTCTCAAAAAAAATTGGGGTCCCCCCCCCGGGAGGGGGTCCCTATGTCATTTTAAATTAACCCCTTATGTTTATAGTGTGGATAGTAGTATTTTATTTGTAAATGTTATAAAATGCTCTTTTCAGTTTGGGGGGTCTCCTGGGCAAGAATGAGGGGCTATTGATACATATGTGGTACCGTTGTAATCGGGAGAAATGGGGCTATCACATGCAATATGGTTTTTATTACTAAAAAATGTTTTATTTAAAATAAAGGAGACAATTGTGTATATATATATATATATATATATATATATATATATTATTTTATTTATTTTTTTGTTTTTTTTTTACGCAAAAATATTTAAAAAACAGTAGAAAAATTACAAACAAGACATTTAATGTTAAAGCCTAAATTCTGCTGCAAAAAAATATATATATATTTTCCAAGAAATTCCGACAAAAATCACGGTTAAACATGCCGCAAAATGGGGAAAAATGACCAACTGAGGGCGACAAAAGTTCAAGTAGGCTGGCAATTAAAAGGGTTAATAGTACCTATGCATGTTGGGTATTGTTCTGCTCGGGGGACCTTGCGCTTTCAGATTTAGCTTGTTTTTTCTTATTTGCATATTGATATTTTAGGAAAAGGTGTTTTTTATTCTGCTTTTTTATAATTTTTTTTGTGAAACCCTGTGCAACCTAAGAATTCTTCAAGGGATTACTTCCAGAAAGATGAGCCCACGACAACAAGCTGGGTACGCTTAGAAAGCTTAAAATGTGTACTTTCAGGGAATATATGGTTTATGGGGGATATTCTAAATGTAAAGGGTTGTTTTGGTAGAAAAAGCACAAGGTGCGCACTTTGTATGCAGAGCTGAAATTTTGAAGTAAAATTACCGTTACGCACATGCTTTACTTTGGTGTGTTTGGCAACTCTTCCCTTGACAGTAGCTATGCATGCTGGGTATTGTTCTGTTCGGGGCATGTTGCTTTTTCAGATTTTCAGTTTTTTTCTTGTTTGCATATAGGTTTTTTTAGGAAAATGTGGTTTTGATTCTGCTTTTTTATACTTTTTTAGAGAAACCCTGTGCAACCAAAGAATATATTGAGGGATTACTTCCAGAAAACTGCACCCATGTCAACAAGCCTGGTACGCCTAGAAAGCCTGAGGTGTGTCCTTCCAGAGAATATATAGTTTGTTGGGGGTATTTCAAATGTAAAGGGTTGTTTTTCTTGAAAAACTGCAAGGTGCGCTTAGCACGTAGCATAGTTGTATTTTATCTGAAAATCTCCTAAAGAGTTGTTTCAGTTTGGGGGAGTCTCCTGGGCAGGAAAGGGTGTCTACCTATACATATGTGGTATCACTGTAACCGGGAGAAATTGGGGTTTCACGTGCAATAAGATTTTATTGACAAACTTACATTTTTTATTACAAAAAACACTACAAATTGTAAAAAATTGTTTTTTGGGGTTTTTTTTGCACATATTTCATCCAAAAATATTGAGAATACACCTAAAAAATGACAAACAAGACATTTCATGTTAAAGCTTAGACTCTGTTGAAAAAAACAATATATCACTTTTCTGGGAAATCCCTGGAAATCCCTTCAAAAATCACAGTTGAACAAGGGGAGCGCAAAATATTACAAAATGGTCTGGCAACAAAGGGTGACAAAATCTCAAGGTAGGCTGGCGGTTAAAGGGTTAATGCAATATACAGAATGGATCTTATACCTAAGCCATTGGTTTTGCATGTTGTGCTAATGTCTGTGATGCTTTTCTCATTATACAGGTAAATCACATCCTGCCAGAGAAAATTGTGGTGTACCGTGATGGGGTATCAGACGGACAGCTGAGCACAGTTCAGAATTATGAAGTCCCCCAGCTACAAACATGTTTCAGTGCATTTGGCAATTATTCCCCACGTATGGTAGTGATTGTAGTGCAGAAAAAGATCAGCACCAACATATACTGCTCCAAGTCTGGAGAATTTGTCACTCCTGCTCCTGGCACCATTGTGGACCACACTGTTACAAATCGAGACTGGTAAGCCTATATGGTCTTGTCCTGATGAATAATTAATTTAAAAAAAATTGCCTTTGTCGGTGATTCGGATTATATCAGTCCCCAGTATAGGAGCCATTATATTAAAAATGAATATCTTAATTGTCCTACAAGGGATTCAACATACTGGTTAATGGTACAGATGTAGCAAACGTTTATGCCCGCTTGTGTACTTAAAATGCAATACATGTTTCATGCAGTTTTACAGTGACAACTTAGTGCAAACAAGTAACCCCAAGCCTCCACCACTGTACGGGGTTAGAAAGTGGACCAAAACCCTGTATTCTTAGTATACAGTACGTTCTGCTCCAAATCTAATTCTTACAGTTGGGATATACTCCGCCAGATGGCGCTGGACTGCAGAAACATCGAAAATAGGCTCCTCCCGGCCCCTCAAATACCCAGGGACCTCCCACAAATCCCCAGAATTTCTCTGCAGTCTGGCTGCGAAGGACGAGAAATTGGCTCTCTACTCGCAGGTGAGCGGGGTTATTAACCTGCGGCCCTGTAGGACTATTCCCACCCGTTCCACTAGTAATATGCCTCCCAGCCTTGGCTGCGCTGGTCAGGTGAAGGTAGGCAGCACCGCCATTGGTGCTTAGGAGCGCTGCTCCACCGCAATCCCCCACCAAAGGGTAGGCGGTTCAGGCTTATGGTGAGCCTCTATGGGATGCCCCTCCCGCACTATTGCCCCTGCCTATCGGTGGGCCCTATTTAAGTGGCCGCCGTCCTCCCTCATCGTGTATGTGTATAGATATGTATGTTATGCAGTCTGTGCTTTCACTTTTCACATGTCTTTATTCTTGTGTCAGCCGCCGCACTCTTTTGGTAAATCTATTTTTGTCATACACTTTGCTTCTCTGAACAACATTGAGCTATTGTCTTAGAGCTTCGCGCTCTTCGGGAGGGGGGGCGGGGACCTGGTTTGGCGCGCTCTGCGTCACAGCCCGCTCTGGCCCGCCCTTCGAGGTTCGCTTGGCGCCATTTTGCTTCCGCGCACGCGCGTGGTAACGGCCCTCTGCCTCCCTTGGTCTGTAAGTGCCCTCGCGGGCGATTTTCATGATTCTTTATTACTGCGCTTGGTTCTGACACCCTTTATTCCCATTATGTCTTTCAGACGGTTGAATCCAGTGGCTTCTCCCGGCCCGGTTTAAATATAGCGGGCCTTGTAAAAATTCTCCCAACTTCCTAGCGGGTCTTTGGGGCATCCAGGGTTGCCTATCGCGTAAATCCCTGCTGGCTTATTGTGCCTAGATAATCACCATATGGAGGCATCTCAGAATTATGTGACCGGGGTCCCTCTGGGACAAGACTGTGTATAGCGTGTGGACAACCCCATGCTGATGCTGACAGGGCACGGGTCTGCGCACCATGTGCCGAGCAAGCACTGGCCCTGCAATCAGGCTTGCCAGTGGCTGCACCTCGCTTCAATACACCTATTTCCTCATGCTTAAATCTCACTCCTGCTGAGTCGCATACAAGTGGGGATTTGCAGCCTGCTGTGTCTTCCAGACTGCCTACGGCTGACCAGATTATTGCGGGGTTGGCAGAGCGCTTGGGCCCTGGTAAGAAGCGGCCCTTGACGCCTCCTGTTTCTGCTTTTGCTATGGGAACTGAGGAGTTCACTACTCCGCGTGCCTGTACTCCTTCTGATGTAGGAGAGCTCTTCTCTGACTCAGGCTCATCTGATGAGAGGCCGAGGAGTCATGACGATTCTGGCCATGAAGACTGGAGCCAGCTTGACACTGTTGGTTTGTTGATTAGGATCTTTAAGGCCCTGTCTATCTCTCTCCCTGGCGCGGCTCCCAAGCCGAGAGGGGAGAGTTTCGATACAGCGACAGTGCGCTTGGAATTTCTAGAGCAGCCTCACTTCCATGCTCTTGTACTCAAGGAATGGGAATGCCCCAGTAAACTTCCAGGGGTCCCAGGGGACTGGGATTGGAAATACCCTTTTCCCCCTGAGGTGGTTAATTGTTGGTCATCGCCCCCCGTGGTGGATGCACCGATCATTGGGGTTCCTAACCCCCCCTTTATCACAGCCCCTGCTTATAGTACCCTTCAGGATGCCGAGGACCGGCGCATTGAGAGGCTGGCTTCCCACGCCTTTTCTTGTGCTGCGCCCGGTCTGTGCTGCGGCCATCACTGCAGTGGCCGCCAGAACCCTCATCAGAAAGATGCTTGATCATCACCCTGAGGATCTTCCCTGGGAGGTGTTTAATGCACTCTCCAGTTGTGATGTATTTGTAAAATTTATCCTTTTAGCGCTGGATGACACCATTAGAATGTGTGCGAGGACTTCTGCCCTTGTGGTGGCTATACGTCGCTTGGTCTGACTCTGACTGGGCTTCCCTTTAGAGGGCAACGCCTGTTTGGGGCCCGTCTGGACCTGTTTGGTAAAAAGGGCAAATCACCCCAGCGCAGGAGGCCGTCTCGGCCCCCTCGGGGCAGGGACACCCCTCCCCCTCCATACCATAGTGTTAAACAAGAACCAGGGGTGTCCTTCCTGGGGGCTTGTGCAGACTCCTGCCCCAGGAGCGGCAGACAACGTCCTGGCCCCTCCGGCAGGGCTAAGCCTAAATCTTCCACCAAACCCCCCCCCCCAAGCATGATGGGGCGCCCTCGCCCGTCTGGGTGAGGGAATGGCTGCAGCACCTTGCTCCTATCAGGAGGCGTCATGCCTCATTCTGGTGGTTTCAGGAGGTAGTGTCCTCCGGATGCAGGATAAAGTTTGCTGCGCGGCCTCCCCCAAGATTGTCAGGGTACTCCTGGTCCCTGCCTCTGTTCAGGAGTTGGTGCAGGCCATGCACGGCCTGCAGGGTCTGGGGGTCACTTGCAGATTGCCCTTAACAGGCAGAGGCAGGGGCCACTTCACCAACCTTTCCACATTCCCCCAAAAGGATGAGTCAGTCTGGCCCATTCTGGATTCACAGGTTTTCGGCAATTCTACAATTACAGGCAGTTTCTGCATGGAAACTCTGAGATGGGCCATCAGCGCCTTGCGCCCAGTGGGCTTCTTGCCGTCTGTGGAGAGCAAAGATGCTTATTTTCACATCCCTGTGTCTTCTGGACACCGAGGCTCTTCAGGTTCGTGTTGGAGGCCCAACACTGCTAATTTGTGGCCTTGTTATCTGGCCTCTCTTCAGCTCCCAGAGTGTTCACCAAGGTGCCAACGGGGGTAATGTCTCTGATGAGACCAAGGGGCGTCCGCGCGAGGACCTACCTGGACGTCCTTTTTCACTTCCCAATCTCTACGTCATGCTGAGTTGGTTACTTGGCTGGTGGGGTCCATTGGGAGTCATTTGGATGGGTGTTCAATCACCTCAAGTCCTTATCGTCCCATTAATTGGTAACTCCATTCCTCGGGATGAATCTGGATTCGGTTCAGGCGAGAATCTTCCTTCCTTAGCAATAAAGTGGGCAATCTGGTTGCATGGGCTCAGTCCCTCATTGCTGTCCCCGTCCCTTCACCAGGCAGGAATGCAGCTGGTGGGCCCATTGGTGGCTTGCTCAGAAGAGGTCCCTTATACTCAGTTCCCCTGGGGCCCTTCTGCAACTTCTATTGTTAATTCTGGACAGGGATCCAGCATCCCTGGAGCAGGGTCATGTTGCCTTCCCCCCCTGGTTAGGAGGTCCCTCTTGGAGTGGATGAACTCAAGGAACCTGTCTGGGGGCAGTTCCCTTCTTGCCCCTTCCTGGAGACGGTCACCATGTATGCCAATCTATCAGGCTGATGGGGGGGGGGGTTTCTTGTGTAACCCCATGCGGGTCCGGGGGAGGTGGGGCCTTTAGGAGGTTCATACACCTATCAATATTTGAAACAGTGAGCTTTCAGGTTGGTTCTATCTCGCTTGACTACTCCTCTTCCCGGCCTGCCTGTTCGGGGGCGCTCGGTCTGTCTGACAGTGGCCTACCTTAATCATCTGTGTGGGACCTGGAGCAGGATGGTCCTCCAGGAAGCTATATGATCCTGATCTGGGTGGAAGACAATGTTTCCTGCATATCAGTGGTGTTCGCTCCGGTGGAGGTCCCTCTGCGACAGGATGTGATAATCCTCGTGTCATTATGAGGTTCAACCAGTGTGGATCTGTTTGGTGCCCCGTCACTATCTCAAGCTCTCGGCCCTTGTTTCCCTGTCCCAGGATCCTCTGGCCGTGGTCATGATGCTTTAGTAATGTTATGGCAGGACATTCTGGTCTGTATGTCTTTTCTCCATTCCCCCTGCTAGGCAGGGTTCTGCGCAAGATTGCTCTGGAAGGGGGGACCAGTGATTCTGGTGGCCCCCAGGTGGCCTAGTGGAGTGTGATTGCAGACGTGGTACTGAGGGCAGTGGATCTGTACGTTCTGCCAGGAGTGCCAGCTCTGCTCACTCAGGGCCCCTTTACGTCACCCCAATCTACAGACTCTGGCCTAGACAACCTGACCGCTTAAAAAACATCCATCTTGATGGAGACAGGCTTACCTGTCTCGGTGATTGAGGCTATGGGAAGACTAGGAACAAGCTTCTTCTTCTTCCTCCATCTATTATAGGGTATGGCGTACCAATATTGATTGAATGTGAGTCTAGGTCTCTTCCCTGTCGGGCGTTCTAGGTTCCCAGGGTTTTAGAGTTATTACAGCATGGGTTGGAGTTGGAATTCTCCATCTCAGTACTCTGAAGGGTCAGGTTCTGCCCTGTCCGCCTTCCTGTAGAAGTTGTTTGCTCAGTCTTCCTTGGCCAAGACTTCTTTCAGGGTGTTACTCATGTGCGTCCCCCACGTAATCCTATGGTCCCTGGTGGGATTTGAATTTGATTCTGTCTGCCTTGCGGTGTGTTCCCTTTGGACCTATTCAGGATGCTGTCTGGCTGTTCTTACCCTCAGAGTTGTCTTTCTGGTGGCTGTTACTTCAGTCAGACGTGTGTCTGAGAGGGCGGCTCTGTCTATCTAGCCCCCGTTCTTTGAGATACACCAGAATAGGGTGGTGTTCCGCTTTATGCCGGACTTTCTGCCTAAGGTGGTGTCTTATGTTCATTGATTCAAGAGATTGTTCTTCCTTCTGTGCCTTATTCCTAGCAACGCTGAGGAAAGGGTTCTGCATTCCTTGAACAGGTGTTGGAAGTGTTTCCTTGGTAGTCACTGTGCCCTTTAGGAGAACTGATGCTCCTTTGGGTCTACGGCCAACCCCATCCTGTATGTTCCCGATCTCGTCTGCTTTCGGGGGGTTAGGCGGCTTTGGGCCTGGTTATTACTTGGATGGGTTGGTTCCTTCTGGTCCTAGGAAAGGGTTTCGGCTTATGCCAAGACTACTGTTAGCATTTGGACTTGTCAGGCTGTTACTCAGGCCTATTCCACTAAGGGGAAGAGATTTTCAGATAAAATACAACTATGCTACGCGCTAAGCGCACCTTGCAGTTTTTCCAGAAAAACAACCCTTTACATTTGAAATACCCCCAACAAACTATATATTCTCGGGAAGTACATACCTCAGGCTTTCTAGGCGTACCAGGCTTGTTGACATGGGTGCAGTTTTCTGGAAGTAATCCCTCAATATATTCTTTGGTTGCACAGGGTTTCCCTAAAAAAAAGTATAAAAAAGCAGAATCAAAACCACATTTTCCTAAAAAAAACTATATGCAAACAAGAGAAAAAATAAAAATCTGAAAAAGCAACATGCCCCGAACAGAACAATACCCAGCATGCATAACTACTGTCAAGGTAAGAGTTGCCAAACACACCAAAGTAAAGCATGTGCGTAACGGTAATTTTACTTCAAAATTTCAGCTCTGCAGACAAAGTGCGCACCTTGTGCTTTTTCTACCAAAACAACCCTTCACATTTGGAATATCCTCCATAAACCATATATTCTCTGAAAGTACACATTTTAAGCTTTCTAAGCGTACCCAGCTTGTTGTAGTGGGCTCATCTTTCTGGAAGTAATCCCTTAAATAATTTAGGTTGCACAGGGTTTTACAAAAAAATGTATAAAAAAGCAGAATAAAAAACACCTTTTCCTAAAATATCAATATGCAAATAAGAAAAAACAAGCTAAATCTGAAAGCGCAAGGTCCCCCGAGCAGAACAATACCAACATGCATAGGTACTATTAACCCTTTTAATTGCCAGCCTACTTGAACTTTTGTCACCCTCAGTTGGTCATTTTTCCCCATTTTGCGGCATGTTTAACCGTGATTTTTGTCGAAATTTCTTGGAAAATATATATATATTTTTTTTGCAGCAGAATTTCGGCTTTAACATTAAATGTCTTGTTTGTAATTTTTCTACTGTTTTTTAAATATTTTTGCGTAAAAAAAACAAAAAAATAAATAAAATAATATTTTTTAAACAATTGTCTCCTTTATTTTAAATAAAACATTTTTTTAGTAATAAAAACCATATTGCATGTGATAGCCCCATTTCTCCCTATTACAACGGTACCACATATGTATCGATAGCCCCCCCATTCTTGCCCAGGAGACCCCCCAAACTGAAAAGAGCATTTACAAATAAAATACTACTATCCACACTATAAACATAAGGGGTTAATTTAAAATGACATAGGGACCCCCCTCCCAGGGGGGGGGACCCCAATTTTTTTTTGGGAATTTTTGTCTAAGCCTAACCCTAACCCTTAAAATTAAAAAAAGGAGGGGGGTCCCTATGTCGTTTTCTTTTAATTCTTTAAAATTTTAATTTTTTCTTTTTAATCCCAGGGGGTGGGGGGACCCCATTTTTTGGGGGGAATTTTAAGGGTTAGGGTTAGCCTAACCCTAACCCGTAAAGTGGACCAACACCCAGGATTTTCACTATCCTGGGTTTTGATCCACTTCCGCGGGGGTGCCCCGCTGCGTAAAACCCCCGAGAAAGGTATAAAAAACTCACCTCAGCCCGCTCCTACGGCGCATGCGCGAGCGCTCGTCCAATCAGAGCGCTCAGAGCCGCTGTGGTATGCACGGACAAGGGACGGACAACCACAGCGGCTCTGAGCACGCTGGCGGCCGCATCTCGCACTTCCCTCTAACAGGGAGCGCGCCCGCGTCGGCCATTCACAAACGACCGGCGCGTGTGCGCGCCCTGATAGAGAGAAGCGCAAGATGCGTCCCGCGCATGCACCGTTGCAATGGGGATAAGGTAAGGCGAAGGGGGCATCCTGGGGGGTTTCACACAGCGAGGCATCCCGATTTCGGATGCCCCGCGGGGAGGGATCTGATCCGGGCCGATCAGCCTGGGTGTTGGTCCACTTTAAAAAAATAAAGTAGGGGGGGGGGCCCCATTTTTGGGGGGAATTTTAAGGGTTAGGGTTAGGCTAACCCTAACCGTTAAACATTTTTTAAAAAATGACGTAGGGACCTCATTTTTTTGGGGAATTTTAAGGGTTAGGGTTAGCCTAACCCTTAAAATTAAAAAAAAAATGACGTATGGTCCCCCCCTCCCAGGGGGGGGGGGACCTCATATTTTTTTTTTTTTAATTTTAAGGGTTAGGGTTAGGCTAACCCTAACCCTTAAAATTCAACAAAAAAATGACGTAGGGTCCGCCCTACCCGTCATAACCAGCCCGGGCCCCCCCACCCTGCAGCCTACGAGCCCCCCCACCCTGCAGCCTACGAGCCCCCCCACCCTGCAGCCTACGAGCCCACATAGCCTATGTGGGCCCGGGCTCTTCTGCCCCCCCTGGGCTTTGGGGAGGCAGGTAATTGGGGGTGCAGGGGTTAATGGCAAGTCACCCGCTAGGGCAGGTGACTTGCCAGACCCCAGCCTTGTGAACTGGTACAGGGGTCTCGTGGACCCCTTACCAGTTCACAAAGGGTTAACAGTTAAATAAAACACACACAAGTAAAAATTATTTTATTAAAAAAAAAAAATTACTCTTTACTCACCTTCGATCGTCAGCTCCTGTGTCCCGCGCTGATCTGCTGTCAGATGCCGGTGATCGGCAGCCAGAGGAGGAGGGGAGGCAGGAGATCAGAGGATCTCCTGTCCCCTCCTTCTCTCACCACCAATCACCAGCATCTGACAGCTGAGAGGCCTGGAGCTGTCAAGACGCCGGACAAAATGGCGGCGCCCGTCGGAGGAAGAGCCTGGAGAGGCCTGGATCTTAAAATTTGCGGCAAAATGGCGGCGCCCGTCGGAGGAAGAGCCTGAAAGGCTCTCTCCTGAAGATATAAAGCCCTGGGGGGGGGGGGATCGGAGGCCCCCCGGGTGAAGAGGAGGGCTGGCGAGATCGAGCGCACATGGAGGTGAGTAAATGTCTTTTTTTTTTTTTTTTACAGGAAACGCCAGCGGCTGCAAAAACGGGGGGGGGGGGGGGGGCTACTCCGGGCTCTCCCCTTCCGACGGGGGATCGGAGCCCCCCAGGGTGAAGAGGGGACCCGGACAGTTCAAATGAGGGGTCAGGTAAGTGTTTTTTTAAACTTTTTGCAGGCGCTAGCAGGGGGCAAAGCCAGGCACGTACATTTTACGTGGCTGGCGTTTAACGGTTGGAGAGGCAGCCACGTAAGATTGGCTGGCAATAGAAGGGTTAAACTGTCTGCTGTTGCCTTTTTCGTTGGGGATCCCACCCTACTTTATGGACACTGCTATTGGATGTCCCAAGTGTAAGTATTATATCTGGAGCAGGACGTACTGTATACTAAGAATAATACAATTCTGTGAAATACTCACCTGTAGAATTGGTATTATAAGTATACAGTACGTCTTGCTCCACCCCACCCTGGTTTTTTTTTTTTTGCATTATTCTGGATCCCCTGTATGGTGATTGTTATCATTGTTATAGTTGCCGGTTTTGGTGGTTAAATTCTCCCCGCTTCTTGTTCACTGCTTTTCAATGCTGGGGATTTGTGGGAGGTCCCCGGGTATTTGAGGGGCCGGGAGGAGCCTGTTTTGCATGTCTCTGCAGTGCAGCGCCATCTGGCGGAAGATAACCCAAGTGTAAGTATTATATCTGGAGCAGGACGTACTGTATTATTACTGGCCCGCCCCTCAAGGTATACCAACGCCATCTTTTCTGACTTGGTTGGCCTATGCGCGACGGACTCCTACCTACCGCAGTGCGTAAGTGCCCTCGCGGGCGGCTTTATCTGCTTCACTTTTTTTACGATGTACTTAAGGTCTTGTCTGCTTATGTCTTTCAGGCGGGACGAACCCTTCTTGGCTTCTCCCGGCCCTGTTTTTAGTATATTACTTGTAGGCCTTGTAAAAATTATGCTCCCACGTCCCTAGCGGGTTATTGGGGCATTCAGGGTTGCTATATAGCGTTATTCCCTATCGGCGTATAGCGCCGCTATAATCACCATATGGAGGCATCCCAGGATAATGTGACCGGGGTCCCTTCGGGACAAGACCGGCTGTGTGTAGCGTGTGGGCAGCCTCATGCTGACGCTGACAAGGCGCGGGTCTGTGTACCCTGTGCTGAACAGGTGCTTGCATTGCAATCTGGCCTGCCAGTGGCTGCACCTCGTTTCACTTCACCTACTCCCCCAAGCTTAAATCTCACTCCTGCTGAGTTGCATACTAGTGGGGATTCTCAGCCTGATGTGTCTTCTAGACTGGCTACTGTTGAACAGATTATTGCAAAGTCTTTAGCGTGTAAGGCCCCTGCTAAGAAGCGGCACTTGACGCCTAATGTTACTGTTTTCCCTATGGGAACTGAGGAGTTTTGGAATCTGTGTGGCTATACCCCGTCTGATGAAGGGGAGCTCTTTTCTGATTCAGGCTCATCTGATGAGAGACCAAGGGGTCATGACGATTCTGGCTCTGACCCCTGGGCCCCGGATGACACTGACAAATTATTGACCCAGATTTTTGAGGTTCTGTCTATCTCTCTCCCTGGCATCCCACGCCTTTGCATGTGCGGGGACGGCGCTGCACCCTGTCTGTGCCTCTGCCATTACTGCTGTGGCCACTAGAACCCTTATCAGAAATAAGGGTTCTAGTGCCCCTGATGATTTGCCTTGTGAGGTGTTTAATGCACTTTCCAGTTGTGATGTTTTTGTAAATTTTGTCCTATCAGCATTGGATGACACCATCAGAATGTGTGCCAGAACTTCTGCCCTCGTGGTGGCTATACGCCGCTCGGTTTGGCTGCGCCAGTGGGCTGCTGGCAACGCTGCCAGGAAGACCCTCACTGGGTTTCCCTTTAAAGGACTGCGTCTGTTTGGAGACCGCCTGGACCTTTTTGCTAAGAGAGGCAGGTCACCCCAGCGCAGGCGGTAACCTCGGCCCTTTCGGGGTCAGGGTTCCTTCTCCTCCCCTTACCGCGGTGCAAGACAGGGAAGGGGGGTGTCTTTCCCTGGGGCCCGGGGAGATTTCTGGGGTAGAGGCAGAGGACGTGGACGTCCTGGCTCCTCCTGGGGTCCCAAAGCTAAATCCTCTCCCAAGCCCCCTCAGGCATGATGGGGCGCCCTTACCCATCCGGGTGGGGGGACGGCTGCAGCACTTCGCTCACGTCTGGAGGCTTCATGTCTCAGACCGGTGGATTCAGGAGGTAGTGTCTTCCGGTTACAAGTTGGAGTTTGCTGCCGATCCCCCTCCAAGATTCATCAGATCCCGGATTCCTCCACTCAGGAGCTAGTGCAAGCAGTGCAAGGCCTCCTGGAGCTGGGGGTCATCTGCCAGGTCCCTTTAAGAGAAAAAGGCAAGGGCTTTTATTCCAACCTATTCACAGTACCCAAAAAAGATTTTGGTTCTGTCAGGCCCATCCTGGACTTAAAGATTCTCAACAAGTTTGTCAGGGGCAGGCGCTTTCGCATGGAGACTCTGCCATCAGTTCCCTGCGCCAAGGGGATTTCATGATTTCTGTGGACATCAAAGATGCTTACCTTCATATTCCTGTGTTCCCAGGTCATCAAAGGTTCCTCAGGTTCGCTCTGATGGATCAACACTACCAATTTGTGGCCTTGCCCTTCGGCCTCACTTCAGCTCCCAGGGTGTTCACCAAGCTGCTGGCTGGCGTGATGTCTCTGCTCAGATGTCAGGGCGTCCGCGTGCTTCCCTATCTGGACGACATCCTCATCACTTCCCAGTCTCTACATCAGGCAGAGTTGGATACTCAGCTGGTGGTGTCCACTCTGGAGTCATTTGGATGGGTGATCAACCACCCCAAGTCCTCACTGTCCCCTTCCTTGGTAACTCCATTCCTAGGAATGAATCTGGATACAGTTCAGGCAAGGATCTTCCTTCCTCAGCAGAAGGTGGACAGTCTGATTGCACAGGCTCAGTCCCTCCTAGCTTGTCCCCATCCCTCCATCAGGCAGGGGATGCAGCTGGTGGGCCTGATGGTGGCGTGCTTCGAAGCGGTCCCTTATGCTCAGTTCCACTTGAGGCCTCTGCAACTTCACCTATTGTCTGTATGGGACAGGGACCCAGCGTCCCTGGACAGGGTCTATGTGCTCTCCCCCCTGGTCAGGAGGTCCCTCTTGTGGTGGATGGACTCAAGGAACCTGTTGGGGGGCAGATCCTTTCTTGCCCCTTCCTGGGAGACGGTCACCACAGATGCCAGTCTGTCAGGTTGGGGAGGTTTCTGGAAGTTCCTGCGGTTCCAGTGGAGGTGGTGCCCTCAGGAGGCCCACACACCTATCAATGTCTTGGAGCTGCGAGCGATCAGGTTAGTTCTGGCTCGCCTGACTACTCATCTTCAGGGCCTGCCTGTTCAGGTGCGCTCGGACAACCAGACGGCAGTTGCCTACATCAATCATCAGGGAGGGACCCGGAGCAAGGGGGCCCTCCAGGAAGCGTCTCTGATCCTGACTTGGGCGGAGGCCAATGTCCCCTGCATTTCAGCTGTGTACATCCCGAGGGTGGAAAATCACCTGGCGGACTCTGAGCAGGGGGACCTCTCGCCAGGGAGAATGGTCCCTATGCAGCAGGGTGTTTCAATCTCTGTGTCACCATTGGGGCCAACCAGATGTGGATCTGTTTGCGTCCCGCCACAATCACAAGCTTCCAGCTTTTGTCTCTCTGTCCAGGGATCCTCTGGCCCTGACCTCGGATGCGCTAGCAATGTCATGGAAGGACTTTCAGTTCCTGTATGTCTTCCCCCCAATTCCCCTGCTGGGCAGGGTTCTGCGCAAGATTGCTCTGGAAGGGGTGCCAGCAATTCTGGTGGCCCCCAGGTGGCCAAGAAGAGTGTGGTTCGCAGACGTGGTACAGCTGGCAGTAGATCAATACGCTCTGCTCTTGGTGCCAGATCTGATCACTCAGGGCTCACTACGCCATCCCAATTTACAAACTCTGGCTTTGACGGCTGCAGAAACCTCCATCTTCTGGAGGTTTGCTAGAAGCCTTTTATAGCTGCTGGATGACAGAACACAAAAGGGTTAATTAAAAAAAAAAATGACATAGGGTTCCCCCTCCCAGGGGGGACCCCATTTTTTTTGGAATTTTAAGGGTTAAAAACCCTTAAAAATCCCCCCCAAAAAATTACGTAGGGTCCCCCCTACCCAGCATTACCGACCCGGGCCAGCTATGGGGGCTTGTAGAACAGGGCCCTGCAGGCTACTAGCCCACATAGCCACTAAGTGGCCCGGGCCCTTCTGCCCCCCCCCCCCCCCCCCCCCCCGGCTGTTGGGGAGGCAGGTAATGGGGGGCTGGGGGTTAATGGCAAGTCACCCGCTAGCCGCAGGTGACTTGCCAGAGCCTTGTGAGCTGGTATAAGGGGTCTCATGGATCCCTTACCAGCTCACAAAGGGTTAACTGTTTAAAAAAAAAAAAACACGTTAAGAAAAATTATTTTATTAAAAAAAAAAAAAAATTTTTACTGTACTTACCTCCGATTGCAAGCTCTTGTCCCTCGCCGCTCTGATGACAGATGCCGGTGATCGGCATCCAGAGAAGGGGGAGGCAGGAGATTAGAGGATCTCCTGCCACCTCCTTCCAGGGCACCGATCACCGGCATCTGACAGCTGAGAAGGCTGGAGCCGGTGATCGGGCCGGGATGACGTCATCCAAGGGGGCGGGGCTTAGCGGCAAGATGGCGGCCGCCATCGAGGAGGAGAGAGCCTCCCGGGCTCTCTCCTGAAGATCGGTAAGTCCTGGGGGGGGGGATCGGAGGCCCCCCAGGTGAAGAGGAGGGACAGCGGGAGCCAGCGCGCACGCAGGTAAGTGAATGTCATTTTTATTTTTTTATTTTTTTTACAGTTAGCAGCTGCTGCTGCAGAAGCGGGGGGGGGGAGGCCTATTCCAGGGGCTCTCCTGGAGCCATCCGACCCCCCACGGGGGATCGGATGGCACCAAATTAAAGAGGAGACCAGGCCGAATCCAACGAGGGGTCGGGTGGGTATTTTTTATTTGTTTTTTGCCCGCTAGCAGGGGTAAATGCCAGCTGGCATTTAAAGGGTTAAACCTGATTTCTTGCCTAAGGTTGTCTCTGCCTTCCATCTCAGTCAGGACATTGTGCTTTCTTCTTTGTGCCCTAATCCTGGTAATTCCAAGGAGAGGGCCTTACATTCCCTGGATGTGGTCAGGAATTTGAAGTTCTACTTGGTGGCTACTGCACCTTTTAGAAAGACTTATGCCTTGTTTGTGGTCCCTTCGGGTCCCAAGAAGGGTCTGGCTCCTGCTAAGTCTACTATTAGCAAATGGATTCGTCCGGCTATTTTTAGGGCCTATTCTGCTAGGGGAAAGGATCCTCCTTTCCATGTTACTGCTCATTCTACACGTGCTGTTGGGGCCTCCTTGCTCCTTCCAGCACCAGGCTTCTGTTGAACAAGTTTGTAAGGCTGCTACTTGGTCTTCTTTTTTTTTATATATATATTCTTATTTAGAATAAATCAGAAAAAACATTACAAGACATTGAGGCATTGCGAATAAATGACCTTGTATTTGAAAAGACAACAATAAAAGTAATACCTGACAGACTCTCCTGTGTATTTGTTATTATGATCGTCGGACGCAACCATTACACCATCAATTCTGTGGTACAGCCTGGGAGGCAGCCACCCCACCCCAGGCTCACAAAAGCGTCCGTCTCTCACCGTGTCCCGAATCCTAAAACAGGCAAGTCCTTCAGAAAAGGGAAAGAGAAAAGGGAAAAAAGGAAGGTAGAACGGAGTAGGAGAGTGCAGTAAGGGGTCAGCTCCACTCCACTAGTTTCACTGAACTGCATCGGTAAGAACCTTGTATTCTGGGGAGCACACAAATGAGTCCCAACCGGCCCACTTGCGGTTATGTGCCTCAGACATCTCATTGCGCTCTGCAATTATGCCCTCGTATCTCTCCATCTCCGAGACCTTGTTGAGCCACAGAAGAACGCTAGGCGGCTCCGTCCTTTTCCACAGCACCGGGATACACGCCCTTGCAGCATTAACCAACTGACCCAGGATGGACTTCCGGTAGCTCTTAGCGGGCACGAGTGTTGGAGAAGAAAAAAGGCCGGGCCCCCCGGAAGTGTTTCCCCCAGCACACACTCTTCAGTCGCCTTAACTGTTGGCCAGAAGCCGATCACCTTTGGGCAGGACCAGAAAATATGGAGGAGGTCTCCTGGCCACAGCGCCAGCAGAGAGGAGACACCCCCGGGAACCATTTATGCAAAATAGCGGGCACTCTATACCAACCAGTGAGTATCTTGTAATTGCATTCTTTGTACCTAGTACATCTGGCCGTATCGTGCGCTAGGCTAGCCATCTTGGTCCATTGCTTGGTAGTAAAAGAGGTATCTAGGGCTTCCTCCCATCTACGAATAAAGGATGGCGCCCCCGTCTCCTCCGGGTCAATCAACATTTTATACGCCCTAGAGAGGACGTGCTGGATCGGACCCTCCTCATCACATAGTCTCTCGAATGGGGTGAGCTCCCTAGCTCCCAAAGCCTGCCTCTGGATAGATGATAAGAAGTGCCTCAACTGTAGCTCCTTCCAAGCGTTCCATCTAGGCAGCCCTCTGGCGTCCGCAAGGTCGGCAAGCGGTTCCCAGGCCCCACCGCGCTGAAAGAGTCCAACCCTGCCTATCCCACCCCCTATCCATCTCTCGGCCGTCCCGGTGGAAATGCAGGATTTCCCAAGATCGGATATAGTGGCAAAAAATTAGGGAAGATGTCGCTACGAGGCTGAAATTTTTGGAAAACCTTAATAGAGGCCCCTATTGTCGGGTGTTTCGTCATTGCTCCCAAGTGCTGTTTTGCCAACCAGGGTAGAAATCTCAGGGGGAGAGGGGTGTTTCTCTTCTCTATCTGCACCCATTGTTTGTGTTGCGAGTGTCTGCACCAGTCGACAATTCTACACAGGTGCGTGGCGGCATAATATAAGCTGGGATCTGGGAGTCCTATTCCCCCGTTCTCCTTCGTTCTCCTCAGGACCTTCTTACTGACTCTAGGCCTTTTTCCAAGCCATATGAACTTAGCAAATAGGGCTCCCACTTTCTGCAGGAAGGAGTTCAGGATGTCCAGCGGAAGTGCTTGCATCAGGTACAAGAGACGAGGTAGTAAATTCATTTTCAGAGCATTACATCCCCCAAACCAGGACAGATTTGTAAGGGCCCACGCCCTCTGTGTCTCTGACAAAGCTCCACAGAAGTTGGGGGAAATTCAGGGGGAATATTTTATCTAGTGTTTTACCAATTTTAGTACCTAAGTAGGTGATGTGTTCGCTAGCCCATTTAAAAGAAAAAGTGTTTTGGAGGTTAGTCTCCCTGTTCCTCTCCAGGTTAAGATTCAGGGCTTCAGATTTTTGTAGGTTTATCTTGTAGTTCGACACGTCCCTGTAGGTATCCAGCTCTTGCATCAGATTAGGGAGGGTAACTTCAGGACAGGACACAAAGAAGATCAAATCGTCCGCATATGCTTCTGTTTTGTAATGACCGGAGGGGAGGGAAACTCCTCGTGTGCTGGGGTTTGCCCTCACTCTGCAAAGGAATGGCTCTAATGTCATGATGAAAATGAGAGGTGAAAGGGGGCACCCCTGCCTCGTCCCATTTCCGATGCCGAAAGGCTCAGACAGGAGGCCATTAACTCTTACCACTGCCGAAGGGTGGTGATAGAGACTGGTGATCCAAGATATCATACTAGGCCCACGTGCCGCAGAACTCCCAGCATGAAGTCCCACTGCACCCTGTCGAAGGCCTTTTCGGCATCGGTGGCAAGGAGAACCGCAGGGAGCTTCTTCTTGTGTATTATGTCTAGCAGATTTAAGACCTTCACCGTGTTATCTCTTGCTTCTCTAAGTGGCATAAACCCTACTTGGTAAAGGTGGATGACATGATGTAAGTGTGGAGCGAGACTGGAGGTGAGTATTTTGGCAAACAATTTAATATCAGTGTTGAGGCGAGAGATTGGTCTGTAACTAGAGCTTTGTGTAGGATCTTTCCCCTCCTTCGAGATCACAGATATTTGGGCTCGGAGACTATTCATGGGGAGGGGAGTGCCTTCTGCAAGGGAGTTAAAGACTACCCGTAGCCGTGGAAGCAGGACCTCGGAAGAAACTTTATAGTACAACAATGGAAGCCCATCTGGTCCCGGTGTTTTCCCGTTAGCGGACTCCTTTATGGCCCTACTTAACTCATCCGCTGTAATGGGATCTTCTAGCTGTTCGATCAGTGCCAGTGGGATTTTAGGAAGGCCTGATTGCGTTATGTAATTATCAATCTTCTCTGCCTTGTCTCCCTGAAGATGGGGTGAAATATTGTAAAGCGCTTCATAATATTTCCTGAATACTTCTGCAATCCCCCTATCCTTGTGAACCACTTTCCCCGCCTGGTTTAGAACTTTAGGGATATAGGTTCTAGCCCTTTCCCCTCTCAGAGCTGAAGTCAGGAGCCTCCCACACTTTTCCCCCGACTCGTAAAATATTCTCCGGGTCTTAATAAGCTGAATTTTGGTTCTGTCACTGAACAGTTTCCAGAGATGGTCTCTGAGAGCAGTCAAGGACACCAGATGCGCCCCCGCCAGCGATTGCTTGTGGGCTCCCTCTAGTTTTTTAATTTCGTCTAGCAGGTCGTTTATTTGCTTACCCCTCTCCTTCTTAAACCTTGACCCTCTCTGGATTAGCGCCCCTCGAATGACGCACTTATGGGCCTCCCAAACCACTGGTGCGCTAATCTCTGGTGAAGCGTTTTCCTGAAAATAGTTTTGCAAGACCAGTTTCATTTCCTCTCTTATCGTTGGGTCCTGAATCAGGGACTTGTTTAGCATCCACGACCAAGGCCGAGGCGCGTGCTCGCTGGATGCTAACCGGATACTCACAGGGGCATGATCTGAAATCGTAATGTTGCCTATAGAGGCAGACAAGATCCTAGGAAGGGAATGGTGTTGTATCAGTAGCATATCTATCCTAGAGTACATGTTATGGGGAGAATAGAATGTGTAGTCCTGCCCGTCAGGATTTAATATCCGCCACGGGTCCACCAGTTGATATGTATGCAGCAGCTTCCTGACCCTTTTGAGTTTTGCGTAGGACATATAGGAATGTCCTTTGGAGGTATCAATTAGAGGTTCTAGGGAGAAATTGAAGTCCCTACGATCACCCTCCCCTCTGAGTAGTTCGCCAGGTTCTCTAAGACCTCTTCCAGGAAGGATATCTCCACCACTCAGAGAGCCCACCTCCTCCCAGGCCACAGATCTGGAAATGAGTATGCTCACTCCCCTTGACCGTGAGTCCGGGGAATATCTGTGGTAGGAAACCGGAAATACCTTATTCCTGAAGACAGGAGGGTTGGACGCCTTGAAGTGTGTCTCCTGTAGAAAGGCCACCTGCGCCTTCTGTGCTCTGAGATTGTTCAAAATCATGGACCTCTTCTCTGGGGTGTTCAACCCTTTTACATTGAAAGAAATTAGGTTAGTATCGGCCATATCACTGAAACAATGAGTACTAAATGAGGTCTAATTAGAAGGAGGGGAGGACCAACCAAGTCCACCGGCGAAGCTAGACAGACTTCAACAACTATTAAACAGTAACAGGCAACGGATACTGTCCAATCGGCCCAAGGTCCCGGAGATGGAAGAGGAGGAGGGGGAGCAGGGGAGAGAAGAGGGGGAATTAAGGATAGGCTTAGGAGTAGGTATGGGTGAGGAAAGGAGAATAGAGGACAGTAAAAGGGAGGAGGGGAACACAGAAAAATTAAGAGGATCCTGTGGACCCTAGGCTATGCTCAATCGGGCCTCCCGCCGGGACCCAACTCCAGGAGCCAAGTCCCACCGGGGTACCCGTCCCACGAAAAAACTATTGTGCGTCTGCACTAGATCTCGGCCACTCCTAAACAGAAGGAAGCCGACTCAGGCCTAATTGGGGGAAAGTGACTGACACCAAACTCAACGTGGGATACACCGTGGGTTTATAGGGCAAAAATGGGTCTACTGAACAACTGGTATAACAACAAGAACGTCAGACGGGGCTGCTAAGTAGCGCCCTCGCCGAGAGTGTTAAACGGCAAGAACAAACATCTTACAATATATTAATCGGCGGGTCAATGAACCTTGTCAAGGCCATGTCACGGGCCGGACCCCGGGCGGGCGGCACCCGAGCCCAGCCCCAAGTCCCGATACGTCTTGAGGAGGTAGAGGTCTCTTTCCTTTGACACAATCAGATGAAAGGGATATCCCCAACGGTACGATGCTCCAGAATTCCTGACCAAGTCCAGGACTGGCTTAAGCAGCTTCCTCATGATCAGCGTGCGTCTCAAGAGGTCCGGAAGGATGGTAATCCTAGCCCCGTCGAATTCCACTGGACCATGCCTCCAGGCACAACGGGCAATTTCTTCTTTGACACAGTATAGATGTATTCTACAGACCACATCTCTTGGGTATGCAGGATCAGGGTTGCGGGGGCCGAGGGCCCTATGCGCTCTGTCTATCTCTATAGGGGTGTCGAAGCTCCTTCCAAGTACTGTGTTAAAGATGGTCGTTATGATCTGTTTCACGTCCTCCCCAGCGGACGCCTCCGGAATGCCTCTCAGGCGCAGATTGTTCCGCCTGTGCCTGTTCTCCAGGTCATCGTGCTGCAGCTGGAGTTGTTGAATCTGTGAATTCTGTGGGTGTGGATGAGCGCTTTGGGGGGGGGGGAGAACGATTGAACTGACTTGCGAAACCAGCATTTGGGAGGGGGAGGTATCAGGGTGAATCTCTCCCGGTGGGGTAGTCAGTCCCAGGATCGCCACATCTGTCTCCCTCATGGTCCCATCAACGTGACAGTCCTGCGCGATGTTAAGGGGGGTGGGGGACCAGGGCTGACTAAGAAGAGGGCCCCTTTGCGCATCCCCCTGTGAGCTTGTTGCATGTTTCTCCCCAGGGTGTCCCCAGGTGTGGGGTGTCCTCTGTGGCAGGCCCTGGGCCAGTGTCTGCTCAGCGGTGGTTGTTGCCTGTCGTATCCCAATAGAGTGGTCAGTCAGACCATTCCCCCGATTTCTTGGGGTAAAAGCTAAGGTTGCTTAGGGCTGTGTTAGTAGGCTTTCCAGGCAGCAGGCTATGCCTCTCTGTGGCAGTTGAAATATTGCCCTCCTTCAAGGGTGTCACCCATGGGGCTTGGATCCCCCTCTCCCCTCCTGAAATGTGTGTGGGGCTTAAGCCCTCAGCTCCCCCACTCACCGCCGCTACCTCTATGCCGACAGATGTAGGTTTCACCCAGGCGGCACCTCCTGCGTGCTCCAGCGGGGCTCTAGCCGGCTGACATGCTGCCCTGTGGTCTGGCCGGTCTTTCCCTGGGTGCAGCGCCGCTCTTGGCTGCCGCCGCCTTTGTTCCGTCGGGGGGGGGGGGGTCTCATGACGTGGCCCACCGGACACCGCCGGGCGCCGCCGACCTCGCTCGCCTATCAGATCTCGACCAAATGTGCCCTCCATCGCGCAAGGTAAGGCGTCCTCTCCGCTGTCTGATGCGCTTGCTGACGGGGGGGGGACACCATCTCCTCCTCTCCTGCTCGCTCGAGCTCCTCCGGCGCCTGCACCTCTCGCCATTTACTCATCTCTCTTCTGCTCCTCTCCTTTCTGCGCCGCTTCTTCCCTGCCATACTGTTCAGCCTTGCTTGCCAGATGCCCCCCGCTACTTGGTCTTCTGTTCATACCTTTTCCAAGTTTTACAAGGTTGATGTTCGGGCCTCAGCTGATGCTGTTTTTGGCCACAAAGTTCTGCAGGCGGCAGTGGTTTGAACTGCGCGTTGTTGCTTTTGAGGATCCCACCCTATGTACGGACACTGCTATTGGATGTCCCATCTGTTATGAATCATTATCTGGAGCAGGACGTGCTGCATACTTAGAATAATACAATTTTGTGTTTACTCACCTTGTAGAATTGGTATTATAAGTATGCAGCACGTCCTGCTCCACCCCACCCTGTTTGCATTATCTTGGATCCTCTGTATGGTGATTGTTATCCTCTTGTTAGCCTCTTTTTGCCATCTCTGCAGTCAAGCGCCCTCTGGCGGAGGTAATCCCTGTTATGAATCATTATCTGGAGCAGGACGTGCTGCATACTTATAATACCAATTCTACAAGGTGAGTAAACACAGAATTGTATTATTGTACATATTAACAATTTGAGGGCTTTGAAGGTGATGTGTCAGACGGCCCACTACCACTAAGATGCCTTTCTGTGCCCGCCCCTCACCCGAACAATGATTGGTCGATTACAACATTCACCAAAAACAAACATGCTCCAAAGAGGCATTCCCTGAACCACCCTTGTGCCTCCTGCTAGATGGCAGCAGGGGTTTAACCCGACCTGCATACCACACATGGACTCCAGGACAGTTTTTCTGTGTCGGTGCCCACAACGATTGCTAGGGTGGAAGAAGAACACCTTAAAGTGGACCAAAACCCACCCTGGAGTCAACGAGACTCCAGGGCAGGCACACTCGTTACCCCCCCGGGGCAACCAGAATCAGGATGCCCCACTCTGTTAAACCCCCCAGGTCGCCTGAAAACTCACCTTTTTTCCCTGGCCAACAGTGCATGTGTGAGCAGGGACTGCATCCTCCGCTCTCCCTTTAGCAGGGCGCTTGTCTGCGCCAGGTATTTGTGAATGGCCGGCACGCTCCCTGTTAAAGCGGGGGATACGGTCGCCAGCGTGCTCAGATCCGCTTGCCTTAGACAAAGGGCCAGGAGCAGTCCCGAGCGCGCTGACTGGATCAGAGGCTGCACAGGCACCGTAGTAGGATGGGTGAGTGACACAGCAGGACATCCCCAATTGAGGTGCCCAGGAGGCAAAGACCAATAAATCCTGGATTTTGGTCCAATTTAAAGATTTGGAGACTGACGTTTCTAATATCCAAGACTTGAAATCGAAATCCTTACAACAAAATGCGGTTCCAGCTACCGCTAAACAGAAGCCTTACACCACAGCACCAAAAGCCCCCAAATGAATAACTATGAAAAATTCATCCAAAAGATATTTATTAATTTAAAATGAAACCACTCATCATTTCATAATCATAAAAACCACACACTTACAAACATAAAAGTCCATCGCAGGAGCCCACCATCTGGGCAAATACAAGTAATCGAATATCCCAAATTCATGTGCATTGTATCCAAAGACTAAAAAAATAAAAAATGTCCAATAAATCTATTAGGAAAGTGCTATCGTGCTTAAAAAAATGCCCAATCAATATACAGAGAAAACACTCAAATGACACGCAGTATGCAACATGAACAACAAGGAAGCAATTCACCTCAAAGTGATGCCCAAGAGAGATGGTGGCCCCGCTGCGCCTAACACAGAGATGAGAGATCCCATGTGTTCCGTGGCCCAGTAAAACTGGCTACTACTTCAGGGTGTGTAAAGACTTGGAAATCGGTTATGAAAATTTTGTTTACCCGAGTCTGAGGGTCAGGCAGTTTTTTGTTTGCCCTCTGTAGCCCTTTCTTTTTTTGACCTTATTCTCCTCCTTCCATTACCTGTTTTGCACTTATTTTGGATATTCCAGTGGTGAATCCAAACCAAATGATTTTACAGTTGGGTTAATAAGGCATGCACGTTTTTTAATGGGTGATAAAACTAATACTTCTCTACAAATTGGGGTAAGATGTTTTGAATATTTTGCTGATAAAGCGATCATATAATGATGCAACCTCCCATCACTGATACCAATGCTTAAAATAAAACAGATTGCAGGCCTAGAAAACAGGAATAGGAATAAAACATTAAATGCATGATATTAATCTTGTGTTATTTAGATGATGGAATACTTTGAAGGTTAACCTCATTTTTTTTTTTTTTTTTTTTATTTATGTTGCACAGGGTTGATTTTTATCTGCTTTCTCACCATGTCAGACAGGGCTGTGGTATTCCAACTCACTACATATGCGTTATAAATACTGCAAACCTAGGCCCTGATCATTTACAAAGGTAATGTGATGTGATGTACTTTACACAAGGCTGTATTGTTTTCACACAAGATTGTTTCTGTAACTTAACACGAGAGCCGTTGAGACATGTAATGTGAACAGAATGTAGATGCCATATACTCCTTAACTTCCTGTTTTGGGTATGTTTTGCCCTTCTGAAAAAAGATGCTTTTAGGTATGGTTGAGCAGACTGCTGACATTTCCCTATATCCAGTCCAGGTCGTCCCAGAAGTTATGACAATTGGGTACTCCGCCCCCAGGGGGCGCTCGACTGCAAGATCAAAAGCTGTCGCTCCACCCGGCCCCCTATAAAAGCAGGTGTCTCACTATGATTTCCCAGTGTTCATCTTGCAGTCTGGCTGCTGAAGATCGTTGGATACTCTCTCCTGTATATTGCAGCTGAGCGGGGCCTCCTAGCCTGTCGGCCGCTGCGACCTTATTACCACTGATCCCGTGGACCCACTACTGCCTCCCAGCCATGGCTGATCGGGACGGTGATGGTAGGGAGTACGCCGGGGTCAGGCGTTTGGCAGAGCTAGGCTCTGGCCTGCAGACCCTGACTAAGGGGTAGCCGGCCACAGGCTGATAGTGAGCCTATAAGGGGAGGAGGAACCACTTACTGTACAATGCGCCTTATTTCCCTGGCCTCCCCTTGGCCGGGAGCTTCCTCGCATAATCGGGAGGGGGCGGGGCCAGGTGCAGCGTGCGATCTGCGCTGGCCCGCCCCCCTTCTTCTCCTTCTCCATCCCCGGAGCCGCCATTGCTGTTCGCCTCCTGGGACTTCAGATCCGTGAGTGCCCTCGGCCCACCCCCCTTTGTTCTAATCTAGTTGGATGATTGTCCTTGTTTTTAGACTGTGTTGTTATTAACTAATTACTGTCTTAGAAAAATTATTTTTTATGGTCACGGACATATATCGGATATTACCCGGTCAATTGTGAATATGACTACCGGTCAATAGTGAATATGGTTTCTTTTTTATACTTGTGCATGTTTTCAGTATGCCTGTATATATATATATATATATTGTGTGTTAATGGGGGTTCCTTTATTATTATGTCTTTCAGGTGGGAATAATGACTATATTCTCAGTGTGTCACACACCCCGCTTCCCCTTTAATTCTGATGATAGGGTTATCCTCCAGCAGGAGGCGACGTTGCAGAGAGAAGTCTTGAAAAACGAGCCCCTTCCGGTCTACATATACCTGCGACCTCCCACTTAACTTAAGTCTCCTGCTTGGTCAAACCCCGGCACCCCCCCTATGGTCTATTTCTGTCCAGCTACTTGTTTTGTATATTTTGTTAAGGATATTAGAAGCCTCCCAGCCTTAGGCTGCTGGCTGGGCAATGGTAGACGGCACCTCATGGTGCCTCTCCTCCGCTCGTCCACACGCGTGGGGCACCGCGGTTTTCCGGCCGGTGATCCGGATTTGGGATGCCCCGTCCCGGTCCCCCCTTTAGCCTGCCTTCTCCCGCCTGGTCCCTTCTCCCTTAGCGTGGGGGGGGGGGGGGGGGTGGCGTTTGTGGGGTGTCTATACTGGCTTTTTCTGACTAGATGGTGAGTGTGTTTGTGTGTATGATGGCAGCTTATGGGTCGGCGCTGCGGTCTAGTCTGCAGGTGTCCTCGGGCTGCGGGGGCTCCTTTTCGGTCGGACATGGTGAGTGTGCTTGTTGCGGGCGGGGTGCCTTTTTTCTGGCACCCGCCTCGCTCGTACGGCGTCCCCATTTTTTGCGAGCCGTGGTGCTCGTCTTCTAGGGGGCGGGGCCGCGTTTCTACGCGGCCCGCGCTGTGCTGGCGTGAGCGGGGGGCGGGCTTTGTCTGGCCCGCCCTTCGTCTTCCTCGCTCCGGAGTTTGTCTGCCTTGGCCGGGTTCTGCTGAGGAGGGCTCTGGGAGGCTGATTGTGCAAGTATTGCTATGCCATTATGTCTGTTATCAAGCATGCTTCTGGGACATGTTTCATGCATTTATTCTTGTATATACGTATATAGAGTATATTATTACCTATGTTGTTGTGGCTCATATGGATGTAATTACCTCTATATTGGCTGCACTGATTCATTACTGTGCTGGGGCACTTTTTATAATGCCCATTGGGAGTATAGAGGGCTGCATGTTGATGTCTATATTTTTAGGTATATATATATATATATATATATATATATATATATATATATATATATTTATATGTATGTGATTGCCAGTATACCTTGTGTATTTAATGTATAGTGTCTGTATGTGTCTGTTTGCTTGCTGCATACCTTTTTGTATTTTCTGGAGGCTGATTGTGGTCTCTTTCTTACAGGTCCGGGGATTCCCGCGCTGCGGTGGGTCTCCCGGTCTGATATACCTGGCTAGTCTTATTGTTTTAAATTCCTCCCACTCCCGGGACTTTAATTATAAAAGGGGCATCCCGGGTTGCTTCATGCGTAAATCCCTGGGTTATTGCGAATGCCATAATTTCACCATATGGAGGCTTCCGACATTACCGGAAACAGCTCTTCTGGGCTATCCAGGCTGTGTGGGGGTTGTGGGGCTCCGCTCCCAGGCGATAATGTCATAATATGTATTTCATGTGCACAGCGGAATATTGCGCGCCAGTCCAGCACTCCGGCTTCTGGCTCCTCGCAACCTCCGTCATCTCCTACACCCCCCCACCTATTCCAGACCCCGTGTGAGGTGGGGATTCGCAATCCGAGGTGTGCGCACGGTTGGCCAGCCTCGAGAAGATGTTTTCCGCCGCGGTGGCTCAGAAGGCTACGGCTAAGCGGAAGCACCTTTCTCCGGCGTCGCCTGTTCCGGAGGATGAGGTGTTGGAAGTGTTGGATTGGTCCGATTGTCCCCCGGCTGAGGAGGGGGAGCTCCTAGAGGAGTCGGACGAGCCTGCAGACCAGCAATTGTTTGGTACCGCTGGCGATCAGGCTGCGGGAGTGTTCCTTGACACTCCTTCCATTTTGGCTCAAATGTTTGAGATTTTGGCTTTGGATCCGCCTGAGGCGGTCCCCCCGCCAAAGGGTGAGTTGTTTGATGTGCCCAAGCCGCGTTTGGTATTTCCCAGACAACAACACTTTGTGAGGGTTGTCCTTAAGGAATGGGAACAGCCTACGCGCCTTGTTGGAGTTCCTCCTAGTTGGGATAAGCGTTATCCCTTTCCGGAGGATTTGGTGAAGCTTTGGTCTGTTCCCCCTGACGTCGATGCCCCCGTGTTGGGGCTGTCTAACACGGCTGTGTTGCAATCCCCTGACACTACTACCATTAAGGATGGTGAGGATCGTTGGATTGATCAATTGGCTCGCCATGGTTTTATCAGTGCTGGATCGGCACTGCGGCCGGTTTGTGCTTCGGCGCTTCTCTTGATGGCTGTCAGGTCCATTGTTAGAGATTTGTACGCAGATCTTGATCCCACTTGTGATGAGTTCTTTTCTCTCAAACAGTGTGAGTCGTTTATTTCCTTTGTCATGACCACCCAGGACGATGCACTTGCGATGTGTAGCAGGACCGCGGCCCTGTTGGTTGCTATTCGTCGGTCGGTGTGGCTACGTCAGTGGACAGCGGACTTTAGCTCTAAGAGGTCGCTTACAGCTATTCCTTTTGTGGGTTTGCGCCTGTTTGGCGACAAATTGGATTCAGTTACCAAGGGTGGTAAGTTGCCTCAACGCAAGAGGCCGCGTCGTTCCTTTCGGGGATTGGCTTCTTTTAGTCCCTCCTTTCGGGGAGCCAGAGCGGGCAGAGGGGCCTCCTTTCCCGCTACCAGGGGTGCAGGTTGGACCCGGGGGAGGGGTCGTGGCCATCCCAGTCAGTCCTGGGGCGCCAAGCCCAAGCCTGCTGGCAAGCCCGCTCAGCAATGAGGGGGTGCCCTCACCCGTGCGGGTGGGGGGACGATTACGACACTTCTCCCAGGTTTGGGACCAGGAGGTTCCGGACAGATGGATCCGGGAGGTGGTGTCGTCCGGTTACAAGCTGGAGTTCGAGTCTCGCCCTCCTTCACGGTTTTTCCGGTCTCGGAACCAATCCTTTGGCCACGCAGGGGCTCCTGGCGTCGGTGAAGAATCTTCTGGAAATGGTGGTCATCCGGCCGGTGCCGCACTTGGAAGTGGGCCTCGGGTATTACTCCAATCTCTTCACAGTGCCCAAGAAGGACGGGTCGGTGCACCCCTTTCTGGATCTGAAGTTCCTCAACAGGTTCATCCGTACACGGAAGTTTCGCATGGAAACTCTGCGATCGGCCATCAGTTCTCTTCGGCAGGGGGACTTCATGACGTCCATAGACATCAAGGATGCTTACCTTCATGTTCCCATCTGCCAGGCTCATCAACGTTTTCTTCGGTTCGTGATGGAGGATCGGCATTTTCAATTCGTGGCACTTCCGTTTGGCCTTACCTCGGCTCCAAGAGTGTTCACCAAGGTGCTGGCAGGGGTGATGGCCATTCTCAGAACTCAAGGCATTCGCATCGTACCTTATCTGGACGACCTTCTCATCATGGCTCCTTCTCTCAATCAATCGGAGACGGACACCAGGACGGTGGTTTCCACGCTGGAAAGCTTTGGTTGGGTGATCAACTATCCCAAGTCCTCCCTCGCCCCGGCCAGGGTGGTGTCCTTCCTGGGAATGCGGTTGGATTCTTGTCAACACAGGGTGTTTCTGCCTCAATCCAAGATTTTTCTGATTCAGGAATTGGTTCGGTTCCTTCTTTTCAATCCTCGACCGTCCATCCGTCTGGGGATGAGACTGGTGGGGTTGATGGTTGCCTCGTTCGAGGCAGTTCCTTTTGCTCAATTTCACACAAGGACGCTTCAGCTTCATCTGTTGGCGTCTTGGGACCGGCGACCACGGTCGTTGGATCGGCCCTTCCAGTTGTCCTCCCGGGTCCGGCGGTCCCTTCAATGGTGGTTGGTCTCGACCAATCTCTTGAGGGGCAGGTCTTTTCTGACTCCTATTTGGGAAATTGTCACCACGGACGCCAGTCTCTCGGGATGGGGGGGATTCTGGAAGGATCTTCAGTTTCGGGGGCAGTGAGGGCCTCGAGAGGCCCACTTGCCCATCAATGTTCTGGAGCTGAGAGCCATCCGTCGTCTTCTTTTTCATTTGACTCAGCATGTTCTGGGCCTTCCGGTTCAGGTTCGCTCCGACAATCGGACAGCGGTTGCTTACATCAATCATCAGGGAGGGACTCGCAGTCTGGGTGCCCACAGAGAGGTGTCCCTGATCCTGACCTGGGCGGAGGCCCATGTTCCTTGTCTCTCGGCAGTTTACATTCCGGGTGTGGAAAACAGGGAAGCGGACCTGTTGAGCAGGTGCTCTTCCCGTCTGGGGGAATGGTCTCTCCATCCTAAGGTTTTTCGGTCCCTGTGTCTCCGGTGGGGGACACCGGGGGTGGACCTGTTTGCCTCTCGTCACAATTGCAGGCTTCCGACCTTCGTGACGCTCTCTCAGGATCCTCTGGCTCTGGCGGTGGACGCCATGTCTCTGAGCTGGGGGGAACTGGGGTTTCTGTACCTGTTTCCTCCGATACCCATGCTAGGCAAGGTGGTACGGAAGCTGGCTCTGGAAAGGATGTCCGCCATTCTCGTGGCTCCAAGGTGGCCAAGGCGAGTATGGTTCGCAGACATCGTTCGGCTGGCGGTGGATCAGGTCGTTCTGCCTCTTCGGCCCGATCTGCTCACTCAGGGTTGGCTGTGTTACCCCAATTTACCAACGCTGGGTTTGACGGCTTTGCTGCTGAAACCTTTATCTTAAAGGAGGAGGGTCTTTCTGACTCGGTTGTTAAGACTCTTATCTGTGCCCGGAAGAGGTCTTCTTCTACCATCTACTATAGGACTTGGAGAGCTTATATCGCTTGGTGTGAGGTTAGATCTTTGCCTTGTAGGGTCTTTTCAGTTTCCAGGATTTTGGATTTTCTACAATCAGGGCTGGACTCTGGTCTCCAGCTGAGTACTTTGAAAGAGCAGGTTTCTGCCTTGTCTATCTTTTTTCAGAGGCCTTTTGCGCTTCATCCTTTAGTCAAAACTTTTTTCCAGGGGGTTACGCATGTGCGGCCTCCCAGGAAGCCATTGCTCCCTGTTTGGGACTTGAACTTGGTTCTTTCTGCTCTTCAGGCTCCTCCCTTTGAGCCCTTGCAGGATATTGCTCTTTCTACCTTGACTCAGAAGATTGCCTTCTTGGTGGTTATCACTTCGGTTCGGCGTGTCTCGGAGTTGGCGGCCTTGTCGATTCAGGCGCCCTACTTTGAGAGGCATCAGACAAGGTGGTTTTTCGTTTCAAACCGGACTTTATTCCTAAGGTTGTTTCTGCTTTTCATTTGAATCAGGATATTGTTCTTCCCTCGTTGTGTCCTAAGCCTAAGAATGACAAGGAGAGGGTTTTGCATTGTTTGGATGTGGTACGCTGTGTTAAGTACTATTTGCCTACTACTTCTCCTTTTCGTAAGACTGATGCCTTTTTTGTTTTGCCCTGTGGGCCTAGGAAGGGTTTGGCTCCGGCTAAGTCTTCCATTAGCAAATGGATTCGTCAGGCGGTTGTTGGGGCCTATTCGGCCAAGGGGAAGGTTCCCCCTTTTCATATCACTGCTCATTCTACTCGTGCTGTTGGAGCGTCTTGGGCTTTTCAGCACCAGGCTTCTGTTGAACAAGTTTGTAAGGCTGGTACTTGGTCTTTCGTTCATACTTTTTCTAAGTTTTACAAGGTTGATGTGCAGGCTTCAGCGGATGCTGTGTTTGGCCGCAAGGTTCTGCAGATTGCAGTCGTTTGAGTTATGCTTCATTTTGCTGTCGGATACCCACCCCTTGTGGACACTGCTTTTGGATGTCCCTATCGTCAGAATTAAAGGGGAAGCGGTGTGTGTGACACACTGAGAATAATACCATTTTGTGAGTACTCACCTGTAAAATGGATATTGTCAGTGTGTCACACACCCCGCTTCACCCGCCCTTTTTTGGTATCCTGGATCCTCTATATGGTGAAGCTTTCCTTTATTTTATTTTGATGGTTACCGTTGGATTTCCTGGTACCTTGTCTTACTGCTGTTTGAATTCACTGGATGTTAAAGTGGGCCAACACCCAGGGGTGATCGGCCCGGGAATCTATAAGATTCCCGGGCCGATCACCTCACACACCGCGGGACATCCGAGATCGGGATGTCCCGCGGGGTATAACCCCCCCAAACACCCCGAAAAACCTTACCTCTCCAGACGCCGCCGCCGCCTCACTCGCGCTCCTCCAGACATGCGCGCTCCCGCGCCGGCCGTCTCTGAATGGCCGGCGCGGGCGCGCACACGTCAAGAGTGACGCGCGGGAGGCGGCGGCGGGCGCGATCCCTTTTCCGCCGACGGACGTCACTTGTCCGGCGGCGGGCATTGGACAGCGCAGTCACGTGGGATCGTGGAGAGGTGAGTTTTCGGGGTGTTTGGGGGGGTTTTGGGCAGCGGGGCACCCCCGATCGGGGTGCCCCAAGGAAGTGGACCAATACCCAGGATAGTCAAAATCCTGGGTGTTGGTCCGCTTTAAGTGGGAGGTCCCAGGTATATGTAGACCGGAAGGGGCTTGTTTTTCAAGACTTCTCTCTGCAACGTCGCCTCCTGCTGGAGGATAACCCTATCGTCAGAATTAAAGGGGAAGCGGGGTGTGTGACACACTGACAATATCCATTTTACAGGTGAGTACTCACAAAATGGTATTTTTTAGGGGTCTTCTCCCTGTCCTCTGTCCCTCTTTTAAATTGGGTTCCTTCCCCGTGTGATTATAAATCTCCCACTTACGGACACTAAGGGGCATCCCGGGTAGCTTCATAGCGTAATTCCCATTGATCATTGCGACTATCTAAAACCACCATATGGAGGCTCCCCAGGATACCCCTCCGCAACGGGGGGAATTTTTGGGAACTGAATAACCCCGTTTGGAGTTCCCGGATCAGAAGCATTTTAACAATCTGATCCCTAGGGAATGGGAAAAGCCTAGCCGGCTCGCTGGTATCCCTCACGGGTTGGGATAGAAAGTATCCTTTTCCTGTTGATGCGGTTAAACGCTGGTCGTCACCCCCAGAGGTCGACACGCCCGTCCTGGTTTTGTCTAATACTTCTGTTGTGCATACCCCAGATTCCACTACCTTGAAGGATAGTGAGGACCGATGTTTAGACAAATTGGCTTCACATGCCTTTGCTTGTGTGGGTTCGACCTTGCGCCCAGTTTGTGCTTCTGCGCTCACAGCCGTGGCTACTAGAGTTCTAATTAGGGGCCTTTTGGAAGGTTCCCAATTGGATCCTAGTAGTGAGGAATTTACAGTCTTGACTCATTTTGAGATGTTCATTGCTTTTGTCTTATCTGCCATGGATGATACTATCCGTATGTGTAGCAGGACTTCAGCATTGCAGGTTGCCATACGCCGGTCGGTCTGGTTGCGCCAGTGGGCGGTCGATAATGTCGCTAAGAAGGTGCTCACAGGTCTTCCCTTTGTGGGTTTGTGCCTGTTTGGTGAGCGTTTAGACTCTGTTGCCAAAGGGGGTAAGTTACCTCAACGCAAGAAGCAGCGCCGACCTTTTTGAGGTTCCGGCTCCTTCAACACTTCCTTTCGTGGCTCTCGGTCAGGCAGGGGAACCTTTTTCACTGCATTCCGAGGAGATACAAATACTTTATTGGTCGCCAAGTATGTACAGAATACAAACAAGGAATACTTTTTGGAAGGGGGGGTTCTCCATAGAGCTTGATCCCTGGGGTAGTGGCAGAGGACGTGCCCAACCCGGGACTTCCTGGGGTACTAAACCCAAATCCATTGCTAAGCCCGCTAAGCAATGAAGAGGCGCCCTCACCCTTGCTGGTGGGGGGACAGTTGCGACTCTTTGCTCAGGTCTGGACCCTAGAGGTCACAGAAGTCTGGATCCGGGAGGTGATTTCCTCCTGGTACAAGCTGGAGTTTGCATGCCGGGCTCCTCTGAGATTCCTCAGGTCCCGGGTTCCGTCGGATCCTCGGGCGGCACAGGGCCTGTGTGTGGCGGTGCAAAACCTTTGGAAGATGGGAGTGGTTTGTCTGGTTCCCTCCACAGAGAGAGGTCTGGGTTACTATTCCAACCTCTTTATGATGCCCAAAAAGGATGGCTCCATAAGACCCATTTTGGACTTGAAAACTCTCAACCGGTTCATCAGAACCAAGAAATTTTGCATGGAGACTCTGCGCTCTGCCGTCGACTCACTGCGTCCGGTAGACTTTATGACCTCAATAGATATCAAGGACGCTTACCTTCATGTGCTGGTCTTTCCGGGACACCAAAGGTTCCTCAGGTTCGTGGTGGACAACCAGCACTACCAGTTTGTGGCTCTTCCCTTCGGCTGACTTCGGCGCCCAGGGTGTTCACCAAGGTATTGGCGGGCGTGATGGCCCTTCTCAGACTCCAGGGCATTCACATATTACCTTATCTGGACGACCTTCTCATTACGTCATCCTCTCTCCACCAGGCGGAGCTGGACACCAGGACTCTGGAGAGGTTCGGGTGGGTAATCGATTACCCCAAGTCCTCTCTTTCCCCGTCAAGGGTGGCTTCGTTCCTGGGCATGACTCTGGATACAGTTCAGACCAGGGTGTTCCTACCCCAGCCGAAGGTGGATGTTCTTCAGGCTCTAATCCGCCTTTTTCTGGCCAGCCCTCGTCCGTCCATCAGGCAAGGCATGAGGCTGGTAGGTTTGATGGTGGCTTGCTTAGAGACAGTGCCATTTGCTCAGTTTCACATGAGACCCCTTCAGCTCCATCTTCTTTCGGTTTGGGACAAATGTCCTCTGTCGCTGGATCAGACTTGTGTTCTGTCCCCTCTTGTCCGGTGGTCCTTCCAGTGGTGGATGGACCAGAGGAATCTCCTGGGGGGCAAGTCCTTTCTTGCGCTCTGTTGGGAGATGGTCACCACGGATGCCAGTCTGTCAGGCTGGGGAGGCTTCTGGAGGGAACATCAGTTCCAGGGCCTGTGGGGTCCTCAGGAGGCCCCATATTCCCACCAACATTCTGGAGCTGAGGGTGGTTCGGTTGGTGCTGTCGCACCTGACACGTCACCTTCAGGGCTTACCAGTTCAGGTTCGCTCCGACAATTGGATGGTGGCCGCTTACATCAATCACCAAGGAGGGACCTGCAGCAGGGGTGCTCTCCGGGAGGTGTCTCTGATCCTTGCTTGGGCCGAGAGCAATGTTCCGTGCATCTCGGCAGTCTACATTCCAGGGGTGGAGAACCTGGAAGCGGACTCCCTGAGCAGGGGGACCTCTCGCCGGGGGGAATGGTCCCTCAGCAACAAGGTATTTCTATCCCTCTGTCACAGGTGGGGGAGGCCGGCGGTGGATCTGTTTGCCTCTCGTCACAATCACAAGCTTCCGGCATTTGTGCGTCTGTCCCAGGACCCTCTGGCTCTGGCAGTGGATGCCGTATCTCTGTCCTGGCGGGAACTCGGTCTCCTGTATCTGTTTCCTCCTTTTCCCATGGTTGGCAAGGTGGTACGCAAGCTGGCTCAAGAAGGTGTGCCAGCAATCCTGGTGGCCCCAAGGTGGCCAAGACGGGTGTGGTTCGCAGACGTCGTGCGGCTGGCGGTCGATCAATACAGGCTGCCTCTGGTTCCGGATCTGATCACACAGGGTCAGCTTTGTTACCTCAATTTACAAACGCTGGCTTTGACGGCGTGGCTGCTGAACCCTTCAACTTAAAGGAAAAGGGTTTGTCTGAAGCTGTTGTCCAGACTCTTGTCAGGGCTAGGAAGAAATCTTCCTCTAAAATTTACTACAGGACCTGGCGGTCCTACATTGATTGGTGTGAGACTAGGGCCTTTTCTTGTTGGGTGTTTTCCATCCCTCGGATTCTGGAGTTTCTTCAGCATGGTCTGGACATGGGTTTTCAACTTAGCACCCTTAAGGGGCATGTTTCCACTCTGGCTGTGTTCTTTCAGAGGTCTTTCTCACTTCATCCTCTGGTTAAGACCTTTTTCCAGGGGGTCACTCATGTGCGTCCTCCTCGCAAACCCATGTTACCGGTTTGGGATTTAAATTTGGTATTGTCTGCCCTTCAGGGTCCTCCTTTTGAGCCGGTGCAGGATGCTGCACTATCCATTTTCACCTTAAAAGTTGCCTTTTTGGTGGCTATCACCTCTGTTCGACGTGTTTCTGAGTTGGCGGCTCTGTCCATTCAGGCCCCCTACTTTGAGAGACATCAGGACAAGGTGGTTTTCCGTTTTAAACCAGACTTCCTGCCAAAGGTTGTCTCTGCCTTTCACCTCAATCAGGACATTGTACTTCCTTCCTTGTGTCCTAAGCCTAACAATGACAAGGAGAGGGCCTTGCACTCTCTGGATGTCGTTAGATGTGTAAAGTAATATTTGGTGGCTACTTCACCATTTCGGAAGACGGACGCTTTTTTGTGGTGCCCTCCTGGCCCAAGAAGGGTTTGGCGCCTGTCAAGTCTGCCATTATTAAATGGATTCGTCAGGCCATTGTTAGGGCCTACACTGCCAAGGGGAGGGATCCCCCTTTCCAGATCACTGCTCATTCCACTCGTGCTGTTGCGGCTTCCTGGGCTTTTCAGCACCAGGCCTCTGTTGAACAAGTTTATAAGGCTGCTACTTGGTCTTCTGTTCATACTTTTTCCAAGTTTTATAAGGTTGATGTGCGGGCCTCAGCGGATGCAGTTTTTGGCCGCAAAGTTCTGCAAGCTGCAGTGGTTTAATTGTCGCATTATTGCCGTTTGGGATCCCCACCCTTTTTTTCTGGACACTGTTATTGAATGTCCCACGTGTAATTAATCATTCCGAAGCAGGGTGTGAGACATACTTGGAATAATACCATTTTGTGATTACTCACCTGTAAAATCGGTATTATAAGTATGTCTCACACCCTGCTTCGTCCCACCCTGTGTTGGGACATGCTGCTGATCTTGCTCAGGGAGAAGAAAAATATTGAAAAAAAATGTATAACAGCATTTATAGGGTTCAGGGTTTAACTTTCCTTTTACCTTTTTTTTCTGGTATTAGCTATTTTCCCTTACCAGCACACCTGTTTGCCTATGGCTTTATTTGCTTGAACACTTTGGTTTTAAGTGACGCAAAGGTGAAAGTTTTAGAGACGTTAACGGATATTTTCTGAGACATGACCTTTTCAGATTGCTTCCCTGGTCTCTTGTTTTATAGTAAAGTTCTCCACATTTTCTAGTTTCTGCAAACATCAGATTATATAGTATTCAAAAATTTCCCAACCTTTTCTTTTATAAAATACCACCTCCTGTTTTCTCATTTCTTTCAAGTACCACCCAAAATGATTTCTCCAGGAGGTTGTAGGTCAGTTTTTAAGTGCACCTATACTATGTGCACCCCACCCTTCCAAACGCTAAAGTGCTGTCGTGCAGTTGTTTAGAGAATTAGGAGAATGTTTTATATTTCTAAAGACAGGAGCAATATTAAGACGTACACCACTAACCAGCAGTCTTGAGTGCCACCAAAGGATAGCTCAAGTGCCACCGGTGGTACTATACTGACTGGCTGGGAAATACTTTGTATTTTTCAGTAATAGATGTAAGCTGTGCATCACACATAATTAAAAAATAAGAAACTGTAACCACTTGTCCATATTGTTCTTTAATTTTAACGCTCACCAGTTGTTTTTCAAATTCATTCCTGTTCAGTTTGTTTTATTTAATATAAAGCTTAGTTTTTTCTTCAAAATGGAGTTGCTTTTAATGTAAAATGATAAATGCTTTCTTGATACTTTATTTTCTGGTTTTGAGTGTGTAGTAATAGCTGACTGATACACTGAACACTCTATATTGTTTTGTTTATAATTTTTATTATAACAATCTTATTTTTATTTCATTACAGGTTGACTTTTAAATTGTGCCACATGTACTGGAACTGGCCAGGAACCATTCGTGTGCCAGCTCCCTGCAAATACGCCCACAAGCTAGCATTCCTGTGCGGCCAGTACCTCCACCATGAGCCTTCCATTCGGCTTTGTGACAAGCTTTTCTTTCTTTGAATGTGTATGATAGGACCGTTAGACAACATTGTCTGACACTTATATTACAAGCTTTAGTTGTCTTCTTTATACTTTTTATTGTTTTGCCCAAAAATCATACTCCTGATTTCTCAAGCTCAAGTTTTAATTTGTATTGCGTCAGAATGTATATTTTGTTAGCCGTTGATGAGCAGAGTTTTCTAGACTTGTTTTTAGAACACCTCAAGATTAAAGTGTACTTGAGGCAAAGTTAAAGGTGGTCGGCTAATTGTATAAATACAATTCCTCATTGGAGATAAAAATATAATTTCAGGCCACCATGTCTTAAAATACACACCTGCAACATGCTGTTACCATAATTATCCAAATAAGGGTCAACGTTATGACCGACCTTCCAACTTTATAGCATTTATTTCTATTGAAAAATATGTAAAACAACTCCATAAAAGCAAAGATTACCGAATTAGACTGTGTAACATATACAGGCTTCTTTATTGATTTAAAAATGTGTCAAACATGTATCTACCATACTGCAGAAGTTTGTTTTATGTGAAATTAGATATCTGTATTTTTGCCTACTACATCCTGGAAGTGCTGATGGTGGTACAATTTGCAGAGTTTAGATGGCCTGGAAACTGATCTCAGTTAAAAAAAAAAAAAATATCCCTATAATTAGTTACCCAAGGGTATTTGCTCATAGATTTTTTTTAAATCCCAAAATTACTAGCGGAGCACACAGCACTGTGCAAGCTCCCTGATCCTCATTGCCCGTTGCTGCATGGGATGGGTGATCAGCCCACCAGCCGTTTGACTGGACAGATTTTAAATGGTTATACCTAAATATTAAACTATTGGAGGTATTCAAATGCAGATCAAACCATGGTTAAATCATTTTATTTTTGAATTATTGCCCTATATAGAGGCAGACAAAAGCCCATATGACTGGGTAATTGGCACCCAAGATCTTGAGAATGATGGATTCATATGTTTATATTCTTTGTATGCAGTAATTAATGCTCTGGGTCTTTGTGTGTAAATTTGCGGTGGATTTTTAATAGCAGAGGCACAGCATTCTCAAAACTACTTCTAATGTAGTATACTCTCATCTCCTGTGTCGGAATGGGGTATGTGGGGCCCACCAGTAGAACTGTCTCACCTCCCTCTTAGATGCAAATAATACTGGCTTTTATTCAGGGCCCATGCACAGAAACATTATGTCAAACTGTATTGTCTCTGTGCACTTGGGATGCCTCAATAAAGCTATACATAGTTTTAATTATTACATTTTAGTGATGAAAGTCCTCCACTGGGGGAAACCCTGGTAACCCTCTGGGCCAGTCCAAGCCTGCTGACCTCCATCCCAGTGAAACAAAAGATTCCTAATATATTTTTCTAAAAGGAAATTTGTACTAAGATAAATATTGTACTGATCTACATATTCTATAAAAATGCAACTATCTGTGGTCTTGCGGGCACTGGCATATGCTTGTAGACCCTTTCCTGGCCGCCTGTAGTGGTTGTGTGAGCTGCAAGACAACACAAATTATTCTAAGCATACAGCACGTCCTGCTCCAGATATAGTAATAACGTGTGGATAATCCTCCGCCTCGGGCGCCGTGCACTGCAGACATGTAGAAAACAAGCTCCTCCCGGCCCTACATATACCGAGGGACCTCCCACAAATCCCCAGATTTCTCTGCAGTGCTGGAACTGCGAAGACATGAAGTATCACGCTCTCGCAGGCGAGCAGGGCTTTACAGCCCGAGGCCCTGCGGGACTATTTCCACCCGTCCTCCCGTCGGTCGGGTGAAGGTAGGCAGCACCTGGTGTGCTTAACGGAGCCATGCTCCACCGCAATCCCCCACCATAGGGTAGGCGGTTTAGGCTAATGGTGAGCATCCTAGTGAATGCCCCTCCCGCATCATTGCCCCACGCCCCGTGTAGCGGTGAACCCCCAGTGCTGGGTCACCTTCTCCCTTAGTTCCCCCGGTTAGTGGGGGAAAAAGAGGGGGGGGGGTTGTGGACGTTGGCCTAATCTTGCCCTTTTACACTGTATGCTTATAGCCTTTATTGGTTACCGGGGGTCAGAGCCGCACTTCAAACATTATGTTGGCCGCAGCGCCTTTAATGTATTTGACTTGGCGTTTATTACTGTCTCATTTCTGTCTTATTCCGCGCTTAGAGCTTCGCGCTCTCCGAGGGGGGGCGTGGTCTGGTTTGGCACGTTTCGCGTCATCTGCTGCTCTGGCCCGCCCTTCGAGCTTGGCGCCATTTTGTCGGTCTTCCCGCGCGCGCGTGGTCACGATCCTCCTTCTCCCTTGGTTACTGTAAGTGCCCTCACGGGCGTTCGGTTATTTTCTCTTCTTGTGCTGCGCATGGCTCTGACACCCTCTCTTCTCCTTATGTCTTTCAGACGCCAAGATTCCAGTGGCTTCTCCCGGGCTGATATATATATATATATATATATATATATATATATATATATATATATATATATCTTACGGGCTTATTTTTAAATTCTCCCACATTCCCAGCTGGTATTGGGGCATCCAGGGTTGCTTACAGCATAAATCCCTACTGGCATATTGATTAGATTAATCACCATATGGAGGCATCTCAGAATTATGTGTCCGGGGTCCCGCGGGGACAAGACCGGCTGTGTACTATGTGTGGACAACCCCATGCTGATGCTGACAGAGCACGGGTCTGCGGACCGTGTGCTGAACAAGTGCTGGCCCTGCAATCAGGTTTACCAGTAGCTGCTCCTCGCTTCAATACTCCTGTCTCCCCGTGCTTAAATCTCACCCCAGATGAGTCGCACTCGAGCGGGGATGACCAGCAGGTGGTGCCGCGCAGGTTACCCACGGCGGAGCAGGTGATGTCTGGTGTGGCGGAGCGCTTGGGCGCTGGAAAGAAGCGGTCCCTGACGCCTCCTAGTTCTAGGTTTCCCACTGAGGAACCTGCTGCTATGCAGGACCTTGATCCTTCTGATGATGGTGAACTGTTCTCAGGTTCCAGTTCCTCAGACGAGTTGTCTTGGAGCCGTGACGGTTCTGGCCCGGGTTCTTGGGGCCTTTGTGACACTGATGAGTTACTTATAAAGATTTTTGAAGTACTGTCCATCTCTCCTCCGGGAGAGTCTCCCAAGCAAAAGAGGGAGAGTTTCCACACGGCGACACCTTGCCTGGAAATTTTGGATCAGGATCATTTCCAGACTCTTATATCTAAGGAATGGGAATCACCTTGTAAACTTACAGGGGTTCCGGGGGTCTGGGACTGGAAGTACCCTTTTCCCCATGATTTGGTTGAACGATGGTCAGTCCCGCCAGAGGAGGATGCTCCTATTATTGGGGTTGCTAACCCTCCCTTCATGGCGGCCTCCTCTTCCCGTACCCTTCGGGATGCTGAGGACCGGCGCATTGACAGATTGGCCTCCCATGCCTTCTCGAGTGTAGGGACGGCTCTGCGCCCGGTCTGTGCTGCGGCTGTCACCACGGTGACCGCCAGGACCCTGTTCAGGAGGATAATTGACCAACAGCCGGAGGATCTCCCTTGCGAGGTCTTTAATGCTCAGTCCGATTGTGACGTTTTTGTGAGGTTTATTCTCTCAGCAATGGATGACACTATTAAGATGTGTGCTAGAACCTCAGTTCTTGTGGTGGCTATTCGCCGCCTGCTTTGGCTACGACAGTGGGGGGCCGACAATGATACTAAAAAGGCTCTTACTGGTCTTCCCTTTAGGGGACAACGCTTATTCGGGGCCAGGTTGGACCTTTTTGGCAGAAAGGGTAAGGCGCCCTCGCGCAGAAGGCTGGCCCGACCGCCCAGGGGCAGGGACTCTCCCCCCCCTCCCTACGTTAGTGTTAAGCGAGAACCAGAAGTGTGCTTCCAACTTTTTGGAGTGGAAGGCCGCCCCAGGGGAGGCAGGCAACGCCCTGGGACCTCCGGCAGGGCAAAACCACACAAGCATGAAGGGACGCCCTCGCCCTATTGGGCAAGGGGGCTGCCGCAGCACTTGGCTCATATTGCAGGGTGCCATGCTTCGTTCAGGTGGTTACAGGTGATGGTCCCCTGGATGCAGAATGAAAAAGGAGTTTGCTGGGCAGTTCCCTTCCGAGGTTGTCAGGGGTTCTCTAGTCCCCGTTTATTCCCTTCGTGAGTTGACACAGGCCGAGTCCGGCGTGCAGGGTCTGGGCTCTCTTACAGGTTGGCCCTTGGCTGGTAATTGCATCCACACTGCCCTTCCCTCCGGGATTGAAGCAGTCTGACCAGGTCCGGCATTCTGGACCTAGCATTTGTTCTTTCACAGGCAGTGCCTACTTGGTATCCAACTGTTGGGCCGCAGGCGCCCTTGTCCAGTGTGCCTCTTGATGCCTGCGAGGATCCATATTCCTTTTTTACTCCCTTGTTCCTTCTGGACACCTTGTCCATTTCCAGCCAGTGTTACAGGACCATTTCTTAGGATTAGGGTCTTGTCTGGGGTTCCTCCCCAGCTCCCAGAAGGCTCGCCAAGGCGAGTATGGGAGTGTTTTCTTGAACGAACACCTGTGCCGTCCGCACTAGTTTCTACCTGACTTGGGGCTCCCTTGGAGTCTTTTGGATTGGTGCTCAGGCACATCACTTACTTAGTGTAACCTGGTTCATAATCTCCCTACGGGGTGGCATTTAGATGGGTCCAGGTTAAACCTTCCCTGCTGAATTGGGTGCCTTAGTTTGGAAGGGGCCTTGCCCTCTTTGTAGTCACACTACATTCACCTTGCAGCTGGTGGGCCTATTGTTGGCGGCCCAGGTGCTGTTCTTTCTCTCAGACGCCCTTGGGGCCTGCGGCACCTTGGATTACTTATCCTGGACGGGGTTCCAACACCCCTGGAAATCAGTACTTTCCCCCTGTTTTTATGGGGGTTCCCTTTGGGTTTGTGAACTCAAGGAAGTTGTTAAGGAACATCCCTTCCTTCTTGCTATCCCTGTAGATGGTCACCATGGGGACCAAGTCTGGCAGGTTCACTAAGGGGTTCTACTTCTTATGAAATTCCCCGTGGTTCCTAAGGGGGGCCCCTTTAGGGGGCCCATTTTCATACTGTTCGTTGGTTATCACATTGTGACTTTTTGGGCCCTAACTTGCTGGGCTACTTCTCTTAGGTCTTGTCTCTTGGGGACTCTCGGTCAGTCTGATCTCAGTGGCCTGTCCTTGTTTTTTATCCATGAAGGTCTCGGAACAGGTTGACCCTTCAAGAAGGGTCTGGTTCTGATCTAGTGGGGGTTTTTACACCCCTTGCGCTTCATTGGTATTGGCTTGTTGGCTGTCCTTACAGGGACTCTGTCCTGGTTATGGTCCTGATTTATTGTCCTGGGTGACTGTCCCAGGACTCTCTGGCCTTGGTCATGGAGACCTAGTATGGCCTTCTGTCAGGGCATTATACCCTTTATGTCTGACCTTGTTACACCCTGCTAGGTGGGGCTCTGCACAGGCTTGCCGTGGCAAGGGTGGTCTGTTGCACTGGGGGCCCTGAGTGGCCCAGTGTGGTATGGCTCGCATTTTCTGCTGAAGACAGTTGTACTGTGTGCCCTCTCATGAGGGTTGTTATGCCTAGTTAGGCTCCTTACTACGCCACTCCTATTTACAGGGTTTGGACGATTGTTATTCACCCTATCGGAGATGGACCCCTCTGGGTGTCTCTTCCGTTTTGCAGGGTTAGGCCTAGATCCCTCCTTTTTCTTCTTCTCCCTTCTCTGCCGGCTATGTTGGGAGATGTCGCCCTAGTTGGATTGCTTGGACTAGCTCTCTCTCCTGCGGGATGTTGTCTTATCCCTGGGTCCTAGAGTTCTTACGGCATGGTTGGAGTTGGTCCCCCAACTCAGTTCCTTGAGGGGTTTCAAGGCTCGCTCTGTTCGCCCTCTGTAGAGACTAGTTTCAATCTTCTGCGCTGAGCATTCCTCAGGGGTGGCTCAGGCGCATCCCCCAGGGAATTTTAAGTTCCCTTGGGGAGGAGTTACTTACCCTGTTGCCCTACTAAGGGTTTCCCTGGGTCTTATTCAGGTTCTTGTCTGAACTGTTCCTTGCCTCAGATGACCCTTTCGGGGCGGGTGCCTCAGTTAGAGGCGTGCCATAGGAGACGGCTTTCTTAGCCTAGTCCTTTTATATTTATATATCTGTACACCGTTAGTTGAGGATGTTTCCGCCTTGCACCAAGCTTGAGTTTTTTATTCTTCTCTATTCCAGAACCTACGCCCTCTGGACTGGTGTTTTGCTTACTCTGAGCTTAAAAGGGATCTGTATCCCTCAATAGGCATTGGAGACTCCTGGACTGTTCCCTGTCCATGGTTGGGACTATGCCCCTTGGGGTTTTTAGGCGTCTCCATCCTTTATGCAATGGGATCTGGTTGCTTCCACGGGTATAGGAGCCCGTTGGATTGGTTTTGCTCGGTTGGTTGTTCTTCTGAGGCTATGGTTAACGTTTCGGCTCTTGCGGAGCCTTGTTAGCGTTGCTTTTAGTATTCCGCTGGTCTCGCCGAGACCAGGGTTCGTGTTCCCTGACGGGGAAGGTTCTAAGGTTGCCATGGCTACCCTGTTGTTGTTAGTAGCGTGGTTAGGCTGTTACTCTGGCCTGTTTGTTTAAGGGAGATTCATTCTTCTCTCTTGGGTTTTGTTCTCTTCTACTTGTGCTTGGCTTGGACCTTCAGCACTCGGTTGTTGAGCAGGCTGACTAGTTCCCTGCTTGTGTTTCATTCAGCCTTGTAAGGTTTCATAAGTTGAGTTAGAGCTTTGCTCACGTTGCTCCTGGTAGCAAGGTTACAGATGACAGCGCTGTTACGGTTGGCTGTGCCTTTTTTCATGGGGATCCCACCCTACTTATGGACACTGCTATTGGATGTCCCACACGTTATTACTATATCTGGAGCAGGACGTGCTGTATGCTTAGAATAATACAACTCTGTGAAGTACTCACCTGTAGAGTTGATATTATATGCATACAGCACGTCCTGCTCCACCCCACCCTGGTTCACCTTGTTCTGGATCCCCTGTATGGTGATTATTATCTTTGATATTATTGCCAGTCTCTGGGTGGTTGTTTTCCTCCTGGCTTCTCTTCTCACTGCTTGTCAATGCTGGGGATTTGTGGGAGGTCCCTCTGTATATGTAGGGCCGGGAGGAGCTTGTTTTCTACATGTCTGCAGTGCACGGCGCCCGAGGCGGAGGATTACCCACACGTTATTACTATATCTGGAGCAGGACGTGCTGTATGCATATAATATCAACTCTACAGGTGAGTACTTCACAGAGTTGTATTTTTAGAACTCCGGCAGCACCTAAATTCCAGGGTTCTACTTTACAATGTAATAACATGCACTCTGCAAAGAAACAGCATCCTGGTGGATAGATTTAACCTCTATGCCTGGTTTATAGTCTACATCTGTTATCTATGCATTTCAGCAGAGAAATTGCAGGCCAATTTCATCTTTTCTGTGGCTAGATTATACCAAAATTATTGCATTGCATTTCCAGAACTCCGTCACCGTGCATTTTTTGCCCTACTCTCACAAATTGGAAGCACCTAACTCCCCAGAATCTCAGTGTATGCAGTAACATTTTTTCTCTTTATTTTAATTAAGCACTCAAAGCCTCATCATCCGAATCATTATTTTCCTTACCGTCCTTTGGTGGGCCCAGCAATGGATTATCATTACATATTGGTCTTTTTAGACGGTTCCCATCAGGAGACAAACTTTTAAAAAGACCCACCCCAATCTCTGTATACACTGGGTGGAGAGGAATGGCCTGAGTTTCACATAATGTTTTGTGATGCATTAAAAACACTCCTGATGGCCGTTTGCCTTGGAAGATATGTTTTCTCTTTTATATTTGGCTTTGACTCATCAATCTGAAGCCCCAGATAGAGAAAATGACCGTCGCATGTTGTGTTCCTATTTGTGGTGCATTTCTTACTCTGGCATTTTCTCTCCTACTTTTTCCTGCAACTTGCAATAGTCATCGTCTGTGCTCTAATCGGGTTACCCACTGTGTCTTTAGCTACTTAGGCAGGATTGGGCAACCTGTTATGCCCTGATCTTTTCTGTCCAGCTGAGCCATCTTACACTTTTTCCTAAGCAATTTAATTTTTTATCTAATGCCTGCGGCCCTAGTGGCATACACCCCATTCACACCAAACTGATCTCCGTGCCCAGGGCCCACAGTCGCCTGTCCTTGGGGGGCAGTGGAGGTTGTACCAAGGAAAGGAGGATAAAAAAAAGTCATATGGCTGGTTGCTGGATCGGTAACACTGACCAAGGGCTACTGGCTTTCCCAAAAGCGAGGCGGTTGCAAGAAATATGTAGGGAGCCTGAACTGCGATTGCACCTAATGACTTACCTACTGACCTATGTTTAGATTGACCAATGCTTCTGATGGCCACAAGGTCCACCTCAGCATGGGCAACGATCATTTGCATTCCAAACTATTGTCTGTCATTCTTTACTCTGAGGCTATGTTCTACTCCACCAAGGACCATGAGAACACCAATTAGGGCAGAGGTTTGGCTATTCTGCTGGTATTTTACTTGCATACCCTAAATTCGCCCTGCTTGACAGTGGCTGGGAAGTGACCTTTTCTTTACATATACATTTATTCACCACTTCCCTCCTGATCTTTTTTCCTATGTTGTGAGAAACCCGGAGTTGTGCCAGTAGAAAGCTAGTCCATGGCTCTCAAAGGTGATTTAAATCCACCTCACCAGAGGAGCTACAGCATATTCATATTTATAGGGATCCTCATAAAGTGATGGGTTCTCAGAGAAGAGGTTCTGAGGTGAGATTTAACTCGTAGTACTCTTAGATGCCACAGACTGACCTGTACCCCAGACTTATTTGCTGCCATCTATACTTTACCCAAGCTTGATTTTCTGTCCAAGTACAAAACTGCTCCAAATGCCACTGAAAACTATTTCTGTGTTATTGTCGATCCATGCACTTTAAATGGCTGTTTTGTGTGTCTAACATGGATCAGACCCCCCTTCCACTCTTTCCTGGTGATCAAAAGGAATAGGGCTGTAAATAGAACACTTTCCAAACACCCAGGCCTATATAAGCAGCACTTTCTGGTTCCCTGCAGGAGTAACTGCTGAGTTACTGGCAACGGTAACAGGGAACCCTATGTGCAGAGGTGTGGGAATGTTGTTGGTGATGAACAGTTCTACCCAAATGGGGCATATCAGCAGGCACGCACTATTTGAATGTTGTGCAGTACCAAGTGTGCCTCTGCCTCCTTTTGGTATTTCTTAGTTTTTAGTACTCCAGTGCAAGATCTAAGGAGCAATCATAGCTTAGAGGTAAGGAAACAGCTTGATTAACGGAGGGTGGCAGGTTCGATTCCCGGCTGTGAGACATGACTGAGGTGCTCCCGAGCAAGGCACCTAAACCCCCAACTGTTCCCCGAGTGGCAGAATTCGCTCAGTCCACCTCTCCGTGCATGTGTACACTCATTGCATGGATGGGTTAAATGCAAAGGAAAAATTCCTACATGTGTGCAAACATGCAATGGCCATCTATGCCCCTTGTTTCTCCTTGATTCTGGCACTCTGTAGAGAAAGCTTAGGATATCTTTTGTGTGGTTTTCCATTGCCCTTTTTAGGAAAGCCTAGACCAACATTTTTTGGAGGCCCTAGGGATCCATATTCTCTTTATCCTATGTTTCTCCTTGAAGGTCAGTCATGGGTATCTTTTAGGACCATTCAATTGAGTTTTGAGTCTGAAAACTGGCACTCGCAATAGGCAGTCCATGGAGATGGACATCTTGTCTTCTAAAATCCTTGGCTACTATTCCTGCATTTGAAGCCTTTTTGCAGGTTGCTTTGGCACCTCACTTTGAGGTCCAGGAAGGTTTATTGAATTTGAACTTTGGGCACTAGAACACTCTCCTTTTGAGGTGATGACCCCATTAATTAATGTATTATTTGTATAGTGCTATCGTCTTCTGTATCGCTTTACATGATATAATACAATGTGCATATATGACCAATGTACACTGGCACACACACAAAGAAATTTGTGCATCTGTGTAGTGAGACAAACTCCAAATCAGTGAACACACCATTGAAATGCACCAGTGAACAAACTAAGTGGCAGTGAGTGCACAGGTACCTGGAGCGGTGGGCTGCCCCCATCGCCTGTGGCCGGAGAGCATTTGGGAGGTTAGGTGCCTTGCTCAAGGGCACTTCAGTAATCTGCCAGGCAGTTAGTCATTTCCTTAACCACTGCCCCTTAGCTCGGCATCCCTCTGGGCAGTCTCTTTAATAAGCGACCATCCTTCTGTAAGGATGGTATCTGATCTTATTCTCCCACCCTGAGTCATTAGCACCTGGGTCGGTTGAAGCCATCTGTCTGGTGGAAGGAGGATGAGCTCCATTTGGGGGACTTTGGGTCAGATGACCTAGGCATGGTCATCGCTAGCTCTTCAGTATTAGATGGCTCTTGTTTATCTTCCCAGTAATTACCTGCTGGCCCCCTTCTCTTTTCTTGGGTTCAGTGGTGCTCTTGTTACTCCCTACACAGTTTGTGTTCTGGCATTGGGTCTTCAAGGTGAACCAGTTGCTGTGGCATGAACAAAAGCATTGCTTGAGGATTTTATGACATGAAATAAACGTTATTTTAAAATGGAGAAACCAAGCTTGACTAGAGGCAGAGAGGGATGTTGTCTGCCACATACTACATACTTTCTCTTATTCCATTCTGGTACACCAAATTCATATACACATGGGTTAACCTCTGGCCAGTGTGACTGGAAGCCTTTGCAAATAAAACTACTTCTTCTTGCAATCTGAGCTGATTATTTTTTTTTACTTTAGATTTTTTCTATCAACAATTCCAGGAAATCGAGGCACTAACCCTTTGATTTCAAGGGCCTCACAGGACGCCGCTTTGGAGAGACCCGTCTGATGCCTGCAGGCACCAAGCCAATACCGTCTGAGTGGAATGTTGTGAAGGGTTACATACCAGGCTAAAGGTGTGCATGTGCGGGCTTACTCCCAAGTTAGTGAAGCAGAGGGCAGGAGCCTGATTCCCTTAAAGGAGGGACTCTGGCCTCGAGGGTCCCATGGTACCCTATGAAGACAGACTACAGGGAAACAGCTGCACAGGCCCCCCACCCATCATAGGGGTAATGTAAGGGCAGTGTGCAAACCTTTATATTCTAAGTATACAGCACGTCCTGTTCCACTTGAATCCTCACTCCTGGGTAATACATCCACAAGATGGCGCTGGACTGCAGAGACAGATAAGTGGCTCCTCCCGGCCCCATATATACCAGGGACCTCCCACAAATTCCCCAAATCTTCTCTGCAGTCTGGGCTGCGATGACTAGAAGATGGCTCTCTTTACTCGCAGGTGAGCGGGGCTTATTAGCCTGCGGCCCTGTAGGACTATTCCCACTCGTTCCTTTTTACTGCCTCCCAGCTTAGGCTGCATTGGTCGGGTGATGGTAGGCAGCACCGCTGTCAGGTGCTAAGGAGTGCTGCTCCAACCGCAGTCCTCCACCAAAGGGTAGGCGGTACAGGCCCATGGTGAGCCTTATGGGATGCCCCTCTCGCGTCCGTATGCCCCTCGCCCCCTGTAGGGGACAGGGGGCTCCTTTATTTATTTTAATTTTTATTTTTATTTATTGGAGGGCTATTGAATTCTTTTACCTCCCACTTCCCTAGCGGGCTATTGGGGCATCCTGAGTTGTTATTATTAGCGTCAATCCCTATTGGCGTGTTGTGCCATGATAATCACCATATGGAGGCTTCTCAGGATAATGTGCTTGGGGTTCCTTCGGGACAAGCCCGGCTGTGTATTGTGTGTGGGGTATCCCCTATAAGTGATGTCAAGGTTGGTGTACCCTGCGCCCAGCAGGTGCTTGCGCTACAATCTGAGTTACTTGTGGCTGGGCCTGCGCCCCCTCTGGCTTCGCCTACCCCCCCACACTTACATCTGACTCCTAGTGAGGTGCATACCAGTGGGGAGTCTCAACCTGATTTGGCTGCCCGGGTGGCCAGCATTGAAAGGCAAATTGCTTGGTCTGGTCCGCGTAAGGCTCCTGCTAAGCGGTGGCATTTGGCACCCGGTTTCTACTCTCTTTACTATGGAGGCTGAGGGTTTTTTTGACATTACCGGGTATACCCCCCTGGAAGAGAGGGAATTATTTTCTGATTCAGAATCATCTGAGGAACAGCTTAGGGGTTATGTTGAGTCTTGGTCTGACCCATGGGCTTCAGATGATACTGACAGGCTTTAGCTCACATTTTTGAAGTACTCTGTATCTCTCCTCCTGCCGTGGCCCCGCAGCAGCACGGGGAGCTGTTTCATACTGTTAAACCACGCTTGGAGTTTCCTGAACAAACTCACTTTAATAATCTGGTGCTCAAAGAGTGGGAACGGCCTAGCAGGCTTCCCGGTGTACCAAAGAGTTGGGATAAGAGGTATCCCTTTCCCGCTGAGGTGGTTAAACGTTGGTCATGTCCTCCCGAAGTGGATGCACCAGTTTTGGGGTTGTCCAACACATCCGTCATGCATTCCCCTGACTCTACTACCCTGCGGGATGGGGAGGACAGGCGCATAGATCAGCTGGCTTGCCATGCTTTTGCCTGTGTGGGGACCACGCTGCGTCCGGTCTGTGCCTCTGCTATTACTGTTGTTGCTATCAAGAGCCTACTCAAGAGTGTCTTAGATGGGGCCCCCGATGATGCGGGTAGTGAAGAGTATAGAGCTCTTCTGCGTTGTGAGGAATTTGTTGCATATGTTCTCTCTGCCCTGGATGATACCATTAGAATGTGTGGCAGGGCATCTGCCTTGTTGGTGGCTATACGCCGCCAGTGGGCAGCTGCTAAGAAGGCTCTCACTGATTTTCCCTTCAAGGGGCTGCGCCTCTTTGGTGAACATCTGGACTTGTTTGCTAAGGGAGGCAAGTTACCTCAGCGAAGAAGGCAGTCCTGGCCCTTTCGGGGTTCAGGTACCTTTCTTCCTTCCGTGGTTCCAGAGTTGGACGGGGAGCTTCCTTTGCTGGGGCCCGCGGAGCTTTTTGGGGCGGGGCAGAGGACGTGGACGTCCTGGTCCCTCCTGGGGTCCTAAGCCTAAGTCCTCTCCCAAGCCCCCTCAGGCATGATGGGGTGCCCTCACCCATCTGGGTGGGGGGACGGCTTAGGCTCTTTGCTCACGTCTGGATGTGTCATGTCTCAGACCGGTGGATTCAGGAGGTAGTGTCCTCCGGTTACAAGATAGTTTGCAGCCTGGCTGCCCCAAGATTAATGAGATCCCGGGTAGCTCAAAACCCCCTGTCAGCTCAGGGTCTGTTCTTTGCTGTCCAGAACCTTCTGGAATTGAAAGTCATCTGCCGAGTGCCTTTAAGGGAAAGGGGCAAAGGCTATTATTCCAATCTTTTCACTGTTCCCAAAAAAGATGGGTCCATCAGACCCATCCTGGATTTAAAGCGCCTCAACAAATTTGTCAGATTCAGACACTTTCGCATGGAGACTCTGCTCTCAGCTGAGAATTCTCTACGTCCGGGGGACTTCATGACCTCTGTAGACATCAGGTGCTGGCAGGAGTGATGGCTCTGCTGAGATCTCAGGGCATTCGCATTCTTCCCTACTTGGGCGACATTCTCATCACTTCTCAGTCCTTCCAACAGGCAGAGACGGATACCCAGCGGGTGGTGTCCACACTGGAGTCATTCGGCTGTGTGATCAACCACCCCAAATCTTCCCTGTCTCCTTCCATGAGGAAGTCCTTTCTGGGCATGACTCTGGATACATCTCAGGTCAAGATCTTTCTTCCTCAGCAGAAGGTGGAGAGTCTTCAAGCGCAAGCACAGCTCCTTCTGTCTTGTCCTCACCCGTCCATCAGGCAGGGAATGCAGCTGGTGGGCCTGATGGTGGCCTGCTTCGAGGCGGTTCCATATGCTCAGTTCCACATGAGGCCTCTTCAGCTTCATCTCGTCAGTTTGGGATCGGGACCCTGTGTCCCTGGATCAGGTGTTTGTTCTGTCCCCTCTGGCCAGGCGGTCTCTATCGTGGTGGCTGGACTCAAGGAACCTGCTGGGGCAGATTCTTTCTGGCCCCTTGCTGGGAGACTGTCACCAAGGATGCCAGTCGGGCTTCTAGAAGTCCCTGCAATTCCAGGGTCAGTGGGACCCTCAGGAGGCCCACACCCCTATCAACATTCTGGAGTTGAGGGCGATCAGGTTGGTTCTCGCCCACTTAACCCCACACCTTCGGGGTCGGGCTGTTCAGGTCCGCTCGGACAACCAGACGGCGGTTGCTTACATCAATCATCAGGGAGGGACCCGTCACAATCACAAGCTTCCAGTCTTTGTCTCTCTGTCCCAGGACCCTCTGGCCTTAGCCATGGATGCCTTAGCAATGTCTTGAAAGAGCTTTCAGCTCCTGTATGTGTTTCCCCCATTTCCTCTGCTGGGCAGGGTGCTGCGTAAGATGGCTCAGGAAGGGGTGCCAGCCATACTGGTGGCCCCCTGTTGGCCAATAAGAGTATGGTTCGCAGACATCGTGCAGCTGGCAGTAGATCAGTACTCCCTGCCCAGGGTTCCAGATCTGTTCACTCAGGGGCAGCTACGCCACCCTATTTTACAAATGCTGGCTTTGACGGCCTGGCTGCTGAAACCTCCATCTTGATGGAAAAGGGGCTGCCCGCCTCAGTTGTTAATACCATGATCAGGGCTAGGAAGAGGTCCTCATCTTTCATCTACTATAGGGTTTGGCGTACCTACATTGACTGGTGCGAGTCTAAGTCACTTCTCTGTCGTGTGCTTTCTATTCCTAGGATTCTGGCATTTCTGCAACATGGTTTGGATCTGGGTCTTCAACTCAGTACTCTAAAAGGTCATGTTTCTGCCTTGGCCATTTTCTTCCAAAGATCCTTTGCTCAGCATCCCCTGGTCAAGACCTTTTTCCAGGGGGTTACTCACGTGCGTCCCCCACGTAAGCCTATGTTACCAGTCTGGGATTTGAACTTGGTCTTATCTGCCTTGCAGGGGTCCCCTTTTGAACCCGTGCAGGAGGCCCCTTTGTCTATTCTTACAACTTAAGGTAGTCTTATTCTAAGTATGCAGCACGTCCTGCTCCAGATAATGATTCATAACAGATGGGATTACCTCCGCCAGAGGGCGCTTGACTGCAGATATGGCAAAAAGAGGCCCTTCCCGGTCCCATATATACCCGGGACCTCCCACAAATTCCCCAGTTCCTTCTCTGCAGTCGGCTGCGAAGGTCAGAAGATGGCTTATTTTCTCGCAGGTGAGCCGGGCTTAGCAGCCCTTGGCCCTGTAGGACTATTTCCACCCGTTCCACCTTTTGCTTATGCCTCCCAGCTTTGGCTGCGTTGGTCGGGTGATGGTAGGCAGCACCTACCACTGGTGCTCTGTTAGGGAGCTTGGCTCCGGCCGCAATCCCCCACCAAAGGGTAGGCTGTGCAGGTTATGGTGAACCTGAGTTGGGATGCCCTGTCCGCTTTTTGCCTTCCCATGCCCTGGTCTTTGGTGGGACCCCTTAAGGGTCATCCACTCTCTCCCATCTCTCTCCTTGTTCCGACGTGGGGGGGGGGGGGCGGTGCATGTGAGTGTATCTCCTTTTTACTGTGTTACACTATTTCCCTTTCAGAGCTCAGCGCACTGTCTTCAGTTTGAATTTGTCGCCGCTGACACGCACGACCTGTGGCGTCCGCAGTCAGCGGCGGCATCATTATCAATTTTCCCTGCCTTCCTATTGGCTGCTGCTGCAAGCCAATTACGCGCTCTGCGGAGGGGGCGTGGCATATTGGGGGCGCGTTCCGCGTCGTCCCCTCATGCGGCCCGCACCTCGAGGTCTCTCCAGCTCGCCTTCCTCCTGGCGTGTCTACTGGCCCCCTAACGTGGTCTGTGAGTGCTCTTGCGGGCTTTTATTTTTTGTTACTCTTCATCACTGTTGTGTGCTTATGGGTGCTCCTTTATTATGTCTTTCAGACGGGAGAACACTGTATTAAAGTGGATCAACACCCACCGGTGATCGGCCCGGGAATCTATAAGATTCCCGGGCCAATCACCTCCCTCCCCGCGGGACATCCGAGATCGGGATGTCCCGCGGGGTGAAACCCCCCCAAACACCCCAAACTCCTTATCTTCGGCGGCGGCCGGCCGCCGCCGCCTCCCTCGCGCCCCTCTAGACGTGCGCGCGCCCGCGCCGGCCGTCTGTGAATGGCCGGCGCGGGCACGCGCGCGTCAAGAGGGACGCGCGGGAGGCGGCGGCGGAGGAGCCGCTTGTCCGCGGCTTGTCCGTCGGCGCGGGGAGAGGTGGGTTCGGGGGGGTTTCACACAGCGGGGCACCCCGATCGGGGGTGCCCCACCGAAGTGGACCAAGACCCAGGATAGTCAAAATCCTGGGTGTTGGTCCACTTTAAAGAGGTTTCTCCCGGTCCTGGCCCCTCTATTAGTTTTCTATAACTTTATTAGAGGCCTAAATTGTTAAATCCTCCCACTTCCTTGCGGACATTTGGGGCATCCCGGGTTGCTTATACGGCGTAATTCCTATTGGCCAGTTGTGCCACCTTAATCACCATATGGAGGATATTGTGCTCGGGGTCCCCTCGGGACAAGCCCAGCTGTGTGCAGTGTGTGGGGCATCCCCTGTGAGCGATGATGTGCAGGTCTGTGTACCCTGCGCCCAGCAGGCGCTTGTGCTGCATTCTGGTCTATCTGTGACTGGGCCTGCGCCCACTATGCCCTCACCCACTCCCCCTCGCCTGATTATGACTCCCAGTGAGCTAAATACTAGTGAGGAGTCTCAACCTGACGTGTCTTCCAGGTTGGCTAACATTGAGAGGTTGATTGCTAGCTCTGCGGCCCGTAAGGCCCCGGCTAAAAGGCGGCATGTGGCGCCGGGTGCGTCTGCCTTTCCTATGGAGACGGAGAATTTTCTTGATTTGTCTGACTATACCCCACTTGAGGAGGGGGAATTGTTCTCAGATTCAGAGTTATCTGATGATCAGCATTTCAGTGGGTGCTGACTATGGCACTGATCATTGGGATGCTGATGATACCAATAGATACCAATAGAATGTTAACTCAGATTTTGATGTGCTTTCTATCTCCCTTCATTTCAATAATCTTGTTCTCAAAGAATGGGCGCATCCCGGACGGCTCCCGGGAATCCCCAAGGGATGGGATAAAAGGTACCCTTTTCCCGCTGATGTGGTTGAATGTTGGTCAACCCCTCCAGAAGTGGATGCTCCAGTATTGGGGTTGTCCAACACTTCTGTGGTCCATTTACCTGATTCCACTACTCTTAAGGATAGTGAGGACCGGCGCATTGATCAGCTGGCTTCCCATGCTTTTGCCTGTGTGGGTTCTGCCTTGCGCCCTGTCTGTGCTTCTGCTATTATTGCTGTTGCTATCAGATCTCTCCTCAAGGGTCTGTTGGAAGGTGCTCCTGATGATACTGCTAGTGCCGAGCTCTGGGCCTTGTCACAGTGTGAAATGTTCATTGCATATGTCCTCTCTGCCTTAGATGACACCATTAGGATGTGTACCTCTGCATTGGTGGTTGCTATACGCCGCTCTGTTTGGCTGCACCAGTGGGCAGCTGATAACTCTGCTAAGAAGGCCCTCACGGGACTCCCCTTTAAGGGGCTGCGCTTATTTGGTGATCGCTTGGACCTGTTTGCCAAGGAGGGTAAGTTGCCTCAACGTAAGAAGCAGTTGCGGCCTTTTCGGGGTTCGGGGGCCTTTGTTCCCTCCTACCGGGGATCCAGGCCCGGGAGAGGGGTCTCCTTTGCAGGCTCTAGGGGAGAATTCTGGGGCAGGGACAGAGGTCGTGCCAGCTCCAGATCTTCCTGGGGGTCCAAGCCCAAATCTGTTAACAAACCTCCTCAGCCATGAAGGGGCGCCCTCACCCATCCGGGTGGGGGGACGGCTGCGGCTCTTCGCTCATGTCTGGGGACAACAGGTCTCAGACAGGTGCATTCTGGAGGTTGTGTCCTCCGGCTACAAGCTAGTGTTCGCTGCCTGGCCGCCTCCAAGATTCCTCAGTTCTCGGATTCCTCTAGACCCCTTGGCAGCTCATGGGCTGTTTCTGGCGGGGCAAAACCTACTGGGCTTGGGGGGTCATCTGTCAGGCCCCTTCTGTGGAAAGAGGTCGGGGTTTTTATTCCAATCTGTTCACAGTTCCCAAAAGGGATGGGTCAGTCAGACCCATTCTGGACTTAAAGCTGCTCAACAAGTTCATCAGGACCAGGCACTTTCGCATGGAGACCCCGCGCTCCGCGATCAGTTTGTTGCGCCCGGGAGACTTCATGACATCCATAGACATCAAAGATGCTTACCTTCATGTTCCAGTCTTCCCAGGGCATCAGAGATTCCTCAGATTCGCACTGGTGGACCAGCACTACCAATTTGTGGCACTGCCCTTCGGTCTCACTTCAGCCCCCAGGGTCTTCACCAAGGTGCTGGCGGGTGTCATGGCTCTCCTCAGGGCATTCGCATTCTTCCCTATCTGGACGACCTTCTCATCACTTCTCAGTCCTTCCAGCAGGCGGTATTGGATACCCAGCGGGCGGTAACGGTTCTGGAGTCATTCGGCCGGGTGATCAATCACCCCAAATCTTCCCTGTCCCCGTCTCTGGTGACTTCCTTCCTGGGCATGAATCTGGATACTGTTCAGGCCAGGATCTTTCTTCCTCAGCAGAAGGTGGACTCTCTGCAAGCTCTGGTTCACTCCCTGCTGTCATGCCCTCATCCCTACATCCGGCAGGGGATGCAGCTTGTGGGGCAGATGGTGTCCTGCTTCGAGGCGGTTCCATAAGCGCAGTTTCACATGAGACCTCTTTAACTCCATCGCCTATCAGTCTGGTACAAGAGTCCCCTGTCTCTGGATCAGGCCTTCATTCTGCCTCCTCTGGTCCAGCGGTCCCTCTTGTGGTGGCTGGACTCGAGGAACCTGTTGGGGGGCAGATCCTTCCTGGCCCCCTGTTGGGAGACGGTCACCACCGATGCCAGCCTGTCAGGTTGGGGGGGCTCCTGGAAGTCCCTACAATTCCAGGGGCTGTGGGGCCCTCAGGAGGCCCATGCTCCTATCAACATTCTGGAACTGAGGGCGGTTTGGTTGGTTCTGGCCCAATTGACTCCTCAATTGCGGGGTCTGCCGGTCCAAGTTCACTCAGACAACCAGACGGCGGTTGCTTACATCAATCATCAGGAGGGACTCGGAGCAAGGGTGCCTTCAAGGAGGTGTCCATTGTTCTGTCCTGGGCGGAGGACAATGTCCCTTGCATCTCAGCAGTGTACATTCCGGGGGTGGAGAATCTGGAGGCAGATTTTCTGAGCAGGGGGACTTCTCGCCTGGGAGAATGGTCTCTCAACAGCGAGGTCTTCCTATCCCTGTGTCACCGTTGGGGGGTTCCGGAAGTGGACCTGTTTGCATCCCGCCACAATCACAAGCTCCCAGTCTTTGTCTCTCTGTCCCAGGATCCTCTGGCCCTTGCGGTGGATGCTCTGACTCTATCCTGGCAGGGGTTCCGTCTCCTGTATCTTTTTTCCTCCATTCCCCCTGCTGGGCAGGGTTCTGCGCAAGCTGGCTCAGGAAAGGGTGCCAGCAATCCTGGTGGCCCCTCGTTAGCCAAGACAGGTGTGGTTCGCAGATATCGTTCAGCTGGCAGTAGATCAGTACCCTCTGCCCCTGGTGCCGGACCTTCTCACTCAAGGGCGGCTATGCCATCCCAATTTACAAACGCTGGCTTTGACGGCCTGGCTGCTGAAACCTCCATCTTAAGGGATGAGGGACTTTCTGATTCTGTGGTTAATACTCTGATCAGGGCTAGGAAGAAGTCTACCATCTACTATAGGATCTGGCGGACCTACATTGACTGGTGTGAGTCTAGGGTCCTTCCCTGTCGGGTGTTTTCCATTACTAGGATTCTGGAGTTCCTTCAGCATGGTCTGGATCTGGGACTTCAGCTCAGCATGCTCAAGGGTTAAGTTTCTGCCTTGGCTGTTTTCTGCCAGAGATCTTTCGCTCAACATCCTCTGGTCAGGACTATCTTCCAGGGGGTTGCTCATGTGCGTCCCCCTCGCAAACCTCTGTTGCCGGTTTGGGACTTGAATTTGGTTTTGTCTGCCCTTCAGGGCCCTCCATTTGAGCCTGTGCATGAGGCTGCTCTTGTCTATTCTCACTCTTAAAGTTGCCTTTTTGGTGGCTATCACCTCGGTCAGGCGTGTTTCGGAGTTGGCGGCCCTTTCTATTCAGGCCCCCTACTTTGAGAGACACCAGGACAAGGTGGTTTTCCACTTTAAACCTGATTTCTTGACTAAGGTTGTCTCTGCCTTCCATCTCAATCAGGACATTGTGCTTCCTTCCTTGTGCCCTAATCCTGGTAATTCCAAGGAGAGGGCCTTACATTCCCTGGATGTGGTCAGGAATTTGAAGTTCTACTTAGTGGCTACTGCACCTTTTAGAAAGACTGATGCCTTGTTTGTGGTCCCTTCAGGTCCCAAGAAGGGTCTGGCTCCTGCTAAGTCTACTATTAGCAAATGGATTCGTCAGGCTTTTTTTAGGGCCTATTCTGCTAGGGGAAAGGATCCTCCTTTCCGTGTTACTGCTCATTCTACACGTGCTGTTGGGGCCTCCTGGGCTTTCCAGCACCAGGCTTCTGTTGAACAAGTTTGTAAGGCTGCTACCTGTTCATACCTTTTACAAGGTTGTTTCTGCTTTTCATCTCAATCAGGACATTGTTTTGCCTTCTCTGTGTCCTAATCCTAGTAACCTTAAGGAAAGAAGTTTACACTCTTTGGATGTGGTTAGGAACCTGAAGTTCTATTTGGTGGCTACTGAATCCTTCAGGAAGACTGATGCTCTTTTCGTGCTCCCTTCTGGACCTAAGAAGTGTCTGGCTCCAGCTAAGTCTACTATCAGCAAGTGGATTCGTCAGGCTGTGATTCAGGCCTATTCTGCTCATTCCACTCGTGCTATTGGTGCCTCTTGGGCTTTTTAGCACCAGGCTTCTGTTAAACAAGTTTTCAAGGCCGCTACTTGGTCTTCTGTTCATACCTTTTCTAAGTTTTACAAGGTTGACGTTCGGGCTTCAGCTGATGCTGCTTTTGGCCGCAAAGTTCTGCAGGCAGCAGTGGTTTAAACTGCCCGTTGTTACTTTTTGGTGATCCCACCCTACCTTACAGACACTGCTATTGGATGTCCCAGGAGTAAGGATTCAAGTGAAACAGGACGTGCTGTATACTTGGAATTATACGTATACAGCACGTCCTGTTCCACCCCGCCCTTATCATTATTTTTGTTACCTCTGTATGGTGATTGTTCTTATGTTTAATTTTTTGATAATGGTTATAATTCTCCCGGCTTCATGTTAACTGCTTTTCAATACTGGGGAATTTGTGGGAGGTCCCTGGTATATATGGGGCCGGGAGGAGCCACTTTTCTGTCTCTGCAGCCCAGCACCATCTTGTGGATGTATTACCCAGGAGTAAGGATTCAAGTGGAACAGGATGTGCTGTATACGTATAATACCAATTCTACAAGTGAGTAATCACAGAATTGTATTTTTTGAATTATGTTGTGTAGGTGTATGTTTTATGAGTGGGAGACAAGAACAGCAGAGCTGGACCGCAGCTATGTCACCCAGAGAAAGGAAAGTAGCGCTCTTGGCTGGGCCTCTAGCTGCTTCCCTCCAGCTCACCAGGCGCTCCACACTTGGCTCACGGTTGGTCCTCTGTCTGCATCCCCCCCCCGGCTAACGGGCGTTGGCTCCCATCTGGTGGATCCCATGACCTTTGTCTGCTCTCCAGTGGGGAAGGGGGAGAAGTAGGGAAGCTTCCACCGCATGCCATGTCCGGTGGTGGGGCCAGGAAACAGGGAGAGCTCAGGACCAGGGATCTCTTTGTTGGGCAATACTCCCTTTTTTTTATCCTCCCTAAAAATTTCCCCCAAACTAGTGGTCCTGGTTTGAGTGGTAAAATGAATCCTCTTGCTTGGAGAGTGCTTGGGCTGGGAACCACGTAATGTAAGAGCATACTCTGAGATCAGTCTTCCTCTCACTAGTGCTGCTGTGATCATAGGCTTGCTATGGAGGCAGGTAATTTAAATCCCTTACCAGTGTCCCTACAGGAGTACTTCTGAGATGTGAGGACACTTATTTTCACACTCACATTGGAGAGATCTTGGTGGGTCATTATTTACCACAAATTTTCAGTGGCAACCAGAGTGCTATATTCTTAGTATACAGTACGTCCTGCTCCAAATGTAATAATTACAATTGGAATATACTTCTCCAGATGGCGTTGGACTGCAGAGACATCGAAAATAGGCTCCTCCCAGCCCCTCAAATACCCAGGGACCTCCCACAAATCCCCAGAATTTCTCTGCAGTCTGGCTGCGAAGACGAGAAATTGGCTCTCTACTCGCAGGTGAGCGGGGTTATTAACCTGTAGGACTATTCCCACCCGTTCCAGTAATATGCCTCCCAGCCTTGGCTGCGCTGGTCGGCTGAAGGTAGGCAGCACCGCTGTCAGGTGCTTAGGAGCGCTGCTCCACCGCAATCCCCCACCAAAGGGTAGGCGGTTCAGGTTTATGGTGAGCCTCTATAGGAAGCCCCTCCCGCACTATTGCCCCTGTCTGTCAGTGGGCCCTATTTAAGTGGCCACCGCCCTCCCTCATCCTCCTTATAGTTTTCGGGGGAAAAGAGGGGGGGTGTGTATGATAGATTTGTAGGTTATGAAGTCTGTGCTTTCAACTTTCACATGTATTTAACCTTATGTCAGCCGCTGCGCTGACTTGTCTTTATTGCCTTTAAATTTGCCGCCGCCGCGCGCTGACTTGGTTCCGCGCTTGGCGGCGGCATTACCTCAGGCGCTGGCGTGCCATCATTGGCTGTTGGCCTTCTGGCTTCGCGCTCTTCGGGGGGCGGGGCCCGTCTTTGGCGCCTTCCGCGTCATCGCTGTTACTGGCCCGCCCCTCCAGGTATACCGACGCCATCTTTTCTGACTTGGTTGGCCTATGCGCGACGGACTCCTACCTACCGCGGTCCGTAAGTGCCCTCGCGGGCGGCTTTATCTGCTTCTCTTGTGTTACTATGTACTTAAAGCGGACCTTCACTCTGAATAAGAGTCTATCTTATATGTTTCCTACACCCTGTACATACAGATTGGTCACATTAAAAATCATCCTACCTGCATCTACTGCATGTTATGGGCCTTTAAACATCCAAGATGGCGGCTTATGGAAGCCGCCATCTTATCAGGCAGCCTGCAAACAGGAAGTGCCTCCTGACTGTGCTGCTCTGAATCCTGGGATTGCTGACATTTACCTGACCCCGGCTCTGCTCTGTCTGAGCAAAGCACAGCTATAACCCCCTGTACCTTATCCCACTCTCCTCTCCTCAGTAAGTGTAATGCTTCTGAGTCAAGATGGCGGCGCCCGTATCCTAAATTCCTGAACAGAGTTGCAGCCCAGTGGGGGAACGAATAATAAGTTAGTGACTAAAAACTTAAAATATATTAATCTTAGATGCTGGGGAACCGTTTTTTAAGAGTTTGGGCTTTTCATTAAATCACGCTGAAGGTCCGGTTTAAGGTCTTGTCTGCTTATGTCTTTCAGGCGGGACGAACCTTCTTGGCTTCTCCCGGCCCTGTTTTTAGTATATCACTTGTAAAGGCCCTGTAAAAAGTTATACTCCCACGTCACTAGCGGGTTATTGGGGCATCCAGGGTTGCTATATAGCGTTATTCCCTATCGGCGTATAGCGCCGTGATAATCACCATATGGAGGCATCTCAGGATAATGTGAGCCTCATGCCGACGCGGACAAGGCACGGGTCTGTGTACCCTGTGCTGAGCAGCTGCTTGCATTGCAATCTGGCTTACCAGTGGCTGCGCCTCGCTTCACTTCGCCTACTCCCCCAAGCTTAAACCTCACTTCTACTGAGTTGCATACTAGTGGGGATTCTCAGCCTGGTGTGTCTTCTAGACTGGCTACTGTTGAACAGATTATTGCGAAGTCTTTAGCGCGTAAGGCCCCTGCTAAGAAGCGGCACTTAACGCCTAATGTTACTGTTTCCCATATGGGAAAGGAGGAGTTTTGGAATCTGTGTGGCTATACCCTGTCTGACGAAGGGGAGCTTTTTTCGGATTCAGGCTCATCTGATGAGAGACCAAGGGGTCATGACGATTCTGGCTCTGACCCCTGGGCCCCGGATGACACTGACAGATTATTGACCCAGATTTTTGAGGTTCTGTCCATCGCTCTCCCTGTTGAGGCTCCCAGGCAAATAGGGGAGCTTTTCCACACAGCAAAATCACGTTTGGAATTTCCAGAGCAGGCACATTTCCATAACATTGTGCTCAAGGAATGGGGGCGCCCCAGTAAACTTCCCGGGGTTCCAAAGAGTTGGGATAGGAAGTATCCCTTTCCTGCTCAGGTGGTTAAATGTTGGTCATCCCCCATCCCTCTCCCCCCCCCCCCGAGGTGGATGCCCCGATCCTAGGGCTATCTAACACCTCTGTTATGCATTCCCCTGACTCCACTACCTTGTGGGATGCTGAGGACCAGCGCATTGACCAGGTGGCCTCCCACGCCTTCACATGTGCGGGGACGGCGCTGCGCCCGGTCTGCGCCTCTGCTATTACTGCTGTGGCCACTAGAACCCTTATCAGAAATATGCTTGATAGTGCCCCTGATGATTTGCCTTGTGAGGTGTTTAATGCACTCTCCAGTTGTGATGTTTTTTGTAAATTTTGTCCTGTCAGCATTGGAAGACACCATCAGAATGTGTGCCAGAACTTCTGCCCTCGTGGTGGCTATACGCCGCTCGGTTTGGCTGCGCCAGTGGGCTGCTGACAATGCTGCCAAGAAGGCCCTCACTGGGTTTCCCTTTAAAGGATTGCGTCTGTTGGAGACCGCCTGGACCTTTTTGCTAAGGGAGGCAGGTTACCCCAGCGCAGGCGGCAACCTCGGCCTTTTCGGGGTCAGGGCTCCTCCTCCCCTTACCGTGGTGCAAGACAAGGAAGGGGTGTCTCTTTCCCTGGGGCCCAGGGGGATTTCTGGGGTAGAGGCAGAGGACGTCGACGTCCTGACTCCTCCTGGGGTCCCAAAGCTAAATCATCTCCCATGCCCCCTCAGGCATGATGGGGCCCCCTCACCCATCCGGGTGGGGGGACGGCTGCAGCACTTCACTCACGTCTGGAGGCTTCATGTCTCAGACTGGTGGATTCAGGAGGTAGTGTCCTCCCGGTTACAAGTTGGATTTTTCTGCCGATCCCCCTCCAAGATTCATCAGATCCCGGATTCCTCAGGACCCTGTGTCAGCTCAGGAGCTAGTGCAAGCTGCGCAAGGCCTCCTGGAGCTGGGGGTCTTCTGCCAGGTCCCTTTAAGAGAAAAGGCAAGGGCTTTTATGTCTGGCCCATCCTGGACTTATAGTTTCTCAACAAGTTTGTCAGGGGCAGGCGTTTTCGCATTGGGGACTCTACGATCCGCCATCAGTTCCCTGCGCCAAGGGGATTTCATGACTTCTGTGGACAGTAAAGATGCTTACCTTCATATTCCTGTGTTCCCAGGCGTGTGTCTGAGTTGGCGGCGCTGTCCATTCAGCCCCCCTACTATGAGAGACACCAGGACAAGGTGGTGTTTCGTTTCAGACTTGACTTTCTGCCTAAGGTAGTGGTTAAAGGAGGGACGTTACCTCAGCGTAAGAGGCAACGTCGTCCCTTTCTGGGGGGCGGCCTCCTTTAAACCCTTCCTTTCGTGGTGCCAGAACTGGCAGAGTTTTGGCCTTCTCTACCCTCAGAGGTGATTCCTGGAGTAGAGGCAGAGTTTGTTCCCGTCCAGGTCACGACTGGAGTTCCAAACCCAAGCCCGCTGCTAAGCCAGCTCAGCAATGAGGGGGCGCCCTCACACTTGCGGGTGGGGGGACGGCTGCGGCACTTCTTCCAGGTCTGGGACCAGGAGGTCTCGGACAAATGGATTCTGGAAGTGGTGTCTTCCGGTTACAAGCTGGAATTCGAGATCCGGCCTCCTCCCAGATTCTTCAGGTCTCGAGTGCCTTCGGATCCTCTGGCCGCACAGGGGCTCCGGGCGGCAGTAAGTTATCTGGACATGGCTGTCATTTGCCTGGAAAGGGGCTTGGGGTTCTATTCCAATCTATTCATGGTGCCCAAGAAGGGCGGCTCCGTTCGACCCATTTTGGATCTGAAGCTCCTCAATCGGTTTATCCGCTTCAGGAAGTTTTGCATGGAGACTTTGTGTTCATCCGTCGATTCTCTTCGTTAGGGGGACTTCATGACGTCCATAGGCATCTAGGATGCGTATCTGCATGTACCTATTTTCCTGGCACACCAGAGATTCCTCAGGTTCGTGGTGGAAGATCAGCATTTTCAGTTTGTGGCCCTTCCATTCAGGCTTACCTCGGCTCCGAGGGTGTTCACCAAGGTATTGGCGGGGGTGTTGGCCCTCCTCAGGGTCCAGGGCATTCGCATTGTACCATACCTGGACAACCTTCTCATTTTGGCTTCCTCTCTCAGCCAAGCGGAGCTAGACACCAGAGTGGTGGTATCCACGCTGGAGAGGTTCGGCTGGGTGATCAACTATCCCAAGTCCTCCCTCTCCCCGTCCAGGGAGGTTTCCTTTCTGGGCATGACTCTGGATGCCTTTCAGGCCAGGGTGTTCCTTCCTCACCCCAAGATTCTTCTGATCCAAGATTTGATTCGGCTTCTGCTTTCCAATCCTCTCCCGTCTATCCGGCTAGGGATGAGATTGGTAGGTCTGATGGTGGCTTCCTTCGAGACAGTCCCTTTTGCCCAGTTTCACATGAGGACTCTTCAGCTCCATCTTCTAGCGACTTGGGACAAGTGTCCGCTGTCATTGGATCAGTCTTGTCTGCTGTCTCCCCGGGCTCAGCAGTCCCTTCAGTGGTGGCTAGTGTCAAGCAATCTGTTGAAGGGCAGATCCTTTCTGACCCTTGTTGGGAAACGATCACCACGGACGCCAGCCTGTCGGGCTGGCGGGGGCTTCTGGAGGGAACATCAGTTCCAGGGGTTATGGGGGCCTCGGGAGGCTCATACCCCTATCAACGTTTTGGAGCTACAGACCATTTGGTTGGTTCTGTCTCGCTTGACTCTTCTATTGCAGGGATTGCCAGTTCAAGTCCGATCGGACAATCAGACGGCGGTCGCTTACATCAATCACCAAGGAGGGACTCGCAGCAGGAGTGCCCTCAGGGAGGTATCTCTGGTCCTTGTTTGGGCAGAGAGCAATGTCCCATGCATCTCAGCCATTTTGATCGTGGAGAACACGAAGGCGGATTCCCTGAGCAGGAGATCCTCTCGCTGAGGAGAATGGTCTCTCAGTTCCAAGGTATTCCAGTCCCCTTGTCACAAGTGGGGGACTCCGGAGGTGGATCTTTTTGCCTCTCGTCACAATCACAAGCTTCCTGCTTTTGTGTCTCTGTCTCAGGATCCTCTGGCCCTGGCAGTGGATGCCATGTTCCTGGCTTGGAGGGAACTGGGGTTTCTGTACCTGTTCCCCCCCTTCTCCATGGTGGGCAAGGTGGTGCGCAAGCTAACTCTAGAAGAGGCACCAGCAATTCTGGTGGCTCCAAGGTGGCCAAGACGAGTGTGGTTCGCAGACGTCGTGCGGCTGGCAGTAGATCAGTTTTATCTGCCTCTTCTTCCGGATCTTATCACCCAGGGTCAGCTACGCTACCCCAATTTACCAACGTTGGCTTTGACGGCGTGGCTGCTGAAACTTCCATCTTAAAGGAGGAAGGTCTTTCTGATGCAATGGTTCAGACTCTTGTTAGAGCTAGGAAGAAATCTTCCTCTAACATCTACTATAGGACTTGGAGGTCTTATATTAACTGGTGCGAGGCTAGGGCCTTGCCTTGTAGGGTGTTTTCTATTTCCAGAATTCTGGAGTTTCTTCAACATGGTCTTGATTCGGGGTTCCAGCTTAGTACTTTGAAGGGGCAGAGTTTCTGCCCTAGCAATTTTCTTTCAAAGGCCTTTTGCCCTTCATCCCCTGGTTAAGACATTTTTCCAGGGGGTTACTCATGTGCGGCCTCCTAGGAAGCCCTTGCTGCCGGTTTGGGATTTAAACTTGGTTCTATCGGCTCTCCTGGGGCCCGCTTTTGTGCCGGTGCATGATATTGCTCTTTCTCTGCTCACTCAGAAAGTTGCCTTTTTGGTGGCTATTACCTCTGTTCGACGTGTCTCTGAGTTGGCGGCCTTGTCTATTCAGGCTCCTTACTTTGAGAGGCACCTGGACAAGGTAGTTTTCCGCTTTAAGCCGGATTTCCTTCCTAAGGTGGTTTCGGCCTTCCACCTCAATCAGGATGTAGTTCTCCCTTCCTTGTGTCCTAAGCCTAGTAATGACAAGGAGAGGACCTTACATTCTTTGGATGTGGTTCGAAATATTATTTGGTGGCTACTTCTCCTTTTCGTAAGACGGACGCCTTTTTCGTGGTGACCTCCGGGCCCAGGAAAGGTCTGGCGCCCACTAAGTCTTCCATTAGTAAATGGATTCGACAGGCCATTGTTGGGGCCTATTCTGCCATGGGTAAGGTTCCCCCTTTTCATGTTACTGCTCATTCTACTCGTGCTGTTGGAGCATCTTGGGCTTTTCAGCATCAGGCTTCTGTTGTACAAGTTTGCAAGGCTGCTACTTTTTCTAAGTTTTATAAGGTTGATGTGCCTCAGCGGATGCTGTTTTTGGCCGCAAAGTTCTGCAAGCTGCAGTAGTTTAAGTTTGCATTATTGCCTTTTTGGGATCCCCACCCATTATGGGCACTGCTATTGGATGTCCCAAGTGTCATGAATATTCGGAAGCAGGGTGTGTGACATACTGGGAATAATACCATTTTGTGATTACTCACTTGCAAAATGGTTATTACAAGTAACAAGTCATCCCGCCCTTTTTTGGTTTTCTGGGATCCTTTATATGGTGAACCTTTTTCTTTGCTGTTTACATTTGGCTCTTCCTGGTCCCTTTACTGCTGTCTTATACTGGGGAATGGTTGGAGGTCCCAGGTATTTATGGGCCAGGAGGGGCTCCTTTTTTTCATGTCATCTCTGCAAGATCGCCCTCTACAGGACAGTTACCCAAGTGTCATGAATATTTGGAAGCGGGGTGTGTGACATACTTGTAATAACCATTTTACAGGTGAGTAATCACAAAATGGTATTTTTGATGCTGCATGAAGACAAAGCAGTTTTTTGCCCAAAGTGGTCTCTCCCTTCCATCTTTATCAGGAGGTAGTGCTACCCTCCTTGTGCTCACGCCCCAGTCGCCATAAGGAGCGACTGCATTCTCTCGATGTGGTCAGGGCATTAAAGTTTTACCTCTGCTGCTAGTCGAGAGGTACGTGAGACAGATGTCTTGTTCTTGATCCCCGAAGTACCAGAGAGGGGCCTGGCGGCTGCCAGGACCACTTTTATCAGACGGGTCAGGCAGACAAGCCTATGCCTGCAAGGGCGATCTTGGGCTTTCCAACACCAGTCGGCAGCAGAACAGGCCTGCAAGGCAGTGACCTGGTCGCCTCTCCACACCTTCATCAAGTTTTACAGACTTGATGTCAGGGAATCTGCCGATGCTGCTCTGAGGTGTAAGGTGTTTCAGACGGTGCTGAACACCTCTCTGGGGGTCTAAGCTTGAGGTGTCAATGCTGTTTTTGGTTAGGTTGACGCTGTTGGCTGTTTTTGCATGGTTCCACTCTTACTGAAGGTACTGCTTTGGGGCCTCCCACATGTTGCACTATTTTCTAGTTGTGTGTATTATGCGCAGGTTAGCGTTCTCCCCTCCCAAGGCTGAACCACTACTTTTTAAGTAATTAAGGGGATCTTGCAGTCCCCACTGAGATAACGTTGCGTTGCTACTGGTGGTACCCCAGAATGGAAGGGGGCGAGAAAGGGAATTGAGTACACAAATGTCCTTTTTTGAAACACCATTCCTTCAGTTCAGGAGCTCAAAAGTAATTGCACAAATTAAATAACTTTACCGAAAATGTTAATTTCTAATACTTGGTTGAAAACCCTTTGTTGGCAAAGACTGAAGTCTTGAACACATGGACACCAGACACTGTGTTTCCTCCTTTCTAATGCTCTGCCAGGCCTTTACTGCAGCAGTTTACAGTTGCAGTTTGTGGGCCTTTCTGTCTGAAGTTTAGTCTATAACAGGGGTACTCAACCACTTCTTGTAAAGGTCCATTTACAGACAGACCGGTGAGAGGTGAAGGTCCGGGCAGGGGGCTGTAGCCCCCTATCTGTAGATGGATAGTTAGAAATTAGCGCACTGGGTGTGAGGCACCCCAAGAATCCTATTTTGCCTTACAGAACCTGCATCTCTGGCCTGCGGCACACTGCTTTTCACCCCTGTGCATTCTGTGCAGGTTGTGTACAGGGGTTGACTAGGGCCCAAAGTGTTACCGCAATGAGGTCTGGTAATAAGGATGGATAAATAGAGCTCGGAGGAGGGCGGTGAATGGGAGAGGAGCTGTAAGCATGGATAGACAGTGCAGAAAGGGCAGCGATGGGAGGACAGGAATGGATGGAGCAGAGAGACTGGGTTGGATGGGGCAAGGCTGAGGGGACAGGGATGGATGAGGCAAAGAGGAACAAAGCCTGTGTACTTTGCAGTGCCACTTTCCACCCGTGCAGTAGTTCATATTGCAATGCTAGGTCAATGATAGAGTCATGACACTGGCAGGGAGTCTCAGCACTACATCACCAATCAAGTAAAGGGGGCAGTGCTGAGCACAGCAACACAGAAGCAACTGAGTGCAGGGCTCTCAGGGCAGGGGTCCGTAAATCTGTCGCCGGGGTCCGCATCCAAACCCTGATCCACCAGTTGAGTATGGCTGGTGTATAATAAGTGAAATGCATGCTCAGTAGGGTTGAGGTGACTGACTTGGCCATTCAAGAATATTGAACTTCTGCGTAGCTTTGGCTTCATGTTTTGGGTGATATGTCTATCTGTATTATGAAACGTCGACCAATCGGTTTGGCTGGATTTGAGCACACAATATGTCTTTGAATAGCTGAGTATTAATCCAGCTGCTTCTGTCCTGTCGCATAATCAATAAACACTAGTGACCCACTGTCACTGGCAGTCATGAATGCCGAAGCCATCACACTGCCTCCGCTGTGTTTTGAAGATGATGTGGTATGCTTTGGGCTCATGAGCTGTACCATGCCATCTCCATACTTTTTTCTTCCATCATTCTGGTAGAGGTTGATCCTGGTTTAATCTGTCCAATTAATGTTCTTCCAGAACTGTGCTGGCTTTTTTAGATTTTTTAGTCCAATGTAGCCTTTTTATTCTTGAGGCTTATACGTGGTTTGCACTGTGCAGTGGACCCTCTTTATTTCCTGTCATGCAGTCTTCTCTTTATAGTTGATTTGGATATTGAAATGCCGACATCCTTGCTCACTTGGTTGGCTGTTGTGAGGGAGTTAAACTTCATCATGGAAACAATTCTGCGATCATCCACCACTATTGTCTTCTGTGGGCATCCAGATCTTTGGGCATAGATAAGTTTACCAGTGCGTTCTTTCTCAGGATGTACTGAGCTGTAGATCTGTAGTTCTCTTACATTTTAGTTTAGGCCATCAGGAGAATTCAGACACGATTGGCTTAACTCTCGACTGAAGAGCGTGGACTGCAAGACAAAGTTGTGGCTCCTCCCGGCCTATATACTTCCGGCTGCACTTCCATAATCCAGTTTCATTCTTGGACTGCAAGGTGTGCTGTGAGCTCCTCTCATCCATTTATTTTTATTTTTTTTAGGATTCTTTTGGGGAAGCAGGAGAATTTAACCCCAACTGTCTTCCTGGCCCTTATATCTCACTGATCTAGATGGACCCACAATGCCTCCTTAGCTATGCTGTATATGGATCAGGGTAGTAAGGGTAAGCACCAGGGTCTTGGGGTGCTTTGGGGTGTCACTTTAGTTTTTAAAAAAAGTTGGTCACGCCTGGGCTGCAATTCCACTTTAAGGAAGAGTCAGCAACAGGTGGTGAGCTTGATTGGAAGAATATTTTTCTCTTGTATTGCCTTTTTCTCACAATGTTATTTGTGTGTTATTACTTTTTTTAATTTGAATTTTGCGCCTTTAAGGGGGCAGGGCTTTGTGTGTTGGGGCGAAGCTAAGGCAGCAGGAAGAGACAGATGCTTCCTTCCACCAGGCAGTGAGGAAAGATTGCTGCCTTGTCCGCTGCCTTAAACATAGAAGGTTGACGGCAGAAGGAGAGCATACGGTCCATCTAGTCTGCCCTTATGTGTATACTGTATGTACTCTTTATCTTAGGATAGATGTGTGCTTATCCCAGACATGTTTAAATTCACTGACTGACGATTTTCCCTATATCCAGTCCAGGTTGTCCCAGTGATGACATGTGGGTATTCCACGCCCAAGGGGGCGCTCGACTGCAAGATCAAAAGATGTAGCTCCTCACGGCCCCCTATAGGCAGGTGTCCCTCTATCATTCTCCAGTTGTTCATCTTGCAGTCTTGGCTGCAGAAGATCGTTTGACACTCTCTCAGAAAATAGCAGCAGAGCGAGGCCACCTAGCCCGTCGTCCACTGTGGGCCCTATTTCCATGGATCCCTTCTGACCCACTCCTGCCTCCCAGCTTCTGGCTGCTACGGGATCGTGATGGTAGGGTGAACGTCGGGGTCAGTTTGGCGTTCGGCAGAGCTTGGCTTTGGGCTGCAGGTAATGTACCCTCCCTGCCCACAAGCTTTATTGGAGACTTGGCACTTAGTGTTGTGTTTTTTACTGTGTTGGTGTTTTTACTCTGTGGCTCCTCGCTGGCTCAGCTGGGCCTTATGGAGCATGCTGCATACTCACCTTCCTCGCTCCCTCGTCATTGCTGGATGGAGGGTTGCCGGACCCCGCGGTTGTCTGTGACGGGGGGGGAGAGATTCCCACCGCTGTTGCGGCGCTCTGGGGCACGGTGGACCGCGTGTTCCCTGTGGCCATTGCTCCTTCTGGGCAGCGTCTTTGAAAGGGGGCGGGCGCGTCCTCTCGCGCGCCGTCGGAGGGGGCAGAGTCTGACGTTGACGCGCATCTGCGTCATCACTTCTGGCCTGAGCCGCACCCCCTCGAGGATCGCTCTAGATCGGGTCTGCGCGCTGCTGCTTTGCTGCTTGTGCTGCTGGGGCTTTTTGCTGGGCCCTGCTGGATCTCGGAACCTGGCCTTGTTCCTGCTGCTGCCGCTGCTGAGGGATCACGCTGGGGGATCATGCTCGTCATCGGAGGCTGCGCTGTCCCTGTGTCGGTGTCGTGAGTCCCTATTTTTCTGGCTGTCTATTGTATGACCAATATCTTCTTTATTATTCTGATCATGGTTTTCTCTCCTTCTCTTTTATAGGCCGTGGGATTGTGGTTGAGAGTTGTGGTTCCTCCCGGTCCCCCTTTTTATTAAGAGGGATTTGGGCCAATAGTGTCTTGTAACCTTACTAATTTGACAATTTTTAATCACCATAATGGAGGCATCGGGGGATAGTGAGCTGGGGGCCCCATTTGGGCAGGAAAGGCTCTGCCCCTTGTGCAGTAGGAATCCTCTGGGCGGATTCAGCACTGTTTGTACCACTTGCGCCAGAGGCATTATTTTGGACCATGACCGGGCGGGCGTACCTGCCCCTAGCCCTGCGCTGCCATCAGCCTCTCCGGACCCTCCACTGCTGCACCCAGCCCCCAGTGAAGGGGGAGCCAGCAGAGGGTCCCATGCTGACTTGGCGCACAGGCTGGCCAGTCTCGAGAGACAGATCTCACGGACGGCTCCAAAGAAGGCCACGAGTAAGAAACGGCACCTCAAGCCCGTTTACTCGGATAGTGACGATCAACTTTGATGATCTGGGCTCTGTGGAGGAAGATGAGATGCTAGATGATTCCCATTCCACTGTGGATTATTCTGCTAGCGATGACAGTTTGTCTGGTTCTTCCTCGGACAAGGATGCGCGGCTCCCGGATGATACAGAGAAATTGCTTACCTCAGTGTTTGAGACACTACACATTGTTTCTCCCAGAGCGGCTAAGAGGAAGCAGGGTGATTTGTTTAGGCCCGAAAGACAAAGGCGGGTCTTTCCGGAGCAGGCCCATTTTTCTAACATGATTTTCAAGGAATGGGATCGGCCTAACATGCTACCATCAGTGCCTAAGGGCCTGGACAGGCGGTATCCCTTTCCTGAGGAGCTGGTTCGGTTATGGTCTCGCCCTCCCGAAGTGGAGGGGTTGTCCAACACTACTGTTATGCCGTCACCTGACTCTGCTTCCTTACGTGACCCTGCTGACAAGCGCATGGATCAGCTGGTCTGTCATGCGTTCACTTTTGCTGGTGCCCTATTTCGCCCTGTGTTGGATTTCATTGGCTTTGTTGCTTCCCCACGGCTTTTTGGGGAACGCCTGGACCTTTTGGTCAATGATGGTAGACTCCCTTTAGAGACGGAAGCCTGCTCGGTCCTTTCGGAATCCCTCTGCCTATCGTTCCTTTCGAGGAGGAAGAGGCTCTTCATTTTCAGGTGGTCGCAGAGATACCTGGGGTAGAGGTAGGTCCCTTGCCGACCCAATCCCTCCTGGGGAGCCAAGTCCAAGCCCCCTGCCAAGTCCCCTCAGGCATGGGGGGGGCGCCCTCACCCATCCGGGTGGGGGGACGGCTTCTGCTGTTTGCCCAGATCTGGAGGCGGCACATCTCGGATCGGTCAATTCAGGAGGTAGTGTCCTCCGGTTACAAGATAGAGCTGGCAGTCATGCTGCCCACAAAGTTTCTCCGTTCACGGATATCCCGAAACCCACTAAAGGCCCAGGGCTTGAGAATGGCCGTGCAACACCTCCTGCGGTTAGGTGTGATTTGCCCTGTACCTCGGCAGGAACAGGGTCAAGGCCTTTACTCCAACCTGTTCACGGTTCCCAAGAAGGACGGAACGTTAAGACCAATCCTGGACCTGAAGGATCTCAACAGGTTTGTAAGAGTCAGACATTTCCGCATGGAAACCTTACGGTCAACGGTGAGATCGCTTCGGCCCGGCGACTTCATGACCACGGTGGACATCAGGGATGCTTATCTGCACATCCCGATTTTCCAGGGACATCAGAAGTTCCTGAGGTTTGCTCTGGAGGATCAGCATTACCAGTTTGTGGCACTTCGGTTCAGGATATCCTCAGCCCCCCGCGTCTTCACCAAGGTGCTGGCGGGCATCATGGCTATCCTGCGGAACCAGGGCATTCGTGTGCTGCCCTATCTGGACGACTTACTGACTGTGGCCGAGTCCCTTCAGCAGGCCGAGAACGATACTCGGACGGTGTTGTCAACCCTAGAGGTTTTCGGCTGGGTAATCAATTACCCAAAGTAATTTATCACTCCCTCAACAGTGAGATCCTTCCTGGGAATGACGATGGACACCGCTTAGGTCAAGGTCTTTCTGCCACAGCAGAAGGTTTTGGGTCTCCAGACGCATGTGCAGGCCTTGCTGTCTTGTCAGCGCCCGTCAATACGTCTGGGGATGAGATTGGTGGGCCTAATGGTGTCATGCTTCGAGGCAGTGCCCTTTGCCCAATTTCACATGAGACCTCTGCAATTGAACCTGCTGACCGGCTGGAATCGGATGCAGGATTCTCTGGAACAGGAATTTTCGCTGTCCCCCCTGGCCAGGCAGTCCCTCTTGTGGTGGTTGGACTCCCGGAACCTGCTGGTAGGCAAGTCCTTTCTGACTCCCCATTGGGAGATAGTTACCACGGATGGCAGGTTGTGTAACCTTGGACCTTTGCAAAGCTTATAAAGAAGCCGGCTGGAGCGGTGAGAGCTGTCCGCTGCGAGTTTTATATGCGCTGTTTTTACTTGGATAATGTGAGTTTTCTGTCATACATTAAAGCACCTGTTTTTAATTGGACCAGCGGTGTTGCACTAGATTTTTTCCTTCTTTTTCCATTTATGTTTCTCTGCACTCTGAACTGGGTGTATGACTTGGATTTGGTTGAAAGCCCCTATTGATTAGATCCTGCTACATCTTGGAGTCGATTAAGGAGTTTGCACCAAGTGGCATTATGGAAACCAAAGAATGATCCCATCTATTTGAAAGCGCTTATTATTCAATGTTCTGGTAAGAGTTTGGTGTTACTGGTGGAGGATAATAGATGTGCATGAAGCTTGGGAGTGCATTATTCCACTTTAAGAAAATTTAGCTCTGTGTCTTTCAAATACCAATCACCTTGGTACGCCATGTATCAGAGCTGGCCGCGCTTTGTATGAAACCTCCCTATTTTGAGCGGCATAGGGATAAGGTGGTTTTTCGCTTTAAACCCGATTTTTTTTTTTTTACCTAACCGTTTCACCTTAATGAGGAAGTTGTCTTACCTTTCTTGTGTCCAGCTCCGACTAATTCCAAAGAAAGGACCCTCCATGCCTTGGATGTAGTCAGAGCTATAAAATATTACCTGGCTGTGACTGAATCCTTCAGGAAATCAGATTTGCTCTTTGTCCTAACAGAAGGCTCTAGGAATGGTTTGCCACCAGCCAAGTCCACTCTCAGCAAGTGGATCAAACAGGCGGTGGTGCAAGCATATTCTGCCAAGGGGAAGGAACCCCCTTTTCGGATCACAGCTCACTCTACCAGAGCTATTGGTGCCTCTTGGGCTTTTCAGCACCAGGCAACGGTTGAACAAGTTTGTAAGGCCGCCACTTGGTCTTCAGTTCATACGTTTACAAAGTTTTACAAGGTGGATGTTAGGGCCTCAGCTGACGCTGTTTTTGGCCGAAAGGTGCTTCAGACGGTAGTGAGATGAACTACATGCTGTTCTGCACTGGGGATCCCGCCCAAATGGACACTGCTTTTGGATGTCCCACATGTCATCACTGGGATGATCTGGACTGGATATAGGGAAAAATACAATTCTGTGAAACTCACTTGTAGAATTGTTTTTGATTATATCCAGTCCAGGTCATCCCACCTCGCCCTTTTGTTCATTGTCTCCTGTTTTCCTGTTATGGTGATTACCATTTTTTATTTTTTGGACTTTGTATTCTTAAGTCTTGTTAGAGAGAGCACAAGCTGAAGCTATGTGAAGTAACATGGTTTTTTGGCCTCCCAGTCGGTCCTCTTTGTTTGTTTACTGCTTTTTAACCACTGGAGAATGATAGAGGGACACCTGCCTTAATGGGGGGCCGGGAGGAGCTACATCTTTTGATCTTGAAGGAAGTTTGTTCCAAGCATCTACTACTCTCTCTGTAAAATAATATTTTCTAACATTGCCCCTGATCTCCCCCCCCCCCCCCCCCCCGACTAGCTTCAGGTCGTGCCCCCTTGTTCTATCATTACGTTTCTTAAAAACACTTCCCTCCTCAACGTTATTGAAGCCTTTCACATATTTAAAGGTGTCAATCATGTCCCCTCTATCCCTTCTTTGCTCTAGGCTGTACAAATTAAGCTCCTAAAGCCTTTCCTTCCCTGCAAATGGGTTGCTTCTTCGGCCGTGCCACCGCCTAACCTCGCTGCGGCTTCATCTGGCTTCTTTGCTGCCAGTTCGGGGGCTCTGGACGTATAATGTGCCAATTCGCCCAGATGCTGGGGCTATCCAGGGGCCATCGCAGCTTGCCTGGCAGGGGGTCGCTTCCTGAGGCTGCTGTGGCGGCCACCTTCAGGTGGATCTAAACTAATAAGGTATGTTATTATGTTAATATTCTGTTCTTTGTTTTGTTTTTAAGTTTGTGGGAAAGGGCAGGCAATATATTGGTGTGGTTCACTCCTAAGCTCTCGGAGTAGTCACTTGTGACTATCGAGGCCTGTTTATATACTTTGGACTTAGGTCCTAGTAGTTGCTAAGTATAGAAGACAGTTGTCTCCTCCTGCAAGGGATCTGACCCCTGTCACTGGGCCCTCAGAACCTAGGGCTCACTCGGTAGCCCAGCCGCGGGCGGACAATTAGGGCAATAATGTCCTCCAGGAGATTGCGAATAGGTTGGCCCGCCTTGAGAGACGTTCAAAATCACCGTCTCCAAGGAAAGAAGCATTTAATTTCCTCCAAAGAGTATATTTTTGATGCCATAGTCTCCCCGGAAGAATTATCCGAGGGAGAAGGTCCATCTAATAGGGACTCGGATTCAAAGTTCCCAATGCAAGGGGATGCTCATTTTAACGAACAGCTGTAGAGTTTGATCTTTTCCATTTTTTCCATTCTGGATATTTTGGATGTGTTGGTCCCAGAAGCCCCCAAAAAGAAGGGGGGGGGTTGTTTAAGACAGAAAAGCAGAGACAGATTTTTTTGCTCCAGATCAGATTGAATTATGGTCTCGCCCTCCTGTAGTATACACTCCAGTTTCAGGTCTTTCTAAGACTTCCGTGCTACATCCATAGCATCTTTGGCGAGCGGGAAGTTGTCAAAGCAACTGGACTCTAAGACTCGTTCGGGTTGTTGCTTGCTTCCAGTTGATCAAGACCAGTTTGGATATCAGCAGGTATGTTATCTTGGCAATGGATGATTTGATCAGGTTAAGTGCCAGAGGCCTAGCTCTGGTAGCTTTAAGGCGTGCTTTATGGCTAAAGCAATGGTCATCTGACACAGCCTCTATGGGACTATCTTTTAGGGGGGTGCCTGTTTGGGGAGTGCTTGGATGACATGGTAAAGGAAGCTACTGTGGGGGGAAGTCTGCTAATCTTCCACAGAAGTGGAAGTCTAGCACTTTTATTCGCAGGGCCACCAATCCTCTGCCTTTTCATGGGGGAAGAGGTTCCACCTCCTGGGGTTACTAAAGAGAATTTTGGAATAACTCAAAGTCCCAAAATAAGGCAGGAGGTTTCTGGTCCAACACATTTGGAGGCTCCATATAACAGATCCTTGGGTTACAGGAGGATACAGGAGGTCGTATCCTCAGGTTACAAGATCAAATTAAGTGCCAGGCCCTAGGGATGCCTCCTGGGCGGCTGGTTCTACTGCTTTTCAGTTAATGGATTATAAAAGTGCCACCAGAAGTATATATAGGCTTGGAGGAGCCACACCTTTGTCTTGCAGTCCACGACCATTCGGTAGAGAGTTAACCCAATCGTGTCTGAATTCTCCTGAGGCCCTGAAGTATTAATGAAAGATAAATCAATTCTACAGGTGAGAATCACAGAATTGTATTTTTGCCACTCCTAAAATATTGTAGTAGTTTCTTGATTTTTTTTTTCTGTTTTCACAGCTTAAAGTTATACTAAAGGCAAGCACAATTGTTGTCCCATTGTAGCGGGCTACACATTGCACTGTCCTAAACTTCAATCTGTTTTCAAAAAGATTATATGAGATGAGAGAGTAGGGCGAGGTTTTAGGGTGCAGAGAGAGGCAGCCAATCAGGAAGTCTGGGAAGGGAGTGGGGGGTGTTTCTGTCTGAAAACTGATTGATGGGCCAGGTCAGTGGGATGGGGACTGAAAGATGAATGAGGGGCCACTTAATAAAAGGTTAGCTACTGTTATTTATTTTAACTTGCCAAACACTTTAAGGATGGCTTGTTTCACATGCATGGAGAGTTCCTTTGACCGTATGTTTTCATCACGTGAAAATCTAAAAAATGAAACGTGAAAATTCAAGCACCACACCTCAAATCAACTCCAGGCCTTTTAATTAATTTGAGCATGGTATTACAAATGAAAAGCAAGCAATGGTAGATCCAGCCAAAGTTAAAATGTAACCTTTACTAATGAATATTTAAAAAGTCCAATGAAACTCCATACACATGCTGTAAGCTACCCCTCAGCACTCTCCATACCACGTAATGAACACAAATGAAAAGCCCACACCTGCCCATAAAACAGCATTTGAGTCAATTGTCCGAATACTTTTGGTCCCTTTAAAAATATGGTGGCACATGTTAAGGAGGTGAAATTTATAAACCCTTTATCAATGTAAATGTGAATACTCAAATGGCTGACTCAAAAGCTGAAAGTCTGTACTTTATGCCCATGTCCATTATATAACTATAACTTGAATATGTTTCAGTAACTGGTAAAAAAAACAAAAAACAAAATTTGTGTCAGTGTCCAAATATTAATGGACCTAAGTGTGTGTGTATATATATATATATATATTATGAGATGCCAGGGAAAGCATATTCACTCCCTCTGGGGCATCTTGAACTAGCATATCCCGCTGTGGGAAACCCCCCCCCCCCCCCAGTGCACTCAAAATTCTCTCCTTTCCCCCGAGCCTATGGTGCATAATTGGCCAGCATGGACGTTACTCACATCCCTGCTCACTGGCTGTGTTGGCTCTCTCACAGCCGAAGGGAGTGAGAGATGATGTGCACCTAGGATCTCCATTCAGCTTCTCTAGCCGCACATTAATATACATGGTGGGGGAAGTGCCATGCCATGGGCTATTATATTTGTGGTTTAGCGGGGATTGGGGCACTACTGCAGGCCATGTTATTTTTAATACATTCTTTGGTGGCGGGAGTGGGCCTATCATATTTGATATACAGGTGGTTTACGATTTGATATGGCAGGCGAGCTCCTTTCTATATTTCGTTTTATGCAGCAGAGAGGCTAGCTTCAGCCCTGGCCATGATTTTCCAGCATTAAATAAAATACGCTTTCCCCATAAGTAGAGTCCGGAGCTCCTCTGCATATCTATGTAATCTGAAGAAGTCAGATGTGACCTTATACTTTTTGTTTTTATAGCTCAAATGAGAGGACTTATTGTTGCATTATATTTCAGACTAAAAATACTGATTTTGAGTTGTTCCTTAATTTTTTGATGTTTTATGAGTTATGCTTTGTTCAGCATGGTTGCTCTTAGCTTGATAGTTGGGCAGTTTTTCATTCTGTATAGCACATTATCTTATAATAAACTGTGAAAGCGAACTGGGATCTCTGGGTTTGACTTTATTTCATAAAACCCACCATGGCACCCCCTCTCTGGCTAGAAGTACAATTTGGGCAATTTAAATAAAAACACACCTGCTTATCACGGCAGCCCTTAGTCCGTCAATAACTGCTCAACAATACTGATGCTGCTGCACTGATCTGCTAAATAGTCAGTCCTACACAGAGTAGCAGCTCCCATCATGGAGACGCTGCTAACCAGCTGTCAGCAGGTGAGTGGTGTTACTGCCTAAATCGAGCTTAGACCCCTTTTTTCATAGTGCACAGCATGGCCTGTTTCATGTAGTCCTTACATCTGGGTATTCCGCCACAAGGTGGCGCAATAGACTGCAGAAGATTTGTGGCTTCTTCCGGCCCCATATAAAAACAGGAATCACCCTTAGACCCCCAGTGTTTCCTCTGCAGACCATATTTGTCTCCCAGCCTCGGCTGTCGGATCGGGTTATGGTAGAGGAGCACTGGGGTCGGGTGCTCGGGGAGCGCTGCTCCAAGTCACAGACCCTGTACCACAAAGGGTAGCCGGCCATAGGCTTTTTATGGTGAGCCTGCTGGGATGCAGATCTGCACTGCCTTTGTTCCTATGTAGGGGGTGAGTTGTGCTTGGGGACTTGTTTTGGTCTTCCCTGTTTTTGGCTTGCTCTTCCTCTGTCTCCCTTGTCCCCCTTCCCTTTGGTCCCGTTAGACTGTGCGGTTTCGCCGCTGCCGGCCCTCTCTTCTGCTCCCCCTCTCCCCGACGGTTGTGGTCAGGGGGGGTGGCGGTGGTGGGGTGTTTTCCCCCCTCGGTTGCTTCTTGCCGCCGCGGGCGTACTGCGCTCCGTGACGGGCGGCGCTTTTCTGCTGCTTTCTATTAAAGGCTGTCATGGCGCTGGGCGCCTGGTCACGGGGCAGCGTTCTCGCGCTCTTTGTGGGGGCGGCGCCGGGGATGATGCGTATCTCGTCATTATCCTGCGGCCTGCCCCTTGTCAAGAACAGGTGATTTCACATGGAAACTCTGCGTTCGGCCATCAGCTCCCTGCACCCAGGGGATTTCATGACGTCTGTGGACATCAAAGACGCTTACCTTCACATCCCTGTGTTCTCAGGACACCAAAGGTTTCTCAAATTCGCGTTGGAAGATCAACAATACCAATTTGTGGCCTTGCCATTTGGCCTCACCTCAGCTCCCAGAGTGTTCACCAAGGTGCTGGCGGGGGTGATATCTCTGATGAGGTCAAGGGGCATACGCGTGCTGCCCTACCTGGACGACATACTCATCACCTCTCGTTTTCTACAGCAGGCAGAGTTGGACACTCAGCTGGTGGTGTCCACCCTGGAGTCCTTCGGCTGGGTGATCAATCACCCCAAGTCCTCTCTGTCCCCTTCCTCGGTGACCCCGTTCCTGGGAATGATTCTGGATACGGTTCAGTCAAGGATATTCCTTCCTCAACAGAAGGTGGAAGCTCTAACTGCGCAGGTGAGGTTCCTGCTGTCGTGTCCCCAGCCCTCCCTCAGGCAGGGAATGCAGTTGGTGGGCCTGATGGTGGCGTGCTTCGAGGCCGTGCCTTTTGCTCAGTTCCATTTGAGGCCTCTACAACTTCACCTTCTGTCAGTATGGGACAAGGACCCAACGTCCTTGGACGGGGTCTGTGTGCTCCCCCCCCTTGGTCAGGCGGTCCCTTTCGTGGTGGCTGGACCCCAGGAACTTGCTGGGGGGCAGGTCCTTTCTGGCCCCCTCCTGAGAGACGGTCACCACGGATGCCAGTCTGTCAGGATGGGGGGGATTCTGGAAGTCCCTGCGGTTCCAGGGGAGGTGGAGCCCTCAGGAGGCCCACTTATCAACCTTCTGGAACTACGGGCGATCAGGTTGGTACTGGGTCAGTTGACCAATCACCTGAGGTGTCTGTTTGTGCAGGTGCGCTCAGATAACAGGACGGCGGTTGCCTACATCAACCATCAGGGAGGGACCCGGAGCAGGGGGGCCCTCCAGGAGGTGGCGCGGATTCTGACATGGGCGGAGGCCAATTTACAATGCATTTCGGCTGTGTACATCCCGGGGGCAGAGAATCTACTGGCAGACTCTCTGAGCAGGGGTCCCTCTGCAACAGGGTATTCCAGTCCCTGTGTCACTGTTGGGGTCTACCGGATGTGGATCTGTTTGCATCCCGTCACAATTACAAGCTCCCGGCCTTTTCTCCCTGTCTCAAGATCCTCTGGCCTTGGCCACAGATGCTCTGTCCATGTCATGGCAGGAATTTCGGCTCTTGTATGTCTTTCCTCCATTCCCCCTGCTGGGCAGGGTCCTGCGCAAGATTGCTCTGGAAGGGGTGCCAGTGATTCAGGTGGCCAAGAAGAGTGTGGTTCGCAGACGTGGTGCAGATGGCAGTAGACCAGTACGTTCTGCCAGGGGTGCCAGATCTGCTCACTCAGGGCCCCTTACGCCATCCCAATTTACAAACTCTGGTGTTGACGGCCTGGCTGCTGAAACCTCCATCTTGATGGAGAAAGGCTTGTCTGCCTCGGTGGTTGAGACCATGGTGAAGACTAGGAAGAAAACTTCTTCTTCCATCTATTATAGGGTATGGCGTACCTACATTGACTGGTGTGAGTCTAGGTCTCTTCCCTGTCCGGGTGTTCTCAGTTCCCAGGGTTCTGGAGTTTTTACAGCATGGGTTGGAGTCGGGTCTCCAACTCAGTACTCTGAAGGGTCAGGTTTCTGCCCTGTCTGTCTTCTTTCAGAAGTCTTTTGCTCAGCATTCTTTGGTTAAGACTTTCTTTCAGGGGGTTACTCATGTGCGTCCCCCACGAAAACCTACGGTCCCTGTTTGGGATTTGAACTTGGTTTTGTCTGCCTTGCATGGTGCTCCCTTTGAACCTATTCAGGATGCTGCTCTGGCTGTACTTACCCTCAAGGTCTTTCCTGTGGCTATTACTTCGGTCAGGCGTGTGTCTGAGCTGGCGGCTCTGTCTCTCCAGCCCCCATACTTTGAGAGACACCAGGATAAGGTGGTGTTCCGCTTGAAGCCGGACTTTCTGCCTAAGGTGGTGTCTGCTTTTCATTTGAATCAAGATATTGTTCTTCCTTCTTTGTGCCCTAATCCTAGCAATGCTAAGGAAAGGGTTTTGCATTCCTTGGATGTGGTCAGGTGTCTGAAGTATTACCTGGTAGTCACTGCGTCCTTCAGGAAAACTGATGCTCTTTTTGTGGTCCCTTCTGGTCCTAGGAAGGGTTTGGCTCCTGCCAAGTCTACTATCAGCAAATGGATCCGTCAGGCTGTGATTCAGGCCTATTCTGCTAAGGGGAAGAATCCTCCCTTCTGCCTTACTGCTCATTCTACTCGTGCTATTGGTGCCTCTTGGGTCTTCCAGCACTAGGCTTCTGTTGAACAAGTTTGCAAGGCCGCTACTTGGTCTTCTGTTCATACCTTTTCAAAGTTTTACAAGGTTGATGTTCGGGCCTCAGCTGATGCTGTTTGTTCATCTTGCAGTATTGGCTGCAGAAGATCCTTTAGATACTCTCTCAGATAATGGCAATGCTTCTTGGGCTTTTCAGCACCAAGCTTCTGTTGAACAAGTTTGTAAGGCTGCTACTTGGTCTTCTGTTCATACTTTTTTACAAGGTGGATGTTAAGGCCTCAGCTGATGCTGCTTTTGGCCGTAAGGTACTTCAGGCGGTAGTGGTTTGAACTGCCTGCCGTTACTCTTTGGGGATCCCACCCTACCTTACGGGCACTGCTTTTGGATGTCCCAGATGTAAGGACTACATGAAACAGGCCGTGCTGTGCACTAGGAAAAACAATTCTGTGAGTACTCACCTGTAGAATTGTTTTTACTATGCACAGCACGGCCTGTTTCATCCTTCCCTTGTTATTCTTGGTTGCCTCTTTATGGTGATTTGTTCCAAAGTTAGTTGTGAGGGTTGTTACCTTTTTTCTTTTACCTTTATTGCCTCCCGGCTTCTTGTATAACTGCTTTTCAACACTGGAGGTCTATGGGTGATTCCTGTTTTTATATGGGGCCGGGAGGAGCCACAAATCTTCTGCAGTCCACTGCGCGCCACCTTGTGGCGGAATACCCAGATGTAAGGACTACATGAAACAGGCCGTGCTGTGCATAGTAAAAACAATTCTTAAGGTGAGGACTCACAGAATTGTATTTTTCCCTATATCCAGTCCAGGTCGTCCCAGTGATGACATGTGGGCATTCCGCCCCCCAGGGGGCACTCGACTGCAAGATCAAAATATGTAGCTCCTCCCGGCCCCCTATAAAGGCAGGTGTCCCTTTATCATTCTCCAGTTGTTCATCTTGCAGTATTGGCTGCAGAAGATCCTTTAGATACTCTCTCAGATAATGGCAGCAGAGCGGGGCCTCCTAGCCCGTCGGCCGCTGTGGGCCCTATTTCCACTGATCCCTTCTGACCCACTCTTGTCTCCCAGCCACTGGCGGCTACGGGATCGTGACGGTAGGGTGAACGCCAGGGTCAATTGACGTTCAACAGAGCTTGGCTCTGGGTGGCAGACCCTATACTAAAGGGTAGTCGGCCTAGGCTTATGGTGAGCCTGGGGGGGGGGGGGGAACCACTAGTTGTCTGTAATGTACCCTTGTCTGTAATGTACCCTCCTTGCCCACAAGCTTTATTGGTGTCTTGGCACTTGTGTTTTTTACTGTGTTGTTTCACTATTGGCTCCTCGCTGGCTCAGCTAGGCCTGGGAGCATGAGCATACTTACCTCCCTCGCTCCCTTGTCGCTGCCTGCTTGAGGGGTTGCCGTACCCCGCGGGCCTCGGCTTCGCCGCCTGTTGCCCTTCCCTCCCCCGTCACGGACAGCGCCGCTGGTGCGGCGCTGTGAGGTGAGGCGACGGCTCCTCTGCACTGTGGGAGCCGCGCTATTGCGCGGCCATGTTTTTTACTGGCCGTCTAGGCCATACTGCATGAAGGTGAGGATGGGCGTCTTTTCGTGCCGCCGGAGGGGGTGGACCTGGGCGCCGACGCGTTCCGCGCCCGCCCCTCGAGGAACGCTCTGGAAGGCTCTGGTCTGTGTGTGTGCTGCTGCTGCGGTGGGGCCTGCTCTTCTGGCTGTGCCCTTTCTACTGCTGCTGCTGGGGGATTCCGTCATCGGAGGCTGCGACGGTTCCAAGGACTGTCCCTCTGTCGGTGTCGTGAGTCCCTCTTTTTGTATGACTTTATTATGCCAAATTGCCTTTGCTTATTCTGATGGGCCTCTCTTGTATAGGTTGTGGGCTTTGTGGTTGAGGGTTGTTGTTCCTCCCGGTCCCCCCTTTTTATTAAGAGGGATCATTATAGGTTTGGGCCGTTAGTGTCTTGTTACCTTACCGATTGACCATTTTTAATCACCATAATGGAGGCATCTGGGGATTGTAAGCTGGGGGCCCCATTTGGGCAGGAAAAGCTCTGCCCCTTGTGCAGTAGGATTTCTCTGGGTGGATTAAGCACTGTTTGTACTTGCGCCAGAAGAATTATTTTGGACCATGACCCGCCGGGCGTCCCTGCCCCTAGCCCTTCACTGCCTGCGGCCTCTCCGGACCCTCCGCTGCTGCACTCAGCCCCTGTGAGGGGGAGGCCTGCAGGGGGTCCCATGCTGACTTGGCGCATAGGCTGGCCAATCTCGAGAGATAGGTCTCGCGGACGGCTCCTAAGAAGACCACGAGTAAAAAACGGCACATCGAGCCCGTTTACTCAGATAATGATGATCTCTTTGATGATCTGGGCTCTGTGGAGGAAGGAGAGTTGCCAGATGATTCCCGTTCCTCTGTGGATTATTCTGCTGGCTATGACAGTATGTCTGGTTCTTCCTCGGACAAGGATGCGTGGCTCCCAGATGATACGGAGAAGTTGCTTACCTCAGTGTTTGAGACACTACACATTGTTCCTCCCAGACTGGCTAAGAGGAAGCAGGGTGATTTTTTTAGGCCCGAAAGACAAAGGCAGGTCTTTCCAGAGCAGGCCCATTCTTCTAACATGATTTTCAAGGAATGGGAGAAACCTAACAAGTTACCATAGGTGCATAAGGGCCTGGATAGGCGGTATCCCTTCCCTGATTAGCTGGTTCGGCTATGGTCTCGCCCCCTCCCGAAGTGGATCCCCCTGTGTTGGGGTTGTCCAACACTACTGTTATGCCATCACCTGATACTGCTTTCTTACGTGACCCGGCTGACAAGCGCATGGATCAGCTGGTCTGCCATGAATTCACCTTTGCTGGTGCCCTCTTTCGCCATGAGTGTGCCGTGGCGATTGTCTCTCTAGCCATCAGAAAGAAGGTGAGAGACATCTTGTGGATAGAGCTAAAGCTCGCAAGTGGGTGGAGGAGTATAAAGAACTCAAGGCCTGCTTGGAATTCATTGGTTTTGTTGCCTCTGCCATGGACGATTGGACCGGCTTGGTGCCAGGATTTTGGCCCTGCTTGTTGCTCTCCGCCGCTCACTCCGGCTGCGGCAACGGTCGGCTGATGCCGCGGCCAAGAAGTCGCTTACGAGTATCCCCTTTGTGGGGCACAGGCTGTTTGGGGAGCGCCTGGACCTTTTGGTCAAGGATGGTAGACTCCCTCAGAGATGGAAGCCTGCTCCGTCCTTTCGGAACCCCTCTGCCTATCGTTCCTTTCGAGGAGGAAGAGGCTCTTCATTTCCAGGTGGCCGCAGTGATACCTGGGGTAGAGGTAGGTCCCGTGGCCGACCCAATCCCTCCTGGGGAGCCAAGTCCAAGCCCCCTGCCAAGTCCCCCCAGGCATGAGGGGGCGCCCTCACCCATCCGGGTGGGGGGACGGCTTCTGCTGTTTGCTCAAATCTGGAGACGGCACGTCTTGGATCGGTCAATTCTGGAGGTTGTGTCCTCCGGGTACACAATAGAGCTGGCAGGCAGGCCGCCCACAAGATTTCTCCGGTCTTGGATATCCCAAAACCCATTGAAGGCACAGGGCTTGAGAATGGCCATGCAACACCTCCTGCGGTTAGGTGTGATTTGCTCTGTACCTCGTCAGGAACAGGTTCAAGGTTTTTACTCCAACCTGTTTACGGTTCCCAAGAAGGATGGAATGTTAAGGCCAATCCTGGACCTGAAGGGTCTCAACAGGTTTCTAAGAGTCCGACATTTCCGCATGGAAACCTTACGGTCGGCGGTGAGCTTGATTGGCCCGGCGACTTCATGACCACAGTGGACATCAGGGATGCTTATCTGCACATCCCGATTTTCCTGGGGCATCAGAAGTTCCTGAGGTTTGCTCTGGAGGACCAGCATTACCAGTTTGTGGCTCTTCTATTCAGGATTTCCTCAGCCCCCCACGTCTTCACTAAGGTGCTGGCGGGCATCATGGCCATCCTGAGGAACCAGGGCATTCGTGTGCTGCCTTATCTGAACGATTTGTTGATTGCGGCCCAGTCCCTTCAGCAGGCCGAGAACGATACTCGGACGGTGTTGTCAACCCTAGAGGCCTTCGGCTGGGTAGTCAATTACCCAAAGTCTTTTATCACTCCCTCAACAGTGAGATCCTTCCTGGGAATGATGATAGACACCGCTCAGGTCAGGGTCTTTCTGCCACAGCAGAAGGTTTTGGGTCTCCAGATGCAGGTGCAGGCCTTGCTGTCTTGTCAGCGGCCGTCTATGTCTGGGGATGAGATTGGTGGGACTAATGGTGTCATGCTTCGAGGCAGTGCCCTTCGCCCAATTTCACATGAGACCTCTTCAATTGAACCTGCTGACCAGCTGGAACCGGATGCAGGAGTCTCTGGAACAGGAATTTTAGCTGTCCCCCCCTGGCCAGGCAGTCCCTCTTGTGATGGTTGGACTCCAGGAACCTGTTGGTGGGCAAGTCTTTTCTGACTCCCCATGGGGAGATAGTTACCACGGATGCCAGTCTGACCGGCTGGGGAGGCGTTTGGCAGACGCAGAAGATCCAGGGTCAGTGGGGTCCGCAGGAGAACTGCTTACCCATAAATCTCTTGGAGCTGAGAGCGATCCGGTTGGTGCTTCTTCGCTTGACTCCCCATTTAAGGGGTCATGCGATCCAGGTTCGCTCGGATAATCAGAGGGCTGTCGCCTACATCAATCACCAGGGCGGGACTCGGAGCACGAGAGCCCTCAAGGAGGTGACCCAGATACTGACTTGGGAAGAGAATGTTCCCTGCATCTCGGCGGTCTACATTCCCGGGGTAGAAAACCTGGAGACAGACTCCCTGAGCAGCTGCGCCTCGCGCCTGGGGGAATGGTTTCTCTGCAGCAAGACCTTTCACGCTCTGTGTCTCCGCTGGGGTCAGCCGGACGTGGACCTGTTTGCGTCCAGACACAATTACAAGCTTCCAAGGTTCGTCTCCCTCTCAAAGAGATCCTCTGGCCATTGCCACAGACGCTCTGGCGATTCCTTGGACGGTGTTCAAGTTTCTTTATGCATTCCCTCCGTTTCCACTTCTGGGCAGAGTGTTGCGCAAGATAGCCCAGGAAGGGGTTCCAACTGTCCTGGTGGCTCCTCGCTGGCCGAGAAGGAGTTGGTTTGCGGACATAGTTCAGATGTCAGTAGATCGCTACATCATGCCTGACAACCCAGGGCTTCTCACACAGGGGTCGCTGCGGCACCCCAATTTACGGACACTGGCTTTGACGGCCTGGCTATTGAAACCTCGATCCTGATGGAAAAGGGGCTGTCGGCCACAGTTGTGCATACCATGATTCAGGCAAGGAAGAAGTCTTCTTCCATGATATACTGCAGAGTTTGGCACGCCTATATTGCTTGGTGCGAGACTAAGAGTCTCCCTTGTCGCACTTTTTCTATTTCTAGGATTCTGGAGTTTTTGCACCACGGCTTAGACTTGGGTCTCGACCTGGCACCCTTAAGGGCCAGGTCTCGGCCTTAGCCATCTTCTTCCAGGGATCCATTGCCAACCATAGGTTGATCAAGACCTTTTTCCAGGGAGTCACCCATGTTCGGCCACCGCGTAAGTCAGTATTACTGATGTGGGACTTGAATTTAGTACTTTCTGCTCTCCAGGGTCCTCCCTTTGAACCGTTGTGCGATGCTGCATTATCTATTTTGACTCTGAAGGTGGTCTTTTTGGTAGCGATCACCTCGGTGCATCGTGTATCAGAGCTGGCCGCGCTTTGTATAAAACCTCCTTATTTTGAACGGCATAGGGATAAGGTGTTTTTTTTTGCTTTAAACCTGACTTTTTGCCTAAGGTGGTTTCTCCCTTTCATCTTAATGAGGAAGTTGTCTTACCTTCCTTGTGTCCGGCACTGACTAATTCTAAGGAAAGGACCCTCCATGCCTTGGATGTGGTTAGAGCCATCAAGTATTACCTGGTTGCGACTGAATCCTTCAGGAAGTCGGATTTGCTCTTTGTCCTAACAGAAGGTTCTAGGAAAGGCTTGCCTCCAGCCTAGTTCACTCTTAGTAAGTGGATCAGACAGGCGGTGGTGCAAGCATATTCTGCCAAGGGGAAGGAACCCCCTTTTCGGATCACAGCTCATTCTACCAGTTATTGGTGGGTCCTGGGCTTTTCAGCACCAGGTATTGGTTGAACAAGTTTGTAAGGCCGCCACTTGGTCTTCAGTTCATACTTTTACATAGTTTTACAAGGTGGATGTTAGGGCCTCAGCTAACGCGGTTTTTGGCCGAAAGGTGCTTCAGGCAGTAGTGAGATGAACTACATGCTGTTCCGCACTGGGTATCCCGCCCAAATGGACACTGCTTTTGGATGTTCCACATGTCATCACTGGGATGACCTGGACTGGATATAGGGAAAAATACAATTCTGTGAAACTCACCTGTAGAATTGTTTTTGATTATATCCAGTCCAGGTCATCCCACCCCAGCCCTTTTGTTCATTATCTCTGTTTGCCTGTTATGGTGATTACCATTTTTTATTCATTGGACTTCGTATTTTTCAGTCTTGGTGAAGAGAGTACATGCTGAAGCTATGTGAAGTAACATGATTTCTTGGCCTCATGGCCTGTCCTCTTTTGTTTACTGCTTTTTAACCACTGGAGAATGATAGAGGGACACCTGCCTTTATAGGGGGGCCGGGAGGAGCTACATCTTTTGATCATGCAGTCGAGCGCCCCCTGGGGGGCGGAATACCCACACGTCATCACTGGGACGACCTAGACTGGATATAATCAAAAAGAATTCTACAGGTGGGTTTCACAGACTTGTATTTTTACGGCATTCCGGATCAGACTGCCGCTTTAACACCCATATTTTGCCCTTTTAACACAAGGAGCTTTTAGGTTTGGTTAAACAAAGTGCACCCTGTGTGCCCCGACCCCACACTTTGCTCTGTGTCTGCAGCACCCCCTGCTAATTGAAACATGTTTTTGTATTTTTTTTCTATTTCACTAGGACAGTTAAGAGTTAAACGGTTAAATTAAACCATTCACTATGTTACAATACCTTCAAGAATTATTCATACATCTTCCCCTCAGATGTGAATCATGAAGGATTACTTTACTGTTAAGCTGATAAAGTGACTGCCGTATAATATGTGTATCCGAAAGGGTTTACTAGGGTCAAAATAATGGTATAAGCATGGAGGTCTACTAACCCACACAGTTATGGGGAATCCTAATTTGGGATGCAGTACACTTCCCTTGACAGTATTGCAGCATTATCCTAAAAAAAAAACAAATACCCCACAGAGCATATAAGTGATAGATAGGCTGGATACCATTCTAACAAGGCCATTTCACACATCCCCTCTACAATTGTTATTCCAGTGTCAAAAATGTCAAAAAAATTAGCATAGGTGTTGAACGGTGTTCTGATGGAGCTGCTTCTACACTGTCACCTAGTGGTCAGTGGACCAACCTGCAGCCTGAATAATCGTAAAACATGGTGCACGCTGACACTGATGCTTGGAAGTTATTTTTCAAAAAATGCCACCTCCTGCAACCCACCACCGCCTAGCATATGCCCTCAAGTGCCCAGTTGCAAATACAGTCCTGACTAGAGGAACTGAGGGTGACATGTACACTACCCAGCCTCAAGGTGACACCACAACCTGAGGAAGGATTTCTAAAGAGTAATGCATTTTACATGTTGGGTTTACTATTTGAACAGGACTTAAGCAGTGATGTGGTGTATGGGATTGGTTGTTAGCCATTTTTCACAACTGCAAGCATGTTTAACCCTTTTGTTGCCAAGCACGTAACACCTACGTGCTGGCTTGGCTGGGCCTTAAGTGCCAAGCCCGTAGGTGTTACGTGCTTGACTTTGATCGCTTCTAGTTTAAAAAATAAAAATAAAAAATACTCACCTGACCCCTTGTTGGATCCGGCCGGGTCTCCCCTTTAATTTGGTGCCATCCGATCCCCCGTGGGGGGTCGGATGGCTCCAGGAGAGCCCCCGGAATAGGCCGCCCCCCCCCCGCTTCTGCAGCAGCAGCTGCTAACTGTAAAAAAAAAAAAAAAATAAAAATGACATTCACTTACCTCCATGTGCGCTGGCTCCCGCTGTCCCTCCTCTTCACCTGGGGGGCCTCCGATCCCCCCCCAGGACTTACCGATCTTCAGGAGAGAGCCTGAGAGGCTCTCTCCCCTTTGATCCTCGATGGCGGCCGCCATCTTGCCGCTAAGCCCCGCCCCCTTGGGGGCGGGGCTTATGACGTCATCCCGGCCCCCGATATCTGGCTTCACCCTTCTCAACTTCTCAGATGCCGGTGATCGGCACAGGGTAAGGAGGTGGCAGGAGATCCTCTGATCTCCTGCCTCCTCCTTCTCCTGTACCGATCACCGGCATCTGTCAGCTGAGCGGCGAGGGACAAGAGCTTGCAATCGAAGGTAAGTACAGTAAAAAAAAATTATTTTTTTTTAATAAAATACTTTTTTTTATTGTGTGGTGTTTTTTTTTTTACAGTTAACCCTTTGTGAGCTGGTAAGGGGTCCATGAGACCCCTTATACCAGTTCACATGGCTGGGGGGGTGGCATTGCCATTAACCCCCGCACCCCCATTACCTGCCTCCCCAAAGGCCAGGGGGGGGCAGAAGAGCCCGGGCCCACATAGGCTATGTGGGCTCGTAGGCTGCAGGGTGGGGGGGCCACCAAAGCTGGCCCCCCCACTCTGTGCCTACAAGCCCCCATAGCTGGTCCCGGGCTGGTTACTTTGGGTAAGGGGGACCCCACGTCATTTTTTTTTTTGGATTTTTAAGGGTTTTTAACCCTTAAAAATCCAAAAAAAAATGGGGTCCCCCTCCCCGGGAAGGGGGACCCTATGTCATTTTTTTTTTAATTAACCATTTGTCATCCAGCAGCTATAAAAGGCTTCTGGGCAGGAAAGGGTGTCTACCTATACATATGTGGTATCGCTGTAAGCGGGAGAAATTGGGGTTTCTCACGCAATAAGATTTTATTGACAAACTTACATTTTTTATTACAAAAAAACTCTACAAATTGTAAAAAAATATATTTTTTTTATTTTTTTTCACACATTTCACCCAAAAATGTTGAGAATACACCTAAAAAACACAAACAAGACATTTCATGTTAAAGCCCAGACTCTGTTGAAAAAAACAATATATAATTTTCCTGGGAAATCCCTGGAAAGCCTTTCGAAAATGACAGTTGAACATGTGTAGCGCAAAACAGTCAAACTCAGTCTGGCAACAGGGAGTGGCAAATGCTGCAGGTAGGCTGGCAGCGAAAGGGTTAAAGTAAGCTATTTTTTGTTGTTCACAAGTAGGATTCTGCATACATTTGTCTCCTAGTGAGCTGTCACTTGATTTTAACGCCCTACAGTACACTAATGAAGTTCTCACCTTCTTATAGAAAGCAGGTGTGCATTGTCAGACTGAGGTGTCTGAGACACACCAGTAAAGCTGACTTTGGAAGCGACCGCAGACACAGAAACATTATGCCAAATTGTAACTGAATGCTACAAACAAGCTATACATTGTTCAATTAAATCCTCCTCCATATGCTTTAAAAACAATAGCTTACACCTGCTTACCACAAATATTTACCAATAGATATACTTACAATAGAAATGGCAAAACCCAATAATCCATCATACAGTATACTGTCAGGCTAAACAGTACAACCGTATCTACTCTAAGATGATTTGGACAAACACTTAAATCTGAACTACAGTCAAAAATAACTAGTTCGGCAGTACTACTGAGCAACGGGGCAGCAGGTCGCCGTTAAAATAAGAAACCGGGTGCCAGGATACTCCCCACCTCCGGACCTCTTCAGAATCACGGCCAGCGCTAATAGACTCGCCCGCTGGCCCCTTAAATGTCTCCCAGGAACTTGAATTCAAAGTGAAAATGACAGAAACTGAAAAATGAATGGCAGCCATCCACGTGGACACCTTGCTTAAGGCCAAAGATGAGACCTGTGTGCCACTAGTAGTCCCCTACAACCCACAGCTGGAGATTCTACAAATAATTACAAGGCATCTCCAACCTGGTATACATAAGGTTAGTGGATTAAAGGACATTCCCAACTCTACTTTCCCTTTGTTTTGTCAACCACCTAATCTTGAAGCAACTCCTTTTCAGAAGTGCACTGAAGACCGCAGCAGAGAATGGCCCTGCTTATAAAACAGGTGCAAGACTTGCATGCATATTCATACAATATTCTCAAGATACATTTATACCCAATTACATGTTTACAATGGCTTCTGTGTGAGAGAAAGAGGGCTGAGACTTCAGCAATGCATGATTTTGCATCGATTCAACATTTTAAAAAATCACAGTAGTGACCTCCCTGTTGCTGCAAATTTTTCCCTGTCAAGTTGTCCAGCAATGGACACTGATCACTGATGACTGGGTATTGCTTGTAGCCAGTTGGTGGGGACTAAAGCTAAAGCTGTGACTCCTGTGGGCAACTTTAAAGCTCAGCTTCCTGGTAATCTCCCAGTTCATTCTAGTCTGCCAACGCGAAGACATCTGAAAGATAAATGTTGTTTTTGCTAGGGCAGTTTTTTTGTAGGCTGGTGTGTTACATCATTGTTTGAGTGTTTTCCTGTTTGTTAAGGACTGCAGGATTCACCCAAGGAGAGCTCGGCTAGGAGCAGGGCCAGTCTTTGATTTTTACAAAGTGAGGATCTAGATGGGAACTTCACCTCCACCCCTCATCCTGCAATGCAACTGCTTACCTGGAGCTGTCAGGAAGACCTGTGTGCAGCTCTGTCTTTTACTGGTCCATTGTGTGGGCGGGGGGGGAGGTTGCTCTGTGAGCCTCCTGGCCAGTCATTATTGGGGCAAACGACTAGCTACATGGCGTTACTGCAATACCCCCCTCATTTTTATGAGATTTGGAAGTCGTGTGCAGCAGTTTCTGGCAGCTTGAAGAGGACTGCCCAGAGTGGACCTGAATCACTGATGGTACTGGTAGGACCCTCCATTGATGCTTCTCTGTTTTGTTTCAAGAAGAAGCCAGCTGCTAAGCCTTGTCAGGCATAAAGGGGGATGTCTCCATCAGTTTGCACATCTGGCAGCTGAAGTCCTGGATGCCCGGGTCAGGGTGGTTGTGACCTGGGTAGCAGATCAAATTTTTTTCCAGATTCTAGTCGTCCAGAGCATCCTGCTTGTCTGAGAAGGCGGCTGTCCACACTGAGGTCAGTAATGACCAACTTTTACAGGCTGGAGTGATTGTACCAGTGCCACTGGGAGAGAAAGGCTTTGGTTTATATTCCAATCTGTTTATGGTTTCCCAAGAATGATGAGGCACTGCGCTTCAAATCGATTTATGCTGATGACCAAACTCAAGATGAAGTCACTGCAGTCAGTGGTGTCGGCCCTTCGATGGGGAGACTACCTAGCAACGATCGACATCAAAGATATGTTTCTGCATATCCCGATCTTTTAGGGCCATCAACAAGTTCTCAACATCATTACCAGTTTGTGGTACTTCCCTTCAGGATTTTCACTGTGCCCAGGGTCTTGTCTCTACAGCATGACAGTTGTCAAGGCAATCCTACACTGTCAGGGAATTAGCATTGCCCTGTATTTGGATTCTTGATCAGGGCTCTCCCTAAGCCTTGCAGTGATGTCCAGATGGTGGTAACTACCCTGGAGAGATTTGGGCGGGTAATTCATCCCACACAATTCTCTGTCAACAGGGTTTCTTACTGGGAAAGCCAGGGTTTCTTACTGGGACACGGTCCAGGCCAAGGTATTATTAACGACAAACTCCTGAAGTAGAGCATGGTGAGTCTGCGTTTCAGAACTCAGCCCAAGGTTCTGTCGTGCTTTTGAGCCTGTTGGTGGTGTCCTACAAGACGGTTCGTTATGCCCAAATTCACACCAGGGCTCTGCAGTTCACCTTATTGTCGCAATGGGATCTGTCTCCACTAGATCTGCAAAGATCGATCACTCTTTTGGAGTGTTTCTGACGTCTCTGAACTGGTGGCTCCAGTCTCGGTCCCTGAGTCAGAGCCGCTCTTTCCTGCAGGTTCAGTGGACCGTGATTACCACAGATGCCTGTCTGTTGAGTTATATGTGAAATCAGCTGACGATTCAGGGTCAGTGGTCATCCCGGTTTCCCATCAGTGTCCTGAAGTTAAGGGAAATCTTCCTGTGCCTTTCCCATTGGACCAGCAGTCTGCAGGGCCTTCTGTTTGGAGTCCAGTCAGCTAATGTGACAGCTGTCTCGTATGTGAACCATCGAGGGGCACCAGGAGCAAGATAGCCTTTTGGGAGGCTGCCAGGATAATTGTATGGGCAGAACAGCATGTCCCATGTATTTCAGCTGTTCACATTACAGGAGTGAAAAACGTCTGCACAGATATTTTCAACAGAGTATCTGAGGACCCGTTAGTGTGGACTCTCGAACTGGTGTTGTTTCACACGATTTGCAATAGGTGGGCTGTCCCCAAGGTGTAGTTTAGACGCAAGAAGGAAGATGGCTTGGTTTGTGGCCTGTTCCTGGGACTCTCTAGCCTTCGCAGTGGGTGACTTTGTGGTTCTTGCTTCAGCTGGTATGTGCATTTCCGCCACTGTTGCTTCTTTCTCAAGTGGTGAAAAAAAGTTCACTGGCCAAGGCGAACATGGTTCACAGATGTGGACAGGTTGTCTGACGTTCAGCCTCTTTGTCTTCTGGATAGGCTGGAAGACGAAGAATTACATCCCAGTTCAGGGTCACAGGCTTTGCTGGAGTGGCAATTGAGTCCCAAGTGCTGCAAGACGGGGCTTTCCCTTTGAGAAGTTGCCATTTCGATTTATGCCAGGAATGCTTTTTCAGATAAAATTTACTACTGGACATGGTGGTTCTGCTTCGCTTGGTGTGGGTTATACTCTGCAGCGGTCCGATCTCGTGCATCTTGGATTTCTTATAGAAGGGCCTGGATGATAGGTTGCAAGTGTCGTCTTTGTCCATTCTGTTTCAATGTCCGGTGGTCGAGAACTCATTAGTCTGCACGTTGGGGATGGTACACGCCAATCCTCCCTGGGGCTCCGGTATCGGGATCTTAATCTGGTCCTTTCCTTTTGCTACGACTGCGCTAGTTTTTGTTGCCTTTGACAAAGTTGACTTGGTTGTCGAGATTCGCCAGCCTTGTTATTGCAGTATAATCATTACTCCCAGCAGACCCGGTCTCGACAGGGGAGATGACCAGGAAGCTGGGCTGTAGATATGCCGACAGAGTAGTCACAGTTTTCTCTCTCTTCCCCGGCTACAGCCATGATCAGTGTCCCTGGATGGACAGCTAAGAAAACTGGTAAGTACTAAAATTGTATTTTCTAGAACAAACCACACACCAGAGACAGAAGATCACATTTCAAAAGTTACAAAATAGGCTCAGAATTCATGCCAGCATTATGTCCGAGTTGTGGAGTGTCTGTGTGGACTTTGGACAGGGTACTGATAAGACAACTAAATGCAGCCTCGTCACGTTTCACACATTTTCAGTTGATGACTGGCCTGTTTTTGTACGTGTTTTAAGACCTTTTTGCTGTTCTGTGAATGCAAAAGCCGTCGATTTTTTCTGCATAACACAATGTCTGAAGAGAACCACATTTTCTTGAAAGCTTACCTCAAGTGTACCTGAACTCTATATAGCTATATAGTGTTTAAAAGATTCCCAGGCTAGGGTATTTCCCACCCCTGGGGCATGCCAATTTGAGATACCTTGCTGTGGGAATATATTGTCGATATACTCACATCCCTGCCAATCCCAGCGCATCCTCTGCATTCATTGGCTGATCATGGCTCTTACACACTGCTATTCAGATAGGCTGGTGTCGGAGCACTGGCAGCTGGAGTGAGACTGGGGGTGCGGCTGCTTCCCGCTCTCTTTCAGGATCTGTGTGTAAACAGAGCTTTATGCCCTACATTAATATGCACGGTACGCAGCACTGATTGGACAAGAGCCCGCACATTTGTCAAGGCTGAGATTTGACTGTGATCTGGAGGGGTTTCACACAGTGGGATGCCCCAGGGAAATGGACCAAAACATGAGATAGTCCAAATCCCATGTTTTAGTCCACTTTAAATATACTTAGTTTGCCTGAAAGGCATGACCCTATTTTTCTTTATTGCATGGCACGGCCCACTTCGAAATTCATTACAGTTGGGTTATTCCGCCCCTAGGTGGTGCAGTGATACTGCAGAAAGCTGTGACATGTCCCGGCTCCCTATAAAAATGGGATTAACCGACAAATGTCCAGTCTAGTCTCTGCAGTGATACTGCAAAGTTAGAAGATGGCACTCTCTCTTGCGCAGGTGAGCGGAGCAACCAAGCCTGCGGCCCTGCATCTCTATTTCCATCCGTTTCTGGACCCTCACTGCCTCCCAGCCTCGGCTGACAGATCGGGTGAAGGTAGAAGAGCACTACGGTCAAGTGCTCCTGGAGCTCAGCTTCAAGCCGCAGACCCTGTACCACAAAGGGTAGCTGGCCATAGGCTTTATGGTGAGCCTAATAGGGATGCAGAGTTTCTGTCCTGGCTTCTGAGGGGGTGAGTAGTTTGGGGAGGGGGGGGGGGCGGTTGGTAGCAGCGAGTGGTGATATCTGTGGTGTTTTGACTTTTTTGTGTCTTTTGGTGTAGTTTTTAGCTGCCGTGCCGCTTTGTACTGCGCTCCGCGGCTGTGGGCGCTATATCCTGAGGTAATTTTGCTTAGTCATGGCGCCGGCTGGGTCACGTGAGCGACGTTTTTCACGCTCTTCGGGGTACGCCTCATTACCCGGCCCGCTCCTTGAGGTTCCTCTGCGGGGCCATTTTGGACAAGCTGGCTTTTTCACCCTCCTGGCTGCAGCGCTGTTTCCTCGGTGGGTCACCTTATCCAGCGGTCTGTGCCTGTGTGACCCCCACGGTGTCTTTGGTCCTTGAGTCCCCCTTGGGGTTTTTTTTATTGAATATGTCTTTCAGGCGGGATACCCATTGGGTTGTGGTTTTTCCCGGCTCCACTACTTCCTCCCCCTCATTCCCCCTTCACTGACTTCTGGGGGCATCCCGTGGGAGGGTATCCCGGGTGGCTTCTGTCTAAGCCTGTACCCACTGCTTGCTTGTGCGCCTGTGTTAATCACCATATGGAGGCTGCTAGGGATAGCGTGCTTGGGGCCCCTTCGGGGCAAGCCTGGCTGTGTTCCATGTGTGGGGTATCCCCTGTGACTAACAGTGTCACAGTGTGCGTGCTGTGCGCTGAAAGGATCCTTGCGCTCCAAGCTGGTTTGCCTGTTTCGCTTCCCAGCTCTGCGCATCCCTCGGCTTCACCTACTCCCCCACTCCTGCAACTGGCCCCCAGTGGGGGGAATGTTGGCAGGGAGCCACAGTCTGATGTGGCTCTGCGGGTGCCTAATATTGAAAAGCAGCTTGCCAGGTCTGTTTCTAGGGAGGCCTCTAGCAAGAAGCGGCACCTGGATTCCAGGCCGCTCCCCTTACTGTGATGTATGTGGGGATTGATGAATTTGGTGACTGTCACCCCCTTGAGATGGGGGAGCTCTCCCGGGATACTGACTCCTCTGGGTTGCGATAGTGACCCTGGGTCTGCGTCCGGAGAGGAATCATGGTACCTCGGACACTGATAATCTGCTGTCATATATGTTTGAAATTTTGCACATTGCTGCCCCTGAGGTAGCTAAGAGAAAGCAGGGGGAGCTTTTTCGCCTTGGTAAACAGCGTTCCCTGAGCAGGAACATTTTACCACTTTGGTGCTCGAAGAATGGGACCGACCTAACAAGCTGCCTGCTGTGCCCAAGAGTTTGGATAGAATGTATCCCTTTCCTACTGATCTTGTTAAGAGGTGGACATTTCCCCCTGAAGTGGATGCTCCCGTGCTAGGCTTGTCCAATACCTCGGTCATGCCTTCCCCTGACACTACCACTCTGAGGGACGGTGAGGACCGGCGCATGGATCAATTGGCCTCCCATGCTTTTACCTGTGTGGGGGCTGGTTTGTGCCCGGTGTGTGCTGCCGCCATTACTGCTATTGCCCTTAAGAAGCTGCTCAAGCGTCTCATTGATGGCGCAAAAGCTGGTAGTATGGGGGAGGAATATAGGACTCACTTACTTTGTTCTGATTTTGTGGCTTTTCTCCTTACTGCTATGGATGATGCTGTGCAGCTGTGTGGTAGGGCCTCTGCGCTCTTGGTGGCTATGCGCCGCTCTGTCTGGTTGCGCCAGTGGACAGCTGACGCTGTGGCTAAGAAAGCTCTCACTGGGCTCTCCTTCGTGGGGCTGTGGCTATTTGGGGAGCGTCTTGGTGTTCTGGCCAGGGATGGCAGGCTGCCTCAGCGTAGAAGGCAGGCTCGGCCCTTTCTGGGGTCCTCTGCCCCCCTCCCCTCCTTTTGTATTCCCAGAGGGGGACGTGGCTCCCTCCTCTCTAGTGGGCGCAGATATTCTTGGGGCTGTGGCAGACCCCGTGGTCGTCCCGGCCTCTCTTGGAATCCTAAGCCCAAATCTTCTCCCAAGCCTCCTCAGGCATGAAGGGGCGCCCTCACCCATCCGGGTGGGGGGAAGGCTTCGGCTCTTTGCTCACGTCTGGAGTCTTCATGTCTCAGACCGGTGGATTCAGGAGGTAGTGTCCTCCGGTTGCAAGATAGAGTTTGCAGCCTGGCCCCCCCCCAAGATTCATTAGATCCCGGATGTCTTTAAACCCCCTGTATGCTCAAGGGTTGCTTCTGGCAGTTCATTGTCTGTTAGAGTTTGGTGTCATTTGTTTGGTGCCCCCTCATGAAAGGGGTCAGGGGTACTTTTCCAATCTTTTTACGGTTCCTAAAGAGGACGGGTCTCTGAGGCCCATTCTGGATCTGAAGGGCCTCAACAAATTTGTCAGATTCAAGCATTTTCGCATGGGGACCCTGCGCTCTGCTGTCAGTACCCTTCGCCCGGACGACTTCATGACCACTGTGGACATCAAGGACGCTTATCTTCATGTGCCCATCTTCCCAGGCTCTGCCAAGGAACCAGGGCGTCCGCATCATTACTTACCTGGACGACATCCGGATTGTGGTCAAAGCTTTTCCTCAGGCCGAGCGGGACGCTCAAATGGTGACATCCACTCGAGAGTCCTTCGGCTGGGTGATCAACTATCCCAAGTCTTCTCTGTCCCCGTCCTTGGTGAGGTCCTTTCTGGGCATGACTCTGGATACCTCTCAGGTCAAGGTTTTCCTTCCTCAGCAGAAGGTGGAGGGTCTTCAGCTGCAGGCTCGGGCTCTGCTGTCGTGTCCTCATTCCTCCATCCATCTGGGGATGCAGTTGGTGGGCCTGATGGTGTCCTGCTTCGAGGCAGTTCCCTTTGCTCAGTTTCACATGTGACCTCTTCAGTTGCACCTCTTGTCAGTTTGGGATCTGGACCCTGTGTCCCTGGATCGGGAATTTGTTCTGTCTCCCCTGGCCAGACAGTCCCTCTTGTGGTGGCTGGTCTCAAGGAACCTTCTGGGGGGCGGGACCTTCCTGCCCCCGTGCTGGGTAACGGTCACCACGGATGCCAGTCTGATCGGCTGGGGAGGCTTCTGGGAGTCCCTGAGGTTCCAGGGTCGGTGGAGCTCACAAGAAGCCCAAGCTTCCATCAACGTCCTGGAACTGAGGGCGATCAGGTTGCTTCTTTCTCGCCTATCCACTCAACTTCGGGGTCAGGCTGTTCAGATCCCCTCAGACAACCAGACGGCGGTGGCCTACATCAATCGTCAGGGAGGGACTCGGAGCAAGCGAGCCTTCAAGGAAGTGTCCCTGATTCTGTCTTGGGCAGAACAACATGTTCCCTGCATTTCAGCGGTCTACATCCCAGGGGTGGAGAACCGGGTGGCGGACTCCTTGAGCAGGGGGACGTCTCGTCTGGGGGAATGGTCCTTCAACAACCAGGTGTTTCTCTTCCTCTGTCACCGCTGGGGTCAGCAGGATGTGGATCTATTTGCATCCCGTCACAATCACAAACTTCCAAGATTTGTCTCTCTGTCTCAGGATCCTCTGGCCTTCGCCACGGATGCACTGGCAATACCTTGGACGGAGTTTCAGCTTCTCTATGTGTTCCCTCCGTTTCCTCTCCTGGGCAGGGTCATGCGCAAGATAGCCCAGGAGCGAGTACCAGCCATCCTGGTGGCTCCTTGTTGGCCAAGAAGAGTTTGGTTCGCAGACGTTGTGCATTTGACAGTAGACCGGTACGTCTTGCCCACGGATCCAGATCTCCTCACTTGGGCAGCTACGCCATCCCAATTTACAAACGCTCGCTTTGACGGCTTGGCTGCTGAAACCTCCATCCTGATGGAAAAAGGGTTGCCTGCTTCTGTTGTTAATACCATGATTAGGGCTGGGAAGTAGGAACAGCTGGATCTATTACAGGGTCTGGCATACTTACATTTACTGGTGTGAGTCCAAGTCTCTTCCCTGTCGGGTGTTTTCTATTCCCAGAATTCTGGAATTCTTACAACATGGTTTGGATCTGGGCCTTCAGCTTAGTACCCTAAAAGGCCATGTTTCAGCTCTGGCAAATTTTTTCCAAAGATTTTTTGCCAATCACCGGTTGGTTAAAACCTTTTTTCAGGGTGTTTCTCATGTGCGTCCACGCCGTAAACCTTTGCTACCAGTCTGGGATTTGAATCTGGTCTTGTCTGCTCTGCAAGGGCCTCCCTTTGAGCCTATCCATGAGGCTGCCTTGCTCATTCTGACTCTTAAGGTTGCCTTTTGGTGGCTATCGCTTCTGTTAGGCAAGTTTCTGAGTAAGCGGCGCTTTGCATTAAACCTCCTTATTTTGAGCGGCATCAGGATAAGGTGGTGTTCCGGCTTAAGCCGGATTTCTTGCCTACGGTTGTGTCTGCCTTTCATCTCAATCAGGACATTGTCTTGCCTTCCTTGTGTCCTAATCCTGCTTATTCTAAGGAGCGGACACTGCATTCTCTGGATGTGGTCAGGGCTCTGAAGTTTTATTTGGTCGCTACAGAGACTTTAAGGAAGTCTGATGCTCTCTTTGTTCTCTCTTCTGGAACAAGGAAGGGTTTGCCTCTGGCTAAATCTACTATACGCATGTGGATCCATCAGGCGGTGGTTCAAGCCTATTCTGCTAAGGGAAAGGAACCTCCCTTTAGGATTACTGCTCTTTCTACTCGTGCTATTGGTGCCTCTTGGGCCTTTCAGCACTAAGCTTCTGTTGAACAAGTTTGCAAGGCCGCTTCTTGGTCTTCTGTTCATACTTTTTCTGAGTTTTACAAAGTTGATGTTAAGGCCTCAGCTAATGCTGCTTTTGGCCGCAGGGTACTTCAGGCGGTAGTGACTTGAACTACTTGCCGTTGCTCTTTGGGGATCCCACCCTATTCTGGACACTGCATTTGGATTTCCCAACTGTAATGAATTTCGAAGCAGGCCGTGCCATGCAATAAAGAATAAAGCAATTCTGTGAGTACTCACCTGTAGAATTGTTTTTGTTCTTGCATGGCACGGCCCACTTCGGCCCACCCTTGTTATCGTTATTCTTGGTTGCCTCTTTGTTGTGATTGTTACAAGTTAATTGGGGTTTTTTACCTTTTTTACATTCTTTACCTTATTCTCTCCCGGCTTCTTGTCTCACTGCTTGTCTACGCTGGGAATTTGTCGGTTAATCACGTTTTTATAGGGAGCCGTGACGTGTCACAGCTTTCTGCAGTATCACTGCGCCACCTAGTGGCGGAATTACCCAACTGTAATGAATTCCGAAGCGGGCCATGCCATGCAAGAACAAAAACAATTCTACAGGTGAGTACTCACAGAATTGCTTTTTTTAACATTCTATACAAATCAAAAGAAACCTTCAGTTACAGGAGATGTTAAATGCCTGGTGCAATCATTTGTGTTTTTCAGAAGTAGGAGTGTGGCAGGAGTGTGTATTTCCCATCTAATATTATTGGCAGGTATACAAAATGTCCATATGCACCATGACTTATGCTTGGATGATGTAATGACAGGAGCGGGCAACACCACATGGTAGTTTGATAGCTGCCAGGCCTTGGTGAGCTGCATCAGCTGGATGAAGTCACATATTAAATAAACTTATATTTTGTCATTATAGCTTTCAGTCAAGGTCGCCATATGGTTAATTTCACCCTGTGCTAGATTTTAGATGGTGCCCACATAAAGGCAGGCAATGAAAATATGTAATTAAAAAAAAGGGAAACCAGAAAAGGAAAGGGGCAGAGAGAATGTTACAAGGAGAGGTAGAGGGGGCATTGGGAAATAAGAGAAATTAAGCCTGTAAAACAGGGGATCGAAATAGTAAAGTAAGGTAGAAAAAGAGCAAGAGATGGGGAGGGTGACACATTAGGAGAGAGATGGAGGCAACAGCATGGAAAAGAGATAAAGAACACAAAGAAATTCAAAGATGAGGTGATGAGAGAGAGAGAGGAAATGTGGAAGAAAGTGTAAAATGGAGGAAACACAAGGCAATATGATTTAAGGCAAGGAACATAAGAAGAAAATAACAGAAAAGACTGAATTAAGATGGTAAAGCAAGGGATCTAAAGGGAATGTGGGAAAGGAGAAGGAGGAGGAGGGAATGTTAAAAAGGGAAGGAAGTTAAGTGAGGGAAGGGGGTGAGTGGGTATGAGAGCGGGATGGAGAATGAGAAGTGAAGAAGAATAAATTCTGATGGGGACAATGTGGAGAAAAACATTTAAAAAAGAGTGCTGAAATGGAGAATAATTGAGGCAATGTGCAAAAGGGAGAGATGAAGAAAATACGAAAAAGAGAGGCCTGAGAGCCTTTCCTCTGGAGGGGTGTCTAAATTGGTTATCCTGATGCCCCTTCACAGAGATATTGAAATTGCACCCCAATGCAATGCACTCTCTAGTTGTGATGTTTTTGTGACCTATGTCCTCTTTGCCTTGGATGACACCATTAGAATGTGTGGCAGAACCTCTGCCCTTGTGGTGGCTATACGCCGCTCGGTTTGGCTGCGCCAGTGGGCTGCTGACAACGCTGCCAAGAAAGCCCTCACTGGTTTTCCCTTCAAAGGACTACGCCTGTTTGGGGACCGCCTGGACCTGTTTGCTAAGGGAGGCAGGTTACCCCAGCGCAGGCGGCAGTCTCGGCCCTTTCGGGGTCAGGGCTCCTTATTCTAAGTATGTCACACACCCCGCTTCAAGATATCCATAACATGTGGGTAATACTGACCTGTAGATGGCGATACTGCAGAGATGTAAGGAAAAAAGAGAGCCCCTCCCGGTCCATAAATACCTGGGACCTCCCACTCATTACCCAGTCTTCATCTCTGCAGACGGCGAGCAAGTCAGAAGATGATGTCTCCTCCTTGCACAGGGGGATTTCAGGTAGCCGGGATGACTCCCGGCCCGTTATTCTCTATTTCCGCCCGGATCCCTTGTTGATTCCCTGCCTCCCAGCCTAGGCTGCTGGTCCGGTTAAGGGTAGAATGGCACCTTAGGTGCTTAGGAGCTAAGCTCCACCGTGAGACCCTGTACTAGAGGGTAGGCGGTTAACCGGGTTGGTGACCCCGGTTTGGGATGCCCTGTCCCTCGGCCATACACCCTGGGTGGTCCCCCTCTCCGGATGCCCTTCTCCCTAGAGGGGGGGGGGTCCCTTCTTTCCGTGTTAGGCTTTAATTTTTATTTTTTATTTGTGTGTGGTGTTTTGTGTTTCACTTAAAATAACTATTTTCTTTGTACTTTCCGGCGCCGCTGCAGCTTTTTCCGCCGAGGCGCCGGCCTCTGAGGCGGTATGGCGGAGGGGAGCTCCTCCCCTCACGCGCTTGCAGTAGGGGGCGGGGCCGGGCTTTCGGCGCGTCGCCGCGGCCCGCCCCCCGTGTGGCAGGCGCCGCTGCGGAGCTTGGTCTCCACCTCTGTAGATCAAGATTGCCGGTGGAAGGGGGGCGGAGCAAGGCACGGCTCGCGATCCACGCTGGTCACGCCCCCTTCTCCTCTCTGCCTGCTTTTTCCTCTCAGAGTGGCGTGAGGACGCCATTACCCCTGCTACAGGACGGCACAGTGAGTGGCCCTGTGGGCCTCCTTTTATTGCTATTTATTTTGATTCTCTATGCGCCTGTTATGCTCATGCGGTGTTTATTTGTGTCTTTCAGGCGGACCTACATTGGTGTTTAGGGGGTTTCTCCCGGTCCTAGGGCCCTGGGTTTTTAAATTGGCTTATTGCAAATCCTCCCACTGGGCACATTAAAGGGGCATCCCGGGTTGCTTATATGCGTAATTCCCTTGGTCATTGCGACTACCTATAAGTTCACCGTATGGAGGCATCCCCGGATACTGGGCTTGGGCTCCCCTCGGGCAATCCCGGCAGTGTATGGGGTGTGGGGTATCCCTTACAGGGGATGATATATATCTGTGTATATCATGTGCGCGGCAGTCCGGACCCCAGGCGTCTGGTTCAGCACCGCCGGTCTCTTCTCCTACCCCTCCCCGATTGATCCGTGCCCCGTGTGACGTTGTCATGGGTGGGGAGTCGCAATCTGATGTGTCTGCCAGATTGGCCAATCTTGAAAAATTATTTTCTAGCGCGGTTGCCAGAACCGCCCCGGCTAAGAGAAAGCACTTGTCACCGGCCACGCCGGCGGTTGACTTTGATGATTCTGATTATCTGGTTTGGTCCGATTACTCCCCACTTGAGAAAGGGGAGTTATTTGAGGAATCTGATAATTCGGACGATCAGCAGTTTGTTGGCGCGGATACCGAGCGGGGCTTGGGGAGTACCTCGGATACCCCTAACGTTCTGGCTCAGATGTTTGACGTTCTGGCTATTTCTCCTTCTGAGGCGGCTCCTCAGCAAAAGGGGGAGTTTTTCGAGGAATCTAGGCCGCGCTTGGAATTTCCTAATCAAAAGCATTTTGATGGAATTATTACTAAGGAATGGGAGAGGCCTGCTCGGCTCCCAGGTGTTCCTCAGGGTTGGGATAAAAAATATCCTTTTCCTTTGGATACGGTTAAGCGTTGGGCGTCTCCTCCTGAGGTGGATGCCCTGATTTTGGGGTTGTCCAACACCGCTATTTTAAATTCTCCTGATTGTTCCACTCTTAAAGATGGTGAGGATAAACGCATTGACCAGATGGCCAGTCATGGTTTTGCCAGTGTTGGGTCAGCCCTGCGGCCTGTTTGTGCTTCGGCGCTTTTGGTGGTGGCTACCAGGTCGGTGGTCAGGGACCTGTTGACTTCTTCCGGGCTAGATCCGGCTAGTGACGAGTTCCTTGGCCTTAAACGGTGTGAATTGTTTTTGTCACTTGTATGGCTATCATTTGCCCAGTGCCCCCCTCAGACCGGGGCCGGGGCTTTTATTCAAATCTGTTCACGGTGCCCAAGAAGGACAGCTCTGTTCGGCCCATCCTGGATCTGAAGATCCTCAACAGGTTCGTCCGTCCGCGGAAATTCCGCATGGAAACGCTGCGTTCAGCCATCTACTCTCTTCGTCAGGGGGACTTTATGACGTCCATAGACATCAAGGACGCTTACCTGCATGTTCCGATTTTTCTGGCGCACCAGAGATTTCTCAGGTTCGTGGTGAAGGATCGGCATTTTCAGTTTGTGGCCCTTCCTTTCGGTCTTACCTCGGCTCCAAGGGTTTTCACCAAGGTGCTGGCTGGGGTGATGGCTCTCCTCAGAGCCCAGGGTATCCGCATTGTGCCATATCTGGACGATCTTCTCATTATGGCATCTTCCTTCAGCCAAGCGGAGTTGGACACCAGAACGGTGGTATCCACTCTGGAGAGATTCGGTTGGGTGATCAACTACCCCAAGTCCTCCCTTTCTCCGTCCAGGGTAGTGTCTTTTCTGGGAATGTCTCTGGATACTTCCCAGGCCAGGGTGTTTCTTCCTCAGTCCAAGGTTCTCTTGATTCAGGAGTTGGCTCGGCTTCTCCTGTCCATCAGGCTGGGGATGAGGCTGGTGGGATTGATGGTGGCCTCCTTCGTGGCAGTTCCTTTTGCTCAGTTTCACACGAGGACGCTTCAGCTCCATCTGTTGGCGGTTTGGGACAGGTCTCCACGGTCGTTGGATCAGTCCTTCCTGATGATCCCCCGGGTTCGGCGCTTCCTTCAGTGGTGGCTGGATCCAATCAATCTGTTGAGGGGCAGATCCTTTCTGACTCCTTGTTGGGAGACGGTCACCACGGATGCCAGCCTGTCAGGATGGAGGGGTTTCTGGAAGGATCTTCAGTTTCAGGGTCTGTGGGGGCCTCAGGAGGCTCACGAGCCCATCAATGTTCTGGAATTGAGAGCCATCAGGTTGGTTCTGTTTCGCTTGACTCATCAGTTGCAGGGCTTGCCGGTTCAGGTTCGGTCGGACAATCGGACGGCGGTCGCCTACATCAATCACCAGGGAGGGACTCGCAGCAGGAGTGCCCTCAGGGAAGTGTCTTTGATTCTGGCATGGGCGGAGAGCCATGTCCCGTGCATTGCGGCGGTTTACATTCCGGGAGTGGAGAACACGGAGGCGGACTCTCTGAGCAGGTTCTCATCTCGCTCGGGGGGGGAATGGTCTCTCAGCCCCAAGGTGTTTCGCTTGATTTGTCTCAGGTGGGGGTCTCCGGTGGTGGACCTCTTTGCCTCTCGTCACAATCACAAACTTCCGGCATTTGTGTCTCTCTCGCGGGATCCACTGGCTCTGGCAGTGGATGCCATGTCTCTGAACTGGAGGGATCTGGGGTTTCTGTATCTGTTCCCTCCGTTTCCCATGGTGGCCAGAGTGGTGCGCAAGCTGGCCCTGGAGGGCGCGTCAGCAATTCTGGTGGCTCCAAGGTGGCCAAGACAGGTTTGGTTCGCAGACGTGGTAAGATTGGCAGAGGATCAGTTCGTGCTGCCCCTGCTGCCGGATCTGCTCACCCAGGGTCAACTACTTTACCCCAATTTACCATAGCTGGCTTTGATGGCGTGGCTGCTGAAACCTCCATCTTGAAGGAGGAAGGTCTTTCCGATGCTGTGATTCGTACTCTTATTAGCGCTAGGAAGCGGTCTTCCTCTACCATCTACTATAGGACTTGGAGGTCTTATATTGATTGGTGTGAGGGCAGGGCGTTCCCTTGTAGGGAGTTTTCTATTTCCAGAATTCTGGAGTTTCTTCAACATGGTCTGGACCTGGGGCTCCAGCTTAGCACTCTGAAGGGGCAGGGTTTCTGCCCTGGCGGTTTTCTTTCAAAGGTCTTTTGTTCTTCATCCTTTGATTAAGACCTTTTTTCAGGGGGTTACGCATGTGCGGCCTCCTAGGAAGCCTTTGCTCCCAGTTTGGGATTTGAATTTGGTTCTTTCTGCTCTTCAGGGTCCTCCTTTTGAGCCTTTGCATGATATTGCCTTGTCTTCGCTTACGCAGAAGGTGGCTTTTTCGGTAGCTATCACTTCTGTTCTGCGTGTCTCTGAGTTGGCGGCTTTGTCCATTCAGGCTCCGTACTTTGAGAGGCATCAGGACAAGGTGGTTTTCCATTTCAAGCCGGATTTCCTTCCTAAGGTGGTTTCTGCCTTTCATCTAAATCAGGACATTGTTCTGCCCTCCTTGTGTCCTAATCCCAGCAATGACAAGGAGAGGGCTTTGCATTCTTTGGATGTGGTTCGCTGTGTGAAGTACTATTTGGTGGTAACGTCTTCCTTTCGTAAGACGGATACATTTTTTGTGGTGCCCTCTGGGCCCAGGAAAGGTTTGGCGCCCGCCAAGTCTTCTATTAGTAAATGGATTTGTCAGGCCGTTGGGGCCTATTCTGCTAAGAGGAAGGTTCCCCCTTTTCGTGTTACTGCTCATTCTACTCGTGCTGTTGGGGCGTCCTGGGCTTTTCAGCACCAGGCCTCTGTTGAGCAAGTTTGTAAGGCTGCTACTTGGTCTTCTGTTCACACTTTTTCCAAGTTTTACAAGGTTGATGTTCGGGCCTCAGCGGATGCTGTGTTTGGCCGCAAAGTTCTGCAAGCTGCAGTGGTTTAAGTTGTGCTTTATTGCCTTGTTTTGGATCCCCGCCCTTTCTGGACACTGCTATTGGATATCCCACATGTTATGGATATCTTGAAGCGGGGTGTGTGACATACTTAGAAAAATACCATTTTGTGAATACTCACCTGTAAAATGGGTATTATAAGTATGTCACACACCCCGCTTCACCCTGCCCTTTTGTATTCTGGATCCTTTATATTGTGAACTTTGCGTTGTTATGACTTATGTTTGGCTCTTCCTGGTCCCTTTCCTTACTGCTATCTTTATACTGGGTAATGAGTGGGAGGTCCCAGGTATTTATGGACCGGGAGGGGCTCTCTTTTTTCCTTACATCTCTGCAGTATCGCCATCTACAGGTCAGTATTACCCACGTTATGGATATCTTGAAGCGGGGTGTGTGACACTTTTTTACAGGTGAGTATTCACAAAATAGTATTATTCTTGGTGTGCCACACACCCCGCTTCACTTCTAAATATTCTTCACTTAATGAGTTAACTCACCACCAGGTGACGTAGTGCAGAGAGGAAGTCTTGTAACGAGCCCCCTTCCGGCCTATATATACCTGGTACCTCCCTTCAATCACCAGTATTTTTCTCTCTGCTTGACGACAAGACAGAAGATTGAAGTCTCCTGCTTACAGGTAGGCCGGGGTTCTTACCCCGGCACCCCCCTTTTGGTCTATTTCTGCTCGGTTTGAGTGTTTATACCTTAATGGTGGAATGGAAGCCTCCCAGCCTAGGCTGCTCGCTGGGCAAATGGTAGACGGCACTTTAAGTGCCTAGGAGCTTATCTCCTACCGCTCGACCTCATGCGTGGGGCAATGCGGCTATCCGGCATGGTGATCCGGAAATGGGATGCCCCTGTCCCGAGGGTCCCCGTAGCCCCTTTCTCTCCCGTTACGGTCCCTTCTCCCTTCACTGGGGGGGGGGGGGGTTTGAGGGTGTGCATTAAGTTTGTGTTTTTCACTAGTATAACTTTATTACAACATGTGTGTGTGTTCATGTTATGCATTGAGCTTACTTCAGCTTGTGTGCGCTCCTTGTTCACTTTGGTTTAGGTCTGCTTGGATGGCAGACCGCGCTGGGTAGGTGGCTTGCCGCTTGTGCAAAGCAGACTATTGCTTAAGTGGCCCCCTCCCGCCTCCCCCCTTCCCCGCTGGCACTGTATGTGTTTTATTTTTGCATAGGCTGCGCTATGCGGTCTTTGTTGTTCCCCCCCCCCTCCGCTGCCTGGGCGCACGTGTAGTGGCCCATCTGGTGTAATCCCCAGCTGAATTGGCCGCACTGATCAGCGTAGGGGGCGGGTCCCGGTGACGCGGCGACAGGGGCGGCGTCATGCGGCGGCCCCAGCTTCACTTCCCTTCAAAGGGGGAAGTCACGTGGGCGCACGGCCGCACTTGGTTCTCCTGTGCTGCGGCTCCTGGCTGCTGTCTCGCCCTCCGGCTGCTGCTCTCGCTTGGTCCAGGTAAGCGGCCCCACCTGGGTGGGGCCGTTGAGTGGGAATTGCATATCTTCTTGTAATGGATATGGTGGGGAGTTATTTTTTATTAGGGGGCATGGCTGCTGCTCATTTTTAAAGGCACTTTGGTGCCATGCATATATGATTGTTGCACACATGTGAGGATCTGATTGTGGTTTCTCTTGCCTTACAGATCCCCGGATCCCTGTTTATGGTGGCCCTCCGGCTCTATTTTTGCCTGGCTAGTCCTTGTCTATTAATTGGGATATTTATAAATGCATATATACATAAATCTATATATATATATATATATATATATATATATATATATATATATATATATATTATTAAAGGGGACCTTAATTTAAAAGAAAAAAAAAAAAATCCTCCCTTCCGGGACATTTACAAATAAGGGGGCATCCCGGGTTGGCTTATGCCTTAAGAACCCAAATATTGCGAATACCATAAATCACCATATGGAGGCTTCCGTTATTGCCGGAGACGGTTCTGCTGAGCCTTTCGGGGGGTGCGTAGGTTGTGGGGCTCTACTCCCAGCTGATGATGTCTTTATTTGCATCCCTTGTGCAAAGCAGACTATTGCGCGCCAGTCCGTTGCTTCGGCTGCGGGCCCATCGCATCCTTCATCATCTCCTACCTCTCCCTCCCTGTTCTGGACCCCGCATGACACTGTCAAAAGTGGGGATTCGCATTCCGAGGTGGCGGCACAGGCCAGCCCCCGGAAAGTAGTGCCCGTTAAAGCAGGGTTAAAGGCCGCTGCAAAACGGAGGCACCTGACTCCGGTACCTTCGGCTCCACAGGACGAGTTATGTGAGCCTGTGGAATGGTCCGATGGATCCCCGGATGAGGATGAATTCCTGTTGGAGTCAGATGAGCCTGCAGATCAGCTTGAGGCTGATGTGATTGGCGATTGGTCGGAGGGGGTTGTTGTTGACACCCCCTCCATTCTGGCTCAAATGTTTAAAATTTGGAATTTAGATCCGCCTGAGGCTGCCACCCTGCCAAAGGGTCAGTTGTTTAAGGAGCCTCAGCCGCGTTGGGTTTTTCCCAGACAACACCACTTTGAGAGGGTGGTCCTTAAGGAATGGGAACATCCCACGCGGTTATCTGGAATTCCTTCCAGTTGGGAAAAGCGTTATCCTTTCCCGCCAGAGTTGGTAAAGCTTTGGTCTGTCCCTCCTGACGTCGATACCCCTGTGCTAGGGCTCTCCAGCACGGCTATGGTACAGTCTGCGGAGACCACTGTCCCTAAAGATGGGGAAGATCATCGGATTGACCAATACGCGCGCCATGGTTTTATTTACTCCGGGTCAGCGTTGCGCCCGGTGTGTGCTTCAGCCCTTCTTCTATTGGCGATTAAGTCTTTAATTCAGGGGCTATATGAGGATCTCAATCCCGCTTGTAAACGGTTTACTGCGCTTACGCAGTGTGAATCTTTTGTGTCTTATGTCCTATCCGCTCAGGACGATGTGCTGGCTATGAGTAGCAAGGCAGCGGCTTCGCAGGTCGGTATGGCTACGTCAGTGGTCGGCGGACGCGGCGTCTAAAAAGGTGCTCACAGCTCTCCCCTTTTTGGGGTTGCGTCTGTTTGGGGAGAAAATTGATTCAGTCGCAAAGGGTGGTAAGATGCCACAACGCAAGAGGCCTCGTGGCCCCTTTAGGGGGGCAGGTTCCGGTAGGCCTTCCTTTCGAGGATTCAGAGCGGGCAGGGGTGCTTCCTTTCCCGCTACCAGAGGTGCAGGTTGGACTCGGGGGAGGGGCCGTGGCCGGCCCGCTCAGTCCTGGGGCACCAAGCCCAAACCTGCTGATAAGCCCACTCAGCAATGAGGGGCTGCCCTCACTCGTGCGGGTGGGGGGACTATTGCGACACTTCTTCCAGGTTTGGAACCAAGTGGTTCCAGGCAGATGAATCCAGGAGGTAGTGTCGGCCAGTTACGACCTGGAATTCGAGTCTCACCCTCCTTCACGGTTCGTTCGGTCTCGGGTGCCCATCGATCCTCTGGCCACGCAGGGGCTCCTGGCGTCGGTAGGGAATCTGTTAGAGATGGCGGTCATCCAGCCAGTGCCGCGCTTAGAGATGGGCCTCGGTTTGTACTCCAGTCTTTTCGCAGTCCCCGAGAGAGATGGGTCGGTTCGTCCCGGCCTGGACTCTCATCAACACAGAGTGTTTCTTCCTTTTGCCCAAATTCACACGAGAACGCTTCAGCTTTTTCTGTTAGCGTCTTGGGACCAGCAGCCTCGGTCGCTGGATCAGTCCTTCCAGTTGTCCTCCCGGGTCCGGCAGTCCCTCCTGTGGTGGTTGGTCTCGACCAATCTGGTGTAGGGCAGGTTTTTCCTGACCCTCCTTTGGGAAATTGTCACCACGGACGCCAGTCTGTCGGGATGGGGCGGATTCTGGAAGGAGCTGCAGTTTCAGGGGCAGTGGGGACCTCAAAGGGCCCACTTACCCACCAATATTCTGAAACTGAGAACTATTCGTCGGGTGCGTGCTCTCCTGACTCAGCACGTTCTGGGCCTTCCGGTCCAGGTGCATTCAGACAATCAAACAGCGGTGGCTTACATCGGTCATCAGGGAAGGACTTGCAGTCTGAGTGCTCTCAGAGAAGTGTCCCTGATTCTGACCTGGGCGGTGTCCCATGTTCTTGTCTCTCGGCGGTTTACATTCCAGAGGTGAAGAACCAGGTAGCGGACTGGTTGAGCAGGGGCTCTCCCCGTCTGGAAGAATGGGCTCTCAATCCTCGGGTGTTTCGCTCACTATGTCTCCGATGGGGGACCCTGGAGGTGGACCCGTTTGCCTCTCGCAGGCTCCCGAACTTCGTGTCGCTCTCCCAGGTTCCTCTGGCTCTGGCAGTGGATGCCATGTCCCTGAGCTGGGGAGTTCTGGGATTTCTATACCTGTTTCCTCCGATGCCCATGCTGGGCAGGGTGCTTCAGAAGTTGGCTCTGGAAAAGGTGTCCGCCGTTCTCGTGGCCCCAAAGTGGCCAAGGCGAGTGAGGTTCGCAGACATCGTTCGGCTGGCAGTGGACCAGTTCGTTCTGCCTCTTCGGCCCGATCTGCTCACTCAGGGTCAATTGTGTTACCCCAATTTACCAGCGCTGGGTTTGATGGCCTGGCTGCTGAAACCTCCATCCTGAAGGAGGAGGGTCTTTCGGATTCAGTCATTAAGACTCTGATTAGTGCCCGGAAGAGGTCTTCTTCCATCACCTACTATAGGACTTGGAAAGCCTATATTGCTTGGTGTGAGATAAGATCTTTTCCTTGTAGGGTCTTTTCGGTCTCCAGGATTCTGGAGTTTTTACAATCAGGGCTGGACTCTGGTCTCCAGCTAAGTACGTTGAAAGGGCAGGTCTCTGCCTTATCTATCTTTTTTCAGAAGCGTGTTGCGCTTAAGCCTTTAGTTAAAACTTTTTTCCAGGGGGTTACGCATGTGCGGCCTCCCAGGAAACCATTACTCCCTGTTTGGGATTTGAATTTGGTTCTTTCTGCTCTTCAGGCTCCTCCTTTTGAGCCTTTGCAAGATATTGCTTTGTCTACCCTGACTCAGAAGATTGTCTTCTTGGTAGCGATCACTTCGGTCCGGCGTGTCTCGGAGTTGGCCGCCTTGTCTATCCAGGCGCCTTACTTTGAGAGGCATCAGGATAAAGTGGTCTTTTGGTTCAAGCCAGACTTTCTTCCTAAGGTTGTTTCTGCTTTTCATTTGAACCAAGATATTGTTCTTCCCTCCTTGTGTCCTAATCCTAAGAATGACAAAGAGAGGGTTTTGCATTGTTTGGATGTAGTACGCTGTGTTAAGTACTACTTGATTATCACGTCTCCTTTTCGTAAGACGGATGCCTTTTTTGTTGTGCCCCATGGGCCTAAGAAGGGTTTGGCACCAGCCAAATCTGCCATTAGCAAGTGGATACGTCAGGCCGTTACTGCGGCCTATTCTGCTAAGGGAAGAGTTCCCCCTTTTCGTATCACTGCTCATTCTACTCGCGCCGTTGGGGCGTCTTGGGCTTTTCAGCACCAAGCTTCTGTTGAACAAGTTTGTAAGGCCGCCACTTGGTCTTCTGTTCATACTTTTTCTAAGTTTTACAAGGTTGATGTGCGAGCCTCAGCGGATGCTGTTTTTGGCCGCAAAGTTCTGCAGACTGCAGTCATTTAAGTTATGCTTCACCTGGCCTTGAGATGCCCATCCCTTGTGGACACTGCTTTTGGATGTCCCATTAAGTGAAGAATATTTAGAAGTGAAGCGGGGTGTGTGGCACACCAAGAATAATACCATTTTGTGAGTACTCACCTGAAAAATGGATATTGTTGGTGTGCCACACACCCGGCTTCACTCCCACCCTTTTCGGTATTTCCGAAGCCTTTATATGGTGAAGCCTTTTTATTTATATCAAAATTGATTTTGAGGTTACCGGTGGAATACTGGTACCTTGTCTTTCTGCTTTTTTAATATACTGGTGATTGAAGGGAGGTACCAGGTATATATAGGCCGGAAGGGGGCTCGTTACAAGACTTCCTCTCTGCACTACGTCACCTGGCGGTGAGTTAACCCATTAAGTGAAGAATATTTAGAAGTGAAGCGGGGTGTGTGGCACACCAACAATATCCATTTTTCAGGTGAGTACTCACAAAATGGTATTTTCCTCCCCCTACCGTGGTGCTAGACAAGGGAAGGGGGTTTCCTTTACTGGAGCCCGAGGAGATTTCTGGGGTAGGGGCAGAGGACGTGGACATCCTGGCTCCTCCTGGGGCTCTAAGCTTAAGTCCTTTCCCAAGCCCCCTCAGGCATGATGGGGCGCCCTCACCCATCCGGGTGGGGGGACGGCTTCAGCACTTTGCTCACGTCTGGAGGCTTCATGCCTCAGACTGGTGGATTCAGGAGGTAGTGTCATCCGGTTACAAGATAGAGTTTGCTCCCCCAAGGTTCATCAGATCCCAGATTCCTCAGGACCCTGTGTCATCTCAGGATCTAGTACAGGCGGTGCAAAGCCTTCTGGAGCTGGGGGTCATCTGCAAGGTCCCTTTAAAAGAAAGGGGCAAGGGCTTCTATTCCAACCTCTTCACAGTGCCCAGAAAAGATGGGTCAGTCAGGCCCATCCTGGACTTGAAGATCCTCAACAAATTTGTCAGGTGCAGGCGCTTTCGCATGGAAACTCTGCGCTCTGCCATCAGTTCTTTGCGCCCAGGGGATTTCATGACGTCTGTGGACATCAAAGATGCTTACCTTCTCTGATCAGAGAATGCCGAGCAAAAGACTTCTGGAAGAAAACAGCCAGGGCAGAAACCTGATCCTTCAGAGTACTGAGTTGGAGCCCCATCTCCAACCCATGCTGCTTTTCAATGCTGGGGATTGTGGGAGGTCCCTGGGTATTTGAGGGGCCGGGAGGAGCCTGTTTTCAATGTCTCTGCAGTCCAGCGCCATCTGGCGGAGTAATACCCGAGTGTAAGTAATCTATCTGGAGCAGGACATACTGTATACTCATAATACCAATTCTACAGGTGAGTAATCACAGAATTGTATTTTTTGGCCCCTATCTGCTAGGTCAGATGAGTGGCAATTTTTTGTTTAAATAAATAGGCGGGCTGCGGCCAGTGAGGGGTGCAGTTTAACACAATGCAGTGTGTGCAGCAGATAGGAAGTTACTGTACACTTACATGAGCCAACTGTTGCAGAATTAGTGCATTCATCTATGCAAGATGCTGTGACATCACTGAATGTTGCAGAGCGGACCACTGGTTGCATCCCCACTCACCTGTAGCTGGGGGGTGTGTCTGGCCCAGCCAATGACAAATGGTTGCCCCGTGTATGCATCTAGCTAAATGTATGTCGAGCCCGTGACGTGTACATCCATCATTGGAAAGAGGTTAGGTAAGTGGGTCCAGCGATTTAATATGGTTTCACACCATATTGGGTGTCATAGTGGTGCATCCTAGTTTGTGATGCCACAGGGAGTAGAAATAGGATGGCCGTATAGACAAAACCTGGACAATTCACTATGCATAGATAGACAGGATTCCCCTCTGTATGAAACCCCTCGGGGTTCTGCTGTTTGCTCGGATCTGGAGACGTCACGTTTCGGATTGGTGGATTCAGGAGGTGGTGTCCTCCGGTTACAAGATAGAGCTGGCAGCAAGGCCACCCACGAAATTCCTATGTTCAAGGGTATCCTGAAACCCGCTAAAATCTCAGGCTTTGAGAACGGCTGTTCAACACCTCCTGTGGATAGGTGTGATTTGCCCTGTGCCCCGGCAGGAACAGGGTAAGGGGTTCTAATCCAACCTGTTCACGGTTCCAAGAAGGACGGAACGGGCCGATCTTGGACCTGAAGGGTCTCAACAAATTTGTAAAGGTCAGACATTTCCGCATGGAAACGTTGCGTTCAGCGGTGAGATCGCTTCGATTGGGTAACTTCATGACCACGGTGGACATCAGGGATGCTTACCTGCACATCCCAATTTTCCAAGGACATCAGAGGTTCTTGAGGTTTGCACTGGAGGATCAACATTACCAGTTTGTAGCACTCCCATTCGGCATATCCTCAGCCCCTTGTGTGTTCACCAAGGTGCTGGCGGGCATCATGGCTACCCTAAGGAGTCAGGGTATTCGTGTGTTACCCTATCTGGACGACCTGCTGATTTCGGTCCGGTCCCTTCAGGAGGCCGAGAGCGATACTCGGACGGTGCTGTCAACCCTGGAAACCTTCGGTTGGGTAATCAATTACCCCAAGTCGTGTATCACGCCTTCAACAGTGAGATCCTTCCTGGGAATGTCGATAGACACCACTCAGGTCAAAGTTTTTCTGCCACAGCAGAAGGTCTTGGGACTCCAGACGCAAGTGCAGGCCTTGCTGACTTGTCAACAGCCGTCGGTACGCCTGGGGATGAGATTGGTGGGCCTAATGGAGTCATGCTTCAAGGCATTACCCTTCGCCCAATTTCACATGAGACCTCTACAATTGAACCTGCTGCCTGCCTGGAATCGGTTGCAGGAATCTGGAACAAGGTTTTTTGCTGTCCCCCCTGGCCAGGCAGTCCCTCTTGTGGTGGTTGGACTCCCGGAACCTGCTGGTGGGCAAGTCCTTTCTGACTCCCCATTGGGAGATAGTTACCACGGATACCAGTCTTACAGGCTGTGGAGGCGTTTGGCAGACCCAGAAGATCCAGGGTCAGTGGGGTCCGCAGGAGAACCGGTTACCCATAAATCTCTTGGAGCTGTCCGGTTGGTTCTTCTACACTTGACTCCCTATTTAAGAGGCCATGCGATCCAGGTCCACTCGGACAATCAGACAGCTGTGGCCTACATCAACCACCAGGGCAAGCGATCCCTCAAGGAGGTAACCCGGATTCTGATTTGGGCAGAGGAGAATGTTCCCTGCATCTCGGAGGTTTACATCCTCGGGGTGGAAAACCAGGAGGCAGACTCCCTGAGCAGGAGTTTCTTGCGCCTGGGGGAATGGTCCCTCAGCAGACAGACTTTTCAGGCTCCGTGCCTCCGCTGGGGTCAACCAGACGTGGATCTGTTTGAGTCCAGACACAATCACAAGCTTCCAAGGTTCGTCTCTCTCTCAAGAGATCCTCTGGCCATAGCAACAGACGCTCTGGCGATCCCTTGGACGGAGTTAAAATTTCTGTATGCATTCCCTCCGTTTCTGCTCCTGGGCAGAGTGCTGCGCAAGATAGCCCAGGAGGGGGTGCCAGCCATTCTGGTGGCTCCTCGCTGGCCGAGAAGGAGCTGGTTTGCAGACATAGCTCAGATGTCGATAGATCACTACATCAAGCCCGACGAACCAGGTCTTCTCACACAGGGGTCGCTGCGGCACCCGAATTTACGGACGCTGGCTTTGACGGCCTGGCTATTGAAACCTCAATCCTGACTGAGAAAGGTTTATCGGCCACGGTTATTCACACAATGATTCAGGCACGGAAGAAGTCTTCTTCCATGATCTACTACAGAGTTTGGCGGGCCTATATCACTTGGTGCAAGGCCAAGAGCTTTCCTTGCCGGAAATGTTCTATTTCTAGAATTCTGGAGTTTCTACAACACGGTTTAGACTTGGGCCTCCAGTTGAGCACCCTCAAGGGTCAGGTCTCGGCCTTAGCCATTTTTTTTTTCCAGATGTCCATTGCCAATCATAGATTGATCAAGACTTTTTTCCAGGGAGTCACCCATGTCCGTCCACAGTCTTACCGGTGTGGAACTTGAATCTAGTGCTGTCTGCTCTCCAGGGTCCTCCCTTCGAGCCATTGAATGATGCTACATTGTCTATGCTGACTCTCAAAGTGGTCTTTCTGGTGGCGATCACCTCGGAGCGTCGAGTATCAGAGCTGGCAGCGCTTTGTATGAAACCACCCTACTTTGAGTTGCACAGAGATAAGGTGGTTTTTCGTTTTAAACCTGATTTTTTGCCTAAGGTTGTTTTTTCTTTTCACCTTAATGAAGAAGTTGTCTTACCTTCCTTGTGTCCAGCACCGGCTAATTCCAAAGAATGGACCCTCCATGCCTTGGATGTGGTCAGAGCCATAAGGTATTACCTGGCTGCGACTGAATCCTTCAGGAAATCGGATTTGCCGAATTGCTGAAAGGTGCTTCAGGCGGTAGTGAAATGAACTACATGCTGTTCCGCATTGAGGATCCCACCCATATGGACACTGCTTTTGGATGTCCCAATCGTGCAGATATCGGGACGGCCTGGAATGGATGGAGGAGAAAAATACAACTCTACAAAAACAATTCTACAGGTGAGTTTCACATTCATCCATTCCAGGCCAACCCACCCCACCCTTGTGTTCATTATGTCCTGCATGCCTGTTATGGTGATGAACCATTTTTGCTCATAGGACAATAGTTATACTCTCTTTCTAGTTTTTGGATTCAAGAGAGTACAAGCAGAGGCTATGTGAGGTAACATGGTCTCTTACTGTTTGTTTGGGCCTCCCGGCCTGCCCTTTTGTTGAGTACTGCTTTTAAACCACTGGGAATGATAGACGGGCAGCTGCCTTTATAGGGGGCCGGGAGGAGCTACATCTTTTGATCTTCCAGTCCGCGCCCCCTAGGGGCGAACACCCAATCGTGAAAATATCGGGACGGCCTGGAATGGATGGATACAAAAACAATTCTACAGGTGAGTTTCACAGAATTGTATTATTAAAATGTGTAGCTTTGAACAATGGAATTACTTTTGAGTGTGCCTGGACAATGATTTAAACCCACACTATAAATATATTTATACTAAATCCATTATATATAATATATATTTGTTTGCTCCTAATATCTAATGTTTGTTATTAATATTTTAGATTATATTATATTATGTAGAATGGAAAAATCCAGCAATACCTGCTACTTTTATAACAAAATGGGACATTGTATCACATAATGCTCTATCTGAAAATCTACATTCTGTGCAGTATCAGCTGAGCGCTGGGAACTGAAACAAAAAAACAGGTGACTATGTGGTTCCCAACAGCACAATACAGTAAGGGCTGTCAGCATAATGCTAACTAGAGTGTTAAGGGGATCCTATTGGGCCAATGGGGATTACCTGGCACACAGGTGGGCCAGTCTGATCTGGGTTTATTTTTCTAGTTTTGTGCTGCCTCCGCAATGTTATGCATCAGCTGTCCCCAAACCCCCCCATTGGAGCAGTCACATTTTGACCACAGTACTTCTATATTCCTTTATCCCATTTCAACTTAAAGTGGACCTTCACTCTGAATAAGAGCCTATCTTATATGTTTCCTACACCCTGTACATACAGATTGCCCACATTAAAAATCATCCTACCTGCATCTACTGCATGTTATGAGCTTTTAAACATCCAAGATGGCAGCTCATGGAGGATCAGGCAGCCTGCAAACAGGAAGTGTCTTCTGACTGTGCCATTCTGCATTCTGGGATTGCTGTCCTTTTCCTGACCCCAGCTCCTGCCCCCTGTACTTTATCCCGCTCTCCTCTCCTCAGTATGTGTGATGCTTCTGAGGCAAGATGGCGGCGCACGTATCCTAGAGTCCTGAACAGAGTTGCAGCTCGTTGGGGGAAAGAATAAGTAGTAAGTGACTTAACTTAAAATATATTAATTTTAGATGCTGGGGAATAGTTTAAGGGTTTGGGCTTTTCATTAAATGATGCTGAAGGTCCACTTTAAGCAAATTCTCAAAACCCCACAGTGTGTGCAGTACAAAGTTTCTCGCTGCTATGCCAACACCCTATCAAGAAAACAAAAGATTACCAGTCTGCTTCATGCTAATTCGGAGTGCAGTGCCTAATGTGCATTTACTGTGAGCTGCAGAGAGGAGCGGAAAAAAGTTTATTTACACGCCTCAAATTTATATGTGGTATTACCGTATTTATTCTTCCAAGCCAACCAAATGACACTACAGGATGTACCATCAGCTAAAGCAAAGAGCAAATGCAGTGGCCCGGCAATGGAACCAAAGAGCCACCATCATCTGATGCCTGTAGTCTAATAGAACATTGGCAACAAGAAGCTTCGTGCAACACTACTTGTCCTATTATTTTGATTTAAATAAGAAAGAAAACACCAGCGACCGTCCCTAAGTTTCCCCCGGGCCATCCCGAATTAGGATGCCCCGTTATGTGAGACCCCCCTATTCATTTACCAATTCCTCGTTCCTACAGCGCATACAAGGACACTTGCAAATCGTTCTCATTGTTTTCAATGAGGAGCGTGCAGCATTCTCTCCCTATAAAAATTAATTAATGAGAGCCGTTTGTCGCACTTATGTCCAAAATCCAGGAAGCCCCGGGGGAACGGAACAAAATCCAGGAAAGTCAAATTATCTGATTCTTTTTTTTCCGCTTTAAAACAATACACAAAAATGTACAAGCCGCACTAGCCCAACTGTATTCAGGTGTGCACACCTTTGAGTAAAAGTTACACTGTACTGTCCACCCCAGAATACCCAAAATTGGGTGGCACCACTCTCAAAACCCATAAAATCTAGTATTTATTGAGAAATGGTTTAACACACAAAAAGAATAGGTTCAGGGTTTTGAGGCTGCACTGACTTCATGTACAGAAAGATAAGGAAAGCCTGTTAATACTTACACGCCTATATTAATAGTGGACCAAAACCTGGGACGTGTTTTGAACACCACTCCAGTACCAGCTTTTTGTCCCCCCTGTGGAGTACAGGCCCCAGCGTGCCCAGTCTAAGTGGCTGGGTGCAGGAGCATGCCCAGCCGCAGGTAGTGCGAGGATGCAGCGAGGGCCGGGACAAGGCAAGTGGGCTTGCAGGCAATTTGGGGAGCGCACACAGTGGGGCATGCCTGGGGGCAGCTAGTCATCCGGCTTTGGACTCTATGGGTGACATCGGGGGTGATTGTTCCACTTTAAATTTCAGCAATGTCCATGTGCAGATACTCTCCAGCCATGACTAGTGCCCCCTACCAACATCACCAGGTCAGCATCTCTGGATGTTGCCCTGCAGTCTTATCTGTTCTTGGCTACATGCTATTCTTGGGATTTTAGCGAGTTCTGTGCTTTTAGTAAATGTTTTAGACAAAAACGATCTAAATATAACAAAAAAAAATTTGCTACATAAAATCTGACAATAGCGCAAGCAAAAGCAACAATTTACAGGGCCACAGTGGTGCCTAGGGTCTTCTTCCTAACAAAGCACTGGTTGTTTATGCAGCATTTACAAGACACAATTAAACTACATGTCATATCATTGAGGTGTAAGCATCAGGGCTTGCTTGTGTGGCATCTTGGGCCCCAGATATGCATCTCAGGGCTTGATCCCATGGCACATGCACAGTACTTGTGAGACATTTGCATTCTGTAAGTTTGCGTCCCCCCTGAAAGACATTAAAGTGTGTGTGAGCGTGCATAGCAGAGGGAGTGCAGCATAGCAGAAGCTTTCGCTTTAGATGCAGAGGTGTTCATATAAAAAAAATGTACAAAGTACAAAATACAATAGTATGTACACATACTAAAACATGAACACATAATCTGGAGTAGTAATGTGTAAAACAAAAAGTAAAGGAACATTGTTTTCTGTAAGGTGACAGGGGCTGCACTGTTAGGAAACGGAAGATGGATCAATGATTAAAGCCACTGTCTAGTCCCCTGTAATCTTCCTACCTATAGGGATCATTTGTAAAGTGACATTTGTATTGTGTAAAGTTAAGTAGGATGGGGTGGAGGTTGATCAAAGAAACATTTACCTCCAACATCCAAGAGAGGACAGACAATCATTCCATTGTGTCATAACACCTCCCTTGTTGACCATTGACCTTTGCTGCTCACAGCTCCGTGCAGTGCTTTTCACCATTACATTAATGTACAGTTAGAGAGCAAACCTTAACATCCCTGTCCAGGCACACACTATCTTCCTTTCACCTTATCCTCCTTGGGGCGCAGATTGAGCCATTTCAAAGTCACTCAAAATCTCAGATTATATGAACACCTTCTAAGCTAAGCTGAATTCTAAGCGAAGCTGATTTTATCACTTCCATTTCTGGACATGTCATGGAGCACAAGTCATGAACATGCACTGCTGTGATCAGAGACCACTGTAAGGCCACAGCGGCTTGCTGTGCATGCTCACGCTGAGACCAGGAAGGTCAGTAGGAAAACATCATCTTCGAGGATGGAATGTGTTCAGAAAAATGCTTGATTAGTGATTGCAACCTTTTCAGTGCCGGCCTGCCTAGAGATTTTATCACCCTCTGTTGCCAGGCTATTTTTTCAACATTTGCGCTATGTATGTTTAACTGATTTTTGCAGCATTTTCCAGGAAAATTAAATAATTTGTTTGGGCTTTAACATGAAATGCCTTGTTTGTTTTTTTTCAGTGTTTTCCCAATATTTTTGGGTGACATATGTGAAAAAAAATAAAGGATTATTTTTTACTTATTTATTTTTTAGCATTTGTATTTATTTTTTTATTATACATTTTATTTAATAAAACTTTTTTTTTTAGGAAAACCATATTGTGTTTATAAGCCCTTTTATTTAATCTATACTGTATTTTCTTTACTAGGGGGAAATGATACCAGGATTACAGCAGGGACACCAATGGACCAACACTAAATGGATATTATTCCATGTCTTTCTCTTTTGTGCTTTTTAAAGAATTTCTCTTTTTGGATTTTTGGATTAATATTAGCACCTTATACAGACACTTTAGGCATGCACTAGCACTTTTTGTTATATATCTTGGATTAACTGTATTAATTACACAATATTTGTATGTAATGGCATTTGTACAGGTCAATCTTTCTTTGTTGTATTTCCTTTACTAAGTTAATGGTGAAGTGTGTGATAAGGTGGAAGAAAGAAACTCTCACTGACTAGTATGTGCAGTGTGCCCAACATGCTTTGGTGATTACAAAGCACAGGGATGTGAATGAGCTGTTAAAGCGGACCAAAACCCACTGAACTTGTGAAATACATTTGGCCAAATTGCCGATATTGCCTTCTTAGGGTGTAGAAGTGGAAATTGATATTTTCCCTTTTTGAATGGTTTTGTAACAGTTTTTCTTGCTGTCCCACTCTGTAAGATGGCAGGTGATCAGTTATTGCATAGGTGTGGCAATGACATCATTGCCACACACAACAGTGGCAATGAATGGGGGAGGCGGAGCTTAACAGCTAAAACTGGCGACGTTATCTGGGATTGGAGTGAAGCAGGAGCAGTAAAAATGGGCAAAAGTGCTCTTCCTGGGGGGAACAATTCAGTGGATGCTAGTTAGAAATGTGGGTCTTGGTTCTCTTTAAGTATAATAATGCAAGGCTCTTGCTTCTCCTATGTGTATCTGTTGGTATATTACAGTGCAAATGTGCTCTTCGGTGCGCTCGGATCTGTTAAATGGTTTCTGGTGGTTAAAAAACTCCAATACTTACTTTACCCCAGCGAAGATCAGTGCAGAGCAGACTGCCCCTTCTGTTATTTCTGGCTTTAACATGAGGGAGCCGACAACCCCTGTGCTGAACGAGGAGGGGGATCGTACATGGATTAGCAAGTATCTTGCCCAGGGATGTTGCGCTTCATCCCTATAATGTGCTATAAGAATGCTAGATGAACTGCAGCATGGAGTCTGAGTGACTAACTAATATTTGGATAGAGTTGTTTGTGCAGTAACATGTAACCGGAAAGGCATCCGTGATGGGTGCCGCTCGATGTTTTTCATGATATGCCAATACTATTTTCCATTAGTCTGCACTAGATTATATTAATGAATCTACTGATTAATGAGTAACGTTTGGTCTTCAGAAATGCAATCATAATCGCATTAAGTTTTACAAGCCTGTGCCGAGCCCGGAAACTCAATGACATCTTGTGATAACACCTTATATAAATCACGATTCATCTGGCGGCTGCTCCCCCTGCACTGGATCAGAGGTAGGTGCACCTGCTCCGGCTACTTCCTCTGCCTGCTTTATATACTGTACATCACTTTGAGGGTCAGTTCACCTAAACATTGATCCTGGCTTCAGATGGGTGCTCATTGGTGGACACCATGTTACTTTCTTGCTGCAGCTATTAAAGAGGAATAACACCCAGGAATTTGACCTTTTTGGGGTATGCTCCTCTCTGGCCGGACATCCAGATTTGAGATGCCCCTGCTTTGTTTATCTCCCTTAATCTCAGCTTTTACTCCTCCCTACAGCGGGTTTCTCAGCCAACTAGCGATGCTTGTTGCATTCAAATTTCCTTTGCAGCACTGACCTCAGCGTGGCAACGAAATCTGAATGGAGCAGCGGGAAAGGCCTGGCACGGGTGCTCGCCGAGCTGTGTTTAGTGGATCCGAGGGGTTTCACACAGCAGGGCATCCCAGTTCAGGATGCATCATAAAGAGGTAGACCAACCCCCAAAGGGTCCTATAGACTCAAGGGGGTTGTTGCTTATCTTTAAAAGGTTGGAATGCCTTTATTTTACTTATTGGGTAGTTTTTGTTTTAAGGAACATTCTAGGCAAATTAGCCTGCTTTATGCGTGCTCCATGCTGGCTGTCAGCTCCGCTTTCATTCACCAGTGCTTTGCATCTGTTGATAAACCCCATTGAACTTGCTACCTTGTGCTGTCATAACTCTCAATCTCCTCACTGAATTCACTTGCAGAGCTTTTCTTTGCTCTATTTGTCCTCATTGGAGTGTTTTAGTTTCACTTCCTGTTTTGGATAATGTAAACAGAAAGCTCATTTAAAAGGCATATGTTACCTCCAATGCAGCTGATCACATCAGGTCCACTATGTACACGTTTCCTATTTATTCCCTCTGAATCAGGTTTGCCTCCGCATTGTGGGAGTCCACAGAGGCACATACCATGATAGGCAAGTCCAGATAGGCTGAGGGCTGGAGCACACAACACAGAAAACGGAGCGCAGGATGTGAGCGTTCCCATTCCTCTGTTACAAACAAAGCATATAAGATCGGATGAGGTACATCTTCCAGGCGACCCGGGGGGGGGGGGGGGGGGGGGAGATTGCACAGAGCAGGATGTCCAAAATCAGGGTTCCCAAGAGACATGGACCAAAACCTGAGATAAAAATAAAAATCCTGGTCTACTTTAAAGGCATAGTCCAGATTAAAAATAAAAAACACCAATGCTCACTGTTTCTCCCAAGCATTCCTAGTCCGGGTGAATAAAACATACCGAGTCTCGAGATCAAGTCATGTTTACTGAGTCAATCATCCACCCATGGCCGGAGGGCCACTTAAATACATCACTTTGTATCATGGCCCTGAATGTAGATGTGTATTTACTTGAACTTCTAATATATTTATATTACTGCGGCAGTGTACATAAACTGAAGGATAATATCTTTACTGCAGTCTGATAACATCTTTACTGCAGGAGCGCCAAGTAGAAAGCTAATTTGATCATAACAATCTAATTTCCTCAAATGAGCCGCTGTTACATTCCCATAACTGAACAAGGTCCGTGATCGGGGCAGCAGCTCTGGCAGTTGTCACTGCAGTAAGGAGATAGCTGGTCGCTTTAAATGTTGGGGTGCTGTCAATGCATTTTGCTAATCCATAGTTTGACAAGCTGGTTGGCATCTGGTGTTAACAAATGTATCTTAAAGTGGACCAAAACCCAGGATTTCGACTATCCTGGGTTTTGGTCCTTGCCCCTGGGGCACGGCGATCTGGGTTTTCCCACTGTGTGAAACCCCCTAGGTCACCCGAACAAACTCACCTCTTCCCGTTCCTACAGCGCATGCCTGGCCGCAATCAACGCGTTCGGATCCGCTCGAGCCCCTTTGTCCAGGAGCTCGTCTAATGTGAGCAGATCCGAGCGCGCTGGCGTGCCACATCCCCCGCTACCCTCTAACAGGGAGCCTGTCCGCACCGGCCATTCAGGAATGCCTGGCACGGGCACGCACCCTGCTAAAGGGATAGCGGGGCCACTGCTGTTGCTCACGCATGTGCCGGTGGACAGGGAACAAAGGTGAGGTTTCCGGTAATCTGCGGGGTATTGTCCCTTACCTCTCTTTCTGCCACGAATCCCACCTGGTCATTGTGTATGATGCTCGGGAGTAGGGGTTGGAGTCTGGTAACTATGAGTTTGACAAAAATCTTTAGGTCTACTTTTATAAGTGATATAGGTCTATAATTCCCTACACATGCTCTAAATTACCCCGGCTTAAGTATTACAGAGACAATGGCTTCCATAACCTGGTTAGGGAATAGGCAGATGGCTGAGATGCTATTAAACATCCTAGTAAGGAATGGAACCAGGAGAGTGCTCAGGGACTTGTAAAACCCAGGGATAAATCCATCTGGGCTTGAGCTCTTACCTACTGGCGTGCTTTTTAAGGCTACCGCCAACTCATGTTTAGCGAAATCTGGTTCCGACACCCTATCACCAGGCAGGGTCAGTAGCGCAGTCTCTATGTAGTCTTGTAGTTTAAAACATATTTTCTCTCTAGGTAAATTGTCATAGTGGCCTTGTATTGTGTAAAGTTCGGTGTAGTATTCCCTAAATAGGTTGGTGATATGAACCGGGTTATGATGTTCATGGCGTCCTTAATTACAGGTATGAAAGAAGTGGCCTTGCCTGGGGTGAAGGGAGCAAGCTATAAGTTTGCGACACATATATATATATATATATATATATATATATATATATATATATACTTAAAGAGGTTCTGGTCATATAGTCTCCTAAGGTTATTCCTCTTCTCCATGAGTTACAGTAGAGTTGTTTGTGATGGAGCAATTTTATGGGCAAGCTGCAGGGAGCACATTCGTTGTAAGATTTTATCTGAGAAGACCTTTCTTGAGTCTAGATTTATGTTTGATGAACACCCCTTGAGGGACACACTTTAAGGCTTCCCACTAAACTGGTAGCTGAGAGATGTCTGACTCATGGGTCGTGAAAAAGTGGATAATGGTCTCCTGGGCCTCTTTCAGACAACAGGGGTCCTTCAGGAGGTTATCATTCAAACGCCAGCTATATTGTTTGGAAGCTGTGTCTGGGACTGTCGGTGATATTAAGACCGGGGGATGGTCTGACCACACCGTAGGCCCGATATGCGCCCTTTATTCCCAGACTAATATATGATGGCTATAAAAATATAGTCTATGTGGCTATAAGTATTATGCACCTGCGAGAAAAAAGTATAGTCTTTCGCATCCTTGTTTAGAATCCACCATACATCAACTATCTAAAGATCGTGCAGTGTTTGACGCAACTTGCAGAGCTTGGTACGCAAAAGTGTGGATTTTCCATAGGTATTTACCCTGGGGTCAATAGGCAAGTTAAAATCACCCCCCATGATGATTAGGCCTTCTGAAAACTCCACCAGTCTGGTCAAAATCTGCCGTCCTGTTTTGACCTGTCATGGTTTGGGAGGTAGACGTTTGCAACCATGTAGGTCTTCCCAAACAAGGCACCCTTGTGGAAGAGGTACCTGCCCTCTGTGCCTATCTGCATATCTTTTGCCTCAATAGGAATGGAATGATGAAGGCCAATGGATACACCCTTTGATTTACCTACTGGGTTTGTGGAATGTATCCACTGGGTAATACTGCTTCCTAATTTCTGGAAAGTGCGTTTCCTGCAGTAGCAGAATGCTCACTCTCGGCTGTGGAAGTCATACAGGATACCCCGCCTTTTTTCTGGTTTGTTCAGACCCTCAGCATTGTACATGCAAATAGTTAAGGTGGCCATCAATTTCCACTGGGGTCAGGGACGTATAAAAGTAAAATGCAGGAGTGGGGGGAGTAGTGGGATATGAAGGGGAAACAAAGTAAAAGAACGAACGGAAAACAGAAACAGACGTATCTCAGATGTCTATAACAACTATGCCCACGATCTTAGAGTGTCTGTTTCTTTTTGGGCAGAGGAAATTTCCCTCTGCAAATCTGGGAGAAATTTCCCACTGACCCAGTCCCTTCGGGTGAGCCAAGAGCACTGAATCACACAGCGGGCAACGGGTCACCTTGAGTAGAGGCTGTCTCCGCTGGCTATGGCGCGATCTCCCAGCTGACTCTGTTACAAAAGATCTTGAAGGCAAACTACTCATTACTCACCGGTACCACCACTCGCCAAAGAGACCCTCACCATACACAAACCATACTTTATAGTACTGATAAGACGTGAGTTGAATTCTGGCGCTGACGCTAAGGGGTATGCCCCAGACCGACCTCATGGAAGAGGGGAGGAGCAAAGTGTGCAGTCGATCAATGGATAGGTGGAAGGGGTACCCCCATGCACCAGCACGTAGCCTGACCTTAAACCGATTATAATAATTTAAACTGTAGCCTAAAACAAGTGATGAATCGCAAAGCAGTCTCTTTGTGAAAACCTGTGAGTACAAAGAAGGGTTATGTCACCTGCTAAACCTAATAAAACTTTTTCTACCCGGCCAAGCATAACGCCTCTCTATGGCCATCTATTCTGACACCGAGGGGTAGGTCCCAAACCGGCCCAGGCCGACCCCTCCAAGAAGGGGGATTAATATCTCTTGCCAAACCTGGGCTAGGTATACAGGACCCCCCCCTTACAGTCCCACCACAATCAAGGTAGGCAACTAAGAAAAATACACAACTATCATCGTCCAAAGCTGTTGCACCCTGAAGCAGTCCCTATGCATTAACCTGTGGTCTCAAAAAAGGGTTATGTCACTTGCCTCTGGTCTTAGGGTCGGATGATCCCCCCAGCATGTCTTTTCTGATGGGAACGGACGCCTTTGGCCTCGTCCCCTTCCTCTGAGCCTGGGTTCTATTTGGGGAAGAGGTTGGTTAATTTGAACGTTCACCCAGTCTGGTATTGGGATAGGGTCAGTGCCAAGAAATCTAAAGAGCTCTGATAGTTTTCCTGGGTTTCGCAGTATGAAAGTAGAGTCATCTTTGCACACTATGAGGTGCGCAAGGCTTTCTTGATTCTCAGCACCACTGCTTCTAGGCCAAATCATAACTCCGCTTTAGTTGTAATAAATTGCAGTAGTGTTAACTGTGTAACTGTTACTGTTATTTTCTTCTAAAAAAGCATCTAATCCTTTTATGAAGCTGTCAGCGGTTGATGCTGTAACAAGCTTCTGTGGGAGGCTATTCCATAGATTTATAGTTCTTATGGTAAAAGATTGTCGCCTCGGGAGACTAAATTTCTTTTTTTCCAATCGAAGGGAGTGCCCCCTTGGCTTTAGAGAGGATTTTACCTGAAATAGTGTTCTCCCATATTTTTTGTATGGGCCATTTATATATTTATACAAGTTAATCATGTCCCCCCTCAGCCGTCTCCTCTCAAGAATGAACAGATTTAATTCTCGTAAACTTTCCTCATAACTAAGATCTTTCATTCCCCTTATTAGTTTGGTGGCTCTCCTCTGCACCCTTTCTATAGTCAGAGCGTCCTTTCTATGAATGGGTGCCCAGAACTGGACGGCATATTCCAGGTGAGGGCGCACCAGTGCCTTGTAAAGAGACAAAATTACATCCCTATCCCATGATTCCATGCCTCTTAATGCATGATAGTATCTTGGTGGCCTTGGAAGCAGCTGCTTGACATTGCATGCTAATATTTAGCCTATGATCTACCAGTACCCCCAGATCCCTCTCAACAAGTGACTCTCCCAGTTTTACTTCCCCGAGGATATATATGGCCTTCAGGTTATTAGACCCCAAGTGCATGACTTTACATTTTTCCACATTGAACTTCATTTGCCAAGTGGATGCCCAGACACTCAAAGTGTCCAAGTCAGCCTGAAGCTTGTGAACATCTTCCATAGACTGCACTGTGCTAAATATCTTTGTGTCATCTGCAAAAATAGAGACAGTGCTTTTAATTCCATCTTCTATGTCGTTTATAAAAAAAGTTGAATAATAGTGGGCCCAGCACTGAACCCTGGGGTACGCCACTTACAACCGGTAACCATTCAGAGTAGATATCATTAACCACAACTTGCTGCGCACGATCCTTCAGCCAGTTTTCAATCCCATTACAAACTGTTTTCTAAACCTGAAGATTTCGATTTCCCCAATAAGCGTGTATAGGTGTCAAATGCTTTTGCAAAATCCGGAAAAACTATATCCACAGTGCTTTCAAGTTTGGGTCAAGATCAGGAGCAGTAGGGGCGTGGCCTGGCACGCGAATGGAGTAGAGGTGCGGACGTTAGCTCCTGACCGAACCCGGGCTTTCCACCAGTAATTGTTGACTTACCGGTTCCCAAAGTATTCCACACATGGCAGGGAAGAGAAACAAGAAGAAGGAGCATGAGAGGATGGCAGTTGGGGCGGCTCACGGAGCAGGAGAAAACCTGACATCCAGGCGGGCGGACCGCATGGGGCGAGAGCGTCGGTCTGAGCTCTCTTCTTCCCCTGCTTCAGAGGACTCGCAGCACAGAGAGGAGCGTCTCCCCGGCAATCAGGGGAGCGGAGACTGGCTGACAGCTGATCCGGCGGGTGAGTCGGCGGCAAAGGTCTGCGGCGTGAGAACGGAGGGGGTTGAGGAGGTGATGGTTCCCTCCGTCAAGATGGCGGCCGGCCCCGTGGAGGCGCGGACACCCCCGCCCTCCTACAAGACATATGCGTCTGCGGTGGCAGTGTCAGCCGCCCGGGCTGACACAAGCGTTGGCTCCGGCTCCCGGAGTAGCGGAGTGACAGAGCCTGCTGGCGGGCTTCCCTTGATGCTGCATGGAGATCGGGGAGAGCAGCAGAGCGATGACATGGCGACCGCGAGGTGGGTGACGTCAGAGCCCCCTGTAACATCAGCCAGGGCCCAAGACTCGAGGTGCACGGGGGGGAGCCCCAAGCACAGCCTGTTGAGGGAGGCAATACACCTGTCCCCTGGATCACAAAGTGATGACACGAGGGGAAGATTCCAGCAGCCCCCTAATACACCAGACACTCAGCCGACGCAGGGCACTAGCTGGAGGGACACAGCCCTTGGCAGACTTGAGAGATTTGTCTATGCCCCCAATGTGAGAGAGATGGGTCCCCAGGGCCCCCCCAACCCAATGCGGGAGCTGCCATGCACCGCACACTTGCCCCTCGGGGATGCCCTCCCGCCAAGACCAACACGCTCCAGAAGCAGATCCAGATCAGAGCGGGGGAGGGGGTTTGGGGGAGGCACCCCACCTTACACCTGTGAACAACAGACCAGTCCCTTGGGATCGCCCCGTGATGCCTCTATGGAGTGGCTTACCCCAGGGGCTGCTGGCCTCATGAGCCCCCCATCCATGATCCCCATGCTGCAGGAAGACCCCACACCACCTGTGGTAGATCATTCACCTGGGTTTGGGGTTGCCCTCCCATCCCCGGCTACCTCCTATACTCCAGCTTCAACCCAAAGTACGGCGGACGCCCCTGTTGCCGTGGCTGACGGAGGCAGTATTCACCGGGAGACCCTTGCCTTTTTAAGGACCATCCCCACCAGAGCAGATTTCGAGGCACTCATAACCAAGTATGAGGTGGCGCATAAGAAGGACATCGCTGAAGTCCGGGGTCAGATTCAGGCTCACGATTCTAGAGTAGCATCCCATCAGTCAGCAAATGAGGCGGCTATTGCGGACCTGGCGGCCCGCGTGGAGGCACAGAGCACACAAATTCTTCAGATGCAATTGCAACACGATGATCTGGAGAATAGACATCGTAGGAATAATCTTCGGCTCCAGGGTATACCCGAGGCGTCGTCGGGAGAGGACGTTAAGCAAATCATCACTTCCATCTTTAATACGCTCCTGGAGAGAAGTATTGACACCCCAATTGAGATAGACAGGGCGCATAGGGCCCTGGGCCCCCGAAGCCCAGATCCGGCGCGTCCCAGAGATGTTATCTGTAGGGTGCATTTTTATAAAATTAAAGAAGAAATCTCACGCAGGGCCTGGAGACATGGTCCAGTGGACTTTGACGGTGCCAGGATACAAATTCTTCCGGACCTTTCCCGGCGCACGTTTCAAATGAGGAGAATGCTGAGACCAGTGCTGGACGTCATCAGGAATGCAGGTGCCTTGTATCGTTGGGGATTCCCCTTCCATCTGATTGTCACTAAGGACCGAGACATGTTCCTTCTCAAAACCTATCGGGACTTAGATGGCCTTTTCTCCTTCCTGGGCAGTGCTCCGATCCCTGATTGGCTTTTGCCTACTGCGGAGCCCGCCGTTCGAAGGCCCTGGGGGGAGCTTCCTCGCTGTGCCAGAGCGCCCAGACAAAGAATAAGACGGGAGAGACGCGTCAGACCAACAGACAGCGAGCCTTGATGATGACCCGATGACTGCGCAAGAGTTTGCTTACGTGCCTGTTCCTTTAAGTCTCGGACTCTATACGTTTTCTCTTTAAGCTCTCTTTATGCAAATTTTTCACATTTACTTGTTTGCTGTTGTTTGTTAGCTGTGGCGGGGTCGGGCCTGGCGGGCCATCGGCGGGGCGGACTGTGAGCCTGAACTTAGAAGGCCGGCAAGGGCCCTGGTGCCCGGCAAGGGCCCTGGTGCCCGGCCAGAGCCTGTGAGCTCCCTCGGGAGCGCCCGCCCGTGTGGTCCTGCTGGTGGCTGGCGGGGGTCGACGGCCGACCACTTTCCTCTATAGATGCGTTAGTAATAATGACTCGTTGACAGCACAAGAGTTTGCTAACTTGCCTGATCTTTTAAGCCTCAGAATTTTATAAGTTCTCGCTTTAAGCTTTTTTATGCCAGTTTTCCACAGTTAATTGTTTGATGTTGTCTGCTGGCTGTGGCGGGGTCAGACCTGGCGGGTCATCAGCGGGGCAGATTGTAAGCTTGAACATAGAAGGCCGGCAAGGGTCCTGTTACCCGGCCGGAGCCTGTGAGCTCCCTCGGGAGCGTATGCTCATGTGGTCCCGCTGGTGGCTGACAGGGATCGATGGCTGGCCACTCGCCTCTATGGACGCGATAGTACAGTTTTTCCCTAGTATTATGGTTATGCTTTTCAAAGTATGGATCTTGGGAACCAGTAACCCAGGAGATATTTCATGCCCGGTAGGCACGGGCGACAGTTGCTCCCAGATTCGCTGTTAGACACAGTTCCCCACTTAGGCCGGTTCCTGCTTTCCTCGGCGCAGAGGAGAGCTGAAACCTAGAGCAGTTGCTCATTAGTTTATATCCCCTTGTCTCCCTTTTGTCTCCCCCCCTTCTGTTTTTGTCTTTTACCCTCCATCTTCCAACCCCGAATCGGCTCTCGGACCTCTCATCCACAACTAACACATTTCCACGGAAATGGGTGAGTTTAATTTGGTCTCTTATAATGTGAAGGGCTTGAATACTCCAGAAAAAAGGTCGCTGGTCCTGAATAACCTCAAGTCACTGAAGGCGCAGGTAGCTCTCCTCCAGGAGACGCACTTCAGGGCCGCGAACCCTCCATCTCTCAGGAACAGGGCTTTCCCATTCTCGTATCATAGCTACTCCCCGGACTCTAGATCTAGAGGCGTGAGTGTTCTGATCACCGGATCTACTCCGTGGGAGGAGGTGGGTGCTCTGGGTGGTGGAGATGGGCGATAGCTATTTGTTAAGGGGAAGATAGGACACGAAATGTTTACTTTGGTCAATGTCTACTCACCTAACACTGGACAGGTCTCCTTCCTTGAAGAGGTACTAGACAAGTTGACAGACTTTGCCGAGGGCAAGTTAATAGTAGGGGGGGACTTTTACCTTACTTTGGAACCCACGATAGACACATCCAAAGGTCACTCATATATTGCATACTCTAAGCTTCGGAGGATTAAAAAACTTTTCCACTCCCACCAGCTGATTGATCCGTGGCGTGTCCTCAACCCAAGTGCCAGAGACTATTCTTATTACTCTGCGCCGCACAACATGTACTCGAGGCTGGATTTCTTTCTAATTCAGCATTACCTGTTGCCGAGAGTTGCGGCCGCTTCAATTGGTAATATCACCATATCGGACCATGCCCCGGTATCTCTCAAGCTGGTGACCCAAGATTTAGCGCCACGACCCTGGACGTGGAAATTAAATAACGCCCTTATACAGGACCCTGTAGTCAAGGAAGACGTTAGAAAGAAGATCCAGGAATATTTCACAATTAATACCACCCCCGACACAAGTTTGCCCATGGTGTGGGAAGCCCACAAATGCGTTATACAGGGACTGTTGATTCAGCATGGGGCCAGAATCAAGAAGGAGAGAACCAAACAAGTAGGCGACCTTCTTGGGGAAATCCGAAAATTAGAGGCCCTTCACAAGCAGTCGCTGGCAGCGACACACCTAGCTACCCTGACTTCCCTCAGAGAACGACTGAAGGGGATTTACAACGATAGAAATGATACAATTCTGTGAAATACTCACCTGTAGAATTGGTATTATAAGTATACAGTACGTCCTGCTCCAGATAGATTACTTACACTTGGGTTATCCTCCGCCAGATGGCGCTGCACTGCAGAGACATGCAAAACAGGCTCCTCCCGGCCCCTCAAATACCCGGGGACCTCCCACAAATCCCCAGCATTGAAAAGCAGTGAACAAGAAGCCGGGAGAATTTAACCACCCAAAAACTGGTAACTTATAACAATGATAACAATCACCATACAGGGGATCCAGAATAAAGCAAAAACACCAGGGTGGGGAGGAACAGGACGTACTGTATACTTATAATACCAATTCTACAGGTGAGTATTTCACAGAATTGTATTATTCTTAGTATACAGTATGTCCTGCTCCAGATAGATTACTTACACTTGGGACATCCAATAGCAGTGTCCATAAAGTAGGGTGGGATCCCCAATAAAAAAGGTAACAGCAGACAGTTTAAACCACTGCCGCCTGCAAAACCTTGCAGCCAAAAACAGCATCAGCTGAGGCCTTAACATCAACATTGTAAAACTTTGAAAAGGTATGAACAGAAGACCAAGTAGCGGCCTTGCAAACTTGTTCAACAGAAGCCTGGTGCTGGAAGGCCCAAGGGGCACCAATAGCACAAGTAGAAAGAGCAATAAGGCGGAAGGGAGGATTCTTCCCCTTAGCAGAGTAGGCCTGAATCACAGCCTGACGAATCCACTTGCTGATAGTAGACTTGGCAGGAGCCAAAACCCTTCCTAGGACCAGAAGGGACCACAAAAAGAGCATCAGTGTTCCTGAAAGGTGCAGTAGCCACCAGATAGTACTTCAGACACCTAACCACATCCAAAGAGTGCAAAACTCTCTCCTTAGCATTGCTAGGGTTAGGACACAAGAAGGAAAAACAATATCCTGATTCAAATGAAAGGCAGACACTACCTTTAGGCAGAAAATCAGGTTTGAAACTAAACAACACCTTGTCCTGGTGCCTCTCAAAGTAGGGGGGCTGAATGGACAGCACCGCCAACTCAGACACACGCCTGACAGAAGTAATAGCTACCAGAAACACAACCTTGAGCGTAAGAATGGCCAAGGCAGCATCCTGCACAGGTTCAAAGGGAGCACCCTGCAAGGCAGGCAAGACCAATTCCAAATCCCAAAACAGGGACCATAGGTTGTCGTGGGGAACGCACATGAGTAACCCCCTAAATGCAGTCTTAATCAAGGAATGCTGAACAAAAGACTCCTGAAGGTAGACAGACAGGATAGAAACCTGACCCTTCAAAGTACTGAGTTAGAGACCCGACTCCAACCCATGCAGTAAAGATTCCAGAACCCTGGGAACTGAGAACACCCAACAGGGAAGAGACCAAGACTCACACCAGTCAATGTAGGTACGCCACACCTTATAACAGATGGAAGAAGAAGAAGTCATCTTCCTAGCCTTCACCATGGACTCAACCATCGAGGCAGACAAACCCTTTCTCCATCAAGATGGTATCAGCAGCCAGACCGTCAAAGCCAGAGTTTGTAATTTGGATGGTGTAAGGGGCCCTAAGTGAGCAGATCTGGCACTCCAGGCAGAAAGCACTAATCTACTGCCATCTGCACCACATCTGTGAACCACACTCTTCTTGGACACCTGGGGCCACCAGAATCACTGGCACCCCTTCCAGAGTAATCTTGCGCAGAACCCTGCCTAGCAGGGGGAATAGAGAAAAGACATACAGAACTGAATGTCCTGCCATGACATTACTAAGGCAACCGTGGTCACAGCCAGAGGATCCTGGGACCGGGAGACAAAGGCCGGGAGCTTGTGAATGTGACGGAACGCAAACAGATCCACATCCAGTCGGCCCCAACGGTGATACAGAGATTGGAACACCCTGTTGCAGAGGGACCCCCCCCCCCAGAATGAATACCGATGAAATGCAGGGAACATTGGCCTCCACCCAGATCAGGATCAGAGACACTTCCTGGAGGGCCCTCTTGCTCCAGGTCCCTCCCTGATGATTGATGTAGGCAACTGCCATCAGAGTGACCGTGCGCCCCTGAACAGGCAGGCCCTGAAGATGAGTAGTCAAGCGAGCCAGAACTAACCTGATCGCTCACAGCCTCAAGACATTGATAGGTGAATGGGCCTCCTAAGGGCCCCACCTCCCCTGGAACCGCAGTGACTTCCAGAAGAACCCCCCCAACCTGAGAGACTGACATCCGTGATGACCATCTCCCAGGAAAGGGCAAGAAGGTTCCGCCTCCCCAATAGGTTCCTTGAGTCCATACACTACAAGAGGGACCTCCTCACCAGGGGGGCAGACACACAGACCCTGTCCAGGGACGCTGGGTCCTTGTCCCATACAGACAATAGGAGAAGTTGCAGAAGCCCCAAGTGGGACTGAGCATAAGGGACCACTTCCAAGCACGCCACCATCAGGCCCACCAGCCACATCCCCTGCCTGGTGGAGGGACAGTGACAGCTAGGAGGGACTGAGCTTGTGCAAGCAGATTGTCCACCTTCTGCTGAGGAAGGAATATCCTTGCCTGAACTGTGTCCAAATTCATCCCTAGGAATGAAGTTACCAAGAAAGGGAACAGTGAGGACTTGGGATGGTTGATCACTCATCCAAATGACTCCAGAATTGACACCACCAGCTGAGTATCCAACTTGCCAGATGTAGAGACTGGGAAGTGATGAGGACATCCAGGTAGGGCAGCACGCGGACGCCCCTTGGCCTCATCAGAGACATCATCCCCGCCAGCACCCTGGTGAGCACTCTGGGAGCTGAAAAGAGGCCAGATGGCAAGGCCATAATTGGCAGTGTTGATCTTCCAATGCGAATCTGAGGAACCTTGGTGTCCTGAAACACAGGGATGTGAAAGTAAGCATCATTGATATCCACAGACCAACATGGGCCTTGAACCCACAACCTTGCGATTAAGAACTGTGCTAGCAGAGCTCTGAGCTCATTGATATCCACAGACGGCATGAAGCCCCCGGGGCGCAAGGAGCAGATGGCTGAGCGCAGAGTTTCCATGTGGAAAGCGCCTGTACTTAACAATTTGCTGAAGATCTGTAAATCCAGAATGGGCCTGATATCCCCATCTTTTTTGGGAACTGTGAAAAAGGTTGGTGTAGAGTCCCATGCCTCTGTCTATTAAGGGAAATCTGTAAATGACCCCAGACCCAGCAGGCCTTGCACAGCCTGCGCCAGCACCTGAGCAGAGGCAGGGACCAGGAGTACCTGGGACCTGATAATCTTAGGGGAGGCCGCACAGCAAACACCATCCTGTAACCGGAGGACACTACCTCCTGAATCCACCGGTCTGAGACGTGATGCCTCTAGACTTGGGCAAGTTGCTGCAGCCGTCCCCTCACCCTGACGGACGAGGGCGCCCCATCATGCTTGAGGGGACTTGGGAGAGGATTTGGGCTTAGCCCCCCAGAGGAGTCAGGGTGTTGTCTTCTGCTCCTGGGACAGGAATCCGCGCGAGGCCCCTCGAAGGACACCCCTGGTTCCTGTTTAACACCATGGTAGGGGGTAGAAGGGGGGCCCTGGCCCCGAAGGGTCCGAGACAGCCGTCTGCACTGGGGTAACTTACCTCTCTTACCAAACAGGTCTAGACGGGCCCCAAACAGGCGTAGCCCCTTAAAGCCCAGTAAGGGCCTTCTTCGCAGCATTGTCAGCACCCCACTGTCGCAGCCAGACCAAGCGACGTATAGCCACCACGAGGGCAGAAGTTCTTGCACACATTCTGATGGTGTTATCCAGTGCTACTAGGACAAAATTTACAAACACATCACAACTGGAGAGTGCATTAAACACCTCACAAGGGAGCTCACCAGGGGCACTATCAACCATATTTCTGATGAGGTTCTAGTGGCCACAGCAGTAATGGCAGAGGCACAGACCGGACGCAGCGCCGTCCCCACACATGCAAAGGCGTGGGAGGCCAGCAGGTCAATGCGCCGGTCCTCAGCATCCCGCAGGGTAGTATAATCCGGGGGATGCAAGACAGGGGTGTTAGATAGCCCTATGATCAGGACATCCACCTCGGGGGGGAATGACCAACATGTAACCACCTCAGAGGGAAAAGGGTACTTACTATCCCAATCCCCTGGAACCCCGGGAAGTTTACTGGGGCACTCCCATTCCTTGAGCACAAGGGTATGGAAATGTGCCTGCTCTAGAAATTCCAAACGTGATGTTGCTGTATGGAAACGCTCCCCTCTTTGCCTGGGAGCCTCACCAGGGAGAGAGATAGACAGAACCTCAAAGATCTGGATCAATAATCTGTCAGTGTCATCCGGGGCCCAGGGGTCAGGGCCAGAATCGTCATGACCCTTCGGTCTCTAATCGGATGAGCCTGAGTCAGAAAAGAGCTCTCCTTCATCAGAAGGGGTATAGCCACACAGATTCATAAACTCCTGAGATCCCACAGGGAAAACAGTAACATAAGGCGTCAAGTGCCGCTTCTTACCAGGGCCCTTACGCACTAAAGACCTCGCAATAATCTGTTCAGCCGTAGGCAGTCTAGAAGACAAATCAGGCTGAGAATCCCCACTTGTATGCGACTCAGCAGGAGTGAGATTTAAGCTTGCGGGGGTAGGTGAAGTGCAACGAGGTGTAGCCACTGGCAGGCCAGAATGCAAGGCCAGCGCTTGCTCAGCACAGGGTACGCAGACCCGTGCCCTGTCAGCGTCAGCATGGGGTTGTCCACACGCCATACACAGCCGGTCGTGTCCCAGGGGGACCCCGGTCACATTATCTTGAGATGCCTCCATATGGTGATTTTTAGGCACAATATGCCAGTAGGGATTGACGCTATAAAGCAACCCTGGATGCCCCAATGACCCGCTAGGGAAGTGGGAGTAATTTTACAAGGCCCGACTATCAATTACATCGGGCCGGGAGAAGCCAATGGATTCACCCGTCTGAAAGACACAATGAGAAGAAAGGGTGTCAGAACCGAAAAACTACAATGAGTATAAAGCCACCCGCGAGGGCACTTACGGACCACGGTATGTAAAAACGTCACACGCGCGCGCAATCTGACAAAATGGCGCCGAGTAGCTCGAAGGGCGGGCCAGAGCGAGCCGTGAAGCGCGGCGTGCCAGGCCAGGCCCCGCCCCCCTGAAGGGCGCGAAGCCCAACAAGCAGCCAATGAGGACGCAGCAGCGTCTGAGGTAAACGCCGCCGCTCGGCGCGGAACATCCAATATGAAGGAAAAAAGGCGCGCGCAGCGGCATTTGCAAGAGTAAAAGACAAGTCAGCGCGGCGGCCAACACCACATTTACCAGTCCAAAAGACTTTATAAAAAAAATTATATGCATGTAATCACGCTACACTGACACCCACACCCCCCCCCCTTTCTTTCTCCCCGAAGGTTTCAGGGAGAATGAGGGAGGATGGCGGCCCTCTGTACAGGACCCACCGCTACACGGGGTATGGGACAATAATGCGGGAGGGGCATCCCATAGAGGCTCACCATCAGCCTATACCGCCTACCCTTTGGTGGGGGACTGCGGTGGAGCAGCGCTCCATAAGCACGCATGGTGCCGCCTACCTTCACCCGACCAGCGCAGCCCAGGATGGGAGGCACATCACACAAAGGACGGGTGGGAATAGTCCAACAGGGCCGCAGGATAATAGCCCCGCTCACCTGCGAGAGAGTGATAACTTCATGTCTTCGCAGTCAGCACTGCAGAGAAATCTGGGGATTTGTGGGAGGTCCCCGGGTATTTGAGGGGCCGGGAGGAGCCTGTTTTGCATGTCTCTGCAGTGCAGCGCCATCTGGCGGAGGATAACCCAAGTGTAAGTAATCTATCTGGAGCAGGACGTACTGTATACTAAGAATAAACTCCAGCTCATAAAGAGCAGGAGAGTCTATTCTTAGTATACAGTATGTCCTGTAGGGATTGACGCTATAAAGCAACCCTGAATGCCCCAATGACCCGCTAGGGAAGTGGGAGTAATTTTACAAGGCCCGACTATCAATTACACCGGGCCGGGAGAAGCCAATGGATTCACCTTCTGAAAGACACAATGAGAAGAAGGGTGTCAGAACCGAAACACACTACAGTGAGTATAAAGCCGCCCGCGAGGGCACTTACGGACCACAGTAAGTAAGAACGTCACACGCGCGCGCGACCGGACAACATGGCGCCGAATACCTCGGCGGGCCAGAGCGAGCCGTGTCGCGAGGCGCGCCATGGGTTATCCTCCGCCAGATGGCGCTGCACTGACGGCTGTCTCGGCCCCTTCAGGGCCAGGGCCCCCCTTCCACCCCCCACCATGGTGTTAAACAGGAACCAGGGGTGTCCTTCGCGGGGGCTCGCGCAGCTCCCTGTCTCAGGAGCAGAAGACAACACCCTGGCTCCTCTGGGGGGGCTAAGCCCAAATCCTCTCCCAAGTCCCCTCAAGCATGATGGGGCGCCCTCACCCGCCTGGGTGAGGGGACGGCTGCGGCACCGTGCTTAAGTCTGGAGGCATCACGCCTCAGACCGGTGGATTTAGGAGGTAGTGTCCTCCGGCTACAAGATGGTGTTTGCTGTGCGGCCTCCCCTAAGATTATCTGGTCCCGGGTACTCCTGGTTCCTGCTTCTGCTCAGGTGCTGGCGCAGGCCGTGCAAGGTCTGCTGGGTCTGGGGGTCATTTGCAGATTTCACTTAACAGACAGAGGCAAGGGACCCTACACCAACCCTTTCACAGCTCCCAAAAAGATGGGTCAGTCTGGGCCATTCTGGATTTACAGATCTTCAGCAAATTGTCAAGTACAGGCGCTTTCCTCATGGAAACTCTGCGCTCGGCCATCTGCTCCTTGCAACCCGGGGGCTTCATGCCGTTTGTGGATATCAAAGATGCTTACTTTCACATCCTTGTGTTCTCAGGACACCAAGATTCCTCAGATCCACGTGGGAAGATCTACACTGCCAATTTGTGGCCTTGCCATCTGGCCTCTCTTCAGCTCCCAGAGTGCTCACCACGGTGCTGGTGGGGGTGATGTCTCTGATGAGGCCAAGGGGCGTCCGCGTGCTGCACTACCTGGACGTCCTCATCACTTCCCAGTCTCTACATCTGGCAAAGTTGGATACTCAGCTGGTGGTGTCCATTCTGGAGTCATCTGGATGGGTGATCAGCCACCCCAAGTCCTCACTGTCCCCTTCCTTGGTAACTTCATTCCTAGGAATGAATCTGGACACAGTTCAGGCAAGGATATTCCTTCCTCAGCAGAAAGTGGACAATCTGCTTGCACAAGTTCTTCCTAGCTGTCCCCGTCCCTTCACCAGGCAGGGGATGCAGCTGGTGGGCCTGATGGTGGCGTGCTTCAAAGCGGCCCCTTATGTTCAGTCCCTCTTGGGGCTTCTGCAACTTCTCCTATTGTCTGTATGGGACAAGGACCCAGCATCCCTGGACAGGGTCTGGGTGTCTTCCCCCCTGGTGAGGAGGTCCCTCTTGTAGTGGATGGACTCAAGGAACCTATTGGGGGGCGGAACCTTTTTGCTCCTTCCTGGGAGACGGTCACCACGGATGCCAGTCTATCAGGTCAGGGGGGGGGGGGGTTCTTCTGGAGGTCCCTGCGGTTCCAGGGGAGGTGGGGCCCTTAGGAGGCCCATTCACCTATCAATGTCTTGAAGCTGTGAGCGATCAGGTTAGTTCTGGTTCATTTGACTACTCAATTTCAGGGCCTGCCTGTTCAGGGGCGCACGGTCACTCTGATGGCAGTTGCCTACATCAATCATCAGGGAGGGACCCGGAGCAAGAGGGTCCTCCAGGTCCAGATTCTGATCTGGGTGGAGGCCAATGTTCCCTGCATTTCAGCGGTATATATTCCGGGGGGGGGGGGGGGTCCCTCTGCAACAGGGTTTTCCAATCTCTGTATCACCGTTGGGGCCAACCTGATGGCCTTTGTCTCCCTGTCCCAGGATCCTCTGACCATGCCCATGGATGCCGTAGTAATGTCATGGCAGGACATTCAGTTTCTGTATGTCTTTTCTACATTCCCTCTGCTAGGCAGGGTTATGCGCAAGTTTGCTCTGGAAGAGGTGCCAGTGGTTCTGGTGGCCTCAGGTGGCCAAGAAGAGTGTGGTTCGCAGACATGGTGCAGATGGCAGTAGATCAGTGCTTTCTGCCTGGAGTGCCAGATCTGCTCACTTAGGACCCCTTACGCCATCCCAATTACAAACTCTGGCCTTGACGGCCTGACTGCTGAAACCTCCATCTTGATGGAGAACGGTTTGTCTACCTCGATGGTTGAGTCCATGGTGAAGGCTAGGTAGATGACTTCTTCTTCCATCTGTTACAAGGTATGGCGTACCTACATTGACTGGTTGAGTCACTTCTGTCAGGCGTGTGTCTGAGTTGGCGGTGCTGTCCATTCAGCCCCCCTACTTTGAGAGGCACTAGGACAAGGTGTTGTTTTCGTTCAAACCTGATTTTCTGTCTAAAGGTAGTGTCTGCCTTTCATTTGAATCAGGATATTGTTCTTCCTTCTTTGTGCCCTAACCCTAGCAATGCTAAGGAGAGAGTTTTGCACTCTTTGGATGTGGTTAGGTGTCTGAAGTACTATCTGGTGGCTTCTGTACCTTTCAGGAACTCTAATGCTCTTCTTGTGGCCCCTTCTGGTCCTAGGAAGGGTTTTGGCTCCTGCCAAGTCTACTATCAGCAAGTGGATTCGTCAGGCTGTGATTCAGGCCTACTCTGCTAAGGGGAGGAATCCTCCCTTCGCCTTATTGGTCTTTCTACCTGTGCTATTGGTGCCCCTTGGGCCTTCCAGCACCAGGCTTCTGTTGAACAAGTTTGCAAGGCCACTACTTGGTCTTCTGTTCATACCTTTTCAAAGTTTTATAAGGTTGACGTTAAGGCCTCAGCTGTTGCTGTTTTTGACCGCAAGGTTTTGCAGGCGGCAGTGGTTTAAACTGTCTGCTGTTACCTTTTTATTGAGGATCCCACCCTACTTTATGGACACTGCTATTGGATGTCCCAAGTGTAAGTAATCTATCTGGAACAGGACGTACTGTATACTAAGAATAATACAATTCTGTGAAATACTCACCTGTAGAATTGGTATACAGTACGTCCTGCTCCACCCCACCCTGGTTTTTGCATTATTCTGGATCTGTATGGTGATTGTTATCATTGTTATAGTTACCAGTTTTTGGTTGTTAAATTCTCCCGGCTTCTTTTTCACTGCTTTTCAATGCTTGGGGATTTGTGGGAGGTCCCCGGGTATTTGAGGGGCCGGGAGGAGCCTGTTTTACATGTCTCTGCAGTGCAGCGCCATCTGGCGGAGGATAACCCAAGTGTAAGTAATCTATCTGGAGCAGGACGTACTGTATACTTATAATACCAATTCTACAGGTGAGTATTTCACAGAATTGTATTTTTATGAGTCAGGTGACAAATGTGGACGTCTCTTGGCCTCGGCTCTGAGGGGGGAAAGGATTAAAATTTATATTCCCAGAATCAGGAACCAGGCAGGAACCATGATGCATAAAGACAATGATATAGTGAGTGTATTCAGGGAATACTACAAATCGCTTTACAACATCCCTCCTAACAGCTCGGGTCCCGGACAGATGGGGATCAGTGAATACATCCAGCAATCGACATGCCCAAGTTTTCACGGGAAACCCTGGAAGACCTAGAGGCCCCTATCACGCCAGAGGAACTGGCATTAGCCAATAAGGGATCTGTCAACGGGAAGGCGCCGGGACCGGATGGTTTCCCCTTGCTCTACTATAAGACATTTGCAGAAACCCTCTCGGCTAGACTCCTTGGGGTTTTCAATTCTCTGAGAGTAGAGAATACCCTCCCATTGGATAGCCTATGTGCACATATCTCGATGATACCAAAGGAAGGGAAAAACCCCACAGTGAGTTCCAGTTTTAGGCCAATCTCCCTTCTCAATGCCGATATTAAGCTCTTCGCCAAAATTCTTGCCAACCACCTCTCCCCTCATCTCCACCAGGTCATCCATCTTGACCAGGTGGGATTCATGCCTCATAGGGAGGCTAGGGATAACACCACAAAGGCGTTAAACCTTATCCACTTTGCCCTAAGGGGTAAGATGCCCTCAATCCTCCTTGCAACCGATGCCGAAAAAGGCATTTGACCGGGTGCGGTGGGACTTTATGTTCGGTGTCCTGGATCATATTGGCCTGGGACCCGGCATGAAGTCCTGGATTGCCAGCCTATATCAGCAGCCCACGGCTGCAGTGAGGGTTAATGGAGCACTGTCGGAGCCCTTCGGCATTGGTAACGGGACGAGGCAGGGGTGCCCCCTCTCTCCATTAATATTCGTACTCTCACTGGAACCATTCCTTTGCAGAATACGACAGAATCCCAATATACAGGGGATTTCCCTTCCATCAGGCCATTACAAGGCCGCGGCCTTCGCCGACGGCCTGCTGTTTTTCATAACTGGCCCCGAGGTGACGCTACCAAACCTTATCAAGGAGTTGGAGCTTTTTGGGAGCATGTCCAACTACAAGGTCAACATGCAGAAATCTGAAGTGCTGAATCTCTGCATATCTTTGGCGAAGGAAGAGTATCTCAGACAATCCTTCCCTTTTAAGTGGGCTGCTGAATCCATCACGTATCTGGGTACGAAGCTGGGCAGGTCCTTGGAGAAAATCTACTCCCTTAACTTCCCCCCTTTACTCCGAGCTTTTTTGAAAGACCTAGAGTCATGGTCCCTCAAAAATTCTCATGGTTTGGGAGATGCAATGCCCTTAAAATGAACATGCTTCCCCGCCTTCTCTACTTGCAAGCCCTACCAGTGGTGATCCCTGCCTCGTTTCTACAAAACGTAGGGTCACTCTTCTCTAAATTCATCTGGTTGGGTAAAACCCCAAGAACAAGCAGGAAGATCCTGGTTAGGTCAAGGGACAATGGTGGGATAGGTCTCCCGGAACCTAGCTTCTATTATGCAGCTACGCACCTAACTAGGGTAGTAGATTGGTGCAGGCACTCGCAGCATAAGCAATGGGTTCAATAGAGCAGGGTGGTTCGTCCTCCCCGCTGATGTCGCTCCCTTGGCTTCCGAAGCAGGTGCTCAGCGCAGAATGGAAACACCCGACAATTGGGGCTTCGCTTACAATCTGCCACAGGTACTTCCCTTGGGGTGGGCTGTCTCCGGCCTTCTCTCCGATGTTCCCGGTCCTGGAAAACCCAGCGTTTCCTCCTGGGATGCGGGGGGGGGGGACGGCAGAGAGTTGGCTTAGGAAGGGAGTTAGTAGGATTAGGCATTTCTGTGGTTGGGACGCTTGGGAGTCACTGGACGCAATTGTGGAGTCCGGTGAGCTCCCGAGCTGGACTGATTGGCAGCAGAGGCAGCTTGGTAATTTCCTATTCACCCTGAAGCGGCAGGCCCGGCAGCTCAGGGAGCTCACATTGTTTGAGAGGCTTTGCGAGGAGAAGAGGCCTATCCAACATGTGCTATCGTATACCTACAAAATTCTGGCGACACCCCAGGATCAAGAACCCTTGCCATCTTTCACGGGATGGGAGGGTGAGCTGGGCACCACCTTTTCGGCGAGACATAGAAAGCGCATAATTCGGCTTGCACACAAAACGGCCACTTGTACTAGGTACAAGGAGTGTAACTATAAAGTCCTTACGAGGTGGTATAGGGTCCCCGCGCTAGTGCACAAATGGTTCCCAGCTGTCTCCCCTTTGTGCTGGCGGTGTAATGGAGATGTGGGTAGCCTCCTCCATATCTTCTGGTCGTGCCCTAAGCTGACTAGCTTCTGGATCAGGGTCAGGGATACAATGCAGCGCATGACAGATTGGGAGGTCCCCGCGGACCCGGCCTTCTTCCTTCTCCACCACTCAGTTGCCCACTAAACGATATCAGAGATATGCATACCTTCGCTCTGGAAGAGTCCAACTCCTCCAAGCATCTCTATGTGGCTTGGTAGGGTGGCAGAGATTTAGAGGTTCGAGGGCCTGATTGCTGCAAAGACTGAAACCTCTGAAGATCACCACCTCAAGTGGACTAATTGGGTTATATTCACTACCTCACAGGAATTTCAGACATTATTAGAAGACAGTCAATAGTAGGTTCGGGCGTGTAGCCCTCCTCCCATACTTGCCCCTTTCCCCCCCCTCCAACCCACTGTTTACCCTTGTTCCGTCTTTCCTCCCCCCCCTCGTTCTGGTCCCTTTGGTTCTCAGCAGAGATGTCTGCGCCGGGCCTCCCGGAATAGTGATTGGGGTTGAGTTGCTCTGTTCTACCGGGGGGAGGAGCCTAACATGCGATTCCTCTGGATGTCAGATGGAGACGGACAGTCCGACCGTCCCGGGGATTTTGCTTTGGAGTCCTCTGGGGTCTTTGCTTCTCTCCTTTCTCATGTAGAACGTAACAGATGCTCAGGAGGGGACGGCCCGGCTGCTAAGATGCCTTTTTGAAACAAGTGATTGTTCGATTTTACATGTGCCAGAATATGCTGTATACCTGTTTCTTGTGTATTGTCTTCCTTTTTCTCTTTATGTGATGTAAAATTTTGAAAATGATAAATAAAGAATATATATAAAAAAAAAAAAGATCAGGAGCAGTATTCCCTGGAGGGGCCGAGAGTTGGCTGATCAGTCTCGCCTCTCATTGTGTGGCTGTGGAGGGCTCTCTCTACCCCCTAGAGCTCAGAGACCATATTGCATCCCCTGGGCGTCAGTGTGTTCCCTCGCGGGGGGGGGGGGGTGCGCCGATCCCCATGGGTGAGCATCAGTCCATATGCAGAGTCTGCGTGTCACCCGAAAAAATCCATGAACTGATTGTCCCTGGGGATTGATGGGCCCCCCGTCCAGGTTTGGGGGTGTCCGGGAGTCATACATATCATGTGAGCGTATAGGACTGCGCACCAGAGAGGAGTGCATGCTGAGGGTGCCAGTACTGGTGCAGCAATTTTCACCCTCCACAAATGGGATTTCCCTGGTTTATATATTGTCGGGCTGGGCGGACTTCTCTCCTTGTGCCCCTGGTGTGCCGCGCTCTGAGACTCCTGTGCTGCACTGGGTGTCTTCACTCTGCACCAATACAGCATGTGCTTTGCTGACTGGGGTTGTGCTTAGTGACCATCTGCTGGGTAGATGGTCGCTCCACCAGCTCACCTGTAATCCTCAGTGAGGACACCTTGTTCCCTGCCCCACTACCTGCTGCTGCAGCTGAGCGCTGATCTGGCCCTGCAAGTATGTGTAGTGGGTACTGGGTGCTACCCCCGCTCGCAGCGGCGCTGACAGTTCCAGATGGAAGCATTTCCCTCCCCCCGATTTTCCACTTGCTTGCGTTTACTCCCCGCTGGCTGGGGGGGCCCCCTTGGGTGGCGGGCCTGACTGCCGCAGAGCCTCTCCGTCAGCCGCCGGGTTCTACTTGAAGCGATGCTGCCCACTCCTCCTCCGCATTCAGGTTCTTCTTGCTGAGAAGCGCTGCTCCCCGTTCCTCTTCCGCATCCACTGACCTCTGACCGGGTGCCATCTTGCCCCCTTCGTGACCCGGCTGTTCGTGTTCTCCTCTGGCAAAATATGTGCTGATCGCTATTTGAGGTGAGCTACGGCCATTCCTGTGCCCCCTTCTTCCTTCCTCCAGCCATTAGAACCCCTTCATGCTTTGGAATTCCAACTCAAGTCCATGCTGCCGAGGCCACACCAACAGAACATTTTTGACAGAGATTTAAACTAGATGAAGGGGACAGAGATCTAACATGTAGGGATGATTTCTGTCCCCAACCATTTAGGATGAAGCAGGACATTTAAAAAACTTGGTCGGTGGTAGGATAGAGGTGGAAAAGATCAAGAAAAAACTAGAATGGAATAGCAACAACCTCCACATGATGTAAACCAATGCACACAGCTCAGGCAACAAGCTCTGGATATGAGCCATTAAGTCACAGAGATAAATTTAATCTTGTTGCAATAACAGAGACTTGGTTCAAGGATCACAATGACTGGGAGATAGCCATACCTGGATACACGCTGTACAGAAAAGACAGATTAGGAATAAGGGCTGTGGAGTAGCTATAACAAGAATACAATAATTCAGCATACACATAATGAACTAGAAACCTTCTGGGTTACCATGCAGACTAAGGAGGGAGCTGTGGTCAGGAATGGTGTGATATATAGACCCCCTGGACAATCTGGGAATTTAGATAACCTGGTAAAAGATTAAATCAATGAAATGGCAGTGAAGGGGGACATTAGAGGCAGGGCTGTATTTCCCATTAGGCAACCCTAGGCACGTGCCTAGGGTGGCAACCTGGAGAGGGGGAGCTGCCCATACTACCGCAGTAAAAAAAATAAATTAAAACTCCCATAGCTGGAACATTAATGCCTCCTAATAAGCAACCCCCAGCTGTTTGCAAAGGGTTAAACCAGGGGCCAGAGCACCTCCCCTTCACTGCTTTGGTTATGTGACTCCTGTATGTCGTAAAGATGAAGCATGGTTGCCCGTACCTCTGCATTTCTCCCCTTGTGTCCTCTCCCTCCTCCACTCACATACTCTGCATCTAACCCATTGCACCCTCTCCCCCTACACACTTTTTTTAAAACGTGGACCGTGACCTAACTTAAACCGCACAAACACCCGTTAGGGTGTTGGGCCCGCAGACAGCGAATAAGAACAAGCTTGAGGGGGGTAGCCCCAGAATGCCCGATATCCTTACCTTAACTTCAGGAAAGGAGTCCTGCGATTGGCCACTGGGCGGTCCCGTGAGTCATGGTCGTCTCCCCGGCTCCGGCCACCAGAACGCCCCGCCCGTGTGCACGCTGGTGGCCAATCGTGGGACTCCTTTCTTGAACTGAAGGTAAGGATATCGGGCGCTCTGGGAGGGGTATGTTCTGGGGGGGCTCCAGTATTCTGGATGCCCCCTCAAGCTTGTTCTTACTCTCTGTCTGAGGGTCCAACACCTGGAAAAAGGGGTGTTGGCCCGGTTTACAAAATGGGGCGCAAGCACTTAAAGTGCCTAGGGCACCATGAACACCAAATACGGCCCTGATTAGAGGCACTTAATGCATCATCTCTAAAACAACTTGTGACGTCACCAACTAGAAGGGATAACATTCTGGGTTCTGACCAATGGGGATCTGGTGTCTGAAGTCAGGGTTGAGGAAAATTTGGGGTCCATTGACCATCAATGCTTGTGGTTCAGCATAAAAACAGACATTGTGCAATCCCACACCGGAACAAAGTGCTAGACTTTAGGAAAACAAACTTTAAAGAAATGGCACAGTATGTAGAAAGGGAATTAGGTGAGTGGAACAGAGTAGCAGAAGTGAGTGCCAGTGGTCAATATTAAAAATGGCCATCTTAAAGCAATATTAAGCCATACATAAAACAAACTAGCAAGAATAAAAGAAGAAAGGGACCGCTATGGTTTACTAGGGAAATCCGCACTATAGTACAAGAAAATAAGACAGAAGACATAAGAAAGAAAGTGGAAGTGTAGCTGACAGAGAGGTATATACAAATAAACAGAGGGAAGCAAAACTAATTATAAATTCTGCTAAAGGGCAAAAGGAAGAAAAATGACAAAATCTGTGAAGAAGGGAGATTTTCTGATGATATATTGGCAAAGAAAAACAGTACAGTCTCAAAAATTAGAAATAGGGAAAATCATTATAAAATAATTCTTGACAGATAAGGCTGTGGCTGACCATCTGAATAGCTACTTGTGTTCAGTACTTTCAGCTGGTGGCTTTCAACCCTCCTAGCAGGTATGGCCACAGCATAGCATCCAGCTGGGGGATGATGTCTTAGCTGCGTTGGCACCTCTAAAGGTAAATAAGGCAATAGGTCCACTGGAATCTAAGGGAACTCAGATTTGTGATTGCGCTCCCTCTGACTGATTTTCTAAACCATTTCCCTTTAAACAGATTTCAGGTGATTGGAGAATGGCCAATGTTGTACCAGTCTATAAGAAGGGTAGTAGAGAAGAAGCCAGGAATTACAGACCAGTTATCTTAACATCTATAGTGATAAAACTAATGGAATCTCTTTGGAAAAAACAGTTAAAATACAAATTAATAAGATGTTGTTCCTGAAACAGCACAGCTTTACTGAGGGCAGATCATGTCAGACCAATCTTACTGATTTCTTTGACAAAGTCACTAAAGTGTTGAATAGAGGTGGTGCAGTGGATATCACATATCTGAATTTTAGCAAAGCCTTTGACAATGTACCACATAAACAGCCCATAGATAAGTTATTGAATGAATAGTTGAATGGATTTACAGCTGGCTGAAGAATAGGTTTCAGATCAGTTAATGATGTGCAATCTGAACAAAGGTGAGTTACAAGTGATGTACCCTAAGGCTCTGTCCTGGGCCCCATTTTTTATGCTTGTAAGAAAAGTTGTCTGCCTGTCTGCTGATGTTACAAAGGTTAGTAATAAGATAGATATTCCTGGAGGTGTCTGCAACATGGAAAATGATTTAACTTTACTGGATAAATGTTCAAAACAGTGGAAACTTGAGTTTAAAGGAGTCTCTGCTCTGAGTACCATAAAGACAGTACTGTGTTAGCCAGGTCTTCAGAGGAGAGAGATTTAGCGATACTGATAGCTGCAAGATGAATGGACAGTGTAGCCAGGCAGTAGGAAAAACAAGCAAAATATTCGGCTGCATAGCTCGAGGCATCACCAGTAGGAAGAGGGAGGTTGTGATGCCGCTGTATAGAGCCCTGGTGAGGCCACAGCTAGAATACTGTGTGCAGTTCTGGAGACATTACCTGCAAAAAGACATTATTCAAATAGAACGTGTCCAAAGGCCGGCAACAAAAATGACTTAAACTTAAAACTTATCAGGCGAGACTTAAACTTATATAGAGAAAAGAAGGGGGGGAGGAGACAAGATTGAGACATTTAAATATGTGAAAGGATTGAATAATGTGAAAGTGTTTTTAAGAAAAAACAAGCGGGCACAACCTGAAGCTGGTCGGAAAGAAGATCAGGAGCAACGTTAGAAAACATTATTTTACAGAAAGAGTAGTAGATGCTTGGAACAAACTTCCAGCAGAGGTAGTTGAGAAATCAACAGTAAGTCATTTTAAATATGCCTGGTATAAGCACACATCTTACATAAGGGCAGACTATATGGTCTATGTTTCTTTGGACAGTAATTCTACTTGCCTTGGCATTTTTTAAAGTTTCCAATATTGTGTGGCAAAATGATGTCTTCAATGTGAGAAGCTGATCTGTTATTTTTTTAATATTTTATTTGATTGCAACTCTGTGTTATAAAAGAAAACCGTTTTACATAGCACAATGCGTTTACCTTAGCTATGTACACCAAAGTGGTGATTTCCAGTACATATTGTAGACTTCCTCACTCTAGCTTGCTGATAATCTGATTGGCTAAGGCGTGGGTGACTGGGTTAACCCATTCTGCTGAAATTCAACTTCTTCAGTTTGGAGGGATCACAGTCTTGTGTTTCAGTAGCAAAGGAGTTAATGGGTTCTCAGCTGGAGAGGTCATTAGGCTGCTTAAAGGGTAATTCCACTTTCGATGGCATTTTTTAAAGTTTCCATTATTGTATGCCTATATGATGTAATCAGTGTGCTAAGCTTATCAGTAAATTTTTTTGTTTCCTATTTGTTTGCAAATCTGTGTTATAAATGAAAACAGTTCTCCCTAGCAACAATGTGTTTACCTAAGCTATGTACACCAAAGTGGTGTGTTAAAAATACCGATCAGACACTGACTCTAGCTTGCTAATCAGCTGATTGGCTGAGGCAGAGCCAAGAGTATTAACCCCTTCTGATCTAATTCTAATCCTATTCAGCTGGGAGGAAAACAATGTTGTGTTTTAGTGGCTAAAAGGATTCCTGGCAGAATTATCAGCAAGAGAGATGATTGCTGCTGTGTGATTTAGACAAAGCTTCTAATGAGTTCACCTGCTACAATGCAAGGATTGTGGGAGTTGTAGTTAGAAAGAAGTTTTACTATAGGGCAAGAAAACCACTTGTGTTTTACCAAGACAGAGTCAGAGGAATAAAAGAAACATGGAAACAGCGTGCTGTATGGGGGAACAATCCTACCACAAATGTTTATTTTACTTTCCAGAAGAGGAAAATAATAAGGAAGAACACCAAAAACCTGACAGGGGAGTTTTAGGTTTTTCGGAATGTGTATTATTCAACAACAACCACATTAATCAAAGAATAATGCAAAATAATGTTACAAAGTACAGGAGGTAGAGAATGACGGGAACAAGCTTATCAGGGCTTCCCATAATTAAATCTCAGGGGCTTTTCATAAATGGTCAAATGTCCATCTAACAATAAGTTCATTAAATATAGCGGTAATAACAATAATTTATTAATACAGTACATTTCATGTAATTACATTGGAAATATGTGAGGATGGATAAGGTAGGAAGGAATTCTAGATAGAATTTAGTATTCTGATTTAGTAGGTATATAAGCAAACATTTTTAGTTTTAAACCATCAACTGTAATATATGGCCTTTATTCACTAAACCCCACTTTAAATATGTCTGGAAAAATAAATACTGCATTCACATTTTTCTTTGAGTAATAAAGGATGATTTAGGTTTGTTCCAAAGAAGAGAGAAAATTACAGGAGTTTATAAATACCTGACCGTGCTTTGATTTTTACGATTTAAAAACGTGATAAAATGTAAGTGGTAGACACCAAAACCAAGTCCGGCTAAAAAAAGTTCACATGCTAATATTTTGTTGGACCAGCTTTTGCTTTGAGTACTGCACACGTTCTCTGTGGCATTGTTTCCACAAGCTTCTCCAATGTCATTTATTTCTGTCCAGAGTTGCATTTATTTTTCTTGTATTGATAATTGGAGATTTGGACCACTGAGCAAAGTCTTTTCCAGCACATCCCAAAGTTTCTGAATGGGGTTTAGGTCTGGACACATGGCCAATCCATATGTGACAATGAAGTCTCATGCTCCCTGTACCACTCTTTCACAATTTGAGCCTGATGAATCCTAGCATTGTCATCTTGGAATCTGCCCAATGTGCTATCAGGGAAGAAACTATCCATTGATAGAATAATCTGGTGGTTCAGTATATTCAGGTAGTCAACTGGCCTCATTCTTAGGGCACATAACTTTGCTGAACCTAAACCTGACCAACTTCAGCAACCCCAGATTATAGCACAGCCCCCCCACAGGCTTGTCCAGTAGGCATGATGGGGGCATCACTTCAGCCGCCTCTTCTTACCCTGTTGCACCCATTATTTTGGAACAAGGTAAATCTGGACTCATCAGACCACATGACCTTCTTCCAATGCTCCAGAGTCTAATCTTTATGCTCCATAGCAAATTGAAGCCATTTTTGCGGGTTAGTCTCACTGACAAGTGGTTTCTTAAGGCTACACATCTGCTTAGTATCAATAATACCTTTATTGTTTTATGAGTTAATTTAAAGAGAAACAAACACCAAGATTCCTGGTGATTATTTCTCTGCAAAGCAGCAACCCAATTCGGTCTGCCACGTTGTTTGAAACCCTAAGAAATGCCCATAATTGTTACCTTGCTGGTGATCCGATGCATGCATGGGCTCTTGTCCAATTAGTGGCTAGTTCTCCATTTTGCTTTACTGAGGCGGTCATCAGTGCAGCTTGGTAAAGCTGAATGGAGCATTAACTGCTGGCAGCACTCCTTTACTATGTGGCCATCCTCATCTATCCTGTGCATGGAAGCCAGTACAGACCTCGGTCATTAGAGACCAATAAGTTTGGAGAGAGCCAGTAATGTCTTATTGGTTTTAGTATTATGTGTAGTGTTTGTCTTTAGCTTTACATTTTTGATTATTTTGGGTGCAGTTTCATAATAGGGACATCATCTCCCCCTTTTATTTTGGTAGACACCATTGAGCTCCCCCTCCCAGCTGACTGGAGGTGGCTCCAGGTACCAGTATGCCACAGACCATATTGTCCGTGTTTGTCCTCTTCCAGCCTGTCCTGCAAGATTCGCCAGCTTACTTCTCTGTAGACCTGTTGCATCTGGCTATGTCCAGTGCCAAGCCCTGTTGAGGCAGTTGTGGATGTTTTGTGTGTTTCAACATGGAAAAATGGAAAGTGGTACTTGAATCAAATGTTTGGGTAACGTATAGTCTTGGCCTTCTGGTAAGTCAGTAAAGCGTTTTGAGCAGTTAGACTATAAGGTATTGAATCCTGCTTGCCTTATAAAGTTTTGGGATTTACATGTGCACATCTCCCTGTGCACGGGACGCCTATGTTCTAAGTTCTTCTTAGGTTGTACAAGCTCAGATTACTACCAGATTACTACTAACAGTGCACAAAATATATTGCTCCGTGCACAAATGCAGAGTATCACTCACTTGCAGGGTACACTCAGGGCCATATTTGGTGTTCATGGTGCCCTAGGCACTTTAAGTGCTTGCGCCCCCTTTTTTTGAGTTAGGTCACTGTCCATATAAAAAAAAGGTAGGGGGAAAGGGTGCAATGGGCTAGATGCAAAGAATGTGTGTGGAGGATGGCACAAAGGGAAATGCAAATAAGCAGACAAGTATGTTCCATCTTTTACTGCATTGTGACATACAGGGGTCACATGACCACACCAGTGGATGGGAGATGCTCTGGCCTGTGTTCAACCCATTGCCCCCCCTTCACACAAATACACTCTGCATCCTTCTGTGGCTGGGAGGGTGCGCTTGTTAGGAGGCATTGATGTTCTGGCTATGGGATTTTTATTTTCTTTCTTTACTACAGTAGTAAGGGCAGTGTCATCCCCCCTTCCAGGTTGCCACCCTAGGCACGTGCCTAGGGTTGCCTAATGGTAAATACAGCCCTGGGTACACTGTGCATGTGTTAATCTTGTCAGCTGTGTGTGCCAAACCAAATGCACTCTGGTCAGTCTCTAGTGGCAATATTGTGCCAGAAGATTCCTGTGTTTCTTTCTAGGGCTCTTGGCTCTGCACCTACATTGGCATAATTGCATGTGTTTGATCCTGACCTCCTTTTGACCTCATCTGTGGTTTAACCCTTGGCTTTACTCTGCTCCTTATCTGGACTCTGCACCTGTGACCTCCAGCTATGGCTTGCTTCTTTTTTCATGCTGGCTTCATGCTCTAGCTTTAAAGTGGACCAACACCCTCCCCTGATCGGCCCGGGAATCTATAAGATTCCCGGACCGGTCAGCTCCCTGACTGCGGGGCACTCCGATCGGGGGTGCCCCGCTGTGTGAAACCCCCCCAGATCCCCGAAAATCCCTACCTGATCCTCGTTCCAGCAGCGCATGCATGGGCCACCGCCGCCTCCTGCGCGTCCCTCTAGCAGGGCGCGCACCCACGCCGGCCGTTTGTGAATGGCCGACGCGGGCCCGCACCCTGTAAGAGGGACGTGCAGGAGGCGGCGGCTGCCCGCACTCAGCTTGTCCGTTGCTGCCTCTCCTTGTCCGTCGGCGGCGATTGGATGAGCGAGTCACGTGGGAGCGGGGTCAGGTGAGTTTTCGGGTCTTTTTGGGGGGTTTCACACAGCGGGGCACCCACGATAGGGGTGCCCCGCGGAAGTGGACCAATACCCAGGATAGTCAAAATCCTGGGTGTTGGTCCACTTTAAGGTCTCGCTTGTTTGCTTAAAGAGGAACACCACACAGAAATTTCACTTTCCTGTGTGTTGTTCCTCCCTAGCTGTTGTTAGTTGGCAGGCGGAATTTTATGATGCTCAGTTCGCTCTAAACTCCCTCCCTGCACATGTGTAAATCCCCTCAAACCCTTGGTGGTTGAGGTTTATTGTTAGCGGTTGGGCAATCACCGAACGGTCAGGCGGGCCATTCCCAGATGGGCAGATCTGTGGGCCCAGGAGCTATCGCACCACCCAAACTCCAACACCGGAAGCAGGTTCAACTGACGTTGCGGGTTAGTGGCCGGCGAGGGGGTTGGATAAAAGGTGGTAGGTGAGGTGCGACTAGTTGGGGTGCAGTTCAAAGGTAGGATAAATGTTCTACAAAGCTGAAAAGAAAATTGATTGAAAGGAAAAAACAGACAAAATGAGCATGCAGAAAGAGAAAGGGGGACAGGAAGAGTGCCGAGTGATAGAGAGAGAATACAGAGAGCAAGACAAAGAAATACAGAAAGTACAGGAAAAGAGAGAGGGTAAAAAAGAGGAAGAACAGAGTGCAGGATAAACGAGAGATACATAGGCAAATAGAGAGACAGAAAAGGTGGAGCAATTTATTGAAAGAAGGAAGGAGAGAGAGAGAAAGATTGCAGGGAGAGCCATAGCAAGGGAGACCAAGAGCCAGCAGAGAGAGCAGCCTGCAGAAAAGCTGAGTGTCAAATCTTTACACATATCATTAAATGGAGTTCAGTATGGTGAGCAGAATTCTTGGACAGTGATACTCAAGCCTGATCCCCCAGCCTGGGGGCTAGACAACGGTCCAGCCTCCAGTTGGCGCTCAGCTCTCCCCTCTCACTGACAGCATGCAGGTTCTCCCCTCTCTTCACTGACAGCATGTGGGCGGACAGGAGAGATAGTCCCTCCCACTGTTAAATTACAGCATTCAGCATCCACGGCGCCGATGTGCAGCCAGCCTGGTTGATTCACTGGCTGTGCTGGCTGCCAGTAGGCCCAAGGACCTCCCCGGGGCTCCTGGCACATGACCGACCTTCTGGGTGCTAGAGCCGGGCCTGGGTGGGATGCATCTAACCACGGTTTCTTTTAAGGAGTTGGTCCGGTTTAACACCCATGACCTCAGCTTTCCACGACCAAGGCTTTGTTTTCATCTGGATCAGGTGACCACTGTCTTTCTGCCCAGAATCTTGAGGTCGTTAGACTGTGGGAGAGTTTCGGGTTATTGGCAGTCGCTCCCAGGGGACACCATCTCAAGCAGCGGGAGCCTGGTCCCTCCTCATTCAGTACTTTGGAGTCTAATTTATTTTGTGTGATGTCTTCTAAATAAATATCCCACTCCAATTTTGAGATTTACTACCAAGTAACCAATAAATCCTGTGTAGATGTAAATTCACACCACAAAATCTGATTTCTGTGACTGAGATACTGATATTGAATAAAAAGTACCAGTGCAAAACAAACTATATTTTTATGATAGAAAATTCAGTGACCTGTTTGTGCCTCTAATGCTGGTCCAGAAACAGGTGGTGAACCCATAGTAGCTAGCAGGGCCGGCGTCAGCACCCGGCAAACCCGGTCAGCTGCTGAGGGCCCCCACTCCCAGGAGGGCCCACTGGCAGCTGGCACAATAATGTAGGTAATAAAAAAAAAAAACTTTTACTCACCTGCGGCCGCGATCCCTCATATTTCGCCCTCTTCTCACAACGGAGGAGCCCCAGGGGGGGCCATCGGAGGCCCCGCCGGTGAAGAGGACACCGACGGGGCCTCCGATCGCCGCCCCTCGGGCTCTTCCGTGGTGAGGAGAGGGAGAAATACGCGTCATCTCACACCCGCCGCAAGAGGCACAGTAGCACCGGGCGAGCGGAGGTAAGAGGATCGATGAAGGCTGCCAGGAGAGCAGTGGTGTGGGGGGGCAAGGGATCACAGCCCCTTGCCACCCCTCCACCGAGCACCCGGCAGCTGTCATCGGAGCCGGGGGACAGCGGAGGATCGGAGGTGAGTAAAATAAAAATGAATGTCATTTTTTTCTCTGTGTCTTTTTTTTACCATTAACCCATTGTGAACTGGTAAGGGGTCCATGAGACCCCTATACCAGTTTACAAGGCTTAGGAAGCTGGCAAGTCACCTGCGGCTAGCAAGTAAAGTCCTATCAAGTGATGTTGGATGATTGTGTGTTGCCTTCTAAGGGAAACTGAGCAGGACACAATCCTTGAACTGAGAGACAGGGGTTATCACTTAGATTGCTACCCACCTAAGCTGATATTTTGGCCATGTTCAATGTTGCACATTCCGGGGATTGGGAGAACAGAGAACTGGAATGACTGCATGAGGTGGGTGGGGTGTCTGAATGAAAGAATAATACATAGTGATCTATTCTGCACAGCAATTAAAAACTGCGTCACATCCCAAGCCTAGAGCAGCAAACCAGGTGAATGCAAACCGTCAGAAGGGGGTGGCACAACACTGGACCAGCTGCCCAGCTACAGGTGTTCCAATGGCTCATGCCAACACTTTCTAATGCCATTATGGTGCACAGCAAGAGAAAAAGCAAGAGAAAAATAAGATAGAGGTCAGCTATTAGTCACACTTTTGTTTTTGGGCGGAATGATAGCTGGAGCTTGGGCCGAAGAACATGTGGTCAACGCCATGAAGAGGGCTTCACAAGTCGGTATCACACTGGTCCTACGCTCAGGATTATGGTGTGCATCGGCATAATGTACAGTAGCTTGGCCCCTCTTTTGCTAATTTTAGGTACACTAACATTGGTACATTAACATTACAGCATTTCTCCAGAGTGTCACAGGAGGCTAGGCCACATGTTGCTTGTGCTACTATGAGCAAGCCCACAAGGCCTAAATGTCTCCTATAAAGCACATCTGGGATGTCATTAGAACCCCAATTTAAATTAGTCGTCATTTAAAGGGCCAGTCCAGCTGGACTGCCCTTTTTTTTAAATCCTCCCGTCCTACTTCTTGTGGCCGCTCAAAAAGCGCGGCCCCTTACACAAGCTACTGACTACTTAATACAACTCAGTAATTGAGTGAGTTGTGCGCTTCCATCATGGCATTGTATGGAGGAGCTTCCAGGAAGGACAAGCTGTGGAAAGAAGTGCCAAGAGGATTATCACATCTTCCTTACTATCCTTGGAGAATCTCTCCACAAGCAGGCTCAAAATTAAGACTGCGAAGATCCTTGGAGACGAATAGTATCCATAATTTATCTGGCAAATTATAAGAACTGTGCTTTTATCTTGTCAAATTATATTGAAGATATATTTATAGGATTGGTTCAGCAAAAACTGATATTACAGGTTCCGGCAGATTCCACTTGACATGATTCATGTACCGGCTTTTTCGATCTAGCAAACGTATTTGAGGAATCTTGTCTCTACTTTCTAACATTTGCTTTGGGCTCCTTTTAGACTGTCAAATTCTTGCTGCTGATTTCTTCTGCTGACTCATGTACTTTGAGAGACATGAGACATAGGGGGACGCCCTTGTTAAGCTTAGTAATGGTTAGAGAGAAATAGGCGAGGCACGAGAGAGGCTTAAAGGGCTACTGAACCCAAGAAAAAAAATGGCACTCGCACAGGCTCCTGCGCAACAGCTGAAGCCCTGTCCACCACTCGGCACCGCTTTTATATGAACTCAAAGTATTAATCTTAGGAGGTCTATGAAGAGTTATCTTCATCCAGAGCAGGGTATATCTGTATTGATGAGTTCAAGCCACTGAACTTGCTGTATATTTCCTGAAGATGTCTGTGAAGGCTTTCCATTATACAGGTCATATCTGCTCTGTCTCCGAACTTGTTTTTCTCATCATCTTTGAGTCTTATTTATTAAGGTCAGGGTATGTCTGTAGCTCTAACTGTGGACAACTGGCAACCAGACATTTTACTAGTCATCCACATTCAAATGAGAGACTGCAAAACTGATATAGAACAAAAACTGATCAACTGGCAAGTGGACTGGACATTTTACTAGTCATCCACACAAAAATAACACTGGCCAAAAAAAAGCTCACCGCGTCGGCTCACTAAGCAAATAGGTATGAGCCTCCCATTGGATAATTACTGCATGAGTGATTATGTTTCACCTGGCAACAGGTTTTTTTTAACACCTATGCAGCGAGCAGCTTCTCATTTGTTAAACCACCATGTCAAAAGACCCATCCTGCGGTCATGAAAAATATGTTAATCTGTTTCTGAAAGGTCAAATTATTGGCAAACGTCATACAACAAGAGAAAACATTTAAAGTGGACCAATCCATAAGAATATAATCTATAAGATTCCCGGGACGATCAGATCTCTCCCCGCGGGGCATCCGAAATCGGGATGTCCCGCTGTGTGAACCCCCCAGGACGCCCCATTCACCTTACCTCCGTTCCAACGGCGCATGCTCTCTAGCAGGGTGTGCGCCCGCGCCGGACGTTTGTGAATGGCCGGCGTGGGCACACTCCCTGTTAGAGGGAAGCGCGAGATGCGGTCGCCAGCGTGCTCGGAGCCGCTGTGGTTGTCCGTCCCTTGTATGTGCATACCACAGTTGGTCTGAGTGCGCTGATTGGTTGAGGCCCGCGCATGCGCCGTAGGAGCGGGGTGAGGAGAGTTTTTTTCTGCCATTCTGGGGGGTTTCACTCAGTGGGGCACCCCCGATAGGGGTGCCCTGTGGAAGTGGACCAAAACCCAGGATAGTGAAAATCCTGGGTGTTGGTCCACTTTAAGGAGATTGCTGGAACCTAAAATCAGGTTAAGAACTATCCAAGGCTATATTAAAAGTGGAAGGATAGTGGGGAAACATCTTTGAGCAAGGAATGTGGTCAGACAATCTGCAGAGACATTATTCTGCAAAATCTGCAAAAAGACATTATTCAAATAGAACGTGTCCAAAGGCGGGCAACAAAAATGGTGGAAGGACTTAAACATAAAACTTATCAGGAGAGACTTAAAGAACTTAATTTGTACAGTCTCGAGGGAAGAAGGGAGAGGGGGGACATGATTGAGACCTTTAAATATGTGAAAGGATTGAATAAGGTTCAGGAGGGAAGTGTTTTTAAGAAGAAACTTAATGATAGAACAAGGGGGCACAACCTGAAGCTAGTCGGGGGCAAGATCAGGAGCAACGTTAGAAAATATTATTTTACAGAAAGAGTAGTAGATGCTTGGAACAAACTTCCAGCAGAGGTAGTTGAAAAATCAACACTCACTGAATTTAAACATGCCTGGGATAAGCACACATCTATCCTAAGATAAAGAGAACATACAGTTAGATAAGGGAAGACTAGATGGACCGTATGGTCTCCATCTGCCGTCAACCTTCTATGTTTCTATGTTTCTAAGAGGACTTAGGGAATTGGGACTAAACAGCTGTATAACCCTAAGAAAACCACAGTGATGCTATGTTCCAGAATGGTGGGTGCATAAGGGAAAGAAGATTTCCCGGGTATCATGCCAGGAGCCGGCCGGTCATCCCCTGAGCCACATTTTGTACAGAAAATAGCCTGCACAAAGAAAAGCCCCCTGAATTACACAAGTTTAATTTTCTGAGAGATTATTATGTGACAAATTACCACAAGAGAGCTTGTGCGCAAATTCTCTCTCTAAAAAAAAAAACTCAAATAAAAGGGTCTGCTGAATCAGGAGAGTGGGAAAACCAGGGGTTTCTCTCATGAAACTCTGCTGAACTGACTCTCTGAACTTGGAAAAAAATGAATGCAACTTTGGGCAAAAATACATGTTGTGACATTGCAGAAGCTTGTGGAAACTATTCCACAGCAAGTGTGTGTCATAATCAAAGCCAAAGGTGAGCCAACAAAATATTAGAGTATGTGACCTTTTTATTGGCCAGCAGTGTATAATTAATGGGATATGGGAGTATGCATACTTGAGACCAGTTTCTTCATATCAGGCTGAGTTTTGCTAAATCTTTAGCCCCAGGTCACTCTTCACATGCAGCTTGCTCCGGTATTTGTTTATGATGAAAACAAGTGCAGAAAACCCTTGCTCACACAAATATGTTGTTGAAAGAGGCATCAAAAACCTGATTGCTCTGTCAGAGAGCTCAGGGTATTCATAATGTGCTTTAATCCAAAAATTAGTAAGAGGAATTTTGGAAAAGATTGATTTCATTTTAGTATCACAGGAAAGTTTAATTAGCTGATATTTTTCTCCATCTGTCAAAATTGCTGGCAAAGTGTCTCAATCAGAAATTAGATTTTCGATCCAATCATGGGAGCATACGTTTTCAGAAAACAAAGCAGTGAACTCCTGAACCAAGTTCTGACAGTGGTTTCTAATGTCCTCTAGAATATCTGGATGAAGTTGGAGTTCCTTTTCCTGAATGAAGCCCTGAAGAAGTTTGACACATTACTTTTTGCAGCTTCTCTCTCAGCTAACTGAAGTTGCGTTTCATGGCATTAAAAAATACAATTCTGTGAGAATCTCGCCTGTAGAATTGGTATTATATGCATACAGCACGTCCTGCTCCAGACATATTCATAACATATGGGTATACCTCTGCCTTCAGCGCCGTGCACTGCAGATCATGAAGAAAACAAGCTCCTCCCGGCCCTACATATAGCGGAGGACCTCCCACAATCCCCAGCATTGAAAAGCAGTGAGAAGGAGAAGCCAGGAGAAACAAACCACCCAGAATATCTGGCAATAACACCAAGTGATTACAATCACCATACAGGGGATCCAGAACAAGTGAAACCAGGGTGGGGTGGAGCAGGACGTGCTGTATGCATATAATACCAATTCTACAGGTGAGATTCTCACAGAATTGTATTATTCTAAGCATACAGCACGTCCTGCTCCAGACATATTCATAACGTATGGGACATCCAATAGCAGTGTCCAAAATTAGGGTGGGATCCCCGTGAGAAGGCACAGCCAACAGTAAAGCGTTGTCACCTTTAACCATGCTATTAACAAGAGCAATGCTCTAACCTCGACCTTTGAACCTTGTAAAGTGAGAACCGAACACAAGCAGCGGCTAGCCAGCTTGTTCACCAGAAAATAGTGCTAAGGCACAAGCCAAGCACTTATAGTAAGAGAACGAAAAACAATAGGGAGGAAGAACCTTCCCCTAAAAGAATAGGCCAAGGTAACAGCCTAACATTGCTACTACAAAAGAGCATAGCTATGTCAACTCAAAACTTTCCCCAACAGGGAATACATGTCCAGGTCGCAGACAGAACCAGCAGTAGTTCTAAACAATACTCAGCAGAAGCCAAAAGAGTACTACAGGTCCGGAAGGACGACCAACAGAACAGGACCAAGCCAGAGGGCCCTTAGCCCATGGAAGCAATCAAACCGGTACTACAATAAGGGAACACCGGTAGGCCCCAAAAAGATAAAATCCCAATCAGAGACAAGACTGTTCAGGCAGATCTCTAACCCCAGTAGAGGGGCACAGATCCCTTTTATCTCATAGTACATTAGACAATAGCCCAGAGACCAGAAGGTCCGGCCAATGCAGAAGGGAAACCAAATATCGCCTGGATCCAACTTGGTGTAAGGCGGCACCCTCACCTCATGGTATATGGCTATACACAAGGTATGTATATAAATATATATAAATATATAATGACTAGGACCGCCAATAGAGCCGTTCCTTATGGCACACTTCTGACTGGAGCAACCGCCCCAGAAGAGCAGCATGATGGGAGGAGCAGGTCAGAGAAGGACCTGAATAAGACCCATGGGGACCCTTAGTAGGGCATCAGAATGAGTCATCCCCTAAGAGGGGGAACTAGGAATCCCCCAGGAATGCACCTGAGCAGACCCTGAAGAATGCAAACAAAAGATTGGATCAGGTCTTGCAATAGAAGAGCGGGGCAGGCCCCAACCATAGACCGAGTCAAATCGTGAGCCAATACCAAACACTGCTTATAGAACCCTAATCCCAGAAGCAGATACCGTCCCGCAAGGGAAGGAGCTTAGATCCAGCGAAACAGCATGGGTACAACATAACCTAACCTAGCGTGGCAGAAGGAAGAAAATAAAGAGGAAGAACAAGTCCAGAGCCTCCAAGGAACCAGACACCCCGAGATCTGTCATCTCCAACAGGGTAAGCACAAGATCCTGCCAACGCTAAAGTAGGCCTAAGGTAAAGGCACCTTACAATGTTAAAAATAGGCCTCATGAGGGAACATACAGTCCTACTGTTCTCCCTGAGGGCCAACACCCCACTGGGCCACCCAGGCCCCTAGCATAAGGTGCTGCTTGCCAACAGAGACTAACGCAAGCTCTCCCCATGCCCGGTAAGGCAAGGGAATAACGTCATTCAAGTAAACTATCCAGCCAGGGCCGCTAACCCCAACCAGGGCAGACCAATCTGGCCAATAACAGGGGTAGAACCCTGCGATAGGGACGGAGTCCCACAGAACCCTGCCCGTGTGAGCACATAGGTACAAAGAGAACCTCCCACAGGAGGGATACTACAGGAAGGACAAGGAATATTAAGTCCTCCCAAGGAATCAGGGCTCCCCTGGAATAGAACCAGGCCCAAGCGTTCCGCAGGAGCAAAAAGCAACCACTGTCCTATCTTGGACAAAAATGTCCCCCAATGGACAGGTACTAAGTAGGAGTAGTCCCCAACTGGGACCCACTAATTGCTCATTATGACCAAAAATTCACCTAGGAAATCAGAACCTTCGAGGTCCCTTCCTAGGAACCCCCTGGGGTTTCAGAAGAATAAGCCCCCTTTGTCATCCTGCCAGATAGGTACCATGGTAACCAACAACAGGGAAAATCAAACAAAAAAAAGGTATGGAATGCTCCCCCACGGCACTCTCGAGTAACCAGTAGAAGAATAACCGCCTCCATCAGGAGTAAGGTAAGCAGACCTAGACCCAGGGTGCAAACCCCTCTTCCAGGGCTAACGGCTAAGGCGCCTCAGAGCCCAAAGATCACAGAGACAAGTGAGAGACAAAGGACCAGTCGCCAACTAGCGCACCAGAAGCAATTCCATCTGGAAAATAACTATACAGGACGGAGGACCGGAGGCCTCATACCGGTAGAATCCTTATAGCCAAGGAAAAAAGACACTAGGTGAAGCCTAATCCAGGTACAATTAGGAGCAGAGTAGAGGCCGAATTCGCCAAGTTCCATCCCACAACTGCTTTCGTGAAGGAACAGGAGGTCCCCTGGTAAATGCCCCCTGGTGCCGTGTGAGACATCAAACCCTCTAGAGCCTAGCGCGTACATGGGCGCAACAGGGGGCTCAGCCTAAGCCTCAACGGTGTCAGTGATCACCAATGCCCCGCAGTAGTGGGCCCAATATCCAGAAGACTCATTGGAATCTGGTGCACAAAGCCTGGTGCACAAACAGCCCTGTCAAGGGCGCCAGGCTGAACGCTTATGGATACAGATGCCACACCCCCCTAGGGGTTAGGCAGATAGACTCCCTCATCCTTGAAGGGAGGGAGGGGCAGACCCGCGCAGGGGCCCCAGTTTCTATATGATAAAGGCGTTCTGCAAGAAAGCCATGCGTGACAGGCCCAGTTAAGCCTGCACTCATACCTGAAGAAAGGTATGGAACCATAGTCCTCCTGACTCAGGGAAGGACCACCCAGCAAACACTATCCCATATCTGGAGGAACTATCTCCAAAAGCCACTAGGACAAGGCAGGATGCCTCCTGATAGGAGTAAGGTGCTGTGGCCATCCCCTCACCCAGATGGGTAAGGGCGTCCCATCATGCATGAGGGTTTTCAGGGAAGGAAAAAGGCTTAGCCTGGCCAGAGGGCCCCGGGCATTGAACGTCACTCCTGGGACAGGATACCGAACCAGGCCCTGCAGGGGGCATCCCCGGTTCCTGTTTAACAGTATGATATGGAGGAGGAGGGGTATCCCTGCTCCGCGGGGGGCGCAACGGTCGCCCCTGACTGGGTGGACTGTCCTGTTTCTCAAATAAGTCCAGACGGGCCCCAAACAGACGATGCCCTCTAAAGGGAAGCCCCGTCAAGGTCCTTTTAGCGTCATCGTCTGCCCCCCACTGACGAAGCCAGAGCAGGCGACGTATAGCTACCACTTGGGCAGAAGTCCTCGCACACATTTTGATGGTGTCATCCAGAGCCAAAAGGATAAATTTAACAAAAATATCGCAGCTAGAGAGTGTGTAAAACACCTCCCAAGGAAGATCTTCAGGCTGATGCTCCAGCATCTTCCTTATAAGAGTCTTAGCGGCCACTGCCGTGATAGCCGCGGCACAGGCAGGGCGCAGCGCCGTGCCTGCACAGGCAAAGGCGTGGGAAGCCAGCCTATCAATGCGCCGATCCTCGGCGTCCCGCAGAGAACTGTAAGCCGGAGCTGTAAGGAAGGGGGGGGTTTAGGAACCCCAATAATCGGTGCGTCCACTAATGGGGACGAAGACCAAATATCTACCATCTCGGGGGGAAAAGGGTATTTCCAAACCCAGTCCTCTGGGGGCTTTTGAAGAGCAGCGGGACATTCCCACTCTTTAAGTACAAGATTATGGAAGTGAGCCTGCTCGAGAAATTCCAAGCGCGCAGGCGCAGTATGAAAGCGCCCCCCTCTCGGCCTGGAGACCGCACTGGGAGGCGAAATGGACAATACATTAAAAATCCTGAGTAACATCCCGCCAATATCAAGCTGGTCCCAGTCGGTCTGACCAGCATCATCCTGACCCCTCGGTCTCTCGTCAGAGGAACCTAGGTCAGAGAACAGGTCCCCCTCTTCCGACGAGGCGCTAGCACGTGTAGAAAAAGACTCCTCCGAGCCCATAGCACAGGGCGAAGCCGCGGGGGCCCAGGGCCGTTGTCTATCTGGACCCATCCGGCCGGACAAACCTTCGACAATCTGGCCAAGCGTGGGCCGTCTGGCAGAGGAATCTATTTGTAACTCGCCACTTGTACAAGACTCAACAGGAGTGAGGTTTAGGGAAGGGGTGAGAAGGAGCGAGGTACAACCGCAAGCGTCGCTCGCAATTCCAGCGTCTGTTCAGAACATGACGCGCAGACCCGTGCCCCGTCCGCCTCAGCATGGGGGAGACCGCACGATATACACAGCCGGTCCTGTCCCAGAGGGACCCCGGTAACACTATCCTGAGATGCCTCCATATGGTGATTGTGTAAAGATAGGATATCAATAGGGATTTATGCAGTAAGCGACCCTGGATGCCCCAACTACCAGCAGATCAATGTGGGAGATTTTGGGAAGGCCCGCTCCTTATACATATGAGTATATTGTAAAAATATGAATAGGTATATAGCTATATATGGATATGAGGCCGGGAGAGGCCACCGGGAACTCAGCGTCTGAAAGACACAATGGGAAAGAGATGTCAGGATCATGCGCAGATGGACAGACAATAATCAGAGGGATTCGCCCGCAAGGGCACTTACAGCTCAAGTGGAGGAGGAGACCGCCACAACGCGTGCGCGTGAAGCTAACCAAAATGGCGCCCGGCAAAGCTCGAAGGGCGGACTAAATACTCCGCAATGACGCGAAGTGCGCCGAACTAAAGCCCCACCCATTCTAAAGGGCGCGAAGCCCTGAGGTAAAAAATAAGGCAAGGATGCAACCACAGGCCTAACGTACCATAGCGGACACTGACAATAAGCGCGGGCACCACGGCAACAATATTAAGTGGCAAATAATGTAAAAAACACACAGCGGCAGCCGAAATAAGGAGCAAGCAGCGCGGCTCTGACATCTCTGAGCTAATAAAGGGCAGAACAGAAGCCAAGAGCGCGACACACCGGTACACTGGGACCGCCACACGCATACCCTCCCCCCCCTTTCTTTTCCCCCTAAGTGAACGGGGAAAATAAGGAGAATGGCGACCCGACAATAGGGTCCAGCACTACGCGGGGTACGGGACAATAATGCGGGAGGGGCATCCCTTGGAGCCTCACCATCAGCCTAAACCGCCTACCCTATGGTTGGGGAATTGCGGTGGAGTCTAGCTCCGTAAGCACACCAGGTGCTGCCTACCTTCACCCGACCAATGCAGCCCAGGCTGGGAGGCATTGTGATTTGGAAAAAAGGACGGGTGGGAATAGTCCCGCAGGGCCTCGGGCTGTCAAGCCCTGCGAGAGCGTGATACTTCATGTCTTCGCAGTTTCAGCACTGCAGAGAAATCTGGGGATTGTGGGAGGTCCTCCGCTATATGTAGGGCTGGGAGGAGCTTGTTTTCTTCATGATCTGCAGTGCACGGCGCTGAAGGCGGAGGTATACCCATACGTTATGAATATGTCTGGAGCAGGACGTGCTGTATGCTTAGAATAAATGGAGTGGCGTTATTTTCTTTTCTTCTGTTCAGGTTATTCAGCAAGTTGAAAATATCTGCTAAGTATGCAAGTCTACACAGCCAGATTTCAACACAAAATCTATCCTCAAGGCCACACATATCGCAGTTTGAACTTCCTGTTCAGCAAATTTCCTCTGGAAAGCCAATGTACTTCTGTGTGGGAGAGTAACTTTTTGTGGTCACTTCCCATTTCATCACATCATATTAAAAATTATCTAGTCCTAAAAGCTTGGCATTTTTTAAATTTTAAATTTACCACTTTAACCACCTCCTCAAGAACCATTTTCAGGGTCAGTGACGGGTTTCTTGCAACCAGGTGTTCCCCGTGTATACGGCAATAAGTGAAATGGGATTGAGGAGCAACCTCCTTTATTTTTGCCATCATGCCACTGTTTTGCTGTCCAAGCACATGCGCTATCAGTGCAAACTCCAATCCAGCTCATTGGTGTTTATGGAACGGTCAATTATTAAGATGTCTGCAGAATTTGTATGAGCAGTTAGTGGTTCACATAAGAAAAATTCTTCAAGAACAGTGTCGTCATCTCTAAATAAAAATGAAGCAGATAAGTTGGGCCAAGTTTGCAACATCAGTTGATTCATCAAACTGGAGAACTATGCTTGCTGCTCTTCACTTTTTCAATCACCTTCTTTTTGACACTTATTCTTCTTGATACATTATTGTTAGAAAGGGATATTGCATCAAGCTGTTTAGCAGCTGATTCTCCAAGGATTGAGGAAACCATGGCCTTTGCAGCTGGCAAAACTAACTTATCCCCAATTGTCTGCGATTTTCCCTAACTATGGAATCTGGTTTACTTGTTTCTCCGCTACCTGTTCATTGCATCTGTTTCTCTACGGAATCTGGTTTACCTGTTTCTCCACTACCTGTTCCTTGCATCTGTTTCCCTATGGAATCTAGTTTACCTGTTTCTCTGCTACCTGTTCCTTGCATCTGTTTCTCTACGGAATCTGGTTTACCTGTTTCTCCGCTACCTGTTCCTTGCATCTGTTTCTCTATGGAATCTAGTTTACCTGTTTCTCCGCTACCTGTTCCTTGCATCTGTTTCTCTACAGAATCTGGTTTACCTGTTTCTCCGCTACCTGTTCCTTGCATCTGTTTCTCTACGGAATCTGGTTTACCTGTTTCTCCGCTACCTGTTCCTTGCATCTGTTTCCCTATGGAATCTAGTTTACCTGTTTCTCTGCTACCTGTTCCTTGCATCTGTTTCTCTATGGAATCTAGTTTACCTGTTTCTCCGTTACCTGTTCCTTGCATCTGTTTCCCTATGGAATCTAGTTTACCTGTTTCTCTGCTACCTGTTCCTTGCATCTGTTTCTCTACGGAATCTGGTTTACCTGTTTCTCTGCTACCTGTTCCTTGCACTTGTTTCCCTATGGAATCTAGTTTACCTGTTTCTCCGCTACCTGTTCCTTGCATCTGTTTCCCTATGGAATCTGGTTTATCTGTTTCTCTGCTACCTGTTCCTTGCATCTGTTTCTCTATGGAATCTAGTTTACCTGTTTCTCCACTACCTGTTCCTTGCATCTGTTTCCCTATGGAATCTAGTTTACCTGTTTCTCTGCTACCTGTTCCTTGCATCTGTTTCTCTACGGAATCTGGTTTACCTGTTTCTCCGCTACCTGTTCCTTGCATCTGTTTCTCTATGGAATCTGGTTTACTTGTTTCTCTGCTACCTGTTCCTTGCACCTGTTTCCCTATGGAATCTAGTTTACCTGTTTCTCCGCTACCTGTTCCTTGCATCTGTTTCCCTATGGAATCTAGTTTACCTGTTTCTCCGCTACCTGTTCCTTGCATCTGTTTCTCTATGGAATCTGGTTTACTTGTTTCTCTGCTACCTGTTCCTTGCATCTGTTTCCCTATGGAATCTGGTTTACTTGTTTCTCTTCTACCTGTTCCTTGCATCTGTTTCCCTATGGAATCTAGTTTACCTGTTTCTCCGCTACCTGTTCCTTGCATCTGTTTCTCTATGGAATCTGGTTTACTTGTTTCTCTGCTACCTGTTCCTTGCATCTGTTTCCCTATGGAATCTGGTTTACTTGTTTCTCTTCTACCTGTTCCTTGCATCTGTTTCCCTATGGAATCTAGTTTACCTGTTTCTCCGCTACCTGTTCCTTGCATCTGTTTCTCTATGGAATCTGGTTTACTTGTTTCTCTGCTACCTGTTCCTTGCATCTGTTTCCCTATGGAATCTGGTTTACTTGTTTCTCTGCTACCTGTTCCTTGCATCTGTTTCCCTATGGAATCTGGTTTACTTGTTTCTCCGCTACCTGTTCCTTGCATCTGTTTCCCTATGGAATCTAGTTTACCTGTTTCTCCGCTACCTGTTCCTTGCATCTGTTTCCCTATGGAATCTGGTTTACTTGTTTCTCTGCTACCTGTTCCTTGCATCTGTTTCCCTATGGAATCTAGTTTACCTGTTTCTCCGCTACCTGTTCCTTGCATCTGTTTCCCTATGGAATCTGGTTTACCTGTTTCTCCGCTACCTGTTCCTTGCATCTGTTTCCCTATGGAATCTGGTTTACTTGTTTCTCTGCTACCTGTTACTTGCATCTGTTTCCCTATGGAATCTGGTTTACTTGTTTCTCTGCTACCTGTTCCTTGCATCTGTTTCCCTATGGAATCTGGTTTACTTGTTTCTCTGCTACCTGTTCCTTGCATCTGTTTCCCTATGGAATCTGGTTTACCTGTTTCTCCGCTACCTGTTCCTTGCATCTGTTTCCCTATGGAATCTAGTTTACTTGTTTCTCTGCTACCTGTTCCTTGCATCTGTTTCCCTATGGAATCTGGTTTACCTGTTTCTCCGCTACCTGTTCCTTGCATTTGTTTCCCTATGGAATCTGGTTTACCTGTTTCTCCGCTACCTGTTCCTTGCATCTGTTTCCCTATGGAATCTGGTTTACTTGTTTCTCTGCTACCTGTTCCTTGCATCTGTTTCCCTATGGAATCTGGTTTACCTGTTTCTCCGCTACCTGTTCCTTGCATTTGTTTCCCTATGGAATCTGGTTTACTTGTTTCTCTGCTACCTGTTCCTTGCATCTGTTTCCCTATGGAATCTGGTTTACTTGTTTCTCTGCTACCTGTTCCTTGCATCTGTTTCCCTATGGAATCTGGTTTACTTGTTTCTCCGCTACCTGTTCCTTGCATTTGTCTGGTAGGCATGTTTCACCTTTGCCTATCCTTGGCCTTTTAGTAGGATGTATCAACCACTTATCCATTTTACAACACAGCTTGTTGCAGTGGCAAAACTGAAGGCAAATGAAATGTGCAAATGAAGTTTAGACTTAATATAGCAGACCTATAACCTCACAATAAAATCTATCCCTGTTAACATAACAGGTATCTAAATACCACATTCATTCTAAATGGATGGATTGGCTGGGAGGATCAGGAGGGATGAATGGATGGCTAGCGCTATGAAGAGTGTATAGATGGGCAGAACTGAGGGGAGAGGTGTAGGGATGGATGAATGGGAGGAGCTTGAAGGGAGGGATGGATAGCTAGACAATAGGGAGCAGATGGATGGGCAGGACTATAATGGTGATCCATGTGTAGCGGTGACATCGCTGGATCCCTGGCAAAGTAAAGAGTTGTTTTGTTGTATTGCCCCCCGCACCCTGCCTCAGCGCCAGGGAAGGGTGGCAGGGCAGGGGATGTCTTCTTCAAGGAAAAAACAGAAGCCACCACTGTTTGAGGCAGAGGTGTGTTTAAGGTGGACCTGTCACCCCAGTTTCTGGCCCTGGACTCTAAATGAATCCAGGGCCCTCTGCCAATTCAGCATGCCCCAGTGTGTAAGCCACCTCGCCCAGATTGTCCTCAAGAGCCCTAGCTTCCCCCGGGTCCTTGCTGCGATCGTCAGCCGCTGCCACATCCACGGTATCCCTGCAGTTGTGCGTGCGCACTCCACAGGGGAGCCGGGGATACACGTGCCGCAGCTCCCTATGCCAGCGTGCAAAACAACGGCTTTATGCCGTGCATCAGTATGCATGGCATAAAGCAGTGATTGGATGAGAGCTCGAGGTACGAGGGAAAGGTGAGTGCAGTGTGTGATCTGGATTTTACAAAGCGCGTCCTCCCAAACCTGGATACCCCTGGGACAAGGAGCTATCATCAGGATAGTGAAAAGTGGACCAAAACCCAGGATTTTGACTATCCTGGGTTTTGGTCTTTGCCCCCCCCCGATCGGAGTTGCCCCACTGTGTGAAAGGTCGCCCCAATCTCACTTACCCTTCCCTGAGCGCATGCGTAGCCTTCTTGTCCAATCAGCTCACTCGGATCTGCTCAAGCCCCTTTGCCCAGGAGCTTGTCTAATGTGAGCGGATCTAGCGGCTGCGCATCCCCTACAATCCTTTAACAGGGAGCGTGCCTGCGTTGGCCAATCACAAATGTCTGGCACGGGGATGCGGCTGCTGCTCGCACATGCACCGTTGCGGTCAGTGGGAGACTTTAGCACGCAATCTATCCTAATTGCATGAGAACATCCCCCGAACCGGTATGCTACAGTAAAGCTTAGGTGGGTTAGGGGGCATCCCAGTTTATCATACCTCACAGCACATACCCACATGGGGCTTCTCAGTGCAGCCCGATTCTGTGAAGCTAGCTGTCGGGTAGCTCAGGTGCCTGTCAGAGAAGAAAGCGCTGCTGCTTCATCCCTCCTTGCGCAGCAGATCCAGCAGCAATAGTAATAGTGCAAATAGTGGCCATTGAGTGCTAATGCACATATGGAATTCTTCCTCCGCATTTTTCCCATCCGTGCACTTGTGATCACCACATTCCATGAACACACCAGTGTGTAAACACTTTATTAGTGACTACTCACAAGTGAATTACACACAGTGGACACTATATTAGTGATTACACATAGGTGACTAACACACTAAGGGGCAGTGAAGTGCACATGTGCCTGGAGTGGTGGGCCGCCCTAAACTCAGTGCCTGAGAGCAATTGGGGGTTAGGTGCCTTGCTCAAGGGCACGTCAGTCATGTCCCATGGTTGGGAATCTAACCTGCCACCTTCCAGTCACAAGCCTGTTTCCCTACCTCTAGGCCATAACTGCCCCACACAGTCCTCCTGCAAACAGCTCTCGCTGCATCGTGTAACACACGCCGGGAAGTCGAGTTCCACCTCTTGGGAACCCCTGATATAGACCATGCACCTTGTTTGTTTTCAGTTTGTCCAGGTATATGTGCACTTCTTCAGTGGTCAACATGAATGCATCTATGTAAAGAGTGTTTCCGAAATACAGCCCATCAACAAGTCATGTTTTGTGGATATCCACACAGACAGGTCTTTAGCACTGCAGAAGTGCCTTTAAATCTCACTGGCTATCAATAAAACATGACCTGTTTGGCAATCCCTGCAGTAAATTAGAATAAAATATGTCTGATGGGAGGAGAACCTTATTAGGAGGTGACCCATTTCCAGTGACCTGCTGGTAATAATACTGGGTCACAGATTTCCAGATGTCGAGATTTTAGCTTCCTCTAATTATAAGCTCCTCACATTCCAGCACAGCTCCATAATGACACCTATTGTATCTGAGAACAGTCAGTTACCATGAGCCTTATGAGGAACAGCATAGCAGACTCACAATGCATTGAGCTGTGTGTAAATACACTGTTCTGCCCATTCGCAACAATTCTTGCTGTCATTTAAATTGTACTACATGGGTTCAGAGTTCACAAACAACTCTGGACTCTATGGTCAGCTAAGGGGGGGGGGGGGGCAGTTATGATTTCTGGAATCCATTTCTTTACCATCGACATGCTTAAAAAGATGCACATCAAATCATTCACTTCATAACCCATTGTATCTGCCGATAAAACAACAAACCATAATAAAAATAAATCCACATAATATGCTAGGTGGCTAGAAGACCAATCAGGGGTGAAAGGTTTGAACATACTATTCTGCCTTCATAGAGAAGAACAAAGATCAAAGCTGGTCTTTCACCGAGCCAGCCTGTGCTGGATTACCAGCCTATTGCTATTGCAATTCTTCTGATGTGTGTAGAAGCTTTGGACAGATATTAACTTTCATTTGAATGAAGATGATCAGCCCTCTAAAGGTGTTATGGTACGCTCACAAACCTGTCACCCCTGGTTTTTCTCTCACATAGACTTTCAGCCTTGTTGGTCCTGGAGCAGCATGACCCACATGGCCTACATGCTTAAATTTGGGGTGATTACATTCAGTAGCGAGTGGCATTGATGGAGAATGGGGTTTGAATCAATGGGAATAATATAATACAAACCTATCTATGTCCCACTTCTGGTATAGAACACCCCTTTAAGCATCTAAACTCTGTACGAGCCAAAAAGGCCAGATAGTGAAACATTACAGTTTGTATATTTTCAGAACCAGGTTTTTTTTAATAAGGCTCATATCATGCAGATGTAAGAGCTCAGTCTGTAAAAAAAGCATTGTTTGCATTCACTAAGTCAGCAGTAACAAGGAAGAAATTCTACAGAGCCCCACTTTATTCACAGCAGCAGATCCTAAAGTGTGGAAGCACTGGAAAAAGCCTTTCCAAGGCTCCCATTCTGATCTCCATCAGCTTGGGAACTGGAGTCGACAGGAACCTTGGGAATTATATATTAACCCTTCTAACGCCAGCTACGTAAAATTTACGTAGCTGCCTCTCCTGTCAACTGCCAGCTACATAAATTTTATGTACCTGGCTTTCCCCCCTGCTAGTGGCCAAAAAAAAGACACTCACTGGACCCCTTGATCGATCCATCCGGGTCTCCTCTTCAACCGATTGGCCTCCGATTCCCCCCGGGCTTTTCCGGCTTCAGGAGAGGGCGCGGAATAAGGTCCCCCCCCGTTTCAGCCGGTGCCGGCATTTACTAGCCCCGACTTTTGTGGGTTTCATCAACCCGTGACATCAATCCACTCGCGGCGCTGAGCTATCAGATGCCAAGGGTGATCACTGGAGGGAGGTTGGGAAGTAGGGGGCTGTGATCCCCTGCCTCCCCAGCCCCCCTTCAGCGATTGCCCCTGGCAGCTATCATTGCAGAACGGACACAGGATCGGAGGTGAGTGTTTTTAAAAAGGAAAAAAAGTCCTTTTTTCTTGTGTGTGTGTCTTTTTTTACATTTAAATAAGGGTTTCAGATGGATTATAGTTTTAACACAGCTTAGTAGTGTGGGAATGTCAGTAGTACCTTAATAGTGGGTGTAATAATTTTGGCACATTGTTGTGCCTGTGTATTTATTGGTTGTTGCTATTTTGCTGGTTTGAATATGTTTTTGTATAAAGTGTAATTAATTATATTATTATATTTTTTTGCACAGATTAAGGGATTTAGTATTTAACTGGATTAATTCTTGTATTTTTGTGATTTTTGCTGTTTTTGCACATTTTTCTTGCACATTGCTATTATGGGTTTTTTTTTAACATAAGGTTCTTTTGTGCCGGCACAAATATATATAAAAAATAAAAAATAAAGGGACAAAAAAAATTTCTTTGGATCTTGGGCAATAACAATAATTACTTTCAATATAAAATTTTTTTGAGTACCACTATAAGAATAAGGAGAGGAATAAATCTGAGCCACAGCCATATACTTTGTGGGTAATTGTTGAGAGGATTGATTCCGGGAGTAGGCAGGGGGCTTTTTAATAGAGTAGATTTTCCTTTACTAGAAATTCCTGTATCACAGTTAAACATAGCGCAAAATGATGAAAAACGACCTGTCAACAGAGGGTGACAAATCTCAAATAGGCTGGCAGTTAAAAGGGTTAAAAGTACATATACATGTTGGTTTTGTTCTGCTCGGGGGACCTTGTGCTTTTTTAGGCATTTTTTAGGGAAACCCTGTGTGACCATTCTTCAAGGGATTATTTCTAGAAAGATGAGCCACTACAACAATCTCGGTGTGCCTAGAAAGCATAAAATGTGTGCTTTCAGGATTTGTGGGGGGTATTCCAAATGTAAAGGGCTATTTTGATTAAAATATTGCAAAGCGTGCACTTTGTCTGCGGAGCTGAAATTTTCAAGTAAAACTACCGTTACACTCATGATTTACTTTGGGGTGTTTGGCAACTCTTCCCTTGACAGTATCTATGTATGTTGGGTATTGTGCTGTTTGGGTTTTTTAGATTTAACTTGTCTTTTGTTTTTTAAGGAAAATTCCAGAAAACTGAACCCACATCAACAAGCCTGGTACGCCTAGAAAGCTTGAGGTGAGTACTTCTATATATAGTTTGTTGGGGGTATTTCAAATGTAAGGGGTTGTTTTTATTGAAAAACTGCAAGGTGCACATAGCAGTTTTATGTTATCTGAAAATCAGATGTAACTGGGAGAAATTGGGCTTTTACATGCAATAGAATTTTATCGAAAAACTTACATTTTTTATTACAAAACAACACTACAATCTTTTTTACAATTTTTGCACAAATTTCACCCCAAAATATTAAGAATACACTTGAAAAATGACAAACAAAAAAAAAGCGTCACTACTTGGGTGAGGGGGCTCAAAATTTTACAAGTTGGCCATTTACGCTGTGACAAAGTAGATATAAAGCACATGTCTAATATCTGACCAAAGCATTATGTTTCTAACTCCACTTGTTTTAAGGAGGGCATGGGGTGACAATTCACAGTTATAGTACATGTACCATAAGGCCCTTATTTGAGACTACTCTGACTCCTTTTCTAAAAGTCCAGACAAATATGGTTTAAGTGACAAAGTGTCCCAAAGAGAGCAGAATCAGTAGGTCAGCAAGAGCAACTAGTAGAAAAGGAGCGGCTGGTAATGTGTACAATCTGGGTGGCAGTAGCGTGCCTGCTAACATATCACATTTGAGCAGTGGCATAGGTGGGGTTGTTTGTCTTTTGATGGTGGCATTACTACTATCCCTATGTGCAATCCATGATATAATTACCCTGCCTATGGACCTTGCAGTTACCCTGTACAGCCCTTCCAGTGATTAACCTCAACTGGTTTATATAATACTTGATCATTCTGTCTATATTCTATTTTTATTAACTTCTCTGGTTGATGCTACTATCATCAGACTGCATTTATCCTGTGTGACCAGGTAAGACTAAGGGGGGGACCCCACATCACATCACCTGCTTGTACATCTTGTTTCACTTGGAGTTAGTATGTCGCTTTGTTATTACTTTTAATTGAATTCCTAGATTAAGGGCTATATTTTTAAAGTGGACCAACACCCAGGATTTTGACTATCCTGGGTTTTGGTCCACTTCGGCGGGGCACCCTGATCGGGGGTGCCCCGCTGTGTGAAACCCCCCAGAAACCCCCAAAAACTCACCTCTCCCCGCTCCCACGTGAACACCGCAGCCAATCCCCGCCAACGTCCAGGCGGGGGACAGGAACGTCCAAGCCGCTTCCGCCGCCGCCGCCTCCCGTGCGTCACTCTCGGCGCGCGCGCGCCCCCGCTGGCCATTCACAGAGGGCCGGCGCGGGCGCGCGCACGTCTGGAGGGGTGCGCGGGAGGCGGCGGAAGCGGCGGCGGATCAGGTAAGATCTTTTTGGGGTTTCTGGGGGGTTTCACCCCGCGGGACATTACTTCTGCAAGAAGAGTCAGTGAACTGCAGGTCCTGTCCTGTTCAGTACTCCCAGATAAAGTCATATTGTTTTTGCCAAAGATTGTGACTACAACTAATAGGAAGCAGGAGATAGTCCTTCCGACACTACCAGTAGGGGCTGGCAAGGAAGATCTCTCACTATTAGATGTTAGAAGAGCTTTAATTATCTGGAAAGATCCAGAGAATGGAGGATGGAGGAACAACTCTTTCAGTGGCAAAAAGAAGGGTTTAACAGCCTCCAAGGCCACCATATCTAGGTGGATAAAACAGACAATTGTACAGGCCTAAGACATTTAAAATTACTGTGACAACCCCTGAGGCTCCAAATATTATCAATTGAATATATACAACATTCCCATAAAAGGATATCAATAACAGAAGCACTATGGACAACTGTAACCCTAAATTGTATCACACCCTGAATTTTTTGTGCCTGCACAAAAATGTATTAAGTGCAAAATATATAAAGTGCTTATGTGCTAAATATATACTGAATATATCATACAAAAACCACACTGAAGAATTATATAAACATGAATTAAATCAATACAAGTAAACACAATAACTAGAAAAATATTATCCCATATATGTAAGGGCACAACCTATCAACACCATCCACATCCTATATTGCACAAAAATCACCCAAGGTAAACTTCAATCAATAAATAGAATCAAAATAAGTCAAAGTGCAAGTGCCAGCAGTAGTTCAAAGAAATACCATAAAATCACAGACGTCTCAGGGCAGCCCATAGGCATAGAGCAACATAAGCTCAAAGATCTTACCCTTAAACACTAGCCCCTCCGTCCGCCGTAATCCTACGTGCAGCCATGGCGCCGCGGACAATGGCGAAGTCAACAAAATGGGAAAAATGAACACCCAACATAAGAGCTATGCATGCCAAAAAGGTAATTTAATAATGTGAAACCATAAATCATACAAAGATTGTTATATACTCGCCGTATAAGACTACTCCTTCTTCCGCACACCTTCCACACACCAAATAAAACGTGAAAGAACATCAGATTTGCTTTCAACATGTTTAATTTATATTCAAATGCTTATGACATGCAGGAAACTGTCACAAGGCTGTATGTCATGTCAAACATGTAAAGTAAACATAGTACAAGTGCAAGTTTATTAAACGTAATTCACTAAAGAAAACTCACTCCCTTCCTCCTCAGCGCAAGCAACACACTGTAAATTGTTAACCAAACTGGAACTGTCAATGATAGGAGGAAGATAACAAATATAGGGAGAGAGCAAGTGCCAGCCAAGTCCCTAGCAAGTTTGCTGGCATTACAGTTTCCCTTTAAAAGCCTTCAAACTCCTGTTCACCATCTGATATTAAAAGTTCATCAATGACATCTTGTGATACAGTTGCCAGGCAGTCATCGTATGGATCTACCGGTAATTCTGTGTCAGATGATGTGGCCTCAGCTTCAGCTTCCTCTTCATCTTGCCACAAGTACTCGTCCTCCATGCCATCTAATAAATTTGATATGCCACACTTCTTGAAAGACTTGATTACTATTTGTGCATCAATATCATTCCAGGCTTTTATGATAAATTGGCATAAAACATCCAACTGTGGAGCACGCATGTTTTCTCCTTTTGTGTATGATTTTTCGCCGCTAACCATCCATTCATTCCACTGTTCTCGAATGCGATCTTTAAAAGGCTTGTTTAGGCACACTTCCAGGGGCTGTACCAATGATGTCAATCCTGCAGGAATAACTGCTGCATCTGTTTTTATTCTCGCAAGCCTTTCCTTGGTGGTGGGAGTTAAATGAGCCCTGAACATATCCCACACAAGTAGACTACGTTTTTGAAGTAGACCACCTGGTCGTCTGCTCCATACATTATCCAGCCATAGTTTCACACCCTCCTCATCCATCCAGCATTTTTCATGCACATGCACAAAACAACCAGCAGGGAATTTGGTTTTTGGCATTGTTTTCCTTTTAAAAATAATCATAGGTTTCAATTTGTTGCCATCAGCTGTGCATGCTAGCACCACTGTAAAACTTGACTTCTCATGTCCTGTTGTTTTTATTAAAATGTTTTTTTCACCTTTTTGATGGACAGTTTTATTTCCAATCATATCAAAATGCATTGGAGTTTCATCCATATTTCCAATATCACTTAACGAATAGCCATGTTTAGTGCGCTGTTGTATTACGTATCGATGGAAACTATCCACTTTGTTATCCAGATCTGCAGGTAATTTTTGGGCAATTTTTGTCTTTTGCCTCAGTACAAGATCATGCCTTGCCATGAATCTACTACACCAGGTTATAGTGGCCTTAAAATTGTTGCTGTGATCTGGGTTAGATTTGGCCCACTGAAGTGCAAACAAGCGTATTGTATTTCGTGTCATCACATAACCATTTTGGCGACGCTGAGCCACCATGTCTGCTACATGTTTTTCGAGTTCTGGCCACTGTGGGGTGCCTCTTCTTAATGCACACTTACCTCTTGGCATACTCTTCAATACCTTTTCATTTGATTTCCAGTCCCGAACCATCTTTTCTGTTACTCCATATTGTCTTGCAGCAGCACAATTATTATGTTCCATGGCAAAGTTTACAACTTTAAGTTTAAAACTTGCATCATATTTCTTTCTTTTGATAGGGTTGATAAAGGTGTGACTGCTGGACATTTTCTGTGATGTACTGTACTGTACAATGGTGCAGAACTGTGGTTGGCTGTTGGCTACAAAGCCTGATTGGATTGGTCCCTGGTCCCTGTCTCCATGTCACTAGCAGCAGTGTGGTCCGCCCTTGAATCCATATTATGGATAATTCCAGTATTATAGTATCCTAACATATAATAATACCAAGTGATATACTGTATATTAGATTTGGATATGGAATATTTATTTAAGGTGCGGTAAGCATAAGAAGGGGGGAGGGGGGAGGAGAGAGTTGCTGCTTATGTAAAGTTAAAATGGGAGGGGGCGTGGCCACGGCATAGCAGCAGGAAGATGTGTCCTGTAAGGCTTCCTACTACCCCTGGCCCAGGTGTCATGTTTTCGGGTCACAGATTCCCAGCCTGCCCCCAGAGACGATTGGGAGACGACGGGACAGCTGCTCAGGGTATCGCCCGTTATCGGCCGGGCAGTGGAGAAGGACAGTGGAGCCTGAGAACTGTGAGGGAGGAGCGGGCAGGAGACTGGAGAGCGGAGGCTGTGTACGCCGCCACCGCCGCGCTATACACTGTAATGGAAGGCGGGGCTCAGGAGGGACCGTATATCGCCCGATCACAGAGACAGCGGGCAGGAGACATCTGGGAAAGAGCGGAGGCTGTTTACGCCGCCGCCGCGCTATACACTGGAATGGAAGGCGGGGCTCAGGAGGGACCGGATATCGCCCGGTCACAGAGACAGCGGGCAGGAGACATGGAGAGAGCGGAGGCTGTTTACGCCGCTGCGGAAGGCGGGGATGGCTGCTCGAGGGCGCAGGAGGGACAGGGTAAACAGCCCGAAGCAGCGGACAGGAGACATCCAAGAGCCGCGACCACGCTACACACCAGAAGGAGAGAATCAAGGTATATCACCCGTGCACCCGGCGTATAAGACGACCCCCCCACTTGTAACCATGTTTTTCAGGGGCAGAAAGTTGTCTTATACGCCGGCAAATACGGTATTGCGTTTCTCAGACAAAGTCTTCAAGAGATATACAGTCAGTACAACTTAATTCAGTCTAAACATGTAGGGAATAGACCCAAGAATTCTGATAGGAGTTGAGAATCGCAAGTCCAATACCTGATGGTAAATGCAGAGCAAGCAGTATACAAGAACAGATGGTAATACCAAGTTTGCAGGCAGAGACACAGCAGATAACATCTAAGACATACTCAACGTTTCGGCGAATGTGCCTTCCTCAGGAGTAGCGGTGCCAGTGGGGTGGTTAAAGTGGCCTTATAAGGGGTAGTAGGTGAACCATCCAGCGTGTAGATGGCGCCAAAAGGCGGCGCACGTGGTGGCGCCGGCTGATGACGTCATCAGCGGCGATTCCCATGGGTCCCGGACAACCGTAGTCCAGGGCGGCAAGTTTGCCTTCCCTGTCGTCAGGTGGCGCACGGGGCCCTTAGGAATGCCGCCAGGGGAAGCAGAGTGGGAAAAACAAGGAACTATCAAGAATCAAGTAATGTCGTGACCGTGATGGTCCTCCACAAGATGGCGTCCAGTATCAATGCACAGTATTGCACCCGGGCTTCAGGAAAATGGCATCCGCATATCGTGTTCTCGGCTTCTGAAAAATGGCATCCATATTGATAAGCAAAGTGAAGGTAACCGTCGATGGGCTACAATAAAATGGCCGCGGTGTTTTATACTGCAGCTGATGTGCGCAGGTACGCATGCACAATCCAGGGGCGCGGCAGGCGTCAATCACAGAAAAAGGTCTGTCTTATAGCCATAGGGCAGCATAAAGGATGGGCAGCATAAAGAAGAACTCCAGGGGGACAACACGCTGTTAGGTCGCTGGATGGGAATACCCCGCACTCTACCTACTAAATATCAAGAGAGACAAACAGTATTAAAAAATAGTGTGATCCCAGTGAAAATAAAAACACCATAAAGATGGTCCCAGAAGGGGACCATCAATAAACTTTTGCGCAGTACTCCAGTAAATACGTTCTTAAAGGGATACTAACCATAGATTAAGGTAGATCACCACATAGTGGATGCTGTCTAGTAAGGAACACTAGTGTCTAGAAAGCAGAGCATATGGTACTAATAGTAAAATACAGAAAAGTCCATTTCCTCGTTAAGGCCATCTGGACTACATGTTTGAAGTTGAAAAATCCAGTTGCAACTATATTCCGAGTATGTCACACCCCCCACTTCCCGATATTCATGACACTTGGGAACCCGGCCTGTAGAGGGCGATCTTGCAGAGATGACATGGAAAAAAGGAGCCCCTCCTGGTCCATAAGTTTTGGGTTCCTCCCACTATTCCTCAGTCTTTTCGTCTCTGCAGTCGGCGAAGCATTCAGAAGATGACTCTCCTTCAAGCTGCAGGTAGCCGGGTTTGCTCCCGGCCCTTTTTTGCTCTATTGTATTGTATGCCTCCCATCCCTGGCTGTGTGGTTCAGGCAAAGGTAGATACATACACCTTCTGGTGTATACAGGAGTATTACTCCTCCGTGAGACCTAATGTGGGTAGGCGCCTTCCGGGTTGGTGTTCCCGGCATGGGATGCCCCTGTCCCTTTATAATCCCCTTGTGCCTTATGGGTGCTTTTCTATCATCTCCCCTTAGTTCTCCTTTAACCCTGCTGGGTAAAAAGGAGGGGGGAAGGGGGGGCATTATCTGGGTTTATTTGTCACCATGCACACAAAAAAAAAAAAAAGAAAAAAAAAAAAAGAGATATATAAAATAAGTCTTTATTTCTTATTTTTATTATGTATGTTTTACTATACTATTTAATAGGAAATGTTTTATTTAGATTTTCCTATCTCTGTCTAGGCAGCATTTTTTGCTTACCTATTAAAGCTCTTTGTTTTCTGGCTGTGTTCAGATTTGAATTTTCCCTTTATTTTTGGCCATGTGATCCTGGAAGTGGGCGGGGCTTAGGCATGATTTTATTCAGAGAGCACCTGTATGCTCTGTTTGACTTCCTGTTTCCTGCTTCCCTGTGGCCTTACCTCATGGTGTGAGCTTATTGCATGGGCTGTGAGTACCCTTCAGCTTGGCTGAAGGGAGTTTTTTTCTGTCATTTATTTATATTGTGTGCATTTGGTGACTGTTTTTTTTGTTTTCTCTGTAGGTAGAAACTCCTTAAGCCTTATTTGGGGGTCCATTTGTGTTTCAATCCTCCCACTTGGGACTATTTAAAGGGGCATCCCGGGTAGCAATTGCGTAAATCCCATATATACTTGGCGACTATAATCAATTATAGTATAATACTAAACACCATATGGAGGCATCCCAGGATAACGGACATGCAATTCCCTCTGCACAGACTCGGCAATGTTTTGGATGTGGGGCATCCCTTGTTGGGGATAACGCAATTCTTTGCGTCCCTTGTGCACAATTAACTATTATGCAGCAAACTGAGGCCCAGGCTTCAGGGCCTGCGGCTAATGCCTCATCTCCTACTCCGCCATGTCTTGTCCGTACCCCCAATGATATTGTCATGGGTGGTGAGTCGCATGCTGATTTATGTGCCAGATTGGCTCATCTTGAAAGATTTAACGTCTACCTCTGTGCCTAAGAAGGCCTCAGCTAAAAGCACTTGACTCATGCCGCTTCGGCAAGGGAGTCAGACATTTGTGAATTGCTTGATTGGACTGATCCTTCTCAGTTAGAAGAAGGAGAATTATTATGAGGAATCAGATGTTTCTGATGAACAGCAATTTGTTGGTACTGAGATTGAGCAGGGTGAAGCAAGTGTTGTGGATACCCCAAAAGCTCTTGCTCAGTTATTTGAGGTTTTGGTTATTACTCCTCCTGAAGTAGTCCCTCCTCAAAAAGGGGAATTCTTTGGAGTCTCTAAACCTCGTTTAGAATTTCCAAATCAAAAGCATTTTGATGAAATTATTTTTAAAGAATGGGAGAAGCCTGCGCGGCTTCCTGGCATTCCCTTGGGCTGGGACAAGAAATATCCCTTCCCAGCTGATACTGTTAAGCGTTGGTCATCACCACCTGTGCCCACCACTCTGGGCATGTGTACACTCACTGCACGGATTGGTTAAATGCGGAGGACAAATTCCTATGTGTGCGCAAGCATACAACGGCCATCTATGCTTTAATATTTAATTAATTTATAGAGAGACTGGATTTTTAGAAGATACTCTGCTCATGGGTGGATGCCCCTGTGCTTAATTTATCCAATTCTTCTGTGTTGCATTCTCCTGACTCCACTACACTTAAAGATGGAGAGGATAAGCGTATTGATCAAATGGCGTGCCACACTTTTTCCAGTGTGGGCTTGGCCTTGCTGCCTGTTGGTGCTTCGGCACTCATGACAGTGGCTATTAGGTCTGTTGTGAGAGACCTAATGAATTACTCAGGGCTTGATCCGGCCTCTGATGAGTACGCCGCTCTTAAGCGATGTGAGATGTTTGCATCTTTTGTACTTCTGCCTTAGATGATACTCTGCTCATGTGCAGCAGAACCTCTGCCTTGTTAGTCGCCATCCGGCGGTCAGTATGGTTGCGGCAGTGGGCAGCTGATATTGTAGCTAAGAAATCGCTTACAGCGCTCCCTTTTGTGGGATTGCGCCTCTTTGGAGAAAGAATTGGATTCTGTCACTAAAGGAGGTAAATTACCTCAGCGTAAGAAACAACGTTGTTCCTTTCGTGGAATAGAGGAAAGCGACGTGGCCGTCCAAGTCAGAATTGGGGGTCCAAAACCAAATCTGCCACTAAGCCTGCTCAACAATGAGGGGACGCCCTCACCCTTATGGGTGGAGGGACGGCTGCGGTTCTTCTTCCAGGTCTGGGTTCAGGAGGTATCAGACAATTGGGTTCTGGAAGTAGTCTCTTCCGGTTACAAACTGGAATTCGAGTCCCGGCCTCCTCCCAGATTTTTCATGTCCCGGATGCCGTCAGATCCGGCGATTGCGCAGGGACTGCGGGCAGCAGTAGCGAATCTGTTAAATATGGCTGTTATCAGCCTAGTGCCTCCAGCGGAAAGGGGTTTGGGGTTTTACTCCAACCTATTTACGGTACCCAAAAAGGACGGCTCTGTTCAGCCTATCCTAGACCTAAGGAGACTCAATCAATTTATCAGTTTCAGAAAATTCCGCATGGAGTCTCTGCGATCAACGGTCGATGCTCTCCATCAGGGGGACTTCATGACATCCATAGACATCAAGGATGCTTATTTGCACATTCCTATTTTCCGGGTCACCAGAGATTTCTCAGGTTCTCGATAGAAGACCAGCATTATCAATTTGTGGCCCTGCCATTCGGCCTTACCTCGGCCCAAAGAGTCTTTACCAAGATGCTGGCAGGAGTGATGGCTATATTCAGGGTCCAGGGCATCCGCATTGTGCCTTTTCGGGACGATCTTCTTATCGCGGCCTCCTCCCTCGAACAATCAGAGTTGGACACCAGGATGGTGTTCTCTACGCTAGAGAGGTTCGGATGGGTAATAAGCTACCCCAAATCCTCTCTCTGTCCGTCCAGGGAAATTCCCTTCCTGGGCCTTATTCTGGAATGGTTCTGATTCAGGACTTGATTCGTCTATTCTTGTCCAACCCTCGTCAGTCTATCTGTCTAGGGATGAGACTAGTGGGATTGATGGTAGCTGCATTCGAGGCAGTCCCGTTTGCCCAGTTTCACATAAGGACGCTTCAGCTCTTCCTCTTGGCAAAGTGGGACAGGTGCCCACTATCATTAAATCAGGCTTGTCTATTGTCTCCCCACGTTTTGCAGTCCCTTCAGTGGTGGTTAATATCACACAACCTCCAGAAGGGCAAGTCATTTCTGACTCCGCGTTAGGAACTGGTTACTCAATCACCAGAAATCGAAGTTGGCTGACATGGTGACCAGCCTCCATAAAATGCCTAGCTACCGACGACTCTGTCCTCCCATTCCTAATATCGGATCGGTGTTCACTGATCCATTGCCTGACTTCTCTCTTTGTTTTACCCACGTATCCCAACCCACACGGGCACTTTAAAAGATATACTACATTCTTTGAAGAGCAATTTGCAAAGGTTTTAATGAAGTATCTATGACCTATTTTGGGATGGGTGAAGGTATTTGTTTTATAGGTGTAGCTGCATTGCATGCAGTGCCTGCAGGGATGCATACCAGAAGGGGGCTTCATGGCACCCAGCCAATTCTGGGTTTCCGTGGGGCTGGGTGTGTTGAGTTCTGCTTGTACTAATGATTGTCTCAGGTTTTTGGACCTTCTATATGCTACCATGGGGGGTTCTCCCAGGGACTCGTTGAGTTTGGCATCAGTTGTAATGACCGACCAGTGTTTTCTTACAATCCGTTGGACCTTTCTGGATAGGTCAGAGAAGGTAAGCACTAAAGGTATGCGTGTATTGGTCCTCCTGGGTTTAAATTTACGGAGGGTCTGTCTATCAAGGTCCCGGGCCCTGGACCGGGCTTCTTCCAATGCATGTGGGTCATACCCCCTTTGTATGAGTTTTTGGATTAATTCCTCCGATCTCTTGTTGTATAAGGTATCATTAGCCGTCATCCTGCAGATGCGGACAAATTGGCTATAGGGCAATGCTTTAATGAGTGACGGAGGGTGAAAGCTTTCTGCATGGAGGAATGTGTTGCGGTCAGTTGGTTTCCTAAAAATGTCTGTTATAAGGGAGCCCTCTATTGGTGTGATATGTACGTCTAGAATGTGTATACTGTTGGGGCTGTTTTCCATGGAGAAAGATATGGTAGGTAGGCATTGGTTGAGATGGTGATGAAAGGCCCTTAATGCGTCAATGTCACCCTGCCAGATCATGAACACGTCATCTATATATCTCAACCACACCAGGATGTGTTGTTTAAAGACATCTGAGGGGTAGACAAATTTCGCCTCAAAGTCCGCTATAAATAAATTGGCGTAACTGGGGGCCATATTGGACCCCGTTGCCATACCTTGGGCCTGCAGGTAAACTTTACCGTCAAACTGGAAGTAATTTTTTGTGAGGATGACCGTCAATAGATCCAGCGCCAATTGTTGTGTACCTACTGGGATGGGTAATTTTGAAAGTGCGTGTCTGATAACCTCGATCCCCTCCAGATGTGAAATCGAAGTGTATAGACTTGAGACGTCCATGGTTACCAAAGTGCAGCCAAGTGGAACAGTACCCAGAGACATAATACGGTTCAGGAAATCTGTGGTATCCTGGAGGAAGGAAGGTATAAGAATGACCATGGGTTGTATCAAGCGGTCAATAAAAATTGCAGGGTTCTGAAATACCGAATTGGTGCCTGCCACTATTGGGCGACCTGGTGGGTTGTGAAGTCTCTTATGTACCTTGGGCAAGCAGTAAAACAGCGGTATTAAAGGAAAATCTGTAATGAGAAAGTTTTGTGTCGATAATATTGGCATCAGTTGCTACTTTGACTATACTGTCAATAATGGACTCGCGTGTGGGATCCTCCCGTAAGGGAATGTATACATCTGTATCGCTCAATTGTCCCAGAATTTCATTCTTGTAGTCTATTGTGTTCATGATTACAATCGCCCCGCCCTTATCTGCTGGCTTGTTATCTCAGAATTATATTTTAATGATTGTACCGCCCTCTGTTCCCTTAATGTAATGTTGGACCTGGTTTGGTGTTTGGAACCTTTAAGAGAATGGACGTCTCTTTGTACTAGACTGATGAAGGTTTCTATAGCATGAGATGTAGGTGGAGGATTCCATGTACTTTTTTTCTTACACATGCTAAGGTCTATACCTGATTGGTTATCACTACTATTAGTATTAGTGCCTGGATGGTATGCAAAAAAGAATTTAATGCGTTGAGACCGAAAAAACCTTTGTAAATTAATTTCCGTATCAAATTTATCCTCCTTAGAGAATGGTACAAATGATAAGCCCTTTGACAGTACCTGTGTCTCTTCCAGTGTTAGCTGGTAGTCAGAGATATTGATCACTGTTGTGTTCCCGTCCAGCTCCGAGTGTTGTAGGGGGCTTGCGGAGGTGGTTGTTGATTGCTCACCTTGCGTCTTCTTCCTCCCTCTCCTTGTCTTCTTACGTTTCTTTTTGATGGATAAGGATCCCTTGGGTCCTGGCCTTGCTCTAAAAAATCACTGCCAGAGGATGTACTGGAGCTGCCTGAGTCTGAGTCTGCTGTTGGATGTGTCGGGTTATGAGAGGCCTTATATCTTTTGTGATCCCTCCAGTTGTAGACACGGCCTTCCTGGTAATCCAGGGCCGTCCCGTCTATACTTATTCAAATTAAATTGAATAGTGTCTTGTTTATATTTGTCCAAGTTCAGATTCAGAGTCTCCAGGAACGTTTTGTAGGAGTCTAATGGGAGTTTGACCTCTAATTGTGCTTTAAGGGCACTGGTGGTCTCATTCAAGCGGACCTTCACTCTGAATAAGAGTCTATCTTATATGTTTCCCACACCCTGTACATACAGATTGGCCACATTAAAAATCATCCTACCTGCATCTACTGCATGTTATGAGCCTTTAAAAATCCAAGATGGCGGCTTATGGAAGCCGCCATCTTATCAGGCAGCCTGCAAACAGGAAGTGCCTCCTGACTGTGCTGCTCTGAATTCTGGGACTGCTGACCTTTACCTGACCCAGCTCTGCTCTGTCTGAGCAAAGCACAGCTATAACCCGCCCCCCTGTACCTTATCCCACTCTCCTCTCCTCAGTAAGTGTGATGCTTCTGAGTCAAGATGGCGGCTCCCGTATCCTAAATTCCTGAACAGAGTTGCAGCCCAGTGGGGGAAAGAATAATACGTTAGTGACTAAAAACGTAAAATATATTAAATTTAGATGCTGGGGAACCATTTTTTAAGAGTTTGGGCTTTTCATTAAATCACGCTGAAGGTCCGGTTTAAGTGTACATAACTCGGATTGCAGACCTGTGATAGTTAGGGCTATGAGGTCAAGACTACATTTGTTTAATTTCTTCTGCCAATCAGTAACAAATTCTTTGTTGTTTTGTCAGAATGTTGGCTTTATTGATAATCGAAGGCCCCTCGGGATCCTTTTAGATTTTAAATACTCAATGAGTGTATCGGAATGTAATTGGTATTGTATTGATTTGTTGGAAAGCAACTCAAACAGTTTTTTAATGGCCGTGTGATCATTCACGAGGGGACTATTAGACCCGGAGTACTGCGCAATGATGTTATCTACATCAACCTGGCTAAATGCCAAGGTGTCCGCCTGATGTTGAGTCAAGGTGTTAATGTCCTCAAAGGACATAGTAGATTGTAGCAAGCTGGATGGGTGCTTAACAACCTATTAGGCAGAAAAACATACACAAAGTTAATAAATTGGTTGAAGCACACCAATATAGTAAGCAAATCAGATTGACCAGAGGGGTTCTACAATTCCCTAGTGCGCCTGTTAAATGCGCACTTAATACTATAGGGAAGTCAACAAAATGGGAAAAATGAACACACAACATAAAAGCTATGCATGCCAAAAAGGTAATTTAATAATGTGAAACCATAAACCATACAAAGAATCCCAAGCAATTAGTGTTACATATATACATATATACAATAGGTGGCGTAGATAAGCTGGTCCCAATATTTGTATTACGTTTCTCAGACAAAGTCTTCAAGAGATATACAGTCAGTACAACTTAATTCAGTCTAAACATGTAGGGAATAGACCCAAGAATTCTGATAGGAGTTGAGAATCGCAAGTCCAATACCTGATGGTAAATTCAGAGCAAGCAGTATAGAAGAACAGATGGTAATACCAAGTTTGCAGGCAGAGACACAGCAGATAACATCTAAGACATAGTCAACGTTTCGGCGAATGTGCCTTCATCAGGAGTAGCGGTGCCAGTGGGGTGGTAAGAGTGGCCTTATAAGGGGTAGTAGGTGAACCATCCAGCGTGTAGATGGTGCCAAAAAGCCTGAAACAATGTCTGTTACAACGGGATTTTTTTTTTTACACATTTTATTATATATTTTTTAATTGTCTGATTATATGTATATTTTTCGCAGCATATTTTTCACAGCAGAATTAGGTGGTTCCACAGCCTTTGATACTTTATGGGAACTCCAGAAAGGTGAATCGTCGGATTTGGAAGATTGGATCCCACGTTCTATTTGATCATCTATCCAACAGCGATTATAGTAGGGCCCTGCTCGGTTGGCTTTATATCTGTGTTAAGAAGCTTGCTCACATCAGATTGTTTGTCTTATTGTCTGGATAGTAATTGGGATTATGGCATTGGAGCTATATAATATGATATTTGATTATACCTTATGGGATTTGTGACAAGAAATGTTTTTGATGTCTCTGCTCCAAGATATTGATTCTTGTATATATTGCATGTATATAAGTTGTGTATATATTACATAGATTATTTAAGATATAGGTCATGTTAGGCATAGTGATGGAAATGTTTTAAATATTGTGACAATATTCATATTATTACTAGGATCAAGAATAATTATGATGGTTTGTGTCCCTTGCACTTCCCCTTCCTTGTCCGGTTGTGATCTTATGTGCGCTGTGTATGCGCGGCGATGGCCGTCATCAGCCGCTGTGCTCGGCTGCGGCTGTCTAGTGCGGGCCGCGTCTTGTGTTGCTATGGCAACGGCGTTGGAGTATGTGCTTGACGCTGGCATCATGTGACCACGTGACGCGGTTTGCATCACGCTGGGTATCCGGCGGGGCGTCTTGTCCCTTCCGGTTGCGGCACAATTGTCCGCGGCGCCATGGCTGCACGTAGGATTACGGCGGACAGAGGGGCTAGTATTTAAGGGTAAGATCTTTGAGCTTATGTCACCCTCACCCTGTGAAGCGGCATGGGAGCCGCGTGCGCGGGTGTATAACTATGTCTGACCCCTGTTTCTCTATGCCTATGGGCTGCCCTGAGACTTCTGTGGTTTTATGGTATTTATTTGAACTACTGCTGGCACTTGCACTTTGACTTATTTTGATTCTATTTATTGATTGAAGTTTACCTTGGGTGATTTTTGTGCAATATAGGATGTGGATGGTGTTGATAGGTTGTGCACTTACATATACGGGATAATATTTTTCTAGGTATTGTGTTTACTTGTATTGATTTAATTCATGTTTATATAATTCTTCAGTGTGGTTTTTGTATGATATATTCAGTATATATTTAGCACATAAGCACTTTATATATTTTGCACTTTATTTATACATATTTGTGCCAGCACAAAAAATTCAGGGTGTGATACAATTTAGGGTTACAGTTGCCCATAGTGCTTCTGTTATCCTTTTATGGGCATGTTGTATATATTCAATTGATAATATTTGGAGCCTCAGGGGTTAGCACAGTAATTTTAAATGTCTTTGTGGTATATGTGTCTTTAACTTTTTCTTGATGTATTAATAAAGAATATGTAATACTTTTTATAATGTGTTGGTGCTCCTCTCTGGGAGGAAGGTGTGCTTTGTGGCACATCCACTTCATTTCTTAGGTTTGACATTTTGAGTGAGCACAAAGTAGTTATGGATAGACTATTGTACAGGCTTATGTTACTAAGGGGGCTTCTGCCCCAGAAGTATCTGCCCATTCTACATGAGCGATGTCAGCATCCTGGGCAGAGAGGACTAGGGCCTCATTGGAAGATATCTGCAAAGCAGCAATGTGGTCATCACCCCACATCTTCCTTAAACATTATAGACCTGATTTACTATCTGCAAAACATCAGGCCTTCAGTAGAAGGGTACAACTTGCAGCGTCCCACCTTTAATTTATAATTACTTGTCTAAACCTCTCTGTGTGGTCAGACTGAAGTATGAAATGGTAAAAACCCAGTTAGACTTTTTTATGAATACTTCAGGCTGACCAGATATTACTACCAAATGTGAGGCAACATGTTGCTGTCCAGTTTTAATGTGAACCCCCCATTCTTATGCTCCAAGCTAGTACGGATACTGGACTGTTTAATTATGCAAATATCTGGGGGGGGGGGGGTAAAGGCCCCATCTCTGTCGCTGTCCATGTAATCGACCTCGCTGCTATAAACACTACTACAATTAAATAAAATGTTTATTAAATTCACTGTCTAAAAATTATTCTTTGTATCTATAAAAAGAAATAATCACATAGCCACTTCAAACATTATACAGTCCGTAGATCAATTCTATACAATCTCTTGGGATTCATTTAAAATCTTCAAAATAACAAGTGTTGGGCATACTAGTTTCACCTTTCGTGGTTCCTCAGCACCCCTGTCACTTTAATACATAGAGACAACATATGCATGTGTGGTGACCAGGTTAGGGAAGCTGGGAGGCAGCTGTGGGTCACCGGCTTTTGGGGTGGCAGGCCGAAGCCTAGGTTCCGGACAGATGTTAAAGTCCGTAGGCCCAGATGGTATGAGGGCCCTGTTTCGTGACGCCAGGAGGGTTTGGTGGCACCGGTTAACCTACCAACCGGGGGTCCCAGGAGATCCCTTGCTAGGTGCTGGGTAGCAATAACAGGCAGAGGCCAGGTTAGGATCAACGGAACTTTTACTGGCAGTCTAGCTGGTACAGTGACAGTACAGATCGGGAGCTCAGGAGCGATCCTGTGGTGTGGGAGACTAGAGGACTTGCTGAGACTTATAGTGCCATTTAGGCTGAATAGCTTACTTGCAAGATTGAAGATGAGTTCTGCGACCTTGGAGATTAGAGCTGAATTGAAGACAGGCTCTGTGACCTGGAATATGAAAGATGATGCTGTAGATTTATCAGCAGACTTGGTAAGCATTAGTTTGGCCCCTTTCTCCACACTAGCCACATGAGACAAGCCAGCAGCACAAGCACAGAACTTCTTACTTCAGAGATCACTGCTCTTCTGACTAGAAAATGGAGGAGAGGGCAGGCTTAGGTGCTCAGCAGTCCTGATAGGCTCACCACTTGTCACATGACCCTTCCCTAGCAAGTTAGTTACAGCAATACAGAGTTATGAAGTTTATGGAACTGCACAATGTGAATGCATTAACTCTTTGAGTGCAAACTACATAAATTCACATAGGAAACATGTTAACAGGATATAAAAGGTTATTATACAGGAACAGGGTATATATATAGATATATTATACAATATTAGCTACGCAATATAACAGACCCCAAAGTCACAGGGACAGCCGAATGTCGAGGGGACACATATAGAACAGTATTGCAAATGCTGTAATGGGACATTGCACATGGGTATAATTTATATATGAATACAATTATGCTAACAATTTAACATTATAAATATTCATTGTACCTGTATTTCATGTCTTCCAATCATTAACTATCAAGAAAGAATGTTCCAAGTGTTCCCAAAAGCCATTAGAAGGTTCTTAGTATATTCCCTCTTAATTGAGCGTTTTTCTGGACCCTATTGCATAATTCTTGTATTAGGGATTAGTTATTTAGGTTAAGAATCAGTATCTGACCACATATTACCTTACAAGGGGTTACATGGGTTTCTTTACAAAGACTAAGGTGGGCAGGATGGAGTGGTGCTTTTAAACTCTGTTCAGTTTCTCTTCCCTCCCAGGGGGTGGAGCCTTCTCTCCATGTGGTCAGCCTGAAGTATTCATGAAACCGTTACCGCTAAGTCTAACTGGGGTTTTTTATAACGTTGTCAGCCATATGAGCCTCATCGATAAGACGACTGGTGGAGTCCACATTTACTGCTAGCCCACACTTGGCCCCGCACAAAAGAGCCTAGCAGAGATGGAGGGGAATCCAACAGCAGAGCAGATTTGGGGGTGCAGCATGAGCAAGGAGAGATGAGTGCAGCATGGAAGCAGGAAAGATGGGGTTCAGCAGGGTACAGGGGCAGAGAAGCATAGAGCGGGGTGAAGATGGGGGTGTTCGGCATGTGATGTGTCCCTGGAACCATCCAGCTCTGAGTAGCAGGATTAAAAGAAATGGGGTGGGAAGAGTAAGCGGCGAGGCTGTGGGTGTTAACTGCTGGTGGTGCAGTGATGGCAAAAAAGAGCAGATGGCACAGTGGTGGCAGTGTGGACCAGAGGAGGCGGCAGCTCAGGTGACCGGCAATGAAGTGCCACGCTTTGGATAGCCAAAATTAGGCATTAAGCTCTTTGTTATGTGGGCAGAAAAGAACTGCATTGCACACACCCTTGTGGGGAAAAAATGTTGCAGCATTTCCTGTCCCCATCTTAATCCCCCCCTTTCCTGCAATCCCACAGCCCACTGCATTCCTACATTCCCTGAGTGGCTGTGCATGTCCCAGGGGTTCCACACATCCCCAATCTGGATGCCCTGGGGGCAGTGGCGTAACTAAATATGATGGGGCCCTGGTGTGAACAATAAATGGGGCCCTTTCATGAGTCATATAGTAACCATTTTCTGTCTTTTATCGAGGAACATTTTGGGTCTGGGGAGTTATTAAAAACTTAAAATAAAAAACTGGCTGGACTCCTGTGCCTCCGGTTGAGCATTTGATTAAAAAAAACTTACCTCTCCGGTCACATCGCACTCAGCAACCCTCCGCTCCCTCACCGACTTCTGTAGGGCAGCTCCATCTTGGAAGCCTTTGGCAGACACTGCGCAGCCCGTCTGATCTCATGCATTCGCTGTGTCATTGCATAGGCGGCAATGACACTGAACACAAATGTGCGCAGGATTTGAACAGCAGCCGGCGATGAGGTGAGTACTCTCTATTACTCAGGGATGGCTAAGTTGGGAAGGGGGTGGAAATGGGCCAGGAATAGGATAACGCCGACATCCAAAAGGGGAGGGATTGGAAAAGGTCTGATGATCCTCTTTAATTCAATTGGATGCAGCAACTAAAGATTGATACAGCAGAGACACCCTGCGCTTCCTTTCTCTAAATGATAGCAAGTGAGCACAAATATCTAAATAAGGTGGAGGAGCAACAATAACTGGGCCCCTCTGACCTTCCAGGCCCCAGTGCGGTTGCACCCCTTGCTCTCCCTCAAGTTATGCCCCTGCCTGGGAGGCATAGACCAAAATCCAGATAATGAAAGTCCTAGGTTTTGTTTCTGTACCTCACTTTAAAGCAGACTAAACATTTTATCTAACCTGGGTGTTGGTCTGCCTTACCTGGGATTCCCCCGTGTGAAGCACCCGCGTTCAGAAGATATTCTTACCCACAGTGTATGTGTGCGCTGAATGACATCCTCTGTGAATGCACCAGCTGTCTGTCTGAATGGACATTGCAAAGAGGAGCTGATTAACCCTGGCACTGATTCTGACTGCTCCCCTATAGTATACAGACAGCTGGCACAGTGCCACAAGAGTAAACAAGGGATTCCATGTGAACCACGAATGTGCCGGTTTAGGTAAGAATAAATGGCAAACCGTTGGGATACCCCAAGAACAGGAATTCGTCCATCTCTGGAGTCCTCAGGGCCAGCTGCAGCAGCTTTTGCTGCACTTTTAGTGCACTGTGTGTATTGTCTTGGTGAAAGAGTGCCACTTTATTACGTCTTATTGATTATTTTTTGGCAGTGGGACGTAAGTGGCATGTAAAATCTATGTATGCCCCTGACCACATTGCTTTTCCATTTCTCAGTCTTTTCCCACTTTCTATCTGTTGTCCAGTGCCAGCGTCAGCACCCAGCAAGGTGGCACAGCTGACGGGGGCCTCCACCCTCCAGGGGGGGGCCCACTTTCAGGGCCGGCCTTTGGGATGTGCGACGGCACTTGACTGGCGGTGGACTGGGAAGGCACCGCCATAGCTGGTGTCCATCTCCTCAAATGGCGGTCTTCCACACAATGGGGCATCTTAATTTAGATTCCAGGGGAGGAAGTGCTGGGTTTTGTTCTGTTTTTTACTTGCCCACCCCAGCTGATTTCCTATCCCTGGAGCATCCCAAACTGTGATACCCCTGGGATCGCTGGCATACCCACTATGCAAGCAATTCCACCCGAGTTTATGCCTCATGTTTATGAAAGAACCCCCCTGGTTTGGCCGTTAACTCAAACTGGCGATCCCACAGTGCATTCACCAGATCGTGGAAACAAAGGGGGGGGGGTGTCACACACAGGGGCATTTAAAATCAGGAGAATCTGGATTTGTTTAGACTCCGAGGTCAGGTTTAAAGGGGTTTGTTGCGCTTTAAAGTAGACCAAAACTAGAGTTTTGGTCCAAATAACATGATCCTTAGGAGGCATCTAGATTTGGGGCATCCCCCTGTGATGTGACACGACTCTTCACCACAAGGGGCCACTGAGACCATGCCGCCCAAGGGCCCACATAAACCTGGAGCCGGCCCTGCTGTTTGTTTATATCGGCACCATTCTGGAATCTAGAACACAGTGACATATTCTGCAGGCCGCGCACACACCCTGTATTCATTAAAATGTAATAATCGCTGCTCCCAATAATTAGAAGGCTAAGCCCAGTCTCTGCCCTGTAATGTCACCCTCTGAGGAGCCAGACCCTGTAATTTAACACCCCACAGAACAGTGATCGCTGTATTTTTGATTAATTCAGTTCTACTTTAATTAACAAGATGCATCCAATGACATGCCATGCTGGGACTTGCAGTTCTCCAGCTGCCTCAGGCCTTCACCAGTCTCACAGATACGCTATAGCAGCACCAGGTGACCCCGGCAGCGATTAAATATTTCTATAAAGCGCTATATCACGTGTTCCCCTCCGTCCAATAGAAGAGAAACAGGCGACGCTGGCACTAAGCACAGAGCTTTCATTCATGCTTGTAGCGAGTACGCGCAGGCTAAACGCTAGAGCGCCATGTACACACATAGCTGACTCCAACATGGAGCTGCCCTGCAGCCCCACGCGTAGCTCTCTTTGGTCTTCAGAAACATGGACGCTGCCTTCATTTAAAATGCGCAACACTGGGGACAATTCGTCTGCTTTACCCTGCCTAGGTGATATAGTATCGTCCTTATCGTTTCTCATACTCACGCCCTTCTAGATCGCGTCACGGAAACGGAGGCGGAGTAGCTTTTTCTGTGACGTCACCACTTAAAGAAACACCTTACTAGCTCCACGTTGCTGGCAGAAGACATGCTCTGCCCGGTGACCCGGACACCTTGACGAGCGGAGAGAACTGAGCGCAAAGCGATCGCAGGGTGAGCTCCATCCCCGCCCTGGTGCTGCTGTCACCCCCTGCCCGAGCCGCCCTCTCTTACAGGTCACCCTGGCTGTCTCTTTCCTCGATGGCATCGCTCTGTCATCGCACCCTGGCTGTCTCTTTTCATGAGCTGTCAGTCTCCCCATTGGTGGGCATCTCTGCTGCCTGTCTCTTCAGCTTGTTTTATGTCTGTCGCTTTCATGATCCATTACCTGTCAGTGCATGTCTCTCTATGCTCCCTGTCTCTGGCTGTCTCTTCAGCTTGTTTCAGGTCTGTCTCTTTCCTGATCCATTACCTGTCAGTGCATGTCTCTCTATGCTCCTTGTCTCTGGCTGTCTCTTCAGCTTGTTTCATGTCTGTCTCTTTCCAGATCCATTACCTGTCAGTGCATGTCTCTCTATGCCCCCTGTCTCTGGCTGTCTCTTCAGCTTGTTTCATGTCTGTCTCTTTCCAGATCCATTACCTGTCAGTGCATGTCTCTCTATGCCCCCTGTCTCTGGCTGTCTCTTCAGCTTGTTTCATGTGTGTCTCTTTCCTGATCCATTACCTGTCAGTCCATGTCTCTCTATGCTCCCTGTCTCTGGCTGTCTCTTCAGCTTGTTTCATGCCTGTCTCTTTCCTGATCCATTACCTGTCAGTGCATGTCTCTCTATGCTACCTGTCTCTGGCTGTCTCTTCAGCTTGTTTCAGGTCTGTCTCTTTCATGATCCATTACCTGTCAGTGCATGTCTCTATGCTACCTGTCTCTGGCTGTCTCTTCAGCTTGTTTCATGTCTGTCTCTTTCATGATCCATTACCTGTCAGTGCATGTCTCTATGTTCCCTGTCTCTAGCTGTCTCTTCAGCTTGTTTCATGTCTGTCTCTTTCATGATCCATTACCTGTCAGTGCATGTCTCTATGTTCCCTGTCTCTAGCTGTCTCTTCAGCTTGTTTCAGGTCTGTCTCTTTCCTGATCCATTACCTGTCAGTGCATGTCTCTATGCTACCTGTCTCTGGCTGTCTCTTCAGCTTGTTTCAGGTCTGTCTCTTTCATGATCCATTACCTGTCAGTGTATGTCTCTCTATGTTCCCTGTCTCTGGCTGTCTCTTCTCAGCTTGTTTTATGCCTGTCTCTTTCATGATCCATTACCTGTCAGTGCATGTCTCTCTATGCTCCTTGTCTCTGGCTGTCTCTTCAGCTTGTTTCATGTCTGTCTCTTTCCAGATCCATTACCTGTCAGTGCATGTCTCTCTATGCCCCCTGTCTCTGGCTGTCTCTTCAGCTTGTTTCATGTCTGTCTCTTTCCAGATCCATTACCTGTCAGTGCATGTCTCTCTATGCTACCTGTCTCTGGCTGTCTCTTCAGCTTGTTTCATGTCTGTCTCTTTCCTGATCCATTACCTGTCAGTCCATGTCTCTCTATGCTCCCTGTCTCTGGCTGTCTCTTCAGCTTGTTTCATGCCTGTCTCTTTCCTGATCCATTACCTGTCAGTGCATGTCTCTCTATGCTCCCTGTCTCTGGCTGTCTCTTCAGCTTGTTTCATGCCTGTCTCTTTCCTGATCCATTACCTGTCAGTGCATGTCTCTATGTTCCCTGTCTCTAGCTGTCTCTTCAGCTTGTTTCAGGTCTGTCTCTTTCATGATCCATTACCTGTCAGTGCATGTCTCTATGCTACCTGTCTCTGGCTGTCTCTTCAGCTTGTTTCATGTCTGTCTCTTTCATGATCCATTACCTGTCAGTGCATGTCTCTATGTTCCCTGTCTCTAGCTGTCTCTTCAGCTTGTTTCAGGTCTGTCTCTTTCCTGATCCATTACCTGTCAGTGCATGTCTCTATGTTCCCTGTCTCTGGCTGTCTCTTCAGCTTGTTTCAGGTCTGTCTCTTTCATGATCCATTACCTGTCAGTGTATGTCTCTCTATGTTCCCTGTCTCTGGCTGTCTCTTCTCAGCTTGTTTTATGCCTGTCTCTTTCATGATCCATTACCTGTCAGTGCATGTCTCTATGCCCCTGTCTCTAGCTGTCTCTTCAGCTTGTTTCATGCCTGTCTCTTTCCTGATCCATTACCTGTCAGTGCATGTCTCTCTATGTTCCCTGTCTCTGGCTGTCTCTTCAGCTTGTTTCAGGTCTGTCTCTTTCCTGATCTATTACCTGTCAGTGCATGTCTCTATGCCCCTGTCTCTAGCTGTCTCTTCAGCTTGTTTCATGCCTGTCTCTTTCCTGATCCATTACCTGTCAGTGCATGTCTCTCTATGTTCCCTGTCTCTGGCTGTCTCTTCAGCTTGTTTCAGGTCTGTCTCTTTCCTGATCTATTACCTGTCAGTGCATGTCTCTATGCTACCTGTCTCTGGCTGTCTCTTCAGCTTGTTTCAGGTCTGTCTCTTTCCTGATCCATTACCTGTCAGTGCATGTCTCTCTATGCCCCCTGTCTCTGGCTGTCTCTTCAGCTTGTTTCATGCCTGTCTCTTTCATGATCCATTACCTGTCAGTGCATGTCTCTATGCCCCTGTCTCTAGCTGTCTCTTCAGCTTGTTTCATGCCTGTCTCTTTCCTGATCCATTACCTGTCAGTGCATGTCTCTCTATGTTCCCTGTCTCTGGCTGTCTCTTCAGCTTGTTTCAGGTCTGTCTCTTTCCTGATCTATTACCTGTCAGTGCATGTCTCTATGCTACCTGTCTCTGGCTGTCTCTTCAGCTTGTTTCAGGTCTGTCTCTTTCCTGATCCATTACCTGTCAGTGCATGTCTCTCTATGCTCCCTGTCTCTGGCTGTCTCTTCAGCTTGTTTCATGCCTGTCTCTTTCATGATCCATTACCTGTCAGTGCATGTCTCTCTATGCCCCCTGTCTCTGGCTGTCTCTTCAGCTTGTTTCATGCCTGTCTCTTTTCTGATCCATTACCTGTCAGTCCATGTCTCTCTATGCTCCCTGTCTCTAGCTGTCTCTTCAGCTTGTTTCATGCCTGTCTCTTTCCTGATCCATTACCTGTCAGTGCATGTCTCTCTATGCTCCCTGTCTCTAGCTGTCTCTTCAGCTTGTTTCATGCCTGTCTCTTTCATGATCCATTACCTGTCAGTGCATGTCTCTCTATGCTCCCTGTCTCTGGCTGTCTCTTCAGCTTGTTTCATGCCTGTCTCTTTCATGATCCATTACCTGTCAGTCCATGCCGCTCTATGCTCCCTGTCTCTGGCTGTCTCTTCAGCTTGTTTCATGTCTGTCTCTTTCATGATCCATTACCTGTCAGTGCATGTCTCTCTATGCTCCCTGTCTCTGGCTGTCTCTTCAGCTTGTTTCATGCCTGTCTCTTTCATGATCCATTACCTGTCAGTCCATGTCTCTATGTTCCCTGTCTCTAGCTGTCTCTTCAGCTTGTTTCATGTCTGTCTCTTTCCTGATCCATTACCTGTCAGTGCATGTCTCTCTATGCTCCCTGTCTCTGGCTGTCTCTTCAGCTTGTTTCATGCCTGTCTCTTTCATGATCCATTACCTGTCAGTGCATGTCTCTATGTTCCCTGTCTCTAGCTGTCTCTTCAGCTTGTTTCATGTCTGTCTCTTTCCTGATCCATTACCTGTCAGTGCATGTCTCTCTATGCTCCCTGTCTCTGGCTGTCTCTTCAGCTTGTTTCATGCCTGTCTCTTTCATGATCCATTACCTGTCAGTGCATGTCTCTATGTTCCCTGTCTCTAGCTGTCTCTTCAGCTTGTTTCATGCCTGTCTCTTTCCTGATCCATTACCTGTCAGTGCATGTCTCTCTATGCTCCCTGTCTCTGGCTGTCTCTTCAGCTTGTTTCATGTCTGTCTCTTTCATGATCCATTACCTGTCAGTGCATGTCTCTATGCCCCTGTCTCTGGCTGTCTCTTCAGCTTGTTTCATGTCTGTCTCTTTCATGATCCATTACCTGTCAGTGCATGTCTCTATGCCCCTGTCTCTGGCTGTCTCTTCAGCTTGTTTCATGCCTGACTCTTTCCAGATCCATTACCTGTCTGCGCCTGCCTCTAGCTGTCTCTTTAGCTTGTTTCATGCATGTCTCTTTCCTGAATTATTAGCTGTCATTGCATGTCTCTCTATGCTCCCTGTCTCTGGCTATCTCTTTAGCTTGTTTCATGCATGTCTCTTTCCTGAGTTATTAGCTGTCAGTGCCTGTTTGGCCATTGAAAGCTCCTTGTCTCATGCTGTCACTGCCCAACACTGGAGGCATGACCTGTCTCTCTATGCTCTGTCTCTGGCTGTCTCTTTGTTGATCTATTAGCTGTCATTGCTGATCTCCTCATCCAGTCTGGCTGTTCTTTATCTATATTTGTATCTCTCTGCTTTATGTCATCTTGCCCTGTGTTATTAGGAGCCTGGCTGTCTCTCCTGGCATGCTGTCCCATGGGGTCACTCTGTAGCCTAGGAGCTGTCATATTTTCAGTTCTGTCTCTTTTATCTCCTGATCATCATTCCCTGTCTCAATGCAAGGCTGTCACTGTCATTATGTCGCACGCTGACTGTCTCTTAATAGTTCTGGTTCTTCTTGTCACCGGTCTCTCCAGTGGTAAATGTTTGTCATTGCAAAGTCAGGGGCTGTCTCTTCTACTTTTAGCTGCCACATTGACTGTCCTTATGTATTATTGTCCTTATTGTAAACACAACTCTCATGTCTCTTCTGCCTGTTCTGGTTCTTTCACATTTTTCTTGTCACTGTTACAGGTCTATAGAGATCTTCATTTAAAAACAAATTATTTGAATGTAAACATGTGTGAGTACACAAACTCAAAGAAGAATGTTTAATTTGTGTGTGTAGAAGGGATCCACTGTTTTCTAATGCCAAAGGCCGGTGTGACAGGACACTATTTGATTTAAAGTGGATCTACATAGTCCAGGGAAACTGCCAAGCAGTGTTCAAGTCTTCGACGACCTTAAACCAACCTACTCCCACTGCCCTGGTGCCCTGAATTAAATTGGACCAACACCCACAAAAGCAACTAGGCTTTAATCAAACAAATATGAAAAGACACTTACCTTTTGAGGATCCTTGCAGCCCTCTGTCCCTCGCAGCGCCTGTTATCTGGAAACTCCTTGTCCGAAAGTCCCGCCCTCCAGCTCTTGGACTTGTCCTTGACTGGCGTCTGCACTCCCTAGACGTGCATACCAGTGCTCTTCTATCTTCAGAGATCGCCGGATTTCAGTTTCGTTTCTGTTCGGGGGTGACGTCATCGGGGTCGTGGTCCTCTCTCGGGAGCATGCACATCTCTCGGGTCTTGTTCCCCTGTCCTGTTAGAGCGCGCTCGCACGCACACGTAAAGATTTAAGAAAAAAACATGCATGCGCAGTAGCGCCGCATTAGGTACAGTGAAGCGCCGCTCGCTCCTGATGCAAGCGGCGCTTCACATACCTACTGCGCATGCACGAGATTTGCTAGAGAGTTCAAACGGTCTCTTCCTCATAGAAGCAAGACAGGGTGTTGGTCCACTTTAAGGCAAGACTCATCTTGGAGCTTTGTATGTCGGGGTCCCAGCAAACAACTGTACTGCAGGAGGTGCGGCTGCCACATGTGTGCAATGGCTTTCTGGTCCCAGGCAGATGAAGCCTTTTTCTAACGCAGGGTTTGCATGTCGTGAATAGGTTGCTTAGGTTAGTTTTGGGTCATTGTGCACCAGTAAACCTCCCTGGTGTATTGAGTTGCAATGAATTGTTTAAGTCCATTTTAATGTTAGGAGTCACTTGTAACGTTGGTCATAGATGGTGATCTGCCAGATGGTATCGCAGCCATGTAATATACAGGCTGTTCTGGCCTGTGGTAAGTTGCATTAGTGACTTTTCTTTTTAGACCTTCTGTTGGTAAATTCTGGTAGATTATTATACTGTCTAGGGCCATCTTCTCCCTGTCCTAGATCGAACTTGCCCTTCCTTTCTTTTTTTATATTTATGTCAATAACGGACTTGCATGCCGGTCACAGAGCTGTCACTTCCTGCCCCCTCCGACTTTCCTTATATTTCTGTCTGTAATCCAGGGCTGTCACCTCCTGCCTTTTCTTACATTTCTTGGTCAGTAATCCAGAGCTGTCACATTCTACCTTTTTCTTCTCTTTCTATGTTTCTCAGTCTGTAATTCAGAGCTGTCACCTACTGTCTTTCCCTCTCTTTCTGTTTCTTAGTCTGTAATCCAGACCTGTCATTTCCTGCGTTTTCTAGCTCTTCCTGTGTTCCTCAGTCTGTAATCCAGAGCTGTCACCTCCTGCCTTTTCCCTCTCTTTCTGTTTCTTAGTCTGTAATCCAGACCTGTCATTTCCTGCCTTTTCCAGCTCTTCCTGTGTTCTTCAGCCTGTAATCCAGACCTGTCCCATCCTGCCTTTTCTCTTATATTCCACTCCAGGGCGTCCCCGAATTAGATACAAATGGGTTAACTCTCGTCCAAAGGACGGGAGCGCAAGATAAAAAGCTGAGGTTTCATTCTTGCAGTTGGACTGGACTGCAAAGGTTGTGCTTGGATTTATTTTCCTTTGATTAATTTATTACCCTTTTTTTTAAGTTTTTGTTCAGGAAGCAGGAGATTTAACCCTGTCTGTCTTCTAGACCATTATGGTCTTGCTGATCCGGTGGACCCTCTATGCCTTCTGGATTCGGTTAGGCCCATAGCGTCAGATCAGGGGTAAAATTAACTTCAGTTTTTGTGAAGGGGACCCCCCGAGGGCTGGTAGATCCCTGCTACATACAGCTGCAGGTTTTGTCTGGTGACCTGCAGGGTGGACCATGGGGAAGATATTCCTCTTTGCCTATTCCTATCCACTTTTTGGCAGTGGGTCGAGAGCAAGGTTTATTGTGGATTGGAAGACATGGAGGGGGGGAGGAGCAGTTTTTGAATATTTTTATTCTGGTAGTATTCCTGGCCTGTTGCCAACCCAGAGTAAAGGCTGCAGGCTTAGCCGACCTTACATGTAGCCGTACTCTATTCCAATGTCTAGTGCCGCTTCTCGGATCTCGCGTGCTTCTGCACTAAGTGCCATTGCAGCCTATCTGAGGGGCAAAGTAGTGCATTTCGGGATTCCAAGATGGCGCGACAGGGGAGTGGAGGGATGCCAAGCACAATGCGACCAGAGAGGTAAGTTTAAATTAACTATTTTGTAAACTGGAGGGTAAGGGGGGCTGTGAAAACCAGATCTGGGGAATTTTTACTAACTCCCAATGACCTGTAATGTTCATCTTTAAAAGGAGTCTAAAAAGACAGAAGCATTTTCTTCCTGTGGAGTCTTCCAAATCCGAGAGAGGATATTTATGCCGCCATAGAACTCGGGAAGATTATTTGGAAAGGGAGTTTTCGTGCAGTAGAGAGCAGAGTAATTCAGATTCAGGTTCTTGTTCTGAACAAGACTCGGCCATTTTGTGGTGGCAGAGGTTCTCTTTTCTCTAGACACCGAGAGGGGTTCTGGAATAAACCTTAAACCCAAAACAAGGACAGATCCTTCAGGCCAAAGAAGGCTAAACCACCTTCGAAGTCCTCCCAGACTTGAAGAGACACTCTCACCCTTTCGGGTGGGGGGACGCCTTCTGCTTTTTGCTCATCTTTGGAGGCTCCATGTAGCGGATGCATGGATCCAAGAAATAATTTCTTCAGGCTACAAGATCGAGCTGGGGGCCAGACCTCCTCAGAGGTTCTATTTTTCAAGGAAGCATTAAGATCTGCAGTAGCTCATCAGCTAGGAGTAATGCGTCCTGTTCCTCTTTCAGAGAGAGTCTACGGATTTTACTCCAATGTGTTTGTATTCCCCAAGACAGACGGTTCAGTGTGTCCAATTCTGGATCTCAAGGGCTCCAACCGTTTCATATGGCTTTGCAGATATCGCATCATTTAGAATCATTAAGATCCAAAACAACTGCCCTTCAGACGGGGGATTATATGCCCACAGTGGATATAAAGGACGCCTACCTGCTTATCCCTATTTTTCATGGACATCACAGATTTTTCGTTTTGCAGTAGATGGCCTACATTCTCCGTTCGCGGCTCTACCCTTTGGCCTGTCCTCTGCTCCAAGGGTTTTTACCAAAGTTCTGTCAGGCCTCATGGCTTTTCTAAGACACCAGGGGATATGAATTACCCCATATTTAAACGATCTTCTGAGCAGAGCCCCATCTTTTCAGGAGGCCTTGAGAGCTACACAGACTATCCTATCAACACTAGAGTACTTTGGCTGGTTAGTCAACTATCCAAAGTCGCAAATCATTCCCTCAAGAGAAAGGCAAAGGTCTTTATCCTGGAGCAGAAGAGACTCTCGCTTCAGGACAGGATAGAGACTCTCTTGGCTTTCCGTCACCCAACAATCTGTAAGGGAATGTGTCTTCGAGGCAGTGCTATTTGTGCAGTTTCACCCTGTAGTCGAAATTACTGTCGATTCGGGATTGAACCACTGAAACTCTGGATCACCCCTTTTGCATGACACACTCAGCAAGGCAGTCTCTGGCCTGGTGGCAAGGCAGTCTCTAGACAGTGGGGGCCATGGGGAGAGCAGACTTCCTATAAATATCCTGGAGCTGAGCGCGATTTTACTGTTTTCACACATTGGACCTCCAATCTGGCAGGTCATCATGTCAGGGTTCAAGTAGACAACATGACGGCGGTGGCCTATATCAACCACCAGGAGGCACCAGAAGTAGACGGGCCCTCAAAGAGGTGAGCTGGATCTTACTCTGGGCCAAGAAGAATGTTCTGTGCATCTCGGCGATTCACATAACAGGAGTGGACAACGTGCAAGCCGATCATCTAAACAGGGTGACTTCGGATCAAGGAGAATGGTCCCTCAGTCAGGGGATATTTAGAGCCTTATGCATCCGCTGGGGGCTCCCAGACATAGACCTCTTATGGTCCTGCCCCAAACAGAAGGTTTCGGGCTTTGTCTCCCGGTCCAAGTTCCCTCTGGTTATAGCATTAAATGTTGTGACCCTTCCTTGATCAGCATTCAGGCTTCCCTATGCATTTCCACTCCTAGGTCGCGGACTAAAGAAGGCAGCTCGCTAGTGTATCCCAACCATTCTGGTAGCACCTGACTGGCCAAGGAGAAAGTAAGGATGTCGGAAGAGAACAACTGGCGGCTGCCTGACCTGACGATCCAGATCTCCTCACGCAGGGCCTCTATGGCACCCCAATTTACAAGTTCTGGCTTTGACAGCTTGGCTGCTGAAACCTCCATCCTGGCATTTACCATTTTTTTGGATTGAAAGGTATTACTAGCAGTAGTGAGCTCTTCACCTGAGGTTTGATTTTTTTTTTTGGAATGGCTTACTCCTCAGGTTAGAAGAATAGGGCTGACCCTTGGAATTCCCACTCTAGAAGAAGGGCACGGTTTTGGGAGGTCCCATACATATCTGATTCTGTGATGCCCTGGAGTGGAATAAGAAAGAAAATACAATCCTGTGGTTCTCACTTGTAGGATTTTTCTATTCTTCCACTCCATGGTGTCACGCCCACCCTATCTGCCATAACCCTAGTGAAGCCTTGTATATATGTAAATATTTTGTGTATTAGTATAAGAAAAGGAAAGTAAAGAGAGGAAAATAGGAAAGAGAAGAGAGTTCTATGTGTCTGCTTGTTGGGATCTTTTAGGATGCCTTCCTCAACCCGGGCAGCTGTACCTACTGCTTTTCAATTAGTGGATTGTGGAGGAAGTATATATAGGCCAGGAGGAACCACGCCTTTTTATCTTTTAGTCCCCTCCTTTGGACGAGAACTAACCCATTAGTATCTGATTCGGTGATGCCCTGGATTGTAAGAAGAGAGAAATCAATTCTACAGGTGAGAATTGAATTTTCAACCTCTTCCTAGTCTTTTCCTGCCTTTTTTAGCTCTTCCTAGAACTGTCACCTCCTCCCTTTTATATCTCTTACTATGTTTGTCAGTCTGTAATCCAGAGCTGTCACCTCCTGCCTTTTCTATCGCTTTCTATGTTTCTCAGTCTGGTGCGTTTCCTTTCTTTTTTTTTGCCATCTTAGCCTTTAGAAGTCTCTTTAGTCTCTGTCCCTCTTATTTTTCTCCTGTGCTTTCTTCTTCTGTGTGCTTTCTTTGCTTCATCCTCTATATCTCTCTGTATCTACCATATTTCTCTCTTTAGCTGTAGCTAACTCCTACCCCAGGGGTTCCAAACATTTGTTCATTAAAGTGGACCAAAACCCACCTCGATCTGCCCGGGACGATCAATCCCCCCCCACATCCAAAATCAGGATACCCCAGTGTGAAACCCCCCAGGTCACCCCGTTCACTAACCTCGTATCCTGGTCCCACAGTGCATTTAAGAGCAAGGGCTGCATTGCGCTATACCTCTAGCAGGGTGCATGCCGTGCCAGGCATTTGTGAATGGCCGGCGCGGGCACGCTCCCTGTTAGAGGGAAGTGGAGGATGTGCCCATCCGAGTCGCTGCTCTTAGACGCGCTGTGGGACTGGAAGGAGGTGAGCTGATCTCGGCGCCCTGGGGGGTTTCACACAGCGGGGCACCCCCAATCGGGGTACCCAAGGGGAAAGGACCAAAACCCAGGATTTTGTCTACTTTAAGTACCACTTTCCATTTTTTGATTATATTAAGTACCACCTGGGTGGTGTGTGAGCGTTGTCAGTAATCTTTAAACCATAATCAAAACACACACAGATCAGACATCTAAAGTTAGTGAACCAAAAATTGGGAAGTTTTTATGGTGCAAATCTGGTTTAGGTGAAGTCTAGATAGCAGCAGATCAGGTTGTGTTACAGGTGGCACAGGCAGCCTTGTCGTGTACCACTTGTTGGGAACCCCTGGTCTACCCCATATTGCCACCACCAGAGATGCCATTTAGGGGTGGTTCAGGGTATTATGTGGCGATATTTCAGGATTCTTATTAATGTTAATCTATTTGCAGTGGTGACCATGTCTATGAAGCTTTCCACTTTGCTCATGCATGTGACTGCCAACAATAATGTATAATATATTAATACACATTGGCCATAGAAAGTCATGTTGTAATCGTTACCTTGTGTGCCTTTTTTGTTTTGATCTGTTCTTCTGTTTGTTAATCAAATCCCTGTTTGCGGTAAGATTTTCCAACAGCTTTTACTCCCTCCTACAAAAACATGACTCAGATGGGTAGAGGCTCCTCTTTTCTCTTTTCCTATAGACTGTACAAGATATTTAACTGCCACTGCTGGGTAATTTATAGTTATTTTTTTCTCCCTCCATCTTCTACTTTCACAAAGATATCAGTTACACTTTACTCCTAACCACTTGCCACTGCCAATGTAGCATACATAGTGGCAACAGAAGATGGGGGTCTTATCCTGGGTTTTGGTCTTTTGCCCCGGAGCACCCCGAACGGGGGTGTCCCGCTGTGTGAAACCCCCCAGATCACCGGAAGAAACTCGCCTCTTCCTGGTCCTACGGCGCATGCGCGGAAGCTCCTCCAATCAGCGCGCTCAGAGCCGCTGACGTCACACCATCTAAAATGGCGTCTAAGGCCAGCTCTGAGTGCGCTGGCGGCCACATCCTCCGCTCCCCTCTAACAGGGAGCGTGCCCCATCCATTCACAAAAGGCTGGCTCGGGCATGCGCCCTGCTAGAGGTATAGCGGGGATGCGGCCTGTGCATGCGCCATTGGACCAGGAAGCAAGGTAAGTGAATGGGGCGACCGGGGGGGGGGTGTTTCACACAGCGGAGCATCCTGATTTTGCCCTGGGGGGAGGGAATCATTCGGCCCAGAAATCTTATAGATTCCTGCGCCGATTGAACTGGGTTTTAGTCTACTTTTAAAGTACCATTTTGAGCAAAATGTGGAAACTTCTATTGCTGTTCTCCTAATGCTAGTTGCTTAGTTTGCTAAACTGTTGCCCAAGTAGAAATATTCTTTCGAATCTCTGACCTACAACAAGCTTCCAGGTTGTGGAGTCTGAAAAGTCTTCACATCCTATAGTAATAGTATAGTGGAGCTGGGTAATAAAGCAGTGCGGCCTCTAACAATGTTACTATGCGGCCCATCAACATTTCTAGGCCTAGTCCCAGCTGTCACTAAGCCAGAAACAATACATCCCTCCTATCTGCTGCTATGGTAACCTGACGAGGCGAAACATACATTACATTTTATTTTATATGTCACAAAAACAGTAAGAGGAAGTCCAGTTTAAACTGACTGGATTTCTCATACCATTGTAGCATGTGAGCATCTCGAATGGGGTAAATTCAAAGAGCTAGGCAATGGTTAAACCAGACCTTCAGCATGATTTAATGAAAAGCCCAAACCCTTAAAAAAAAAACTATTCCCCAGTATCTAAAATTAATACATTTCAAGTATTTAAGCACTTACTTATTATTCTTTCCCCCCCAGCTATGCTCAGGACTCTAGGATAGGGGAGCCGCCATCTTTCCTCAGAAGCATCACACATACTGAGGAGAGGAGAGGAGAGCGGGATAAAGTTCAGGAGGGCGGGTTATAGCTGTGCTCTGCTCAGACAGAGCAGAGTTGGGGTGAGGGAAAGGTCAGCAATCCCAGAATGTAGAGCTACACAGTCAGAAGACACTTCCTGTTTGCAGGCTGCCTGATGTTCCATGAGCCGCCATCTTGGATGTTTAAAGGCTCATAACATGCAGTAGATGCAGGTAGGAGGATTTTTAATGTGAGCAATCTGTATGTACAGGGTGTGGGAAACATATAAGATAGGCTCTTATTCAGGGTGAAGGTCCGCTTTAAACTGGCCGAACAGTTTGGCACAGTTGAAAAAGATAACTCCCCAAAACTCACTTGCCCCCACTTGTTTTTTTAAAAAAGGGACATTTGTCCCCCACTTATTGCTCCTTGTTTGACAGCCCAACCTTACCGGATCCATGCATTGACGGCATGGGACTCGATCCGGTAAGTCTGGGACCTTGTAAGTAGGGGAACACAAGCTGAATTACCCCTTTTTGCTTTTGTTTTATTTTGCAGGGCAAGTAGTTAAATAGGCATCCTCCATATTTTTTTATCGCTATTTTCCTTTAAAAAGGAATCTTCCAAAATATTGGAAGCTCTTTATGGAATTGTTTTCAGTTCCAAGGCTCTTTAGACCTTCTTAGTTGAAATAACCGTGTGTCTGCAATTCAAGGCCCCCTGGTGATGTCCAAGGAACTACATTGCGACTTTGATATAGCGCTGTTGTTTGGCGTCAATAAAGGGGACCAAGTTATAGCTGAAACCACGTTATATTGAACTGCGGCATCATAGAAAGAGGATAAATGCACTGTATTTCTAAATGTTTGACTGTGTTATATCAGAATCTGCCTTATATCAGACCGTGTTATAACGGGGAAGCAGTGTAGTTAAAGAAAAATCATCTAAAAAAATACTAACCAGGCCTTTATGGTCACTGCTGCCCTGACTTCTGCATATGCTGAGCTGCACAGGAAAAGTTTCCCTTAACCAATCACAGCGACTGGGCTACTGCTGCAGTGATTGGATAATGCAGAAGAGAGAATCTGCAGAAAATTCAAACACCAGTGCCGCACTTCCATTGTGGAAGTGCTGGGATCAGATTTTCTTTTTATTAATACTGTACCTCTCAGACATTCCTTGCGGTAGGGGGGATGGGGAGGGCATCTGATTTTGGACCATATGGTCTCTGGTTTATCAAAATGTCACAAATCTATCCAGATATACCCTACCTATTAACAATTATTTGCGTAAATCTTAGTATGTAAATACATGAGTACCAACCCTAACAACAATTTTTCTTTATCTTTAGTCCCCAACATGACTCCCATGTGGCCTCTATTGGTAGCATTGATATCTGGGCTGGTGCTGGCACAGTCCTCCATTTCCAGCACTGGTCATGAGCTAAGTGCTGCTTCCTTCATGCAAGACATCCTACAGAGGTATGGAGAGAATGAGACCCTGTCTTTGACGCAACTGCAATCTCTACTGGAGCGCCTAGAGGTGGGGAGAGGTGGTGGAGACCCCCAGAACGTATCACAGGTGAGTGCTGCATTGAAACAGTGTTCATTATTTTCCTCTACGTGGAGGCTGTAATTCATAGTCCCTATGCATTTTATCAGAAGTCTGGTGTGCTTCCATTGGTGCCTTCAGGTGCTTTTCTACACTACCCTGCTCGAAAGAGGGGTGATGGGGGTATCTGCAAGTCGCCTGCCCACATGAGGGCAAGTGGTTTGCCATCACCTAACCTTTGAACTGGTATAGTTCTCCCTATCGCTTGGCTAAATTGTGCTAAGAGGCCATAAGAGGGAGCAAAGAAGGGTTGGATCTCTCTATCATATTGTTTGTATTGGCAAAACTGATGGTCCACCATAAAACTTAAAGGAACTCCGGTCAGAAATGACTGCACTTCCTCCTTAAAATGGACCAAAACCCAGCATTTTGACTATCCTGGGTTTTGGTTCTTGCCCCCGGGGCACTCTGATACGGGATGCCCCGCTGTGTGAAATCCCCTTGGTCGCCCAATCTATTTAAGCTTTCCCCGGTCCTACAGCTGCCTCTCGCCCAGTCATAAAGCTTGAATCCGCTCCCAACACTTCTCTAAGCCAGTGGCCATATCCCTGGTCCCCTCTAACAGGGAGCATACTATGGGTATAGCAGAGAGTGGCTGCTGCTCGTGCATGTGCCGTTGTATCGGGGGGAGAAGGTGAGTTTGCCAGGCGACCTGGTAGGGTTTCACACACCGGGGCATCCCAAACTCGGATGCCCGGGGGGGGGAGGGAATGAAGTGGCCCTGAAATTTATAAGGTCGTTGGGCCTGGGTTTTGGTCCACTTTAATATGCAGCAGCGGGACATCCCAGATTAGGGTTCCTCCCCTGGGCATCAGCACCACTAAACAAAAGAACTAGGCCAGCTGGATACTCCCCTCTTGCAAGATTCTTCTATGGCAGCCATGGAGCAGCATATTGTGCTTGCACAGCCGGAACATTAATGTAAAGGCTGCTGGCCACCCTCATAGGCAACCTGGAAGAGGTGAGTATCCCTGGCCTATTATTTAGTTCAGCTGTGCCGATGCACAGTGGTGGAGCCTGATCCAAGCTACCCCCAAAGCTGCATATTAAAGAGGGAGTTCATTCATTGCTGACTGGAGTTCCTCTTTAATTCTAGTGATGCTAAGGTTTCAAAGTTTGGAATGCACTCGTTGAAGGCCAAGGAGCGCATTGGGGGAGGCTCAATGGGGATGTCATATGCTGGCTGGGCCGGTAAAATTAAAATCCTGGGCTGGCGGTAGACTAGTGGCTCTCACCAGGCGCAGGGGGGGGGCGGATGGGAGCAGCGTTCCGTGCCTGTCTCCCTGGGCCCATGGGGTGAGGGGCTTTCACCAATTGAAGATGGTGGTGAGGGCTGTTAGGGGCCAGTCTGGGATTAGATTGGTTCTATTAGAAGGGGATGACCCTTAGAAAGCCAAAATCAGGCATTGAACTAGTGACAGGACACTGGGTGAAGTGACACACATTGGGTGAAGTTATGCTAGAAAAAAGTAATGCAAGTCTCGCAGATGGCATGAGGGGGCAGTTTGTTAGTTTATTGTACATGTTAAGCAGAACAGTTTCCAGGGAGTATTGAGGTCTGCTTTAAGTAAGAGGCATGTAAAGTTTAAGTAGTTTTTCTGTGCCTGGACTGAAAACATGAGCTGAATGCTCTTGAGCAAGGTGGGATAATTAGAACAACCCATCGTTCCGTGCTTGTGAGCACTCACTGCTTGTTTAGGTCTCCCTGCACGGATGGGTTAAATGTAGAGGAATAATTCCGATGTGTGCACAAGCATAGAATGGCCCGTCTATGCACAAAGAAAATCCAGTATCCTTGGTGATGGAACACTTTGTACACACGCTGACCTGTCTAGGTGTTCACTTTCCAGGGGAAAGTAAGATAATAATTACATTCTTTGACTGCAGCCTTTATATAAGGGCATCATTGTATGGATGGTTTGTGGTGTTATGTTTGGAGTGTGTACAATAATGTCTATTGTGTGTGTATCCTGTTGGCACAGATAAAGGAGAACAGTCTTCGCAGGGTTTTATATTTTTATAAAAAAAACAAAAGCTGGTGCAGTAATTAGATTTGCAGTATTCCTGAGGCTGGTTCATGGATCCATTACCGAAATGAACCCCATATCTACCTGCAGAAGCAATAAAAAAATGTGGGTGCTTATATGACTGGGTTACATTGTATTAGAAGCCTCCTTCAAGCTCACTGCAAACCTTTCTCAGCTGATGGTGCTTTTATAGCTGTACCAGCTCTCAGTGACATATTGCTATTCTCTGTCTAGTGTCTCAGTGCCTCTACTCTCTTTGCTGCCCACAATCTGACCTCGGACTCCACTGTGGATGCAGACGGCCTACAAACCTTCTGCCCTTCAATACTCCAGCAGCTGGAAACTCGGGCGTGCCAGGAAAGTCCTGTCCCTCAAAATGAGACCAGTGCTGAGGGGAGACCCAGCAGTGCTGAGGGTAAGTAGAAGATCTCTTACATAGCTTACCCCTTATTACGCCAACTGAGGAAAAGGGTCCTTTTACAGGGCTGATTTTTAAACCTGCTTTCTATAGATAAGGGTTATTTTCTGTGTGTTTTGAATGATTAATTGGGTGCTTTACAAATTAATCTGTGATTGTTATGCTCTCTCCTCCTCCCAGGGTCATCCTGTATTCTAAATATATCCTCACTGTTTTCTTTTCCTATTAGGAAGATAACCAGCCAAGGCTAAAAGTCAACCATGAGCTGCACCCCAGCAAATTATTTGTGCGTGTAAAACTCTAGACTCTCAGACAGGGCTCATTCAGCACCATGACAACCAAATCAAATCCTATTTAGGCGAAAAAATCTTTTTTTTCTCATGAGTTTTTTCCTTTTGTGCAATTAAACACTGTTTTTGAAATGGTGCTGAATTGCATCAAGGGAAAAATTATGAGAAAAATGTTCTCTCAACAATACGTGTGAAAAAAAGATCATGGTGCTGAATCGGCCCTGTTTTTGGGGAAAAAATTCTGTTAAAGTGGACCAAAACTCACGCAGATCGATTACCTCCCCCAGGGGGCATACAAAATCGTGATGCCCCACTTTGTAAAACACCCTCAGTTCGCCCCATACACTTACCTGGTTCCCCGTCCAGCGGTGCATGTGTGAGCCGTGGGCACATCCCCGCTATCCCTCTAGCAGGGCCCGTGCTCGTGCCTGGCATTTGTGAATGGCCAGGGCGGGCACGCTCCCTTTTAGAGTGAAGAGGGGGATGCAGCCGGCAGCACGCTCTGAGAATGCTGATTGGACGGCTGCGCATGCGCCGTAGGACCAGGAAGAGGTGAGTTGGCATTGGCGATCTGGGGGTTTCACACAGCGGCGGAGCATTCCCGATCAGGGTGCCCAGGGGGGAAAGGACCAAAACCCAGGATAGTCAAAATCCTGGGTTTGGTTCACTTTAACTGAACGTGTCTCAAAAATTGCAGCAAGGATAAAAAAAACAGCTATACACTGCTTCCAGTGATGCCCTGCTCCTCTGTTGGGCACTCATTGAGGTTGTGGTCAGCGTTCAGCGCTGGGTATGTGGGACCCTCTGTTGGTAGAAAAGCAGACCTGATCTGGAAGTGGAGCTGCCAGTGGCACAGATCATGTAAGCAGGCACTGCTGGAACATCAGCATCTTTGCGCTGCTTTCAGGTTTGGCAGACTTGTTGAACACATTGAAGCCCAATCTAATTTTTTTTTTTATTCTAGTTTTTGAAAGCTGTTTTCAATGATTCTATCTTGGATATTTTAGTCTTCATGTCTGATTGGAAGCCAACCTAACCTTAAGTAATAGATAACCATGACTAGAGTTGTGTCATTATCCTAAGTCGTGATGCCTATGCATTTTGTCTTGAGCTAGTGGTGAAGACCAAACTCTGCATGGATATATATTTATATGATGACTGTTTAATGGTGATGCTGTTATTGTCTTGCCCCAGTATTGTTTGATGGCTCTTTTCTGTTTAAATCTCTGACACTCCCGCGGCGCATGTGCTCATCCTGCTGTGTAAACAAATGCATGGCTTAAAGCCATTATTTAGGACTCAATGTCAACCTAAGAAACAGTGGCAGTCACATTTCTGGTTTCCGTGTGGTGTGTGTGCGCACTCGGTCTATCTAAATGGCTGGGCCCAGGAGCACGCACAGCTGCAGGGATGACGGAAATGTGGCCAAGCAATTGTGGCGAGGGACCAGCAGAAAGCTAAGGGCTTTGTGGGTGATCTGGGGGGGGGGGTCATTCTTGATGCACCAGGGGCACCTAATTGGGGCTGGGCTCAGTGGTGATTGGTCCACTTTAAGTGTTTAATTTGTGCACTTTTTATTTATTGGTGATTCAGGGGTTTGGGTTTATGTTTGCCACTCACATGAAATGGCTTCTATTGCGGCTTTACTTCAGTCCGCGACTTCCAGAAGAGGAGCAGGCAGTGAGGGTTTCCAGTGGGCTCCACCATCCTGAGAGGGACATTCGCCGTTTGTGTGAGCTCCCAGCAACAGCAGGAGTAGAGCAGCTTGCTGGACACCGATAAATCATCACCTAGTGTCTCTCATGCCGTGGAGCAAGTTCTCCTCAAGCTGAGGCCGAGATCCCTGCTGTATGAGAGACTCCTCTGGGAGATGATATATTGCTGCCCCGCACACCACTCTCCTGCCGTTGTTGGGAGATCACACAAACAGGGAGCATTCCTGAGGTTAAGGAAGCGCTGGCTGCTCCTCTTCTGCACATCACGGACTGAAGCAAAACTACAACCGGAGCTTTTTTGTGTTGGGGCGAACTTAAACACAGACCACTAAATCATCCATAAATAGAATGTGCACATATTACACACTTTAAAATGAAACAAGTCAAATTATACTTGTACTGGACAAAAATCCTCTAAACCAGGGGTCCCTGATAGCAACATTCAACATTGAGAGATGGTTGGGAGTAATTTAACTGAAAAACTGAAAGACTGAAAAGCATAGTATGGCAGAATCAAAACAGAGACACTGCTCGGAAAACTGGTACAGTGATGCACTGAAGCTACCGTGACGTGTAAGCCTGCACATTTCTCCACCCATCTGACCATGCATTCAACCGGAATAGCACCCATTTTTAAGAAAACGGGTGTTACCTGCATTTGGGGGAATTCCGATAGCTGTTCCCCCTCCCCCATTCCACTGCAATGGGCGGTAGAAGCAAAAATCTTATCCCTTTTATATTGTTTCCACCATGGTCGAACATGGTGACGTGGTCTGAAGCTCTTCCCTAGGTATGCGTCCGCCAGCAAACATGTGGACGTGCCTATCGTGGGACTCTTATTTCTCTAGGGTAGCAATTTGAAAGGTAAGATTTTTGTTTTTACCAGGCGTTAAAGTGAGGGGGGCTCTGACAATTGGGATATTGTTACAAATGGGTGTTGTTCCAGTTTACCATCATGCTTGGTCCTAACTGAGCCAAACTCTGGGGGCCTTGTAACTCCTTAGCTTCAATAGTGTGCCAGACCTCTGCTAATGTCCTGCTCAAGCAGACATCCGGTGAGCCAAACAGTAGGGGTCCATGAATCACATGTGGTTTTTACTCCTGTCCACTCTTATAGTCTTTTGTGACATGAGTAAAAACCTCTACATGCATGTACAAAGTTGTTGGGTTGGACCACTGGTAGCTTTTAGAAGTGATCCCTGACCATATTATATTTATCACAATATAGATGTATAGAAAAATAAGCTTTTGTCACGTATTTATATTTTTGTGTTTTATTTAATTATTTTATTTACTATGATGTTCCTTCTGATTCCTAGTTTCCACACTACACCTATTTCTCATCCTCTTTGCCTTGCTTTTGGCCTTTGTGTAGTTGTGCCGTCATGCAACCCTCACAGTTTGCTTTTGTTTACAGTCTGGGGTTTTGGATTTGCAGCCATCAGCGTGATCAACCTGTTCTCTCTCCTGGGTGTGTTCTTTGCCCCGTGCATGGGGAGCCCCATCTTCAGACGACTGCTTATCTATTTCATCGCACTGTCCGTCAGCACGCTGCTATCTAATGCACTCTTCCAGTTGATCCCTGAGGTGCAGTACTAACTCACACCGCAGCTTATGAACTCAAGGCTAATGACCTGATTAGAGATCATATCTTTAAATATATGTCTGCTATCACATGTAAAGCACATTAGACTAATATCCACAACCTCTTATGCCATTGTCAAAGGTTTTAAAGGAAACCATAGTAAGAAAAATCCTTGTCTGCCATAGCTTCCCTACTGTGATCATCCCCACAGTGCTTGTCCTATCTGAGAAATGTTCAGTTATGAGAACTAAAAGTGCCTGTAGACAGAGGCCTTGCCTTGATTTTAGCAGTTTAATGCAGAAATCATCTCTGGCATTTACATCAGATAATTACTTGACAGACAGGTTAGGGGTGCAGCTGTACTGAGGCCATGTGAGGCAGTTGCCTCAGGTAGCACTGCAGAGGGGCGGCAATTGATCTGTTTTTTTAATGTAAAATATATTACATTTTTAATGCGGTCAGATTTTTAAGTCTACTATTAATGGTTCAGCAGCCCTATCCTGTCTCCACTCCCTACTCCTCACGTTGCTTTGTTGAGGAGTGTAGAGGCTCCTTTTTATAGTTCACCTATAGAAAGGAGCCCCTCCACTCCTCAAAGCAATAATTGCCATTGTTCTTCTGCAGTGTTGGCAGGTGTCTCGGTGTTTACCCCACTACTCCCTTCTCTCCAAAAGTGTAGGAGCCCATACAGCGGACTGAAACCGACTGAACTTGTGAAATATATTGTGGCAAAGCCACAATACTCTCTCCTTAGGGTGTAGAACTAGAAATGGATATTTTTGCTTTTAGAATTGTCCTGGAACACTGATTTTTTGCTGTCCCTCTGGACAGGTGACCAGTTATTGCATATGTGTGACAATGACATCAATGCCACACACAACAGTGGCAATGAATATGGGCGGAGGGGCTTTACAACTAAAACATTATCTGGATGTTAAAGTGAAGCAGGAGCAGTGAAAATTAGCAAAATGTGCTTTTCTTGAGGGGAGCAATTCAGGGGATGCTAGTTAAAAATGTGGTGTAATGGTGCTTGCTCAAAGACCTGTTGTTTCAGGTGGTATAACAACACGGCAGCCAGGCAGCTAGAGCATTTTTCTTACTAAAAGTTTCTTTTAAAGGCTCATTCTACATAAAGCAGACAATTATTTTGCTAGATGCTCAGTGCCCAAGTCCCGTTTTAACTTGTGTTATAGAGAAGGTTAAATATAAAGATATCATTTAGCCCCTGCTGGCATAAAAGTAGGATGCAAGTGTATCTAAAAAGCATTTTTTTGCCTTTCCCGATGTTGGTTGCAAAGGCAAAATAAATGTGTACAGCTTTCCAGGTACAGTGGCATTCAGTAGCCAGGAGGTTGATGTTGTCGGCAGAGCAAGAAAGAGTATCTAACCTAGTCCGAGTGGAAGTTGTGGTAAAATTAGGTAAGGTGGACTAAAAACAAGTAGGTGCTGAAGTCTCGAAGGTGCTGCTTCTATCCCCCATGTCCTTGATGAGCTGACGTTTCTTTGTTGTTGCTAGTTGTTTGAATGAAGATAAGTATCTCAAAATGAAGATTCTCCACCTACAGAATTGATACGGGTCAATGTTCCTAATTTGGTGTTTTTGTGTCATTAATTTTCTTTTCCAGGGTGTAATTGAAAGCTGCACTTTCCCTGTGACAGACTTACTCTTTGCCAATATAATTGTATGGAGAAATAGTCTGTTACAGATAAACAGACAGCTGTTACTGGTTTTACAATTGCTTAATTATATGTGGTGTTAGATGCTAATGGGAAGATTGATATCCTTTTTGTTAATATGTGAAATATTTCTGAACTCGTAATCCTTTATCTGATTTTCCATTAAATATAAGGTGGGTCACAGCACAACTAAAATGAGCAAGACGGGTGGTATATTTGTGACTGTGAGCAGTACGTTAAGCTGTGGTGAAAATGTTTCCTATAGCAGGATTGGTCCTGCACCAATCATACCCTCTATTAAATCCTTTAGGACTCTGTGTTTCAGTATTTCTCACAAGCACTTGGTCTTCAATGGCAAACTAGTAAGTCAGTAATTGATTACTTCAATTCCCAGAGAAGGAGCTGCCATGTAGTCAACAATGTGGCCTAAAAATCATGTCTTGCTTAATTTACTTGTGCGAGGGACCCCTGTTGATTTGATCAGTTTGATTTCCATGGGATCTCCATTACTAATTGCCTTTCCATTCTCTCTCCCCTTTTTACGTCCTTTGATTATTGTTTCATTTCCCTTTTTTGTTTTATCCTTTTCTGTTATTTTTCTCTCTCTTTCTGTGTCTTCTCTTGTCTACTATTTCTCCCTCAGTGTGGGGTTATGGTTTTCTCTGTGTTACTGTCATTTCCCTTTGCTCCCTCCTGGGGGCCGGTGTGGTTCCCTTCATGAAGAAAGCCTGTTACAAGCGTCTTCTCCTCTTCTTCATTGCTCTCGCCATTGGGACCCTTTATTCCAACGCTCTCTTTCAGCTCATTCCTGAGGTATGGGGGACATGATGATATATGAGACTTTATATGTATTGCATGCTTTAGTTGAAGTACACACATTCTGCATGTGTTTAGATGTAGCACGTTGCTTTTTAGTCCTTTTTCATGTATTAGATTTTTCATAGAACAATTAATGTAGGGCATAATGCACAGAAAATGCATTTGTTAAACTTTTCTATGTCCATTACCATGCAACACATCTGGTGTAAACTAGTCCTATAGACGAAAAAGCCATGTTAAAGTGGACCAAAACCTTGACTATCCTGGGTTTTAGTCTTTGCCCCCTGGGCACCCCGATTGGGTATGCCCCACTGTGTGATTCCTCCCAGGTCGCCCAATCTCGCTTACCCTACGGTGCATGTGCAGCCTCTCGTCCAGTCAGCGCACTCGCATCCGCGCCCACCCCTTCGAACGCGCTGGCAGCCGCATCCACCGCTACCCTTTTACAGGGAGAGTGCCCGCACCAACCATTCGCAAATGCCTGATGCGGGCATACACCCTGCTAAAGGGATAGTGGGGATGCGGCCGCTGCTCGCTCATGCGCCGTTGGATAAAGGTGAGTTTTCAGGTGACCTGGGGGGTTTCTGGATGCCCTGTGGGGAGCGAGTATCCTAGTGTTATAGACTGCAGTGTGGGTTTTTGGTCCACTTTAAACGCAGTGTGTTTGAACTCCTTTTTGTGTGATTAATGATTAAAGGGGAGTTTTCTATTTAACATATGCAGTGTACACTTTAGAATAGGGGTGCACAACCTTTTTGGTCCAAGGTCTGCATTGTCCTATTCCACTTCAAGGGGCCACAGTGAAATTTAAGCATGCAAAATGCAGGATATTTACTGCAGGAAAGCTGTAAACTTAAAGCATTTGTTGGGAATAAGTGGTTTGAGGTGGGAAGAAGTGGGCAGTGATGAGACGGGAAAGGGTGAATTGAGCAGAAGTGAGACAGGAATTGTTGAGCAGTGGTAGAGGTAAGGTGAACATAGGTGAGGTGATACACCGAGAGGTTGAGAGAGCAGAGGTGAGGTAGGAAAAGTCAAGGTGTGACAGGAAGACGTAAAGTGAGCAGAGGTAAAGCAGGAGTAGGTGAGGGTGAAAGAAATGGACAGGGGTGATGTGGGAAAAGGTGAAGTGAGCTGAGGTGAACAGAGGTGGTATGGTAAATTAGGGACTGAGGTGAGGTGGGAAAAAGTGGGCAGGGTCAGGAGGGAACATGCAATGTGGATTAAGGTTGGAAGTGGTGAGGCCGGAAGAGGTTAGATGATTGGAGGTGAGGCATTGGGCAGATTTATGCAGAAGTGAGGTGAACAAAGGTCGGTAGAGGTAGGCATAAGTACCGGGGCCACAATATTTGGTAGTGCTGGCTGCATGTGGCCCCCAGGCCTCAGGTTGTGCATCCCTGCTCCAGAACATAGTTGGGTAATGTTTGCTTTAGTCTTTATAGCAACCTGTCACCTTGTAGTGAGACTGTGGGATACAGTGGAGCTGTGCATGTGCTTTACACAAATACAGACTTCAACTACAGAGTTTTGAGAGAGTTGAGGTGACTAGACCAGCCAATTGGGAACCTGGTTTGAGTGATCAAATCTGGCGCTGAAAGGTATTCTGTGTTTTGAGTATTATTCTAAGTATGTCACACACCCCACTTCAGACATTGATTATTACACTTGGGGTAACTCCACCAGCAGGTGGCGACGTGCAGAGAAGTCATGAAAAACAAGCCCCTCCTGGTCTATACATTCCTGGTACCTCTCACTCATTCCCCAGTGTTTCTTCTCTGCAAGATGGCAACAAGACAGAAGAAAGAAGTCTCCTGCTTGCAGGTAGCCGGGGTAACACCCCGGCCCCCCCTTTCTGGTTTATTTCTGCCCAGTCCTTTTTTGTTTGCCTAATAGATAACAATAGAAGCCTCCCAGCTTAGGCTGCTGGCTGGGTAATGGTAGATGGCACCTAATGGTGCCTAGGAGATTAGCTCCTCCGCTAGACCCCACACGTGGGGCAACGCGGTTATCCGGCCTGGTGATCCGGATTTGGGATGCCCCGTCCCGCTGTCACCTTATTGGTGCTGTCCCTGTCCCCCGCTTGGTCCCTTTCTCCCTGCGCTAGGAAGAGGGGGGGGGGCGCTATGTGATTACTAGTACTTGCTGAGTGTGATTGCTGTGTGTTTGTGCTTGATTGTATTTTTATTTTACTGACATGAGGTGGATTTTGGAGAGCCTCCCCACCTCAGGCGGTGGGCAGTTGTATGGTGCCTCCTGACTGTACTACTATTTCGTGCCTGGGTAGGTTCTGCCTTGATGGGGGGCGGGGTTTGGGCGTTTTGTCACTTTTCCGCCCGCTCCCGTTTTGCACAGGTTTTTGGTAAGGTGCGGAGGTGAGGCTGGGCGCCATGTGTGTGCGGTGCCCGCTGCCTCCACTTGTGTGGTGTTATGCGGCTGTCTGGCGGGGCTGCGTCTCGCGCGGCCCGCGCTGCACTGTGTCCGGGAAGGGGGGCGGGGCCGGAGCGCTTCGCGCGCTTGAGACGGCCCTTCTTCTTCTTCTCTTCCTCGTTCATTCTCCCCCCCCATCTTGACGCTAAGGGTGAGTTAACAATCGCATACTGCGATGGGAGTACGCTGCCTTCTGCCGCCGTGGTGAGTTTATTCTTGTTGTGGGGCACGTGTACGCTGTTGATGCAGCGCTTTTGGAAGTATTCCCTCAATGAATTGGTAGCCGGTTGCACGGTCCAGCGGTTAGAGCATACGCTTATGGAGTTTGTTCCCCGACGGTGCCGGTTCGAATCCCACTCTGTCCTTATGTTTTAATATGTTTTTAATATGTATGCATTTAGTTGCCCATTAGTTTTTTGTTGTGCATAATTTGCATTTTTTATTCCTGTGCTGCTGCATGTTTGATTGTTTATGGGCCATGGAGTGAATGTCTTCTTTTCCATTGCAGATCCTGGGTTCCCATACTGAAGGGGTCTCCCGGTTTTTAGATGCTTGGCTAGTTGGGGTACTGTTCCTTTATAATTACAAATCCCCCCACACGGGACATTTAAAAGGGGCATCCCGGGTCGCTTATGGCATAAATCCCTGGGTAATTGCGAATACCATAATTTCACCATTATGGAGGCTTCTAGTATAACGGAAACGGCCCTTGGGTCAATTCAGGCTATTTGGGGGTTGTGGGGCTCCTCTCCCAGGGGATGCTGTCATAATATGCATTCCATGTGTACGGTGGAATATTAAGCGCCAGTCCGGTACTCTGGCTTCTGGCTCCTCGCCGCCCGTGTCATCACCTACCCCTCCCCGCCTGTTCCGGACCCCATGTGACGTGCTCATGGGTGGGGATTCGCATTCCGAGGTGTGCGCCGGGTTGGCCAGCCTTGAGATAACGTTTTCTGCGGTGGTTGCTCAGAGGGCCCCGGCTAAGCGGAAACACTTTCCCCCGCTCCGCAGGGTCACGATGTTGATGTGTTTGAGTCCTTGGACTGGGCCGATTGCCCCCCGGCTGAGGAGGGGGAGCTCTTTGAGGATTCGGATGAGCCTGATGTCCAGCAATTGCCCGGCGCTGCGGGTGACCAGGTTGCTGTGGTGGCCTTCGACACCCCTTCAGTATTGGCTCAATTGTTGAGTCGGTTCCTACGCCTAAGGGTGAGTTAATTGGCGTGGACTAGCCACGCTTGGAATTCCCAGTCCACAAATTTTTGAGGATGTCATACTTAAGGAATGGGTGCAGCTTACCCGTTTTGCTGGTGTTACGCCTAGTTGGGATAAAGAGTATCGCTTGGTTAAGCGATGGTCTTCTTCCCTGTGGTCGATGCTCCGGTTTTGGGGCTGTCCAACACGGCTGTGTTGCACTCTCCTGACTGTACTACTATTTAGGATGGTGAGGATTGCCGGAGTGACCAGCTGGCTAGCCACGCCTTTGTCGGTTTTGGTTCGGTTTTGTGGCTGGTTTTTGTGCTTCGGCACTTTTGATGTTGGCTGCAAGGTCCTTTATCAGGGACTTGCCGTCGGGCCTTGATCCTGTTTGTGAAGAGTTTGAGGCTCTCAAGCGTTGTGAATCGTTTGTTCTTGCCGCTCAGGTTGATGCCACGGTGATGTGTAGTAGGACCGCGGCCTTGTTGGATGGCTATCCGGCGGTTGGTGTGGCTGCGGCAATGGACTGCTGATTTTTATTTAAAAAAAAAAAAAAAAAAGACCATCATGACTCTTCCCTTTTTAGGGTTTGTGAAGTTTTGGTGAGAAATTGGATTCTGTTGCCAGGGGAGGTAAGTTGCCTCAGAGCAAGTGACTATGCCGTTCCTTTCGGGGGGGGGCGCTTCTTTTAATCTCTCCTTTCGGGGAGCCAGAGCTGGCAGGGGCGCGGTCTTTCCCTGTTTTTCGGGGTGCCGGTTGGAACCAGGGTAGAGGCCGTCCCAGTCACTCCTGGGGCTCCAAACACCTGCTGCCAGGCCCGCTCAGCAATGAGGAGGCGCCCTCATCCATGCGGGTGGGGGGACGGTTGCGACACCTCTCCCAGGTAAGGGACCAGGCGGTCTCGGTTAGATGAATTCGGGAGGTGGTGTCGTCCGGTTACAAGCTGGAGTTCGAGTCCCGACCTCCTCCAAGGTTTTTCAGGTTTCATGTGCCCACGGATCCTTTGGCCGCGCAGGGGCTCCTGGCGGCGGTAAGAAATCTTCTGGACATGGCAGTCATCTGCCCGGTTCTGTCCTCGGTTGTGGGCCTCGGGTATTATTCGAATGTCTTTACAGTGCCTAAGAAAGATGGATCGGTGCGTCCTATCCTGGATCTGAAGTTCCTCAACAGGTTTATACGTTCTTGGAAATTTCGCAGGGGAACTCTGCGCTCTGCCTTCACTTCTTTTCGGCAGGGGGACTTCATGACGTCCGTAGACATCAAGGCTGCCGGCCTTCATGTTCCTATCTTTCCGGCTCATCAGGCCTTATCTCGGCTCCAAAGGTGTTCACCAAGGTGCTGGCCGTAGTGATGGCCCTTCTCAGGGCTCAGGGGATTCGCATCGTGCCTTATCTGGATGACCTTCTCATCATGGATCCTTTCTTCGGTCAATCGGAGACGGACACCAGGTCAGTGGTGTCCTCTCTGGAGAGTGACGGCTGGGTGATCGACTATCCCAAGTCCTCCCTCGCTCCGGCCAGGGTGGTGTCCTTCCTGGGGATGTCCTTGGATTTTTGTCAACACAAAGTGTTTCTGTCTCAGCCCACGGTTCTCTCGATTCAGGAATTGGCGCAGTTTCTTATATCCAATCCTTGCCTGTCCGTCCGGTTGGGGATGAGACTGGTGGGGTTGATGGTAGCCTCCTTCGAGGCGGTGCCCTTTGCTCATTTTCGCACAAGGACGCTTCAGCTTCATCTTTTGGCGTCTTGGGACCGGCGACCGCGGTCGTTGGATCGGTCCTTCCGGATGTCCCCTCGGGTTCGGCAGTCTCTTCTGTGGTGGATGGTCTCGGACAATCTTCTGAAGGGTAGGTCATTTCTGACCCCGCTTTGGGAAACTGTCACCACGGACGCCAGTTTGTCAGGACGGGGAGTTTTCTGGAAGGATCTTCGGTTCCGGGGGCGGTGGGGCCCTCAGGAAGCCCACTTGCCCATCATTGTTCTGGAGTTGAGAGCCATCAGGTTGGTTCTGTCTCATTTGACGCAGCATTTACAGGACCTGCCGGTTCAGGTTCGGTCGGACAATCGGACGGCGGTTGCTTACATCAATCACCAAGGAGGGACTCGCAGTCTGGGTGCTCACAGAGAGGTGTTTCTGATTCTAGTTTGGGCAGAGACTCATGTCCCTTGCATCTCGGCAGTGTACATTCCAGGAGTGGAAAACACAGAGGCGGACTTTCTGAGCCGGTGTTCGTCTCGCCGGGGGGAATGGTCTCTCCATCCCCGGGAGTTTCGGTCGCTTTGTCTCCGGTGGGGGACGCCGGAGGTGGATCTGTTTGCCTCTCGTCACAATCACAAGCTTCCGACATTCGTGTCGCTGTCTCAGGATTCTCTGGCTCTGGCGGCGGATGCCATGTCCCTGAGCTGGAGGGACCTGGGGTTTTCTTTATCTGTTTCCTCCGATTCCCATGCTAGGCAGGGTGCTGCGAAAGTTGGTTCTGGAAGGAGTTCCCGCCATTCTCGTGGCCCCAAGGTGGCCAAGGCGGGTGCGTTTCGCAGACATCGTTCGTCTGGCGGTGGATCAGTTCGATCTGCCTCTTCGGCCGGATCTTCTCACTCAGGGCCAACTGTGTTACCCCAGTTTACCAACGCTGGCTTTGACGGCTTGGCTGCTGAGACCTCCATCTTAAAGGAGGAGGGTCTTTCGGATTCGGTCATTCGGACTCTTATTAGTGCCAGGAAGAGATCCTCTTCTTCCATCTATTATAGGTCTTGGAGATCTTATATTGATTGGTGTGAGGCTAGGTCTTTACCTTGCCGGGTCCTTTCTGTTTCTAGGATTTTGAAATTTCTTCAGTCAGGGCTGGACTCTGGTCTTCAGCTGAGTACTTTGAAGGGGCAGGTCTCTGCCTTGTCTATCTTTTTTCAGAGGTCTTTTGCTAGCCATTCTTTGGTCAAGACTTTTTTCCAGGGGGTTTCGCATCTGTGGCCTCCTAGGAAGCCGTTGCTCCCTGTTTGGGATTTGAATTTGGTTCTCTCTGCTTTTCAGGCTCCTCCTTTTGAGCCTTTGCGGGATATTGCCCTGTCCACTCTGACTCAGAAGGTTGCCTTTCTGGTGGCCATCACTTCGGTTCGGCGTGTTTCAGAGTTGGCAGCTTTGTCTATTCAGGCTCCTTATTTTGAGGAACATCAGGACAAAGTGGTTTTTCGCTTCAAGTCAGACTTTCTCCCTAAAGTGGTCTCTGCTTTTCATCTTAACTAGGACATTGTTCTTCCTTCTTTGTGTTCTAAGCCTAGGAATGTCAAGGAGAGTGCGTTGCACTGCTTGGATGTTGTACGTTGTGTCAGGTACTATCTACGTACTATGTCTTCTTTTCGTAAGACTGATGCCTTTTTCGTTGTGCCCTGTGGGCCTAGGAAGGGTTTGGCTCCGGCTAAGTCTTCCATTAGCAAATGGATTCGTCAGGCGATTGTTGGAGCCTATTCGGCCAAGGGGAAGGATCCCCCTTTTCGTGTTACTGCTCATTCTACTCGCGCGGTTGGAGCGTCCTGGGCTTTTCAGCACCAGGCTTCTGTTGATGCGCGGGCCTCAGCGGATGCTGTTTTTGGCCGCAAGGTTCTGCAGGCTGCAGTGGTTGAGTTTTCTGCATTATTGCCTGGTTGGATACCCACCCTTTTTTCTGGACACTGCTGTTGGATGTCCCAAGTGTAATAATCAATGTCTGAAGTGGGGTGTGTGACATACTTAGAATAATACCATTTTGTGAATACTCACCTGTAAAATGGGTATTATAAGTATGTCACCCACCCCACTTCACCCGCCCTTTTGGTATCCCGGATTCTTTATAGGGTGAAGTTTTCGTTTACAGTTTGAGGGTTTTTTCCTGGTACCTTGTCTTTACTGCTGTTTGAATACTGGGGAATGAGTGAGAGGTACCAGGAATGTATAGACCAGGAGGGGCTTGTTTTTCATGACTTCTCTGCACGTCGCCACCTGCTGGTGGAGTTACCCCAAGTGTAATAATCAATGTCTGAAGTGGGGTGTGTGACATACTTATAATACCCATTTTACAGGTGAGTATTCACAAAATGGTATTTTTTTGAGTATCCAAAGGGTCATCTTCCAGTCAACTCCTCCACGCTGCCTCCCTACCCTGGGGCAGGGTGGGTTACAATAAGAAAAATAAAAAGCTTACCTCACCCATATTTAGGCAATCTGATTCAATCTCCTTGCATGGGCTTTAAAGTGGACCGGATTCCCGGTGATCGGCCCGGGAATCCATAAGATTCCCGGGCAGATCACCTCCCTCCCCGCGGGACATCCGAGATCGGGATGTCCCGCGGGGTGAAACCCCCCCAAACAACCCAAACTCCTTACCTTATCTTCGGCAGCGGCCGGCCGCCGCCGCCTCCCTCGCGCCCCTCTAGACGTGCGCGCTCCCGCGCCGGCCGTCTGTGAATGGCCGGCGCGGGCACGGGAGGTGGCGGCGGAGGAGCCGCTTGTCCGCGGCTTGTCCGTCGGCACGGGGAGAGGTGAGTTCGGGGGGTTCGGGGGGGTTTCACACAGCGGGGCACCCCGATCGGGGGGGCCCCACCGAAGTGGACCAAGACCCAGGATAGTCAAAAATAGCTCTTCAAATGTTTAGACTTTTATTAGCTGCCTGTGACTACATTGTGGTCATTTAATCATACTTCCAGTGAGACTAAACAGAAATCCCACCTAAAGGAGAAGCCCGGCTCAGTAGGACCTGGAGGTTGTTAGCCCCATATTTTGTGTTGGTCTCTACATTCCTCATCCATGAATGTCTGCCACAAAATGTGCTTTAAAGTGAAACTGACTTACCAATAAGTTGTAGCTTGTATATAGAGGTCAGTCATTTGGAAGGATGGTCTCTAAAGCGCTGTTAATAGTCTTTTTAGTGTTAAGGATAGAACAGAGATAGAACAGTTGGCTAATATTGCAGCCTCCCCTACAGTGTTTCTACAAGGTGACTGGTTTATTTTAGTAGATGATATAGTAGAGCTATGTTTTTTCCTCTTTTAAGATATCTCTGCAAAACATTGAACATTTTTATCCATATACTGCAGGCCTTCGGCTTCAATCCACAGGAGGATTCTTACATCGCAACCTCTGCAGTGGTTTTTGGAGGATTTTATCTCTTCTTCTTCACTGAAAAGGTTTTGAAAATGCTGCTCAAGCAAAAACATGAGGTAACCTTTCCAAACTACTCACCATGGGTAGCTACTAATCGGTCTGTATATGTCTCTACAACTTTAGGCAAGGCTTTAGATCAGGGTACAAAAGTCCCATATGGATTCACTTCTTATTTGTGATTAAAAATAAAAATTTATGGTACGTTTTGGTTATCTTTTCAAGGCCTTCTCCTCTGTCCACCTCTTCTTTTTGTGCTGCTTCCTTGTAACTCTATTGTTGTTGGTTACTGCTCCTTATTTGCTCATTGACATCAGCATGCTTCCCCAAAAATAGCAGCAATGATTGATCTATTTAGATCAGGATGGTCGGTATGTAGGAGGAGAGGGCCACAAGAGAGCCTGTCCTGCTGGAAGAAAAGTTACAAGAGAAGACTTGTATCAAGAGGAAAGCTTGGATCAAGCAGAGGTCCTAGCAGTTACCAAGAAAAAGCAGGTCCTTAGTAGGGGTTAAGTCCTGGAGTGAGAGAATCGGTCTGCTGAATGTACACCCCTTGACCTCTAATATGTGGTAGTTCTCGTTTGTCTTTTAGTGACTGTTTAGGGTTATTGTTGCCGTTTGTGGCTCCAATAATAGAAGTAAATCCTTCCTGTTTGTTCAGAAAAAGGAAGCCATTGTACCAAAGGTATAGGTGTTAATTTGTCTGGGATTTTCTGTGACACATATGGCTGAGCTAAAAGTTAAACTTTCTGTTTGTTCACCACAGACAGAAAGTAAGGCCAAGTGGGATCAGCAAGAGTGAAAACGTACAATAAATGATTCTTTGCCATGCCATCCAAAATGAAACAAAAATGTCTGGAGTTGAGATATATTCAGTTAAAGTATCAGAATTGATATTTGCAAGCCACAAGTGGCTTCTGAGCTCCAGGTTGGGGATTCCTGTGCTAAAGTAGATCATCGATTACTGGTATAGTGCTGACCTATTCTGTAGTGCTTTACAGGGTACACAGAAGCATTCAAATCTGTTCCTGCCCCTCAGAGGCGCTTTAGCAAGCTTCAGTAAATGTATACAACCCCTGCTGGAAGCTGACCTGAAAGCAGATTACAAGTAAAAAATGTGAGCAATGTATTCATTAACCCATGACTGGATTAGAGTGTATTTTCCTGGAGTTCAACTGGAAGGCTAACTTCAGGAATGCAAGCATCTGAGGTGCCAATGCTTCTGCTTAAAGTGGACCAACACCCAGGATTTTGACTATCCTGGGTTTTGGTCCACTTCGGTGGCCACTGTGTGAAACCCCCCAGAAAGCCCCAAAAACTCACCTGTCCCCGCTCCCACGTGACCGCTGCAGCCAATCCCCGCCGACGGACAAGCGAGGTCCGTCGACGGACAAGCAAGCGCGCCCGCCGCCGCCTCCCGCGCGTCACTCTTACAGGGAGTGCGCCGGCCATTCACAAACGGCCGGCGCGAGTGTGCGCCCTGCTAGAGTGATGCGCGAGCGGCGGCGGCTCGCGCATGCGCCGCTGGATCGAGGAGCAGGTAGGGATTTCGAGGCTTTCTGGGGGGTTTTACACAGCGGGGTGCCCCGCAGGCCCGATGCTGATCGATCAGCATTGGGTGTTGGTCCACTTTAAGGAGGACCAACTGTCTATAGTATATCTCAATTTTGGCTCTAGGTTTATGTGGGCCCTTGGGCAACAATTTTAGTGATCCCCTTGCAGTGTGGAATGGTACCCCATACACCAGGGTAAAGTTGCATGTATTTATTGCCAAATAAATAATAGAAGGAATGCCAGAAAGAATGGAAGAAACGAAAAAGAAAGAATAGGGGGGATGCCTAAGAGAAAGAGGGAAAAAATAGAAGAAATTACTGAAACGTAAAAGACTAGACAGAATTACAGAAAAAAAGAAAGGTAAGAGAAAGAAAAAAAAAATAGAGCGACTAGAAGAATATAGGAAGGATTGAAGAAAAATAGGAAAGAGAAAAAACTAAATTAGGGGAATAGCAGAAAGAAAGGATAGAAGGAAAGAAACCTAAAATAGATGGACTGATGAAAGAAAAAAAAAAATAGGAGGAACCACAGAAAACAGAATAGAAGGATAAAAGAAAGATAGAGAAAAGAGAAAGAAGGGATACATAAAATATGATAGACAGAAAGAAAAGAATAGAAGAAGTGATGAAGAAGTAGTAACGAATGAATGGAAAAAAGGAATGTCAGAAAGAAAGAACAGATGAAAGAAGGAACAAAGATTGGATGGAAAGAAAAGGCGGGAATGGCAAAATGAAAGAATAGATAAGAGAAAGAATAGAATAGAAGGACTGTCTGAAAGAATTTCCCCCCTGGAGTCTGAAAGAAAGAATTTCCACCCCTGGCTGACAGTCCTGGGAATGAGATGGGCCCTCCCTCCCAAGGTGTAAGTGCCCCAGAACCTGCCCAGGTACGCAGAGTGCTGACACCTGCCCTGGTCTATTTAAAAGACTTCAGGGGTGGCCGATAAAGTACCTCTAAACCCTGCAAATGCCCACTCACCTTTCTTGGGGCTCCTACATGTGATTGTAGGCCACATCCTTCTAGCTGGCCACACCCCCGTCTATGCTGGGCTCATACAACGCTGATTGGACAGGAGCCCTCACATGCGCTGTGGGAATGTTTTTAGTGTGATCTGGGGATCTTCAGACAGTGTGGCATCCCAATTGTTCCAGCAATGACCAATAAAAGTTATGGTTAATTTTTTAGCTTTATTATATATAAGGGCTGACATATGAACATTACATCTAACATGAAAGTGCTGTTTAGAGATGGGTTAAAGTGGACTGACCGCCAGTGCACTGCATCCAACCTTTCCCCTAGCCCACCCCACATTGATTTTGAAATTAAAGCATATCTGAATACCACGATCCTCCTTTCACACCAGGAATGGTTTAATGTATGCTGTGATTTCCTTGAGTGACACGCCACTCTCCCAGTTACTGCATCAGTGTGTCCAGTTCTACTGCAGGATTGGTGACTTAAAGTGGACCAACACCCAGGATTTTGACTATCCTGGGTATTGGTCCACTTCCCCGGGGCACCCCGATCGGGGGTGCCCCGCTGTGTGAAACCCCCCAGAAAGCCCCCAAAACTCACCTCTCCCCGCTCCCACGTGGTCGCGCCGTCCAATCGGCGCCGACGGACAAGCTGATTGACAGCGACGGACAAGCAGCTTGCCCGTCGGCGCCTCCCGCGCGTCACTCTTGACGTGTGCGCACCCGCGGCGGCCATTCAGAGACGGCCGGCGCGGGCCCGCGCACGTCTAGAGGAGCGCGAGTGAGGCGGCGGTGGCGGAAGCAGCGGCTGGAGAGGTAAGGTTTTTCGGGGGTTTTGGGGGGTTTACACCCCCGGGACATCCCGATCTCGGATGTCCCGCGGTGTGTGAGGTGATCTCCCGGGCCGATCACCTCAGGGTGTTGGTCCACTTTAAAGTGGACCAACACTCAGGGGTGATCGGCCCGGAAATCTATAAGATTCCCGGGCCGATCACCTCCCACCCCCGATCTCGGATGTCCCGCGGGGTGAAACCCCCCAGAAACCCCAAAAACATCTTACCTGATCCGCCGCCGCCGCCTCCCGCGCGCCCCTCCAGACATGCGCACGCGCGCCGAGAGTGACGCGCGGGAGGCGGCGGCGGCGGAAGCGGCTTGGACGTTCCTGTCCCCCGCCTGGACGTTGGCGGGGATTGGCTGCGGCGTTCACGTGGGAGCGTTGAGAGGTGAGTTTTTTGGGGTTTCTGGGGGGTTTCACACAGCGGGGCACCCCCGATCGGGGTGCCCCGCCGAAGTGGACCAAAACCCAGGATAGTCAAAATCCTGGGTGTTGGTCCACTTTAAAAGCTACCAAGGGTCCTTTTTGCTACAGCAGCCATGGAGGAAAACTAGGCCTCCCCCACCACGATTTGAGGGGCATGGTGGAGATCAGGTATATATTTTTTGTAACTTTAATGCCCCAGTCAGGCTAAACACTTGGAATGGATGGGGGGTAGGGATCCCGTAAAACAAGATCCTCTTTAATTTGCTTTGTAAATTGCGTGTACAAATTTACATCATGGTGGCTCTGAGGCATGAGCGTGAAATGCCTGGAACCTGCCTAGTCTTCTATTAGTGGTTCCCTGTACCTTACCCTTCTTTTCTTTTCATTTTCCCTCCCTTTCCCTTGCCCTTTTATTATTATTATTATTATTGTTATTTTACATTTTATTTTTGTTTTGTTTTTACTTGTATGTCAGATTTTCTATATATTCTATATTCTTTCTTTATTTGGCCTAACAAAAGTCGTACTCCTGAAGCCTCGTGTGTGCCATTTCTCAATAGCTAAAGGCACCTGAGCATTGATAGATGTTATGCTTATTGCCGGACTGATCAATGTGCTTTGAGACTAGCAAAGAGTGGTGTACTATACCTGGTTATTTGGAGACTGGAAAACCCAAGATCTTGATGTTTTGTTACTGTCATTGTATTTGAGGTTGATTAATACTGTTACATGCTTTATATGCACAAAATGACAAAGTGTATTGTTTCTTCTAAGATGTAATAAAATCTATTGAAAAGAAAAAAAAAAAAAAAAAATATATATATATATATATATATATATATATAATTACAATTACATAGTAGTTGGTCCACTTCTCTTTGGGCTACACAATGGTCAACTGCTTTCTGATTCCAATGAGCAGTCAAAGTTAGAAACCTGTTTTTTACTTGTACCCGTCTGTCTGCTGCTCTGTTCTAGCAACATTTTGTGGGCTGTATGACTCCTGTTAGTGTCATTCTGTAGGCTCGTGTTGAATGTTCTGAGGCATTTTGGCACCGTTTGTGCCTGGCATCCGGTGGAAAAAATAACCTTGCACTTTGGCAGCACAGGACACGGCCACATTTTTATCCTACTTTGTTGCTACATGTTAACCCCTTATTTGTCTTCTTCCAGCACGGACACAGTCACTACAACGTGGAGGCCAATAAGCGTGATGCAGAGGAAGGAGTCACTGAGAAGCTGCAGAATGGAGACCTGGATCACATAATTCCCCCACCGGCTGCCAGCGATTCTGACCTCCGACAACATGGGGACGAAAAAGTGGTGGGGTCCTTGGCAGTACAGGTTTGTTTTTTCCCAGATTGACTCCAGTTGCATGTCAGACATCAGTTGCTTCTTCTGAGTTAGTGCCTACCCTACTAAGCATCAAAGCCTGTTTGAATTGTCCGTATGTAATATAGTCATATAGTGACCTGAAGACCAGCTAGAACCTCAGGACTGAGAGTACTGGGTGAAGCAAGTTCTCATGTGCATTAGAAGGCTTGTTAAATAATAATGGATTTAGGTCAGCTCTAAAATGTCTTGTCTGGATACAAGCCATTACCTGTGCAGGATTTCAATGTTTCCTGATTCTAATGTAATATGTTTTTTTTCACACAGGACCTTCCAGGTCAGCAGAGCTCCTGTTACTGGCTAAAGGGGATCCGCTACTCTGACATTGGCACACTGGCTTGGATGATCACACTCAGCGATGGGCTGCACAACTTTATAGATGGCTTGGCTATTGGAGCCTCCTTTACAGTGTCCGTCTTCCAAGGCGTCAGCACTTCCATCGCCATCTTGTGCGAAGAGTTTCCCCATGAGCTTGGTATGATTTCAGATCCTATTTATTTAATACTTATTACAATTTATGGTTTGTAGGGTTGTCTTTTTATTAGTTTGTTTCTATGGTTTGCTTGTTTGTGTCACAGTACACGTAATACAAATGCAATACAACAGAAATGTAAAGATTAAACACTAATTGCAAGATAAGTAGATGTAGCTCCCATGGCGCAATCCAAAGAAATGAAGTTCGTTAATTGGAAGCTTGACTTGATGGGTGTGATGCTGTTATATGCCTGTGAGGGGTAGGGCCTAAGGGTTTAAGAGGATGATTTTGCTTTCCTATACTATAATACCCACAGCATGGGGGCAACACAATGTTTGCCTTGCTGCGCACAGCCAGCAGAAAGCTTGATATCGGGCATCCCAAATAATTCTAAAGGTGTTGGACCAAATCAGGATTTCCTGGGGGCACGGACCAAATTCTAAATGGGTAAAATTTTAGGTTTTGGTTCTCTTTGTAAAGGTTTGCAGTTTTCTGCTGTAGTCATGAATAATTTTAAAGCTGACTTAAATCCAGCATTTTAAGTATTTAATTTGGGATGCTCCTCATTTGGGATGCTTTGCTGTGTGTAAGCGCCCATTTCCCAGTTTTTGCTCAACTTGCCAGTGACCTCCCCTACTGCATGCTTTTCTTAGCCAAAAAGGCTGAATTAAGTGCTAATTGCTGGTTGCTTCTCACATGCAAGGAGGGATCGCCAATGAGGTAAACAAACACCATGAACTGGGGGTTAGGGAATCACCCGGCCCTATAATCTTCCTTTTTTTTTTTTTTTAGGATTTTATTCCTACCATGAGAGATTAAACCACAAGCTTGGCAGGAGGTTTATTCAGTACCGGTGTATAAGTGACCCCTCTTTTCATTAGCCGACGTGTTTATATGGATTTTAATATTACACAATTTCACGATCGCTCTTCTTTAGCTACCAGCCACATAACATTTCTGTGGATGCCTGTCCTCCCATTTAATGCCAGCCACGTAAATTTTACGGGCCTGGCTTTCCCCCTTGATGACAGCAAGAAAAGCCACTCACCTGACTCCTCAGTCGAATCGCTTTAAATCACCTCTGTGCACAATCCTTCCTGCCAGGTCTCCACTTTACTTCTACTGGGTGGCCCCCAATTCCCCCCCCCCGCTTCTGCAGCCATTGACAATAGCTGAAAATAAATGACATTTACTCACCTCCGTGTGCGTTCCCTCTTGTCGGGTCTCCTCTTCACCGGGGCCTACGATTTCCCCCCTGCTCCTCTGGCTTCAGGAGACGGCCAGGGGTAGCCAGGATGGCCAGAGTGATCGTCATTGGACACAGTGCCTGGGGATGGATCGATGAGGAGGGTTACATTTAACCCTTCGTGAGCTGGTAAAGGATCCATGAGACCCTTATGCCAGCCCACAAGGCTCGGGGTCTGGCAAGTCATCTGCGGCTAGCGGGTCACTTGCAATTTTTTGTTAAACATAGTGAAAAATGACCTGTCAACAAAAGGTGACAACATCTCAAGTAGGCTGGCAGTTAAAAGGGTTAAACGTAGCTATGAATGTTGGGTATTTTTCTGTTTGGGGGACTTTTTGCTTTCAGATTTAGCTTGTTTTTTCTTGTTTGCATATTGATACTTTAAGAAAATGTGTTTTTTATTCTGCTTTCTTATAATTTTTTTTAGGTAAATCCTGTGCAACCAAAGAATTCTTTGAGTGATTACATCCAGAAGGATGTGCCCACTAGAACAAGCTAGGGATGCTTAGAAAGCTTAATGTGTGTACTTTCAGGGAATATATGGTTATATGGTCCAAATGTAAAGTCCAAAATTGTTTTGGTTGAAAAAGCGCAAAGTAAAATTACCGTTATGCGCATGCTTTACTTTGGGGTGTTTGGTAACCCTATCCTTGACAGGACCTATTTATGTTGGGTATTGTTCTGTTCAGGGGACCTTGCTTTTTCAGATTTAACTTGTTTCTCTCAAAACATCCTATGGGCAGCATACACTTGAGACCTCTGGGCTCCTCCCACCAAAGGGGAACACGTGACCACCAGACAGAATAAAGTCTTGACTCCTCCTTCTTTTCCCCAGTTGTTTCCGTGTTCCTATGTGAGGTAGGAGCCAGACCACTTACTCCTGAACCAGGAAGGTTTAGGTAAGTATTTTCCGGTGCTGTGGGCCTGTTGTAAGCAGGGGGTCCAGTTCTCAGTCCTGGAGGTTTACTATGCCTGGGGCCTGGGATACCCTCAGGGATTCGATGCCAGATCCCATTCTTTGACTCTTCAAAGGAGAGTAAGCTATTGTTTTCCCCTCTTACTGAGGATGAATTTTGTGGAAGAAGCCGGGGTGGCCGGACCCCATTATAAATGTTTTTTATTAATTGAAATGGTATTTTTATTACTATCTGGAAGTTCTCTGAAGAATTGGTTGCTCGGGGATCTTTTTCCAGCTTAAAATTTAACTTTACTATTGTTGAGTCACTTTACCTTTAAGAGGCAGGGAACTTGCCCCGCGCGGCAAGTTGCGATCGTGGTTTTCTTACCTCCGGGGCGGCTGGCAGTCCGGAGGTGGGGGTTGGAAGGCTCTGGATCTTGTTTTCTGGGCAAATCTTCCTGAATCATCCTCTCGTTCCCGTGCCGGATTCAGGTAGGAAAACGCGTGTGCACACGGCGTGATTTTAGATATTGTGTTCCTACAGGAAATTGGATTGTGCTTCTTCCTCCCGGGAATGCTGTGACGTCACTATCCAGCGCCAGGATATTCCTGCTCAGCCGCAACATGTGCTAGGCCTTAAAGGGGCAGCACAGTTGTTTTGTGCAATGGCCTCCCTTTCCCATTTTATGCTGAAAAGGGTTAATAACAATTATTGGGATAATGCTCCTGCCCTATTTAGGCGGACTCAGGAAGCGAATCCTTGGTGCCTCATACCAGAAAAATGGCAGAATAGGTGGATGATGTGTGCATTGAGCCTATGTTGATTCCTAATGGAAGATACCTCCACAGATATTCCTACTGTGGACCAGTATTCATCTAATATTCCGTCGACTGCCGATTCTGGGAGGAGGAGGCCCAGCTCTGCCCTGGTAAGTCACTTTTATTTATTAATAGTGTCAATACTGAGCATGGTTATTAGAAAATGGGATATAGCTCATGCCCCCCTATTTTTTCTTATGTTTTCTAGTCTAAGACCCCGGACAAAGCTTCCAAAAGTGTACCTAAATCCTCTTTCTCCAGATCTAAATCACATAAGAAAAGTAGGAGATGCCCCATGTGTGAAACAAAGCTTTCAGATTCCTATAAGAAACCCCTCTGTCAATCCTGCACAGACAAGGTGGTTAATAAAGAGCAAAATTCCGATCTGATGTGGATGATGAAGGAACTGAAAGACCAGATTACTTCCTCACCTATGGGCCAGACGGTCCCGGAGGGTTCGGGTAACCAGGTTGTGTTTTCCCAATCAACAACAGGTCCCTTTGATTCCTCTTTATTCTCCCGTCACATAGGAAAACCCTCTTAGTTCGCCACTCAGGAGTCAGATATGTAAGATGACGACTCAGAGGAGGGAGAGGTTTCTTCCCCTGGGGAGGAGGAAGATCAGGCCTCCGGCTCTATAGCCTCGGCTATAGGAAGGTATTTATTCCCTCCGGGAGACTTACCTTTCCTTTTGCATATGATTTACCTATCCATGGGGATAGAAGAAAATAATTCAGGCCCAAAGTCTAAACATGATGGGTTTTATCCGGATTTAGCCCCTGACTCTTCCTATTCATTTCCTTTTCATAATTACTTAAAAGATATGATCCTGGAAGAATGGAAAGACCCGTCTAAGAAAGTATTCAGGTCACGGGGTCTTAAACGTAGATATCCTTTTGCGGAAGAGGATTCAGAGTTTTGGGAAAAATGCCCCTTTTGCCAAAGTCTCTAAAGGAGCAGGGTTAGCCTTTCAAAAAGGCCTGGCAGTTGGATTCTAATGTTTTAAGACCTTTTTTGGGTTCCAATTGTGTGATCAGAAATTTGGGCTTCTGGCTTCAACAATTGAAGGACTGTCAGTTGGAAAGGACTAGTCTAGAGAAGATTATGAAAGCTTTACCTATCCTTTTTTTTCAGCTACGGCTTTTGTGACAAATACCATGGCTGAATCAATTAGATTTTTGGCACAAAACATGTCTGTGACCAATTCAGTGCGCAGGACACTCTGGTTGAGGACCTGGTCTGGGGATATTGGGTCAAAAATGAGTTTGTGCCATGCCCTTCAGGGGGAAGTGTCTATTTGGTTCAGACTTATAAATGGTTTTGGACAGGACCACGGATAGGAATAAATGTTTTCCAGCCTGGCCTAAGATTTCAGCTTACAAGAGATTTTTTTCCCAGGAATTATTTTAGACACTCCTTTCTTAACAAGGATGCCCCTAAAAGGTCCAGAGGTGGTTCTTCCTCTTCCGCAACCTCAACAGGCAAAGGTAACTTTAGAGGTTCCACTTTGTTTGGGACCTACCAGGCTAAACCCAAGAAGCAATGACTTCAAACTTCAAATTGGGGCCATGCTAAAGGGTTTCTACATGGCCTGGCAAGACCTTTTGGATTGGCCATTCATTGTAAAGGGGGTAACAGTGGGTTTTCACATAGATTTTTCTCAAGCCCCCACTTCAAATTTTTTGATTTCCCCCTTGCTCAAGGGCAAAGAAGAAAGGGAAGCTATTCGAGTAAATCTAATGGACATGGGGGTCAAGGGGAGTAATTGTGCCAGTTCCTCGTCTTCAACAGGGGACAGGGTTTTACTCCAGCATCTTTCTAGTAAAGAAGACCCTCTGGAAGTTTCAGATTTATTCTGTCCAATACAAGCATTTCCACATGGAAACTATTTTTTCAGTCAAGAACATGTTTCTCCAGGGTTCCTTCATGGTGTCAATAGATTTCAAGGACGCTTATTGGCAAGTACCAATGAGTGCTCAAGCTCAGTCTTTTATGAGATTTGCAATAAACGACGGAGACCTGATCTTTCACTTCCAGTTTGTCTGCCTTCCCTTCGGCCTAGCCTCAGCTCCGAGGATTCTTACAAAGGTATTGGCAGAACCTCTGGCATATCTGAGGCGGAGGGGGATAGGTGTGGTCGCCTACCTGGATGACCTCTTACCTTTTGCCCAATCAAGGGACAAGTTGTTGGAAAATCTCAGTTACACACTGAATCTATTAACCCGCCTAGTTGGATTCTGAACCTCGAGGAGTCAACCTTGGTGCCCTCGCAAGTGATGACATACTTGGGATTCGAGATCAATGCGATCCGCCAAGTTCTGATTCTGCCCCATCAGAAGATTTTGATTCTTCGGGTAGCAGTTTGGTTTCTCTGCACATGCACGGCGTCTTCCATAAGACAGGCGATGAGAGTACTGGGGCTATTGACTTCAGCCTTTCTGGCAGGGGACAGTTACATTCCAGGTCCCTTCAGATGCATATTTTGAAGAATTGGAATGGGACCCAGGACGGGTTGGAGCAAATACTGCCTATTTCAGAGGAAGTCAAATGTTCCCTGAATTGGTGGCTATCGGTTCTCAGAGGGACTACCCTGGTTAGATCCCAAGGAGATGATAGTAACTACGGATGCTTGGCAGAAGTGTCGTGCTGTTCTTCCCACCCAATGAGGTAGTACTCGCCTATCTCTCAAGCGTATGCTGCCCGTAGGATGTTTTGAGAAAAATTAAGTTAGGTACCTGGTAACTTTTTTTCTAAACATCCGAAAGGGCAGCATACGCCATTTTCCCTCCCTTTTCTTATGTGGAGTCGGATTATGTATTAATTAAATATTGGAGTTGTGGGTCTGTTTCTTTTTCTCTCTTTCAGATCTCTACAACAACTGGGGAATAGAAGGAGGAGTCAAGACTTTATTCTGCCTGGTGGTCACGTGTTCCCCTTTGGTGGGAGGAGCCCGGAGGTCTCAAGCGTATGCTGCCCTTTCGGATGTTTAGAAAAAAAGTTACCAGGTACCTAACGTAAGTTTTTTTGTTTGTATATTGCTTTTTCTAGGAAAATGTGGCTTTGCTTCTGCTTTTTTGTTCTGTAACCGGTGCAACCAAAGAATTCATCACAGGATTACTTCTAGAAAACTGCACCCACATCAACAAGCCTGGTACGCCTAGAAAGCTTGTGGTGTATAATTCCAGAGAATATATATCGTTTATGGCGTGCATTTCAAATGTAAAGGGTTGTTTTTCTTGAAATACTGCGAGATGCACATAGTATAGTTGTATTTTATCTGAAAATCGCTGTTTTAGTTTGGGGGAGTCTCCTGTGCAGGAAATGGTGTCTACCAATACATATGTGGTACTGTTGTAACCAGAAGAAATTGGGCTTTTACAAACAATATGATTTAAACTAAAGTAATTTTTTTATTACAGAAAACACTACAAATAAAATAATAATAATGTAAAACAAAATCTTTTTTTATCTTTTTGTACATATTTGTACATACACTAAAACAAGGCCAAACAAGACATTTCATGTTAAAGCTCAGACTGATGAAAAAAAACAATATATAATTTTCCTATAAAAACCCTTCAAAAATCACAGTTGAACATTATAGCGCAAAATATTAAAAATGGTCTGGCAACAGAGGGTGACAAACTCCCCAGGTAGTCTGGCAGTTAAAGGGTTAAGGTGATGAGCTGTCTGGTATTCTTTTTTATTTTTTCCTATGTTAGATGTACACCAAGAAGACAGAAAAGAGCCCTGCACACACAGAACACTGCTGCTTTGGCTGCTGCTTAGGTGAAGGAGCTCATTCAACCTTGCACATGCCCAGCAGCAGTTGTCTGTGTGTACAGGGCTTTCATGTCTCTTCTTGGTGTACAGGAATGGTGGACAGTATGTTGCCAATCGATTGCAGATTTGCTAACTTATGAAAACATTTTAAGAAATACTAGGTAAGGTCAGCACCTTGAGGACATCATTTTGGCATATAAATATACACTTTCAAAAATTCCATACACTTAAACCGGACCTTCACCCTGAATAAGAGTCTATCTTATATGTTTCCCACCCCGTACATACAGATTGCCCACATAAAAATCATCCTACCTGCACCTACTGCATTTTCTGAGCTGTAAACATCCAATGGCGGCCCATAGAGTCTCAGGCTTGCAGCCCAGTGGGGGCAAGAATAAAAAGTGACTAAAAATGTAAAATATATTTAATTTTAGATGCTGGGGAATAGTTTTTGGTGTTTGGGCTTTTCATTTAATGATTCTGAAGGTCCGGTTTAAGACTAGACTAGATTTTTTCATTAAGTAGAATTTGAATTGAATTCAGCTACAAAACCAGCCTATTGCTTTCTGACAAATCGTTGGCTGCCTAAATGTTCAGGTCGCATTTGGTATTAGCTTTCAAAAAAGGAAAGAAATGGTGTAATAACTTTTACACATTGCTGTAGGGTTTTTTATTTATTTTTTTACAAGAAAGTGCACGGACTTCTGTTATCCAACATGTTACACAGTAACCTGGATAAGCCTGTAAACCTGTGAGTGAAAGTCTACTCTATCCTGTTTGGCGACTATAATGTTCAAAGATGCTGCTTTATTGGCAATAACTCCACTCCTATCCTTGCAGGTGACTTTGTTATATTGCTCAATGCTGGGATGAGCATTCGTCAGGCCCTCTTCTTTAATTTCATGTCTGCCTGCTGCTGCTATATGGGTTTGGCATTTGGGATCCTTGCTGGGAGTCACTTCTCTTCCAACTGGATCTTTGGACTGGCAGGAGGGATGTTTTTGTACATTGCCCTTGCTGACATGGTAAGTACATACAGGAAGTAACAAGCACTTACTCCTAACTGGAAAGAAAGAGGCTGGTGTAAAATATATAATATGTAATATACATTTAGACCACATTCCCTCTCTGAATATATTCAGCAAAACTTAGCAACTTTGCTCATATAAGTCTTTACTTTATTGCACCCCTTTTCTCAGTTGCCCAAGCCCACAAGACTAAAGATATAAACAGCAGTTCTTTATATAACGATGACTTTCTAGTGGTAACATGAGAAGGAACATGAAAACTGGTCACAATGGGTCTCTGCAATAGTGTAATTTTTGCCACTTTAAAGTGGTACAAAACCCAGCAGCAGCCAGCCTGAAATCCAAAAGATTCCAGGGCCGGTTGCTGCCTTTTCACCTGCAGGAGTCCTTTAACAAATATGACGGAACAAAACCCATGAATGCTCCGCTGTGGGAACCCCCCCCCCCCCAGGGCGGCCATAAAAACTCACCTTTCTCAGCTGTAACGCCGCATGCGTGGGCTCTCATCCAATGAGAGATGTCTGCTATGACTATGTCATTCGGCAGGCGGCTCTCATTGTTTACAATGGGGAGTGAGTGCTGCTGCATCTCCGGCGTTGTGCTCGGGCTCTTGTGGCAGCAATTCAGATTGGGGCGGGGGCCTGGCCGGGGATGCGGCAGTGCGTGCTCTTCATTCTAGTAAATGAGAGCTGCTTGCCGAATGACGTAGTGATTTCAGGTGGCTCTCATTTGACGAGAGCTTGTGCATGCGCCATTGGAGCCTGGGGGGGGATTTTTTTTTTTCGGTCTTCCTAGGGGGATTTCACACTTCGGGGCATTCCCGCTTAAAGAGTCATCTTTACAATCCTAAAAGCAATGAAACCATATTCTCCTATACCTGTCACTCCATTGTCTTGAGTCCACAGGCCTTTAAAATATTGCTGCCAGATCTAGACGTTGGCTAATAGATATGTGGCAATAGAAGATCCGCACATTGCACAATGGCAGTTAGTATTTGCTTTAGTCACACGGCCATTGGAGCGGCAGACTTTCTGTTCCGTTATGTGTCGGGAGTGTTTTTTGACATGTCATAGTCAACAAAAAGGTATCCTTTCCCTACCTCCCACAGGCTTGATCCTTTAAAACAGGACCCCCCTACCTTTCGAATCTCATTCAACACTGTGAGATGTTCGGGAGCCTCATTCAAATTGAAAGGATCGTATATAAGCAGCAGCACAGAGAGTGATAAAACTTGCACTGCTGCTGTGCTGTACAATGTAACAAGCAAAATGGAATTACTGCTGTTACATTGTAAAAAAAATACAATACAATGCGAACAAAATGGACAATTACAGGATACAATATAGAGTAAAAAAGCAGCAGCAAAATATATGGTAAATTAATAGAAATCGATACTTATGAGTTTGTCTGGGCTGCTAGTGAGACCAAAGTCTGATCAAATCAAAAGTTTGTCAACTTGGGGTCACACACCTTTCAAGGGATATTCAGATTATTATTTTAGTATCTGATTTAAAGCATTTTCCAGGTGGAAGGCGGTGGGGAAAAGTAATGGCCCTTTGCTCTGGATTCCTGTTGTCGCCCAATCATCCTGAAATGTTATGAGTACACTATATATATATTTATTTTCTCTAAATATGTAACATCTGGCTCCAATTTCTCTTAGTATTGTCTCTTAGCTAGCATGAAATATTCTGCTAATCACATTTTTATTTCGATGTCTTGTCACCTCTAGTTCCCTGAGATGAATGAAGTTAGTAAGGAGGACGAGGAAGGAGGCAGGCCCCTCATTGCTTTCCTCATACAAAACGCTGGTCTTCTTACTGGCTTCTCCATCATGCTGCTGCTTACGACCTTCTCTGGCCAGATCCAGCTAGTATAGTCACATGCAGAAGATTAAAGCCCCCCAATACACTATCTCCATCTTGCTTTTAGGAATGGAAAATTGGATACATTATTTCAGCATGACCAAAGGAAAATATGTTTTTGAATATGTCTCTACATTGTAAAACTGGAGAGTAAGTACTAGAAATCGGCAAGAGGCGGTCTTGCTATCTCCTTGGTTCTTTCATTTCATCCATAAAGGTCCTTAAAGAAAATATGGTATATTTTTTTGTTTTCGGAAGTAACACAGAATTTGATTTGTACCAGTACTCTCCAACCCGACAACCTAACCATTTTTTACTCAATCTGTGATCGCTGAAGCTAATTTCCATTCTCCTTTTGCAGCAGTGTCTGTAATGGAGATGATAATGTACTCTAAAGACTGTTTTAGTGAGTTTATCTATCATATTGATATGTGGTTTATATTTCTCCAATAAATGGACCAAATCAACTGAACAAAAAGATGGGGTGTAATATTTTCCCCTTTTCACCCCATGAATGCAGCTGACTGCTCACCTACTGGACATGTGTTAAATATTACAACATCAAATGTATGCCATTGTTTTCCGCTGTGTTTTACCTGGCAGTGTCTTTCCATCGGTTTCTCTCAAACAACTTGACAAAGAAGTACATGAACACTACAACACTGACCAACCTGTTTTATCTATTGCTGCTGCTCCATCAATACCCAAACAGTGTTTTCTTTTATCTTGAAATAGAAGAAGGAAAGAGAACTGGAGAAGGCGAGTTGTGTGTACAATACTTGATTGCAGTGCAATGATCACAGACCGCAATAGAACTACCTTGAATAGCACAAGTGTCATTGGGACTGGCTGGCACTGGTGTTGACTTGCACACTGCACTGGCACTATGGTTGTGTGTGTTTGTATAAGTTAAACTTCATTCAAGCATTGGAAGTTCGACCATAACATGGATATGTGAATTTATTGTTTTGAGTAGCATAGTACAATGCTCCCTTTTTCTACTGCCACCTATCTGTTGTGAATTTCATTTTGTAGCCTAGATTTCTGAGCCTGTATTTTTTTCTTAGGGACCTGCTTTCTTAAAATGTGCCTAAACTTTTTATGAATGCCACACTTTCCTAAACCCATTCCGTGCCCCCTCCCTTTGCATGATTCTAGCTGTGGCTGGAAGAATATATGTCCATTCAGCTTACTCTTGACATTTTTATTTATGGGCACAAGACAGGTGATTTACAAAATAGAACGCTTTAATTGACTCAACTGAGCCATTTACCTTTAGCAAAAGATTAAAAAAAAAAAAATTTTCCTTACATTCCTAGGTGACACAGTGGGGTACCTCCCCTTCCTTTACTGTCATGGCAGGGCCTAGGAATCACAGGAACTCTTTGTGGTCACATGGTTTCTCTAACCAGTAGTCTTGTCTACACATCAGAATTAGCAGGGCCTAATACCAACCATGTGATAGATTATTGTACTGGGTGTGTGGAGAAGGGGGGGTCTCTTGACTTAATTAACTAAAATAAGCCATTTGTCTTTAGCAAGAGAATAAAAAGTAAGTTTTACTTACATTCCTATGTGACATTGGGATACCTCTCCTTCCTTTACAGTCATGGCAGGGCTTAGAAATGACAAACTTCATGGCTTCTCTAACCGGTAGACTTGCCTACACAGTGGAGAGAGCAGGGCCTTATGCCAACCGTGTAGTAGATTATTGCATTGGGTGCTGTAGTGGAGGAGGAGGGGTGTCTGAAGGAAGTTCAGGGAGGGATTTACTTTACATAATTACCTACCACCTTCCCACAGTTTAACTTTGTGGGAACACACAGACCCTTTAGTAATTTTCTTCAAAGAATCTAAAGCACTACTTGCCTGGCTGCCTTGTGGCACTACAATAAGGGAGCTTATTATAAACGAAGATTGTTTTCTTCATCTAAAGGTCCCATCTCAGGTTCTGATAATAAAAGTTTTGAAGGCAGATGCTGTTATTCCTGTTTTTTCTATTCTTATCTGGTGTTTATTTCCGCTGATGTGTCTGCTTGTGATTTGTAAAATGCTGGCAGCCTATCGTACAGATTTGGTCACTTGCCATGAAGATCTCCTAAATATATGGTAAGTAAAGCATTGCTATTTTCCACTCTTATTTCAAAGTGTGGTAAAGTGTTTCCTGAATCATTTTCAAGTGCAGCATTGATAAATCTACAGAAAACACACAACCACCAGCAAATTTACATTTATGCATACTCTTCCTGCCCTCAGTTACGCACGTTCCTTGTCCAGGCCAGAGGAGTACTGTCTGTTATTTCCTTCTAAAGAGACTATGCCTTTGAGTGAGGGTTCTTATTACTCAGCGAGGGTTCTTATTACCCATAGCACACCATTGTTTTCTAGCCAGGAAACCCCCAGGGAATTTCCAACTTATTTTGAACTCCAAATGCTCATAGTCCTATACAGAAGGTTTAGAAGGGTGTCTTGTATATTCAGTAAATGAACATCAACCTGGTAAGATTCTAACATGCAGTCACTCAGCATTAGGCTTATAGGTAAACTCTGATCAAAGAGTGTTCTCCAAAATTCTTTTTGTCAAGGCATTCATTTTATTACTTCCTGCCCGAAGGGTGTGACTGCAAGACAAAAAAGGTGTGGCCCCTCCCAGCCCATAAGTAGCAGCTGCCTCCTAACCAAACCAGTTTCATTCTTGCAGTTGAGTTGACTGTGAAGGTTGCTTGAAGTTCTCTCTTAAGCACCCTGTCGGCTTCCTGCACAGCCTTATTCCCACGGATCCCCCAGACCCATTTGCCTCCCACAGCTCTGCTGTTCAGGGGTCCGTGAAGGTAAGGTGAAGTGCCGTGGTCTTGGGGTGCTTGCAGAGTGTATACGCTCTGGGCTGCATGTTTTTAGGTTTATTTTTAAAATTTCGCGCCTTCGGCTTTAAGGGGCATGTTTGTTTATGGTGACGTCACGTCGGGGGCGGAGCCAGGGGCGGAAGCGCGATGCGGCTTTCCGGTCCTTCATTTGCGCTCTCTCCGGCATGAAAGGAGGTAGAGAGAGCGCGCTCTCCGCCACCGAGACCTCTGCTGCATACCCCTGCATAGTAAGGAGGTAGGTGCAGAGGACCCCCGTACGTACGGCAGCGGCGGGGAACGGCCATATGCCGGGCTCCTCCGCAGACCACGCTGCGGCTTCTTTCTGCCCCTTGCTTAGCAGCAGCTACTCGCGTAAAAGTAGGGAGGCGGGGAACGGACATGGTCGGGCTTCTCAGCAGACCCCGCTGCTGCATCTTGCCCTAGCCCTAAGAGGATCTATGGGGGGCTCTTGAGTACTAGGCCGCTCTAAGGCGTCGCGGCCGGGCAGGTGCACCCGATGGTGCGGTATTGGTGTGGGGCCCCTAAAGTATTAACCCCTGTTCCACAGTTTTTTTTTCACTTTGGGTCTAGGGTGCCATTGTGTGGAGTTCGTGGTGCATGTGGGTCACCAGTTCTGAGTGATTTGGCTGCTGCAGGGGTAAGTGGACGTCGATTGTACTATTTTTATGATTATTATGTCTTATTGTATTTTAATAAAAAAAATATATATATTTTAATAAGTCTTTCTCCTGTTTATTTCTTAGATTGGGAAGAAGGATAAAAGGGTTGTGGTTCCTCCCAGTCCTCCTGGGGATTGGTATAGGCTTAGGACCTTAGGTCTTTTATTCTAAGCATACAGCACGTCCTGCTCCAGCAATAGTAATAACATGTGGGTAATCCTCCGCCTCCGGCGCCGTGCACTGCAGACATGTAGAAAACAAGCTTCTCCCGGCCCTACATATACCGAGGGACCTCCCACAAATCCCCAGATTTCTCTGCAGTGCTGGAACTGCGAAGACATGAAGTATCACGCTCTCGCAGGCGAGCGGGGCTTGACAGCCCGAGGCCCTGCGGGACTATTTCCACCCGTCCTCATTGTGAATTAATGCCTCCCAGCCTGGGCTGCGTTGGTCGGGTGAAGGTAGGCAGCACCTAGTGTGCTTATGGAGCTAGTCTCCACCGCGATCCCCCACCATAGGGTAGGCGGTTAAGGCGAATGGTGAGCCTTCAGTTGGATGCCCCTCCCGCACCAGTGCCCCCATGTCCCATCTAACGGTGAACCCTCTATTTGGGTCACCTTCCTCCCCAGATTCCCCCGTTAGTGGGGGGAAAAAGAGGGGGGGGGATTGCCTATCCTTGCCCTAATTACACTATAGATGGCTTTACCGCTACCGGGTGTCAGAGCGCGCTTCACTTTTTAGTTTTTACCTAACCGCAGCGTTTTACTGTTCTCTATGGCGCATATGGCAGCCCTGTTCGGGGAATCTACAGCGTTTTCTATCTCCTTATTCACTCTGCCAGACGTTTTCTCTGAAGTGATGCTGACGTATCTACTGTTGTCTCCTGATTGGCTGCGCGCCTTCGAGCTTCGCGCTCTCCGGGGGGGGGTGGGCGTGGTTCGGTCTGGCACGTTCCGCGTCATCGCCCGCTCTGGCCCGCCCTTCGAGGTTCGCTGGGCGCCATTTCCTTCTCTCATGCGCGTGGTGAAGATGGTCCTCCCCTTGCAGACCTGTAAGTGCCCTCATGGGCGATCTTTTCCCTAGCTTGCTTCTTCGCGCTCAGCTCTGACATCCCTGTTCCCCTTGTGTCTTTCAGACAGCGGTCCTCGGTGGCTTCTCCCGGCCCGACGTAGTGCCCGGTCCAGACCATTTTTCAGAAATTACACCCACTTCCCAGCGGGTTATTGGGGCATCCAGGGTGGCTTAAAGCGTCAATCCCTACTGGCATATTGAATTTTGATAATCACCATATGGAGGCATCCCAGGATATTGTGAACGGGGTCCCCTTGGGACAAGCCCGTCTGTGTGTAGCTTGTGGGGTTTTACCTAGCAGCGGTGACAATGCACGGGTCTGCGTCCCTTGTGCCCAGCAGGCGCTAGCCGGTCTCCCCACCTCTTCTGAGGCTGGGCCCGCACCACGCCTTACTTCCCCTACTCCCCCAAGCTTGAGCCTAACCCCCAATACTAGTGGGGATTCCCACGCTGATTTGGCCTCTAGATTGGCTAGTGTGGAAAACTTCATCGCTGGCTCCTTGGCGCGCAAAGCTACTGCCAAGAGGCGTCATTTGAATCCTGAATCTACTATTCTACCTGTAGAATCTGATAATTTACTGCTTTCCTATGCACATTCCCCATTAGAGGAAGGGGAACTGCTCTCTGACTCAGGGTCCTACGAGGACGAGTCCAGGAGTCAGGAGGAGTCTGGTTCTGATCATTGGTCCCAGGACGACATTGATAGACTGCTGTCCCAGATCTTTGATGTGTTATCCCTCTCTCCCCCTCCTGTGGCCCCTCGGCAAAGGGGTGATCTGTTTCATACCGCTAGGGTGCGGTTGGAGTTTCCCGAACAAACTCATTTTAATAGCCTAGTGCTGAAAGAATGGGAACATCCCAGCAAACGCCAGGGGATTCCTAAAGCTGTGGATAAGAAGTATCCATTTCCTGCCGATCTGGTTAAGTGTTGGACATCGCCGCCCGAGGTCGATGCCCCGATTCTGAGTCTGTCCAACACCTCTATTATGTACTCCCCTGACACTACTACTCTGCGGGATTTAGAGGATCGGTGAGTAGACCAATTGGCATGTCATGCCTTTGCATTTGGGGGAGCGTCGCTCCGCCTGGTTTGCGCCTTAGCCATCACGGCGGTGGCGCTCAGGACGGTGGTTAAGACTGCTCTTGAAGGGGCGGATGACTTGCCCTCTGAGGCCGCCAACGCTCTGGCCACCTGTGAGACCTTTGTGAATTATATCCTATCTGCATCGGACGATGCTATTAAGCTGAGCGCTAGATCCTCTGCTCTGGTGGTGGCCATACGCCGCGCGATCTGGTTAAGCCAGTGGGCTGCTGACAACGTCGCCAAGAAGGCCCTTACGGGGCTTCCATTTAATGGGCTGCACCTGTTTGGAGAAAGGTTAGATATCTTTGCCAAGGGTGGCAAGTTGCCCCAGCGCAAGCGTCAGATTTGGCCCTTTCGTGGCCCAAGCTCCCAATCGACCCCCTACCGTGGGGCCAAGCAGGGTAAAGGGGTGTCCTTCGCTGGGTCTCGCGCAGAGTCCTGGAACAAGAACAGAGGACGCCGTCCTGGCTCCTCCTGGGGGCCCAAGCCCAAAGCCCCCCCCCCAAGACCCCCCAAGCATGAAGGGGCGCCCTCGCCCGTCAGGGTGGGGGGATGTCTACAGCACTTCGAGCATGTCTGGAGACGCCTTGTCCCAGACCGGTGGATTCAGGAGGTAGTCTCCTCCGGTTACAAGATAGAATTTGCTGTACTGCCCCCTACCAGGTTCGTTGGGTCTCGGATCCCACAGGATCCTGCCTCAGCTCGAGTCTTGATGCTGGCTGTGCAGGACCTTCTGGAGCTCGGGGTCATCTGCGAGGTCCCCTTAAGAGACAGGGGCATGGGGTTTTATTCCAACCTGTTCACGGTGCCCAAAAAGGACAGGTCAGTCAGACCCATTCTGGATTTGAAAATCCTAAACGGATTTGTCAGAAACAGGCATTTTCGTATGGAAACTCTGCGCTCGGCCATTGCCTCGCTGCGTCCAGGGGACTTCATGACGTCTGTGGACATCAAGGACGCTTACCTGCACGTTCCGGTGTTCCCAGGGCACCAAAGGTTCCTCAGATTTGCACTGTTGGATCAGCATTACCAGTTCGTGGCCCTGCCATTCGGCCTTACGTCGGCTCCCAGGGTGTTCACCAAGGTGCTGGCAGGGGTGATGTCTCTCTTAAGAATAAAGGACATACGCGTGTTGCCCTACCTGGACGATAAACTCATCACCTCTCGGTCTCTGCGGCAGGCAGAGCTGGACACTCGGTTGGTGGTGTCCACCCTGGAGTCCTTCGGCTGGGTGATCAATTACCCAAAGTCCTCTCTGTCCCCCTCCTCAGTGACCCCGTTTCTGCGGATGATTCTGGACTCGGTTCAGTCAAGGATATTCCTTCCTCCGCAGAAGGTGGAAGCTCTGACATCGCAGGCGAGGTCCCTGCTCGCGAACCCTCATCCCTCCATCCGGCAGGGAATGCAGTTGGTGGGCTCGATGGTGGCAAGCTTCGAGGCGGTGCCCTTTGCCCAGTTTCATTTGAGAACCCTGCAGCTTCACCTTCTGTCAGTATGGAACAAGGATCCAGTGTCCTTGGACGACAGCTGGGTGATTCCCCCCTCGGTCAGACAATCCCTTGCGTGGTGGTTGGACCACAGGAACTTGACAAGGGGCAGATCCTTCTTGGCTCCCTCTTGGGAGACGGTCACAACGGATGCCAGTCTTTCGTGCTGGGGGGGATTCTGGAAGTCCCTGCGCTTCCAGGGGAGGTGGGGCCCTCAGGAGGCCCATCTTCCTATCAATGTCCTGGAACTCAGGGCAGTCAGATTGGTGCTGGAACGATTGACCCAGCACCTGAAGGGTCTAGCGGTTCAGGTACGCTCAGACAACAGGACGGCGGTTGCCTACATCAATCATCAGGGAGGAACCCGGAGCAAGGGTGCTCTCCAGGAGGTGTCTCTGATTCTAACATGGGCAGAAACCAATGTACAATGCATCTCGGCTGTCTACATTCCGGGGGCGGAGAATCTGCTAGCAGATGCTCTGAGCAGGGGGTCGTCCCGTCAGGGGGAATGGTCCCTCTGCGACAGGGTATTTCAGTCCCTGTGTCACCGTTGGGGTGTGCCAGACGTGGATCTCTTTGCGTCACGTCACAATCACAAGCTACCGAGCTTTGTATCCCTGTCTCAGGATCCTCTGGCTCTGGCTTCGGATGCCCTGTCAATGTCTTGGAGGGAGTTTCGGCTCCTGTATGTGTTTCCACCAATTCCCGTTCTGGGCAGAGTGCTGCGCAAGATCGCTCTGGAAGGGGTACCCGCGATTCTGGTGGCCCCAAGGTGGCCAAGAAGAGTGTGGTTCGCAGACGTGGTTCAAATGGCAGTAGAGCAGTACGATCTGCCAAGGTTGCCAGATCTTCTAACTCAGGGGTCTCTACGCCATCCCAATTTACTAACTCTGGCTTTGACGGCTTGGCTATTGAAACCTCCATTTTAATGGAAAAGGGTTTGTCTGCATCTGTTGCGGCTACTATGGTGCAAGCCAGGAAGAAGACTTCGGCTGCTATCTATTTATAGAGTATGGCGTGCTTACATTGACTGGTGTGAATCCAGGTCTCTTCCCTGCCGGGAATTCTTAGTATCCAGGGTGCTGGAGTTTTTACAACATGGTCTAGACTTAGGTCTTAAGCTTAGTACCTTGAAGGGCCAGGTTTCGGCCCTGTCTATCTTCTTTCAGAAGACCTTTGCCCAGCACCCTCTTATCAAGACCTTCTTTCAGGGGGTCACTCATGTGCGTCCTCCTCGGAAACCTATGGTTCCAGTTTGGGATCTGAACTTGGTGTTGTCGGCCCTGCAGGGGGCGCCTTTTAAACCTATTCAGGAGGCCGCTCTCGCTGTGCTCACGCTCAAGGTTGTCTTCCTGGTAGCTATCACTTCGGTTAGACGTGTGTCTGAGTTGGCTGCCTTGTCTATTCAGCCTCCCTACTTTGAGAGACACCGGGATAAGGTGGTGTTTTGCTTCAAGCCAGACTTCCTGCCTAAGGTTGTGTCTGCATTTCATTTGAATCAAGATATTGTACTTCCTTCCTTGTGCCCTAATCCTAGTAACCCTAAGGAAAGGGTTTTGCATTCCTTGGATGTGGCCAGGTGTGTCAAGTCTTACCTGGTTACCACTCAGGCCTTTAGGAAGACGGATGCTCTCTTCGTTGTGCCTCATGGGCCTAGGAATGGTTTGGCTCCCGCCAATTCTACCATCAGTAAATGGATTCGTCAGGCTGTGGTTCAAGCCTATACTACTAAGGGGAAGACTCCCCCCTTTCGTCTTACTGCTCATTCTACTAGAGCTGTTGGGGCTTCTTGGGCTTTTCAGCACCAGGCCTCTGTGGAGCAAGTTTGCAAGGCCGCTACTTGGTCTTCCGTTCATACCTTTACAAAGTTTTACAAGGTTGATGTTAGGGCCTCAGCTGACGCTGTGTTTGGCCGCAAGGTTTTGCAGGCGGCAGTAGTTTAGACTGCTTGCTGTTGCCTTCTGTTGGGGATCCCACCCTTCTTTATGGACACTGCTATTGGATGTCCCACATGTTATTACTATTGCTGGAGCAGGACGTGCTGTATGCTTAGAATAATACAACTCTGTGAAGTACTCACCTGTAGAGTTGATATTATATGCATACAGCACGTCCTGCTCCACCCCACCCTGTTTTCACCTTGTTCTGGATCCCCTGTTTGGTGATTGTTATCTTTGATATTTTTGCCAGTTTTGGGTGGTTGTTTCTCCTGGCCTCTCTTTCTCACTGCTTTTCAATGCTGGGGATTTGTGGGAGGTCCCTCGCTATATGTAGGGCCGGGAGGAGCTTGTTTTCTACATGTCTGCAGTGCATGGCACGGGAGGCGGAGGATTACCCACATGTTATTACTGTTGCTGGAGCAGGACGTGCTGTATGCATATAATATCAACTCTACAGGTGAGTACTTCATAGAGTTGTATTTTTGCAAATTAAAAACACCATGACGGAGGCATCGGGAGATAGTGAGTCGGGCATCACACTTGAGCAAGGCAGGCTCTGCCCTTTATGTAAAATCCCCTGGGTGGTTTCAGCATGGTTTGTTCTGCTTGAGCCAGGAGAATTGGTTCAGACCATAATAAGGCGGTTGCTCCTGTATCCAGCCCAGCAATAAATTTGGTTTCTTCTGAAGCTCAGCCTCCTCAGGTAGCCCCTAGAGAAGGGGAAGGCAGTGGAGCGCAGGCGAATATGGCAAGACAGCTCTCTTTGGTCGTCCCTAAAAAGGCCGCCAATAAGAGGAGGCTTTCGGAACCTGCTTATGAGGTAGATGATTTATTTGCCTCTTTTGGTTCTGAGGAGGAGGAAGAGATTATTGAGGAATCACTCTCAGAAGGCGAGTTGCGCTCCGGTGAGGCGGACAGTAATTCTATCTTATTTTCTTCTGATGAAGATCCCTTACTCTCAGACGAAACAGAGAGTTTACTTTCTTCTGTATTCGAAACTTTAAAAACATTACCCCTCCTAAGTTGGCGAAGAGGGGGAAGGGTGACCTGTTTAGGCCTGTGAGACAGAGGCAGGCGTTTCCGGAGCAGTCGCATTTCTCCGGGATGATGTTAAAGGAATGGGAAAATCCTAACAAGCTGCCTGGTGTCCCTAGGATCCTAGATTCAAGGTAGCCTTTTCCTGCTGATATGATAAAGTTATGGTCATTTCCACCTGAGGTGGACTCACCTGTCTCAGGTCTGTCCAACACTACTATCATGCCGTCTGCTACTAACGTTTCCTTAAGAGATCCTACAGAGAGACGAATGGATCAGCTGGCTCGCCATGCTTTTGCCATGGTAGCTTCTCTATTACGCCCTGTTTGTGCCACGGCTATCTTTTCTTTGGCTTCAAGGAAGAAGGTAAAGCAGCTTATGGCCAGGGCTAAGTCTCGCAGACATACTCAAGAGTCCAAGGAATTTAGAGCTTGCTTGGATTTTAATGCCTTTGCTATCACTTCTATGGATGATGCGGTCAGGCTAGGTGCCAGAACCTCTGCTCTTCTTGTTGCCTTGCGCCGCTCTTTATGGCTAAAACAATGGTCGGCTGATGCTGCCGCTAAAAAATCTCTTATAGATTTGCCCTTTTTGGGGAGCGGCTTGACCTTATGGTCAAGGATGGCAAGCTTCCTCAGAGAAGAAGGTCGGCTCATCCTTTTCAGAGGCCCTCATCGTTTCGGCCCTTTCGGAGCGGTAGAGGATCCTTCATATCCCACAGGGATTTTTGGGGCAGAGGCAGGGTCCGTAACAGGGCAGGTGGCACTTGGAAAAGCAGATCTAAGCCTCCGACCAAGTCCACCCAGGCACCCGGGCGGGTGGGGGGACGGCTCTTGCAGTTTGCTCCAATCTGGAGACACCACGTGGCGGATCTTTGGATCCAGGAAGTAGTGTCTTCAGGCTACAAGATCGAGTTTGCAGGCAGACCGCCCACAAGGTTCCTTTGGTCAGGGACATCCCGGAACCAGTTAAAGGCAGATGCCCTGAGAGCCTCTGTTCTGCATCTTCTTCAGAAAGGGGTAATTTGTCAGGGGTTTTACTCCAACCTGTTCACGATCCCCAAGAAGGATGGGTCGATGTGTCCTATTTTAGACCTAAAAGGTCTCAACAAGTTCATCCGGGTGAGACATTTCTGCATGGAAACTTTGAGATCAGCAGTAAGATCGATTCAGCCCGGAGGTCTTATGACCACAATAGACATAAAGGACGCGTATCTTTACATCCCGATTTTTCCAGGGCATCAGAAATTTTTAAGGTTTGCCCTGGAAGGCCAACATTTCCAGTTTGTGGCTCTTCCTTTCAGCATATCCTCGGCTCCAAGGGTGTTCACCAAGGTTTTGGCAGGTCTCGTGGCCATCCTGAGGAGCCAGGGGATTTGCATAATCCCATACCTGGACGATCTTTTGATCTCTGCCCGGTCCCTTCAGGAGATCGAGGAAGACACGCAGACTGTATTGTCAACCCTAGAAGAGTTTGGCTGGGTGATCAATTATCCAAAGTCGCATATCACCCCATCGTCAGTAAGGTGTTTTTTGGGAATGAATCTGGACACAGTTCAAGTTTTTCTGCCGGAGCAGAAGGCTCTGCTACTCCGGAGCCAGATAGAGACCTTGCTAGCTTGTCAGCAGCCGACTATTCGGCTAGGGATGAGACTAGTAGGCCTTATGGTGGCCTGCTTCGAAGCAGTGCCCTTTGCTCAGTTTCACATGAGACCTCTTCAGTTAAATCTGTTGTCGAGCTGGGATCGAGTCCCGCAATCTCTGGATTAGTCGTTTGTTCTTACTCCTTCAGCCAGGCAATCTCTCCTGTGGTGGTTGGATCCTCTACACCTATCAGTAGGCAGGTCCCTTATGACACCTCAGCGGCAAATCGTTTCCACGGATGCCAATCTTACTGGGGGGGGCATCTGGCAGACCCAGAAGATCCAGGGGCAGTGGGGTCCGAAGGAGAATCGGCTTCCCATAAATATCTTGGAGTTAAGAGCAGTCTGGCTAGTACTCCAGCATCTGACCTCCAGTTTAAAGGGGCAGGCTGCCCAGGTCCAGTCAGACAATCGGACCGCGGTAGCCTATATCAACCATCAGGGGGGTACTCGGAGCAAGAGTGCCCTAAGGGAAGTAAGACGGATTCTGGTTTGGGCAGAGGAGAATGTTCCCTGCATCTTGGTGGTTTACATTCCGGGGATAGAGAACCAGGAGGCAGACTCCTTGAGCAGGGGGTTGCTGCGTCGGGGAGAATTGTCTCTCAGTCAGAAGATCTTTCAAGCTCTTTGCCTTCGCTGGGGTTGTCCAGAGGTGGGTCTCTTTGCGTCCAGACACAATCACAAGCGGCCGAGGTTTATGTCTCTTTCGAGAGACCATCTGGCCATAGCAACTGACGCTCTGACATCTCCATGGACAAGGTTCAATCTCCTGTATGCATTTCCCCCACTCCCACTTCTGAGCCGTGTACTAAGGAAGGTAGCTCAGGAGGGGGTACCAACCATCCTGGTGGCTTCTCGCTGACCAAGGAGAAGCTGGTTTTCAGACATAGTAAGGATGTCAGTAGACCATTGGCGCCTGCCAGGCAACCCAGAGCTTCTCACACAGGGGTCTCTTCGGCACCTGAATTTACAGATGCTGGCTTTGACGGCCTGGCTATTGAAACCTCGATCTTGACAGAGAGGGGTTTATCGGCCAAGGTTATTCATAACATGATTCAGGCCCGGAAGAAGATATCTTCCAAGATATACTACAGGTTCTGGCGGGCGTTCATCTCCTGGTGTGAGTCCAGGAAATTTTCATGCAGAAAATATTCTGTTTCTAAAATTTTAGAATTTCTGCAGAATGGTTTAGAGCTGGGTCTCCAATTAAGCACCCTCAAGGGGCATGTTTCGGCCTTATCTATTTTTTTTCTCATTAGAACTTTTTTTCAGGGAGTCACTCATGTCCGACCACCACGCAAGCCAATTTTACCGGTGTGGGACTTAAATCTGGTGCTATCTGCTCTCCAGGGTGCTTTGATTGACGCTCCATTGAGCATTTTGACGCTCAAGGTGATATTCTTGGTGGCAATCACCTCTATGCGGCGAGTTTCCGAATTAGCCGCTTTAAGTATGAAGTCTCCTTATTTTGAGTTACACTGAGACAAGGTAGTTTTTCGGTTCAAGCCTGATTTTCTACCTAAGGTTGTTTCTCCTTTTCACCTTAATGAGGAGGTAATTCTACCTTCTTTATGCCCAGTTCCGGCTAATGCTAAGGAAAGGGCTCTTCATTCTTTGGATGTAGTCAGAGCCATAAGATATTACATGGCGGCTACAGAATCCTTCCGGAAGTCGGATTTTCTTTTTGTTATATCAGAAGGCGCTAGAAAAGGGCTTCCACCTGCTAAATCCACTGTCAGTAAGTGGATTAGACAGGCAGCGGTAAGAGCCTACTCGCCCAGGGCGAAGGAACCCCCTTTTCGGATCACAGCCCATTCCACTAGGGCCATTGGTGCTTCCTGGGCTTTTCAGCATCAGGCTTCGGTGGAACAGGTTTGTAAAGCTGCCACCTGGTCTTCGGTTCATACATTTACCAAATCCTACAAGGTAGATGTTAGGGCCTCAGCTGACTCTGTGGTTGGTCGAAAGATTCTTCAGGCGGTAGTGAAATAAACTACCTGCTGTTCCGTGCTGGGGATCCCGCCCATAGATGGCACTGCTTTTGGAGATCCCAAGTGTAAGGAGGGTCTGGAATGGATCAGAAAAAAAAAACACAATTCTGTGAAACTCACCTGTAGAATTGTTTTTTCTGGGGATCCATTCCAGACCCTCCGGCCCACCCTTTTTGGGTCATGATCTATCTTTTGATGATTTTTTGATGGTGTTAGTCCATTTATTATTTCATTGGCATTATAAAAAAAAAAAGAAGAAAATAATTAAAAAAAAATATATATTTTGAGAGAAATCAAGCGGAGTTCGGTGTGAGGTAACATTGTCTCCTATAATGGGGCCTCCCGGCCTGCCTCTGGTTATATGTTTTACTGCTTTTTAAGTACTGGTTTGGTTAGGAGGCAGCTGCTACTTATGGGCCGGGAGGGGCCAAACCTTTTTTGTCTTGCAGTCACACCCTTCGGGCAGGAAGTAATCCCAAGTGTAAGGAGGGTCTGGAATGGATCCCCAGAAAAACCAATTCTACAGGTGAGTTTCACAGAATTGTGTTTTAGCAGCCTCAAAACTGCACCTTAGGTTTGTCTGACTCCTGCTTGGACAGTTCATCCCAAGAATATTTAGCAAAGTATTGGAGAGGTGGGGAGGCAGGTATCCTAGCCTACCTAGATGAGCTGCTTTCTCTCCCAATCCATTCCAGGCTGAATAGGTTAATTCCCGGAGGGCGTGGACTGCAAGATAGAAAGGTGGGAGGGCGTGGACTGCTTGATAGAAAGGTGTGGCGCCTTCCGGCCCTATATACATCCGGCTGCCTCAGACCAAGCCAGTTTTATTCTTGCAGTTGGACTGGACTGTGAAGATTGCCGGCTAAATCTAGTCATTGGATTAGACAGGCGTTAGTAAGAGCCTATTCTGACAAAAGAATGGAGCCCCCTTTCGGGTCACAGCTCATTCCACTTGGGCCATTAGTGCTTCCTGGGCTTTTCAGCATCAGGCTTCAGGGCAGCAGGTGTGTCTACTATACATAATAGGCCTTAGCCTCCCGGTAGGTGATTCTACTGCTTTTTGATTACTGTCTTGGTCCGAGGCAGCCGGATGTATATAGGGCCAGAAGGAGCCACAGCTTTCTATCTTGCAGTCCACGCCCTCGAGGCAGGAATTAGCCCGTTCGTGACTGAAGCTGATGGCCTGGAATGGATGTGGAAGAGAAACCATTTCTACAGGTGAGTGTCACAGAATTGTGTTTTTTGCTCCAGATCAGAAGACATGAATAGATTACCTCAAATCTACAGATGGATTCTTAAATCACATAAGTTAAACCAGGGGAAGACTGGGGGCCAAAAATCCGCCTCAGCATTTACAGGCCCTGGCCAGCCCATGAGCTGCTGAACCATACCGCAGGGTGCTTCGTAGCTGGTCGAGGAGTCAATTCTTCAGCCGAGGCTATAGCACTGCAGGGCCAGATAATGGCCATGGTGTAAATGACCACACAAAAAGATGGTAATGAACCTTTAGTATTATGCCAGGTGTGGATTTGGCTCCCACAGCCATGATGCTGAGGCTATTAAGCATTTTGGGGCCAGGTTCAGGGGGAGACAACCGCAGTGCATTCTACCAGAAATTCCCCCTGTGCTCCCTATGGCAAGTCTGCCCCAGAGTCAAAACTATTAGCCTCCTAGGAGCTTGTACATCTGTGGTTATAATATAAATAAACATTAATAATAATGTGGTTCAGGATACATTAAACTTTGGAAAAGACCTTTCATTCACTGGAAATAGCTATACAACTATGTCCATGAGTCACCATAAACATGACCATGTCTATGCTTTGTGCACAGCAATTACCTAAGCATTAAAGTGAATCGACAACCTTTTTGGCTGGCCTGGAATCTAAAAGACCTTGCAGCACCCCGATCGGCCCACATTCACTCACCTTTCTTAGGGCTGCCACACCACACTTCCCAGCAACCCTGTAGCTAAGGGGAACTGGGGATGCGGACACTCCCGCTCCCTTATGTCCCTGTTGGTGAGTTTTTGGGCAAATTGGTGGGGTGTCACACTCCTGGGGCAAGAACAAAGGCAAAATGAAACACCATGATAATACACCTCTTTCCTAGTGCTAGCCAAGCCACAATCGATGTTTAGGAGTTTTGTTCTGAACTAGTCACTGAAGAATCTGTGAAGTTCAACAACTGACCTAAAGGGATCAGTGTTCCCTTCTAGAAAGCAAAAATGTTTTATATTGCCTATGAAATGGCTTGGAAGTAAATCGGCTGAGCATGGTAAGGATCAGAATGCTAAAAAGATAAAGATAAACTGTTGCTGGTAAGGCCTGTTAGGAATGCTGTGATCTGCTAATGGAATTTCTGGTTGCTAAAGGACCCCCTGGCACTTAAGGCCCTACTCCAGCCAACTCCAGTGATTGGTCTCCACATGATATGCCCTCTATGTCCAAGCTAGGTTTTTGCCACCCAAGGCAACACGCGAATAAGTCAGACTCTCTCCACTGTGTCTTCCAGAGGGTGTACCTCTCCTGCTTGACATCCAAGGCTCTTTAGGTGAACTGCCTGTTATACCCCCCTCAGCATACCCTGACGAAACTTGCTGTCTTACAGCCAGACCATAGGGTCGATTCAAAGAAACATGTTACAGCTTTGATTTTGGTGCCGATCATCCTATTATTTGCGAACGCTCGTGCGTACGTATGAACTTGCGAGTGATTCTATAAGCAAATACGTTTCTATCCTAAAATCTACGTCCGTTCGTATGTTATCTCCCGAACTTGCCTCAGTCAGTTGACAATCGTAAAATTCACGTTCATGTGCTCACTTGTTGCGGCGGCAGCCTGTTTTTTGTGCTGCTTCCATCGTCCACCTCTTCCAATTACTTGCGTTTGCCTCTGGTTTTCATTGGTTTTTGGCCTCTTAGATTCGTTCGTTCGTATGTATATAAGATCTTGCGCATGCGCACTCTCACCACTACTGCCTCGCGCCAGGCTACCACTTACCTTTATGAACCATAAAACTTACCTAAACCCCTTAGCGCTTGCATCCTTCTTCATTTCTCGGTCCCTAAAACTTACCTAAACCCCTTAGCGCTTGCATCCTTCTTCATTTCTCGGTCCCTAAAACTTACCTAAACCCCTTAGCGCTTGCATCCTTCTTCATTTCTCGGTCCCTAAAACTTACCTAAACCCCTTAGCGCTTGCATCCTTCTTCATTTCTCGGTCCCTAAAACTTACCTAAACCCCTTAGCGCTTGCATCCTTCTTCATTTCTCGGTCCATAAAACTTACCTAAACCCCTTAGCGCTTGCATCCTTCTTCATTTCTCGGTCCCTAAAACTTACCTAAACCCCTTAGCGCTTGCATCCTTCTTCATTTCTCGGTCCCTAAAACTTACCTAAACCCCTTAGCGCTTGCATCCTTCTTCATTTCTCGGTCCATAAAACTTACCTAAACCGCTTAGCGCTTGCATCCTTCTTCATTTCTCGGTCCCTAAAACTTACCTAAACCCCTTAGCGCTTGCATCCTTCTTCATTTCTCGGTCCCTAAAACTTACCTAAACCCCTTAGCGCTTGCATCCTTCTTCATTTCTCGGTCCCTAAAACTTACCTAAACCCCTTAGCGCTTGCATCCTTCTTCATTTCTCGGTCCCTAAAACTTACCTAAACCCCTTAGCGCTTGCATCCTTCTTCATTTCTCGGTCCCTAAAACTTACCTAAACCCCTTAGCGCTTGCATCCTTCTTCATTTCTCGGTCCCTAAAACTTACCTAAACCCCTTAGCGCTTGCATCCTTCTTCATTTCTCGGTCCATAAAACTTACCTAAACCCCTTAGCGCTTGCATCCTTCTTCATGTTGACGACCCTAAAACTTACCCAAACAACATAATGTACATATGTCTATATGTTTCTAAGCGTGTTTTTTCGTGTTTGTGTAAATGTCTTTTTGGGCGCATATTAGAAATGACACATTTATGAAGGCTTAAAATATTATTTATTTAAAATATTTTGTTTTGTTGTTTTTTGGTTTAGTTTAAAAACATTGTAAAAATGTTTATATATATTTTTTTTTTTTCAAAAAGAAAATTTGTCTCTCTAAAAACAACTTTAAAACTATTTTACAAAAGTAGCCAGGACCAAGGGCACTAATCCTCCTCCTCTTCTTCTTCTGTTGGCCCCAACGTCGCCTGTATGGCCAGCAGCTCGGCCACCAACTCTTGGATTCTTTTTTTTTTTTCTGCCACGGTTTGTGGCCTCATCCCTGTAAGCAATAGAGAAATAAACATAAATAGGAGTACCAGACCGGTTTGTATGCTGGAAATAGATTTGGGGTTAATCAAATACATGTAAATGCATGACATATGTCATTCTTCCAAGGGATAAAGTAAATGCATTTCCCACAGGTAAGTATTGAAACTCCTTAAACCGGACCTTCAACATTATTTAATGAAAAGCAATAACTATTCCAAAATGATTCTGCACCAGATCGAAGTATATTTTGGTGGATTTTTGATTACTGCGCCGCCATCGGGACTCAGAAGCATAACACTTAATGAGGAGAGGAGAGTGGGATAAAGTACAGGGGAGTAGGTTACAGTGGTGCTTTGGGAATACAGAGCATAGCTGGGTTCAGGGAAAGGTCATCAGTCCCACAATGCATGGCAGCACCTTACTTTTTAAAATCTGTATCCCATGCTGCATGTAAATATTGCGCATTCCATATTCCGCCATATTGGATGTTTACAGGCTCCTAACATGCATTAGATGGCTGTAGGCTGTTTTTCAATGTTCCCAATCTGTATGTACAGTGTGTTGGCTAATTATTAGCTATGTTCTTAATACGAGTTAGGGTCCGCTTTAAGCTAACGAAGTGCCCACATGAAAGTGTTAACTACACATTGGCTACGCCTTTAGTTATGTGTGTGTTATTAGCTAACAACACATTAATATGAATAATGGCATGGATACTTACTGAGTTGGTGGCCGACAGATGGCTGGTTGGGGCCAACAGGCTGCCCTTGGTCCTGGCTATGCTGTGAAGAAGTCCCTGGAGAAACATGTGACATTTGGTTAGTAGTTGTATAGAGTCACTATTCCAAACAGATCTGGCTCCCAGGCTGGCTGACATCACTCACCTTCGTCAGGATCGACTTCCAGCATCTCTGCTGCCTCCTCCTCCACTATCTCACCCGCTCCCGAAGCTTCTACAAATACATAATAAAGGAGCACTTAGTTTTTGGCCTGCCATGTATATCTTTGTGCATATACATGAAGAGTGACATACCAGAGCCTTCCCTATGCCTGGCCGGGCATGACTCCACGCCCACGCGGTTGCGCCCCTCCTCTGTGGTAAGGTCCAGGGGCTGGTCTGAGGAGGCCACAGAGGAGGGGTAGGTCCGTCGCCCGGGAGATCCACCACCTTCACTCACAGATGCAGACTCATGCAGCACTGGTCGGCCCATCCTTCTTCATGTTGACGACCCTAAAACTTACCCAAACAACATAATGTACATATGTCTATATGTTTCTAAGCGTGTTTTATATGTTTCATAGCCCCCGACCTGGCACCAGCCAGGAACATAGCCCCCGACCTGGCACCAGCCGGGAACAGAGCCCCCCAAGAGGCCAAAGAATGGCCACCCTGACCACATCTACACCTGGAAGTTCAGTGGCCAGCCACGCAAGAACACCCAGTCCCTTGGCCAGTCCAGTCCAGTCATTGGGAAGCCAGCAATCCGTCCATTCCCCTACCCAGCCCCAGGCCATAATGTCACCACATGTGTCTGCACACATGGAGGAGCACCCAAGCCAACCATCTGGCCGCACATTGCGCCGCGGCCATTTGAGTGGGAGATTCTCCCATGACCAAAATATGGCATTGGCTAGTGGCCTTACATTATACTATGACGAGCTCTATGGGAGCAAATCAAAACACACCACGAAGCAGCGCAAGATGGAATTGTTTGAAACCATCCTACGACAAGTAAATGCAGCGGGGGAAGAGAGGAAAGATGTGCCACAAATTCAAAAGAAAATCTCGGATCTCAAATATGCTGTACGTCAAAAAGAAATTAAAAGGCATAATTACAGGTAAATAAATGATGTCTCCAAATATAAGGATTAGGATGTACTGTATGCACCTTTTCTGAGTACCAAACGATTTTCTCTTTTCAGCATGCAAACTGGAGGTGGCTTTCCAACCAAACTGGAGTTTACACCTGCTGAGGAGATTGTGCTGGGCCTTCTCCATCCGGTCGCGGTCGGTGGCCATGCGGGTCTAAGGGACACAGACTCACCGACCCGTACCCACGGTGAGTACTCTTAATCTGCATGTTTGCCTGTTTGGGCAAAAATATAAAGTTCACTAGTACCAAGATGACGGTATGGCCCTATGGTTTGCCTTGCTTGGGCTCGCACTACTGTGCCTGTTTGTGTCCTGTTTTGGTCCCTGTGAATCACACATTTAGGACCACATACATTATGTAAAAGACCAATTAACAAAAAATATTTGTCAAGTAACGAAGTTTATCCTGAAAAGTGATATATTTGGACTCAATCACAAAACACACATCATTAGGGATGGGTTGGCTATTTGTTGTGTGAGTTGTGTTTGAGGTAACAATTTAATTACACACCCCCAAACATATCTGACCTAGAGCAGCGAGACTCAACTGGCGGCCCGAGGTCCCAATGCGGACCTTGGCACCAGATTCCCGGACCCCTGCCCAGACAGCCCTGCACTCAGTTACTTCTGTGTTGACGTGCTCAGAGCTGCCCCCTTGATCGGCGATGTAGTGGTTGGTCTCCTGCCCAATGTCATGGCTCCCTGAAACATAGCATTGCAATATGAAGTACTGCACAGGAAGTGGCATTGCAAGGTACACAGTAACTTGGTGCATCTTTCTCTTGGTCCAATCCTGTCCCGCTGCCCCAGCTCTGCCCCATCTGCCACAGTCCCACCATCTGCCCCCCCCCCCCACATCAGCCCCATACATTTCTAACATATTTGCTCCATCCATCCCATCACCATCAATTCCTGACCTCCCACCTTTAGCCATCCAATCCCTGTCCCCTCAGCTCTGCCCCATCCAGGCCAGCAAGGCCAAGCAGCCTTTATTAGTTTGCACTTGGCAATCTCCAGCCCCTCCCCCAGTGTGTTTATTTCTAACTAGACACCCCCTGCGACAGCCCCATGCCCAGACATTCACCTCTCACCACATACCTTTAAATGGACCTTTACAAGAAGTGTTTGAGTACCCCTGACCTAGAGAATGGTAGTCAAAATCCAAATAGTTGCTGTGCAAGTTGTATGCTGACTGGGTACACTTCCTGACTTTGAACTGAGGTCAGTTAGCAGTTTTCTAGAGCCATTGCACATATCTAAAATTGCGTGTATTTTAACAATTGTCCCCATTGCTGTAGAGTTGCTTAATATTACAAATAGTGGCTTTTTTTATTAACTAAAAAAACAATGCTTATGTGTGTGTTTACCTTGTTTTGTTTTCTCTTCTTCAGCCCAGCATGACCCCTCAGCAAGGGTAAACTCACCCCCCAGGTTGCTTATGCCTACCAGGTCCGTACAGCATAGGAGCCCAGATCCGAGTTTTCCGGTAAGTTTATTTAGTACCATAAATACTACCAAGTGCTTAAGCATGTGTTAAACTGATGGAATCCCAAATTTGGACGCCAACTTACCCTTTTTTTTTATATGTCCCTACAGACCCGCACACTCATGGAAGAGATCCAGGAAATGGAGGAAGCTGATGTCTCCCTGCAGAGCACGTCCGATGACCTCCCCCTGGGTCCCAATCTGGAACTGCTCCCTAATGTTTCTCTGGCCAATCCTCAGCAGCAGAGTGAATCTCCATCCATTGTGCATGCACATGGGGAGACTGACACAACAGTCCCCAGTGTTCACTCTGCTGCTGAGGATTTGCCAAGCATGCCTGTTGCTGTTGAGGGGACGACACAACGCGGCAGGGCACGCCCAAGAGCCAGGGTAATTGTGCGGCGGACTCCATTACGCCGCCCCACAATTTCCCAGGGGAGGCAGAGTGCCCTGCTTCATTTATGGAACCAAGAGAGGGACTCTTTTGAGGCACAGCTCGTTACTGAGCGTGAGGAAAGGCATGCCGATATGGTCAACATAAATAACACCTTACAGGGCATCCTCGCGGAGTTTCGTACCCTCAACAGCAACATGGTAACTGCAAGTAATGGCATCCAGTCAGCCATGGCTGAGATGACCAATATGCAGAGAAACATTATGGAGCAGTTGCAAATTCACAATGCAGCCATGGCCCAGGCTAGGTCCCATCCCCACGGACCTCCACCTGGGTATTATGGGCAGCCACCCTATTAATCCATGATTGTGTGGGACATCTTTTCTCTTACCCCCCACTGTATTTACTTGTCCTTTGAGGTTTCAAACAATCCATTTTGTGTTTCACATGCAGGTTGTGTTTTGTATTTGCTCCCATATAGCTCCTTAGAGTAATGATTAAGGCCACTAGCCAATGCCATAGGTCTATGTGGAGTGTATCTGGCCACTTTTGGCTTTAAATATGTATTTGGTTTGTGCTCCTCCTGTTTGCAGACATGTTTGTGTGACATTATGGCCATGGCAAAATATCCCTTGACACAGGCAAGATTAAGTACTGGACTAGGCTGGCCTTTGGACTGGGTGTCCTTGTTTGGTTGTGCCACTCACTTCCAGGTGTAGATGTGCTCGATTTGTTTTTTGTTATATCATGCCTTTTTAACCACAGTTGTATGTGGAATGTTTTATGTTAAGCACAATAATTCTAATTCAACAAAGTAAAACAAATTTCACAATTACAATACTTGTGGCGTTTTTAGTGGAAACACATTTTAAATCAGCTTGGGCTAAACCAGATACTTTTTGGTTTAAGAGGTGTAACAATGCAAATATCAAGCTAAGTAAACACCATGAAATACATTAGGCAACAATTAAGGGAAAAATGTTTTAATTTAAGGTAATGCCACATTACGGCAAAACAACATATTGAACAAAAAGGCTAACACAGACACACAGAATGTTGAAAAACAAAATAAAATTAACTAAAATGCTGCAATATCAAATTTGCTCTAACTGATTGTCCAGACTCACTGGGTGGCCCCACATAATTGTCTCCATCATCCTCTAGGGCTGTAGAGGGCAGACTATCCACATAACGGGGGACACGTTCTAGTATGGCAAAATTGTGCAAAACAGCACATGCCATGATGATGTCGATCACTTTTTTGGGATCATATTGCAGGGCGCCCCCAGTATGGTCCAAACAACGAAAACGGGTCTTCAACAGCCCAAATGCCCTCTCCACAACAGCCCTGGTCTTGCGGTGCGCACGGTTGTACGCTTCCTGAGAGGCATCCTGGGGCCGCAGCACAGGCGTCATGAGCCAGGGGAGAAGTGGGTAACCGGAATCACCTTAACAAGACAATTAAAGTTAATAAAAATTAAAAAGGCAAGACAACAAACACAAAGAATTTGACATATATCAAAATGATGTAAGGTAAAGGGCGTAAAAATACACCCCGGGCACATTAGCATAATAACTATTGCCACTAATGTAGTACATAAATAAAAATGCCGCTTAAATATACAAAAGAATGATAAAACATCGGCGCGGACAAGGGTAGTTAGAATTTTTTTATAGTTTGGGTTTTCTGACATGTTACAATTAGGATGCTGCTGAGGGGCACTCAACATTTATATAAAGAATACAATGTATGCAGTTTAAGTCCACTTTGCCATTTAAAGACCAATACTACAAAAGGACCATAAACTAACAGATACTTGGGTATAAACTCCCAACCAATATATTTTGGGACATGGAACTTACAGACATCCTAACTAAAGGGAAAACATTCTGAAGGACAAAGTGAGGCAAGCATTTTGGTTTTGAGTTCCGAAAATACGACCCAACTAAAATGCAGTTTCAGGCTTATGTAAAGAATCCAAAAACAAAAATATCAACAAATAACAGATTAATCAGAAATTTAATACCAAATAAATAGGACACACTTACCAAGCAGCCATGCACTCGAAAATTCACCTGACTCAAATCTCCGAAACAACCCAGATCGTCTGAGTATATAGGAGTCGTGCGACGATCCTGGGTAGCCGGCAAGGACACTCAGAAAACGCATGTCCGGCCCAACCACGGCCTGGACATTAAGGGAGTGTCCCATTTTTCGATTCCTTAAGGCAAAAGCATACAAAAAGGGTACCGTATATACTCGAGTATAGGCCGACCCGAATATAAGCCGAGGCACCTAATTTTACCCCAAAAACCTGGAAAAAGTTATTGACCCGAGTATAAGCCGAGGCACACAACACAGCACACAATACAGCACACATACACACACAAGGCACACACAGCACACAACACAGCACACAATACAGCACACAATACAGCACACAATACACACACAAGGCACACACAGCACACAACACAGCACACATACACACACAGCACACATACACACACAGCACACATACAATGCACACAACACACACACTCACCAGTTCAGCTCCTGCAGGATCTTCAGCGAGGCTCCTTCCAGCGACGGTGCGGGAGAGAGGACGGCGCGGGACGACGGCATGGGTCCGCAGGGCAGAAGAGCCGCCTCAGAGGCTTCAGAACTCGGCGGGGAGATCAGTACACCCAGCGCGAGGTGGGTGTACCAAGATGGCGGCCGGCGCGCTCCGCGCCGCCACGTCACGTCGCGTCACTGAGGCCCGGGCCGCCATCTTGGTACACCCACCTCGCGCTGGGTGTACTGATCTCCCCGCCGAGTTCTGAAGCCTCGGCGTCTCGTCTGCCGCCTCGGAGGCTCTTCTGCCCTCGCTCAGGTAAGTCTGACTCGAGTATAAGCCGAGGCTGCTTTTTTCAGCCCAAAAAGTGGGCTGAAAAACTCGGCTTATACTCGAGTATATACGGTAATTGATAATTGAAAAAAGGATCAAAAATTTAAAACATGTCTGCACTCTATTTGAAACTACTAATGAAAAGCCTAAATAAGGCATGTACACAAATGAGCCAAAAAAAAATATGCTGCCGCAAAGGAAAACAGGTTACATTACACGTTGGGCAACATAATAACCTAAAACAAAATATAAATACCTATATATATACTCGTCGGCTGCCCTAGGTACGAGTGCCACATGTGTGCAGTCAACAGCACCAATTACGTTGGGCATGTCGGCCACATTATAAAAACCAAGCTTAATGGCGTTTCTGGCTGCCATATCATCCGGAAAATAAATATATTTTGGAGTTATGGCAGCCATGCCTTCCAAAAATTTAGATAGTGCGCGGCTCAGCGTAGGCTGTGAGATCCCCACGGAGAGGGCACCCAGCCTCTGGAACGAGCCGTTCGCCAAAAATTGCAGGCAGCCAAGCATCTTGGTCATACCTGAAATTGCATGCCCCTTCCTTGTGGTGCGGGCTAACCATGGCCGCAGCTCACTATATAATTTATGGAGGGAAGCGCGATTAAGCCTGGTCAGCTCGAACAGCTCAACATCATTCATGCTATCGATGTTCATGCGACGACGCAGGGGCAATCTGCTCTCAGACATCCGGATCAACTCAATGCCAAAAAGCATAAGCCCTTGATGTGCCACAAACTCGCTCCTCTCCATCCTACTCCCGAGGCCAAATAGCTGCCGGCAAACATTTCGTAAAGCAGCTATTTAATGGGCTTCAAAACAATTAGCAATCAGCTCTCTGAATTGGTCGCAAGCCCATGTGAATGACGTAAAAAATAGGATCTGACGCAAATAATACGATTTGGACGGGAAAAAGACACGAACTAACGCAAAATATACGATTTCCGTACGAAATGCGTATGTTCATATACGTCTATGCGCGAACGATCGTGCGAATACGAAATGGGCAAAAAAAAAAGAAAAAATGACAAACACCCACCCAAACTTACGATTCTCGATACGAAATCAATTAACTTTTGCTCTTTGAATCGAGGGGAATGTCTCTCTATATTCCCCCCCACTGTCTCTAGCAAGTTCGATCTGTGGAACAAGGGTGTCCTCTAGTGTCTATTGGCCCTTTCACTGCCATTTAACTTTCTGCTCCTCCTGCTCTGGCCTAAACTTTTAATGGGTGGTGGCTAATCCATCACCCTGCTACACACCTAAAAAAAAGTTACTTCAGAAAAGGTGGTTCTCGTCTCAGGAATCTGATGTAATAGAACAGGCCAGTGTCGGTTCCTCCCAATTGGATTAAGGTCCCGGGCCAACAATAGGGGCTCAGACTTGAGGAATCAACTGATCTGAACTCCAAAGACTTTACCATCTGGTTGTAACACATCTTGAAAGCCACAGATTCCATAATGAAACCCCACATTAAATATGGTACATACAGAAACCTTTTTCTAAAAATTGAAACACCAACAACAAGTGGTGGTTCCTATCAGTACATGATACAACGTGAGCATGAGTCACTGTTTGGATCCCCTGACCTTATGGGCCAGATGTGGTTGTTACCTGTGCAACCCTGGTAGTTATGCACCTTGGAGGCATAGTATCAATTTCCATCAGAAAAAGAAACAAAGCAATGGTGAAAAGCTGCATTGACAAACATTTCTGTTGCAGTTCTGGGTTAGAGATGTCACCCTTTTAACAGGGGATCCTGCTATTCTGTAAGTCTGCACAGATACATGTCTGCAAATCTTATTGATCACTGGTTATTCAGGGTGCAGTGTTCAAACTACTGGTTTGTGCTTTAGATTAGTAGTAAGAGCAGCAATAACCCAGATAAAGGTGTTGGACTGAGACGTGATCAGTGATGTCACTTGAGAGGAAATATAGAAGTCCATGAATGATGTAACAACGGCTAGATCCATGTGCCTCTCTGTGGACACTATGATCCTGTGGCTGAAGGTACATTGAGGAGATGTGTTGTCAAAAGGAGAAATTAGGGGAGTAAGCTATTTGGCAAGAGACTAGACAGTTGATGAAGGACATAACAGCTGGCTTAAGTACTCTGTAACTCTGTTGCCACAAAGAAGGCTCCAAATTCAATAGTCAGGGATCTAAGGGGCATTCCCTTTGCTTGTTTAAGCAACAAGGGAGGGCTGAGAAATGCTTATTCAGCTTTAAGCTCCAGAGACAGATTCTCATTTCATAATTAACCTCATCAAATCTAAGGCTGCCCCTAAATCATATAGGGGTGCCCTCACCCATTTGGGCTGGAGGTAGCCCTGTTGAGAACCACAGAGAATTTACTAGCCCAGTTTTTCCTCCCGAACCTTCCGCAATTTCCCACTCAGGTGACTGTTTTAAGTGCAGTAGACTAACTGCAACAGTTGGGGGTTGTATTTCCAATTTCTCATCCAGAGCAGGGCTATGGCTTGTATCCCAACTTACTTGTAAAGCTAAGGAAGTATGGCCCAATGTACGCAAATCTAGATTTGAAATAACGTAACTGTTACATATATAACCAATGAATCCCTCAGATTAGTTTTAGGTTCCTTGGAACAAAACTTTGGGGACAACAAGCACCATGGACAACTACTGGCACGTTACAATTGGTGTTCCTCACCTGAGGTTCACAGTGGGAGATAACTATTTCCAGTTTGTTTCCCTGATATTCTCCCTAGTAACAGCCCCCACAAGGTATCAATGTAACTTAGACCATGTACTTCATCATTAATAGAGGGACAAAGATATGTATCCATGGTGGTGAGGACTTTAGAGGAGTTTGATTAAAAACTACTAAATCGACAGTGAACAAGAAAAACATGAACTCATCTGCATCTACTAAAAATGAATCGGCCAACATTTAGCAAGTGCATGAGATTACTGACCCTGATGGCCTCTCTGGAGGCAGTACCCTTTGACATAATCATTAATTGTAAAGGTCTGGTGTGGCTCTTGGCAAAGTGGAGCATGTCGCCCCTGCCCCTAAAGAGAACTTGCCTGTTTACTTCCGGGGTAAAGTGAGAGTTTGTTTGGTGGCTGACATCAGCATTCTAATGAAACAGGTGTTCTTTCCTTCCTTCCAATTCACTAGACCAGTGGTTCTCAACCTTTTTATGCCAAGTACCCTCTACCGGCAAGCAGCTACAACCAAGTTCCCCCAAGGAGGAGATCAATTACCACCGTTACCAAAATAATAACTCATGGGCCTTGTAGCACATTTTGAAGCAAGAAAATGTTTTACTGTTAAAATAATATACTAGACCAGTTAGACCCCCTCTGTTGGTGCACCCTTGAACATTGCCAAGTATCCAGTGCACTAGACAGTCCTTACCATCAATACCAGCCTGACAGACTGAGAAGAATATTAGATGATCAGACTTTTTAAGTCAAATAGACTCCAGAAGAGTCTCATTTGGTCATGTAGGTAAAGCATTCAGGGGTCTCGCTTAAGAATTTGTTGCCTATAATAATCATCAGGGAGGCAGCCAGGGTGCCATAAGGAGCTGGCCGCATTTGTTGGCAGAAGACCACATTCAGATTCTGTTAGTAGTCCACATCCCGTGAGTCAAGGAAATGATGATGGACTTCCTCAACAGGCAGTTAATTCGCAACAGGTAGTTGAAGATGAATCAGGAAGTGTTTCGTTGAATCTGCCATTCATGGGAGACACTGTACATTGACCTGGTGGTATTTTGTCAAAAAGGAAAGATGGTACTACACCATGTTTATGTTTCCCCCACATCCGCTGATGCTTTGACTCTTTCTTTTGGAATTTTTTTTGCAAGGTCTACCACAGTTATTTGAAATCCCTTTCAAGTAATTTCAGGATAATGGAGCTTCTACCTGCACTTGGTCTGTCTCTTTGCAGTCACAGCTAGAAAAAGTCTCCCTTTGAGCACTCTGAAAGCAGACCAAAATCCAGGATTCCCCCCCCCCCCCCCCCCCCGCCTGCTGCACACTTTTTTTTCTTCCTCTAAACCATGGGTGTGTCTTATGAGCAGGTAAGTCTTGTGGGGAAAAATACAGTATATTGTGTGTATATTTTATGCCTTGATTGTTCCTACAGATGTTTTCTAGTGAGTTGCTACTTTTAACGAAATGGCAATCATTGCCTGTGGAGGGTTTGATGTGCTTAGCAGGATAGCTCATCATAACCCAATGTTTTAATAAACTGCTGCTTCGTCCTTCACATGTACAGAAGAAAGAACATTTACAGTAAGTACTATACATCTTTATTCTGGCCCTGCAGGTTGATGGTCTCACAATCCATCATCATAAGGACATTGAAGAGGCTAGTACCTCATTATCTGAAACTGGATTCCCTCAAATTTGCATACAGAAGCATCTGATGGGGATGCCCCAGGGACTGGGAGATCGAGCTGCTGGAGTCTTTTAGACTTTATGGAGACCTAGGCCTGAGTGACAGCCCTTCAATCAGCAGGTGCACTCATATAGCTGATGATCCTACAATGTATGCCTGGATGTATCCCCAATCATCTCTATCTGAGGCACGTACCCACACCAGCCATTTCTTGAATGGCCATTGTTAAGAGTTTTTACGACGATCTCTGAGGATACAAAAAGTGGGGCATCCCAATACAGGATGCCCCCTGCAGAGCAACAATACATGGGAGACTGTTGATGGGTAAGTATTGCATGACTGGTCTGGAAGGAATAAATCAATATCCTTTTTATCAGCCTATTGAAGGAAGCCACTACAGTATGTGCTGCAGTTTCCAGTCCTCAGCCTTGCAAAGCCTTGGAAGAAAATGTGAGCACCTTTGTACTGCAGGGTTGGTGCTGGATAGGGTTACACTTTGTATGGGCCAAACATGCCAGGAAGGATGCAGGTCTGGGTAAAGTGCATCCAACATAACATTTCACCACTAGAGGGGGTCATTACACAACAATCTGCCAGAACTATCCTCAACAGCACCTGCCATGTCTAAGGAGTAAGGAGTTTTGCATCTGTTGGTTGTGCCAGCCATGCCAGCGTGTTGTTGGGTATCTATTTGTATTAGTTTTTAGGCTTAATCTGAGCAGTATTTTAGAAGCAAGTCAGATGTAATTTTGTAAACGGCATAAGAAGCCACCTTGTTTGGTTGGTTGCTCAGTTTTGTGTTGTAAGCAAGATCTGTAGCTGTGTGTTTATCTGCCTTCAGATGTAAAACGTGCGCTTGGGGATCAGGATCCAGCAACAAACACATACAGTAAAATAGTAGGAAAGCTGAAAATGCTAGTGGGGGAATATATGTACAAGCATATAAACTGCTTAAAGTGGACCAAAACCCATGGCGATCAGCCTGGAAACTTATACCCCCGGGGTGTCCAAAATCTGGATGCCCCACTGTGTGAAACCCCCCAGGTTGCCCATAAACTCACCTTCTTTTCTGGTCCAAATCCTGGATTTTGGTCCACTTTAAAATCCAGAACTGAGGACAAAGGACACAAGGCCGGTTTTAGACAGCGTGGTCCTGGACAAAATAAGTGTGGCTCTGACTTCTGAAATATTGTAGTGACAAGACTCACATTCTGAAATATAAGTTTACCTACCCTGTGCCGAGTCCCTGCTATCCTCCTCCAGATGCCCAGTCCCTGATATTCTCCCCCATGTATCCTGACCTTTTACAAATGTCCCAATATCTGATGACCTCAAGCAGTCCAGGCTTTTCTCAGAAGCAGAGCGGCTGTGTAATCGGGTAGCAGGAAAGGGAAGATGGATGCTGCAGAAGAGACAGACAGTGGGGACTGTGCCCATATAGAAAAGCTAGTGCAGTTGCTGCAGCCAGCAGCTTTTCTGGGGCATTAATGAGCTTTACCCTGCCCCCTGACATCACAGGCAATAGCAATGTTTTTGGACAGAAGTCGGGGCACATTTAGTGATGGGGCCTTGGGCTATTGCTCAATTTGTCACCCTCTAATGCCAGCCCTGGGTAGTCACTAAAAAGTTCAGTAAATTATGCAAACATCTGGCTAAAAAATAGTAATGTTACTTTTGGAGGCACATTGTACAAGACCCTTAGAACCAAACCGGCTGTGACTCCTCCAGTGGATTCATCATTCCTAGAAATTAAATTTGGCAGAGGTGCAGGGGGGGCCCTTCATTCAAGGGACAAAATAACCTTTCAGCTCTCCAATGAACCCAGAGAGACGATCTGGTAGACCCTGAGCTTAGCAGGTTGAGGTCACTTTGCCCCGGACAAGAACAATTGGCAAATAGGAAAATACTCTGGTGCCCCTATAATAATGCCCCTCCATCTACACACCCCAAAAGCAGGCCATGCTTGTGCCAGCAAATCTAACCTCCACATGTTGCCACATGTATAGTTACTGTGAGTATTTCATTTTAGATTGAACTTTGTGATAACCACTCATTCATACTTACCCCTCCCCCTTTGGAGTAACACATGTGACCAGGCCCTAATTCAGACCTTATATAAGGGCCCTGGCCTTGCTCTAGTGATCACATTATTTTTACTATATTAGATACAGTTAAACAGGACCTTCAGCATGATTTAAAGTGGACCAACACCCAGGATTTTGACTATCCTGGGTCTTGGTCCACTTCGGTGGGGCACCCCGATCGGGGTGCCCCGCTGTGTGAACCCCCCCGATCACCCGAAAAACTCACCTATCCCCGCTCCCAGCGCCGACGGACAAGCAATCTGACAGTCCCGGACAAGCGGCTCCTCCGCCGCCGCCTCCCACGTGTCCCTCTTGACGCGCGCGCACCCGCGGCGGTCATTCACAGACGGCCGGCGCGCGCACACGCCTAGAGGGGCGCGAGGGAGGCGGCGGCGGAGGAGCCGCTTGTCCGGGACTGTCAGATTGCTTGTCCGTCGGCGCTGGGAGCGGGGAGAGGTGAGGTAAGGGGGTTTGGGGTGTTTGGGGGGGTTTCACCCCCGAGATCGGGATGTCCCGCGGGGAGGGAGGTGATCGGCCCGGGAATCTTATAGATTACCCGTGGGTGTTGGTCCACTTTAATGAAAAGCCCAAACCTTTAAAAAACGATTTCCCAGCATCTAAAATGAATATATTTTATGTTTTTAGCCATTTACTTTTTATTCTTTTTCCCCACTGGCCTGCAACTCTGTTCAGGGCTCTAGGACACAGGTGCCGCCATAGAAACATCACATATTGAGGAGAAGAGAGGGGGGAAAGTGTAGGGGTGGGGTTATAGCTGTGCTTTGCACAGACATAGCAGAGCTAGGGTCAGGAAAAAGACAGCAAACCCAGAATGCAGAGCGGCTTAGTCAGAAGACACTTCTGTCTGCAGGTAGCCTGAGACTCCATGTGCTGCCATCTTGGATGTTTAAAGGCTCAGAAAATGCAATAGGTGCAGGTAGGATGATTTTTAATGTGAGCAATCTGTATTTACAGGCTGGGGGAAACATATAAGATAGGCTCTTATTCAGGGTGAAGGTCCGCTTTAAGCTACTGAAAAATGAAATGGTAGAGACAAAGGCCAAATTCACACCTGCCGGGTCACGTTTGCAGCACACATTTTGTGGCAGTGTCTGCGGTAGGAATTCAGCTTTGGGTTTGCATTTTTGTTCACGTTATTGCTTACGTTTGCTCCTGCTTTAGAAGAAAAATCCTATTTCCGTTCCTATGCCTTGCCTTCCTGTCTACTGAATCCCATTAAAATCTACGGTGCTGCAAATGAAAAACGCATGCAGTCCCACGTGGAAAACTGCACTTACATTCGTGTTTACGGCCCCATAGACTTAAATAGGGTGCATTAGCATCCTAGGCACAACAGGCAGGACTTTTTGCTGCCGCGTCATAGAGGTGCCATTGTTGCTTTTATTTTGCGGCAGCTCTGCGCTGCAGAAACGTGCGCTATGTGACAGGTGTGAATGAGGGCAAATCCAACAGACAAGGCGAAGGAGTAACAATGGCGGCCCCAAGTGCAGTCGGTACTTCTGTAGTTAGCCCCATGCATTTCATGTGAAGACAGCCGAATACAATACATGGACATGCAAACAATAGTAGTAATGCAGTTTAGCTTTGAATACATATGTATGGCCACCAAAGAGGTGTTATGCTAAATGTACATCTTTGGAATTGAAGCACATCAAGAGCTAGGCATAACTTGAGTCCGAAGTCCAAAACAAGAGTTTGTCCAGCGTATCCATAAAATTCTATATAACCTTTATTGAAGATTCATTAAAATCAGCATCCATCAAATCGGGTGTAGATAGCCTGAGCCATAGAAGCAGGTATAACGTTACGCGTTTCAGGCCCGGGTGGGCCCTTAATCATACATACCATCATTCGGTATGATTAAGGGCCCACCCGGGCCTGAAACGCGTAACGTTATACCTGCTTCTATGGCTCAGGCTATCTACACCCGATTTGATGGATGCTGATTTTAATGAATCTTCAATAAAGGTTATATAGAATTTTATGGATACGCTGGACAAACTCTTGTTTTGGACTTTATACATGTTTGGAGGAGTTGATGCAGGATCTCCCCTGTCCGTGCGGATAGAAGGTTGGTGAGCTGGCTAAACCTATATCATATAACTTGAGTCCGCACCGGGGTCCAGGAGGTCAGGGGGTACCATCATTGTTGCTCCTCCTGCTTATTTATCATATTTGTGCTTACTTTCCATCATTTAGGAAGCAGCATTTGTCTCTTCCATTTCAGTCTTTAGTTATATAGCTCCATCCAAATGTGTTAAAAAATTAGTGTATGAGCTGTGAAAGGGCCAACTGTAATGTTCGCACCAGGGCCCCGTCACATCTAATTACACAACTGGTCAAGACCTTATTTTACGAACCTTCATCCTACCACAGGGAAGATGTAAAACAGTCCGCCAAGCTGACAACATCACCCCAGGTACTCAGGTAGGGAGGACTGGTGGGGGCACAGATATAAAAAAAAATGTGTTTTGATCCGCTTTAAGGGATTGTACTACTTCCCACCCCTGCCTGTATTTATTGCTAGAGAAACCTAGGCCTGGTGCATTAGCTGTGGCTGCCAAGTTGCAGGCTGCTTTAAAGGGACTATACAGGCAAAATGTAAAACGATTCAGCAGCTTACCTGGTCATTTCTGTGTGACGATCAGACCTTTTGATTGGTTGTCTGATCGAATTGATCTAATCACACCACACACATGCCACTGGTTGATGCAATGGATGAATCAATCTGTCTCACCAACAGTCACTGCGAAACAGCGATAGAGAGCGTTAATAAAGCCTTAGATTTAAAGTGGACCAACACCCTCCTTGATCGGCCCGGCAATCTATAAGATTCCCAGGCAGATCGGATCCCTTACTAACCTTACCTTACTCCAGGTCCAACGGCGCTTTTCGCGCTCCTCTCTAGCAGGGCGCCTGTTGGAGGGAAGTGCGAGATGCGACCGCCAGCATGCTCGGAGCCGCTGTGGTTGGACGCGCATACCACAAGGGCTCCGAGCGCGCTGATTGGACGAGTGGCCGCGCATGCGCCATAGGAGCGGGGTGAGGTGAGTTTTATTAGGCGTTCTGGGGGGTTTTACGATCGGGGGTGCCCCGCGGAAGTGGACCAAAACCCAGGATAGTGATAATCCTGGGTGTTGGTCCACTTTAATAAGACAATTTGGATAACTGTGTACATTTCTTATTTCTAAATTAGAAGCAATATAAACAATGGTACAAATAGAAAGAAGCCGTGCAGTATGAAAAGCAATAAAAACTGAATTTTACATAAAACAGTATAAATGGATAAATACTATAACCAAGCTACTAGCAATAGACAAAAATAAAATGGAAAACAAACAGGAATTGTATACTTATATTGCGGTGATGGTGAGGTGAGTCAGTAAAGGCAAAACGCAGTCCTTAGTTGCAAGGGCAAAGTCCCATCAATCAGGTGAAGGTGTAGAGATGTGAGGAGGGGTAGCATGAAAGTGATGTGAATTCTCTCTATGATGTCACAAGCCCCGGATGAGAACGTCAGTACCTGGCTGCTGCCTGATTTTTATGCAGGGACCATGGAGGCCCCAGCACCTGCCACCAGGACCCGGGGGAGCTGTCCTTCTGGGCCCAGAAAATGTCCAGGACCCCCACAGACCACCTGGTTGTCAGAACCAGGCCAGGAATTTGATTTTCCAGACCAGCACCTCATTGTTGAATGATCTCAAATACAGGTGGGTTGGGGTGCCAGGAACCCCTCAAAACATGTATTTGGGTTCAAGGGATTCCTGAAATCATCACATGGGCAGGGCATCTATCAAATGAATTTATGGGGAATACGGTGTGATTTACATAAGAAAAGCTATTCAATATATTAACTTTTCTTTGTACTTTTTGGCGGGAAGATGCCTGTAGTGTGGGGAGAAGATGAGCGGCCCAGGGGGTGTTACTTTGTGGTGGTGAAACATGTGCACATTGCTGTAAATGAACATTTAGCCTTTAGAAGTGTAATGGCGGCTGTAACCCAGTGGGTGGAGGGGGGGGGGGGGGATCTTGGGACTGAAGGACCATTTAGGGCCAGATGCTAATGCTTGAAGGTGCCTGACACAGGAATGCTAGATATGATTTTAAAGGCCTAGCTGGTGTATCTTTAGGAGGAATATGATATCATGTGACAATATCTAACCTCACAGCAGCATCTAGAAGCAGAAACTTGGCACAGACTTGTGGCCCTCCCCTGATTCCCTTACCAGTAGACCATCAATTACAGGGCTCGACTGGTGCCCCCCTGTGTATTGTAGCATTGTGAAGTCAATGAATGCTGATATAACCAAGATGCCGGCTAATGTCCAGAACAGTGGCCACACCCACTGACTGCAGATTTAGAATAATAAATGAATATGCATTCTCCACTTTGGTATGTTTTTAAAAAAGAGAAAAAATGGAAAACATAAGTAGCTTTGGGGCGAGGTGCTTATAGGGTCTATGTCATAGGTGCTTAATCTTTTGAAGAGCAAGGGCCACTTTAGTGATTTGGAAACTGGTCACGGGGCCACAAGGATTTAAAATGTAGAATTTTTCATTTTGAATAGCATCATTTGCATTAAAAAAAATCTACAACAATCAGGATACCCGGTGTCTCCACAAACTCTATTAGAAGTATATTTTACACACTTGCATCACACCACCACCCTATTACCACATTTATTTTTAACAATCCTTACATGCTGATTGCCTTTCCTGTGTGACTATATGGGTTCCATATTGCAGCCCATCCCCCCATCAGTCCTAATTCAGAACCATATTGCTAATATTCAACCTATCTAAACGTCTCCCAACGCTACACATACAAACAAATATAGAACAAGCTGTGAACTTGTTATATTTCCGGAGATGTCACCCAGGGGCTTTGTTGAACTATCAATGTCATCATCTTCCTCCAAGCCACTGCTGCCACCTCTATTTGTAAATGCGCCCCTTCTATATCGCTCTCCCTACAACCTTTTACCCTTACTTAACCTCTGTTTAAAGTGGACCAAAACCCGTGATTTTCACTTTCACAGGTTTTGGTCCTTCCCCCTGGGGCACCCTGGTTTTGGGGTGTGTGAAACCCCCAGAACGCATAGCTAACTCACCTCTTCTCAAGCCCAAAGAGCATGGTATCACTTCTTCTCTTCCACTGTGGGCAGCCATGCACAGCCATTTAGTTGTAGCGTATGCGCCATGGACTTGGGGGTTGGGGACTTGGGGAGTTTATTGGGCACCCTGGGGGGTTTCACACAGCGGGGAGGGAGTAAGCCTGCCCTGGAGTCTCATAGACTCTACATAGTCTACACCCCAAGACATAAGTAAGTGGGTCACTTTTAATGCAGTGACTGTGATCTCTGGCAGGCAGTACAGCTTTATGTTTTGATGTCAGCTATGGCTAGACTTTAACTCTAGTGGTCAGTATGGGTCAAGCTGAGCAGTGAGGTGAATGGTAGGCACATCTAGTGGTCAAGTTGTGGTCATGTTCAATATACAGTATTCTTTGGTGGTCAGGCGAGCTGAGGTCAGCATATTTATGGTCTCTGGATGCGACTACAGGTTTATGTGGACTCGGGGCCAGGGCCGGCGTCAGCACCCAGCAAGGCGGGGCAGCTGCGGGGGCCCCCACCCTGAGGGTGGACCCAATGACACAGCTGGTGCCCACATCTCCTCAAATGGCGGGGTTACACACAACCTGGCATCTTGATTTAGATTCCAGGGGAGCAAGTGCTGACTTCTGTTCTGCTTTTAAGTTTCCCGTCCCAGCTGATTTCCTATCCCTGGAGCATCCTAATCTGTGATACCCTACTGTGTGAAACCCCCTGGGATCACTGGCATACCCACTATGCAAGCAATTTCACCCCTGGGTTTTGGTCTGCTTTAAAGGGGCATCTCAATTTAGGATGCCCCTGTTTGTGAAAAAAAAACCCTGGTTTGGCTGTCGTTCCCACAGAGCATTCACTAGTTCAAGGAAAGTAATGAACAAATGGGGGGCATTCAAATTTAGGAGAATCTAGTTCCGACTCTGAGGTCAGGTTTAAAGGGGTGTGGTGCACTTCAAAGTAGACCAAAACTAGAGTTTTGGTCCAAATAGCATGATCCTTAGGGGGCATCCAGATTTGGAACATCCCTCAGTGATGTGACTCTTCACCACTGAGACCATGCCGCCCAAGGGCCCACATAAACCTGGAGCCGGCCCTGCTCGGGGCAATAGCGTCTCAGTGGGCCCATTGCAGTGCGGAATAATACTCTATACATGGTAGTGAACTTGCATGTATGGTAAATATTAGCAAAGAATAGAAAGAAAAAATAATAATGAAAGGAAGAAAGAAAGAGTGAGAAAAAGAACGAAGACAAAAAAAAGTATAAGGAAAGAAGAAAGAAAATTAGAAATATAATTTAAAGACAGAAATAAAGAAAATATGGGAATAGATACATGAATATAAAAAATAAAAGGAAAGAAAGGGAAACAAAGAACAGATGGAGAGAAAGAAAGGGAATAGAAGGAAAGAAAGAAAATAATAGATGGAAAGAAACATAGTAGAAATAATAGAAGGAAGGAAGAAGAAAGAAAGAAGAATGACAGAAAGACCCGATGAGAGAATAGATGTACAGAAAAAAAAATAATAGAAGGAAAGAAACAAAGAAAGAAAGTCTCTCCCAAAGGCCAATCTACCCCTGGCTGTCAGTCCTTAGTCCTGGATACTGCGTGACCCTGTGTGCTATATAGTGGCTACCCAGGGTAGAGGAAATGATGTGGGCCCTCCCAAGGTGCAGGGGCCCTGGCACCTGCCTGGGTTACTCCCAGTGCTGACGCCTGCCCTGCCTGGATGACAGCTGTGGTAATGTTCAATATACAGTAGTCTCTTGTGGCCAGGCGAGCTGAGGTTAGGGTATTTATGGTTCCTGGAGGACCACTGAGGTCAAGGCATAGCTTATTATTATTCATTTATAAAGCACCATTGTGACAGAGCATATCTGAGGTATAGTTTATTTCTCAATGTGTGTATGTTGCCGTATATATATATATATATATATATACAAACCCACATATACGGATAGTTTGTGTTTTTCAGCCTCGCTGACCCCTCTGCTCTGTATACCTCTCCTCATGTCTCCTCCCTCCTCCCTGCCTGCCATAAAACCCCCTGCATACACACAGGGTCAGCTGGCATGACTTTCTCCACTTATAAAACTTCCAGCATAAACAACGTAATGGAGTAAGGGTTATCCGAAATCATTCAAGCATAGAAGCAGAGACAAGACCCATCTCCTGTCTCCCTTCCATGGAATGTCCTCCATCCCTCCTCCCTTTGGAATCCCAGGACAGATGGGGGATATCATATGGAACTGTCAGGTACCCAATCAGACAGTGGGTGAATACAATCCATAGGAGGGGTCAGAAACTGACCCCTGGTTAGAGGGAATAAGGTGAGCATCACAATGGGCAGAGGGACACTCTAATCTTACCATCAAGGGTGACACACGCTCCCTTTTAACATCTAAGGAGAAGGTTTTCTTGTTGTTTTTGGTTCTTCTGTTTGTTTTAAATAAATTCTAAAAATACAGCAGAGGGTTTACTGACGCTCTGTATTAAGGATCTAAAAGGCTCACGCTAGTTCTGAAGAGCCTGGCTACATTACTTGCATAGGACGCTTGAATGCCCTGTCCCTAGAAGTGGTTGTGGGTCGATCGATCCGTTCGATCTGATTGTGTTGTGTGTGGCTTATATAGAGGTGAACCCTGTTTGTGTTCTGGTGGCAGGTGACACACGTGGGGTACGATTGGCCGGTTTGGTCAGATGAACAATCAAGAGGTCTGGTCAACCCGTGCAATCGTAACAGCCATCATCTTTTGTGAGCTTGAAATTTTATTTTAAATAATTATCTAATTTTATTGAAAAAAAAAACTCCCAATGATAACACATTAAAATACCCAAAATGCACTGTTCCAAATGATTATGCACAACAGAGTTTCAATACATTTGTTAAAGAAATTGTTGTTTGTTGTATTTGTAGCATTAACAGGTCACATTTACTGAAATCAATCTATTTCAATCACAAGCATCCTAACAGGCCAATTTACATATTAGCCCTTCTTTGGTATTGCCTTCACAACTCCTACTGTTTTGATGTGAACTGCCTCCCACCCTCATATATCTTTTGCTTGAGGATATTCTAAAGGTTCTCATTAGGGCTAAGGCCAGGGTAGGATGGTGTCACGCCATGGGTTTCTATCTTTTTATAGCCAAAGCAGCCAATGACTCCTGGGATATTCCTTGCAGGATGAGATTGTGCATTGTCATGCAGGATGATTTTGCTATAGAAAACACTGTTCTTTTTGTGCCATGAAAGAAAGAGGTCTGTCATAAACTGAATATACTTTGATAAGGGTCATTTTCACATGTTCAGGGACTGTAAAAGGGGGTTTACCAGCTCCCTCCCCATGACTCCTCGACCATCAACCCACCATCTATCTGGACCATCAAGGGTTGCCATACTCAATAACAAGATTGAGTTTTAAATTGAATTTTCATGTATGTTTGGGCCCATTGCATCTGTTTCTGCATGTGCACTGGTTGGGGGGAGGGGGCTCAATAGTAGGTTTATGCTCAACTGCAAGGCTCTGGAAGATCATACACCTTAAGGTTCACTTCAGAAGCACCAACAGCTTTAAGGGGTAAGTCCACTTTCATTTGAAAGTGTATATTTTATGTGCAAAAAGCTATGTGCTCAAGGTGCTGAACTGACCTAGTATTTGTTTATATTTTCTTATGTTAGCAAATGTGTGTTTCATGGAAGCAGTTTTCACTACCTGCAATCTGTTGTTATTGACAACGTACACCAAGTCTGTACACCAAGAAGATAGAAGTGAGTCTTGTACACATAGAACACTGTTGCTATGGCCACTGCTGAGATGAGGAAGCTCACTTAAAGCGGACTAAAACCCACCAAACTTGTGAAATAATTTTGACCAAAGCTCCTGCTGATACTCTCTTCTTAGAACTAGAGATGGATATTTTTGCTTATCAAATCGCCCTGGAAAAATTTTTTGTCTCTCCCTCTCTGTAGGATTTCAGGTGATTAGTCATTGCATAAGTGTGGCAATGACATCATTGCCACACACAACAGTGGCAATGAATGGAGGAGGCGGAGCTTTACAGCTAAAACAGGCGATATTTTCTGGGATTTGAATGAAGCAGGAGCAGTAAAAATAGGCAAAAGTTACTATTCATGGGGGAAGCAATCCAGGGGATGCTAGTTAAAAATGTGGGTTTTGGTCCACTTTAACCTTACACACAAACCCAGCAGACACACACCCAATGTTCTGTGCAACTATCTGCAATTTGTTGCTATTGGCAACGTACACCAATTCTGCACTTGGTGTACATTGCCAGTAGCAACAGATGACACTTGCTTCTAATAAAAGACACATTCGCTAATATTAGAAAACGTTTTAATGCTAGATCAGCTCAGCACCTTTAAGACATGATTTTGCCACAAAAAAATATACACTTTCAAAAATGTAATTGAAAGTGAAATTACCCTTTAAATACCTGTTTGTTGCCTTTTAATGGTATTTTGGCAGCTGCTTTCTTAATCCTAGGAAAATGTCTGGCAGAAACATCCCTTTATCTGCATGAACCTGTCTGTGCTCTAAATCAGCCACAAATCTATTTTCCACAATTAATTCATGACATAGAACTCTGTTTGTATACAGAGCTTAGCATAGAGAGCGTAGAGAGGCTGGCATCCCTGGGTGTGGGAGTGTGAACCAGCTAAAGGGAAGCCATGACCCACACATGTGCTGTGGGAATCGCTGGCAAGAAGAGTAAACTGGCGAGCCCAGGGGGTTTTCACATACCAGGGCACCCCAAATCAAGATGGGGGATCAACCAGCTCTAGAGTTAGTGAAAGTGGACCAAACCCCGAGTTTTGGTCCATCCACCTGGGGCATCCCATTTTGAGATGCCCCATTGTATGTCACCCCTGCTGATTGCCCGATCTACATATTTCGCTGGCGTTCCCATGATGCAGACATGGCTCCAATCAGTTTCTTTGGCTGTGCATATTTTCCCTAGGCTGTGTGTGGCCACGCCAGCCATTCAGTTATGACGGGTGTGGCCATGCATGGCCCGAGAAAGATGCAAGTAATGCCATGGGCTCGTTTGTGAGCATATTGGGAAACTGGGGGGGTTCCCACAGTGGGGCATCCTAAATTGCTATACTCCTGGGGTGGAATGCAAAATAAAACCTAGCTTCTTATTCATTGTAGTGACTGGAGAAGGCATGGCAGCACACCTTAGACTGATTGCGGAGGGGTGCAAGGTCAACATCAATCCGATGGGTGGTCAATGCCTTTAAATTCTGAGGTGTTGGAGTGGTTGCAAATGGTTAAATGCAGCCCATGGGGACGGGGGAGTGGGGCAGGGGCACTGTGCTGCCAGGTTGCAGCACAGAGATGGCTGCAGAGGATGCTGGAGGGTGGGCGGCGGCACATGCGGGAGGGCAGGCGGTGGCTGGTGAGCGCCCCCGAGTGCTGGATAGTAAGGCAGTGGGCTGGTAGGTAACCGATTTATGCCTGCCTTGTCTGTCTGCCACTGCTGTTGCTGCTACACACATGCACACACTCAAGCTTACTGGCCCTCCTGCTAAGGTGGTACTTTCGGTGGCCAGTGGGCATTGGATGCTGGCAATATGGGCCATGCCTACCGTCCACCGGGAACTTAAGAGTAAGCTTTTGAGTGTGAATGAGTGAGTGGGGGTGGCAGGCAGCCAGGCATAAATCGGTTACCTACCCGCCCGCTGACTTATTTTTGTCCAGCTTTCTGGAGGGGGGTGCTGCACACTGCCTGTAATGAGGAATGCCCCTCACCCCCTGTAATGGGAGATGCTGCACACTGCTTGTAATAAGGGATGCCCCTCACGGCCTGTAATGAGGAATGCCCCTAACTGTTTGTAATGGGAGATGCCGCATACTGCCTGTAATGAGGGATGCCCCTCACTGCCTGTAATGGGATATGCCACACATTGCCTGTAATGAGGGATGCCCCTCACTGCCTGTAATGGGAGATGCCCCTGTCTGTAATGAGGAATGCCCCTAACTGTTTGTAATGGGAGATGCCGCATACTGCCTGTAATGAAGAATGCCCCTCACTCCCTGTAATGAAGGAGGATACCCCTCACTGCCTGCAATGGGAGATGCTGCACACTGCCTGTAATAAGGGATGCCCCTTACTGCCTGTAATGATGGAAGGCCCTAACTGCCTGTAATGAGGAATGCCCCTCACTGCCTGTAATGAGGGATGCCCCTCACTGCCTGTAATGAGGGATGCCCCTCACTGCCTGTAATGAGGGATGCCCCTCACTGCCTGTAATGAGGGATGCCGCTCACTGCCTGTAATGAGGAATGCCCCTCACTGCCTGTAATGAGGGATGCCACTCACTGCCTGTAATGAGGGATGCCCCTCACTGCCTGTAATGAGGGATGCCCCTCACTGCCTGTAATGAGGGATGCCCATCACTGCCTGTAATGAGGGATGCCCCTCACTGCCTGTAATGAGGGATGCCGCTCACTGCCTGTAATGAGGGATGCCCCTCACTGCCTGTAATGAGGGATGCCCCTCACTGCCTGTAATGAGGGATGCCCCTCACTGCCTATAATGAGGGATGCCCCTCACTGCCTGTAATGAGGGATGCCCCTCACTGCCTGTAATGAGGGATGCCCCTCACTGCCTATAATGAGGGATGCCCATCACTGCCTGTAATGAGGGATGCCGCTCACTGCCTGTAATGGGAGATGCTGCACACTGCCTCTAATGAGGGATTTAAGCACACAATTTGTTTCAGGATATTTTTCTTCTTATTTTGCGTCATCTGGTAATCTATTCTTAATGCATTGGCCGGAGGGATGCCACTGTGGCTGGAACATGCAATGTGGGATTTACCAGAAATCCCAGGATTTGTACTGCAAATCAGGGGGTGGCATGGGCCAGCCAAAACAGCTTAGTGACCGCTTGGTGAAGGCTGGGTGTGACTTGGTGGGACATTGGTGTGGTTAGGGGCGTGGTCAGGGGTGTGGTTAGGGACATGGTTTAATCACACAAAAAAAAACATTTTGCCATGCTACACATCTCTTCATTTGTCCCTCTGTTTATCCCAAAAAGTTGGGAGGTATAAGGGAAAGTCAGGCCAACAGAGGCTGTATTTAAAGTGGACCAACACCCAGGATTTTGACTATCCTGGGTTTTGGTCCACTTCGGTGGGGTGCCCCGCTGTCTGAAACCCCCCAGAAAGCCCAAAAAACTCACCTCTCCCACGTGACCGCGCTAGCCAATCACAGCGCTCAGAGCCGCTGTGGTATGCGCAGCTGGCTCTGAGCGCTGGAGGCCGCGTCTTGCGCTTCCCTCTAACAGGGAGCGCGCCTGCACCGGCCATTCACAAACAGCCGGCGCGGGTGCGCGCCCTGCCAGAGGGAAGCGCGAGACGCGGCTGCGGCTCGCCCATGCGCCGATGGAACGGGGCTGAGGTAAGGTTTGTGGGCCTCTTGGGGGGTTCCTCCCCGTGGGACATCCCGATTTCGGATGCCCCGCGGGGAGGGATCTGATCGGTCCGGGAATCTTATAGATTTCTGGGCCGATCCCCCCTTGGTGTTGGTCCACTTTAAAGTGCTACTGCTGGCAAAGGTAATTGTTACACCATTATGTAGGGCTACATTTGGCACTGTCCTAAATGGTTTTAAAACTGAAGTAGAAATGGCCGAGATATCAGGGTTTACAGGTTCAGCCAATGACATTCTCTTGTTCACCCCGTCCCCTAATCAGCTCAGCAGAGTGGGACAGGATTACTCTCCCTCTTCCCGCCCCTCCCTCCGCCCCCTCTCCAGATTAATCACATTGCTCATTATTATGCAGCATCACAGATCCAAGTGCCACGCCCACTTTTTTTCAGAAGAGAAATCATTAGGTGAACCTGTAAATCCTGATATCTCTGCCATTTCTTCTTCAATTTAAAAACTGCAAACAGTTTAGGACAGTGAGAAATGTAGCCCGACATAATGGTGTAACAATGACCTTTGCCTGCAGTATCACTTTAACCCTCTCCTCTTGTACTGTCTGCCTTGTTCCCCACAGGCTCTGCATTTACCCCCCCCCCCCCGCTCCCTCTTCCCCACACAGGAATATAACCCTTTGCGCCCCCATAATGCATTTAAACCGGACCTTCCCCATGATTTAATAAAAAGCCCAAATCCTTAAAAAACGATTCCCCAGCATATAAAATTAATATATTTTAAGTTTTTAGTCACTTATTATTCTTTCCCCCACTGGGCTGCGACTCTGTTCAGGACTCTAGGATACGGGCGCCGCAATCTTGACTCAGAAGCATTACATACTGAGGAGAGTGGGATAAAGTTCCGGGGGGGGGGGTTATAGCTGTGCTTTACTCAGACAGAGCAGAGCTGGGGTCAGGAAAAGGTCAGCAATCCCAGAATGCAGAGTGGCACAGTCAGAAGGCACTTCCTGTTTGCACGCTGCCTGATGCTCCATGAGCCGCCATCTTGGATGTTTAAAGGCTCATAACATGCAGTAGATGCAGGTAGGATGATTTTTAATGTGAGCAATCTGTATGTACAGGGTGTGGGAAACATATAAGATAGGCTGTTATTCAGGGGGAAGGTCCTCTTCGCGCCCCCACAATGCATTTAACCCCTTGAGTCCCTTGCTGCACTGCCCTGGAACAGGAAGACCTGGGGCGCGGACTAGCGGGAGATAAAAAGGGATTGTCCCTGGAATTGAAGCTAGGACAGCTGAAGGGTGAAAGCTTAGAGCAGTCGCTGGGAGCAGGGCTCTGTGTCTCTGGAAATGAGAGCCTTTTATTTCTAGCAGCAGCAGCAGCAGCATTGTGTTCATTGTGTTTCACTACATTTCCCAGCATGCATCAGCCACACACACTTAATGAAGGCGGAGAACAGAGCAACGTTAGGGTATGACGGGAAATGTAGTGCGTACGCTGCCTCATGACCAGGGATTGGGGGGGGGGAGGCGGGTGTCGCCAGCGGGCGCGCTCCCGACGCCGGCAGGTGGGCGGGGGGTGCGCGCCTGGGGAGACAGCGAGAAGGAGAGCGAGAGAAGCAGCTGAGAGACTGCAGCTTCTTACTGTGGGCGGCTACAGCGAGTGACAGCTGGAAAGAGACCACCGAGCTGTGCGGGAGACATAGAGAGAGAGATTGGCGGAGAGGTGGAGGTAGAGAGAGGCCTGGAGCAGAGAAAGGGCTGATGGGAAAGAGAATGTGAAGATATTCTTCATTCACAAGACTCTCTGGCTGGCTGCAAGAATAGGACCAGGCCTGTGGGCACAGAGACACCCTGCTATCTTCTGGATTGCCATCTCCATAGAAAGGAACCAGGGAAGAGCTAAACATGGAGAGGGACTGACACCGGCCTGAAGGAGAGTGACCACCTACCTGCCACCAAGAGAGACATCTGTGCGCAGGTGGCACCATGTCAGGACCTCGGGGGCTCAACAAGGCGTCCAGCACCGAGCGTGCTGTAAGAGGTACCTCTTCATCTAGCTCTTGTGATAGCCAGAGACCACACCTACCGTGACCTCGACTTCAATGACCACCGGTGACCACATCTACTCTGAGTTCAGCTTCAGTGACCACCAGGGACCACATCTACCATGACCTCAGCTTCATTCACCACCAGTGACCACATCTACTCTGACCTCAGCTTCAGTGAACACCAGGGACCACATCTACCATGACCTCGGCTTCAGTGACCACCTGAGGCCACATCTACCATGGCCTCCGCTTCAATGACCACACCTTCCGTGACCTTAGCTTTATTGACCACCATAGACCACATCTACCCTGACCTCCGCTTTATTGACCACCAAAGACCACGTCTACCCTGACCTCCGCTTTATTGACCACCAAAGACCACGTCTACCCTGACTCCAGCTTTATTGAGCACCAAAGACCACATCTACCTTGACCTCAGCTTCAATGAGCATCAAAGAACACATCTACCCTGTCCTCCGCTTTAATGTTCACTAGACACCACATCTATGACCTCAGCTTTAATGACCAACTGAAACCACTTATACACTGATCTTAGCTTCAGTGACCTCCAGAGACCAAATCTACACTGACCTCAGCTCTATAAGATTCCCGGGCCGATCCGATCCCTACCCGCGGTGCATCCAAAATCGGGATGACTCGCTGTGTGAAACCTCCCAGGACGCCCAGAAACCTTACCTGGATCCCGATCCAACGGCACATGCGCCGGCTGCAGGTGCATCTCGCACTTCTCTCTAGCGGGCGCCCTCCCTGTTAGAGGGAAGCGCGAGATGCGGCCGTCAGCGTGCTCAGAGCCGCTGTGGTAAGATGTTGCATCGACGTGCATACCACAGCGGCGACAAGCGCCCGCGCATGCGCCATAGGTGTGGGGTGAAGTGAGTTTTTAATCGCTATCTGGGGGGAAAGTGGACCAAAACCCAGGATAGTCAGAATCCTGGGTGTTGGTCCACTTTAAAATGTGCCTTTACGCAGAGGGATTTATATGTAGTCACATATCCCCAGCCCAGAGCCTCTAAACATCCCGTGTTTCTCTTTTTTACCTCAGCCTTTGTCCAATATTCATAACAACAGCAGATGAGCAATGGGGAGCACTTCAACCTAACTGCGACAGTTTGGTTGTAACTGAATTAATTAGCATATGTCATGCATTCACCATAATACTACTTCCTATGTTTTTTTTAATGTTTTGGTGGATATTGGGCAAAGGCTGAGGAACAAAAAAAGCACAGGCTGTTTTGGAGCACATGGCTGGAGATAGAAGGTGACCACATAAACTTTCTTTCGGAGTATAGGTGCACTTTTATGACCACCAGAGACCACATCTAGCCTGACCTCAGCTTCAGTGACCACCAGAGACCACATCTAGCCTGACCTCCGCTTCAGTGACCACCAGAGACCACATCTAGCCCGACCTCAGCTTCAGTGACCACCAGAGACCACTTCTACCCTGACCTCAGCTTCAGTGACCACCAGAGACCACATCTAGCCTGACCTCCACTTTAATGACCACCAGAGACCACTTCTACCTTGACCTCAGCTTCAGTGACCACCAGAGACCACTTCTACCTTGACCTCAGCTTCAGTGACCACCAGAGACCACTTCTACCCTGACCTCAGCTTCAGTGACCACCAGAGACCACATCTAGCCTGACCTCCGCTTCAGTGACCACCAGAGACCACATCTAGCCTGACCTCCGCTTTAGTGACCACCAGAGACCACTTCTACCCTGACCTCAGCTTCAGTGACCTGCAGAGTCTGACCTCAGCTGTCTTGACCAACCAAGAGCAACTATACCCTGACCTGTCATGTCCACCAGCTATATCCTGAACTCTGCTGTTCCATCAGACCATATCTTAGCTTGCCTGTCCACCATTGATTACATTGACCATGACCACAGCTGTCTTGAGTGCTGTGGACTATGATCACTGTCCTGACCAATGCATACTGAATCCACCATTCACCTCTGCTGAGCTGACCTAGCTGCTCACATTGACCCTATCCAGACCACCAGAGCCAATGTCTGGTGGCAGCTGACAGCCCAACATAAAGTCATACTGCCTGCCAGAGACCTGGCACTTGTTCTGCACAGCTACTGCATTATCCTGAGTGCAATGCCTCACTTTCTCCTGTTCTGGTTTGTAGCTTTATCAGCTTCATAGCCACTATAAGCATTTTTCCATTCGGGCCTACCCAGACACTAGCTAGCAACCAGTTAATGCTATGATGGGCTACTACAAACCACAGTAGCACAGGCCATACCCACCAAGTAACAACCTTTCCTTCTAGACCTCTTCATACCCAGAGGTACTGCAGACTGTCTCTACGTCAGCCATGGCTAACCATTCTATACAACCACTATTCATCCTAGACTACCACAACCATTCCTCCTAGACCTCCTCATACCCAGAGGCACTGCATACCATCTCTAAGTCAGCTATGGCCAACCATTCTATACAACCATTATTCATCCTATACTACCACAACCATTCCTCCTATACCTCCTCATACCCAGAGGCACTGCATACTGTCTCTAAGTCAGCTATGGCCAACCATTCTATGCAACCACTATTCATCCTAGACTACCACAACCATTCCTCCTAGACCTCCTCATACACAGAGGTACTGCAGACTGTCTCTAAGTCAGCTATGGCCAACCATTCTATGCAACCACTATTCATCCTAGACTACCACAACCATTCCTCCTAGACCTCCTCATACACAGAGGTACTGCAGACTGTCTCTACGTCAGCCATGGCTAACCATTCTATACAACCACTATTCATCATAGACTACCACAACCATTCCTCCAAGACCTCTTCATACCCAGTGGCACTGCATACCGTCTCTAAGTCAGCTATGGCCAACCATTCTATACAACCATTATTCATCCTAGACTACCACAACCTTTCTAGGCACTTTAGTGTGGACTGTCCCCCATTAGGTTCTTTTCAGTCCACCTGCTCCTGCGTCGCTGATTGTATCCTGCAGCACCCGCTTTGTGCCAGGAGATGCATGGCCTGCAGATAGGCATGGCACACATGGTCACGTCCTACAGCTCCCTTCTGAAACATACAACGGCTGTGGTGGTGGGTGGAATTTGTGAAGGAAGCCCTCTGGCACAACCTTAATCTGAGGAAAAGTACACAACATAACAACAATACTCCACCTAGACTTATTCCCTCTACTCCTCTGAGACTTCTACATACCAGACCACTGCTAACCTTCCCTGGCTTTTTATCTTCCTGCCACTAACATATTCCATATTACAACTAGTCACAGAGATTACTACTAACACTAATCGTTCAAGGCCACTGTATTCTCTTTTACCTCCAATGAGACTAACCCTCGATTTTCCTGTCACAGCTAACTATCCCAGAACTTAACATACCCTGGTACAAACAACCAACCCAGGCCACTTTATACTCTCCTACTTTCAACTTTGGCCTGTCCAGGTCTACTACACTTAACTATCCTAGATATCTACCTACCCTATTATAGCTGGTCAGCCATAATCTCTATATAACCTCTGCACCCCTCTCATAACGTCCCTATCTAAGTCCTCTGTATAAGGGGGATTCAGAGCCTGGTGAGAAAAGTCACTTCTTTTTTACAAGAGAAAACTGCCATTAACTTTACAAGAGGAACTGTACTCATATGCTAACCTTTTCATCATTCATGTATAGCTGGCAATCATGACTGCCGGTGACCAATCTGAATTTCCCAGTGGGCTTGCACATCAAACTTGAAAGGTTTCTGTTGGTCACCTAATTAACTGCCATTTAGTGCCATATACTGTGAATGAAGATATGGTGACTGTAGAATAGTGCCACTTAAACTACTTTTACACACCAGTTCTGTTTACTTCTACTTTTTTGTGGCCGCAGGTTGGGCACATGTGGCCTACAGCCATAAACTATCATCTGTGTTTAGACAAATTCTTAGGACTACTATAGTGGCTACAGCCACCCAGGACACTATCATGCATAATACTACAAAACAAGCCACACCACTTTAGGGCTGACCTGAGCCTTTTTGGTGACATGTTTACTTTACATATTTCCCTTCTTCTGCTTTGACCTTAAGTTAAAGGAATATATATATTCTCAAACCCTGAACTAGAGTCCCTTAGGGGCATGCCCTTTTGGGATTCCCCACACTGTGAAGCCCCCTGTATATTCACTTCAAACCTGGAACCCACAGCACATGCCTGGGCCTCTACACACACTTTGCTGTGCCCGGTACACTTGAATGTCTTCCGGGGGGGCGTGCAGGCCGGAGGGAGTGGGGTTGCTGTGCGGTGCTGCGGAGTGTGGTTAAGCTTAGTGTTTGCTTAGCCCCAGTATCAAAAATTATAATGTCCCAAAGGAAATATTTTGGGGTTTTGGTCCATTTTAAAGTGGACCAACACCCAGGATTTTGACTATCCCGGGTTTTGGTCCACCCCCCAGAAACCCAGAAAAACTCGCCTCTCCTCGCTCCCACGTGACCGCCGCTGCCAATCCCCGCCGACGGACAAGCGGGAGGCAGCGACGGACAAGAGAGCGCGCCCGCACTGGCCATTCACAAACGGCCGGCGCTGGTGCGCGTCCCACTAGAGGGACGTGCGGGAGGCGGCGGCGGGCGCCGCTGGATCAAGGATAAGGTAGGGATTTTGGGGATCCGGGGGGGTTTCACACAGCGGGGCACCCCCGATCAGGGTGCCCCACAGTCAGGGGTCTGATCGATCTTGGGAGGGTGTTGGTCCACTTTAAAGTGATCATGTTTCCCTACAGTGGACCCACAAAAGAACCTCCTACCATATTAAGTTTGGTCCTGCCTATCGTGCATGACAACTCTATTGCCAGGGATATGATAGGGCAACAAATCTGTCTGGCATGCAGACCCCCTATTTACCTGCAATCTCTTGGACAATCAGCCACCCTCCCCTTACATCAGTCCCAGTTCCCAGAGCATGCCCATTCCATTTACTGCAATTAAGGGGTTTTGCCAAGTCCTGGCACACCCCGTCCATTGAAATAGAGTAGGTGTGCTCCGAACACTGGGATTGATGCATTCATCCCTGGCAGTGCTGGTGAATAGATGATAGGCCAGCACACTGCACTTTTTCTCTGGACCCTAGAAGTTTTATTTTATAGGACTAGAACAAAATAGCTGCTAGGGAACAACATAATGAGCATGGCTTTTTATGTTGTTGCGTGGACAGGATCTTTAGTAAGCCAAAATCGGGCATGGAGCTCTTGAGGAGGTATTGGATTCCTGTTGAGAAGGTGCGTTTGCCCCGTGTGTTTCCTATTCTCCATCAGATCAGGCCTCACTGATAGCTTAAAGTGGACCAAAGGCTGCGATTTTTTACTTTTCCAGGTTTTGGTTCTTGCCCCTGGGGCACCCCGTTTCAGAATGCCCACCTGTGTCAAACCCCCCCCAGGCCCCACAGTAAACTCACTTTTTCCTGGTCCCACAGTGCATGAGCACTTACCTGCTCACTACTTTATGTTGTGCAAACGAATGCACGGCATAGAGCTGTTATCAGCATAATTATCGGCGTTATCGGCGCGCACATCCATGGCTCCTCTGTGGAGTGTGTGCTCCTGTGCCCCGGCCTATCTGAATGGCTGAGCACAGGAACGCGCACAGCTGCAATGATGCTGGGGATGCACCGAGGGCCCTGGGAAAGGTAAAGCTCTTGTGGGCGATCTGGGAGGCCTCACACAGTGGGGCATGCTGAATCTACCGGTACCTAGCCAGCTGACCCTGGAGCTTTTGTAGACACTAGTTCTGGCACCTGGGGTGATTGGTCCACTTTATACTGGACCTTCAGCATGATTTAATGAAAAGCCCAAACCCTTAAAAAACTATTCCCCAGCATCTAAAATAAATATATTTTAAGTTTTTAGTCGCTTACGTTTGTTTGGGCTGAAACTCTGTTCAGGATTTTAGGATACGGGCGCCACCATCTTGCCTCAGAAGCATCACATACTGAGGAGAGGGGGGAGGAATGCAGGGGGCGGGGTTATAGCTGTGCTCTGCACAGATAGAGCAGAGCTGGAGTCAGGAAAAGGACATAAATCCCAGAAAGCAGAGCAACACAGTCAGAAGACACTTCCTATTTGCAGGCAGCCTGAGACTCCACGTGCCGCCATCTCTGATGTTTAAAGGCCCAGATAAGGCAATAGGTACAGGCAGGATGATTTTTAATGTGGGCAATCTGTATGTACAGGGTGGGGGGAACATAAAAGATAGACTCTTATTTAGGATGAAGGTCCGGTTCAAGGGGGCAGATTAGGTTAGTTTAGTGTCCCTGTGTACCAGCCCCCCCCCCCCCTAATGGGCATAGAGTTACAGGAGAGAGCATAGGTGAACTTTAAAGGGAATCAAAACCCAATGGCAATAATTGGCCAGCAAGCAGCTCACCTGATGCCTGCCCCATGTGCATCTTCTTTAGTAACTGCAGCACATGGTAGAAGCCATAGCAGGGATACAAAGATTGCCTTCATGCATGCAAAAAAGTGGTCCTACAGCTGCTTTGTCCACTTGTGCTCTGTGTGAGCAAGCATAGCAAGCCACAGTTGCTCTGCAGCTGTCTCTGACCAAAGCAGAGCGTGCTCAATACTCATAAAGTTGCATCATGACACACCCAGGAATTGAAGCAAAGAAATCTGTTTGACCAAAAATACTTAAGGTATTTACATACAATCAGTTTTTCAGGTGCATTCAGATGCCTTAAATTGGACCAAAACACAGGATTTTGACTATTTTTGGTCTTTGCCCCCCCGCTGTGTGAAACCCCCCCAGGTCATCCAGTCTCACCCTTTCCCGGTCCTACGGCGCATGCACAGCCCTCTCTTCCAATTAGCGCACTTCGTCCAGGAGCTCGTCTAATGCGAGCAGTGGCCGCATTCCCTGCTACCCTCTTACAGGGAGCGCGCCTGCGCCGGCCATTCACAAATGCTTGGCTAGGGCCCGCGCCCTGCTATAGGGAGAGTGGGGATGCAGCCGCTGCTCGCACATGCGCCGTTGGACCGGTAATGAATGTGATTTTTCATGCGACCTGGGGGGTTTCACACAGCGGGATTGGGGTGCCCCGGAGGGGAGGAAGTATGCCTGCCCTGAAGTCCCATAGGCCACCATAGTCCATTTTATTTTATATTTTTATTTTATATTTTTTTTCTATATTTTTATAGGTAGGAGGTGGGAGAAATGTAGTGAATGTCTGTACAGGGACTTTAAGCAATGTAAGGGCGGATTATGTGCCATTGATGGGTATGATATGCCCAACCTCACTGTCATGGCGCTTAGCTCAAATGGATAGGAATAGACAACTAAAGACTGAAACAGCAGACAAATAAAGCTTCTATGTTATGTTCATAATGCCATGAGAGCACAAATTTAATGAGGAAAGTGACAATGATGATGGGGCCCCCTGACATTTTGGTCTTAGGTGTGGTTGCAAACTCGGCACACCCTATACTGTAGTTTCGCCCCTGCTTTGGCTATAGCATTTCATGGAGGGGTAGAACGGTGGAGGATGTCCGGGACTAGACGCATGGCGGAAGATATCAGTAAGGGAGCATAGTAGGAACTTATGTAAATAAAATATATATATTTTATACACACACACACATACTGTAACATAACAGTATGTTTACAAAATGGGATTGTGTAATATTAATAACTTGGGGGCCCACATTGAATTTTGCCCATGGCCACACCTTATCTACTGTTCCTTCTGCACATGCAATTCCAACTATTTAGCCTTAGTTGTTAGAGCACTGACCTGAAACCAGTGAGCTGCTTGTGATCCAACCTCCTGATCTGCCCGTGTTTCTGTTGGAGAATGGAAAGATGGAAGCCTCCCTTTCCTAGTTCCATTCATTAATTGTGGGGTAGTGTACTAGTATTGGGACACGTGAGCCACAAGTCACTTCACACCAGCGCACATGTAACCAGTTTGCCAGGGGCTGGTACTGGGAGTGAGGCTTTGCTTTTAATCCTGCCAGCAGATAATTAAACTTATTGGCTTCTGTCTCCCAAAATACATTTTCTATATATAATATATATATTTGTTAAAGTGACCCTTTTTTTAAAATAAGGCCCCACATTGCTGCCACATTTGTACAAGGGCCTGTGTAGCCCGGACTCCAGGGGCATTTGTAGTTTATAGATATTTTGGGGTGAAATGAAGACGAGAAGTTGAATCCCATCTACTTGGTACCAGCATAGACTGTAAACAGGTGTGGACTGGCCAGCTGGGAGACTGGGAAAATTCTTGGTGTGCTGTACAGCTTCTGGACCACCCAGGCCAAATGTCGTCGTATTACCCCTGTGCTCTGGAAAAGCCATAAATAGGTGCCAATGTGAGCAGCTCCACATCAAGAGGACACATTATAATAACATTAAAAATGAAAAAAAGGGAAACGGACACTAGCAAATGTTAGAAAGGGGGTGTCACGGATTTCTCAGCAGAGAAATCCCCTATTATAGAATCAGTAATTGAGAGCTGCCAGACAGAGGCGGATATGCGGCAAACCATGTTTAATGGTGATAAACAGTAACAAGTATACATAGCACACAACAACCAGGCTGCTGTACAAATACACAAGTGAACATAATAACATACAGATGCTGAGGTAACTGTACAAGAATACAGGCTCTTTGAGGTGTAACATGCAGATCTGCATCATTAAATGATTCATTTGCCTATTCAAATTGTTTATATTGATGTAACTGCTACAACCTATCTCATATCCATCCCTCAATGAGGGGATGTGGCTTAATTTAACAATTGTCCCTCTTTCCCACTCTGAATAGTTGGGAAATAGGGTATGGTTTATGGACCAACCAATCATTCTAGCAGGTTTATTTCCGACTTCCATTCATTCCACATTAACAGGAAATCTATGGGTGCTGACAAACCTGAAAGCAGGTAACAAGCAGCAACAGGTAGGTAGGTCCCACCAGGTTGATTGTTGGCTCATAATGTGTCCCAAGTGGTGCACGGCTTGATATCAAATAATCTGGTGGCACGCCCCTGACCGGAGCAGTTTCTTACAGTAAGTTTACCTGGGGGGAATCACTAGGTATTTGTGGTCCCCACAACAGGCTTTCAGAAGTCTTCTGCATATATTGATAAGCCTCTATTATAATATACCTGAGTTATGGGACACATTTATTTGGCATCATTTGCAGCATGGTACACCCTCTCTGTGCAATAAAAGAGGGGGGTGGATGTGATTTGTGGCCTACCATTAAAAATGAGGCAGACAATATAAAAGCAGACATACAGCAACTAGATTGTACACAGGCAATGTGCACCATGGCACATTCTTTGCAGAAACTAGACTGATGATCTCTTTTTTAGTCATCTGAGAAAAAGTATTTTGTCTTTGTAATAATTGTTTTGTCATCTGGGGCAATGGAAGCATACAGTAAATCAGAGGGAAGAGGTGTTTTTGCATGGATAAGAAATACAAATTGGCATCAGCTAAAGTGAGACTGAGGGCTAGATTTCTGTCATTTCAGGCAGTTAGTAGTTGCCGTACTTCCCTAGCTGGGATGCCCGGATGCTAAGGGATACAAAGACCCTGCAGGGTATAAATCCACATTAAGCCATGTGCACTTTCAACGTTTCATTTGTGTAAGTGTGGTACATCTCTTGTCATGCGGCATTTCTTGTCAAGCTCCCCTCGGCTTTGCGTGGCCCCGCACAGATATCATCTAAATGTGGCAGGCGAGGCCGCGCACAGATATCTAAATGTGGCAGGCGAGGCCGCGCACAGATATCTAAATGTGGCAGGCGAGGCCCCGCACAGATATCTAAATGTGGCAGGCGAGGCCCCGCACAGATATCTAAATGTGGCAGGCGAGGCCGCGCACAGCCGAGAAGGGAGGCGAGTGATGCCTGAGCCACCTCTGCATGGGCTCGGGGGAATGGTAAGAATATTGGGTGCCCTGGGGGTTTCACACAGCGGGGCATCCCAGTTTGGAATGCACCTGAGGTAGGGAGTAAGCCTGCCCTGTATTCTCGTAGACTGCAGGGTGAGTTTTGGTCCACCTGACAGTCTGTGTGGCCATTTCACTACCACCAGTGAACTGATCCCTGCAAGTAAGGTAAAAATGCCACCAGCTTTGTTTTACATAGCCTTGTCTGTTAATGGGGCCAGAAGCCAGCCCGGTAATTTATAATATAACTGAAAAGCACAGACAAAGCAAGTGCGAGCTGATGGATCAAGATAACAGAACAGCCCAAGATTAAGTTATATATTTAATAGACGAATAGATTAACGATATACATAGAATGAGTAGGTGCATACAGGTCATAAGAAAGGCAAGTAAGTAGATACAATCTGAGCTACCTGAGAAAATATATATCAGTTACCTTATTGCAGATAGATGATGCAATGATGCAGGCAGCTACAGGAGAGGGGGTATGTAGAGCTTGCTGGATACTGGTTCTCCCTCCACATGTGATCCCCAGAAGAAAAGACAAAGAGGCCCTGAGCTCTTGTACACAGATACACAGGTGGCACATTCATCCCTCCCCCTGGGATGAGCATTGGACTCCTCCTCTAGCAGTGGTTAGCTAAAACTCATAAAAACTAATATGTGGCATAACATTTTGGTGGACGGACGTAGAGATCGGATCCCCACTCTATGAGACCAGACTGCTGTTTGATATGGCTCCTAACCGGAGTTCTATGGATCTCTGTCCCTGAACGTCCAGGGATGAAGGGTGTTATGATGCCTTCCAGATTCTAATAATGTGGTCAGTTTATGACTAATTTGTATGGCAGCCTAATAATTCTTTATGCAATACTGGCCCCAGCATGTCTGGACTGATGCTTTGAAATTCCCCAATCAGCACAGGCTCAGTAGCGGAGTAGCGGGTATGTCCAGTCCTAGATTGCCATTTCCATTCCTGCTTAGGTGTGACTCTTGTGTCGCCTGTGTTTACCAACCTGCTGCAAGCAGGTCATCTGTGGGATTATGACCAGTTCCTCACACCCAGGTAATCAGAGGGCATTTCTGTGAAACTATGTTTGTACATTTTGAAAAAGGGGGGTTGGTGGTGGTACAGAAAAGGAATGGCAATAGTTTAGTTATAGGTCTATGCACCCTCTTTTCATAGTTTTTTCAGGCATAAACCATTTTTGTAGTGGGTGACTGCCCTTTAGTCTTCTTGGAGGTTATATTATTGGCTCGCCATTTATAGATTTGTGTAAACTGAACTTATCCCCTTTGACTGTCTTTCAAGGTTGAAATCTTTTTGTTGCTTTACCCTTTGCAGTTCTAGGGCTATCCCTTTTGCAACGCCTCAAACTGAGCTTTGCATTCAAGGTGAAGTCGTCCTAGTGTTTCCTATGAACATAAAAGAGAGCGAGTTTCCTGTAGGTGGTTGTGCAGCGGGTAATCTAGCAGTCCTGTGTCCCTGATCAGGGATCACCCTCCCCCTCCCAACTCACTAATAGGATTTTCCTGTCCTCTCCCTCCGACACAGCGGCTTTGCTCTTAGGTGTGTTTGTGCATGGCGCAGCTTTAGTGGGCCGTTGTCTCATGTAATCCTTCACGTGGTGGGATGGATGCAGCATGGGACAGGTAACATCAATCCAACCCCAGAAAGAGACTTCAGAAAAGGACATATCGGAGGAAAGAGAAAGGATCCTCATCACTCCACCTCTGGCAGCTCCAGATACAGCACGGGGAGTGTCCGGTAATTTGGATGTGTTTAGGAGCATTGTAGAAAGTCTGTCATTGGGGCTAGTGTTATATTTCATCACAGGATAGACCCACTGGACCTGATAACATGTAAACATGAAGGGTGGTTTGTCACCTAAACCTATCGGAGAACAAAACAGAATGATTATGTCATGTAAGGAAGGGTGAACTGAGGACAGATAGTCACATTGTGGGAACAGTAGTCCTTACACAATGTTGTGTTTGTCCTTTAAGATTGTAACTTGATCAGGGGACGTTCTTCTCTTGACTACACTGTGTGCACAATTATTAGGCAAGCTGTAGTTTTGAGGATTCATTTTATCAATGAATCACTATGATGCTGTCAGTCAATCCAAAATGTTAATAAAACTTCAACCTGAATATGTAGGAAAGTTAGTGAGGTTTAGGCTTTCTTAGTAGAAATAGAGAATGTCTAGGTGTGTATGATTATTGGGCCACCAACTATTATGACAATTTTCAATTAAAGCGGACCTTCACTCTAAATAAGAGTCTATCTTATATGTTTCCCACACCCTGTACATACAGATTGCTCACATTAAAAATCATCCTACCTGCATCTACTGCATTTTATAAGCCTTTAAACATCCAAGATGGCGGCTTATGGAAGCTGCCATTTTTGCAGGCAGCCTGCAAACAGGAAGTGCCTGCAAACAGGAAGTGACTGTGCTGCTCTGCATTCTGGGACTGCTGACCTTTCCCTGACCCCAGCTCTGCTCTGTCTGAGCAAAGCACAGCTATAACCTGCCCCCCTGTACCTTATCCCACTCTCCTCTCCTCAGTAAGTGTGATGCTTCTGAGTCAAGATGGCGGCGCCCGTATCCTAAATTCCCGAACAGAGTTGCAGCCCAGTGGGGGAAAGTATAATAAATTAGTGACTAAACATGTAAAATATATTAATTTTAGATGCTGAGGAATTGTTTTTTAAGAGTTTGGGCTTTTCATTAAATCATGGTGAAGGTCCGGTTTAAGTAACAGTAATAACATCTGAGGTTGTATTAACGCATATTTGTAATACATGCATTAAATTGATATTAAAGGCAATGGTAATTGTTACACTATTGTGTTGGGCTACGTTTGGACCTGTCTGTTTTCCGTTTTGAATTTGAAGAAGAAATGGCTGAAATATTGAGGTTTACAGGTTCACCTTATGATTTCTCTTCTGAAGTTAGTGGGCATGGTCCTTGGCTTAATAATCAGCATAATGGACAAGGTCTGTAAGGTTCCCAGAACTTGCTTTAGACATCCTGGCTGTGCTTCTTGCCTCTCCCCCTGTTGCTAGGCAATTGGAGCCTAGACTAGCACTCCCAGACACACAAGGGCGGAATCCCAGTTGTACATGCACATACTCCTAAACGCGTTTGCGTGCACTACCAAAGTGCATATGCACGCTCCCAAACGTCCATGTGCGCACTGCCAAAGGTTTATGCGCACTCTCTCAAAGTGCAAGTGTGCACGCCCAAAGTGCATGAGCACATGCCAAAATGCACATACCCACACTTCCAAACACACGCACACACCCCTGCACTCACAAACACATGCATCCCCCCCCCCCTTACCAAACAGGCTAGGTGGGCAGGCTGGTGGGTGACCTGATATGTAGGCTTGTGGGCAGGCAGACAGGAGGAAAGTGGTGGTGGTCACGGCTCAGGGCAGACAGCGGCCTACCTGCAGGCAGCTCTGATTACTGGTGGGCTCGTCTGTCAGCGGCCATCCCAGACAGGGGGCTCATTTCCACCAGGTCTGGAGGGGGTCCTCCAGTGGTGGATGGCTCATCTCACATGGAAGTGGTGGGCAGCTCATCTCGGGCAGATGCCAGCACCTTACGCTTCTAGTGAGATTGGCTTTGCCACTGGGAGAGCACTGCTAGGAGGAGGTTGGGCAAGGAGGTGTGATGAACGGGTTAGCTGGGCTTGATGGCAGAGAGGCATTCAAGCCAGAGGGGGGGCGTAGTCAGGAGCGGCCACTAGCCTGCCCCTGGGGGATCCTATATCGGATACCCTGATGCCGCATTCTGGCTTCTCTGCAGCTGTGCGGGTCCCCTGTGCCCAACCATTTAGATAGGCTGAGCTGGTGATGCCTCCACGAAGTTCAAATCGGTACACATTTCACAAATCAGCACATTAGTATGTGCCGCATAAAGCACTAATTGGACTAGAACCTGCTCATGGATACCCTTGGGGCAATGACCAATTACCAGGATAGTTGAAATGAAATCCTGGTGATTGGTCCACTTTAACCAGAAGTATGACTGCAGACAAGGGGTCTGTATATTTTCTTATATCTAGAGGCAAGGTGCAACTGGAAAGCTCTAAAAACATGATGTTGGATTATACAGAGATAGACTTATACTGAAGTCTGTATAGTCATGCAATTATGTTCTCAGAGGTCTCCGGCAACACTCTGCATATTCAAACCATGAGCACAGAGATACAGAGTTTTTATTTTTATTTTAGATATATATATTCAGGTATAACCTACATAGAGCTTTCCAGTGACACCCCTCTTCTACAAGCCATCAACACAAGAACTTACACTTTAATTACTTTTAAAATAAAGACTCTCTGGGTTGTTTATGCAGAAGAGGGATGTTGCTGTTGGTGTCTGTATATCGGCCGACCAGCTGGGTATTCATGCAACAAGACATCCCACATCGGGATCGGCTCCTCACAACCAGCATGGGAAGAGCAGGAAGCAGTTTAATAAAAGGAGCAAAAAATGGCCCAATGATAAAAATCTATATAAATTTGCTGGATGGCTGGGGGAGGGGTCACTTATACACCCGGTATCAAGAAATATCCAGCCAGAAATATAAAAAATATATATATTTATACAATATAAAAATATAAAAGAAATATTCTGTGCCTCCTCTCAGTTCTGCACAGTGGATATATATAATATATAATTATTATATATTATAATTATAATATAATTCCTCATCTGCCCCTCCAGCGTCACCCTGTCGTTTTGGGCCGATAATACCAGCTTGAGGAGCTAGTCCAGACCACACCCCCTTTGTATTGATGGTTTGAATGGCGATCTCAAAGCTGACATTCAAGCCTAGTTAATCCCCCTCTCCCCTGTCCAGCCTTCTCCTAACAAGTGTTCTCTCTCCCAGTGCTGACAGGTCTTACAGACCCCATCCATTATGCTGATTATTATGCAGCTTCACTGTAAAGGGCCACGCCCACTTGCTTCAGAAAAGAAAACTGTTAATCTTGATATTTCTGCCATTTCTGCTTCAATTAAAAAATGGAAAGTTTAGGACACTGCCAAGCATAGCCTTACACAATGGCCTAATCAATTGCCTTTGGCTAAAATATCACTTTTAGGCTTGGTTCATGTCAAGGCGTTACACTGTGATTGCTGGCCGATTGTGATCAGCAGTCGCAAGCTAATTGTTGGCCATGTAAGCTATGGGCTCATTCTCAAATGTGATCACAACGGAGAGCGATCAACAAAGGTCTTGCTTGCAGTAAAATCACAGAACTCATGGGTTTAGCCTAATTCATAGACAGGCCACTAGGTATGATTAGGGGTACAAAGTAGGTTTACCCTTCAAGGTGTGTGCTTGTCATGGCCTAATGACTAGGAAAGTGGTAAAGTTGGCTGCTGACCACCCCTACAGCCAGCAAATGCCACATTCAGAAGGTCTGCAGTCTATTTGTTTCTCTTACAAACGTAAATTCTTCTGACTATCCCGGGTTTTGTTCCATGCCACGGGGGCACCCCGAATAGGCACTGTGTGAAACCCCTCAGAACAACTCACCTTTCCATGGTTCTATGCACGGTTTGCCGTGCATATTAAATGTTCGGCAAGAGGCTCTTATTTTTTGCCAATTGGAGCAAGAGTGGCCGCATCCCCTGCAATAGTGAGGGAGCCCGGAAGCAGGCGATTTTTGCTGTGCCCCGGGGGGTGGTTGCACAGCGGAGGCATCCCAGATTGGAGGAAGGCCAGGCTAAAAGTAAAATAAAATTCACCCTCCTGGCTCTAAGCCCGATTTGCCACCACCCTGTGGTGCTCCCCTGATGGAAGGAAAGTTTAGCTTAAGTTGTGTATTTAAACCGGACCTTCGGCATCATTTAATGAAAAAACCCAAACCCTTAAAAAAATATTCCCCAGCACCTAAAATGAATATATCTAAAGTTTTTAGTCACTTTTTATTCTTTCCCCCACTGGCCTGCAACTCTGTTCAGGACTCTAGGATATGGGCGCTGCCATCTTGGCTCAGTAGCATCACATACTGAGGAGAGGGCTCAAATTCCATAACTGTGCTTTGCACAGACTAAGTAGAGCTGGGCTCAGGAAAAGGTCAGAATAATGAAGTGCCAGCCATAAAGCGTAAGCGATAAAATCATCCATCTTTTATTGTAGTTGATTTAAAAAGCCATCACAGCATGCAGAGCAGTAAAATGCATAGCCAGAGCAGACCCCACGTCAACGCGTTTTGAGCCGTAGCTCTTAATCATGACAGTGAGGTAGCTACGGGGTTCACAATTTAAACATATGCCACTTAAAACTAATTAATCCAACCTGAGGCAAACCACGTCGATCAATACCATATTAATTATCATTATTGGATGCACCTACCTCTACACTCAAATTATGCCGTGCCTGACATAATTCCGGAACTAACCCCTCCTGCAGTGTATGCCCGGGACCGCCACGCCATATACCGCAGCGAGAGATTGACTTCCGTATTACGGCATGTGAGGAGACACGTGTCAGTTACCTATAGGCTCGCTGTTCGCTGACATCACTGTACTGGTACTGGCCTGGCCGCATAATGCGCACCATTAAGGGCAGAGTGTATTAACCTTAAAAGTAATAGCGGTAAGGAACGGGTATGTAGAAAATAAAAAAAATTGAAATTGAAAGATAGGAAATACGGGGGCGGCAAATTATTTTACATTCTAGCTTTCTAACGATATCTAATATGCAGCTTATATGGGTAGATTATAATGAAACCTGTCTTTATTGGACCATGAGGTAATCCCCTCTGGGTTCTAAAGATTATATTATAGCAACCAGTAGCCTTGCAGTGAAGTATGTCCCTCATTTATATTTGAAGGGAGAATAAACTCTTTACCATGTCCTGTTTTGATATTTCTATTCTGGCATCATCCCATGCTAGTACCTGATATCTATACTTACCTGGCTGCAGCCGTGGAGAAGCAGATGCTTGTCTATTTCCATACGTAGTATGGGACTTTTTCGGATTAAATTAACAGGCTTTATGTACTGATGAAATGTATCTTCCTTAGTGAAATCAACGTGTTGTATTATTGAATATCATAAGTTATATGTTTAATGTGCATCAAGTCTGTTATTATAAACGCGTTTAGGAAAGTAAGTTTGAATAATGCCCCTAATCTGAGGCAAACTTTATTTGATATATCTTACCCTATTTAAATTATTGTCCCTTTCTTGTCGTGGGTGTTAGGTGTGTGTAGGTTAGTACTCTACTTTAGATTTGCCCACATTTTGGGGGTGAGGGGGGCCATCCATGTATTAGCAGCCTACTTGTCATGTGACGATGTTATTCTACCCAGATAAGCTGCATATTAGATATCGTTAGAAAGCTGGAATGTAAAATAATTTGCCGCCCCTGTATTTCCTATCTTTCAATTTCTATTTTCTCAAAACCTCCTTCGGGCAGCATACGCCTGAGACCTCCGGGCTCCTCCTACCAATTTGGAACACCTGACCACCAGACAGAATAAAATCTTGACTCCTCCTCCCATTCCTCAGTTGTTTTCGTGTTCCTCCATGAGCTAGGAAGCCAGACCACTAGCTCCTGAACCAGGAAGGTTTAGGTAAGTATTTCTGGCGCTGTGGGCCTTGGCAGGGGGCTCATTTCTCGGTCCTGGAGGCTTGTATTGTTGCCTGGGGCCCGGGATACCCTCGGGATTTTTAGGCCAAGAAACCCATTCTTTGAATTTTTACAAAGGGGGGTAAGCTTTATTTTCCCTCTTACTGAGGATGACTGTTTGGAAGAAGCTGGGGTGGCCGGCCCAAAATAGTATTTATTATGTTGTGATGGCTCAGAGGAAGCTTTTTCCTGAGAATTGGTTGCACTGGATATGTTTTATTCTTCATTTGTGTTTGAATGTTTATTTTCACATTGTACCTTTAAGAGGCGGGGAAGAGAGGTGAATTACGCTTCTCTCTCTCTTCCCCGCCTGACATTACTACAATGCCGATCAGTGCAGCCAACCATCACACGTTCCTCCACAGGCGGGACGCCATCCCCTTCCTATTCCTCCATGGCAGCGACAGCATTCCCGGGCGCGCACGCGGAAATTTGAACTTACTTGCTTTTGGAAGGAAGGGGAGTCTGCTTCTTCCACCGGAATCCGTGAGGTTTTTCCACGGATTTCCGGGAATCCTGCCCGGGAAGAAACACGTGTTTTGTCTTAAAGGGACAGCACCAGTGTCTTTCCATCATTGCTATTGGCCTCCCTCTTGATTTCCAGCAAATAGAGGGTTAAAAGAAATTAAGGGGATTTCGCTCCTGCCCTATTTAGGAGGATTCAGATAGCTAATTCCCCTGGTACCTCATACCAGAAGATGGCGGATCAGGCAGAGAACATTTGCATTGTGGAAATACCGGACCCAGGGGGAAAAAGCATCCACAGATTTAATAAATGCAGACCAAGATCCAGCACCAGCTAAACCAGCTGCCGGTTCTGGGATGAGGAGGCACAGCTCTGCCCGGTGAATTAATATATATTTATATATGTATATATAATGTTTTATTGTCTTTTAGTCAAGACCTTGGATAAAACTAATTAAAGTGTACCTAAAATCTTCTTTGAGATTTAAATCACTAAAGAAGAGCATGAGATACCTTATATGTGAGAATAATTCATATATGAAAACCCCTATGTCCATACTGCATGGAAAAGATGGTTGTACGGAACAAGAATCCACTTTGTTTCAAGATGGGAAATGTTTCTTAAATCTTTCACCATTTCTAACATGGGCCAGATATTACCTAAGGTTTAGGTAGCCAGGTTAGTTTTTTTTTTTCAAACAACCACAGGGCCCTTTAATTCCTCTCCGCTGGGACATATGAGGTGTTTCTCCTATTTTATCCAATCTAGAGTCATATATATCAGATGAGGAAGGGGGGGATTTCTTCCCGGGGGAAAAAAACAGGCCTCTGACTCTTCATTTTTGTATCCTCCTGGGGGCTTACATTCCTCTTACGGTTGATATATTTATCAATGGGTATAGAGGAAAAAGAGCTGGGCCCCAGATCCATCTAGACCTACGGCCACACCACCCTGAATGCGCCCAATCTCGGAAGCTAAGCAGGGTCAGGCCCGGGCAGTGCTTGGATGGGAGTCCGCCTGAGATTACCGGGGGCCCTAGGCTTGATGGGTTCTACTATGATTGGCCCTTGGTTCAACATCTCCATTCCCTTTCCATAATTTTCTAAAACATATGATTTTAGAAGAATGAGAACAGGGTACTCCCCTTTTGCTAAAGTTCCCGAAGGGGCAAGGTTAGCCTTTGAAGATTTGGGGTTCTGTGTGATCCCCTAGATAAGAATATGGATTCCCTACTCTTGGCAAGCAGAATCCAATTCTTTAATGCCAATTTTTGGCTTCCACATGTGTCTTTTAAAAAATTGTGAGATACTAAAAGCCTTACCTATCCTTTTTTGTCAGCAACAAGACGCCATGGCTGAATCAGTAAGATTTTTGGCACAAAGTATGGCTGTGACCAATTCCGGGCACAGGACTCCCTGGTTGAGGACCTGGTCCAGAACATCGGGTCAAATATGGGTCTTTGTGCAATGCCCTTTTAAGGACTTCCTTAGATTTAGGCAGATTTGGAAAAACTGGGGATAGGGCAGCCGATAGGAACATGGGTTGCCTGCCTGACCTAGGCCTCCTGTAGTAATGGAATTCCTTCCTAGGTCCTCTTTTAGACAATCCTGTCATACAGGGACACTAACTACTAGATGTCCCGGGGGTGCCTTCCTCTTCCTTTTCTGCAGGAAAGGAGGATTTAAAGGTTCCACTCTGTATGGAACTGGGCGGCACAACCCAAGAAACAATGACGCCATGTCTCGGGTTGGGGCCTGACTAAGAGTTTTTTGTTCACAGTGTTGGACAATACCTTAAATTGCCCTTTTGTTTCCAGGGACATAAAAGATAGGTTCACTTAGAATTTACTTGTACCCCTCAAAATTCTGGTTTCTCCTATACCCATGAGGTTGGAGGAACGATCAGACATTCAGGAAAGTCTGCTAGACATGGGGGCCAGGGGAGTCATTATCCCAGTTCCCCCGTCACCAGCGAGGAATGGGTTTTTATGCCGCTGTCTTTCTGGTGAAGGAAGCATTGAGTAGAGACTCATTTTTATTTTATAGGAATCATCTCTGGGTTGATGCAGACATTTGGAATAAAACATTTATTCTTCAGTGAAAAATATGCTTCCACAGAGCCCTTTCATGCTTGCTTGCTGACAAGTTCCATTGAGCCTTGGACTTAGTCCTGCTTTTAAGATTCACAGTAAAGGACTGGGTTTTTTACACTTCCAATTAGATTGCTTCCCTTCGGGCTGGATTCAGCCCGAGAATTTTTTTACAAAGATATTGGCATATCGAAGACAGAGAGAAATCAGTATTTTGCTGATCCCAACTATCTGCTACTTTTTTGCCCATTTTAGGGACAAATTGCTACAGGGCCTCAGTTACATCTTGGAGCTGTTTTCAGCTCGGTTGGGTTCTGAGCCTCGAGAGTTCAAGTCTGGTTCCCTCTCCGGCAATGAGTTATTTGGGGTTTGAAGTCGACACTTTTCTTCAGACCCCTATTCTGACTTCTCAAAAGATTTCGGCCCTTCAGGAAGCCGTTTGATTCCTTTGTGCCAGTTCAACATCTTCTATTAGACAAGCCATGTGGGTATTAGGACTGTTAACATTGGCATTTTTCCGCAGTAAAGATGACTTGTATTCAAGGACTCTTCATATACATATCCTGAGCATTTGGAACGGCTCCCGGTATGGGTTGGAAGATATAGTTTCAGTGCTCGCTCAAGGGAAGCTATATTGGGAACCCCAAAAGGAAAGATGGTTACTACAGATACCTCAGCTTGGGGTTAGGTAACCCATTGCGAAAGTTGGGCAGCACAAGGAAAGTAGCCCAAGGCACTGAGCCAGTCCTCCTCGAACCTAAGAAAATGGATAACAATAAAGAAGCCTTGATGGAATTTGTAGAACATTGGAAGATCAGCATGTACAGATAAGATCAGACTATGCTACAACTGTAGCATACATTAACCATTAGGGGAGAGCGAGATTCATCGCTAGATGGTGGTCACATTAGTGATCCTTATTGGTTTAGAAGGAAACCTGAAGTCTCCATCACAAGTGTTCCAAAAGGAACTTTGAATCATGTGGCAGATTTTCTGAGTGCTTCTCATGAGAGGGTCAGATTGATCAGTCACCTCTAGGGTGTTCAAGCAGATCGGCTTCTAAGGGACTTTTCAAATATTGATCTATTGCTTCAGCAAGAAGTCACAAGCTGGTCAAGTACTTTAAATCCAGAGGGAGCAGAAACCTTATCCCTTACATGGCATTTCAGTCTAGCCTATGCTTTTTTCCGGTTCAATGGTGTTATCCATTCGGATCCCTGGGATGTTTCTAACCCTGGGATGTTTCTAACCCTGGGATGTTTCTAACCCTGGGATATTTCTAACCCTGCTCTAGCCCTGGGCTGTCTCTCTAGCCCGGGCCATCTCTCTAGCCCTGGGCCGCCTCTCTAGCCATAGGCTTTCTCAGGGACCGAGGCTGTCTCTGGTGCCGAGGCTGACTCTGGCACTAGGCTAATCCTTACTCTTACCCGAGCAACTTTTAGGGTTAAGATTTTTATCCAGGATCAAGTGTTCAACCTTTTGAGCTTTTTTCCCAGATCTAGTATTCTGAGAGTGGATCCTTGCTATTTACCTAAGGTCTCATGAGTTTTCTTGGACTCAAGGAATGGTCCTTCTTTCTATAACTGATGAGGAAGCTTCGTATGATATACTTTAGATGTTTTACACATTGTTGATGTCCCTTTACCAGACTAAGGGAGATCCGACTGTGGGTTCATGTACGTTGTAGGTCCGAGTAAAGGACAAAGATGTTCTAGTTTTCTTTGCAGGATTTGGCTTATCGAAATTATGTCAGGCCAAATGGTATCGCGTTTCATTTACAAGAAGTGATGCTTCATCTGGGGCAGAGCAGGCTGGGATTAAGCAGCCACTTGGTCCTCCAGCGAAGGTTTTTTTGCTGGACTCTTTCAGTTGGATCTTCTCTCCCAGATGGATCTGTCTTTTGGCAGAAGTGTCCTCCATGCTATTCTTCCCACCCAACGAGGTAGTACTCGCCTATCTCTCAGGCGTATGCTGCCCGAAGGATGTTTTGAGAAAACTTGTTAGGTACCTGGTAACTTTTTTTCTAAACATCCGAAAGGGCAGCATACGCCGGCTTCCCTCCCTTTTTTTCTTATGTGGAGTTGGATTATGTATTGATTATATGTTGGAGTTGTGGGTCTGTTTCTTTTCTCTCTTTCAGATCTCTACAACAACTGAGGAATGGGAGGAGGAGTCAAGATTTTATTCTGTCTGGTGGTCAGGTGTTCCAAATTGGTAGGAGGAGCCCGGAGGTCTCAGGCGTATGCTGCCCTTTTGGATGTTTAGAAAAAAAGTTACCAGGTACCTAACTTAATTTTTTTTTTTTTCTACATACCCGTTCCTTACCGCTATTACTTTTAAGGTTAATACACTCTGCCCTTAATGGTGCGCATTATGCGGCCAGGCCAGTACCAGTACAGTGATGTCAGCGAACAGCGAGCCTATAGGTAACTGACACGTGTCCCGCTTATTGTGATTGGAGGATTTTTCTCCTCACATGCCGTAATACGGAAGTCAATCTCTCGCTGTGGTATATGGCGTGGCGGTCCCGGGCATACACTGCAGGAGGGGTTAGTGCCGGGATTATGTCAGGCACGGCATAATTTGAGTGTAGAGGTAGGTGCATCCAATAATGATAAATAATATGGTATTGATCGACGTGGTTTGCCTCAGGTTGGATTAATTAGTTTTAAGTGGCATATGTTTAAATTGTGAACCCTGTAGCTACCTCACTGTCATGATTAAGAGCTACGGCTCGAAGCGCGTTGACGTGGGGTCTGCTCTGGCTATGCTTTTTACTGCTCTGCATGCTGTGATGGCTTTTTAAATCAACTACAATAAAAGATGGATGATTTTATCGCTTACGCTTTATGGCTGGCACTTCATTATTCTGGACAGTTGCCCCGTCAGAGGTGAGCGCTCTGTGCCTTGTGCCCATTGCCTATTGCTTGAGCCTTTATACATGTTCATGGGATCTGAGGCTGGCAACTCTTGCATGAACTCAGGAAAAGGTCAGCAATCCCAGAATGCAGAGCGGCACAGTCAGAAGACACTTCCTGTTTGCAGGCAGACTGACAGTCACTCCATGGGCCGCCATCTTGGATGTTTAAAGTCTCAGAAAATGCAGTGGATGCAGGTAGGATGATTTTTAATGTGGGCATTCTGTACAGAGTAGGAAAAACAGAATCTTAATAAGGGTGATGGTCCGCTTTAAATATATGATCCCCAACCTAAATAGAACCTGCCAAAAATTACTGGAGGTCCCATCAACCCACAGTGTTCGCTCACTGCCAGTGAGGAATCAGGTGTGCCGTGTGGGCTTCACAGTGTTATACAAGCTGATTGTCCTCAGTTCTTGGGGCTGGCAGGGGAAAGAAGGTTTAGCTGATGTTGGGGATTTAAGGAGCTGATCCTAAACCAGACCCACGACCAGAAATAACCGGAGGACCGATCACTCGTGATCACACACCTGATTGGTGCCCAATTAGGTGTGTGGCGTGGACTCGCACACACTGAGTTTCGCTAACCAAGCCCAAATTCTTCCTCCGAATTTAACCCATCGGTGAAGTGGGCTTCCCTAATTACCCTGCCTGGGGATCAGTTTGGTGGATAGGTGCCTTGCTTTAATCATGTCCCAGGACCGGGATTCAAACCTGCCACCTGCACGCAACGTTTTGATAGCAACTCTATGGCAGTACAGACCATAAGAGTCTGTGAAGGAGCAGTGCTGTGTGCTGCTTTTTACCTGGACTATGTTTTGTAAAATACATGTACCATTAAATAAGAGGCACAAACGCGTACTGCGCTGATCTGTGCTCCCAATACCTGTAGCTGAATAGTAGGGCCCCCCTCCCAGGAACAGGTGAGCACCCTGTGGATATGGAGTGTTGGGTGCTGACTCTGCACTCATCTTTGTAGAACCTTGTGTGCTTATCAGTCATGGATCCAGGTCATCCCGCATTCCTCGGTCTCTGGATATTTTTAAGGCATTATTTTATGAGCTGCACATCATGGAAGATACATGCTAGAGGGCTAATGATGACTTTTTTTCTTTTCCATTTTCTTTACCATTAACCCAGTCTTTCCATTATAGTTTTACGTAAATAAAACTCACAGCAACTCTCGGCCCACCCTCCCTGACCTATCATGATAGATTCCATTGTTAGAAATTGATCTATGTGGATTGAAAATGAAGCCTACAATAGGATTTTTACAGTCAGGGTGGGGGGGGGGGCAAACTAGGCAATTGCCTAGGGCCTCATACCTAAAGTAGACTCCTGTCTAACCCTCTTTTCAATGTGATTTGTTATATATTATTTACAATGGAACAAAATTTGCGATTTTGACTATCCCGGGTCTTGGTTTTTGCCCCCTGGGCATTCCAATTTTGGGGTGCGATGGGAGTGCCCCCCGCTGCTGCTTTCCCAGCAGCAGGCGCACTCCCGCCACCAGTCTCTATGAATGTTAACAACAGAGAGGGAACCAGGAAAAAGGTGAGTTTTGAGGCACCCCGCATAGGTTTCACACAGCCGGGCATCCTGATTTGGAATTTAAGGTGGTTAATAGGGATGCTATGTGGAGCCCTGGAAGCAGATGTGGACACAAAGGTTCAGGGGATGTCAGTTGGTGAAAATAAGCTTAGGGGCCCAACTTTTAATTTTGCTGGGTCTGTCCCAGGGCAGTAACGTCGGTAAGCCAAAGCCCGGACTCAGACTTCTTCATAAATGGCCAATAAATAGTAATACATTTACTGTACTAAAATGATAACAGGCTTTTTCTCAGCATTATATAATCAGGCTACTTAGAACATAAAGCATATTTATGGAAATACAATTTCTGAACAAATAACTTAAAGGGACATTCCAGGCAATGTGTTAAGGTAATGAGACATAAAAGCTGCATGATACCTTGCGTGTTCAGGTAGATGGACCCCCCCCCCCCCTCTTAAACACTGAACTTACCTTGAGAGAACTATTTACCCAGTTATTATTTTTCTTCTGTACAGTTAAAAGAGAAACATCGGAGGCCCAGAGTTCCTTAGGGCTTCTCCAATTGGGATGCCCATAGTGTAAAACCCCCAGATGCTCAGATCCACTCACCTTCTCCCGAGCCCTCACCACGTCTCTGCACTGTGGCCGCATCCCCTCTCACCTCTACCCGTGCCTGCGCCTGGCATTTCTGAATGAGTGGCGCTGATATGCCATGGCTACAAGATTAACGGGAGATGTGGGTGGTGGAGCACCTACCATCCCTGCGGCCGAGAGCCTGCTTCATTCCCCAAAGTGGGTGAATGAATGGAGCCGATGTGGCCAGTCATCTTGACTGATGCCAGGAAGAAGTGAGGAGGCCGATATGTGACCATGGGCTGTGTTCCGGGGCAGTATGACTCTGTCTGCATCTCCAGTGGCTGTAAAACCCCCAGAATATAGACGTTCAGCAGTGTGGGATCATAGGGGAGTATGTAGTGTTTGTGTTTGCCCGTACAGTCCCTTTAAAGTTTGATGCAGGTGGTGAAGCACCTGCCATCCCTGCAGCCGGGAGCCTGCTTCATTCCCCAAAGGGGGCGAATGAATGGAGCCGATGTGGATAGTCATCTTGATTGATGCCAGGAAGAAGTGAGGAGGCAGATATGTGACCATGGGCTGTGTTTCGGGGAGGGTATGACGCTGTCTGCATCTCCAGTGGCTGTAAAACCCCCGGAATATTGACGTTCAGCAGTGTGGGACCATAGGGGAGTATGTGGTGTTTGTTGTGTTTGCCCGTACAGTCCCTGGGCAAAACATCATCATTTGACTTTTGGCCTGCTGTCAGATTCCTAGGGGGCATCCCAATATTTTTATGGGGTGTTATTTATGTTCTGTAATTTTTTTTATACATTTATGGCACTCCAACTCGGTTTATAGCTGCAGTTTTATCTGTTGGAAGTTCCAAAGTTCCACTGTGAGTAGAAAAAAGTTTAAATCTAAAAGTCCTGTAATTTTAATATAAGCATGTTATCTTATGTATTCTGTTGCAGAAACTAAACTGTATGGCGTTCTCCGAGTGATCCACTTTGACTTTGTTGTGCGCATCCCCTGTTTCTGCACTTGTCTGCCATATCCGTAATGATCAGGCTGTATTCTGGTTGTTTCATTTTACGAGCATCATCCAAAGCTCCAGAGTTTTCATTGTGCTGGTCTCTTCCTTTCAGCTGCACAATGTGCTCCCAGTTTTGGTTGGATAATGCATACAAGAATTGTGGTGAACAGATTATAGATAGGTCCACTAATTTACACTCCATGTATTCTGCTCTGTGGAATGTGATTGTCAGGTATAAGCGTGGATCACACCTTTCATTGTTGATAGTGCAGAAACAATTAAAATAGAAGCCTTAATGTCCAAAGGGCTATAACAACTTCATTCTCGTTATTGTAGATGCATTTTGGCAATTTTTGCTTTTTTAATGCAACGTCTGGCTGCACATAAATATATAATTTAGACATGTTTCGACAATTTTTTGCTTTTTCAATGCAACTGTGGGCTGCAATATAAAACATAGATGTGTTTCACCAAATACTTGCTTCTTCAATGCAACCTAGGCCTGCAAAGGTACAATTATATATAAAATACATGAATACTTACTATGATCAGATTGTACATAAAGACTAGGCATGCAAAATATTTTTGACCTCATAGTTACCTGATATTATCAGTGTTGCCAGCACAATAAATACAGACCCCCTGTCTAATTTGCAGATTGGAGCCTCAGGGAAGCCAGGTATCCCTAAGAATATGAACATACGATATGCAAATGTAGTAAGACCAACTTATCCAACCTGTCAAGATAAATATGAGACTCTTTTGACTATCGGTACTGTGAACTACCCTGCTGAAATGGATCACTGGATAAGAGCACCCTGATTCTCACATAAAAGTGGGCCCCGCTCTACATTGTGCCTACTTATTCTAAGTATGTCACACACCCCGCTTCAAACATTAATATTTAGACTTGGGTTAACCCACCTGTAGGTGGCGACGTTGCAGAGAAGTATTGAAAAACGAGCCCCTTCCGGTCTATACATACCTGGGACCTCCCACTTATCTCCCAGTGTTCTTCTCTGCAAGATGGCGACAAGACAGAAGAATGAAGTCTCCTGCTTGCAGGTACCCGGGGTGACACCCCGGCCCCCCTTCTGGTCTATTTCTGCCCGGCTTGTTTTATCTATTAGCCCCTTGATTCCTTATGTAGCCTCCCAGCTTAGGCTGCCGGCCGGGCAAGGGTAGACGGCACCTTAAGGTGCCTAGGAGCTTGCTCCTCCGCTAGACCCCATACTATGGGGCAACGCGGTTATCCGGCCTGGTGATCCGGATTTGGGATGCCCCGTCCCGTTGCCCCCTATGGGTATTGCCCTGTGTCCCGCTTGGTCCCTTCTCCCTGCGCTAGATGGGGGGGCTGTGTCTGTTTTATGTGATCGGCTTCTTAAGGTAGGCTGTGTTTTATTAAGGTGGTATTGTCATTCTGCCTTGTACTGGGGACATTAGAGCTGGCTTCTTATGTCAGGGAACGGCTGTCAGTAACCCCTCAAGGTTTGGGGTTTGTCTGGGTGCTGTCAGCGTGATCTTTGGTTATCAGCTGTATTGCAGCTGGGTCCCTTGCCCTTGTGTGCACTCATAGACTTATGTATATATATATATATATTTGTATATATTCTTTTTGCATTTATTCATGTACTGACGCATGCTGGTCTGTTAGTTGCTTGGAGTGACTGTTGTCTTTTCTGTTACAGATCCTGGGATCCCGCGCTGAAGGGGTCTCCCGGTCTTAGATACCTGGCTAGTGGGGTTGTCCATTACAAATATATATATATATATATATATATATATATATATATATATATATATATATTTTAAACTGCAAATCCTCCCACTACTGGGACATTAAAGGGGCATCCCGGGTCGCATACGGCGTAAATCCCTGGGTAATTGCGAATACCACAATTTCACCATATGGAGGCTTCCAAGGATACCGGAAACGGCCCTTCGGGGCAAGCTAGGCTGTGTGGGGGTTGTGGGGCTCTGCTCCCGGGGGATGATGTCATTATATGCATTCCATGTGCGCAGCGGAACATTGAGCGCCAGTCCGGCACCCCGGTTTCTGGCCCCTCGCCGCCCGTGTCATCTCCTACTCCTCCCTGCCTGTTCCCTGTGTGACGTTGTCATGGGTGGGGATTCGCAATCCGAGGTATGCGCCCGGTTGGCTAGCCTCGAGAAAATGATTTCCCCTGTGGTTGCTCAGAAGGCTCCGGCTAAGCGGAAACACTTGTCCCCGCCTCCGCCGGACTCAGACGTGGAGGTTATTGAGGCATTGGATTGGTCAGATTTCCCCCCGGCTGAAGAGGGGGAGATTCTAGAGGAATTGGATGACCCTGAGGTCCAGCAGTTGTTTGGTGCTGAGGGTGACCAGGCGGTGGGGACGGTATTTGACACCCCTTCCATATTGGCTCAAATGTTTGAGGTTTTGGATTTAGACCCTCCTGAGGCGGTTCCTCCGCCTAAGGGTGAGTTGTTTGATGTGGCCAAGCTGCGTTTGGAGTTTCCCAGTCAACGACATTTTGAGAATGTCGTCCTTAAAGAATGGGAGCAGCCTACGCGTCTCGTTGGTGTTCCGCCTAGTTGGGATAAGAAGTATCCTTTTCCGGCAGACTTGGTGAAGCATTGGTCTTTTCTTCCCGAGGTTGATGCCCCGGTTTTGGGGCTATCTAACATGGCGGTGTTGCATTCTCCTGACACGACTACCCTTAAGGATGGCGAAGATCGCCGGATTGACCAGCTGGCTCGCCACGGTTTTACCTGTGCGGGTTCGGCTTTGAGGCCTGTTTGTGCTTCTGCACTTTTGTTGTTGGCGGTTAGGTCCATTGTCAGGGATTTATGTGCGGACCTTGATCCTACTTGTGATGAGTTTCTTGCTCTCAAACGTTGTGAGTCCTTTGTTTCGTTTGTCCTAGCCGCTCAGGATGATGCCATGGTGATGTGTGGCAGGACCACGGCTTTGTTGGTGGCTATCCGACGGTCGGTGTGGTTGCGGCAATGGACTGCTGATTTTAATTCTAAGAAGTCGCTTACGGCTCTTCCCTTTTTGGGTTTGCGTCTGTTTGGTGAGAAATTGGATTCGGTTGCCAAGGGAGGTAAGTTACCTCAGCGCAAGAAACTTCGTTGTTCCTTTCGGGGGGCGGCCTCTTTTAATCCCTCCTTTCGGGGAGCCAGAGCTGGCAGAGGTGCAGGTTTTTCGGCCCCCAGGGGTGCAAGCTGGAACAGGGGTAGAGGCCGTGGCCGTCCCGGTCACTCCTGGGCTGCCAAACCCAAGCCCGCTCAGCAATGAGGGGGCGCCCTCACCCTTGCGGGTGGGGGGACGGTTGCGACACTATTCCCGGGTGTGGGACCAGGCGGTCTCGGACAGGTGGATCCGGGAGGTGGTGTCGGCCAGTTACAAGCTGGAGTTCGAGTCCCGACCTCCTCTAAGATTTTTCAGGTCTCGTGTTCCCTCAGATCCTTTGGCCGCGCAGGGGCTCCTGGCGGCGGTGAGGAATCTTCTGGAAATGGCAGTCATCTGCCCGGTCCCTCCCTTGGAGGTGGGCCGCGGGTATTATTCCAATCTCTTCACAGTACCCAAGAAGGACGGGTCGGTTCTTCCCATCCTGGATCTGAAGTTCCTCAACGTGTTTATTCATTCCCGAAAGTTTCGCATGGAAACTCTACGCTCTGCCATCAATTCTCTTCGGCAGGGGACTTCATGACGTCCATAGATATCAAGGATGCCTACCTTCATATTCCTATCTTTCCGGCTCACCAAAGATTTCTTCGCTTCGTGGTGGAAGATCGGCATTTTCAATTTGTGGCTCTTCCTTTCGGCCTTACCTCAGCTCCAAGAGTGTTCACCAAGGTGTTGGCGGGCGTGATGGCCCTTCTCAGAGCTCAGGGGATTCGTATTGTGCCTTATCTGGACGATCTTCTCATCATGGCTCCTTCCTTCAGTCAAGCGGAGATGGACACCAGGACGATGGTATCCACTCTGGAGAGTTTCGTCTGGGTGATCAACTATCCCAAGTCCTCTCTCGTTCCGGCCAGGGTGGTGTCCTTCCTGGGGAGGTCCTTGGATTCTTGCCAACACAGAGTGTTTCTGCCGCAGGGGGCAATCTATTGAGGGGCAGGTCCATTCTGACGCCTCTTTGGGAAACTGTCACCAGTTTGTCGGGATGGGGAGGTTTCTGGATGGACCTTCAGTTCCGGGGGTGGTGGGGTCCTCTGGAGGCTCACTTGCCCATTAACGTTCTGGAGTTGAGAGCCATCAGGTTGGTTCTGTCTCACTTGACACAGCATTTACAGGGCTTGCCGGTTCAGGTTCGGTCGGACAATCGGACGGCGGTTGTTTACATCAATCACCAGGGAGGGACTCGCAGTCTGAGTGCCCTCAGAGAGGTGTCTCTGATTCTAGCCTGGGCGGAGACTCATGTCCCTTACATCTCGGCAGTGTACATTCCAGGAGTGGAAAACACGGAGGCGGACTTTCTGAGCAGGTGCTCTTCTTGCCGGGGGGGAACGGTCTCTCCATCCCCAGGTTTTTCGGTCTCTTTGTCTCCGGTGGGGGACGCCGGAGGTGGATCTGTTTGCCTCTCGTCACAATTACAAGCTTCCGACATTCGTGTCGCTCTCTCAGGATCCTCTGGCGGTGGATGCCATGTCCCTGAGCTGGGGGGACAAGGGGTTCCTTTATCTGTTTTCTCTGATCCCCATGCTAGGCAAGGTGTTGCGAAAGCTGGCCCTGGAAGGAGTTCCCGCCATTCTCGTGGCTCGAAGGTGGCCAAGGAGGGTGTGGTTCGCAGAGATCGTTCGTCTGGCGGTGGATCAGGTCGATCTGCCTCTTCAGCCGGATCTTCTCACACAGGGTCAACTGCGTTACCCCAATTTACCAACGCTGGCTTTGACGGCCTGGCTGCTGAAACCTCCATCTTAAGGGAGGAGGGTCTTTCGGATTCTGTTATTCAGACTCTTTATAGCGCCAGGAAGAGGTCCTCTTCTACCATCTACTATAGGACTTGGAGATCTTATATTGATCTTTGCCCTGTCGGGTCTTCTCTGTTTCTAGGATTTTGGAATTTCTTCAATCGGGGCTGGATTCTGATCTTCAGCTGAGTACTTTGAAGGGGCAGGTTTCTGCCTTGTCTGTCTTTTTTCATAAGTCTTTTGCGCTTCATCCTTTGGTCAAGACTTTTTTCCAGGGGGTCTCGCATTTGCGGCCTCCTAGGAAGCCTTTGCTCCCTGTTTGGGATTTTAATTTGGTTCTCTCTGCTCTTCAGGCTCCTCCTTTTGAGCGTTTGCAGGATATTGCTCTTTCTACTTTGACTCAGAAGGTTGCCTTTTTGGTGGCCATCACTTCGGTTCGGCGCGTTTCGGAGTTGGCAGCCTTGTCGATTCAGGCTCCTTACTTTGAGAGGCATCAGGACAATGTGGTTTTCCGCTTCAAACCGGATTTTCTACCTAAGGTGGCCTCTGCTTTTCATCTTAACCAGGACATTGTTCTTCCTTCCTTGTGTCCTAAGCCTAGGAATGACAAGGAAAGGGTTTTGCATTGTTTGGATGTGGTACGCTGTGTGAAGTACTATTTGCTTACTACATCTCCTTTTCGTAAGACTGATGCTTTTTTCGTGGTGCCCTGTGGGCCTAGGAAGGGTTTGGCTCCGGCTAAGTCTTCCATTAGCAAGTGGATTCGTCAGGCTGTTGTTGGGGCCTATTCTGCCAAGGGGAAGGCTCCCCCTTTTTGTATCACTGCTCATTCTACTCGTGCTGTTGGGGCGTCTTGGGCTTTTCAGCACCAGGCTTCTGTTGAACAAGTTTGTAAGGCTGCTACTTGGTCTTCTGTTCACACTTTTTCCAAGTTTTATAAGGTTGACGTGCGGGCTTCAGCGGATGCTGTGTTTGGCCGCAAGGTTCTGCAGGCTGCAGTGGTTTGAGTTTTGCATTATTGCCTTGTTGGATACCCGCCCTTTCTGGACACTGCTTTTGGATGTCCCAAGTGTAAATATTAATGTTTGAAGCGTGTGAATACTCACCTGTAAAATGGGTATTATATGTCACACACCCCGCTTCACCCGCCCTTTTTGGTATCCTGGATCTTTATATGGTGAAGCTTTGTTTACAGTTTGAGGGTTACCAATGTTTTTTTTCTGGTACCTTGTCTTTACTGCTGTTTGAAAACTGGGAGATAAGTGGGAGGTCCCAGGTATGTATAGACCGGGAGGGGCTCGTTTTTCAAGACTTCTCTGCAATGTCGCCACCTACAGGTGGGTTAACCCAAGTGTAAATATTAATGTTTGAAGCGGGGTGTGTGACATACTTATAATACCCATTTTACAGATGAGTATTCACAAAATGGTATTTTTTGCCATGTATTTTTATTTATTTTTTTCAGCTTATGTGCAGCCCACATTGTACTGAAAGAAACAAAATGAGTGAAACGCTTCTACAACAGAGTGTAAGCGCTTTGGACATTAAGGAAAAAACCAAAGACTAAACTAAGGTTTTATGTGTTATAGAGGAACTACAGGGTAGAAATGACCAGTGTAAAGAAGTTTCTCCTTAATTACTTCTGCACTATGACCAATTAATGGTGTTGTACGAAGTTATACAGTAATAAAATTAGTGAACCTTCTATAATATAAATAAATATATATATATATATACACATTTTCTCTCAACCCTTATCCTATCCATATAGGGTTCGGGAGAAAGAGAAGACACAGTTGTATCTGTAGTACGGTTATCAGTTGTAGGGGCCTTTTAATTCAATTGACAGCATAAGGATTTAGGGGGAGCAGAGTGGGCAAATAGAGGAGAGTAAAGCTTGGAGGCAAGGAGAAGGCACAAGGCAAAGTTTCTACACTAGCTGTTCTGAGCTCATTTGCTGCTGAACAATCATCATCTATTTTCAGTGAGGCCATTGTTGGAACCTCTGTCATTCAGCCTTAGGTGAGCCTCCGGTGGGATGCGATATTACTAGCAGAGATGGTGGTACCAGACAGTAGAATACTGTGGATGACAGCAGTGGAGTGTGAGAGAATTCTGTGTTCCACATTTGCCCCTGGAATAAGGCCTGGCTGTGGGGTCAATGCTGTCCAATAGAGAATATGGCATACATGGTGCTAACAATGTCTACAAACCTGAAACAGTTGTTGTTGTTTGGATTTCCCTGGCAGCCTGGAAGGGTCTATTCCAGTCAACCTGAATCTGTGATTGGTTGAGAGTAAGGATAAGCGAACACATGCAAGTTCGGGTTAGGCCGAACTTTAGTGAAAAGGGGGGAACAGGGGGGAACAGGGGGGAAGCTGGCAACACTGTTCTGCATCTTTCTTGAGAAATCCATGCTTGGGGACCCAGACACCTCATATTCGGTAAAACCCCTGAATTTTACAGTTTGGGTTTGCTCATCCCAAGTTGAGAGTGACCAAACCCCTATAAACTGGACATAGTTCAAGCTACTATGAGTCCTACAGACAAACAATATGTGGAGGATTCTCTGTATAACTGATCTTTCTCTTGGTGGTCCTCTGTTGGAGATTCTTTTTGCTAGGGGGTACTTGGCTTAAGAAGGATGAGAACCACTGATCTACCGTTCAGTAGGGGTTTCCAATCCGAAGATCCTATCAGATAGTACAGGGCAAGGCTGCAGACTGCCCTGCGTCTCAACCTGATCTGCTCACGTCTAAACCAATCAAGGGCTTCTACTTTCCCCTTCTCCCTTTTGCCCTGTTCGTCGGGGGGGGGGGGGGGGTCAGTGTCCGTGTGTGTGTGAGTGATTGCTTGCACTGTGAACTGGTTATGCTTTTGTGACACTGTTTAAATCGCGCTGGCATTGTGCTCAGCGTTGCTCCTCTGCTCCTGTTCTTTCTTGTTTGAAAGGCCCGCGCACGCTCGCCGGTGTCCGCGGGGCGGTGTCGTCACATTGGGCCCGGCTGCACGCTGATTGGCTGCGGGGCGGCCTGCCTTCGTCCTGTCCCCACGTTCCTTGAGGGGGCGTGGCCTAGCACTTGCCGCGTTACACAAGCGGCCCGCCCCTCCTGAGCCTCTCAGCGCCATCTTGTCCCTGCAGTCTGGGGAAGTGCTAGCTCTTCGGCGTCCGTGAGGACCCTCAGCGGGCCTGTATTTGAATTTAATTTTTTCTTATATTGTGTATATTAGTCTGATTGGGTGTATTGTGTTTGTCTCTTTCAGGCGGGACAAACTAATTAGAGGTTTCTCCCGGTCCTGTGCCCTCTATTAGCCCTATTGACACTATTAGAGGCCTAATTATTAAATCCTCCCACTAGCGGACATTTAAGGGGCATCCCGGGTAGCTGCACAGCGTAATTCCCATTGGTCATAGTGACACCAAAATTCACCATGTGGAGGCTCCACAGGATGTTGTGCTCGGGGTCCCATCGGGGCAAGCCCGGCTGTGTGTGGGGCATCCCATGTGAGGGATGATGTGCGTGTCTGTGTACCCTGCGCCCAGCAGGCGCTTGCGTTGCACTCTGGGCTGCACTTGTCTGGGCCTGCGCCCACCATGTCTTCTCCCACGCCCCCTCGGTTGATCGTAACACTAGTGGGGAGTCTCAGCCTGATGTGTCTTCCAGGCTGGCCAACATTGAGAGGTTGATTGCTAGCTCTGTGGCACGTAAGGCCCCAGCTAAAAGACGGCACTTGGCGCCTGCTACGCCTGCCTTCCCTTTGGAGACGGAAGAATTCCTTGATTTGTCTGACTGTACCCCGCTTCAGAAGGGGGAATTATTCTCAGATTCTGAATTTTCCTATGATCAGCATTTCCCTGGCGCTGATGCCGGCTCAGAGCATTGGAATGCTGATGACACCCATAGACTTTTGACTCAAATCTTTGAAGTACTCCCTGCTGCGGCACCCAGGCAACAGCGGGAATTGTTTGGTACTACAAAGCCACGTTTGGCATTTCCAGAACAGGCTCATTTCCATAATCTGGTTCACAAGGCATGGGAGTGGCCTAGCCGGCTCCCTGGTATTCCTAAGGGATGGGATAAAAGGTACCCTTTTCCCCCGGATGTGGTTAAATGTTGGTCAACTCCACCAGAGGTGGATGCTCCGGTTTTGGGGTTGTCTAATACTTCTGTGGTGCATTCCCCTGATTCCACTACCTTGAAGGATAGTGAGAACCGACGTATTGACCAGCTGGCTTCCCATGCCTTTGCCTGTGCGGGATCTGCCCTGTGCCCGGTCTGTGCTTCTGCTATTACTGCTGTGGCCATTAGGACTCTGGTCAAGGACCTGTTAGAAGGCTATCCTGATGATTCTTCTAGTGCCGAATTTAGAGCCTTATCACAATGTGAGATGTTGTATTGCTTATATTCTTTCTGCCTTAGATGACACCATTAGGATGTGCAGCAGGACCTCGGCTCTGGTTGTTTCTATTCGCCGCGCGGTCTGCCTGCGCCAGTGGGCAGCTGACAATGCTGCTAAGAAGGCTCTCACAGGGTTACCCTTTAAGGGGCTGCGCCTTTTTTGGTGACCGGTTGGACCTTTTTGCAAAAGGAGGTAGGTTGCCCCAACGCAAAAGACAACTGCGGCCCGTTCAGGGTCCTTTACCCCCTCCTTTCGTGGATCCAGGTCAGGGAGGGGGGTATCCTTTGCGAGGGACAGGGGGGATTTCTGCGGCAAGGGTGGAGGCCGTGCCCGTCCCATTAAGCCCGCTCAGCCATGAAGGGGCGCCCTCACCCTTACGTGTGGGGGGACGGCTGCGGCTTTTCGCTCATGTCTGGGAACAACAGGTCTGACAGGTGGATTCTGGAGGTTGTGTCCTCCGGCTACAAGCTAGAGTTCACGGCACGGCCCTCTCCAAGATTTCTCAGGTCTCGGATTCCTCTAGACCCCCTGGCCGCTCAGGGTCTATTTCAAGCTGTACAGAACTTATTGGGTATGGGGGTCATCTGTCCGGTCCCTCCTGGGGAGAGAGGTCAAGGTTATTATTCCAATCTTTTCACAGTGCCCCAAAGGGATGGCTCCATCAGGTCCATCCTGGCCTTAAAGCTTCTCAACAGGTTCATCAGAACCAGACGCTTTCGCATGGAGACCCTGCGCTCTGCGATCAGCTGCTTGCGCCCGGGGGACTTCATGACCTCCATAGACATCAAGGATGCTTACCTTCATGTGCCAGTCTTCCCAGGGCATCAGCGGTTCCTCAGGTTCGCCCTGGAGGACCAGCACTACCAATTTGTGGCACTTCCCTTTGGTCTCACCTCAGCCCCCAGAGTGTTCACCAAGGTACTGGCGGGGGTGATGGCCCTCCTCAGAGCCGGGGGTATTCGCATCCTCCCTTATCTGGATGACATTCTCATTACATCTCATTCTCTCCAGCAGGCAGAGTTGGATACCCAGATGGTGGTGACGGCCCTGGAAACGTTCGGATGGGTGATCAATTATCCCAAGTCCTCCCTCTCCCCGTCCTGGGTGACCCCCTTCCTGGGCATAAATCTGGTTACAATTCAGGCCAGGGTTTTTCTTCCTCAGCAGAAGGTGTACTCTCTTCAAGCTCTGGTTCATTCCATGCTGTCCAGCCCTCGTTCTTCCATCAGGCAAGGGATGCAATTGGTGGGACAGATGGTGGCCTGCTTCGAAGCAGTCCCTTACGCTTAATTTCACATGAGACCCCTTCAGCTCCATCTCCTTTCAGTCTGTGACAAGAGTCCTCTGTCTTTGGATCAGGCCTTTGTTCTCTCTCCTCTGGGCCGGCGGTCCCTCCTGTGGTGGCTGGACTTGAGGAATCTTCTGGGGGGCAGATCCTTTCTGACTCCATGTTGGGAGACAGTCACTACGGATGCCAGTCTGTCAGGTTGGGGGGGCTACTGGAGAGCCCTCCAATTCCAGGGGCTGTGGGGCCCTCAGGAGGCTCACTCTCCGATCAACGTCCTGCAGCTGAGGGCGGTTCGGTTGGTACTGGCACAGTTGACTCCTCACCTTCAGGGTCTGCCGGTGCAGGTTCGTTCCGACAATCAGACGGAGGTCGCCTATATCAATCATCAGGAAGGGACTCGGAGCAAGAGTGCCCTCAAGGAGGTGTCCTTGATTCTGTCCTGGGCCGAGAACAATATCCCGTGCATCTCAGCAGTTTATATTTTGGGAGTGGAGAATCTGGAGGCGGATTCCCTGAGCAGGGGGACCGCTCGCTGGGGGGAATGGTCCCTCAACAGCGAGGTCTTCCTATCCCTTTGTCACCGGTGGGGGAGGCCAGACGTGGATCTGTTTGCTTCTCGCCACAATCACAAGCTGCCAGCATTTGTTTCCCTGCCCAGGATCCCCTGGCTCTGGCGGTGGATGCTCTGTCCTGGCAGGGTCTAGGTCTCCTGTACCTCCTTGCTCCGTTTCCTCTTCTGAGCAAGGTTCTGCGCAAGTTGGTTCAGGAGCGGGTGCCAGCCATTCTAGTGGCCCCCAGGTGGCCCCCTACTTTGAGAGACACCAGGACAAGGTGGTTTTCAGATTTAAACCAGACTTCTTGCCTAAGGTTGTCTTTGCCTTCCATCTCATTCAGGATATTGTGCTTCCTTCTTTGTGCCCTAATCCTGTTAATCCCAAGGAGAGGGCCTTGCAATCTCTGGATGTTGTCAGGAATTTGAAATACTACCTGGTGGCTACTGCGCCTTTCAGAAAGACGGACGCCTTGTTTGTGGTTCCATCGGGTCCCAAGAAGGGGTTGGCTCCTGCTAAATCTACTATTAGCAAATGGATCCGTCAGTTTTGGTCACTTTACAAGGGGAATCTCAATTTGGGATGCCCGTGTGTGTGAAAGAACCCCCCTGGTTTGGCCGTGAACTTAAACTGACGATCCCACAGTGCAGTCACCAGTTCGAGGAAAGTAATGAACAAAGGGGGGGGGGGGGGTCACACACATGGGCATCCAAAATCAGGAGTATCTAGAATTGTTGAATCTAAGGTCAGGTTTGAAGGGGTTCGGTGCGCTTCAAACAAAAGGACTGTAAAAGAAAGGCAAGGAAAGAAAAGGGAAGGGAGGAGCGGAGAGGGATCTTATGTGTAATCTGCTCCCATATGCACAACACCCATCTACTTTCCTCTATACACACACTCACTATTTCTAGATTAATACACAAACATACACACAGTATTGGTTCACTTTAGCTCACACACACAGTTGCTTCTACACAAGGCACGCGGTAAGGGTGCGGCAGGCCTGGGGAGGGGGTATGATAGTGGAATTGGCTGCTGTTTTTGAAGTCACCAAGCAGTTGTGCTCTCTCTCCCTTACCCAGCAGCTAAAAAAAACTCCCCTCATCTCTAGACCGTGACTGTGTGTAGCTGAGTGGCGGGTGCCAGTGTTGGTCAGACAGGGGGTCCTCCAGCCAATGCAGCAGAGACGGGGCTTGGTTGGAGTTGGAGGTAGGAGGCACGGCCTCTGTGTTAAAGTGAACCAAAACCCAAGAATTTGATTTTCCACAGTTTGGGATGCCCCACTGTGTAAATACCCCGAGAGAGCCTGTAACCACTTGACTATCTCTGGTCCAATGGAGAATGACTGGGCTCTTGTTCAGTGAGAGCCATCTGGGTAACTGTGTCATTTTGCAAACAGATCTCACTGGCTTCAATGAGGAATGTGCGTAGCCGCATCCCCTGCGGCACGCTCCCTTCTCAGTTTATCTGAATTACAGTGAGAGACGTTTGCTGAATTACATAGTGAAGCCAGATGACTCTCATTGGACCACAGCCCTTGATGCGCCGTTGGACTGGGGACAGGTAAGTCATTACTGGCACCCTGTGAGGTTTCACACAGTAGGGCATCCCAATTCTGGTTGCCGCAGGGAGGAAAGTCACCGGCTGGCCCTGGAATCTTTTAGACTTGAAGACTACTGCATGTGGGTTTTGTTCCACAGAGCGCCACCCTCAGTGAAGGTAAAAGGGTATGTGAGTAGTGGTATGCATGAGGCAGCGTGTTAAAACATATTTAACACGTATATTACCCATAAATATGTGTTAATGCAACCTCGGGTGTGCCTCCGCCCCGCTGCATAGCCTTTATATTCCAAGTATACAGCACGTCCTGTTCCAGAATATTCCTTACACATGGGTTATACATCCACAAGATGGCGCTGGACTGCAGAAAAAGACTTGTGGCCACTCCCGGCCCCTTAAATAGCGAGGAACCTCCCACTAATTCCCAGTTCTTTTCTGCAGTCTGGACTGCGAAGATAGAAGATGGCTCCCTACTCTGCGCAGGTGAGCGGGGCTTATTAGCCTGCAGCCCTGTAGGACTATTCCCACCCGTTCCGAACCCACTGCCTCCCAGCCTCGGCTGACCGGTTCAGGTGAAGGTAGGTTTAGCACCAGGGTCAGGTGCTGAGGAGCGCTGCTCCTACCGCAGTCCCTGCTCTGACAGGGTAGGCGGTTAGGCTTATGGTGAGCCTTGTGGGATGCCCCTCCCGCACTCTGGGTTTTGCTTTAACCCGTATCCCTTTAGGTGCCCCCCCTCCCTTCTCCTATTTTTTGGGCCACTGTTGCTCTCCCTTGCCTCGCTCTCTCCCGGGGAGATCTCCGGGGGGGGGGGGGGGGGGGGGGATCGGGGTGGTGGTGATCACTTTAATTGAGTGTGTTTTTTGTCACTTGTGCGCCGCCTCCGCACGCTTGTACAGCGCTCCGTGGACGGCGGCAACATTTCCTCAGAATGCTGCGGTGCCGTTATTGGCTGGCCGGATCACGTGGGCCGCGATTCACGCTCTTCGGGGGGCGGCCTCTGTGGATGATGCCTTTTGCATAACATCTCCACGGCCCGCCCCTCGAAGTCTATGCGGGCGCCATTTTCCCCTCTCTGGTGCTGCGTGTGCTGCTGGCTCCCTGTGCGGTTCGTGAGTACCCCTGCGGGGTGGTTTTTTCCTGTTTTTTTTTTTTTCTCGTGTATATACTTATGGGGTTGTCTCTTATGTTTTTCAGGCAGGGTGAACTCAGTACTGTGGTTTCTCCCGGCCCTCTCCCCTTGGCAATCTCCCACTTCCCTAGCAGGCTTTTGGGGCATCCCGGGTAGCTATTATTAGCGTTAACCCTATACTGGCCTGTTTTGCCACTCAAATCGCCATATGAAGGCTTCTGAGGATAATGTGCTTGGGGTTCCTTTGGGACAAGCCCGGCTATGTGTGGCGTGTGGGGTATCCCCTATAAGTGATGATGGTGTGTGTACCGTGCACCCATCGTCTGTCACTGGCCCTGGGGCTGCGCCCCCTCTGGCTTCGCCTACCCCCCCGCGCTTACATTTGACCCCCAGTGAGGGGCATACTAGCGGGGAGTCCCAATCTGATTAGGTTGCACGGGTGACCAGCATTGAACAACCTATTGCTGGGTCAGCCCCGTGTAAGGCTTCTGTCAAGAAGCGGCATTTATCCCCGGCTGTTTCCCTCTTCCCTGTTGAGGCTGAGGAATTTTTTGACATTTCTGGTTATTGTCCCCTTGAGGAGGGGGAATTATTCTCTGACTCAGAATCATCTGAGTTGATTGTTAATTTTGGATTCTTATTCATTTTTGATTCTCCCGGCTTCTTGTTAACTGCTTGTCAATACTGGGAATTAGTGGGTGGTTTCTGGCTATTTAAGGGGCCGGGAGTGGCCACAAGTATTTTTCTGCAGTCCAGTGCCATCTTGTGGATGTATAACCCATGTGTAAGGAATATTCTGGAACAGGACATGCTGTATACTTATAATACCAATTCTACAGGTGAGTACTCACAGAATTGTATTTTTTCATCTATTTCCGGGCATAAATATGCATTGCAAAAAATGGTCATTGGGGGTGGCCCCATGCATGCGCCGTGGGAGCCTGGGATTGAGGTGAGTTACTGGGTAAACCAGGGACTTTCACACACAAGTAAAGCAGTTTGAAACCCGGGGGGTTAAATTCCAAGGGTTTGGTCTGCTTTACCACAGTTTTAGGTGATTTACAGCATATATATGATAAATAGAAAAAAAAAGTAGTATGTGATGAGAAACTGGTGCGAACCCCTGGCCTAGAGCCCACTGCTGTAAACACACACATTTACCTGCAGACCTCTGGTGTTTTCATTATATTTCTGTAGTTCCCTTAATTAGTTAGGTTACGGTGCTTGAGAATGAGAAATAAAGGCTGTCACTGCGTGCCCGCAGATCTGTGGCTGGATGGGGAAGATTATGACACTTGCAGGCAGGCCTGGAATCTGCTGACTGCAGACGAGAGATGTGCCCTAATTACCCGGATCACTGGGGCACCATAAAGGAGGAGGATGCCTGCATGCTGGTCATTGTGTGTATATATGCAGCTGTATCTGGGCAGTATCCGCATATTTGCTTACAAACACATTTTAGAAAATTTTAAGTTTCAAAAAAAAAAAATTTTAACTTAAATTCAGTTTCAGGACTGCTCTGACTTCTACTGTAGAAGAAAACTTGAGTAAGGGAGAAAAAGGGAACAAGGAAATGTGGGTAAGTTTAAATGAGGAATATGTAGAAAAGGTGACATGAGATTGAGGGGTGTAGAAAAGACGAAGAGAAGGTAGAAAGAGCGGAAGGCGTAGAGAATGTGTATAATAAAAATTGTGAGAGTGAGAAGCCTGCTGATCCAGCTAAGAGTTTTGTTTGTGAAGGGGCGTGTGAATATTATCTCCTGGCACCTCCCTTACACATCTCTGTTCACCTGTCCACCTATTGAAACTGATTGGCTTCTGATGGTCATGTGGGGCCAGGGCATGCAGAAATAATAAGAGGCCTGGTTATACCTGGGGAATAGGTGGTATGCCTCCCCACTCAGGCCCACATTAGACCTTTCTGTTGCTTGCTGTACTTGCTGTTCACACTGGGCTAGCTGGAGCTTGTAGTCACCCAGGTCATAGAGAGGAAGGTTGTCTACATCATAGAGAACAAAACCCCAGCTGCTGCTTCCCCTCCTGCAGGTCTGGTTAACTAGAAGCCCCAGCTGCCCCAGGAGGAGCAACAAGACCCAGCTGCCCCAGGAGCAACAAGGCCCAGTTGCTTCCCCTCTCCAGCCCTGGGGAAGTCCCAGCTGATTATGGAGGAACCATTTGGCCCAACTGCCCCCAGGGTACCTAAGACCCAGCTGCTACTCCTCCCCAACCGTGGGGAACTACATGACCCAGCTGCTCACATCTATAGGCCTGTAGAACTGCAAGCTCCTGCTTGGCAGATGCCCCCCTACCCCCAAAAAATCATCAGCACTTACTTCAGTTTATTGAAGAGAGATGGAAGGACAGAGAGATGTGCAGTCACGTGGAGGCTGAGTTGATAATGTCTTTCCTGGCTAAGCTCTCTTCTTTGTAACTTAGGTCACATCACTGAAAAGACAAAACTGCGGGCCGTAAGCAGCCTCTGTGAAACGCGACCAGCCCAGCACCTTACCAAAGTAAAATGAGTGGGACTAGCCTGTTCTTTGTAATACAAGCCTAAATGATGTGCAGCCTGTAGCTATTATCCAAAGCACAACCTAACCTTCAGTATACCCGTGTTAAACAAGTGCAACAAAAGGTGCCTGCTGCCATGGTGGCGCTGGCAGGTATACTTTTTAAACACATGGTTGTCTCTTACTATTAAAGGCCCAAACACCAGCTCCAACCCAAATACCATAGTCAGAATGGAAGATAAAGCAAACCTGAACCCTTAATTGTGATTGTCCTCTAATACATCATTATAGGCCTATGGGCACGTCCACCGAAGCTACTGCAGTGATCACAGCCGTCCTGCCAAAGCTTTGAGTACAATGATTTGAAGCCTGCCATAATATTGATGCCACTAAGGGGTGCAACTTGAGGGAGTGTGACCGAACTGGGGCCTAGAAGGTCAGGGGCGCCCCATCATTGTTGCTTCTCCACCTGACTTATTATATTTGTGCTCACTTGGCATCATTTAGAGAAAGGAAGCTCCATTTTTCCCTGTTGTTTCAGACATTAGTTGTCTAGCTGTATCCAATTGAGTTGAAAGACAAAAAAAAGTTTACTGTATGAACCATAAAAGGTTCCCATTAAATGTTCGCACCAGAGCCTCATTACATTTAGTTACGCCACAGATGCCACTCCATTGAGTGGCGATTGCTAATATGGTAGTGATTTCCACTGGAAAAATGTTACCACATTACATTGCCCCAGTGTGAACTGAGCCTAACTGTGTAATTTAGGTGTATCAGCAAAATAGAAAAAACGCTGTATCTCATTATTCCTCTCTGAATGCTAATATATGTTGTCCCATCCTGAGGGTCTTTCTGTATTATTGCTTGTGGACCAAAATCCAGGATCTTCACTTTCCCAGGTTTTGACCTTTACCCCTGGGACATCGCAATTTGGGATGCCCTGCAGTATGGATCCAAAGGCGCAGGCATGGCTCTTCTCCAATCGGCTTTCTAAGCCACGTATATGTCAGAGGGCTTAGTAAGGCTAAATGGAAGTTTTGCCTCTGCTCACCCCCTGCAGCTCTCTATGGCTGTGTGTGACTGTGCCAGACATTCAGACTTGCCCAGGCTAGGCGGCTACGGGATATTCCATCCATGTATGTGCTGTGGGACTGTTGGAAAAGGTATGTATAACAGGCGACCAGCGGTGTTTCACATGATTTGGGATGCCCCACAGGTGGGTATTTCACCGGCCTACAGTCCTAAAGATGCTAGGTCCTGTTTTGGTCCACTTAATATATAATCTGTAGGAATAAATCAAGGCAATTAGACATGCTGTGTCATTTTCTTGAAGACATTTCGCTAGTCATCCGGCTGGCTTTCTCAATTCAGAGAGACTGTATTTTCCATTTTTAGTAATGTTCAGATTGTAGTACAATCAGATTATATAGCGCGTGGACAACTATAGGAGACAAGCTATTGCCATGATGCAACTAAGGATGTCCTAGAAATCAGTTTGCCCCCGGGATGTTGCTGAAGATTACCAGATCGGGTGTCCCCCCTGAGGATACTGGGGTAAAATGATCAGATATATGGGTAGAACTGCGAACATTAGAGGAGTGTCAGATGTTTCGGTTTTCTGCTGGATCACATTGATAGTAACTCTATTGTGCACATCAGCGGGTTTTGTTGTCTGCAACATTTGGTAATGAAGGGGTTACCCTGTGTGTTCTTTTGTTTATGGGGATGTACACTTTTCTCGATCCCACACACGTACACTTGTGCAGTGCGGGCAGCCATGTCTTGTGGGGGCTGATTCTCTCCCTGCCATGTAATTAGCACCCTGCTCCTCACACACTGACAGCCCCTTGGCATTGCCACAGAAACTGCACAGACAGACCCTATATTTGGGAATACTGTGTTCCTCGGCACCAGCGGGCACTGTGCACGTCTTTGAGTTATGGATGGAACTTTCGGTGTGTGCGGCTTTGGTTTATTGTTCCTTTGTGCCTCTGAGCTGGATTCTTTCTTTACCTTATTCGATTAAAACATTCATTAATTAACTCGAATTAAATATTCATCTGTGTCCTGAAAGCAGTGAGATACCCACCATACATGAGAAGGAAGGATCTGATTTCTGCTTGTACTGTACACAATCACCAGACGCCATATGCTGTGCTTTCCTCCATGGTTTTTCTGGACTGGTGCAATAACATATCTCCTGTGTTCATGCTGAAGGAAAGAAGTATAGAAGCTCATATTTCTGCCCTATTAAAATAAAAAATCTCAGCGTTGGTGGAGCAGCATGTGGCTTCATACAACAGCTCATAATAATAAGGGACACTTCTGCTGTCAGCTCATTGCTGGCTCTGGGGTAAGGCTAGTACATGCTGTTTATTATTCTTGCCTAGAATAGTACTGCAATCGAGGAAGCAGCCGGAGCATAAGCATTTTTTAAACCTTGATTAGCAGTGACTTATAGATGTGCAGTCCACCCAAATAACCCCCCTGAATCTCTGGAAAACTACCTTTGTTATCTTGGCCACCCATACGTTATATCCGTTCAAGCAGGGGCGTAACTTCAGGGGGTACACGGGTAGTGGCCTCATCAGGGCTTTGAGGTTGAGTGCCCCACTATTGTTGCCCTCCACCTTATTTAAAGGGTTGGCTGAATCCCCATCCCACAGTGTGAAACCCCTGCAAGTGACATGCTTACGTATGTGGCAATCCCATGATACATGAGCAGGCTGTACCTCCATCTGAGGTGTATACTTGCGACAGGCATTTCCGAATAGCTGGTGTAAGTATGCAAAGGAGTGGGGGGTGCACTATACAACACGCTCCATTTATGAATTTGACATAGTGTCTGAAGTCAAAAGTCAGAGCACAGGCGCTGATTGGCCAGCAGTTAATGCATACGCCATGGGATCGACAGAAATTGTGATTTTACCGGCAGTCCATGGGGAATCACAAAAGATCATGCCTTTTTTCAAAGTGGATGTCCCTGCCCTGCCACCCTCCCATGGAGCTGAGGCAGATGGGGGGGGGTTTACAAAAACCCAAGCGATGTCACTGGCAGGTGGAAGTTGCACAGAAACTGAGTGTCATCCCCCGCTCTGTTCAAATGAATGGTCGGGAGAGGCTGTGCACAGAGCAGAGGATGCCACTCATCCTGCCTCAGTGGCGTGGGAGTTAATTTAAACTGGACTTCCGCTATCTGCACCAGGAACTGGTTACACCACTGGTCTCCATTTATAGTTCATTTATCGAATAGTTTATAGGACACAGCCTCCAGTGTATATACTGTATATCCCATATATCCAGTAGGGCTTACCCTCCCCCCATAGCCGTTTAGAGGACACCAGTTTCCAGTATATGTACATCTCATTTTGCACAATAGGACTTTCCTCTTTTCCATTTATCAGTTTTTAGGAAGTTATCTTTGCTATATACAAAATAATTAACTTATACAAAAGGATTTTCCACCTTTCAGTATATTCATTTTATAATATGGCAGGGCGGGCGGCGCTTTATCTGTGAGGCGTTTTTTACTGTGTGGATGACATCGGCGAGGTCACGTGAGCGCCGTTTTCGCGCTCTTCGGGGGGGGGGGCGCGGTGCCGGCGGATGACGCGCATCGCGTCATTTGCCCGCGGCCCGCCCCTCAAGGTTCCTCTGCCGGTGCCATCTTGTTTTTGCTGCAAGTCTGGGGCCCTCTTCATCCCTGGGCTGCGGTGGTGATTTCTGCCTGTGTCGCTTCCTCCGGTGGTCTGGTGGCTGACTATTCTTGTCCTGCTTGGTCCGTGAGTCCCCTCTGGGGTTTTGCTGGCTTTCAGGCGGGACACCAGTGGTTTGTGGTTTCTCCCGGTCCTGCTCCTTACCCCCCCTTCATCTCCCCTTACTTATCTTGGGGGCATCCCTTGGGGAGGCATCCCTGGTGGCTTTTATTAGCCATTATCCTGTGCTGGCATATTGCGCCTGTATTAATCACCATATGGAGCCTTCTGGGGATAGTGTGCTCGGGGATCCTTCGGGGCAATCCCGACTGTGTTCCATGTGTGGGTTATCCCGTGTGGGGTATCCCCTATCAGTAACGATGTAACGGTGTGTGTGCCGTGCGCCCAAGGTATCCTTGCGCTCCAGTCTGGGCTGCCTGCTTCTTTCCCCAGTTCTGTGCCCCCTTCGGCATCGCCTCCCCCGCCGCGCCTGCATTTAGCCCCCAGTGAGGGGGATACTAGCAGGGGGTCACAATCTGATCTGGCACTTCGTGTGGCCAGCATTGAAAGGCAGCTTTCCAGGCCGGTTCCACGTAAGGCCTCTAGCAAGAAGCGGCACCTGGCTCCCACGCCTGCCCTGTTTACTGAGGAGCATGAGGAAATTGATCTTTTTGATGGCCGTTACTCCCTAGAGGAGGGGGAGCTTTTCCCGGGCTCTGATTCCTCTGGGGACCAGCAGGTGGGCTGCGACAGTGACCCTGGGTCTGAGTCTGAGGATTCCTGGTTCCCTGAGGACACTGTTGGTCTGTTGTCTCACATTTTTGAAATCTTGCACCTAGCCCCCTGAGGTGGCTAAGAGGAAACAGGGTGAGCTTTTTTTGTCCTGTTAAGCAGCGTCTGGAGTTCCCTGAGCAGAGTCATTTCACTAATATGGTGCTCAAGGAGTGGGAACATCCTAGTAGATTGCCCGTGGTGCCCAAAGGGTTGGACAAGAAGTATCCCTTTCCTGCTGACCTGGTTAAGCGATGGTCGGGTCCCCCTGAGGTAGATGCTCCCGTTCTAGGGCTGTCCAACACCTCTGTCTTGCCTTCCCCTGACACTACTACACTGCGGGACAGCGAGGACCGGCGTATGGATCAGTTGGCCTGCCATGCTTTTACATTTGTGGGGGCTGGGCTGCGTCCGGCCTGTGCCGCTGCCATAACAGCTATTGCCCTTAAGAGACAGCTCAATCGTCTCCTTGATGGCGCTACAGCTGGTAGGGAGGATTATAGGGCTTTCTTGCTCTGCTCTGAATTTGTTGCCTTTATCCTTACTGCCATGGATGATGTGGTACGGCTGAGTAGTAGGGCCTCTGCCCTCCTGGTGTCTATGCGCCACTCTGTTTGGTTGCTTCAGTGGGCAGCTGATGCTGCTGCTAAGAAGGCTCTCACTGGGCTCCCCTTTGTGGGGCTGCGGCTCTTTGGTGAGCGTCTGGATGTTTTAGCCAAGGATGGTAGGCTGCCTCAACGTAGGAGGCAGCCTCGGCCCTTTTGGGGGCCCTCCGCTTCCTTCTCCTCCTTTTCGTGCTCCCAGAGGTGGCCGAGGCCCCCTCTTTTCAGGTATCCGCAGGGGTTCTTGGGGCCGTGGCAGATCCCGTGGTCATCCCGGTCTCTCATGGGACTCCAAGCCCAAACCTTCTCCCAAGCCCCCTCAGGCATGAGGAGGCGCCCTCAGCCATCCGGGTTTGCTCACGTCTGGAGGCTCGCGTCTCAGACCGGTGGATTCAGGAGGTGGTGTCCTCCGGTTACAAGATAGAGTTTGCAGCCTGGCCACCCCCCAGATTCATCAGATCCCGGATGTCTCAACAGGGTCAGGGTTTCTACTCCAATCTTTTCACGGTGCCCAAAAAGGACGGGTCCTTGAGGCCCATCCTGGACTTGAAGGGTCTCAACCACTTTGTCAGGTTCAAGCACTTTCGCATGGAGACGCTACGTTCGGCTGTCAATCTTTCCAGGTCATCAGAGATTTCTCAGGTTTGCACTAGAGGATCAGCATTACCAGTTTGTGGCCTTACCGTTTGGTATCACCTCGGCGCCTCGGATGTTCACCAAGGTGCTGGCGGGCGTGATGGCTCTGCTGCGGAATTAGGGCATTCGCATCCTTCCTTACTTGGACGACATTCTTATTGTGGCCTGAGAAGGATACTCAGGTGGTGACCTCCACTCTCGAGTCCTTTGGCTGGGTGGATCAACTACCCCAAGTCTTCACTGTCTCTGTCTCTGGTGAGGTCCTTTCTGGGCATGACTCTGGATACCTTTCAGGTCAAGGTATTCCTGCCTCAGCTGAAGGTGGAGGGCCTTCAGAAGCAGCGGGCTCTGCTCTTGTGTCCCCATCCCTCCATCCGGCAAGGGATGCAGTTAGTGGGCCTGATGGTATCCTGCTTCGAGGTGGTCCCCTTTGCTCAGTTTCACATGAGACCTCTTCAGTTGCACCTCCTGTCTGTTTGGAATCGGGACCCTGTGTCCCTGGACCAGGAATTTGCTCTGTCCCCCCTGGTCAGACAGTCCCTCTCATGGTGGCTGGACTCAAGGAACCTCCTGGTGGGGCAGGACATTTCTGCCCCAGTGTTGGGAGACTGTCACCACAGGTGCCAGTCTGACCGGTTGGGGGGGCTTTTGGAAGTGTCTGCAGTTCCAGGGTCAGTGGGGCCCCCGGGAGGCCCATGCTCCCATCAATGTCCTGGAACTGAGGGCGATCAGGTTGGTTCTTTCTCAGCTGACCTCACACCTTCAGGGTCGGGCTGTTCAGATCCGCTCGAACAACCAGACGGCAGTTGCCTACATCAATCATCAGGGAGGGACTCGGAGCAAGCGAGCCCTCAAGGAAGTGTCCCTAATACTGTCTTGGGCAGAAGAGAATGTCCCTTGCATCTCGGCGGTTTACATTCCGGGGGTGGAGAACCAGGAGGCAGACTCCCTGAGCAGGGGGACGTCTCAGCTGGGGGAATGGTCCCTCAGCAACAAGGTGTTTCACTCCCTGTGTCACCACTGGGGTCAGCCTGATGTGGACTTGTTTGCGTCCCGCCACAACCACAAGCTTCCCAGGTTTGTCTCCCTGTCACAGGACCCTCTGGACCCTTCGCCGCGGAAGCGCTAGCAATGCCTTGGACGGAGTTTCGGCTCCTCTATGTGCTCCCTCCCTTTCCTCTGCTGGGCAGGGTGCTGTGCAAGATAGCCCAGGAAGGGGTACCAGCCATTCTGGTGGCCCCCTGTTGGCCAAGGAGGGTGTGGTTCGCAGATGTCGTGCAGTTGGCGGTAGATCAGTATGCCCTGCCCAAGGATCCAGATCTGCTCACTCAGGGACAACTGTGCCTTCCCAATTTACAAACACTGGCTTTAACGGCTTGGCTGCTGAAACCGCCATCTTGATGGATAAGGGCTTGCCGGCTTCTGTTGTTGATACCATGATTAGGGCTAGGAAGAAGTCCTCTTCCTTTATCTACTACAGGATATGGCATGCTTACATTGCCTGGTGTGAGTCCAAGTATCTGCTTTGTCTGTTTTTTTCTATCCCTAGGATTCTGGAATTTTTACAACATGGTTTGTATTCGGGCCTTCAACTTAGTACCCTCAAGGGACAGGTGTCAGCTCTGGCAATTTTTTTCCAAAGATCCTTTGCCAATCACCGGTTGGTTAAGACTTTTTCCAGGGAGTTACTCATGTGAGTCCGCCACGTAAGCCTTTGCTACCGGTTTGGGACCTGAATCTGGTATTGTCTGCTCTGCAGGGTCCTCCCTTTTAACCTATTGGTGGGGCTGCCTTGCCCATTCTGACTCTTAAGGTGGCCTTTTTGGTGACCATTACTTCTGTCAGGCGAGTTTCTGAGCTGGCGGCACTTTCCATCAAACCTCCTTATTTTGAAAGGCATCAGGAAAGGTGGTGTTTCGGCTTAAGCCGGATTTCTTGCCTAAGGTTGTGTCTGCTTTTCATCTCAATCAGGACATTGTTTTGCCTTCTTTGTGTCCTAACCCTGCTAATTCCAAGGAGCGGACCCTTCACTCTTTGGATGTTGTCAGGGCTCTGAAGTTTTATTTGGTTGCTACTGAGTCTTTCAGGAAATCTGACGCTCTTTTTGTTCTTCCTGCTGAACCTAGGAAGGGTTTGCCTCCGGCTAAATCCACTATCAGCAAGTGGATCCGTCAGGCGGTGGAGCAGGCCTATTCTGCTAGGGGGAAGGTTCCTCCTTTTAGGGTTACTGCTCATTCCACTCGTGCTGTTGGTGCCTCTTGGGCTTTTCAGCACCAAGCTTCTGTTGAACAAGTTTGTAAGGCCGCTACTTAGTGTTCTGTTCATACGTTTTACAAGGTTGATGTTAAGGCCTCAGCTGATGCTGCTTTTGGCCGCAAGGTACTTCAGGCGGTAGTGGTTTGAACTGCCTGCAGTTACTCTTTGGGGATCCCACCCTACTTTATGGACACTGCTTTTGAATGTCCCAGATGTTATGAATTTGTGAAGCAGGCCATGCCATGCAATGGGAAAAAGACAATTCTATGAGTACTCACCTGTAGAATTGCTTTTACCATGCATGGCACGGCCTGCTTCACCCCGCCCTTGTTATCGTTATTCTTGGTTGCCTCTTTATGGTGATGGTTCCAACTTTTGTTACCTTTTTTGCCTTTATTAGCTCCCGGTTTCTTGAACAACTGCTTGTCAAAACTGGATAAGTCTATGGTGATTCCGTTTTTATATGGTACCTGGAGGAGCCACAACTCTTCTGCAGTACACTGCGCCACCTTGTGGCGGATTACCCAGATGTTATGAATTTGAAGCAGGCCGTGCCATGCATGGTAAAAGCAATTCTACAGGTGAGTACTCACAGAATTGGTCTTATTTTATTACAGCACCTTAAAGTGGAAGAATAAAACTATGCAGCCCTTAGGCTAAAAAGGTTGTGCATGACTGGTCTATAGCAGGGGTTCTCAACAGGTGATACTAGTACCACTGCTGGTACTTGAGGTCCTCTCAGGTGGTACTTGACAAGACTTACCTGCACCCCAACTTGATCTGCCTTCATCTGCCACTCAAGCGTGATTTGCACCATAAATAAAATAACTACACCATTTTTTGTGGGATTCATTAACTTTGGTATGTTTCATATTTTTTTAATATAGGTTTAGGTCAGTGACAACGCTCACGCACCTCGCAGGTTGTAGTTTATTTAATCAGAAAATGTAAAATGGTGCTTGATGAAAAAATGTTGGGAACCCCTGGTCTATAGGATGCACGTCTTTAGTGTATGTATCTCATTCATACAATAGGACTATTCTTCTCCCTATATATCGATTTATAGAACACAGTCTCCAGTGTAATATATCTAGCTTTTACAATACGACATATCAGTTTAGAGGATGCCATTACTGGTGTATACATCTCATTTAAAGTGGCGGGCTGGAGCCATAAATCAGCGTGGAAGTTTACCTGTCCCCTGCCAGCCCATGACTAGCCCACTACATCCGTTCTAACCTTTATTCTAAGTGTGCCATACACTCCACTTCGATCTTCATGACACGTGGGTAATCTCCAGTAGAGGGCGAACTTCTGCAGAGATGAATATGCAAAAAAAGAAAGCCCCTCCCGGCCCATATATACCTGGGACCTCCCACCAATTTCCCAGTTCCTTCTCTGCAGGGAAGGCGACAAGACAGAAGATGAAGACTTCTTTTACTTGCAGGTAAGCCGGGCCCGCACCCTATTACTGCCAGGACCCTTTTTAAATTGCCCCTATTTGAGCCTCCCAGCTTAGGCTGCGGGTCCTGGTGAAGGTAGGAGCACCCTATGGGTGCGGAAGGAGCCTTGCTCCACCGTGAGGCCTCATTATGGGGTAGGCGGTTATCCAGGTTTTTGGTGATCCTGGTGTGGGATGCCCCGTCCCTACATGCCTGTGGCCTTATTTCCGGGTCCCTTACTTCCCTCTCTGGGGGGGGGGGGGGGATTGGGCTGGCGGGCCATCATCCTCTGTCTCTCCCTTTTCATTTATTAAGATTTATATATGAGTGTACGGGTGTTGGTGTTTCACTTTACTTTGTGTTGTGTGTGAGTGTGGATCTCCTGAAAGTATCCCTGGATGAATTGGTGCATGGTGCTTTACTAGCCCGTGGTGGCTTTCCTGTTAGCCTGGGGAGCTTCTCTCCCTCGGGCTGTGTTAAGAAAAGGGGGCGGGCGCTCGGCGCGGCCGTGGTTGCCCCGCCCCCTCGTTCGGCGTGTTTTGCGGGGGCTTCACTGGCCAGATCCGCGCTGCTGGGAGGGGGGTGGGGCCGAAAAAGCGCGCCTTCGGCACTGGCCCGCCCCCCTTCTCTTCCTGCTTCTCCTCAGATCGGGGGCCATTTTTGCTGCCTTGCTGTGGTTGCTGCTGCCGTTCTTGGGGACAGGTAGGGGCCTGTTGGCCACCTCTTTGTCACTTTGGGGTCCCTCTCTGGCGGGGGGGGGGGGGGCCCTGTTGTGCTGGTTTTTGCAGGTTTTGCCATTTAATTATTTAAGTAAAATGGTATGTTTATATATTTATATATATTTACTGTATAGTAATTGATATGCCTTATTGTGTGTTGCAGATTGCTTCATTATTGTGCATGTTAAGGGGTTCCTCCTGGTCCTGGGGTCCCTAGTGTAAATTTGATCACCTCAAATCCTCCCACCGGGACTTTTAAGGGGCATCCCGGGTTGCTTAGGCGTAAATTCCCTGCGGTCTTGCGACTGACCACAAAAATCACCATATAGAGGCTACGCAGGATACTGGCCTCGGGCTCCCTCTGGGACTATCCGGGCCATGTGTGGGGTGTGGGGTATCCCTTACGGGGGAGAATGTGCTGATCTGTATACCATGTGCACAAGAGGCCATAACGCGGCAGTCTGGTACCCAGCCTTCTGGGGCGGCTCCTCCCGCTTCATCACCTTCCCCTCCCCGCCTTATCCGTACCCCAAGTGACATTGGTGCCAGCGGGGAATCGCACTCTGATGTTTGTGCTAGGTTGGCCAGCATCGAGAAATTTATTGGTAGCATGGTGGGCAAGAAGGCCCAGGCTAAAAGGAGACATTTGTCGTCGGCCCAGCCCTTGTGGGATGTTGACGACGATTCCATTGATTTGTCGGATTATTCCCCGTTAGTGGAGGGGGAATTGTATGAGGAAACGGAGACTGACTATGTACAGTCTGGTGATGCTGATGTCGGGCAGGCGCTGGGGGATGCCGTCGATACGGCCACTGTTTTGTCACATATATTGGAGGTGTTGGATATTGACCCGCCTGAGACGACTCCTCTCAAGAAGGGGGAATTTTTTGTGGCCCGCAAGCCCCGCCTGGAATTCCCTACCCAGGGTCACTTTGATGCGCTGATCCTGAAAGAATGGGAAAGGCCCAGTCGGCTTCCTGGTGCTCCTCAGGGATGGGATAAGAAGTATCCTTTCCTGGTGGAGGCGGTTAAGCGATGGTCTTCTCCTCCCGAGGTTGATGCGCCAGTTTTGGTTTTGACCAACTCTTCTGTGCTGAACACCCCTGACGCCACTTCCCTTAGGGATGGCGAGGACAAGTGCCTTGATCAGATGGCGTGTCACGCATTTGCCAGCGTGGGCTCGGCCCTGCGGCCTGTTTGTGCATCTGCCCTAGTGTCGCTTGCTACCAGGTCTCTTATCGGGGACTGGCTGAATGACGCTCAGTTTGATCCGGCTAGCGCTGAGTTCGCTACCCTTAAGAGATGTGAATTGTTCATGGGTTTTGTCTTGGCTGCTATGGAAGATTCCATTGTCATGTGTAGCAGGACTTCAGCCCTATTGGTGGCTATGCGCAGATTGGTCTGGCTCTGACAGTGGACGGCGGATTTTGGGGCCAAGAAGTCGTTTACAGCTCTTCCCTTCCTGGGTGCGCGGCTGTTTGGAGATAAATCGGATGCTGTTGCTAAGGGAGGTAAGTTACCTCAGCGGAAGAAACAGCGCCGTCCCTTTCGGGGGGCTGGCTCGTTCACTCCTTCCTTTCGAGGGGCCAGAGCAGTAGAGGTTTGGCCTTCTCGGGTGTCAGGAGCTCGGCCTGGAACAGGGGCAGAGGTCAGGCACGTCCCGGGCTGCCTGGGGTTCCAAGCCCGCCGTTAAACCGGCTCAGCAATGAAGGGGCGCCCTCACCCGCACGGGTGGGGGGGGCGGCTGCTGCTCTTCTTCCAGGTCTGGGCCCGGGAGGCCACAGACATTTCGATTTTGGAAGTGGTCTCCTCCGGGTACAAACTGTAGTTCAAGTACTGGCCGCCTCCAAGATTCTCAGGTGCCCTCGGACCCTCAGGCTGCACAGGGGCTCCTGTTAGCAGTAAAAACAAAAACCTTCTGGTCATGGGAGTTATTTGCCCGGTGCCTCAGTTGGGGTTACTATTCCAACCTTTTCACGGTTTCCAAAAAGGGGGGTTCGGTGAGACCCATTCTAGATCTCAAGGTTCTCACAGGTTTATCAGAGCCAAAAAGTTCCGCTTGGAGACTCGCACATCAGAGATTCCTCCGGTTTGCGGTGGAGGATCAACTTTTTCAGTTTGTAGCCCTTCCCTTCGGACTGACCTCGGCGCCGAGGGTCTTCACCAAGGTCTTGGCGGGAATAATGGCTCTGCTCAGAGCTCATGGCATTCGCATTGTGCCTTATCTGGACGACCTGTTGATCTCAGCTTTTTCCCTCCGTCAGGCGGAGCTGGACACCCACCAGGTGGTGTCGACTCTGGAGAGGTTCGGGTGGGTGATCAACTGCCCCAAGTCTTCTCTCTCTCCGTCACGAGTGATTTCATTTCTGGGCATGAATCTGGATACCATTCAGGCCACTGTGTTTCTGCCCCAGACCAAGGTGCAGGGGATTCAGGATCTGATCATCCTTCTTTGGGCCAGTCCTTATCCCTCTATCCGACAGGGAATGAAACTGATGGGCTTGATGGTGTCCTCCTTCGAGGCGGTACCGTTTGCACAGTTTCGCATGAGATCTCTTCAACTTCACCTATTGACGCATTTGGACAGGTGTCCGCAGTCATTGGATCAACCTTTCAGGATGTCTCCCAGGGTTCGGCAGTCCTTTCGGTGGTGGCTGGATGCGAGCAACCTGTTGAAGGGCAGATCCTTTCTGGTCCCTTGTTGGGAGACGGTTATCACGGATGCCAGCCTGTTGGGCTGGGGAGGTTATTGGAAAAGTCATCAGTTCAGCGGGGTGTGGGGTCCTCAGGAGGCTCACACCCCCATCAATGTCTTGGAGCTCAGAGCCATCCGACTGGTTCTGGCTCGGCTGACCTCACATTTAAAGGGTCTACCGGTTCAGGTTCGTTCAGACAACCGAACGGCGGTAGCTTACATCAATCACCAAGGAGGGACTCGCAGCAGGAGTGCCCTCAGGGAAGTCTTTCTGATCCTGCACTGGGCGGAGAGCAATGTTCCTTGCGTTTCGGCAGTCTATCGGCAGTCTACATTCCGGGAGTGGAGAACACGGAGGCGGATTCCCTAAGCAGGGGATCCTCTTGCCAAGGAGAGTGGTCTCTCAACCCCGAGGTTTTCCTGGATCTTTGCCGCAAGTGGGGGACTCCGGAGGTGGATCTCTTTGCCTTGAGGCACAATCACAAACTTCCGGCCTTTGTGTCTCTTTCTCAGGATCCTCTATCTCCCGCAGTGGATGCCTTGTCCCTTGCTTGGAAGGATCTGGGTTTTCTGTACCTGTTTCCGCCTGTCTCCATGCTGGGCAAGGTAGTTTGCAAACTGGTTCTAGAAGGGGCACCAGCAATCCTGGTGGCTCCAAGGTGGCCAAGAAGGGTTTGGTACGCAGACGTTGTAAGGCTGGCCGTAGATCAGTACCGGCTTCCCATGTTGCCGGATCGGTTATCTCAGGGTCTACTACTTTACCCCAATTTACAAACGCTGGCTTTGATGGCTTGGCTGCTGAAACCTTCATTCTGAAGGAGGAAGGTTTGTCTGCGGGCGTTGTTCAGACTTTGATTAGAGCTAGGAAGCTGTCCTCTTCTGGCATTTACTATAGGACTTGGAGGTCCTATATTGATTGGTGTGCGGCTAGGGCCTTGCCTTGTAGGGTGTTTTCGATTCCTAGGATTTTGGTGTTTCTTCAGCATCATCTGGATCTTGGGTTCCAGCTTAGTACTTTGAAAGGACAGGTGTCTGCTCTGTCAGTTTTCTTCCAGAGGTCTTTTGCCTTACACCCGCTGGTTAAGACCTTTTTTCCAAGGGGTCGCGCATGTGCGGCCCCCTTGGAAGGCTGTGGTTCCGGTTTGGGATTTGAATTTGGTTCTTCCGGCTCTCCAGGGTCCTGCTCTTGAGCCGCTACAGGATATTGCTCTTTCAGTTCTCACTCAGATGGTTGCCTTCTTGGTGGCTATTACCTCTGTTTGGCGTGTCTCTGAGTTGGCAGCTCTGTCGATTCAGGCCCCTTACTTTGAGAGACACCAGGCTAAGGTGGTTTTTTGCTTTAAGCCAGATTTCCTTCCTAAGGTGGTGTCTGCCTTCCACCTCAATCAGGATATTGTTCTCCCTTCCTTGTGTCCTAAGCCTAACAATGACAAGGAGTGGGTTCTGCACAATTTGGATGTCATTCGCTGTGTGAAGTTCTATTTGGTGACTACTTCTTTTTTCCGCAAGGCGGATGCTTTTTTCGTGGTGCCATGCGTGCCCAGGAAAGGATTGACGTCCGCCAATTCTACCATTAGTAAATGGATTTGTCAGGCCGTTGTTGGGGCCTATTCTGCTAAGGGGAGGACTCCCCCTTTTAGGGTCACGGCGCACTCTACTCGTGCTGTAGGTGAATCCTGGGCTTTTCAGCACCAGGCTTCGGTTGAACAAGTTTGTAAGGCTGCTACTTGGTCTTCTGTTCATACTTTTTCCAAGTTTTACAAGGTTGATGTGCGGGCTTCAGCGGATGATGTTTTTGGCCGCAAGGCTCTGCAAGCTGCAGTGGTTTGAGTTGGTACATGCTTACTGTTTCTGGTTCCCACCCATGACGGACACTGCTATTGGATGTCCCACATATCATCATGATCGAAGTGGAGTGTATGGCACACTTAGAATAATACCGTTTTGTGAGTACTCACCTTTAAAACGGGTATTATGAGTGTGCCATACACTCCACTTCGCCCCACCCCTTTTTTTCAGGTATTCTGGTGTTTTCATTTGGTGAACCATTGGTTTTGATTGTTACGTTTATAATTGGTTCTTCTTGGTCCCCTTACTGCTTTTTTACACTGGGAAATTGGTGGGAGGTCCCAGGTGTATATGGGCCGGGAGGGGCTTTCTTTTTTTGCATATTCATCTCTGCAGAAGTTCGCCCTCTACTGGAGATTACCCACATGTCATGAAGATCGAAGGGGAGTGTATGGCACACTCATAATATCCGTTTTAAAGGTGAGTACTCACAAAACAGTATTTTTCTGCAATATGCTTCCTGGAGGCTCAACAAGTGTGCTTCATGCCCAAGGCTTTGGCATTGAAGGGACTGATCTCCCTATGGCCAGTCTGTCCCTGCTCTATTTCAGAACAGAGCTTTCCTACTAATAACTGATTCTATTTATCTCAGCCATATTAAGTATTTTTTTTATATGTATACCAGTTTATAGGGCATGGTCTTCAGTATATAAAATATAACTCATTTACACAATAGGACTTTTCTACTTTCCAAATATCAGTTTATGCAATGTGGTCTCTTCTTCCTCTCCATATATCCATATTTAAAGAACATCCACAGTGTGTAAAACAGTTCATAGAATTAGATACTGTATCTATTCTTCTTTACTGTCATGAAGGCCATGTGTAATTGGAAAGTTCCTTATGGTCCTCCAATGTATACATTTTGTTCACTGACCACACAGTTCTTTGACGCTTCCTAAATCATGGCTTCCAATCTGGAGGATTTTAAGAAGTAAACACTGTTCTGTTGAGTGTTTCAGGAATATTTGTTGGCATATTTTACATGGTGACGCCTTCCTAACTTTCACATAAGCTGATCGTTGCTGATCATTTTTTTTTTCATTGCAGCAGTCCCTTTCCCGCCTACTCGGCGGCTGTCTATGAATGAGGTGTTTGTGGAAGGGCGACCTCAGTTGGAAACGCTAAAAAACCATCTGGTTAAGGAAGGAAGGCTGGAAGAAGAGGTGGCGTTGCGTATAATCCGAGAGGGAGCAGCCATTTTGAGACATGAGAAAACCATGCTGGAAGTAGAGGCCCCCATCACAGGCATGTTCCATATAGTAGTCAGCATAGTTTAGCTTTAGTCTGGTGACGCCTTCTTATTGCATCGTTTGTTTGTCTTTCAGTATGTGGGGATATCCATGGTCAGTTCTTTGACCTTATGAAGCTGTTTGAGGTTGGCGGATCTCCTCACACCACACGCTACCTCTTCTTGGGAGACTATGTGGACCGGGGATACTTCAGTATAGAGGTTAGTACATTTTTTAAGGTGTCTTAGGACAGAAGTTCAGGCCTTGTCAAATGATTGTTTATTCTAAGTATACAGCACGTCCTGTTCCAGAAGATATTCCTTACACTTGGGATATACTCCAGTAGATGGCGCTGGACAGAAAAGTGGCTCCTCCCGGCCCCATAAATACCCGGGACCTCCCACAAAATCCCCGTTCTTCTCTGCAGTCCTGGCTGCGATGACTAGAAGATGGCTCTCTCTACTCGCAGGTGAGCGGGGCTATTAGCCTGCGGCCCTGTAGGACTATTCCCACCCGTTTCCTTCTACTGCCTCCCAGCTCAGGCTGCTCTGGTTCGGGTGAAGGTAGGCAGCACCGCTGTCAGGTGCTAGGGAGCGCTGCTCCAACCGCAGTCCCCCACCAAAGGGTAGGCGGTATAGGCCCATGGTGAGCCTTATGGGATACCCCTCCCGCATTTATTGCCCCTCGCCCCCTGTCCCCACAGTTGGCTCCCTTTAGGCTGGCCGTTGCTTCCCCCTTGCTCTCCCTTGTAGTTCTTGGGGGAAGGGGGGGGGGGGGTGCATGTCTTTGCTATATATATTGTGTGTTGTGTTTGATCCCTGTTGAATTGATTGCACTGGTTTCTTTCGCCGCCGCCGCACCTTTGTACCGCGGTCGGCGGCGACATCCCCTCAAGCACTGCTGCGCCTTCATTGGCTGGTCTTGTCAGGTGGGCGCATTTTCGCGCTCTTCGCCCCTCGAGGTTTATGCGGGCGCCAGTTTAATTCTCTGCTGCGTGTGCCTGGCGTCTCACTATCGCGGTCCGTAAGTGCCCCTGCGGGCTGATTTTTTTATGTACATATCTGTATTGCATATTGCTTATGGGATCTTTTGCTTATGTCTTGCAGGCGAGTCAAACTTTGTGGTTTCTCCCGGTCCTATCCCCTCTATTTAGTGTTAACTCTTATTGGAGAGCTATTACATACCATTACTCCCACTTCCCTAGCGGGTTATTGGGGCATACCGGGTTGCTTTTACTAGCATCAATCCCTATTGGCCTGTTGTGCCGTGAGCTCGGGGTTCCTTCGGGACAAGCCCGGCTGTGTGTGGCGTGTGGGGTAACCCCTATAAGTGATGATGTTAGGGTGTGTGTACCCTGCACCCAGGAGGTACTTGCCCTGCAGTCTGGTTTACCTGCGGCTGGGCCTAGTGCTGTGCCCCCTCTGGCTTCGCCTACCCCCCCACGCTTACACCTGACTCCCAGTAAGGTGCATACCAGTGGGAATAATAGCCTTTGCCCCTTTCCTTCAAGGGCACCTAGTGCTGCGCCCCCTCTGGCTTCGCCTACCCCCCCACGCTTATACCTGACTCCCAGTGAGGTGCATACCAGTGGGGAGTCTCAACCTGATTTGGCTACCAGGGTAGCCAGCCTTGAAGGCATATTGCTGGTTCTGGTCCGCGTAAGGCTCCTGATAAGCGGCGGCATCTGGCACCCGGTGTTACTCTCTTTCCTATGGAAGCTGAGGAGATTTTTGATGTTACTGGTTATGCCCCCCTGGAAGAAGGGGAATTATTCTCTGATTCAGAATCATCTGAGGATCAGCCTAGGGGTTATGCTGAGTCTGGGTCTGACCCATGGGCTTCAGATGATACTGACAGACTTTTGGCTCAAATATTTAAAGTACTCTGTATCTCTCCTCCTGCCGTGGCTCCGCGGCAGCAGGGGGAGCTGTTTCATATTGTTAAGCCACGTTTGGAGTTCCCTGAACAAACTCACTTTGATTCTCAAGGAGTGGGAACAGCCTAGCCGGCTTCCCGGGGTAACAAAGAGTTGGGATAAGAGGTATCCCTTCCCTGCTGAAATAGTTAAACGTTGGTCATGTCCTCCAGAAGTGGATGCACCAGTTCTGGGGTTGTCTAACACATCCGTCATGCATTCCCCTGACACTACTACATTGAGAGATGGGGAAGACAGGCGCATGGATCAGCTGGCTAGCCATGCATTGGCCTGTGTTGGGACCGCGCTCCGTGAAGAGTAGTGAAGAGTATAGAGCTCTTTTGCGTTGTGAGGAATTTGTTGCATATGTTCTCTCTGCCCTGGATGATACCATTAGAATGTGTGGCAGGGCTTCTGCCTTGTTGGTGGCTATACGCCGCTCGGTCTGGCTGCGCCAGTGGGCAGCTGACAATGCTGCCAAAAAGGCCCTCACTGGTTTTCCCTTTAAGGGGCTGCGCCTCTTTGGGGAACGTTTGGACTTGTTTGCTAAGGGTGGAAAATTACCTCGGCGTAGGAGGCAGCCCTGGTCCTTTCGAGGTTCAGGTGCCTTTTCTCCTTTCTTCAGGGGCCCCAGAATTGGACGGGGAGCTTCCTTTGCTGGAGCCCGTGGAGATTTTTGGGGCAGGGGCCAAGGACGTGGCTGCCCTGGCCCCCTCTGGGGTCCCAAGACTAAGTCCTCCCCCAAGCCCCCTCAGGCTTGAAGGGGCACCCTCACCCATCTGGGTGGGGGGACGGCTTCAGCTCTTGGCTCATGTCTGGAGGCGTCATGTCTCAGACCGGTGGATTCAGGAGGTAGTATCCTCTGGTTACAAGATAGAGTTTGCAGCCTGGCCACCCCCAAGATTCATCAAATCTCGTGTAGCTCGAAACCCTTTGTCAGCTCAGTGTCTCTCCCTGGCTGTCCAGGGCCTTCTAGACCTAGGTGTCATCTGCCAGGTGCCCTTGAAGGAAAGGGGCAAAGGCTATTATTCCAATCCTTTTCATTGTGCCCAAAAAGGATGGCTCCATCAGACCTATCCTGGATTTAAAGCTTCTCAACAAGTTTGTCAGATTCAGACTCTTTCGCATGGAGACTCAGCTGTGACTTTCAGCTGTGACTTTCCTATGCCCAGGGGACTTCAGGACCTCAAGGATGCTTACCTTCACGTCCCTATCTTTCCAGGTAATCAGAGGTTCCTCAGGTTCGCTCTGGAGAATCCGCACTACCAATTTGTGGCCTTGCCCTTCGGCCTCACCTCGGCTCCCTGGGTATTCACCAAGGTGCTGGCAGGAGTGATGGCCCTGCTGAGATCTCAGGGCATTCGCATTCTTCCCTATCTGGACGACATGCTTATTGCTTCTCAGTCCTTCCATCAGGCAGAGCTGGACACTGGAGGGTGGTGTCCACACTGGAATCATTCGGCTGGGTGATCAATCACCCCAAATCTTCCTTGTCTCCTTCCATGGTGAAGTCTTTTCTGGGCATGATTCTGGATTCAGCTCAGGTCAAGATCTTTCTTCCTCAGCAGAAGGTGGAGGTCCTTCAAGAGAAAGTTCAGTTCCTGCTGTCTTGTCCCCATCCATCCATCAGGCAGGGAATGCAGCTGGTGGGCCTGATGGTGTCCTGCTTCGAGGCGGTTCCATATGCTCAGTTCCACATGAGGCCTCTTCAGCTTCACCTCTTGTCAGTATGGGATCGGGACCCTGTGTCCCGGGATCAGGTGTTTGTCTTGTCCCCTCAGGTCAGGCGGTCTCTAATGTGGTGGTTGGTCTCAGGGAACCTGCTGGGGGGCAGGTCCTTTCTGGCCCCCTGCTGGGAGACTGTCACCACGGATGCCAGTCTGACAGGTTGGGGGGGATTCTGGAAGTCCCTGAAATTCCAAGGTCAGTGGGGCCCTCAGGAGGCCCATGCCCCTATCAACATTCTGGAATTGAGGGCAATCAGGTTGGTTCTCGCCCACTTAACCCCTCACCTGAGGGGTCAGGCTGTTCAGGTCCACTCAGACAACCAGACGGCGGTTGCCTACATCAATCATCAGGGAGGGACCCGGAGCAAAAGGGCCCTCAAGGAAGTGGCCCTGATACTGTCCTGGGCGGAGGAAATGTTCCCTGCATCTCAGCTGTGTACATCCCGGGGGTGGAGACTCTGGAGGCAGACTCTCCTAGCAGGGGGCCCTCTTGTCTGGGAGAGTGGTCCGTCAGCAGCAGGGTGTTTCGCTCCCTGTGCCACCGCTGGGGTCAGCCAGACGTGGATCTATTTGCGTCCCGTCACAATCACAAGCTTCCAGTCTTTAGGCTCGATTCAGAGAGACAAAAAAAAACTTCCGTTTTCGTGCCGATCTGTTTTTTTTGTGAAATGTTTCCGTTCTCGTATGCGCGTGCGAGCGATTCTATGCATGCATTGAAAACCTTCTGTAAAGTTTCCGTCCGTTCGTACGGCAGATTACGAATACGATGTCCGTTTCCATTGTGACTTTTCCGTTTCATTTTCACATGTTACAACGTAGGCTTTCGTTTTTGCCCTTTTCCCATCGTATCCTCCCACGAATCCTTTACGTTTCCAGTTCGATTCTGTTTCCCTTTTTCAATAAATATTCGTCCAGACGGAAATCCATACTATCTTGCGCCTGCGCACTACAAACTTAACTCATTAAAGTGCTCGCCTACATATTTGCCACCCTCACTTCTACTACAATGTTTAGCTAAACCACTTAGCACTATCCTCCATCTTCCCTTTTGGACCCTTGAAGCTCACCCAAATCACTTCTCGGTCTTTAAATATTTCTGGGCCCTTTAGTTTTGTGTTAACGTATTTTGTAAATGAAATGACACTGTAACATTTTTTTTTTTGGAATTCCATCATAAAATATAAAATTTTTAAAAATTTAGAAAATTTCTAATTTTTACAACTATAAAAAACAAAATACATAGCAATGGCAGCCCACAGAACATTATTCTACATCTGTGGTCCCCAACGAGTTGCGCAGCTCCTTCATCTCGCCCACCAACCACCAACTGAAGGACCCTGACACTCAGTTGTGCCACTCTGGCACGTGTGGTCCCTGTTAAAAAACTGGTATAACCTTGTTGGGGTCATACTGCAGTGCCCCTCCCCCCCCCCCCCCCCGTATGGTCCAAACGCCTAAATCTGGACTTCAAAAGCCAGAGGGCCCTCGCCACCACGGGCCGGGTTTTTCATAGTGCCCGATTAGAGAACCCCTGGCCCGCATTCTGCAGGCAAAGAACGGGCATCAGGAGCAAGTCCAGGAGTGGATATCCAGAATCCCCTGAAAGAATTTAAAAATAATATAAAATACACATTCTAAGCTACAATATTGTTTAACATGTCATCAAGGGCTAAAAACAGCAATAGGTTAAGTCATGAGTCATCAACTATATTCATTGCCATAGAGCTAAAATGGATTGATGGAATGTGAGCAAACTTACCCAGTAGCCATCTACCAGATAATTCTCCTGACTCAAACTGACGAAATAAGCCGGAGCTCTGCAATATATAAGCATCATGGGACGACCCTGGATGCCCTGCAAGAACACTGAGGAATCGCATAGCTGGACCAAAGAGTGCTTGTATGTTGTGTGAGTGGCACATCTTGCGGTTCCTGCAACCAAATATAAAATAATTACACAAAGCAAAGGTAACCAACTAAAACAATAACTCCTACAACAAATTAAGATTCAAGTTCAACAATCCAAATATAATTCACAAAGGACATAAGTCTAAAAAAATATAGCAATTTTATGGATGTGTGGGAAAATAAATGTTTACATGCTAAGGACTAATTAAGGTCAGCATTAAAATGCATCTAGAAGGCATACATGAAATGTATTGATTCAGGTATGCATTGCTAGACAATTTATGGCTTTGGCCATGCTGATACATGCAATGCCTTGGTGCTAAAGGTGCGCAGACTCCTCCACATACCCGCAAAACATGTTCAACAATAGCAGTCCGAGCCCTGAAAGGTCCTGTAAGTGGATCGGAAATGAAACGGATTTTTAGGGTGGTGGTCCGTCGTAATTCAGCTCTCTGAATCAGACACAAACCCATCCCAACAACGGAAGTTATCTGAGCGAACGAAAAATTTCTGATTTTGTTTGGAAAATGATCCGAACTAACGGAAATGTTCCGATTTGCTTCCGTTCATCGAAAGCGCATTCCCGAACACCCACCAAAACTTTCACAGACAGCTACGGAAGTCCGGACGTATGTGTCTCTGAATCGAGGCTTTTGTCTCTCTGTCCCAGGATCCTCTGGCCTTTGCCACGGATGCCCTGGCAATGTCCTGGATGAGGTTCCAGCTCCTGTATGTGTTTCCCCTGTTGCCACTGCTGGGCAGGGTGCTGCGCAAGATAGTTCAGGAAGGGGTGCCAACCATCCTGGTGGCCTCCTGTTGGCCAAGAAGACTGTGGTTCGCAGACATCGTGCAGTTGGCAGTAGATCAGTACGCGCTGTCACTGGTTCCAGATCTGCTCACTCAGGGACACCTACGCCACCACAATTTACAAACGCTGGCTTTGACGGCCTGGCTGTTGAAACCTCCATCTTGATGGAAAAAGGGCTGCCTGCCTCGGTGGTGAATACTATGATCAGGGCTAGGAAGAGGTCCTCTTCTTCCATCTATTACAGGGTCTGGCGTACTTACATTGACTGGTGTGACTTTGGCTATTTTCTTCCAAAGATCCTTTGCTCAGCATCCCCTGGTCAAGACCTTTTTCCAGGGGGTTACTCACGTGCGTCCCCCACCTAAGCCTATGTTACCAGTCTGGGACTTGAACTTGGTCTTGTCTGCCCTGCATGGGTCTCCCTTTGTCCATTCTTACGCTTAAGGTGGTCTTTTTGGTGGCTATCACTTCTGTTAGGCGTGTTTCTGAGTTGGCGGCGCTTTCCATCAAGCCTCCTTATTTTGAGGGACACCAGGACAAGGTGGTGTTTCGTTTTAAGCCGGATTTTCTACCTAAGGTTGTTTCTGCCTTTCACCTCAATCAGGACATTGTTTTGCCTTCTCTGTGTCCTAATCCTAGTAACCCTAAGGAAAGGATTTTGCATTCTTTGGACGTAGTCAGAACTCTAAAGTTCTATTTGGTGGCTAATGAATCCTTCAGGAAGACTGATGCTCTTTTTGTGCTTCCGTCTGGACCTAAGAAAGGCCTGGCTCCTGCTAAATCCACTATCAGTAAGTGGATACGTCAGGCTGTGATTCAGGCCTACTCTGCTAAGGGGAAGGAACCTTTCTTCCGCCTTACTGCTCATTCTACTCGTGCTATTGGTGCCTCTTGGGCCGCTACTTGGTCTTCTGTTCATACTTTTTCAAAGTTTTACAAGGTTGATGTTAGGGCCTCAGCTGATGCTGCTTTTGGCCGCAAGGCTCTGTAGGCGGCAGTGGTTTAATCTGTGGGGATCCCACCCTACCTTACGGACACTGCTATTGGATGTCCCAAGTGTAAGGAATATCTTCTGGAACAGGACGTGCTGTATACATATAATACCAGTTCTACAGGTGAGTAATCACAGAATTGTATTTTTTGTAAATGTTGCTGTTTGCTTAGGGTGAAAATGTTATTACCTCAATTTAGAGACCTACAAAGGACATTGCCTATACCTGTGTGTAAAATGTAGTTACCATGCTGTTCTTTTTGAATCTCAATTCTATTTAGTGTGTCCTTTACCTCTGGAGCTTGAAGATAATCCACCCCAAAACCCTGTTTCTGCTGCGAGGGAACCATGAGTGCCGACATCTAACCGAATATTTCACCTTTAAACAAGAATGTGAGTATAGTATCTGCTACGTCTGTGTGTCCTGCTTGTCTGTATCACCATATAGGAGTGTATTCAGAGCCAGGTGAGAATTCTCACTCCTTTTTTTGAGAGAAAACTGCCATTGACTTTCACTAATTACCTTGGGGCTAATTCATAGCCAGGTGAAAATTTATACATGGTAAGACAACGAAAGTGAATGGCAATTTTTTTCTCCTAATAAAAGGAGTGAGAATTTTCACCTGGCTTTGAATCAATCCCATAATGTCCAGATCTCCTGTAGGGAAAGTAAACTTTAAAACGAATGATTCCTAAGGGTGTGTGGGGATGCCTGTGCCTAGCTATACTACTCTGACATTTCCCTGCCTGGCTCCCTGTTTTCTTTCTCTCTCCCTCTCCCTGACTTGGTACCACATATTGTATCATATATAAGAAGCACTTTTTGTAGGATTTTGGCGTTTTTTTTTTTTTTTTTCTAAATTGAAATGTTTTCAAGAAAACCATATTACGTGTAAAAGCCCAATTCCTTCTCCCATAAAAGCCCCATTCCCTCTGTACAATGATACCACATATGTATTGGTAGACACTCATTCCTGCTACCAGCCTGTTTAGCCCATAAGGGTCGCAAGCTTTTCTGCCGGACTTTGGGAATGCATGTTATGGGGCCCAGGTTAATGGCAGGTCACCAGGTGACTTGCCAGCCTCTCCTGCCCTGTGAACTGGTATAGGGGGACCCCTCAAGGACAGTTTTTTTTACCCCTTACAGTTTAAGTGTAAAAAAAAACATACGTAGAAAAAGTCTTTTTAATTTTGTTTTCTACTTGCCTCCTGCCATCGCTGATCCTGCTGTCCCACATCGATCAACGACGGCCGGAAGCAGTCGTTGGAAGCCAGTAGCGGAGGAGGGGATCGGAGTCCCCTGCCCTGTTACCCGCTTCTGCTGATCACTACCAGCCTCTGTCTACTCGCTTCCATGATGTCATCTCACTTCCGATGTAAAAGGCACCCCATTGTGGCAGGAGCTGTCCGATGCTGGCGTGTGGGACAGAGAACAGGTGGTCTCCGCCCCACTGGTGGCCATTTGGTGCTGGATCCCGGGTGGAGGTGAACGTGTTTATTTTTCTTTTTTCTCTAGCAGGAGTAAATGGTATACATGTAGAATCTATGCCGCTGGCACTTAATGGTGGGAGAGGCAACACCGTACATGCTAAGTGGCTGGCATTTAAAGGGTTAATAGGCCAAGAAAAGATGTACACAGTTGAGATGGTTAAGAATTGTGTTGAGGTTCTTTATGAAATATATGGAAAGCTTCTTGGTTAAAAAAAAATGTAAAAAGATTTTGAGGCCAAAATATTTAGCAGCATTCAGATTTGAAAATTAACAGTGTTGTCATTGTCTGTTTTTGGCACTCAGACTAGCGCTGGCACCTGTATGAATGCTGTGTGCTTAAAGCGGAACCCACTGAATCAGTAAAATACATTTGGCCAACGCCGCTGCCTATGCTCCCTTCTTAGGGTGGTAGAACTAGAAATAGATGTTTTTGCTTTTTGAATTGTCCTGGAACGCTTTTTTTGCTGTCCCTCAGTATGAGATGGCAGGCTATCAGTCTGGCAATTACATCATTGCCACACACAACAGTGGCAATGGATGGAGGAGGCGGAGCTTTATAGATTAAACAGGCGCCATTATCTGGGATTAGAGTGAAGCAGGAGCAGTGAAAATCGGCAAATGGTAATCTTCATTTGGGAGCAAATCATCGGATAAAAATGTGGGTTTTGGTCCCATTTAATCCTCTGCCATGCTGCTCTTTGTTGGCATAGTGCAATCTGCTTCACAGTGTCCATCTGTCAGGCTGACATCCAGCTGCTGCAGGTAATGGCCACATGTTCTCATGTCCCTCTCATACTACTGCTCCTCCCCTGCCTCCGCTTTATTCCACCTTTTGAATAATATTTTCCACAAGTTGGTAAATAACATCCTAATATATAGTCCTTTTAATACCATGGAAGTATGTGTGCAAAGAAACAGCTTTATATCCTGGACCCTAAAGCCTAAAAAGTAGCTTTTACTTCTTAGCGGGTTAAAAGCATTGATCCCGAAGCAAGACGAACATGTGTGAACTTTACTGCACATTTCAGATCCACTTGATAATTATTATACGGACTAAGGATCGAGTAGATTTGTACAACATAGTATGTAAACCTGAAAAAAAACTTAAAGTAGACCAAAACCCAGGATTGTGCCCGCGCTGGCCATTCACAAATGCCTGCACGCGCCCTGTTAGAGGGATAGCGGGATGCGGCCACTGCTCTTAGATGCGCTGTGGGTCACCCCGATTTTATAGATTCCGGGCCGATCGGCATGGGTTTTGAGTCACTTTAAGTCCATCTAGTTCAGCCTGTTTATTAGTGGTCAAGTAGCCATAGCTGGTAATGTTATCACTTGCAAGAAAGGCATCCTGGTCCCTTTTGAACTCGTTTAGTGTATTCTTCATGACTGCCTCCTCTGGCAGAGAGTTCCATAGTCTCACTGCTCTTACAGTAAAGAATCCCCTCCTATGCTGGTGCAAGAATTGTCTTTCCTCTAACCTTAGTGGATGCCCCCGAATTGTACTTAAACTCCTGGCTTTAAATAGATTGTGGGACAGATCTTTGTATTGCCCCCGAATATATTTATACATAGTTATTAGGTCACCCTTCAGCATGAATGGGGTTTGTGTGTGCATGAATGGTGTTTATGTGTGCGTGAATGGGGTGTCTGTGTGCGTGAATGGGGTGTCTATGTGCGTGAATGGGGTGTCTGTGTGCATGAATTGGGTGTGTTTATTATGTGTGGATAGGGGGGTTGGCAATTCATCGTTGTATGTGTGCGTGGGGGGGGGGGGGGGGGGGTGCACATGACCAAACAGTGCCTAGGGCAGTATAGATCCTAAATACGGCCCTGAATGCAAGGCTTTGGGGCCCAGGGCCTGTACACAAGTACCACCCCCCCATGACGGCCCTGCTAATATGCACCATGGTTAAAGGGGGGGTCAACTATGCAATGTGTCAATGTCCTGCCAGATGACTCCCGCAACATGGTCATTCACATTAAAGCGTGTCTGTTACTATATCTTACCTGCCAAATTCATAGTTCTTATTTATACTTCATCTGCCACTCCCAGCCCTCCAGTCATATTATACCTTTCAGTACCAGACTGGAAGCTGCTCCTATTGGTGGAGTTGTTGGTGGGTGGATTCTTGGAGTGTTATGCTGGGGCAGTCGCCATCTACTTATTCTTATTATACAGTACGTCCTGCTCCAAATCTAATACTTACAGTTGGGATATACTCCACCAGATGGCGCTGGACTGCAGAGACATCGAAAATAGGCTCCTCCCGGCCCCTCAAATACCCAGGAACCTCCCACAAATCCCCAGAATTTCTCTGCAGTCTGGCTGCAAAGGACGAGAAATTGGCTCTCTACTCGCAGGTGAGCGGGGTTATTAACCTGCGGCCCTGTAGGACTATTCCCACCCGTTCCACTAGTAATATGCCTCCCAGCCTTGGCTGCGCTGGTCGGGTGAAGGTAGGCAGCACCGCCGTTGGTGCTTAGGAGTGCTGCTCCACCGCAATCCCCCACCAAAGGGTAGGCGGTTCAGGCTTATGGTGAGCCTCTATGGGATGCCCCTCCCGCACTATTGCCCCTGCCTATCGGTGGGCCCTATTTAAGTGGCCGCCATCCTTCCTCATCCTCCTTATAGTCTTCGGGGGAAAAGAGGGGGGGTGTATGTGTGTATGTGTATAGATATGTAGGTTATGCAGCCTGTGCTTTCACTTTTCACATCTTTATTCTTGTGTCAGCTGCCGCGCTGACTTGTCTTTATTGCTTTTTAATTTACCGCCGCCGCGTGCTGACTTGGTTCCGCGCTTGGCGGCAGCATTACCTCAGGCGCTGGTGCGCCATCATTGGCCTTCTGGCTTCGCGCTCTTCGGGGGGGGGCGGGCCCGTCTTTGGCGCGTTCCGCGTCATCGCTGTTACTGGCCCGCCCCTCGAGGTATACCGACGCAATCTTTTCTGACTTGGTTGGCCTATGCGCGACGGACTCCTACCTACCGCTGTCCGTAAGTGCCCTCGCGGGCGGCTTACAATGTTACAATGTACTTGAGGTCTTGTCTGCTTATGTCTTTCAGGCGGGACGAACCCTTCTTGGCTTCTCCCGGCCCTGTTTTTAGTATGTTACTTGTAGGCCTTGTAAAAATTATACTCCCACGTCCCTAGCGGGTTATTGGTGCATCCAGGGTTGCTATATAGCGTTATTCCCTATCGGCGTATAGTGCCGCTATAATCACCATATGGAGGCATCTCAGGATAATGTTACCGGGGTCCCTTTGGGACAAGACCGGCTGTGTGTAGCGTGTGGGCAGCCTCATGCTGACGCTGACAAGGCGCGGGTCTGTGTACCCTGTGCTGAGCAGGTGCTTGCATTGCAATCTGCCTGCCAGTGGCTGCACCTCGTTTCACTTCACCTACTCCCCCAAGCTTAAATCTCACTCCTGCTGAGTTGCATACAAGTGGGGATTCTCAGCCTGATGTGTCTTCTAGACTGGCTACTGTTGAACAGATTATTGCGAAGTCTTTAGCGCGTAAGGCCCCTGCTAAGAAGCGGCACTTGACGCCGTATGTTACTGTATTCTAAGCATACAGTATGTCCTGCTCCATATATAATACTTACACGTGGGTAATCTTCCGCTAGAGGGCGCTGTTCACTGCAGACATGCAAAAACAGGCTCCTCCCAGCCCTTCATATACCCAGGGACCTCCCACAAATCCCCAGATTTCTCTGCAGAGCTGACTGCGAAGACATGAAGTATCACTCTCTCGCAGGTGAGCGGGGCTTTTAGAGCCTGCGGCCCTGCAGGACTATTACCACCCGTCCTCTTCGATAAGGATGTGCCTCCCAGCCTGGGCTGCGCTGGTCGGGTGAAGGTAGGCAGCACCACGTGTGCTCACGGAGCTACGCTCCACCGCAATCCCCCACCATAGGGTAGGCGGTTTAGGCCGATGGTGAGCCTCCATTAGATGCCTCTCCTGCATTGCTGTCCGTACCCCTCATAGCGATGAACCCTGGGTGCAGGTTTGCCTTCTCCCTCGCTTCCTCCCATAGCTCGGGGGAAAAGAAAGGGGGGGGGGTATGTGTGTGGCGGTCCCAGCGTGATGTTATACACGTTTATGGCCGTTGCTCTTTTCTTAAACTTGGGTGTCAGTGCAGCGCTCCTTGCTTCACATAACCCTTGTCTGGTTGCGCGCGTGTGTGTCCTTTTCATTATACAAGAAGCGTGCAGCCCGGGCGGCAAAACCTCATTCTATAATTTCGAGAGCAATCTCCTTAACTACGTTCTGTATGTGTGTCCTATCCACTGCTGTCATTAACGTTGCGCGGGTTAGAGCTTCGCGCTCTTTGGGGGAGGCGGGGACTTGGCATGACGCGTCCCGCGTCACGGCCAGATCAGGCCCGCCCCTCGAGGTTCGCTTGGCGCCATTTTGACTATCTGCGCGCGCGTGGTTGCGATCCGCCTCCTCCCTTGGTCATGTAAGTGCCCTCCTGGGCGGTTTTTCGTTTTCCTATGATTTCTCATTCGGCTGCACATGGCACTGACACCCCTCCTTTTGTCCTTTTATGTCTTTCAGACACCAAGATTTCGGTGGCTTCTCCCGGCCTGACATATATTATAGCGGGTTCACATAATAAATTCTCCCACATTCCTAGTGGGTCTTGGGGCATCCAGGGTTGCTTATTGCATAAATCCCTGCGGACATACTGCTCAGATAATCACCATATGGAGGCATCTCAGTATTATGTACCCTGGGTCCCTCGGGGACAAGACCGGCTGTGTACAGTGTGTGGTCAGCCCCATGCTGATGCTGACAGAGCACGGGTCTGCGGACCGTGTGCTGAACAGGCACTGACCCTGCAATCAGGGTTGCCAGCGGCTGCACCTCGCTTCAATACACCTATCTCCCCGGACTTAAATCTCACTCCTGATGAGTCTCACTCGAGCGGGGATGACCAGCACGTGCCGCGCAGGCTGCCTACGGCTGAGCAGGTGCTATCTAGTTTGGCGGAGCGCTTGGGCCCTGGAAAGAAGCGGTCCCTGATGCCTCCTGGTTCTCCGGTTCCTAATGATACTGATGAATCTGCTGCTATGCAGGACCTTGACCCTTCTGGTGAGCTATTCTCCGATTCGGGCACCTCGGATGAGATGCCCTGGAGCTGTGATGATTCTGGACCCTGCTCTTGGGGCCTGTGTGACACAGATGAACTACTTATTAAGATCTTTGAGGTTTTGTCAATCTCACCTCCTGGAGAGGCTCCCAAGCCTAAGAAGGAGAGTTTCCACACAGCAACGCAGCGCTTGGAATTCCTGGAACAGGAGCATTTCCAGAATCTTATATCCAAAGAATGGGAATCGCCTTGTAAGCTTAAAGGAGTCCCGGAGGTCTGGGATTGGAAGTACCCCTTCCCCCCTGATGTGGTTAACTTTTGGTCAGCACCTCCCGTGGTGGATGCACCAATTATAGGGGTTACTAACCCCCCCCCTTCATGACTGCTCCTCATTACCGTACCCTTCGGGATGCTGAGGACCGGCGCATTGACAGACTGGCTTCCCACGCCTTTTCGTGTGCAGGGACGGCTCTGCGCCCGGTGTGTGCCGCGGCCATCACTGCGGTGGCCGCCAGGACTCTCATTAGAAAACGACTTGATCACCGACCTGAGGACCTCCCCTGGGAGGTCTTTAATGCACTCTCAGATTGTGATGTGTTTGTGAAGTTTATCCTCTCAGCGCTGGATGACACCATTAAGATGTGTGCTAGAACCTCTGCCCTTGTGGTAGCTATTCGCCGCCTGGTCTGGCTGCGACAGTGGGGTGCCGACGATGATACGAAAAAGGCTCTCACTGGCCTTCCCTTCAGAGGACGGCGTCTATTTGGGGCCCGTTTGGACCTTTTTGGAAAAAAGGGAGAGGTACCCCTACGCAGAAGGCCGTCCCGGCCTCCTCGGGGCAGGGACACCCCTCCCCCTCCCTACGTTAGTGTCAAGCACGAACCTGAGGTGTGCTTCCAACTTTTCGGAGTGGATTACCACCCCAGGGTGGGCAGGCAACGCCCTGGGCCCTCTGGCAGGGCTAAGTCCAAATCTGCCAAGACCTCCCAAGCATGAAGGGGCGCCCTCGCCCTTCTGGGCGAGGGGACTGCCACAGCCCTTGACTCCTATCTGGGAGCGTATCTTCCTCTTCTGGTGGATCCAGGAGGTAGTTCCCCTGGACACAGGATTGAAATTGCTGGGCGGTCCCTCTCAGTGGTTGTCAGGGTGCTTCTAGCCCCTGTTTTCCCCTCAGGAGTTGGTGCAGGCCGTACTCGGCCTGCGGAGTCTGGGCTCACTTGCAGGTTGCCCTTAACAGACTGGGGCGATGGCCTCTATGTTAACCTTCCTCTTTCCCTCAAAATGATGAAGCAGTCTAGGCTTGGCAATTCTACACTCACAGGTAGCCCCTGCATGATATCTCTGTCTTGGGACACAGGTGCCCTGTGCAAGGGGGGCTTCTGGCCTCCTGTGGAGATCTAGATCCTTTTAGTTTCCCCTGTGTCTTCTGGACACCAAGACCTTTACTAGTCAGTGTTGAAGGTCCAACCCTGCGGATTGGGGCCTTGTTTTTGGCCTCTCTTCTGCTCCCAGGCTACTCGCCAAGGCACGGCTGGGGGTGATGTCTCTGACATGCCTGTGGGGCTCCGCACTAGGACCTACCGGATCGTCCTTCCTTACTTCCCAATCTCTACGTCGGCCAGCGTGTCCTCTGGGAGTTATTTGGATGGGTGCTCAGTCACCTCAATCCCTCATGGTCCCTTATTCGATATCTCCATTCCTTGGATTCGGGTTAAGGCTTGAGCCTTCTTCCTTGGCAATAAGTGGACTCCTGGTTACATGGGCTCTGTCCCTCTTTGCTGACACCTTACTTTCAACAGGCAGGATTGCAGCTGGTGGGCCCGTTGGTGGCGGATCAGATGATGTCCCTTATATACAGAGCCCTTGGGCTCTTTGGCACAGTAGGTTATTGATCCTGGATGGGGTTCCAGCACCCCTGGAGCTAGGTCTGTGCTTATTCCCCCTTGGTACGGTGGTTCCTCTTGAGCTGGTTAAATCCAAGGACCCTGTCAGGGGGCTCCCCCTTCTTGCTTGCATCTTCCTGTGAATGGTCACCTTGGGTACCAAGTCTCGCAGGTTGGCAGTGGGGGGGGGAATTTCTTCCACAAACCCCCCGCGGTTCCTAGGTAGGGTCCCTTAGAGGGTCCATCTTTCCTGATTTTGTTAAAACGGTGAGCCTTCAGTTTGGCTTTATCTTGCTGGACTTCTCCTTCTTCAGGACCAGTCTATTTGGGGACTTTATTGGTCTGGAACTTGAAGCAGGGTGATCCTCCTGGAAGGTTTCTGATCCTGATCTAGGTGGGGGTCTACGTTCCCTGCACCTCAGTGGCATTACCTCCAATGGATGTCCTTCAGTGGCAGGTTGTGCTATCCTGGTGTCCCTCGGAGAGCCAACTTGGGTGGCTCTGTTGGGTCTCGTTAATATCACAGGGGCTCTGCCCTTGTTTTTACTGCCACAGATTATTCTGACTCTGGTCATGGGGGCTTAGTTATTTTGTGACTAGACATTCTATTTTTTGTCTTCTCTTCATTCACTGATACGGGGACCCGTGATTATGATGGCCCCTGGGTGGCCTAGTGGACTGTGGTTCGCAGATGTTTCTGCTGAGGACAGCGGACCTGTACGCTCTCTCAGGAGTGCGGTTCTGCCCTTTTTCAAGCTCCTTATTATGTCGCCCCGATCTACAGGCTCTAGTCTGATGGCTTGACAGTTGATTCATTCACCCTTCGGAGACGGGTTATCTTCTGGGTGACCTTGGCTATGAGGGGCTAGGAGCAAGCTTCTTCTGCTTCTCCGTTCTCCATCTATTATAGGGTATGGCGTACCCATGTTGATTGGTGTGAGTCTTGGTCTCTCCCCTGTTGGACGCTCTCAGTTCCCAGGGTTCTAGAGTTATTACAGCATGGCTTGGGGTTGGCTCCCCATCTTGGTGCTCTGAATGTTCAGGTTTATTCTGTCTACCTTCCTGTGGAAGTCTTGTTCAGTCTTCCTTGTTAAGCTTTCTCTTGGGGATTGCTCACGTGCATCTCCCAAGTAGTTCTACGGTCCCTGTTGGGATCAATCTTCATTCTGTTTGCCTTGCGGGTTGTTCCCTTGGGTCTTATTCTGGATGCTGTCTGAGCTGTTTCGTAGTTCAAGTTGCCCCTCCGGGGGCTGTTGCTTCAGTCAGACGTGTGCCTGAGAAGGTGGCTCTGTTTAGTTAGCCCTCGTTCATTATGTATATTTATACACACCATGATGTGGTAGTATTCCGCCTTACACCGGACCTTTTGCCCAAGGTGGTGTCTTATGTTCATTATTTAAGTCCTTTTTGACTGCCTATGGGCCTTCTTTTAGTAATGCTGAAGTAAATGGGTCTACATTCCCTCAACAGGTGTTGAAGTTTTCTTGGTTGTTTCTTGCCCCTTAGGGGGACCGATGCCCCTTGGGGTCTGCGGGCGCCTCCATATGTATGCGCCTGATCTCGTTTGCTTCTAGGGGCTATGCGCCCTTTGGATTGATCTTACTTGGATGGTTTGTCTTTCTGGTCCTGAGTAAGGGTTTCGGCTTCTTGCTGATCCTTGTTAGTGTAGTGGTCAGTATCCCCGCCTGTCTTGCGGGAGACCAGTTTTCAATTCCTCGTTGGGGACATTTCTAAGTTTTACGAGGCTCCGGTTACATTTGGGCTGGTCAGGTCGCTACTCTGGCCTATTCCTTTAAGGGGGATGAATCTCCCTCTCTTTTTATTCTGTTCTACTTGTGCTTGGGTACCTTTTGGCCCATTCAGCACCAGGTTTTCTGTTAAACAGGTTTGCTAGAGCGCTGCTTGTTTTCTGTTCATACCTTTTCAAAGGTTTTGTTATGAAGTTGACGTTAGAGCCTTTGCTCATGTCGTACTTGGTAGCAAGGTTTGCAGGTGACAGCACCTTTACTGTCTGCTGTGCCTTTTTTGTTGGGGATCCCACCCTACTTTATGGACACTGCTATTGGATGTCCCACGTGTAAGTATTATATATGGAGCAGGACGTACTGTATGCTTAGAATAATACAATTCTGTGCAATACTCACTTGTAGAATTGGTATTATACGCATACAGTACGTCCTGCTCCACCCCACCCTGGTTTTACATTTTCTGGATCCCCTGTATGGTGATTGTTATCATTGCTATTGTTACCAGTTTGGTGGTTGGTTTCTCCTGGCTTCTTTTCTCACTGCTTTTCAATACTGGGGATTTGTGGGAGGTCCCTGGGTATATGAAGGGCCGGGAGGAGCCTGTTTTTGCATGTCTGCAGTGAGCAGCGCCCTCTGGCGGAGGATTACCCACGTGTAAGTATTATATATGGAGCAGGACATACTGTATGCGTATAATACCAATTCTACAGGTGAGTATTTCACAGAATTGTATTTTTCCCTATGGGAACTGAGGAGTTTATGAATCTGTGTGGCTATAACCCGTCTGATGAAGGGGAGCTCTTTTCTAATTCAGGCTCATCTGATGAGAGACCGAGGGGTCATGAAGATTCTGGCTCTGACCCCTGGGCCCCGGATGACACTGACAGATTATTGACCCAGATTTTTGAGGTTCTGGTGGTGTCCACTCTGGAGTCCTCACTGTCCCCTTCCTTGGTAACTCCATTCCTAGGAATGAATCTGGATACAGCTCAGGCAAGGATCTTCCTTCCTCAGCAGAAGGTGGACAGTCTGATTGCACAGGCTCAGTTCCTCCTAGCTTGTCCCCATTCCTCCATCAGGCAGGAGATGCAGCTGGTGGGCCTGATGGTGGAGTGCTTCGAAGCGGTCCCTTATGCTCAGTTCCACTTGAGGTCTCTGCAACTTCACCTATTGCCTGTATGGGGCAAGGACCCAGCGTCCCTGGACAGGGTCTGTGTGCTCTCCCCCCTGGTCAGGAGGTCCCTCTTGCGGTGGATGGACTCAAGGAACCTGTTGGGGGGCAGATCCTTTCTTGCCCCTTCCTGGGAGACAGTCACCACGGATGCCAGGCTGTCAGGTTGGGGGGGTTTCTGGAAGTCCCTGCAGTTCTAGGGGAGGTGAGGCCCTCAGGAGGCCCACACACCTATCAATGTCTTGGAGCTGCGAGCGATCAGGTTAGTTCTGGCTCGCTTGACTACTCATCTTCAGGGCCTGCCTGTTCAGGTGCGCTCGGACAACCAGACGGCAGTTGCCTACATCAATCATCAGGGAGGGCCCCGGAGCAAGGGGGCCCTCCAGGAAGCGTCTCTGATCCTGACTTGGGCGGAGGCCAATGTCCCCTGCATTTCAGCTGTGTACATCGCGGGGGTGGAAAATCACCTGGCGGACTCTCTGAGCAGGGGGACCTCTCGCCAGGGAGAATGGTCCCTATGCAGCAGGGTGTTTCAATCTCTGTGTCACCGTTGGGGCCAACCAGATGTGGATCTGTTTGCGTCCCGCCACAATCGCAAGCTTCCAGTTTTTGTCTCTCTGTCCAGGGATCCTCTGGCCCTGACCTCGGATGCGCTAGCAATGTCATGGAAGGACTTTCAGTTCCTGTATGTCTTCCCCCCCCAATTCCCCTGCTGGGCAGGGTTCTGCGCAAGATTGCTCTGGAAGGGGTGTCAGCAATTCTGGTGGCCCCCAGGTGGCCAAGAAGAGTGTGGTTCGCAGACGTGGTACAGCTGGCAGTAGATCAGTATGCTCTGCCCTTGGTGCCAGATCTGATCACTCAGGGCTCACTACGCCATCCCGATTTACAAACTCTGGCTTTGACGGCCTGGCTGCTGAAACCTCCATCTTGATGGAGAAGGGGCTGTCTTCCTCAGTTTTGGATACTTTGATTAAAGCTAGGAAGAAGTCTTCCTCTTCCATTTTTTTCAGGGTTTGGCATGCCTACATTGACTGGTGTGAGTCTGTCTCTTCCTTGTCGTGTCTTCTCTATTCCCAGGATTCTGGAGTTCCTGCAGCATGGTTTGGAGATGGGGCTTCAACTCAGTACTCTGAAGGGTCAGGTTTCTGCAAGTCCTTTGCTCAGCACCCTCTGATCAGGCCTTTTTTCCGGGTGGTCACTCATGTGCGTCCCCCACGTAAACCTATGGTGCCTGTTTGGGATTTGAACTTGGTTCTGTCAGCCTTGCAGGGTGCTCCCTTTGAACCTGTGCAGGGTGCTCCCTTTGAACCTGTGCAGGATGCTGCCTTGGCCATTCTTGCGCTCAAGGTTGTGTTTCTGGTGGCTATCACTTCTGTCAGGCGTGTGTCTGAGTTGGCGGCGCTGTCCATTCAGCCCCCCTACTATGAGAGGCACCAGGACAAGGTGGTGTTTCGTTTCAAACCTGATTTTCTGCCTAAGGTAGTGTCTGCCTTTCATTTGAATCAGGATATTGTTCTTCCTTCTTTGTGCCCTAATCCTAGCAATGCTAAGGAGAAGGTTTTGCACTCTTTGGATGTGGTTAGGTGTCTGAAGTACTATCTGGTGGCTTCTGCACCTTTCAGGAAAACTGATACTCTTTTTGTGGTCCCTTCTGGTCCTAGGAAGGGTTTGGCTCCTGCCAAGTCTACTATAAGCAAGTGGATTCGTCAGGCTGTGATTCAGGCCTACTCTGCTAAGGGGAAGAATCCTCCCTTCCGCCTTACGGCTCATTCCACTCGTGCTATTGGTGCCTCTTGGGCTTTTCAGCACCAGGCTTCTGTCGAACAAGTTTGCAAGGCCACTACTTGGTCTTTTGTTCATACCTTTTCAAAGTTTTACAAGGTTGATGTTAGGGCCTCAGCTGACACTGTTTTTGGCCTACAGGTACGGCAGTGGTTTAAAACTGCCTGCTGCTGATTTTACTTGGGGATCCCACCCTACTTTATGGACACTGCTATTTGATGTCCCAACTGTAAGTATTAGATTTGGAGCAGGACGTATTGTATACTAAGAATAATACAATTCTGTGATTACTCACCGGAAGGTGGCAGGTCCCAACCTTGGGACACGACTGAAGTACCCTTGAGCAAGGCACCTAACCCCCAATTACCCCCCCCCCCCAGGCGCTAGCCCATTGCTCCGGGCCCATGTGCACTTCACTGTCCCTTAGTTTGTAATTCACTTGTGTATAGTCACTCACATGGTGTTTATTCACTGGTGTGTTCACAGAGATTTGCTGTTCACATGAGCACATATGGGTAAATGCGGAGAAGGAATTCAATGTGTGCATTTGCACACAATGGCCACTATTATACACTATTATAGGGTAATGATTCTGCTGAAGAAAGGAAGTCAGAATGAATTAAATCCCAAATCTTATTCTTATTGTAACCTTTAAAGTGGAGAGGATTCACACCTGGACTCTGTTGAAGTAAGACAGATGCATTAGCTGGAGTTCCTGTTGATGGGATGTAAAATGCATAAAAGATTTTTATATCCGATGTAAAATGCAAGTGCTCACAATTACCTTGTATGTGTGTCATGGCAGGACAGCTGCTTTGATTTCTACACAATAATAGGAAGCAGATGAGCCCCCCTCATGTCTCTGACCATGTGTGATGTATCAAACGATGTGTGATGTAGCAACCAAGCCTGCGGCCCTGCATATCTATTTCCACCTGTTTCCAGACCCTCTGTGCCTCCCAGCCTCGGCTGTCGGATCGGGTGAGGGTAGAGGAGCACTAGGGTCAGCTGCTCCAAGCTGCAGACCCTGTACCACAAAGGGTAGCCGGCCAAAGGAAAGGCTTTATGGTGAGCCTACTTGGGATGCGGAGTTCCTGTCCTAGCTTCTGAAGGGGATCGAGTACAGCGGCGATGGCGCACTCACAATTCGTTTCCCCTCACACCTTCCCTGGCGCGTTTTTTACACCAATCACCATGCAGGGGGGATGGGACAGGTCCTGGGAGGACGCTGGCATCGCGAGAACGGCGTCTAGACGCATTGGCTGGAAAAACCATGTGACCTCGAATCTACAAAAGTCAGCACTTCCTCTTTGTCAGCATTAGCAGCTTGAACTTAGTGAGGGATAGACGCTCACAGCAGGGAAAGACAGGCTGTAGCTGGCAGGGCCCCAGAAGCTCGGAATATCGCATTTACCACCATATATACCATCTACCAGAAGACAAGAGAGTCATTGAGAGCCCTTATTAGGGCTACTATGCTGAACGGTATATAGCTCATATGTAGGCAGGCAGGGCCCCAGAAGCTCAGAATATCGCATTTACCACCATATATACCAGCTACCAGAAGACAAGAGAGTCATTGAGAGTCCTTATTATTAGGGCTACTATGCTGAACAGTATATAGCCCATATGTAGGCAGGCAGGGCCCCAGAAGCTCAGAATATCGCATTTACCACCATATATACCAGCTACCAGAAGACAAGAGAGTCATTGAGAGCCCTTATTAGGGCTACTATGCTGAACAGTATATAGCCCATATGTAGGCAGGCAGGGCCCCAGAAGCTCAGAATATCGCATTTACCACCATATATACCAGCTACCAGAAGACAAGAGAGTCATTGAGAGTCCTTATTATTAGGGCTACTATGCTGAACAGTATATAGCCCATATGTAGGCAGGCAGGGCCCCAGAAGCTCAGAATATCGCATTTACCACCATATATACCAGCTACTGTTGAACAGTATATAGCTCATATGTAGGCAGGCAGGGCCCCAGAAGCTCAGAATATCGCATTTACCACCATATATACCAGCTACCAGAAGACAAGAGAGTCATTGAGAGCCCTTATTAGGGCTACTATGCTGAACAGTATATAGCCCATATGTAGGCAGGCAGGGCCCCAGAAGCTCAGAATATCGCATTTACCACCATATATACCAGCTACCAGAAGACAAGAGAGTCATTGAGAGCCCTTATTAGGGCTACTATGCTGAACAGTATATAGCCCATATGTAGGCAGGCAGGGCCCCAGAAGCTCAGAATATCGCATTTACCACCATATATACCAGCTACCAGAAGACAAGAGAGTCATTGAGAGCCCTTATTAGGGCTACTATGCTGAACAGTATATAGCCCATATGTAGGCAGGCAGGGCCCCAGAAGCTCAGAATATCGCATTTACCACCATATATACCAGCTACCAGAAGACAAGAGAGTCATTGAGAGCCCTTATTAGGGCTACTATGTTGAACAGTATATAGCTCATATGTAGGCAGGCAGGGCCCCAGAAGCTCAGAATATCGCATTTACCACCATATATACCAGCTACCAGAAGACAAGAGAGTCATTGAGAGCCCTTATTAGGGCTACTATGCTGAACAGTATATAGCCCATATGTAGGCAGGCAGGGCCCCAGAAGCTCAGAATATCGCATTTACCACCATATATACCAGCTACCAGAAGACAAGAGAGTCATTGAGAGTCCTTATTAGGGCTACTATGTTGAACAGTATATAGCTCATATGTAGGCAGGCAGGGCCCCAGAAGCTCAGAATATCGCATTTACCACCATATATACCAGCTACCAGAAGACAAGAGAGTCATTGAGAGCCCTTATTAGGGCTACTATGTTGAACAGTATATAGCTCATATGTAGGCAGGCAGGGCCCCAGAAGCTCAGAATATCGCATTTACCACCATATATACCAGCTACCAGAAGACAAGAGAGTCATTGAGAGCCCTTATTAGGGCTACTATGCTGAACAGTATATAGCCCATCTGTAGGCAGGCAGGGCCCCAGAAGCTCAGAATATCGCATTTACCACCATATATACCAGCTACCAGAAGACAAGAGAGTCATTGAGAGTCCTTATTAGGGCTACTATGCTGAACGGTATATAGCTCATTCTAGCTATATACACACTGCACACAACGGCTGCTTTAGTGAGGGGTAGCTGCTGCTGGAATAGGGACAGAAAGACTTCAGTGGTGTATTACCACCTATATACAAAACTATATACACTCTGCTCAAAACGGCTGCTTTAGTGAGGGGTAGCTGCTGCTGCTGGAATAGGGACAGAAAGACTTCAGTGGTGTATTAGCACCTATATACAAAACTATATACACTCTGCTCAAAACGGCTGCTTTAGTGAGGGGTAGCTGCTGCTGGAATAGGGACAGAAAGACTTCAGTGGTGTATTACCACCTATATACAAAACTATATACACTCTGCTCAAAACGGCTGCTTTAGTGAGGGGTAGCTGCTGCTGCTGGAATAGGGACAGAAAGACTTCAGTGGTGTATTAGCACCTATATACAAAACTATATTTTGCACTACTGTTTTGTGTCCTCTGTGCCAACAAAACCCTGTTATATACCCGGTGCGTATTAGGCACCATTTCACCTTCTGGCAGTATACGGCTGTATAGCCAGGTGTTCTCCTAAAAAATATATTTATATTTGGCACTACTGTTTTGTGTCCTCTGTGCCAACAAAACACTGTTAACACTGTTATATACCCAGTGCGTATTAGGCACCATTTCACCTTCTGGCAGTATACGGCTGTATAGCCAGGTGTTCTCCTAAAAAATATATTTATATTTGGCACTACTGTTTTGTGTCCTCTTTACCAACAAAACCCTGTTATATACCCAGTGCGTATTAGGCACCATTTCACCTTCTGGCAGTATACGGCTGTATAGCCAGGTGTTCTCCTAAAAAATATATTTATATTTGGCATAACGCGTGGCCAAAAAAGTAAAACGCCTGAAATGCGGAGGGCTAGCGCAAAGGGACGTGGACGGGGGCGCGGAAATGCTGGTGGGGCACAAACCGCGTTGAAGCCAGTGGGGATACAATGCGTGCTGGTGAGGGGCAGCCAGCATTACGCTCATCCAGCTTCCCTGCCTTTATGGGACAGTTATGTGGGGGGCAGGGTACACCTCTGTTGAGGCCTGAGCAGCGTGAACAGGTGGTGCAATGGATGGCCGATAACGCTTCCAGTCACTTGTCCACCACCCAGTCATCCACACAGTCTCACTCTGACCCTCCTTCCTCCCAACCTGGCCAACAGAGTCAGCCCACCCTTGACCCCTCCCAGGACCTCTTTTCGGGTCCTTTTCCAGATGTGCTGCAAGAATCCCAGGAGCTAGCAGAGGAATTTGTTTGTAGTGATGCCCAAACACTTGAGTATCCGCCATCTCCTAGTGATGTGGACCCGGAACCAGCATCTGCTATCCTGAGCGATGATGATGAGACGCAGTTGCCATCAAGGGAGGCTGTTGGAATGTCCAGTGGGCAGGAGGAGGAGCAGAGAGAGGAAGTGGAAGAGGAGGTGGTGGACGACGAAATGACCGACCCCACTTGGACAGGGGTGATGTCCAGCGGGGAAAGCAGTGGAGATGCGGTCTGCGCATCACCGAATAAGGCAGCAAGAGGCAGAGGACAGTCCAGACAGAGAAGGCAGGCCACAGCCAGCAGGGCCGAAGCTCTTCCCGGCAGCAGGCAGTTGCGCGAAGCTCCCCCATCGAGGCCTCGTACTTCTGTGGTGTGGAGATTTTTTAATGTTTGCGCGGACGACAAACTGAGCGCGGTTTGCGCAATCTGCCACTCAAAACTGAGTAGGGGCTCTGAGAAGAGCAATCTGACCACCTCAGGCATGCGCCGTCACTTGGAAGTCAAGCACTGGGCTGAGTGGGAGAGAGCAAACGCAATACAACCTGCGCCCGGTCTTGCTGCCACTGCCTCTTCCCCTTTGTTGTGTGCTGCCACTGCGGTCCAGACCTCCAGCCAGGACACCTCCACATCTGCCTCTGCCTCAGCTACTTTGGGGCCTTCTCCTTCAGCCCCCCCTTCCCCCGCATCTTCGTCTGCACCTTCCATCTCCTCGTCCCATCAACTGTCCATCTCGCAGGCGTTCAACCGCAGGCGGAAGTACGCCTCCAGTCACCCCCAAGCCCAAGCCTTAACCTGCCTCATCTCCAAACTGCTGGCCCTGGAGATGTTGCCGTTTAGGCTTGTGGAGACGCAGGCCTTCCGCGACCTGATGGCGGCTGCTGCACCTCGCTATTCCGTCCCTAGCCGCCACTATTTTTCCCGGTGTGGCGTCCCCGCCCTGCACCAGCACGTGTCGCGTAACATCAGGCGGGCCCTGAGGTACGCAGTCAGCGCAAAGGTCCACTTGACCAACGACTCGTGGACAAGCGCTTGCGGCCAAGGACGCTACATCTCTTTGACGGCACACTGGGTGAATGTTGTGGAAGCGGGGACGGGGTCGCAAACAGGGACGGCCTACATACCACCCCCGCCCAAGATTGCCAGCACGGGTTCTGATAGACCCCCCTCCTCTTCCTCCTCCTCCTCCTCCTCCACTGCCTTAACATCGCCCTCAGCCCCTAGCTGGAAGCGTTGCAGCACTGGCGCGGGGAGACGTCAGCAGGCGGTGCTTAAGCTCATCAGCTTGGGTGACAGGAAGCACAGCGCCGCAGAGGTGAGGCACGCCATATTGCAGCAGACAGAGATGTGGCTGTCGCCGCTGCAGCTAGGACCAGGCATGGTCGTGTGCGATAACGGCCGTAACCTGGTGGCGGCTCTGGAGCTTGCAGAACTCAATCACGTACCATGCCTGGCCCATGTTTTTAATTTGGTAGTACAAAAGTTTCTAAAGACTTACCCCAACCTGGCAGAGCTACTGGTCAAAGTGCGGCGCTTGTGCGCTCACTTTCGGAAGTCAACTGTAGCTGCTGCTAGCTTAAAAAAAATCCAGCAACGCCTCCATTTGCCTCAACATCGGCTGTTGTGCGACCTGCCCACTCGCTGGAATTCCACCTATTGCATGTTGGCCAGGGTGTGTGAGCAGCAGAGAGCATTGATGGAGTACCAGATGATGCATCCACGCGTGCATCCAACTCAGCTCCCTCAGTTTGCCAACCACGAGTGGCCATGGATGGCAGACATATGCGATGTATTGCGTATCTTTGAGGAGTCCACTAAGAAGGTCAGCAGCGAGGACGCTATAGTGAGCGTAACCATCCCTCTCCTATGCGTCCTTAAAGAATCGCTCATCGCAATAAGGGAGAACGCATTGCACACAGAGGAGACGGGGGTAGGAGGAGACGCAACGCAGGTAGACAGTCAGACCACACTTTTGTCTGCTGCTCGGTGGCAGTTGCAGGAGGAGGAGGATGAGGAGGAGGAGGACAACGTGGAGGTGGCTGTGGAAGAGGATGCTGGCGGCGAGGGTAGCAGTCAGGCTGTGTGCGTCCCATTGGTTCAGCGCGGATGGGGCGGAGAGGAGGAGGAAGAGGAGGAAATGGAAAATGATCCTTCTGGTGGGGGCAGTGACGTCATGCCTACTCAGAGTCTGGCACACATGGCTGACTTCATGCTGGGCTGCTTTTCCCGGGACATACATGTTGTCCGGATATTGGAGAACAAACTATACTGGGTCTTTGCACTCCTGGACCCCCGGTATAAAGATAACTTCTCCTCTTTTATTCCGGTAGAGGAGAGGACGAATCGATTACTGGAATACCAGAGGGAACTCTTGCAGAACATGATGCAGATTTTCCCACCCAGCATCGCTGGCGGCAGAGAGGAGAGTGTCTCCCAGAGTCTGACAACATCGATCAGGCCCACAGCCACCAGGGGAACACTCTCCAAGGTGTGGGACACGTTCATGTCACCCCCTCGTGCAACTTCCATCACTGCGGGGCCCGCTATCAGCAGGAGGGACAAGTATCGGCGGATGTTGCGGGACTACCTGGCTTCCCTTACTGCTGGGGTGACACAATGACACAAGAGGACATGTCTGACCACATCTCACACACACACACACACACACACACACACACACACACACACACACACACACTGACAATTAGGGGTGGGGTCTATTTATTTTCCCCCTTGCCTATGCCATCTGTGGTTGTCATTAGGCAACGTGATTTTAAGGGGTGCAGAATTTTGTTCTTCTTTTTTGTACAGTTTGGCTTGGGGTCCATGGCAATGTAGAGGAAAGAAGGTTTCCTTGTCTTGTCTCACTTTACGTAGAAGTTATATTGTGTTTGGAGTGTATTGTTGAGTGGCTGTGATAGTGGCGTAATAGTGCGACTTGGGCGCGTTATATGCACCCAGACATGCTTCCCCTGCTGTCCCAGTTGCATTCCAGCAGTGTTGGCATCATTTTCTGATGTTTCAGGGTGGACTTGGTGACCTCCAAGTGGTCGAATTGAGATTTCCAAGTGGCGAGCATTTTTTTCCCATAGACTATAATGGGATTCGATAATCGGTCGAGTAGTCGAGTAACGCGGTCTATTCGAATCGAAATTCGAAATTTCGAATATTTCACTACTCGCTCATCTCTACTCAGGAGTAAAAAAGTGCCATTGACTTCCATTGTTTTCTTAGCAGGTGAAATTCTCAGGCTTTTTTCTCATGAATTGAATCTTTTACTACCATGAGAATTTTTTTCTACCTTTATTGAATCAAGGCCATTGTTTTACCTTCTTTGTGTCCTAACCCTGCTAATTCCAAGGAGCGGACCCTTCATTCTCTGGATGTTGTCAGGGCCCTGGAGTTTTATTTGGTTGCTACTGAGCCTTTCAGGAAATCTGATGCTCTTTTTGTTCTTCCTGCTGTACCTAGGAAGGGTTTGCCTCCGGCTAAATCCACTATCAGCAAGTGGATACGTCAGGCGGTGGTTCAGGCCTATACTGCTAAAGGGAAGGTTCCTCCCTTCCAGATTACTGCTTATTCCACTCGTGCTATTGGTGCTTCTTAGGCTTTTCAGCGCCAAGCTTCTGTTGAACAAGTTTGTAAGGCCGCAACTTGGTCTTCTGTTTATACCTTTTCCACGTTTTACAAGGTTGACGTTAAGGCCTCAGCTGATGCTGCTTTTGGCCGCAAGGTACTTCAGGCGGTAGTGGTTTGAACTACCTACTGTTAACTTTTTGGGGACCCCACCCTACCTTACAGACACTGCTATTGGATGTCCCAGATGTAAGGATTAAATGAAATAGGCTGTGCTGTGCACTAGGAAAAATGCAATTCTGTGAGTACTCACCTGTAGAATTGGTTTTACTATGCACAGCACGGACTGTTTCATCCCTCCCTTGTTATCGTTATCTTTGGTGGCCTTTGTATGGTGATTTGTTCCAAAGTTAGTTGTGAGGGTTCTTTTTACCTTTTTTTTTTGCCTTATTACCTCCCGGCTTCTTGTATAACTGCTTGTCAACACTGGAGGTCTATTGCTTATTTCCAGTTTTTATATGGGGCCGGGAGGAGCCACAAATCTTCTGCAGTACACTGCGGCACCTTGTGGCAGAATACCCAGAAGTAAGGATTAAATGAAACAGGCCGTGCTTTGCATAGTAGAAACAATTCTACAGGTGAGTACTCACAGAATTGTATTTATAACCAATGATATTGATAAGGATTTGCAGGGGGGAGATGCGCTGGGTGGCACCAGCAATTTGGATGCCCTCCCCAGAGCTTCTCACAATGTGGTGTGGGCCAGCACAACACCCATTACTGAGGAAATGGGTGTGGGTCTGCTTAAATGTGAATTCCTTAGATAAATTGCACTTGCTTCCCTCTATCACAACCAGGCATATTCTGTTCAGTTTATCGATGGTGTGGGCTCGTAGCTGGAGCTGTATACTGGGCCTTACAGCCAGGCCAGGGGTGTTATAATACAGTGGTATAATACAGTCCTCATAATGTGTCTGCCAATCATCTACAGACTTTTATAAACGCATCACTCAGTTATAGGGGGTAAAGTGTATCTAGCACGATTCTCATGTGATGTGGCTGTGGGGTGCTTCAGAGAGTCTAGCATGTAACTGGACGCTGGTCCAGAGTCACTTGCCGCTCCTGGGTCAAGCATCATTAGAACTCCACCTACTGCTTTTTACTGAACTGTTTTTGCAAGAGGGCCTGCTCCCCGAAGTAAACTGGTCATCCCAGATTCAGTGGGACAGTATATCGTGTCTTACCAGCAAAGCAGGACATTTAGGACATCTGGGGAGGTTAAAATCTCCTCCAAACCTCACCAGAGGTGACAATTGGGCACTATATACTCACCTTGCGGGGGTCCCTCGGATTCTGGGTGACCTCCTGACGGGCGGCGCCATCTTTCATCCCAGGCACTGGGTGCGGTCCCCCATCTCGCCTCACCTGCGCAGTGCCCATGACTGAGATACAATGGAACCGTCTGAAATCCTGCAAGACTTTGAGGAGCTGCAAGTTTGTTGTCGGACATTGATGAGCACAGCTAAAGCAGTGCTGCTGCCCGATGTCCAAAGGCAAGTAGGGGCCGATGGGGGGGTTCAAAGTTGCTCTTTAAGCGCTAAATAAAGTACCTTGAAGTGGGATCGTCCCGCCAAATTCGGAACAACAGGTCAGTTTTTGATAAAAGTAGCGATAACTTAATCCTGACACAATATTTAATCTGACTTATTCATTTTATCCTTACAGGTAAGATTAAGTATTCAGAACGAGTGTATGACGCCTGCATGGATGCCTTTGACTGCCTCCCGCTGGCAGCTCTGCTTAATCAGCAGTTCCTGTGTGTACATGGGGGTCTCTCCCCTGAAATCTCTTGCCTGGACGACATCAGAAAGGTGAGTCTCTTGCCTAATTTTAAACACAATTGTTGCTTTTAATAAACAGAATTGCCTTTGATAAAACATAACAGGTGCTACACTGGCTGTCTCTTATAATTTCCTCCCCCATTGGAACTAAAAGAATTAAATCGTCACAACCCATGAACCAGAACCATATATACAAAAATATATAAAATATATATATATATATATATATATATATATATATATATATATATATATATATAATATACAATTATAGAGTAGCTCCACAAACAGGGGGGAACAAGTACCTGAATGTGCAGAGATCGAATACTGGTCGGAAAACTGGATGATGGGGAATTAGGCTGGAAAAGACTGGAGGCAGGAGGACCAGGATGGCAGGAAAGCTGGGTCAGATGTGACCGGAGACTGAACTGGAATCGAGACTGCATAAAGGAAGAAGCAAAACTGCAGGTAATTGAGGATCAGGAGGGACGAGCAGCAGGCCTAGATCACAACGACACAATTAGATACTGGAGCAAGGAGGGATTTCTGTGGAGCTGATTTAATGATGAACACAAGAATTGTTTGTGTGAAGAATTGGGTTTGTTCCTCTCTCCAAAATCAGGATGCCCCGGGATTGCCAAAAATATCACCTCTTTCTGGTTCCCATGTGGGCTGCTGAGCCAATCAGTGGTGCTCGTTTGATTCAGATTTCCTTTGTCGCATTAGATCAATGCAGCATTGAATGGAGCTAGCTGGCCATATCCCCACTTAGCTGTAGCTTTCGGCCTGCCCACTCCGGCCTTGCAGAGCTGCCTCAGATAGAGGTATGCTGGGGATTCGGCTGCGGAGAGGCCTCTGAGAAGGGGTGAGTAAATAGGGGGTTTCATACAGTTAGTCGTCCCAAAATTGGGGGCAATTGGTCCTCTTTAAAGTGGAACAATCACCGACCGACTGCCCCTGGGGCCTCCCGATTCAATATACCCCACTGTGTGAACTCTCGCGCACTGGCAGTTGCTCACCTTTCTGCTGGTCTCTCACCGTGATCGCGGGTGGCATCCCTGGCCTCCCTGCAGTATAGGAGCACTCCTGCACCCAGCCATTCAGATGGCTAGATACGAGAGATGTGTGCATTCCCCCTGGGGAACCAAGATTGCGGCTGGCCTGCTCCCTATGACGATTCTCCGCTCTAACCAACGTTTTCAGCATGTCCTAAAGCTCTGATTGAAAGAGAGCCAGTGCATGCGCCGTGGGAGCCCGTGCATGCGCCTGGTGAAATGTGCGATCTGGGGGGATTTACACAGTGGGGCACCCCAAACAGGATGTCCTAGGAAAGAGCACAAAAATCCTAGTGACTGGTCCACTTTAAATGCTGACAAATAGCAGTAGCAGCAGCTGGGTTATTTACCTAGGACAGAGGGCCTGAGAGAGCCACCTGCTGGTGAGTCTGTACAGACACAGTCCAGGGATTCCGATGGAACAGTGCCACCAGCAGATAGCAAGGGGTACTGCAGCTAAGGATCCAGACATTTCCTGACAGAACAAAAAATGATCACCGCTTGCTAAATTAATAATGAGTACCTTTTTACATTTCCACCATCCTTCTCTCATTCACACTCCATACATTTTTCTCTCTTTTTCCCAATACCTCTCCTCATTTGTCCCCCCTATTTTTTCCCACCTCCTCTTTCTCTTTTTACCCTCTTTCCCAAATTTTCTCCTTCTCCCTCTCTTTCTCTCTTTTTCACATTCCCTATATCCATTTTCTCATACTTCCTACCCATCTATATTGTCTCAGTGTGAATAAATGTATGCGTGTATTTGGGGGAGGGGGGGACCATTCTCAATCTTGCACAGCACACTTCTTTACTTAAAGCGAAACAAAACCCACCACCGGCCAGCCTGGAATCTAAAAGACTGGGATGGCCCGCTGTGTGAAACTCCCAGGACACCCATAAATACTCACCTTTCCACGTTCTAATGGTGCATGTGCTGGCTCTAGTCTAAACAGACCTTTCGGCTAACTGCTAACGGTGCACACCGACGGTGTGTGAATGCTCTGAATGGCTGGTGCGGGAGTGCATGCATCGTCGGGGACTTGGCAGTGCACGCTCCACATTGATTTCAATCAGAGCCCTTTGCCGAGATCTCTGTTTGGACAAGAGCCAATGCATGGGCCACTGGAGCGGGGAAAGGTGAGTTTTAGTGGGCAAACCGGGAAGTTCCACACATCAGGGCATCCCCAGGGGCACAGAAGAAATCCCGGGAAAGTAACATTCCTGGGTTTTGTTCCACTTTAAGCCCGGCCATGGCTTCATCCAATGGGAACAGGTGCACACAAATTCAGCAGCCTCACCTTCTGTAATAGGAGGCTGTGGCACAGCAGTGTGCAACTGTTTCCTGGTCCCTCGTCATTCAGCAGAGGAAAAGGCGCCAAAAGTCACGGATCACAGGTAGCCATAGTGGATGGATTAGTACCTGGACGCTGTCATTAAGCAAATGAAATGACTGGTTTTCATAGCAGCTGCTGTTGTAGTTAGTTGTGCTGTATTCTCTATATTTTCCTGGGCCTTCCCCCTCATTGCACAATAAAATGGTCTGGTCAACAATGGTTATTGTAGTGCTCACCCATGAGGTCAATAGCTTTCCACATTTTACCAATGTATCCCCTATCCTCTTCATAATTAATACTTCTAATTTTATCTGTCAAGCCTCTCCATCACTATTACTATTATTACTATTGCTGATTCATAAAGCCCCATCATCTTCCATGGTTCTTAATTTATTCCAAGTATGTCACACACCCCGCTTCCACTATTCATGACATATGGGTTATGGTCCAGTAGAGGGTGAACTTCTGCAGAGATGAAAGCAAAAAAGAAGCCCCTCCTGGTCCATAAATACCTGGGACCTCCCACACATTCCCCAGTTCCTTCTCTGCAGGACGGCGAGCAAGTCAGAAGATGTATGCTGCTCTTCCTTGCAGGTAAGCCAGGCTCACGCCCGCCATTTTTTGCCCTATTTCTGCCCGGACCTTTATATAGTAAGTCCAATACTAGCCTCCCAGCCTTGGCTGCAGGTCCGGGTGAGGGTAGGCAACACCTTAATAGGTGCTTTAGGGAGCCATGCTCCCCCGTGAGACCCTATACATACCCCCGTGAGACCCCAGGGGGTAGGCGGTATCCGGGTTGGTGATCCCGGTTTGGGATGCCCTGTCCCTATTTACTTCCCTTACACCTCATGGTGAGGGATTCTCCCCCTTCCGGGTCCCCTCTGTTAACACTCCAGCAGGGGGGGGGATGGCATTGTTCCTCTATCTGTCACTTTTGATATTGTGTGTGTGTGCTTGTGCGCTTGATTCACGTTTGCGCTCTGCCTACAGTCTGGGGAGCTTCTTCCCCTCAGGCTGATTCTGTGAGGGGGCGGGGTCGGGTGCTCGCGCGTTGCCGCGGCCCGCCCCTTCTGTTTTTTGTCGCCATTGAGGGCCCATCCCATTGCCGGGAACCGCATTACTTGGATTCGGAGGGAAGGGAAGGGGCCGGACGCGGCGCGCGATCCGCGCTGGCTCTCTCTCAGGCGCTGCTGGCTGAATAGGACGCCATTTCCTGCGGTGTGAGTGCCCTGCTGGGCTCCCCCCCCTCTTCTTACTATGCTTGGCCAATATGCCTCAGTCGCCGCTCGGGGCAGCGCTGGCCTCTCTGCTATTGCGTTCTTATGAGATGTATTTATTATGCAGTTGCTGTGTGTGTGCATGTGCTTATGGCCCATATCTTGTGTCTTTCAGGAGGACTCCCTGTGCCTTGCTTAAAAGGGGGTTCTCCCGGTCCTAGGGTCCCTAGCTGTAATTTGGGGCACTTGTAAATCCTCCCACTTGGGACTTACCAGCATAATTCCCTCTGGTCATTGCGACTACCTTAAAAATCACCATATGGAGGCTCCACAGGATACCGGGCTCGGGCTCCCTTCGGGACAATCCCGGCTATGTGTGGGTTGTGGGGTACCCATTACGGGGCAGAATGTACTAATTTGCATACCATGTGCGCAACAGGCCATAACGCGGCAGTCAGGATCCCAGGCATCTGGGTCCGTGCCTCCCGCCTCATCTCCTACCCCACCCCGTCTCATCCGTAGCCCAAGTGACACCGTCATTAGTGGGGAGTCGCACTCGGGTGTATGTGCTAGGCTGGCCAACCTCGAGAAAATTATTTCTGGCTCAGTGGGCAGAAAGGCCCCTGCTAAGAAAAGGCATCTGTCACCGGTAATTGATTTTGCTGATTATGACTCCCCTGACTGGGCTGATTATTCCTCGCTCGAGGAGGGGGAATTGTTTGAGGAATCTGAGACTGAGGAACTGCAGTTCTTTGATTCTGATGCCGGGCAGGCACTGGGGGATGTTGTGGATACTCTATCAGAGGTTCTGGGTATTTCCCCACCAGCGGAGGCCCCTCAGAAGAAGGGGGAATTCTTTGGGTTCTCTAAGCCCCGCTTGGAGTTTCCAAATCAGGATCATTTTGACAGCATGATTCTAAAAGAATGGGAGAAGCCGAGTCGCCTTCATGGTGTTCCTCAGGGATGGGATAGGAAGTATCCCTTTCCAGTGGACGCGGTGAAGCGCTGGTCTTCCCCTCCCGAGGTTGATGCGCCCATCTTAGGTTTGTCCAACACCTCCGTGGTACATACTCCTGACGCCACTACCCTTAAGGATGGTGAGGACAAGCGCATTGATCAGATGGCTTGCCATGCCTTTGCCAGTGTGGGTTCAGCCTTGCGGCCTGTCTGTGCATAGGCACTCGTGGCTGTGGCTACCAGGTCGGAGATCAGGGACATGTTAAATGGGTCCCAGCTCAACCCGGACAGCGTTGAATTCACAGCCCTTAAGAGGTGTGAATTGTTTATGAATTTTGTTTTGTCTGCTATGGTCGACACTATTACCATGTGTAGTAGAACTTCGGCTCTGTTGGTGGCCATGCGCCGGTTGGTCTGGCTGCGCCAGTGGGCGGCTGACATTGCGGCCAAAAAGTCGCTTACAGCTCTGCCCTTCCTGGGAACGCGGCTGTTTGGAGACAAATTGGATTCTGTGGCGAAAGGTGGAAGGCTACCTCAGCGTAGGAAGCAGCGTCGCTCCTTTCGGGGGGCAAGCTCCTTCAATCCTTCCTTTCATGGTGCCAGAGGGGGCAAAGGTCTTGCCTACTCTGGTTTCAGAGGGAGTTCCCGTCCAGCCTCTACCTGGGGTTCCAAACCCGCTGCCAAGCCAGCTCAGCAATGAGGAGGCGCCCTCACCCTTACGGGTGGGGGGACGGCTGCGGCTCTTCTTCCAGGTCTGGGCCCAGGAGGTTACGGACAAGTGGATATTGGAAGTGGTCTCGCCTGGGTACAAACTGGAGTTCGAGTACCGGCCTCCTCCCAGATTCCTAAGGTCTCGGGTGCCTTCGGATCCTCGGGCTGCGCAGGGGCTCCTGACGGCTGTAAAGAACCTCCTGGACATGGCGGTCATATGCCCGGTACCTCTTTCAGAGAGAGGCCGGGGCTATTATTCCAACCTTTTCACGGTTCCCAAAAGGGATGGCTCCATAAGACCCATTCTGGATTTGAAGCTTCTCAACAGGTTCATCAGAACCAAGAGGTTCCGCATGGAGACTCTGCGCTCAGCCATCGGTTCCCTTCGTCAGGGGGATTTCATGACGTCCATAGACATCAGGGATGCTTACCTTCATGTACCAATTTTCCCAGCACACCAGAGATTTCTCAGGTTTGTGATCGGAGATCAGCATTTTCAGTTTGTGGCCCTCCCGTTCGGGCTGACCTTGGCACCGAGGGTGTTTACCAAGGTTCTGGCGGGCATTATGGCCCTGCTCAGAGCCCAGGGCATTCCCATTGTGCCGTATCTGGACGACCTGCTCATTACAGCTTCTTCCCTCTGCCAGGCGGAGCTGGACACCAGGACGGTGGTGACGATGCTGGAGAGGTTCGGATGGGTGATCAACCACCCCAAGTCTTCTCTCTCCCCATCAAGGGAGATTTCCTTTCTGGGTATGAATCTGGATACCAGTCAGGCCAGAGTGTTCCTACCTCAGCCAAAGGTGCAGAGGGTTCAGGAGCTGATACGTGTTCTCCTGACCAAGCCTCGCCCTTCTATCCGGCTAGGGATGACTGGTAGGTTTGATGGTGGCTTCCTTCGAGGCAGTCCCCTTTGCTCAGTTCCACATGAGGTCGCTACAACTCCATCTATTGCTGAAATGGGACAGATGTCCACAGTCCTTGGATCAGTCCTTTCTGATGTCTCCCAGGGTTCGGCAGTCCCTCCAGTGGTGGCTGGAACCAAACAATCTGATGAGGGGCAGATCTTTCCTGGCCCCTTGTTGGGAGACGGTTACCACGGATGCCAGCCTTTCGGGCTGGGGAGGGATCATCAGTTCCAGGGGTTGTGGGGTCCTCAGGAGGCTCACACCCCCATCAATGTCTTGGAGCTCAGAGCTATCCGCTTGGTTCTGTCACGTCTGACACTTCACCTACGGGGTTTACCGGTTCAGGTTCGATCAGACAATCGAACTGCAGTAGCTTACATCAATCACCAAGGAGGGACTCGCAGCAGGAGTGCCCTCAGGGAAGTCTCTTTGATTCTGACATGGGCGGAGAGCAATGTTCCTTGCATCTCGGCAGTGTACATTCCGGGAGTGGAGAACACGGAGGCGGACTCCCTGAGCAGGGGATTCTCTCGCCGAGGGGAATGGTCTCTCAACCACAGGGTATTTCGGGCCCTGTGTCACAAGTGGGGTACTCCGGAGGTGGATCTCTTTGCCTCTCGGCACAATCACAAACTCCCAACCTTTGTATCTCTGTCTCAGGATCCTCTGACCCTGGCAGTGGATGCATTGTCCCTTGCCGGGAGGGATCTGGGGTTTCTGTACCTTTTTCCCCCCTTCTCCATGGTAGGCAAGGTAGTGTGCAAGCTGGCTCTAGAGGGGGCACCAGCAATTCTGGTGGCCCCAAGGTGGCCAAGACAGGTTTGGTTCGCAGACGTTGTAGGTTTGGTGGTAGATCAGTACAGGCTGCCCCTGTTTCCGGATCTGATCTCTCAGGTTCAACTACGTTACCCCAATTTACAAACGCTTGCTTTGACGGCGTGGCTGCTGAAACCTTCATCCTGAGGGAGGAAGGTTTGTCTGAGGCGGTTATTCAAACCTTGATTAGAGCTAGGAAGAGGTCTTCCTCTAACATTTACTATAGGACTTGGCGGTCCTATATTGACTGGTGTGAGGCTAGGGCCTTACCTTGCAGGGTGTTTTCGATTGCTAGGATTTTGGAGTTTCTACAACATGGTCTGGATCTGGCGTTCCAGCTCAGTACTTTGAAGGGTCAGGTTTCTGCCCTGGCTGTCTTTTTTCAAAGGTCCTTTACTTTGCATCATCTGGTCAAGACTTTTTCCAAGGGGTCACTCATGTTTGGCCCCCTAGAAAGTCTTTGGTTCCCGTTTGGGACCTAAATTTGGTTCTCTCGGCCCTCCAGGGGCCTTCCTTTGAACCGATGCAGGATGTGGCTCATTCTGTGCTATTACCTCTGTTCAGTGTGTCTCTGAGTTGGCGGCTCTGTCTATTCAGGCCCCTTACTTTGAGAGACACCAGGATAAGGTGGTTTTTCGTTTTAAACCAGATTTCCTTCCTAAAGTGGTTTCTGCTTTCCATCTCAATCAGGATGTAGTTCTCCCTTCCTTGTGTCCTAGGCCTAGCAATGACAAGGAGAGGGTTTTGCACTCTTTGGATGTGGTTCGTTGTGAGAAGTACTATTTGGTTGCTACTTCTCCTTTTCGTAAGACGGACGCCTTGTTCGTGGTGCCTTCCGGGCCCAGAAAAGTTTTGGCGCCCGCCAAGTCTACCATTAGTAAATGGATACGCCAGGCCATTGTTGGGGCCTATTCTGCTAAGGGGAGGGTTCCTCCTTTTAAGATCACTGCTCATTCTACTCGTGCTGTTGGGGCTTCCTGGGCCTTTCAGCACCAGGCTTCTGTTGAACAAGTTTGTAAGGCTGCTACTTGGTCTTCCGTTCATACTTTTTCCAAGTTTTATAAGGTTGATGTGCGGGCCTCAGCGGATGCTGTTTTGGGCCGCAAGGGTCTGCAAGCTGCAGTGGTTTAAATTGGTGCATTTTTTTGTTGTATTTGGATCCCCACCCATGACGGACACTGCTATTGGATGTCCCATATGTCATGAATAGTGGAAGCGGGGTGTGTGACATACTTGGAATAATACCATTTTGTGATTACACACCTGTAAAATGGGTATTATAAGTATGTCTCACACCCCGCTTCATCCCGCCCTTTGGTATTCTGGATCCTTTATATGGTGAACCTTTTATTGTTAAGAATGTTTTATTAGCTCTTCCTGGTCCCCTTACTGCTGTCATATACTGGGGAATGTGTGGGAGGTCCCAGGTATTTATGGACCGAGAGGGGCTTCTTTTTTGCTTTCATCTCTGCAGAAGTTCGCCCTCTACTGGACCATAACCCATATGTCATGAATAGTGGAAGCGGGGTGTGTGACATACTTATAATACCCATTTTACAGGTGAGTAATCACAAAATGGTAATATTCTCCTTTCCCTCTCTGGTCCTATTCAGTTAGACAGATTCAAGGAGCCGCCCGCCTTCGGCCCTATGTGCGATCTGCTGTGGTCTGACCCTGCTGAAGATTATGGCAATGAAAAGACATTGGAGCACTTCACCCACAATACAGTCCGTGGCTGTTCATATTTTTACAGGTCAGTGTCCCAGAATTCATTGCAGCATTCAGATCCATGTAGCCGCCTCTCTTATCAGTGTTATTTCTGTATTTCAGTTATCCCGCTGTCTGTGAATTCCTGCAGAGCAACAACCTCCTGTCAGTAATCCGGGCCCATGAAGCACAGGATGCTGGGTAATGTCTTCCCCTTTTGTCATTGTTATTTAGCTGGGAAAGTTTCCCATCACATCATACACTCATTTCCTCACTGCATGATATTAAAACAATGGGCGGTGAGGACAGATAAGAGTCGCAACGGTCATTTTTATTAAGAGCTTTGATGAGCTTTCAATTCTGTGGCCTAATCAAATGGTGTCCGGGCTCTGGCTGTCAGTAACAGTGACGTGTGATGTAGAGTTACATGGTGCCCTTTATACCCACATCTTGCATTTCTGTTTCAACCTGCAGCTACCGGATGTATCGAAAGAGCCAGACAACTGGTTTTCCATCTCTCATCACCATTTTCTCAGCACCCAATTATCTTGATGTATACAACAACAAAGGTTAGAGGGTTGTCTGACTGTGTGATGGGGGAGGGTGTTGGCATGATCCACAGTGATTAGGCTTTATTACTTATACTGTAATGGAAAACAAATACATATAATGCAGTTATGCTGGGCAGTTTCAGCATTCATTTGTGCAGAAAACCATGTTTTAAAGTGCACCAAACTCCATATCCTTCCCAAATGGGGATGTCCAACAATATTAAACTTTTCTTCATTGCATGGCACGGCCCGCTTCGGTATTCATAACAGTTGGGTTATTCCGCCACAAAGTGGTACTGCAGAAAAGCTGTGGCTTGTCCCGGCTCCCTATAAAAACGGGCTTAACCATAGAGTTCCCCAGTGTTCTCTCTGCAGTGGACTCCGAAGTTAGCAGATGGCTCTCTCTCTTGCGCAGGTGAGCGGGGTAACCAAGCCTGCGGCCCTGCATGTCTATTTCCATTCCTCTATGGACCCTCACTGCCTCCCAGCCTTGGCTGACAGATCAGGTGAAGGTAGAAGAGCACTAGGGTCAAGTGCTCCTGGAGCGCTGCTCCAAGCGGCAGACCCTGTAACACTCCCCTCGAGGTACCTCTACCGGTGCCATTTTGGATGAGCTGCACGTCTGGATTTCTCCCTTCCTGGCTGCAGCGCTGCTTCCTCCGGCGGGTCGCCTTATCCAGCGGCCTGTGCCTGTGTGACCCCGCGGTGTCTTTGGTCTGTGAGTCCTCCTTGGGTTTTTTTTTTATTGAATCGGGGTGTATTTGCTGCGGGATGCTCATGTGTGTTTTTACTTATGTCTTTCAGGCGGGATACCATTGGGTTGTGGTTTCTCCCGGCTCCACTCCTTCCTCCCCCTCATTCCCCCTTTATTAACTTCTGGGGGCATCCCGTGGGAGGGCATCCCGGGTGGCTTCTGTATAAGGCCTGTACCCACTGCTGGCCCATAGCGCGCTTGGGGGCCCTTCGGGGCAAGCACGGCTGTGTTCCATGTGTGGGGTATCCCCTGTGAGTAACAGTGTCACGGTGTGCGTGCCGTGCGCTGAAAGTGTCCTTGCGCTTCAAGCTGGTTTGCCTGCTTCGCTTCCCAGCTCTGCTTCACCTACTCCCCCGCTCCTGCAATTGGGCCCCAGTGAGGGGAATGTTGGCAGGGAGTCACATTCTGATTTGGCTCTGCAGGTGGCTAACATTGAAAAGCAGCTTGCCAGGACGGTTACTAGGAAGGCCTCTGGCAAGAAGAGACACCTGGACCCCAGGCCTGCTCCCCTTACTGAGATGTATGTGGGGATACCTTTTATCCAAGGGAATACCGAAGCGGGCCGTGCCATGCAATAAAGAAAAAAGCAATTCTGGGAGTACTCACCTGTAGAATTTTTGTTCTTGCATGGCACGGCCTGCTTCGACCCACCCCTGTTATTGTTATTCTTGGTTGCCTCCTTATGGTGATTGTTCCAAGTTAATTGGGGTTTTTTACCTTTTTCACATTTTTTACTCATTCTCTCCCGGCTTCTTGTCTCACTGCTTGTGTACGCTGGGGAACTGTATGGTTAAGCCCGGTTTTATAGGGAGCCGGGACAAGCCACAGCTTTTCTGCAGTACCACTGCGCCACCTTGTGGCAGAATAACCCAACTGTTATGAATACCGAAGCGGGCCGCGCCATGCAAGATCAAAAACAATTCTACAGGTGAGTACTCACAGAATTGCTTTATTTGGTCCCGCGGTATACTGCACATGTGCAGGCCTCTGGTGACCTCCTGGATCTGCACAATTGCCACCCCGGCAGACTTGAGTGTCTGAGGGCATTGGGGATGCTGTGGCGCATTAGGATTGATGTCGGTATATAGGGAAACCAGGCTTTATACTGCGGGGTACCCTAAAGAGGGATGCATCAAGGGAAATCTCTTTAATAGGGCCAACTCATTTTACGAGCTTTAATCCACTGTAAAGTACCTCCATTCTGACCATTTGAACTTTGGCTGGGTTTGCCAGAGTTGCCAAGAAGCGGTTAGATACACTTTAGAAGGGGAAATATCTTTTAGTAGGCTTTTTTCATATCTCTGGACCTATAAAGTGGAATACTGGGCTAGACTGAGGTGCCCATACAGAATAACAAGCCCTTTGGTCTAATCTTGTTCTTCAGACACACCCCAGGCAGGCAGATCTGCAATGCAGCAACAGCAGTTGAACAAAGTGCACTTTCCTGTTAAGCTTCAGAAATGTTCAATTGTTACATTATGGTCATTATCTAAACCCGACCTACAGGAGATTATGGAGTCACTGCCCATACTGTGTATATAGGAGACTTTGTAGACCCTGCCCAACTCTGTATACAGGACGGAAACAAAAATAATAAAATGGCTACGGTGTACTAGTCCACCGGTGTGCCAGTCCAAGATGCTGAAGCTGTCCCACAAACAACATATCAGACTAGCAATCAACCCAAAGCATAGTACACATAGGAAGAATGGCTAAGTCTTATAAAAGTGCACAATCCTTTATTGATCCATATTTGAGGGTGTCTGATACACAATAAATAATCAGACCCCCCCCAAATGCTGTCCCTACCAATTATAGTGTATATATCAAATACTCTGCCTTCACAGTGTAGACTCTGCAAAAAAGAAAATTGGGCAGTTGCAGTTTAGCTTTATAGACTGTGCATCCAGAGTGTAGACATACATACAGACTGTGCGGCCACTGCCTAGACTCTACATAAAGGAGACTGTGCGGCCACTGCCTAGACTCTACATGAAGGAGAATGTGCGGTCACTGCCTAGACTCTACATAAAGGATACTGTGCGACCACTGCCTAGACTCTACATGAAGGAGCCTGTGCAGCCACTGCCTAGACTCTACATGAAGGAGCCTGTGCAGCCACTGCCTAGACTCTACATGAAGGAGAATGTGCGGCCACTGCCTAGACTCTACATAAAGGAGACTGTGCAGCCACTGCCTAGACTCTACATAAAGGATACTGTGCGGCCACTGCCTAGACTCTACATGAAGGAGCCTGTGCAGCCACTGCCTAGACTCTACATAATGGAGACTGTGCGGCCACTGCCTAGACTCTACATAAAGGATACTGTGCAGCCACTGCCTAGACTCTACATGAAGGAGCGTCTGCAGACACTGCCTAGACTCTACATGAAGGAGAATGTGCGGCCACCGCCTAGAATCTACATAATGGAGACTGTGCGGCCACTGCCTAGACTCTACATGAAGGAGAATGTTCGGCCACTGCCTAGACTCTACATAAAGGAGAATGTGCGGCCACTGCCTAGACTCTACATGAAGGAGAATGTTCGGCCACTGCCTAGACTCTACATAAAGGAGAATGTGCGGCCACTGCCTAGACTCTACATGAAGGAGACTGTGCGGCCACTGCCTAGACTCTACATAATGGAGACTGTGCGGCCACTGCCTAGACTCTACATGAAGGAGAATGTGCGGCCACTGCCTAGACTCTACATAAAGGAGACTGTGCGGCCACTGCCTAGACTCTACATGAAGGAGAATGTGCGGTCACTGCCTAGACTCTACATAAAGGATACTGTGCGGCCACTGCCTAGACTCTACATGAAGGAGCCTGTGCAGCCACTGCCTAGACTCTACATGAAGGAGCCTGTGCAGCCACTGCCTAGATTTTACATGAAGGAGACTGTGCGGCCACTGTCTAGACTCTACATAAAGGAGCCTGTGCAGCCACTGCCTAGACTCTACATGAAGGAGACTGTGCGGCCACTGCCTAGACTCTACATAATGGAGACTGTGCGGCCACTGCCTAGACTCTACATAAAGGAGACTGTGCAGCCACTGCCTAGACTCTACATAAAGGATACTGTGCGGCCACTGCCTAGACTCTACATAAAGGAGAATGTGCAGCCACTGCCTAGACTCTACATAATGGAGAATGTGCGACCACTGCCTAGACTCTACATAAAGGAGACTGTGCGACCACTGCCTAGACTCTACATGAAGGAGAATGTGCGGCCACTGCCTAGACTCTACATAATGGAGAATGTGCGGCCACTGCCTAGACTCTACATGAAGGAGAATGTGCGGCCACTGCCTAGACTCTACATGAAGGAGAATGTGCGGCCACTGCCTAGACTCTACATGAAGGAGACTGTGCAGCCACTGCCTAGACTCTACATAAAGGAGACTGTGCGGCCACTGCCTAGACTCTACATGAAGGAGAATGTGCGGCCACTGCCTAGACTCTACATGAAGGAGAATGTGCGGCCACTGCCTAGACTCTACATGAAGGAGCCTGTGCAGCCACTGCCTAGATTTTACATGAAGGAGACTGTGCGGCCACTGCCTAGACTCTACATAATGGAGACTGTGCGGCCACTGCCTAGACTCTACATGAAGGAGAATGTGCGGCCACTGCCTAGACTCTACATGAAGGAGCCTGTGCAGCCACTGCCTAGATTTTACATGAAGGAGACTGTGCGGCCACTGCCTAGACTCTACATAATGGAGACTGTGCGGCCACTGCCTAGACTCTACATGAAGGAGAATGTGCGGCCACTGCCTAGACTCTACATAAAGGAGACTGTGCGGCCACTGCCTAGACTCTACATAAAGGAGACTCTGCGGCCACTGCTTAGACTCTACATAAAGGAGACTGTGCAGCCACTGCCTAGACTCTACATGAAGGAGACTGTGCGGCCACTGCCTAGACTCTACATAAAGGAGACTGTGCAGCCACTGCCTAGACTCTACATGAAGGAGAATGTGCGGCCACTGCCTAGACTCTACATGAAGGAGACTGTGCAGCCACTGCCTAGACTCTACATGAAGGAGACTGTGCAGCCACTGCCTAGACTCTACATGAAGGAGACTGTGCAGCCACTGCCTAGACTCTACATGAAGGAGACTGTGCAGCCACTGCCTAGACTCTACATGAAGGAGAATGTGCGGCCACTGCCTAGACTCTACATGAAGGAGAATGTGCGGCCACTGCCTAGACTCTACATGAAGGAGCCTGTGCAGCCACTGCCTAGATTTTACATGAAGGAGACTGTGCGGCCACTGCCTAGACTCTACATAATGGAGAATGTGCGACCACTGCCTAGACTCTACATGAAGGAGCCTGTGCGGCCACTGCCTAGACTCTACATAATGGAGACTGTGCGGCCACTGCCTAGACTCTACATAATGGAGAATGTGCGACCACTGCCTAGACTCTACATGAAGGAGAATGTGCGGCCACTGCCTAGACTCTACATAAAGGAGAATGTGCGGCCACTGCCTAGACTCTACATAAAGGAGAATGTGCGGCCACTGCCTAGACTCTACATGAAGGAGAATGTGCGGCCACTGCCTAGACTCTACATGAAGGAGAATGTGCGGCCACTGCCTAGACTCTACATAAAGGAGAATGTGCGGCCACTGCCTAGACTCTACATAAAGGAGAATGTGCGGCCACTGCCTAGACTCTACATAAAGGAGAATGTGCGGCCACTGCCTAGACTCTACATAAAGGAGAATGTGCGGCCACTGCCTAGACTCTACATGAAGGAGACTGTGCGGCCACTGCCTAGACTCTACATGAAGGAGAATGTGCGGCCACTGCCTAGACTCTACATAAAGGAGAATGTGCGGCCACTGCCTAGACTCTACATAAAGGAGAATGTGCGGCCACTGCCTAGACTCTACATAAAGGAGACTGTGCAGCCACTGCCTAGACTCTACATAAAGGAGAATGTGCGGCCACTGCCTAGACTCTACATAAAGGAGAATGTGCGGCCACTGCCTAGACTCTACATAAAGGAGAATGTGCGGCCACTGCCTAGACTCTACATAAAGGAGACTGTGCAGCCACTGCCTAGACTCTACATGAAGGAGACTGTGCAGCCACTGCCTAGACTCTACATGAAGGAGAATGTGCGGCCACTGCCTAGACTCTACATAAAGGAGAATGTGCGGCCACTGCCTAGACTCTACATGAAGGAGAATGTGCAGCCACTGCCTAGACTCTACATGAAGGAGAATGTGCGGCCACTGCCTAGACTCTACATGAAGGAGAATGTGCGGCCACTGCCTAGACTCTACATGAAGGAGAATGTGCGGCCACTGCCTAGACTCTACATAAAGGAGAATGTGCGGCCACTGCCTAGACTCTACATAAAGGAGAATGTGCGGCCACTGCCTAGACTCTACATGAAGGAGAATGTGCGGCCACTGCCTAGACTCTACATGAAGGAGAATGTGCGGCCACTGCCTAGACTCTACATGAAGGAGAATGTGCGGCCACTGCCTAGACTCTACATAAAGGAGAATGTGCGGCCACTGCCTAGACTCTACATAAAGGAGAATGTGCGGCCACTGCCTAGACTCTACATAAAGGAGAATGTGCGGCCACTGCCTAGACTCTACATAAAGGAGAATGTGCGGCCACTGCCTAGACTCTACATAAAGGAGACTGTGCAGCCACTGCCTAGACTCTACATGAAGGAGACTGTGCAGCCACTGCCTAGACTCTACATGAAGGAGAATGTGCGGCCACTGCCTAGACTCTACATAAAGGAGAATGTGCGGCCACTGCCTAGACTCTACATGAAGGAGAATGTGCGGCCACTGCCTAGACTCTACATAAAGGAGACTGTGCAGCCACTGCCTAGATTTTACATGAAGGAGACTGTGCGGCCACTGCCTAGACTCTACATGAAGGAGCCTGTGCAGCCACTGCCTAGACTCTACATGAAGGAGAATGTGCGGTCACTGCCTAGACTCTACATGAAGGAGACTGTGCAGCCACTGCCTAGACTCTACATGAAGGAGAATGTGCGGTCACTGCCTAGACTCTACATGAAGGAGACTGTGCAGCCACTGCCTAGACTCTACATAAAGGAGACTGTGCGGCCACTGCCTAGACTCTACATAATGGAGACTGTGCGGCCACTGCCTAGACTCTACATGAAGGAGAATGTGCGGCCACTGCCTAGACTCTACATGAAGGAGCCTGTGCAGCCACTGCCTAGATTTTACATGAAGGAGACTGTGCGGCCACTGCCTAGACTCTACATGAAGGAGCCTGTGCAGCCACTGCCTAGATTTTACATGAAGGAGACTGTGCAGCCACTGCCTAGACTCTACATAAAGGAGACTGTGTTTCCACTTTCTATACTCTACATAAAGGAGATTGTGCTACCACTGCCTAGACCTTACATCAAGGAGACTGTGCGGCCACTGCCTAACCCTGGACCCTACGTAAAGAAGACTGTGCGGCTCCTTCCTAGACTCTACCTAAAGGTGACTATGCGGCCACTGTCTAGCCCTGGACCCTACATAAAGGAGACTGTGCATCCACTTCCTAGACTCTATATGAAGCAGGCAGTGCGGCCACTGCCTAGACTCTACATAAAGAAGACTGTGGCTGCTGCCAACATAAAGGAAACTGTACGGCCCCTTCCTAGTCTCTACCTAAAGGAGACTATGCGGTCACTGCCTAGCACTGATTACTACATAGAGGAGACTGTGCAGCCACTCCCTATACTCTACATAAAGGAGACTGTGCAGCCACTGCCTAGACTCTACATAAAGGAGACTGTGCAGCCACTGCCCATACTCTACATAAATGAGACTGTGCAGCCACTCCCTATACTCTACATAAAGGAGACTGTGCAGCCACTGCCTAGACTCTACATAAAGGAGACTGTGCAGCCACTGCCTAGACTCTACATAAATGAGACTGTGCAGCCACTGCCTAGACTCTACATAAAGGAGACTGTGCAGCCACTGCCTAGACTCTACATAAAGAAGACTGTGCAGCCACTGCCTAGACTCTACATAAAGGAGACTGTGCAGCCACTGCCTAGACTCTACATAAAGAAGACTGTGCAGCCACTGCCTAGACTCTACATAAAGGAGACTGTGCAGCCACTGCCTAGACTCTACATAAAGGAGACTGTGCAGCCACTGCCTAGACTCTACATAAAGGAGACTGTGCAGCCACTGCCTAGTCTCTACATAAAGCAGACTAAATGGCTACTCCCTAAATGCTACATAAAGGAGACTCTTCGGCCACTGCTTAGACTCTACATCAGGGAGTCACAGGCCAACTTTGATATTTATTGAAAAAAATATCTAAGCAGCAGTGCATGTGCGCAGCCATTTCTTATCCATCTTAGTCTTCTGATGAGAGCTCTTGTCAGCCGAGGCCCAAATGGAGCCAAGTGCGCCGCCAGCTGCTTCCCCAACTTGCTTAAGGCGGGGGGGGGGGGGGACTCCATTCACAAATGCCTGGTGCAGACACGCACGCGTCTCAAGGTATAGCAGAGCGCATTTGCTGCGCAGGTATAGCAGAGCGCATTGGCTGCGCAGTTGAATCGTCGTTCAACTATATTTTTTGGGTGATCCAGGAGGGTTTCAAACAGCAATTTGGGTTGCCCCTGGTAGTGAGGATGAGGTAGCCCTGACGTCTTATAGACTCCACTATAATCAGCCAGCCTTGAAGTCTTTTAGTCTCCAGGGCCAGCAAAATATGTGGTTGGTCCACTTTAATGCAGCATGCCACTTTCCATGATTGGATGGGATAGGTTTCTCTGCCTACCTTTCCCTCACTTATCTTGCAATCTAACAGTGCAATCCGGCTGCTGGACAGGCTTGTTAAAGGGCCAGTCCAGCCAGACTGCCCATTTTTAAACTACCCCCGATCCTGCCACCCTTACCTAGCGCTAAAGCAGAGCTAAGGGGTTAAACAACAAATAGATACTTACCTCGCTCGTAATCCACCAGTTCCAAGCACCCGATTGCAGCACTGTGTGCCGTCATCTTTCCTCTGCTGCACGGGTGCCGCCAGACCAGAAGCTCCCCGCGCTGTGCGTGCAGCCGCCCACCCATTTAAGGATGGGGGCAAGCACAGCGCACCTGGCACCAGTGGATTACGGTCAAGGCAAGTGTCTTTTTTTTTTTTTTGTTTAACCCCTTAACCCTGGCCCTTTAACTAGCCTCTCGGGGACTAAATGGTGCTGGGCAGCAAGTATAACGCCCGCGACCTCCTGAGCCCTGTCACTTATACAGAACTGCGTTGGAATAGGGGGACAGGGCTCGTAGGCCAATTCTGATGACACTGCAGGCCAGATTAGGCCCGTGGGCTAGTTTGACATGCATGCTCTACATAAAGGAGACTGCGGCCACTGCCTAGCCCTAGACCCTACTAAACGAGACTGTGCCTCCACTGCCTAGACTCTACATAAAGGAGACTGCAGCCACTGCTTACACTCTACATAAATGAAACTGTGCGGCCACTGTCTAGACTCTACATAAAGGAGATTGTGCCGCCACTGCCTAGTCCTAGACCCTACTAATCGAGACTGCCTCCACTGCCTAGACTCTACATAAAGGAGACTGTGCGGCCACTGTCTAGACTCTACATAAAGGAGATTGTGCCGCCACTGCCTAGTCCTAGACCCTACTAATCGAGACTGCCGCCACAGCCTAGACTCTACATAAAGGAGATGGTGTTGCCACTGTGGTTTACAGAACATTGTGCAGTCACTGCCTCAACTGTTCAGGAAACTGATGCAGCCACTGTATAGACTTTGCATAGAGTGTGGTCAATGTCTAGACTGTGCATACAGGGAGGGGCCTTTTATACTGTGAGTGAGCAGTCAGTGGCCGGGATTGATCGGCAGAAGCTGGTAGCAGGGCGGGGCAGGGACTCCTTTTCTTACTAATGAAAAAAATCTTGCTTGACCCTACATAGGTTTAGAACATTAGAACAGGAGAAGGGCAAATGTGAAAGAGGGAGAAGGCTGTGGCTGTTAGGGGGTGATGGCCAGACCCTGTCTAACCTCACAAAAAACATGCAACCCAAGGAAGCTTGTCCTTGAAATAAATAAATACATCAAAAACGTATTGCAACTTGCAGCGTTAATGTACAGTACAAACAAAAAGCAGAGGCAAATGCATTGATTCACAGCTCCAAATGCATGTGGGGTTTTAATCATTTTCCCTTTTCTAATTAATTCTCTGCCCAGGCACCTGAGAGCAGAGACATGGGGTAATCATTTTTTTTCACAAACAGGAAGGGGTCATTGTGGCGCTACCGAGTCCGTGCGGTGCTGTCTGACAGGCATCCGATATTCACTCATATGAGAAGAAAAATAATTTTCTGGCAGCTTGTTTGTGTTTGGTTGGAGCGGCTAATAGAGAGTGTGTGTGAAGGCGATGCAACCGCTGTGTGTTGGAAGCAGCTACTAGCGCTGCTTGTTTGTGTAGGCGTCTGCAATGTATGTGAAATCATCTCTTTCCTCTCTCTTCCCCCCACAGCCGCAGTGCTCAAATATGAGAATAATGTGATGAACATCCGTCAGTTTAATTGCTCTCCACATCCTTACTGGCTGCCAAACTTCATGGATGTGTTTACTTGGTCTTTGCCCTTCGTAGGAGAGAAAGGTAATGAGCACCCTGCACTGGAGATGCATGCATACAAATATATTTAGCTTAGCTCATATTTCCAGCATGAACATAGGCCCTGAATATAGCCACCAACACACACATTGTTAAACCCAGGTCATTTAATGGGTCATAGGAAACCATTCCGAACTCAAGTTAGTATTAAACAGATGAACAAAAGGGGGGTGGGAGCAGCACAATCACTATTTATACAAAATTATCAACATTATTATTCAGGGCCTGGGAACTAATTTACCACCCAGTTTAACCCTCTCATCAACTAAATATCAAGCAACAAACATGTCTAGCTATGTGGAAAGACAGAGATTTGGTTGCATATATCTGCAGATACATGTGGAAGCCACACTGCCCCGGCAAGGCACTCTGTGTTTAGTGTGGTCCCTACTCTTAATTCTGAGTCCCCAAAGTTGGGACATGCAATGCAGACAAATATCTGAGAGCTACTCACCTGGGAAGCAGCCAGCCTCCCTTTAGAACACTTCACAGGGAGAAATCCATATTAGCTGAATTCCTCCCTGCCATGAGCACAAGCAGGGAGTGATTCAGTTAACATGGATCTCTCCCTGTGAAGTGTTCTAAAGGGAGGCTGGCAGCTTCCCAAAAAGGTGAGTAGCTCTCAAATATTTGTCTGCATTGCATGTCCCAGTTTTGGGGACTCAAAATTAAGAGTAGGGACCACACTGAATACAGAGTGCCTTGCCGGGGCAGTGTGGCTTCCACATGTATCTGCAGATGTATGCAACTAAATCTCTGTCTTTCCACACAGCTAGACATGTTTGTTGCTTGATAGTTGGATAATGCGAGGGTTAACATTGGGCGGAGTTCCCAGGCCCAGACTAATAATAAATTTGTATAAATAATAGTGATTGAGCTATTCCCACCCCCCCTTTTATTTAGTATTAAACAGTACAGGGCAACATGTTTGCCTACTATATACCACCAAGCAAATTACCAAAGGGTGACCTATTCATAACTTTTCCCCCAACATTCTATTTGTTATTTGCAGTATAGTGTGGTCTCATCATTTGCAGGTTACATGAAGCCTACACATAGTTCAGATGCTCATTCATCTACACTGCACTTGTTTATCACAACACAGATGGTCCAGATTTTATTCTAAGTGTGCCATACACTCCACTTCCTTCTTCATGACATCTGGGTAATCTCCAGTAGAGGGCGAACTTCTGCGGAGATGAATATGCAAAAAAGAAAGCCCCTCCCGGTCCATATATACCTGGGACCTCCCACCAATTCCCAGTTTCTTCTCTGCAGAGAAGGCGACAAGACAGAAGATGAGGACTTCTTTGCTTACAGGTAAGCCGGCCTCACGCCCGGCCTTCTATTATCCCTATTACTGCCAGGACCTTTCTAAATTACCCTGTATTGAGCCTCCCAGCTTAGGCTGCGGGTCCTGGTGAAGGTAGGAGCACCCTATGGGTGCAGCAGGAGCACTGCTCCACCGTGAGACCTCACTATGGGGTAGGCGGTTTCCAGGTTTCTTGGTGATCCTGGTGTGGGATGCCCCGTCCCGTTAGGCTTATGGCCGGCTCCTGGCTGGATTTCCCCCCTTCCGGGGGGGGGGGGGGAGGTGGCTGGCCTATATTTCGTTTTGGCCGATATTTCGTTTTACCCAGCCCTTGTCACTGTGTGAGTGTTTTCACTTGTGTGTGTGTGTGTGGCATCCCGGGTTGCTTATGCGTAATTCCCTGTGGTCTTGCGACTGACCACAAAAATTCACCATATGGAGGCTGTGCAGGATACCGGGCCCGGGATCCCTTCGGGACAATCCGGGCCATGTGTGGGGTGCAGGGTATCCCTTACGGGGGAGAATGTGCGGATCTGTATACCATGCGCACAAAAGGCCATAACACGGCAGTCTGGTACCCAGCCTTCTGGGTCGGCTCCTCCCGCTTCATTGCCTTCCCCTCCCCACCTGATCCTTACCCCAAGTGACATTGGTACCAGTGGGGAGTCGCTTTCTCATGTTTGGGCTCGGTTGGCCAGCATAGAGAAAATGATTGCTAGCACGGTGGGCAAGAAGGCCCAGGCTAAAAAGAGACAGTTGTCCTCGGCCCAGCCTTTGTGGGATATTGACAACGAGTCTGCTGATTTGTCCGATTTTTCCCCGTTAGAGGAGGGGGAATTGTATCAGGATTCAGAGGCTGACTATGGTCAGCCTGGGAATTCCAATGTCGGGCAGGCGCTGGGGAATGCCGTTGATTGGAGGTGTTGGATATTGATCCACCTGAGGCGCCCCCTCTTAAGAAGGGGGAATTTTTGGGGGCCCACAAGCCCCGTCTGGAATTCCCTACCCAGGGTAATTTTGATGCGCTGATACTTAGAGAATGGCTTCCTGGTGTACCTCAGGGATGGGATAAGAAGTATCCTTTTCCGGTGGAGGTGGCCAAGCGCTGGTCTTCTCCTCCCGAGGTCGATGCGCCTGTTTTAGGTTTGACCAACTCTTCTGTGCTGAACACCCCTGACGCCACCTCCCTTAAGGATGGCGAGGATAAGCGCCTTGATCAGATGGTGTGCCACGCATTTGCCAATGTGGGCTCAGCCCTGTGGCCTGTGCATCTGCCCTGGTGTCGCTTGCTACCAGGTCTCTTATCAGGGACTGGCTGAATAACGCTCAGCTTGATCCAGAGGGCGCTGAGTTCGCTATACTTAAGAAGTGCGAATTGTTCATGGATTTTGTCATGGCTGCGATGGAAGACTCCATTGTCGTGTGTAGTAGGACGTCAGCCTTACTGGTGGCCATGCGCAGACTGGTCTGGCTCCGTCAGTGGACAGCGGACGTTGGAGCCAAGAAGTCGCTCACAGCTCTCCCCTTCCTGGGTGCGCGGCTGTTTGGAGATAAATTGGATGCTGTTCCTAAAGGAGGAAAGTTATCTCAGCGGAGGAAACGCCGTTCCTTTGGGGGGGGCGGGCTCGTTCACTCCTTCCTTTCGAGGGGCCAGAGCGTCTAGGGGTCTGGCCTTCTCAGGTGTCAGGGGCTCGTCCTGGAACAGAGGCAGAGGTCGGGCACGTCCCGCGGCTGCCTGGGGTTCCAAGCCCAAGACTGACGTTAAACCGGCTCAGCAATGAAGGGGCGCCCTCACCCGCAAGGGTGGGGGGACGGCTGCGGCTTTTCTTCCAGGTCTGGGCCCGGGAGGTCACAGACAATTGGATCTTGGAAGTGGTCTCCTCCAGGTACAAACTGGAGTTCGAGTACTGGCTGCGCCCAAGATTCTTAAGGTCTCGGGTGCCCTCGGACACTGGGGCTCCTGTTAGCAGTGAAAAACCTTCTGGACATGGGGGTTATATGCCCGTGCCTCCGTTGGAAAGAGGCAGGGGTTACTACTCCAACCTTTTCACGGTTCCCAAAAAGGAGGGTTCGGTGAGACCCATTCTAGATCTCAAGGTTCTCAACAGGTTTATCAGAGCCAAGAAGTTCCGCATGGAGACTCTGCGCTCGGTTATCAATTCCCTTCGCCAAGGGGATTTTATGACATCCATAGACATCAAGGATGCGTATCTGCATGTTCCGATTTTTCAGGCACATCAGAGATTCCTCCGGTTTGTGGTGGAGGATCAACATTATCAATTTGTAGCTCTTCCCTTCGGTCTGACCTCGGCACCGAGGGTCTTCACCAAGGTTTTGGCGGGCGTAATGGCTCTGCTCAGATCTCAGGGCATTCGCATTGTGCCTTATCTGGACGATCTGTTGATTTCAGCTTCTTCCCTTCAGCAGGTGGAACTGGACACCCACCAGGTGGTGTCAACCCTGGAGAGATTCGGGTGAGTGATCAACCGCACTAAGTCTTCTCTCTCCCCGTCTCGAGTGATTTCATTTCTGGGCATGAATCTGGATACCAGTCGGGCCAGAGTGTTTCTGCCCCAGACCAAAGTGCAGGGGATTCAGGGCCTGATCCGTCTTCTTCTGGCCAGTCCTTGTCCCTCTATCCGACAGGGGATGAAACTGGTGGGTCTGATGGTGTCCTCCTTCGAGGTGGTGCCGTTTGCACAATTTCACATGAGATCTCTTCAACTTCTCCTATTGACGTATTGGGACAGGAGCCCACAGTCATTGGATCAACCTTTCAAGATGTCTCCCAGGGTTCGGTAGTCCTTTCGGTGGTGGCTGGACTCGAGCAATCTGGTGAAGGGCAGATCCTTTCTGGTCCCTTGTTGGGAGACGGTTACCACGGATGCCAGCCTGTCGGGCTGGGGAGGTTATTGGAAGAGTCATCAGTTCAGCGGGGTGTGGGGTCCCCAGGAGGCTCACACCCCCATCAATGTATTGGAGCTCAGAGCCATTCGACTGGTTCTGGCTCTGCTGACCACACAGTTACGGGGTCTTCCAGTTCAGATGCGTTCGGACAACCGAACGGCAGTGGCTTACATAAATCACCAAGGAGGGACTCGCAGCAGGAGTGCCTTCGGGGAAGTCTATCTGATCCTGCACTGGGCGGAGAGCAATGTTCCTTGCCTTTCGGCAGTCTACATTCCGGGAGTGGAGAATACGGAGGCGGATTCCCTGATCAGGGGATCCTCTCGCCACGGAGAGTGGTCTCTCAACCCCGAGGTTTTTCTGGATCTTTGCCGCAAGTGGGGGACTCCGGAGGTGGATCTCTTTGCCTCGAGGCACAATCACAAACTTCCGGCCTTTGTGTCTCTTTCTCAGGATCCCCTGTCTCTGGCAGTGGATGCCTTGTCACTGGCTTGGAAGGACCTGGGTTTTCTGTACCTGTTTCCACCTGTCTCCATGCTGGGCAAGGTAGTTCGCAAGCTGGTTCTAGAAGGGGCACCAGCGATTCTGGTGGCTCCAAGGTGGCCAAGAAGGGTTTGGTACGCAGACGACGTAAGGATGGCCGTACCGGCTTCCCTTGCTGCCGGACCTGCTATCTCAGGGTCATCTACTTTACCCCAATTTACAAATGCTGGCTTTGACAGCTTGGCTGCTGAAACCTTCATCTTCAAAGAGGAAGGTTTGTCTGAGGCTGTTGTTCAGACCATGATTAGGGCTAGGAAGCGGTCCTCTTCTGGCATTTACTATAGGACTTGGAGGTCCTATATTGATTGGTGTGAGGCTAGGGCCTTGCCTTGCAGGGTTTTTTCTATACCCAGGATTTTGGAGTTTCTGCAGCATAATCTGGATCTTGGGTTCCAGCTTAGTACTTTGAAAGGACAGGTTTCTGCTCTGTCGGTTTTCTTCCAGAGGTCTTTTGCTTTACACCCGCTGGTTAAGACTTTTTTCCAAGGGGTGGCACATGTGCGGCCCTCTCGGAAGGCTGTAGTTCCTGTTTTGAATTTGGTTCTTTCGGCTCTGCAGGGTCCTCCTTTTTAGCCGCTACAGGATATTGCTCTTTCAGTTCTCACTCAGAAGGTTGCCTTCTTGGTGGCTATTACCTCTGTTCGGCGGGTCTCTGAGTTGGCGGCCCTGTCGATTCAGGCCCCTTACTTTGAGAGACACCAGGATAAGGGGGTTTTTCGTTTTAAGCCGGGTTTTCTTCCTAAGGTGGTTTCTGCTTTCCACCTCAATCAGGACATTGTTCTCCTTTCCTTGTGTCCTAAGCCTAACAATGACAAGGAGAGGGTTCTGCACAATTTGGATGTTGTTCGCTGTGTGAAGTACTATTTGGTGACTACTTCTTCCCCGCAAGACGGACGCCTTTTTCATGGTGCCCTGCGGGCCCAGGAAAGGTTTGGCGCCTGCTAAATCTACGATTAGCAAATGGATTTGTCAGGCCATTGTTGGGGTCTATTCTGCTAAGGGGAGGACTCCCCCTTTTAGGGTCACTGCGCACTCTACTCGTGCTGTTGGTGCGTCCTGGGCTTTTCAGCTCCAGGCTTCTGTTGAACAAGTTTGTAAGGCTGCTACTTGGTCTTCCATTCATACCTTTTCCAAGTTTTACAAGGTTGATGTGCGGGCTTCAGCGGATGCTGTTTTTGGCCGCAAGGTTCTGCAAGCTGCAGTGGTTTGAGTTGGTACATTCTTTACTGTTTCTGGTTCCCACCCATGACAGACACTGCTAATGGATGTCCCAGATGTCATGAAGAAGAAGTGGAGTGTATGGCACACTTAGAATAATACCGTTTTGTGAGTACTCCCCTTTAAAACGGGTATTATGAGTGTGCCATACACTCCACTTCGCCCCACCCTTGTTTTTGTTCAGGTATTCTGGGGCTTTTATATGGTGAACCATTGGTTTTGATTGTTACGGTTATATTTGGTTCTTCCTGGTCCCTTTACTGCTTTTATACATCGGGGAATTGGTGGGAGGTCCCAGGTATATATGGACCGGGAGGGGCTTTCTTTTTTGCATATTCATCTCTGCAGAAGTTCGCCCTCTACTGGAGATTACCCAGATGTCATGAAGAACGAAATGGAGTGTATGGCACACTCATAATACCCGTTTTAAAGGTGAGTACTCACAAAACTGTATTTTTTTGCTTTTAGGTCAGTGTTAAGACTTTTGGAGTAACTTGGTGCCACTGAATCATTTATTTTCCTCCAATCTAGTACCTGGTCAGGTAGCAACTGCTACGAAAATCTTTCCCACCTTTTATAATAATAATAATCTTTATTTATATATTGCCAACATCTTCGACAGTGATTTACATTAATTTTTACACCCTAGCTTTCAGTTGAGTTTAAAGTAGATAAAAACCCGAGAATTTGACATTTCCATGTTTTGCTCTGTTCCCTGTTGGCCTTGCGAATAGGGATGCCCCGCTGTGTGCAACCCCCCAGAACGCCTAGTACAACCCACCTTTTCCTCATGGTGCATGCACGGGCGTGCATCCAATCTGGGCTTTTTGCCGTGTTTACATACTTTGGCAAACTGATCCCCTGCTGCATGTGCGCTCCTACTCCAGCCTATCACATTGAAAACAATGAGAGCCATTTGCTGAATGATATAGTCATGGCATACTACTCTCACTGGACAGTGCCTGCGCATGCGCCGTAGGATCAGAAAAAGTAAACACTCTGGGAGCTTTCACACAGCGCGGCATACCGATCTGGGATGCCTCGGAGGAAAGCCAGCAGGCGGCCCCGAAATCTTTTAGATTTCAGGGCGCCTGCTGGTGGATTTAGTTCCACTTTAACTGTAGCTTGGCCCATAATACAGAATGGCATGTATTATGTGCATAATACATAATGGCCCATCAAACTCCTTGTACCACTTATTCCTTCAAATGGAACTCTTGCAACAGAGTAACCACCTATTCTCTATCCTGTTTGACATCTGATTCTAATCTACCTCAATTCCTTTCCTGCACCTTGGGGGGCATCGGCTGATAAAGGTCTGTGTCAGAAAAGTTATAAAATCTAATTTATTCTAAACTGGTCCTCTGAACTGATTTTTTTTTGGCTCCATTGTGCCCTGGTCTCAAGAGGACTGCTGTCCTGTAGGTGGTCGACCATCCAAACAGTAGATAAAAAAAGTGAACCAGGAGGCACTCCTATATATCAAAAGTTTACATCTTTATTTGATTTCCCCTATGAGTACAAAATGCATTAAAACCAAAACACAAAAAGACATCACCATAAATACCAAACACAGGTTGAGATGGGGAGGGGGACTCAACAAACCACAAATCTATTAATCAATAAATCAATAACTTTTCTTACTGCCTGTGATCTGGACCAGTGCTAAATACTAACCAAAACTATGCAATCCTAAAAAGAGCAAAACCTACAAAATTCAGTCATAAGTACCAGTGCCGGTACAAAAGCTCAATATATAAAATAATAAAGAAGTGAGTTAATAAGAATAGAGTGCATACAATAAGACCAGAACCAACAGGAACAAAGGATCCCAATCAAACCCACAAATACTAATCAATGCATCCAAAAATATTAACAAAGCGTCACCGTCATCTCACCAACCAGCCACATTTTCTGTGGTCACATCCCCCACTTCATCTGGCTGATGAACAATTGCAATCGGTGTGATCCCATACCAGTTAAGGCCATCGAGAGTCTACAAATAGTAATCTCCACGTTGTTAGCTCTCCAGCACCTCTTTGCTCACTAGTGAAGCCCTTCGCTCACCTCTGTGCTGGCCTGGTCTTGGTATTGAATTTACCATTCGGTAGCCAGAGTGAATCTGAGGGGGGTAATGAGTTCAGTTGTCTGCTTTAACTGTCCTTTTCAGGGAACTTCGGTTTTTAACTCCCAGGTAAAGATTTCTCTTCAACCTTTGGCACTTGTGGTGGTTTTGCTAAAGACTTCCCTTTTAACCATTAGCAGAAATTTTACAAGGGCAGTGTGGTCTTCTGTATAAGGACTAAGTTCCCACCTGAATGGGTCACATATTTCATATTACATTTTCAGCAATTTTCAACAGACATATTGATTTTCCCTATCTCATCAATTAAAAAGGAGTTTGCAGGGGTTATACTCAATGTGGTCAGCACAGTCACTGTGCATGACGACCTCTGTGAGGCTTACTTGATAATGGGCAAGACCCCCTCCTTTTCATGTGACAGTTCATTTTAGCAGGGCAGTAGGTTTTTGCTTCTTTTACATCTATCAGGCTACTGTGCATCAAGCCTGCAAGACAGCCACGTGGCTTTCGGTACACTTATTGCTAAGTTTTACAAGATTGACAGGTTGGCTAATCCTGCCCTGTTTCTAGTGGTGGTTGTTCCGGTTTTGTTGGTTGTGGATCTGGCGAAATTATATACTACCATCAAATTACTAGTTTTTCTGTTGCTCCTCCAACTATAGTGATTAGTAAGCCACTGCCCTAGAATGGGCATGCAGATCAGAAGTTTTGACTTCACTGTATGTCAAAATAGAGTGATCCTTAATTTGACAGAAAGCTAAAAAATCATGTTTGGTGGATTCTCTAGGGATTCTTTGGGCACCCTTCCTCTATTCACAAGTGAATTGGTGGACGTTGCCTTGTCCCTCACTTCACATTGCTGGATGATCTGTCAACTGCAATAGAGGGGGTACGCCAGGCCTTATCCTGGTATGCCTCTCTTACGAGACAGCAAAGGCATAACAAAATACCACGGGACCTAAGCTCGGGGTCGGTCTATTACTATATCTGTATTTCTTATTAGCACCAGAATTTTAGAAGGGGGCAGCAGTAACAACTCCTTTTCTCATAAAAGATTTTCGGTTTTCTGAGGCAAATGACAATTATGTATGGAAACTATAGCAACTATCAGCCCTACCCTACATACAGACTGTGAGGAATATGATGGATGGTCTCTGACCTGCCAATCTGTAAATATGATCTCCCAGCTGGCATGGGGACACAAGGTCTGTCAATAGACACAGCCCCTGCTCAGAACTTGATCTAGCCAGTCCTCTTCAAAGAATTTCTTCCGGACGTACCGCTGCCAATACTTCATTAAGAATTGTGAGGTTGCCGTGAAAATGTATCATAAGCTAAGCCCATATTCAGAATCTGCAGGTCCTAATCCATGCATACTTGGGTTTCCTGTCAGTCCGACACATTCAGGGGCTGAAATATATAGAACTCAGGTTAGGAGTTCTTTGACTGGGTTCATTGGCACCAGGATCGGATTTCTAGGACCCTCCTAGGGGGGAGGGACCAGCCAGGAGCTTATATGTAGATGAAAGGTAGATGCGAGACACAGACTATTTAGCCCATTACTTTCCTCCAAAAGATAAAGACCATTGAGACATTTGGCACCAGATACAACAATAGTTTTTATGCTCATGTATATTTGCGCTTAAGCTTCTATAGACAACCTGACGTTGTTGCATTGTTTTAACTTTTTTCGATTTTAGTGTTATTGTGTTTGAATGCTTTTAGTACATGTAAAACGCATGTGTATTGGCTGATTTTTGAGGGCAATTTTTCCATGCTCCTTTTTTTGTAAGATGATCAAGAATAATTTTGCTGACTTCAATTAGATGTTTTTGTACTTTTTTAGTCACAGAGATGCTGATGAATATTTTAAGTATCTGTTCAGACGATGAACTGATTACAGATGGAGAGGACACACTGGAAAGTAAGAAAATAAACCTAATACAAGTTCAGTTCAATACATACAGTATGCTGTTGTAATGTAGCTTTTGTGTATCCTACCTAAAGTCCAATTTGAACCTGACTCTCAGTGCAGCCTGACTTTGAGTATTATTTTTGTCGGAAGCAAGGCACTGTCCTGAGCTTCTATGGTTGTTGCCGTGACTGATGGTCTTGTCCCCATGCTGCTGCAGTGATTGAGTAGTGAAACTGTCACTCCTGATGTATGGCAGCTAGGCATACCGGGAGTCGAGATTGCAGCACTTAGCTGGCGCAATGTGATAAGCTGCAACTGGGCGAGTTTGTTTTGTTTCTTGTGTTTAACTCCTTAAGTTGGGATGGGAGCAGGGAGGGGGTGTCAGCAGACTTAAAGGAGCACTATCATGAAATTGTGTATATTAAAAATCCATAGAAACACGTTGGCTAATGAGAGGAGGGGTCACTTATACACCTGAACTGAATAAAACACCCGCCAAGCTTGTGGTTTAATCTCTCATGGTAGGAAAAAAAACCCCAGGGTGACAGGTTTAGTCTATCGGGTGACAGTCTGTCCCCCCGGATGTCATTTTCTTTCTATTAAAAGAAAGAAAAACAAGCCTGGCTGGATATTTCTTGATGTGGGATGTATAAGTGACCTGTCCCCCCGACATCCAGCATATTTATATGGATTTTTATCACTGGGCCATTTTTTTCGCGATAGTGCTTCTTTAAGTTCCGTCACAGGCTACATGTCACTGTCTTGACGTCTGTCTGCTGCTCGTCTTTACTTCATGTCACCACATCATCATTATGGCATCCCTGAGCTGTTCCTTTTCCTTCTTCCTGCCTGTCATCCTCCAGAGCAGCCCTTCCAGACATGACTTTTCTTTCATGTGGCAGCTTGGTATTAAATGCATTTTAAAGTAATGAACTTGTGTGTTTATTTGTCTGTAGCTGTTCCTCATGTAAAATTAAACAGTGACTCATTGCTTTGCTGATTTAATTGATACTTTGTGGTCTCCTCTAGCCGGTGCCTCTGTTCGTAAGGAAATAATTCGCAACAAGATTCGAGCAATTGGGAAGATGGCCAGAGTATTCTCGGTGCTCAGGTGATGTAGCGTATTTATGTCCTTTCTTTTCTCTATGCAAATAAATGACTTGATATTTTCTGGTTTTCGGATTAAAGCTACGTCTGGACGATGGCATATGTAGACAAAAACACAACATCCATATTGCTCTAGTGGAGAGAACAGTCTCAACATTTCTGACAAGGTTTTGCAACTTGACTGTTGGGATTTGAAGTATTTCAGTGGCATCGGTGATGGCTCAGTAAAGGCTTCTAGCAGTCGCCGAGCTCTGTCACAAAGTCAGAGGTCCACTGTTCCCTAGAATGTCATTGCTGATTTTTTTTACAATTGCCCTTGAAGCGGACCTTCAGCATCATTTAATGAAAAGCCCAAACCCTTAAAAAAACTATTCCCCAGCATCTAAATTTAATATATTTAACATTTTTAGTCACTTTTTATTCTTTCCCCCCACTGGCCTGCAACTCTGTTCAGCAGTCTAGGATACAGGCGCCGCCATCTTGGCTCAATAGCATCACATACTGATGAGAGTAGAGGGGTCAAAAGTGCAGGGGGGCGGGGTTATAGCTGTGCTTTGCACAGACAGAGCAGGCCTGAGGTCAGGAAAAGGTCAGCAATCCCAGAATGCAAAGCAGCACAGTCAATCCCCCCAATCAATCGCAGAATCCCCCCAATCCCCCAATAACAGGCACTGTGTAAAATCCCCCCAATCACCCCATTACAGGCAGTGTGTGACACCCCCCATCACCAAGTGTAAGCTTAACTGCTTCCTTCTTACCAGTCCTCTATTGCGCTCCCTCATCACACATACATTTTCTCCATATCCCCCCAACACTTTTGGGGAGAAAGTGTATCTCATGGATTGAAAAATAGGGTAAGTTGGTCTTTGGATTTTTTTGTCTGTTCAAGAATAATGGCAAGAGTAAAATATATATATATTCGCACACTCATGGTAAGTAAATGCTGATGGCAACTTGTAAATACTTCTTTAGATCTTCACATGGTCTACTATATAACCCCAACACATATATCTCCCGACTAAGTATATATATATATTTAAAACTGTAAATGGCTTCTCTGGTATAACTGATAAATCTCTATTGCACAGGGAGGAAAGTGAGAGCGTCCTGACATTGAAGGGACTAACACCTACGGGAACACTACCCCAGGGGGTTCTTTCAGGTGGAAAACAGACCTTGGAGAGTGGTAAGTTCTTACAGTATATGCAACTGTAATGTACAGGGATTGTCCAGCCAAAAATATAAAAATAGCGCTACTCAATTTTTATCCAGTGCAGCTCCACTGCCCGGACCAACTGGTGTGCAACTTACCTAGATCAGAGATCAAACGACCCAGTGGTTCTCTTTGTTCCAAGATGGTGACCATGAACGTGTTGGGTTTACGCACCGCAGCACACCAACTCCATTCTCTCCATGCCTTGGCACCCGCCTCTCCTCCACTGCAATAAATGGAGTGGATGTACTGCGATAAATTTGTTACATTCTCCTGCTGCAGTGAACACAGCTGACTGACCCTTACCTTTGATACACTGTAACAACTTATCATACAGTGTATCGCTATGTAACAGTCAGCCAGTCAGCTGTGTTTACTCTGCAGCAGCAGACTGTAATGAATTTATCAGCTGAAAGACAGAGTTGTCTGTTACCAGAAGAGCTGACAAATGATACAGGTCCTTTAAGGTTCTGGTCGCTTTTGAGGCTGTTGTCTCCTAACATCCATTTTATCACCGTTTAAACTGCCTCTGTGATGAGATGGGTGTGAATAAGGAGGTTAATTAGTCATATCTGGTTTTACATCTTGGATGTTTAAAGGGTAAGTCCACTTTTAGTAGAATTTTTAAAGAGTATATTTATGTGTGGCAAAATTATGTCTTAAAGGTACTGAGCTTATCCAGCATTTCTTAATGTTTTCTAATGTTAGCAAATGCGGATTTTATAGAAGCAGTTTTCATCTGTTGCTATTGGCAATGAACACCAAGTGCAGACTTGGTGTACGTTGCCAATAGCAACAGATTGCAGATAGTTGCCCAGAACACGACTGCTGGGCATGTGTAAGGTTGTGTGAGCTCCCTCACCCATGGCCATAGCAGCGGTGTTCTGTGTCTACAGGATCCACTACTCTCTTATTGGTGTACAGTTGCCAATAGCAACAGATTGCAGTGAAAACTGCTTCCATAAAACACATTTGCTAACAGGAAAAAACGTAAAACTACTAGATCAGCTCAGCACCATATCAAACAACAGATAGTGAACACCGCGCTGTTCTTCAGTAGTGGAAGCTCAACGTGCTGATAAAAGTCCTTCCTCTTTATCCACTTTAAAAACACATATAAATGCACAGAGCTCGAATCATGAAAAGTCACGTGCAGTCCAATGACCATAAGCACATCATTTTGGCAAAAAAATATACACTTTCAAAAATTCCATCAAAAGCGAACTTACCCTTTAATGGTACATTTTGGATATGGTGCCATGTTTTACTAGTCATAGGAATGGGTTACATTTTTTGTACATATTTCAATAGGTGGATTTCATTGGGAGTTTTTGCCATAGTGACATCCATCTGTTTTAATACAATATATCTATGTTTAAAGGGTAAAGCCAAAAGGATGTCCTCAAGGTATTGAGCTTATCTAGTATTTTTTAATTTTTTTTCCTATGTTACAAAATGCAAGCAGTTTTCACTACATGCAATCTGTTAATATTGGCAACGTACACCAAAAAGAGAGAGATGCGAGTCCTGTCCACACAGAACACTACTGCTGGGCATTGTGAGGTAGCGTGAGCTCCCTCACCTAAGCAGCGGCCACAGCGGCAGTGTTCTGTGTGTACAGGACTCACTTCTCTCTTCTTGGTCTACAGACTTGATGTACGTTGCCCGTGGCAACAGATTGCAGGTAGTGAGAACTGCTTCGATAAAGCACACATTTCTAACACAGGAAACATTGAAAAAATACTAGATAACCTCAATACCTTGAGGACATCCTTTTGGCACAAAAAAATGTGCACTTACCCTTTTAAGTTTAAGGTCTTCATAACATATTAATAATGTTTTTCATAACATATTATTTAGTATGAGGTTTTTATTGCTTTGTTTTCAATGCTATGTTTGCAGATAAAAGACAAAGACCTTAATTCAATAAAATTTTCTTAAAATATCTCCTTAAACCAAGAACCTTAGTCGCACTTCTGGGGCAATTCAGCAAAAAGTTTGGAGCGAAAAGTAATTTAGTTAAAACGTGGAATTGAAGTGTCCACCCTAGAAACTGAAAGGAATTCGTGCTTTTACTCCAAATTTGAGTGCACTTTTTATACCTAATACTGAGCTCTTATCACCTGGGGCAAACAGTGCAATTCCCTTTCATATTCTACAGAATACAGCATGAGATAAATTAAGGCATGATGCACACCTAAAACTGTAACTGTAACTAGGGCAATGCAACCACTTATTTTCATTATTTCATAAACCTTACATTTTACGGGCTGAGCCCCTTATTTTAAAAGAGATTTTAAGCAATGGTTATTGAATCAAGGTCGAAGGCCTGATATGTGATTGGGATTGTCCCGCAACTGCCGCCTATAGTAGATTTTGCAGAAAAGCTTTTGCGATTCCATTCTATTGAGTTGGCAATATCTGCATAATAATGTAGCTGCACATTAGGCTTTAGGAGCAACGTGGCAACACTGTCTGCAATGCGATAGGTGTTTATAGCTTTTCTCTATGTGTATCGGGAGGGAAACCTGATCTTTTGCTTGTTGTCTGCTTAGCTGGTTATAGAACCAAGACTGAGAACTGCAGTTACAGTTTATCCAGCAGCTTCACCTGCTGTAAATTCAGCCACTATAGTCTGTTCAGTGAACTTCTCTTGACACTTCTGGTTTTAAATGATTAAGCTGTTTAAGTAATCAAATGAATGCATTGCCTTTTTCTTAGCAGTTGGGTGGCTGTACTGATACGGTTTGGTTGTAAATGGCAATTTGGTGGATACATATTTGGGGTGATAATTGGGTTTGATTTGAGATTTACCAAGTGGCATGGGGGTGTATAATTTGATTAAAGTTACCTGTGGTTATTCTTCTAAAACATTTATATTCCAAGTATATCTCACACCCTGCTTCGGAATGATTAATAACACGTGGGTTATGTCCAGTAGAGGGCGAACTTCTGCAGAGATGACTAGAAAAAAAGAAGCCCCTCCCGGGCCATAAATACCTGGGACCTCCCACACATTCCCCAGTCTTCGTCTCTGCTGACGGCGAGCAAGTCAGAAGATGGCTGTCTCCTTCCTTTGCAGGTAAGCCGGGTTTACACCTGGCCAATTTATCCCTATTTCTGCCCGGACCTTGTTTTAAATAGATTACTATGCCTCCCAGCCTCGGCTGTAGGTCCGGCCGAGGGTAGGTTACACTTTAGTGGTGTACTATCTAGGAGCCATGCTTCTCCGTGAGACCCCCACCAAGGGGTATGCAGTTTGTCAGGTTGGTGACACTGACATGGGATGCCCTGTCTGTATTGAAAGCATCGCTACATATCTATATGTAGCTATTGGCTTCCCCTCCATTACTCCCTGTTCCCGGATAGTAGAGGGAGGGGGGGGGCGGTCCTCCATTGTTCCCCCATATAGTTGTCTGTCCGTGCGTTTGTGCTTTTACTTCATGCTTTTACTTCACACTCTGGCTACTGCCAGCGCGTGGGTACGTATGTGTGTGTCATTGTATGAATTGTGTGTCTCTTGACTGCGGCACGCAAGCCCGCTATTTAGCGGTGGCGGGCCGGTTACTTTTTGGCCGGCTCCGCAGCATGGCTGGGGAGCGCGGCTCTCCTTCCTCGGTTCAGGGGAGGGGGCGGTCCTGGCTCTCTGCGCGCCCGTTACCGCCCGTCCCCCTCATTTGACGCGTCTTGCGGCTCTCGGCCCTATTGGCTGGAAGCCAGTCTGGCGTTTTCCCGGGTCGGGAAGGGGCGGGGCCATGCGTGGCCTGCGATCTGCGCTGGCCTGCCCTTCTTCCAGCTGTTCTCCGGGTGTTGGACGCCATTACTTGCTGCCGGCTGATTGCGAGTGCCCCTCGGGGCCCCTTGGTTCTATTATTGTTTTCTTAATTGCGCTAGTATTACTGCGCCCTGGTGGCCTGGGAATACCGCATTTATTTTCTGCATTTATTATCCGGCATTACCATATCTTGTGCGGGTGTGTGATATTATGTTCTGTGCATATATATGTACATATATTTATATATATTTATATATATGTAAATGGATGTCTTATGCCTGCATATGTTTGTGCATTAGGATGCCTCGGGGTGCATATTCTTAGGGGTCCCTTATTGTGTCATTTAGGTGGGACTACCTAGCCTTTAATACAAAAGGGGGTTTTCCCGGTCCTTAGGTCCCTTGTTGTCAAATTGGGGTTCCCTTTTGTCATTGCAAATCCTCCCACTAACGGATGCTAAGGGGCATCCCGGGTAGCTTCATAGCGTAATTCCCATTTGTCATTGCGACTACCCTTAAAAATCACCATATGGAGGCTTCCCAGGATACTGGGCTTGGGATCCCTTCGGGGCAACCCTGGCAGTGTGTGGTCTGTGGGGTATCCCTTGTGGGAGACTGTGCAAATTTGTATACCATGTGCACAGCAGGCCATTGCGCTGCAATCCGGGCCCCGTGCGGCCGGGTCGGCTCCGCTGGCCTCATCACCTACACCCCCACGCCTGGCTTTGACCCCAAGTGACTTTGTCATTAGCGGGGAGTCGCAATCCGATGTCTGTGCTAGACTGGCCAACATTGAGAAGATGATTGCTAGCTCTGCGGCCAGCAAGGCCTCAGCTAAGAGACGGCATTTGGCGCTTGCCGCGCCGGCCTTTGATTATGACGATTATGATTCGTTTGGTCTGTTTATTCCCCGCTTGAGGAAGGGGTATTGTTTTCAGACTCTGAACGCTCTGACGATCAGCAGTACCTGGATGCTGATGCCGGTACGGAGCGCGGGGCTACCGTGGATACCCCCAGACTCCTGTCCCGTATTTTTGATGTGCTTGCTATTTCCCCTCCTGCAGAGACCCCTCCGCAACGGGGGGGAATTTCTTTTGGTACCGCCAAACTTTGTTTGGAGTCCCCGGATCAGAAGCACTTTAACTACCTGGTCCTTAAAAAATGGGAAAAGCCTAGCCGGCTCCATGGTATTCCTCAGGGGTGGGATAGGAAGTATCCCTTCCCTGTTGATGTGGTTAAGCGGTCGACGCTCCCGTCCTGGGATTGTCCAATATGTCGGTTGTGCATTACCCGGATTTCACTACCTTGAAGGATAGTGAGGACCCACGTCTCGACCAAATGGCTTCTCATGCCTTTGTTTGTGTGGGTTCGGCCTTGCGCCCGGTCTGTGCCTCTGCTCTCACGGCCGTGGCTACTAGAGCGTTAATCGGGGGCCTGTTGGATGGCCCCCATCTGAATCCTTCCAGTGAGGAATTTTCAGCCTTGTCGCAATGTGAGATGTTCATTGTCTTTGCCTTATCAGCTTTGGATGATACTATCCATATGTGTAGCAGGACCTCGGCGTTGCTTGTGGCTATACGCCGATCGGTCTGGTTGCGCCAGTGGGCGGCCGAAATTGCTGCCAAGAAGGCACTCACAGGGCTTCCCTTCGTGGGTCTGCGCCTGTTTGTTAAAAAATTGGACTCTGTGGCTAAGGGAGGTAAGTTACCTCAGCGCAAGAAGCAACACCGGCCCCTTCGGGGCTCAGGCTCATTCAATCCCTCCTTTCGTGGCTCTCGGACGAGCAGGGGAATGTCCTTCCCTGCGTTTAGAGGAGATTCCTGGGGCAGGGGCAGTGGATGCACCCGACCCTTGACTTTCTGGGGTACCAAACCCATAGCCGCTGCCAAGTCCGCTCAGCAATATGGGGGCGCCCCTACCCTCGTGGGTGGGGGGGGCGGCTGCGGCTCCTCGCACAGGTCTGGACTCGGGAGGTCACAGACAACTGGATCCTGGAGGTGGTCTCCTATGGGTACAAGCTGGAGTTCGCTTACCGGCCTCCTCCCTGATTTCTCAGGTCTCGGGTTCCTGCTTAACCTCGGGCTGCACAGGGACTTTTCCTGGCGGTGCAAAACCTTCTTGATATGGGGGTCGTTTCTAGGGTCCCCCCCATAGAGAGAGGTCAGGGTTACTACTCCATCCTCTTTGCGGTGCCCAAAAAGGATGGATCCATAAGGCCCATTTTGGACTTAAAGTTTCTCAACTGGTTCATCTGAACCAAGAAATTTTGCATGGAGAGTGCTCTGCTTTCAACTCCCTTCTTCCTGGGGACTTTATGACCCCCATTAGACATCAAGGATGCTTAACTTCATGTGCCGGTCTTTCCGGGACACCAACGGTTGCTCAGGTTCGCGGTAGGCGATCAGCGCTACCAGTTTGTGGCGCTCCTTCGGGCTGACTTCGGCGCCCAGGGTGTTCACCAAGGTGTTGGCAGGCGTGATGGCCCTTCTCAGAGCCCAGGGCATTCGCATTGTGCCTTATCTGGACACCAGGACGTTGGTGGTAACGCTGGAGAGGTTCGAGTGGGTAATCAATTACCCCAAGTCCTCTCTCTCTCCGTCAAGGGTGACTTCGTTTCTGGGCATGAATCTGGATACTATTCAGACCAGGATGTTCTTACCCCAGCCAAAGGTGGATGTTATTCAAGCACTGATTCGTCTCCTTCTGTCCAACCCTTGTCCGTCCTTCAGGCAAGGGAGGAGACTGGTGGGATTGATGGTGGCTTGCTTCGAGGCAGTGCCTTTTGCTCAGTTTCACATGAGACCTCTTCAGCTCCATCTGTTATCGGCTTGGGACAGATGTCCTCTGTCCCTGGATCAGTCCTTTGTTCTGTCTCCTCTGGTCCGGCGGTCTCTTCAGTGGTGGCTGGACCCGAAGAATCTTCTGGGGGGCTGATCTTTTCTGGCGCCCCGTTGGGAAACGGTCACCACCGATGCCAGCCTGTCGGGCTGGGGGGGGGGGTTTCTGGAAGGAACATCTGTTCCAGGGGCTGTGGGGTCCTCAGGAGGCCCACATCCCCATCAACATTCTGGAGCTGAGGACAGTTTGGTTGGTGCTGTTGCATCTGACACATCGCCTCCAGGGCTTACCGGTTCAGGTTCGATCCGACAATCGGACTGCGGACGCTTACATCAATCACCAAGGAGGGACTGGAAGCAGGAGTGCCCTCCGGTAAGTGTCTCTGATTCTTGCATGGGCCGAGAGCAATGTTCCATGCATTTCGGCAGTGTGGTGGAGAATCTGGAAGTGGATTCCCTGAGCAGGGGACCTCTCGCCGGGGGGAATGGTTCCTCAGCAACAAGGTATTTCTATCCCTCTGTCACAGGTGGGGGATTCCGGAAGTGGATCTCTTTGCCTCCCGTCACAATCACAAGCTCCCTGCATTTGTGTCTCTGTCCCAGGACCCCCTGGCTCTGGCAGTGGATGCCATGTCTCTGTGCTGGCGGGATCTCGGTCTCCTGTATCTGTTTCCCCCCTTTCCCATGGTGGGCAAGGTGGTGTGCAAGCTGCTTCCCGAGGGTGTGCCAGCAATCCTAGTGGCCCCAAGGTGGCCAAGACAGGTATGGTTTGCAGACGTGCGGCTGGCGCTCGGTCAGTACAGGCTGCCTCTGGTTCCGGATCTGATCACACAAGGTCAGCTTTTTTACCCCAATTTACAAACGCTGGCTTTGACGGCGTGGCTGCTGAAATCTCCATCCTAAGAGAAAAAAAGGTTTGTCTGTAACTGTTGTCCAGACGTTCGTTAGAGCTAGGTAGAATTCTTCCTCTCATATCTACTACAGGACCTGGCGTTCCTATATTGCTTGGTGTGAGGCCAGGGCTTTTCCTTGTCGGGTGTTTTTTCCATCCCTCGAATTCTGGAGTTTCTTCAGCATGGTCTGGACATGGGGTTTCAGCTTAGCACTCTTAAGGGGCATGTGTCCGCTCTGGCGGTTTTCTTTCAGAGATCTTTTGCTCTTCATCCTTTGGTTAAGACCTTTTTTCAGGGGGTCACTTGTATGCACCCTCCTCGCAAACCCATGTTACCTGTTTGGGATTTTAATTTGGTGTTGTCTGACCTTCAGGGTCCTCCTTTTGAACCAGTGCAGGATTCTGCTCTATCCATTTTCACCTTTAAAAGATGCCTTTTTGGTGGCTATCACCTCTGTTCGACGTGTTTTGGAGTTGGCGGCTCTGTTCATTCAGGCCCCCTACTTTGAGAGACATCAGGACAAGGTGGTTTTCCGTTTTAAACCAGACTTCTTGCCAAAGGTTGTCTCTGCCTTTCATCTCAATCAGGACATTGTGCTTCCTTCATTGTGTCCTAAACCTAGCAATGACAAGGAGAGGGCTTTGCACTCTCTGGACGTCGTTAGATGTGTAAAGTACTATCTGGTGGCTACTCCCCCAATTCCGGAAGACGGACGCCTTTTTTTTTTTGTGGTGCCCTCTGGCCCAAGAAGGGTTTGGCGGCCGTCAAGTCTACCATTAGTAAATGGATTTGTCAGGCCGTTATTAGGGTCTATTCTTTTAAAGGGAGGGATCCCCCTTTCCAGATCACTGCTCATTCGTGCTGTTGGGGCTTCCTGGGCATTTCAGCACCAGGCCTCTGTTGAACAAGTTTGTAAGGCTGCTACTTCGTCTTCTGTTCATACTTTTTCCAAGTTTTATAAGGTTGATGTTCGGGCCTCAGCGGATGCTGTTTTTGGCCGCAAAGTTCTGCAAGCTGCAGTGGTTTAATTTGTGCATTATTGCCTGTTGGGATCCCCACCCTTTTGGACACTGCTATTGGATGTCCCACGTGTTATTAATCATTCCGAAGCAGGGTGTGAGACATACTTGGAATAATACCATTTTGTGATTACTCACCTGTAAAATGGGTATTATAAGTATGTCTCACACCCTGCTTCGTCCCACCCTGAGTTGTATCTTGGATCCTCTTTTTGGTGAACATTTTTTTCTCATAGGTTTTATTGGCTCTTCCTGGTCCCCTTACTGCTTTCTTATACTGGGGAATGTGTGTGAGGTCCCAGGTATTTATGGACTGGGAGGGGCTTCTTTTTTTCTAGTCATCTCTGCAAAAGTTCGCCCTCTACTGGACATAACCCACGTGTTATTAATCATTCCGAAGCAGGGTGTGAGACATACTTATAATACCCATTTTACAGTTGAGTAATCACAAAATGGTATTTTTGTTTTATTGTGAACACAAAATTCCTTATTCTTAGTATACAGTACGTCCTGCTCCAGATAAGATTCTTTACGTCTGGGTATTACTCCGCTAGATGGCGCTGGACTGCAGAGACAGCAAAATTGGCTCCTCCCGGCCCCACAAATACCCGGGACCTCCCACAAATTCCCAGATCTTCTCTGCAGTCTGGACTGCGAAGGACAAGAAGATGGCTCTCTCTTCTCGCAGGTGAGCGGGGCTATTAGCCTGCGGCCCTGTAGGACTATTCCCACCCGTTCCATTTGAATGTGCCTCCCAGCCTTGGCTGCGCTGGTTCGGGTGATGGTAGACAACGCCGCTGTCAGGTGCTTAGGAGCGCTGCTCCACTGCAATCCCCCACCAAAGGGTAGGCGGTATAGGCACATGGTGAGCCTTTCTGGGATGCCCCTCCCGCACTATTGCCCCTTGCCCCTGTCTATCGGTGGGCCCTACGTTAGGTGGCCGCTGCTCTCCCTTGTAGTTCTCAGGGGTGTGAGTGTGTGTCTTTTTACATTCTCCTTTTGTAGGGTGTGCTTGGTTTGCCTTTTCCTGTCCTGTACAGCTTTGGTTGCACTGGTTGCTTTTTGAATATGCCGCACGCACTTGTACGGCGTTCCGCGGTCGGCGGCGACATTACCTCAGGGGCTGCTGCGCCATCATTGGTTGATTTTGTCACGTGTGCGGCTTTTACGCTCTTGGGAGCCCTGCGGGTGGCGCGTTCTGCACCACTGTCTCCGCGGCCCGCCCCTCGAGGTATACTCAGCGCCATTTTGCTTCCTCGTGCTGCGTGGCTGGCGCCTACCTACCGCGGTCCATGAGTGCCCCCGCGGGCTGTTTGTTCATATTTTTTATGTTATGTATGCATGTCGCTTACAGGGTTTTTTGCTTTATGTCTTACAGGCGGGTCAAACTCAATTGGTTTCTCCTGGCCCTTCCCCCTCTATTAGTTTATTAAACTTATTGAGGCCTAGTGTTCTAACTCCTCCCACTTCCCTAGCGGGCTATTGGGGTCGCTTTTATAGCGTGAATCCCTATCGGCCGATTGTGCCGCTATAATCACCATATGGAGGCGTCTCAGGATAATGTACTCGGGGTTCCTTCGGGATAAGCCCAGCTGTGTGTAGCGTGTGGAGTGTCCCCTACAAGTGTTGACAATGTGCGGGTTTGTGAACTTTGTGCCCAGCAGGTGCTTGTACTGCAGCCTGGTTTACCAGCAGCTGGGCCTGAGCCACGTATGGCTTCACCTACTCCCCCACGCTTACATCTGACTCCCAGTGAGCTGCATACCAGTGGGGAGTCTCAGCCTGATGTGTCTACTAGACTGGCTAGTGTTGAAAAGTTGCTTGCTAATACTATGGCGCGTAAGGCCTCTGCTGAGAGGCGGCATTTGGCGCCTGATGTCAGTCTTTTCCCTATGGAGGCTGAAGAGTTCTTGGAACTGTCTGGTTCTACCCCCCTGGAAGAAGGGGAATTGTTCTCTGACTCAGAATCATCTGATGAACCGTCCAAGGGTTATTCTGATTCTGGCTCTGATCCCTGGGCCCCAGATGATACTGATAGGCTTTTGGCTCAGATCTTTGAAGTGCTTTCTATCTCTCCCCCAGCCGCGGCTCCTAAGCAGCAGGGGGAATTGTTTCATATTGCTAAGCCACGTTTAGAGTTCCCTGAACAATCTCATTTTAATAATCTTGTGCTCAAAGAATGGGAGCGTCCTAGTAGGCTCCCCGGAGTCCCTAAGAGTTGGGATAAGAGATATCCCTTTCCTGCTCCCGAAGTGGAAATGCAGCTGGTGGGCCTGATGGTGTCGTGCTTCGAGGCGGTTCCTTATGCCCAGTTTCACATGAGCCCTCTGCGACTCCACCTCTTGTCAGTATGGGACAAGGATCCTGCGTACCTGGACTCCAGGAACCTGTTGGCGGGCAGATCCTTTCTGGACCCCTGCTGGGAGACGGTCACCACGGATGCCAGTCTGACAGGTTGGGGGGGGGGCTTCTGGAAGTCCCTACAATTCCTCAAGAGGCCCACACCCCTATCAACATTCTGGAACTGAGGGCGATCAGGTTGGTTCTGGCTCACTTGACCCATCACCCTCGGGGCCGGCCTGTTCAGGTGCGCTCGGACAACCAGACGGCGGTTGCCTACATCAATAATCAGGGAGGGACCCGGAGCAAGGGGGCCCTCAAGAAAGTGTCTCTGATCCGGTCCTGGGCGGAGGACAATGTTCCCTGCATCTCAGCTGTGTACATTCCGGGGGTGGAGAATCTGCAGGCAGACTCTCTGAGCAGGGGGACCTCTCGCCTGGGAAGAATGGTCCCTCAGCGACAGGGTGTTTCACTGTCACCGTTGGGGTCAGCCAGATGTGGATCTGTTTGCCTCCGGTCACAATCACAAGCTCCCAGCCTTCGTCTCCCTGTCCCAGGATCCTCTGGCCTTGGCCACAGATGCTCTAGCAATGTAATGGCAGGACTTTCAGCTTCTGTATGTCTTTCCCCCTTTCCCCCTGTTGGGCAGGGTTCTGCGCAAGATAGCTCAGGAAGGGGTACCAGCAATCCTGGTGGCTCCCCGTTGGCCAAGAAGAGTGTGGTTCACAGACATAGTGCAGCTGGCAGTAGATCAGTACGCTCTGCCCAGGGTTCCAGACCTACTCACTCAGGGACATTTACGCCATCCCAATTTACAAACGCTGGCTTTGACGGCCTGGCTGCTGAAACCTCCATCTTGATGGAAAAGGGGCTGTCTGCCTCTGTTGTTAACACCATGATTAGGGCTAGAAAGAAGTCTTCTTCTTCCATTTACTATAGGGTTTGGCGTGCCTACATTGACTGGTGTGAGTCTAGGTCTCTTCCCTGTCGTGTGTTCTCTATCCCCAGGATTCCGGAGTTCCTTCAACATGGTTTGGATCTGGGGCTTCAACTCAGTACTCTAAAGGGTCATGTTTCTGCCCTGGCTGTTTTCTTCCAAAGAGCTTTTGCTCAGCATTCTCAGGTTAAGACCTTTTTCCAGGGGGTTACTCATGTGCGTCCTCCACGTAAGCCTATGATGCCTGTCTGGGACATGAACTTGGTTCTTTCTGCCTTGCAGGGTGCTCCCTTTGAATCTGTGCAGGAGGCTGCCTTGGCCATTCTTGCTCTCATGGTTGTCTTTTTGGTCGCTATCACTTCTGTTAGGCATGTTTCTTAGTTGGCGGCGCTTTCCATCCAGCCCCCCTACTTTGAGAGACACCAGGACAAGTTGGTGTTTTGATTTAAGCCAGATTTTCTGCCTAAGGTTGTGTCTGTCTTTCATCTTAATCAGGACATTGTTCTTCCTTCCTTGTGCCCTAATCCTAGTAACACTAAGGAGAGGGTTTTGCATTCCTTGGATGTGGTCAGGAATCTGAAGTTCTATCTGGTGGCTACTGCACCTTTTAGGAAAACTGATGCTCTTTTTGTGGTCCCTTCTGACCCTAGGAAGGGTTTGGCTCCTGCTAAATCTACTATCAGCAAATGGATCCTTCAGGCTGTGATTCAGGCCTACACTGCTAAGAGGAAGAATCCTCCGTTCCGCCTTACTGTTCATTCCACTCTTGCTATAAGTGCCTCTTGGGCTTTTCAGCACCTGGCTTCTGTTGAACAAGTTTGCAAGGCCGCTACTTGGTCTTCTGTTCATAGCTTTTCCAAGTTTTACAAGGTTGATGTTCGGGCCTCAGCTGATGCTGTTTTTGGCTGCAAGGTCCTGCAGGCGGCAGTGATCTGAACTGCCCGTTGTTGCCTTTTGGGGATCCCACCCTACTTTACGGACACTGCTATTGGATGTCCCAGACGTAAAGAATCTTATCTGGAGCAGGACGTACTGTATACTAAGAATAATACAATTCTGTGATTACTCACCTGTAGAATTGATATGAGTATACAGTACGTCCTGCTCCACCCCACCCTTGGTTTTCATTATTCTTGGATCCCCTGTATGGTGATTGTTATCATTGTTGATTTAGTTAATGGTTGGTTATGTTATCATTCTCCCGGCTTCTTGTTTAACTGCTTTTCAGTACTGGGAATTTGTGGGAGGTCCCGGGTATTTGTGGGGCCGGGAGGAGCCAATTTTGCTGTCTCTCCAGTCCATCGCTATCTGGCGGAGTAATACCCAGACGTAAAGAATCTTATCTGGAGCAGGACGTACTGTATACTCATAATATAAATTCTACAGGTGAGTAATCACAGAATTGTGTTTTTAAAAAGGAGCGGGCCGAAACCCGATAAACGGTCCCCTTCACCTCCATCCACCCTTCCCTCTTGAGTACCTCAGTTGGTGATGCCGGCCTGACAGTTGGCCCGGTTTTAAGAACAATCAGGTATTTCTAAAAGCATTTTTAAGATTGCCGATTGACTGATCTGAGAGATGCCAATTGACGTGACCTTCCTAATGGCCACGTCCTTGGCTTCCTTCTAGTTCTGTCCTCAGCCTATCTGACGCAAAGCCGTTGATGCACCTATAAGCAGCACCAGCACCGTGGGAGCCTGGTAAAGGCGAATTTAGCGGGGGAACCCAGGAGGTTTCACATAGCAGGGCATCTCGATTCTGGATGCCCCAGAGGAAAACTAGCAGCTAGCCCTGGGGTGTTTTAGACTCCAGGGCTGTCCTGCAAAGGGGTTGGTTCTTTTTAACGGGTCTGAAATAAATAGTTTTGCTCTAGAACTGCCAGTCAATGTTTAAATTACTATTTACCAGAAGTATAACTAGTTACTGTTGAATAAATGGGAACATTGGAAAACCTACTCATTTACATTTTACTGTTACTTCTTTCTTTTATTACAGCCACAGTGGAGGCTCAGGAAGGTAAGGCTGTATTTGTTGTGCTGCTTCTACATCACGCCTAACTAATTTACTTCTCTGGTTGTCTGTAATCCTTTGGCTTATTTCTGTGACCAAACAGGATTCCCTTCACTTGGACATTGGGAACTGGGCCTTCAGTGTGAAATTCAGAGTTCCGGGATCCTGTATCGGGCATATTCATCAAAAAGCAGAGCACTTGTGCATGCGGAGCTGGGGGAGTGGGGATGCTGCAGTAAACATTTTGCCTAGAATAACTGCTGCAGGATCCCAGAAGGCTGCTCTGGTTATTGCCGCCTATGACCCTAGAAACATAGAAAGTTGTTGGCAGAAAGAGATTGTATGGTCCATCTAGTTTGTCATTTTGTATATTACCATTACAGCAGCCCAAGAGTCTTTGCTTATTTGTACCACACCATGAGGGCAGTTTAAACTCAACCACTAATATAAACTTCTTCTACAAGTGGTGGTGTCACAGACAGGTGTTGGTTCACTTTAAGCAGAACTCCACCCCTGTCCTCCAGCTGGCTGGGTACCAGAAAATGTACTGCAGCTTCCGATCCCCAGGTGAGTACAGCTACCTGATAAGCTGCGCATTGAGGTGCTGGGCAGCTCACTGGCCCTTCAGTCTTTTGTGACTGTAGGGTCACTTTAATATTATGCTGTACTCTAACATACTAACTGTTAAAATATGTGCTGTGGTTTTTGGTGGCCCTACTCAGAGACCAGGCCTGGACTAGGGGTACACTCAACTGCAGTGTTGGAAAGGGGCTGAGTGCTGCTCGGATCAACTCTATTTTGCTCTAAAACTTCCCGGTACCTGCAGTGTGATCATACCTCCCTCATGCAAGGCCTGGCTCCATCTTTTCTCTGTGCTGTGTCCGTATGCTGCACAGGGTGGCAGCCTTTGATCGCCCAGGTAAAACCAGTTGGTTCACTGTGAGACAAAGCAAGACCAGGGGCCAAAAACCGACTTATGAGCTGTTGAGACCAACCCTGGATAGTGGCAGAAACTTAAGCAGGGGTGGGTATGACCCCCACAGCCATAATGCTGAAGCTACAAGCATTGCCGGGGCAGAATGGACTGATATGTCTTAGCTGGGGTGTATAGTGGGGACAAATATGGGGGAAACTTGGAAGGCTTGGGGGTGTGTTAGAAGTTCCACCCCTAGCCTAGTTGGTCCAATGCAGTGCCTTTGTTCCCTATGGCCAGTCTGCCCCTGCATACCAGTCCTCTGCCCCCTTCTCTTCACTAGTAGGTCTGCACTTTACTAGGCTAAGCCCGCAGCACAGAAGGGAGAATTACTAGATGCCAGCCAGGCCAAATTAGTCCCCAGCAGTGCATGTTCTGCAGCAGCACCCGGGCGTGCGTGTGTATATAGTGTCAACTTTAAACACCGTATAGTATTACATTGGTTGTAATCCAAAATTATCAACAAACATGGATGGAGTTGAGGTTTAGAAGAAAAAACCCTTCTTCTAGATTTATTAACTGCACAATATGTTTGCACTAAAACATGAACTGTGCCGGGCTTAGATGACGCTAATGAGACCAAATGTGACCAAATATCAAGGCAACATATGTCTCCGTTGAATAGAAAGTGTTTTTGGCCTAACACTGTCTGTGATCTCCATGGTATTTATCGCTCCTAGTACCAACTTCAGTTACCTGAAATACAAACTCCTGTCCCCACAGCAGTTCGAGGCTTTTCACCACAGCACAAGATTCGCAGCTTTGAAGAAGCCAGAGGCCTAGATCGCATCAATGAGCGCATGCCTCCACGTCACCCTACTTCCTCTCAAGACATCAATCTGAACTCCACTGACAAGAACAGTAACAGAGGCCAGCAGTGACCCTACAGATCTCCAGACCATTAACGTGCGCTCAAGGGCAGGACTCTCAGTCCATGTTATGGATATGTACACACTGTAACCCCCATTCTGACTCCTTGCTGCTGCACACATATTTGACAGGGGCCCAACACCAGAGAATTTAAAAGAGCACACTTCTGTACATACCCTCTGCAGCAGTACACACATGCTGAAAACCTCATACACACACACACACACACACACACACACACACACACACACACACACACACACAAAATGACCTGTGTTGCTGTATCTATACTGTAGCTCTATACACATACATGGGACCTGTAAAACAGCACAGACAGACATATACATTAAAGAGGAATAGCTTCAGTTTATTTAAAGACGGCCAAAACCTGTGTCCGGCCCTGGAGTCATAAAGCCTCCAGGACTAGAAAAGGCATGTCCCTGTGAGTGAGCCCTCCCGGTGTCCCTGTAAATGCACCTCAATCATTGCTACCATGATGCATGCGTGGCTGGGCCTGGCATCCCTGCTGTGCACCTGGCAGACTTGAATGGCTGCTGGCACTTGGCGGAGGATGGGTTTGCCGTTTGGTGCACATCTAAGATGCCTCTAGTGGGGAAGGCAAATGGGAGTTTAGGAACCCATTCCAGTATTTAAACAGACATGGCTTGTGCAGTGACACCCTGCTGTATACATATAGGGATTGCACACTACCTACATTTTTTCCTATTGCGTGGCACGGCCTGCTTCAAAAAGTCCTTACTTATGGGATATTCCGCCACAAGGTGGCGCAGTGTACTGCAGAAGAGTTGTGGCTCCTCCCGGCACCATATAAAAACAGGATCACCAATAGACCTCCCCAGTTTTTCCTCTGCAGTGATACTGCGAAGATAGAAGATGGCTCTCTATGTTGCGCAGGTGAGCGGGGCAACCAAGCCTGCGGCCCTGCAAGTCTATTTCCACCCTCTGTGCCTCCCAGCCTTGGCTGACGGATCGGGTGAAGGTAGAGCACTAGGGTGCTAAGTGCTCAGGGAGCGCTGCTTCAAGCCGCAGACCCTGTACCTCAAAGGGTAGCCGGCCATAGGCTTTATGGTGTGCCTAATGAGGGATGCGGAGTTCCTGTCCTAGCATCTGAGGGAGTGAGTGTTTTGGGGACTGTGTTCTGGATACCCCTTGTTTGCCTTGTTTGGTTCTGGGGTCCCCCCACCCTGGCCCGGATCCTGTTGCTGCCTGCTCGCCGGCGTGTGTTCCGGGGGGGGGGGGGGGTAGGTGATGGCGGTGGCGAGGTGTTTTTAAGTGAAATTGTGTCTTAACGTGGTTTCGCCGCCGTCGCCGCTTTGTACTTCGCTCCAAGGCGGGTGGCGCTATGACGATGAGGCGTTTTTTGTGTGTGATGGAGCTCTTCGAGGGGGGGGGGGCGTGGGATGACGCGTATCGCGTCGTCCCCCCCACTCCCCCCCCGGCGGCCCGCCCCTCGAGGTTCTTCTGCCGGCGCCATTTTGAGCCTGCTGCGCATCTGGGGCCCTTCGTCCTTCCTGAGCTGCGGCGGTCACAGTTTACTGTGTCGCTTCCTCCCGTGGTCTGGCGGCTTGGTGCTCCTTCGGTCTCCTTGGTCCGTGAGTCCCCTTTGGGGGTTTTGTTTCCTTGGGGCATGGGCTGCGGGATGCTTATGTGCTTTTTACTTAGGTCTTTCAGGCGAGACAACTGTGGGTTGTGGTTTCTCCCGGTTCTGCTCCTTGCCCCCCCCATCATCTCTCCCTTACTGGCTCCTCTGGGGGCATCCCGGGTGGCTTTTTATTAGCCCTTACCTTGCGCTGGCCTATTGCGCCTGTGCTAATCACCATATGGTGGCCCCGTCTCTTCTGGCGTTCCAAGCCCAAACCCCCTCCTAAGGCCCCTCAGGCATGAGGAGGCGCCCTCGCCCATCTGGGTGGGGGGACGACTTCGGCTCTTTGCTCACGTCCGGAGGCTCCGTGTCTCAGACCGGTGGATTCAGGAGGTGGTGTCCTCCGGTTTGCAAGAAAGAGTTTGCAGCCTAGCCGCCCCCAAGATTCCTCAGATCCCGGATGTTTCAAAACCCTCAGCTCAGGGTTTGCGCCTTGCAGTTCAATGCCTGTTGGAGTCAGGAGTCATTTGTCTGGTGCCTTCCCAAGAACAGGGTCAGGGGTACTACTCCAATCTTTTCACAGTTACCAAAAGGACGGGTCTTTGAGGCCCATCCTGGACCTGAAGGGTCTCAACAAGTTTGTCAGGTTCAAGCACTTCCGCATGGAGACGGCTGTCAGTACCCTTCGCCCGGGCGATTTCATGACCACCGTGGACATCAAGGATCTTCATGTGCCTATCTTTCCAGGTCATCAGAGATTCCTGAGGTTCGCTCTAGAGGATCAGCATTACCAGTTTGTGGCTTTACCGTTCGATATCACCTCGGCACCTCGGGTGTTCACCAAGGTGCTGGCGGGTGTGATGGCTCTGTTGCGGAACCAGGGCATTTGCATTCTCCCTTACCTGGACGACATTCTGATTGCGGCTCAGTCTCTTCATCAGGCCGAGAAGGATACTTAGGTGGTGACCTCCACTCTCGAGCCCTTCGGTTGGGTGATCAACTTTCCCAAGTCTTTACTGTCTCCGTCTTTGGTGAGGTCCTTTCTGGGCATGACTCTGGATACCTCTCAGGTCAAGGTATTCCTGCCTCAGCAGAAAGTGGAGGGCCTTCAGGAGCAGGCATGGACTCTGCTCTTGTGTCCCCATCCCTCCATCTGGCAGGGATGCAGTTAGTGGGCCTGATGGTGTCCTGCTTCGAGGCGGTCCCCTTTGCTCAGTTTCACATGAGACCTCTTCAGTTGCACCTCTTGTCAGTTTGGGATCGAGACCGTGTCCTTGGATCAGGATTTTGCCCTGTCCTCCCTGGCCAGACAGTCCCTCTCGTGGTGGCTGGACTCAAAGAACCTTCTAGTGGGTAGGATCTTTCTGCCTCTGTGCTGGGAAACTGTCACCACAGATGGCAGTCTGACCGTTTGGGGGGGCTTTTGGAAGTCTCTGAATTTCCAGGGTCTGTGGGGCCCCCAGGAGGCCCATGCTCCCATCAATGTCCTGGACTTGAGGGCGATCAGGTTGGTTCTTTCTCAGCTGACCACGCACCTTCGGGGTCGGGCTGTTCAGATCCGCTCGGACAACCAGACGGCGGTTGCCTACATCAATCATCAGGGAGGGACTCTCAAGGAGTGTCCCTGATACTGTCCCTGATACTGTCCTGGGCGGAAGAGAATGTCCCTTGCATCTCGGCGGTTTACATTACGGGGGTGGAGAACTCCCTGAGCAGGGGGACGTCTCGGCTGGGGGAATGGTCCCTCAGCAACAAGGTTTTCACTCCTGTGTCACCGCTGGGGTCAGCCTGATGTGGGCCTGTTTGCGTCCCGCCACAATCACAAGCTTCCAAGATTTGTCTCCCTGTCGCAGGATCCTCTGGCCTTCGCCACGGATGTGCTACCGGTTTGGGACTTGAATCCGGTGTTGTCTGCTCTACAGGGTCCTACCTTTGAGCCTATCCTTGGGGCGGCGTTGCCCTTTCTGACTCTTAAGGTGTCCTTTTTGGTGGCTTCAGTCAGGTGAGTCTCTGAGCTGGCGGCGCTTTCTATTAAACCTCCTTATTTTGAGCGGCATCAGGATAAGGTGGTATTTAGGCTTAAGCCGGATTTCTTGCCCAAGGTTGTGTCTGCTTTTCATCTCAATCATGACATTGTATTACCTTCCTTGTGTCCTAACCCTGCTAATTCCGAGGAACGAACCCTGCATTCTCTGGATGTTGTCAGAGCCCTGAAATTTTACATGGTTGCTACTGAGTCTTTCTGGAAATCTGATGCTCTTTTTGTTCTTTCTGCTGGACCTAGGAAGGGTTTGCCTCCGGCTAAATCTACTATCGGCAAGTGGATCCGTCAGGCAGTGGAGCAGGCCTATTCTGCTAGGGGAAGGTTCCTCCTTTCCGGATTACTGCTCATTCCACTCGTGCTATTGGTGCTTCTTAGGCTTTTCAGCACCAGGCTTCTGTTGAACAAGTTTGTAAAGCCGCGACTAGGTCTTCTGTTCATACCTTTTCCAAGTTTAACAAGGTTGATGTTAAGGCCTCAGCTGATGCTGCTTTTGGCCGCAAGGTACTTCAGGCATTAGTGGTTTGAACTGCCTGCTGCTACCTTTTGGGAATCCCACCCTACCTTACGGACACTGCTATTGGATGTCCCATACGTAAGGACTACTTGAAGCAGGCCGTGCCATGCAATAAGAAAAAGACAATTCTGTGAGTACTCACCTGTAGAATTGTTTTTACTATGCATGGCACGGCCTGCTTCACCCTACCCTTGTTATCGTTATTCTTGGTTGCCTCTTGGTGATTGGTGATTGTTCCAAGTTAGTTGGGATTGTTACCTTTTTACCTTTATTATCTCCCGGCTTCTTGTATAACTGCTTGTCAACACTGGGGAGGTCTATTGGTGATCCTGTTTTTATATGGTGCCGGGAGGAGCCACAACTCTTCTGCAGTACACTGCGCCACCTTGTGGCGGAATATCCCATACGTAAGGACTTCTTGAAGCAGGCCGTGCCATGCATAGTAAAAACTATTCTACAGGTGAGTACTCACAGAATTGTCTTTTGTTAAGCCCATTCTGATGCACAACTAAAATCCATACAGTAATGGTAATAGAGGCTACAATGCTGTACACTTACGTTGAACCCTTAAAGCTGTGCATTTAGTTACTGCTATATATTGTGTACAACTCTGTGCACATTCATAGCCACAAATACAGTCACCTAGAAGCGACCCTGCACCTAGTGCCCAAATATCATAACTCTGAAAATGTACTCTTCTAAACACATACATTAAATCCATATACTGTAAAAATACTAGATTGAAAGATATGCCTAGAGATCTATGCGAAATGCCCCAGGATTGCTGTAAACCCTATTTTTCTGCATCTTACAGCTGATGCCCGCTCTGGGGCTTGGTCATTTAGGTAGGCTGATGACGGTAGCTGTATCAGACAACAGGGAAACTGGAATGCCACTGATCCCTGCTTCCTGTATTAGACTCTGTTTCTAACCAGAGCTTTATGCCATTGATTAACATGCGTGGCATAGAGGGCTGATTAGATGAGAGGCCACACATGCACCATGGGATCACTGGCAAGGGGAATTTTTTGGCAATCACAGGGGTTTCCCACACAGCGGCATCCCAAATTCGGATGCTCCATGTAAAAGGGGCCAGATTGGGTGGAACTTTTTAGGGTTTTTGTCCGCTTTAAAAGTCTTTTCCAGTTTAATATGAAAGCCTGTATTCCCCCCACAACGGATCTCTTGGTGATCAAATCTGTAACGCTGTTTTCTGATCCAGCCATGGGGACCAGGCACATCGCTCGCATTTCTTTAGAATCCATTCACATTTTGCAAAAGTGACGCTAAAGTGAATGGAGGGCTCTATACACATAGGCACATATGCTGGAACCCATACCTTTGTATAGATTTGCTTATATCGGAGGTATGTATTCTGCTTGGCGCACACATACATAGACAGAGGGAACATTCTCTTTTGTACAAAGACGTAAACATTTATGTCCTATGCAGTTAAATGTATTGAAAAGGCGAGGTGTAAAAAGAAATCATCATTTGCTTACCGGTCATGCAGATGACTTATCCTGCTGTGCTGTTAAAACTTAGGTATAGCCATATAGCTTTTTCCCCTAGATTTTAATTATGCATGACCTCCCTTTTTTTACTCTAAGGGGTGGTTAGAACCCCTCTTACCTCACACTGTGTGGGGTACACCATTCCCTGTGTGTGCAGGGAGAATACCTGCTACTTGCTCTGCTTTCTGTCTCTTCAGAGTTCACAGACAGTAAAATGCTGGTATGGGAGTGAGAAAGACACACATGCACAGATGTTCAGGGACACTGAACTTCCTCCTGCCTTTACATCATAAATGGAACATTCCCAGTCTGTTCCTTACCATAATTCTGCAAACTAGAGCCAATGCTGAACACCAGGAAACTATAAATCATCCCAACAATACTCTTTGTACAAACCAGACTGCCAGAAATCAGCTCTAGGTAGGACATTTAACATTTAATTGATGACTCTGTACAGAGATATACATAGTCCATGGAGACACACACACACACACACACACACACACACACACACACACACACACACACACACACACACTACTGCTGTTCTACACACTTGCATTACATGACTTTTTGTAGTTGACCTAGTATTTCATTCCTGTATTTGTATAAATAAAGGGTCCAGATATGTCTTCTGTACAAACACGTACCGAGACATAAAGAAACCAAGAACATGTACACAGACAAACATCTTTACACTCTCAGTTTGTAAAGCAAAAGTTGTCAGCACACATTTGCACGCTCTGAGCTGGTCTGTCCCACAGTTTGTATTCTCTTTGTAAATGTCATTTGCATTCTATATATATTTATACATGTGTAATATAAACTCCTGTTTTTTTAATGTAGGGTTTGTTTGGTGGCTACAGCTGCAGTATTTTACTATATTACTAGAGCCAGCTGTGCCCCCAGGACCTGCCGCAGAGCCACCCACACTGCACCCTGGAACAGACTGTCTCATCCACATAGGCTACTGCTGATTGTAATTGGGCTGACAGCAGTGTTTTGGTGATAATAATTTCTAGAAGACTTTAGAGAAGTCTCTGTGACCATGCTATCTTTGTAGATATGAACTGGTAATCATGCTTTTTAGTGTCTGCGGTTGGTGGCACACGGATGCTTTCACATTGGCACCTGATTCCATCTGAAGGTAGTACAGTAGCTTCTCGTTAAGAAATTACCTGACCTGCTGCAGTTTGTACAGTGTGATATTGTTCACTGTGGTACCCTCACATAACATGGCCTTCTTCAAAGCAATCTTTTTACACAAAATAATTGATTGCAGTGCAGGGGGGCATATCAAAGCTGCTGATGCCTCTGTACATACACCTCCTGCAAGCCCTGTTCTTTTTACATCCTTCTCGGTCAAACCAGACCTTGGATGCTGGCAGTCATGCAGTCCTCCTCCGGGTTTCCAGACACCATAATGTCTCTAGACCATTTGAACAGGGCCTGGTTTTGCTGAGGGAGTGAGGAAGAAGTTGAGAAAGAACCAGGTTTGCAGGCTGTGTATGCTTGGGGGGGGGGGGCATGCTAATTACTGATGCAGGAAAGTTCAATTCCTTGGACGGTCACAAGATGGCCCACTTTGCGGCCACCCACTCTTCAGCAGAACATTGCTCATCCACCACAGACATGTCTCAGTATGTCTTATTGATTTAAGTGGGTGCCTCTGTACACAGAAGTGGACTTTACCTTTTAACTAAGGAACATCTATTAAACGGTCTGTCCAGACAACCAAAAAAATATATGCTCGAGTTTTGTCGCTTGCTCCGATGTAATAAAACTTTCTGGGTGCCAAAATCGAGTACAGCAGTGTATAAGCCTGGTCTAGAGTTTCTGGCCAGACCAATGTCTGCCCCCCTGTGTCAGTTGTAGGGTCCACAACACGCCCACTCCTTTAAATGCAATGAAGGGGGCATGCCAAGGCTTGGCAGAGACTCCTTGTAGTAAATGAAGTGAGCATGCTGGAGTGACTATGACTGATATGGAGAGGTAGCTCTCCGTCTTGGATGGGGTAGACTTCAACTGGAGATTGCTGGTAAATAGAGGCCGGGGACATCTTGGCACTGCAACAGGACAGGCCAAAGGGTGAGTATGACCTTTTTCGGTTGTCTGGACAGACGCATTAAGCATGCAGCAACTCCAGGGATGATTGATCATGTGGTCAACAGCTGACGACCACCTAAGCTGAAAGGAAGAATCAGTCATAAAGTTAAGGTAACAATTTAGGTATAAGGGCTAGCAAGCTGCGCATCGTGACTTCCATGATAAAATAGCTTGATGCTTAGGTTTTAGGGAATACTTTACCAAAGAAAACCTATTAAGAGCACAAACACAGGCTATAATTGAAAAGCTAGCAGTATTGGAGTATGCTTTCACCTGCAAAACGACATTCCTAGTAAGTTCTTCAAATAGAAGACTGCCAACAAATGTATATTAAGCAATGGTAATACCCTTATTTAGTAGCTTGCTGGTTTGGAAGTGTCCTTGTGCCACCACACTGACTCCAGAGCTTGATTTTCCCCACGTCTTCTATGAAAACGAGTACCCCGTCTCTCTGCAGAGCATTGCCTCAAATAGAATGTATGTATCATAATACAGAGACTGATCACCATAGAGTTACCTTAACAACTACTATATACTCTGCCTATAGATGCCTACATTCACACTATGGCAAAGTTAAGTCAGGTCTCTAAAAAGCCATATGGGAAAATCAAACCTAGGATTCTAGTGCTGTTAGACAAAAAAATATTCTGAGGGAAAGTTCCACTTTAAAATGTAAAAGAACGCTTCCCCTCTGCTGAATGTCCATGTGTCTTTTGTTGTGGCCACTGAGCTGCATGTTGCTCTTCTCTGGTGGATGGTCTAACTGGATAGTAGTTTTCAGCCTCAAGTACTTCAGACTATAGAGTTGATTCAGGGCCGTTAGATTTTTCTACCTTCATCCTTCAGGGCGACCCATGGAGAGAGCAGTTCCACCTCCTGGGAGGAGACAAAAATTTACAACCCCACCTCCTTACCTCCACCTCAGTTTTTTGTGCTTCCTACCTAAGGAACCACTGGACAGATAGGCTGCAGCCAATTTTTTGTTCTAATTTTTTATTTCAGCCCGCTGAGCCCCAGTCCACTTTATCTTGAGGTGTAGTTCACCCCACACCTTCCTCAAGCACTATAGACTAGATCTCCATTCTGCAAAACATCAGTCCTTTGGTAGAAGGGTCTTACTAGCAGCTTCCCACCCCTAAGGTATAATTACTTGCTAATCCTCTCCGTGGGTCGTCCTAAAGGACGAAGAGAGAAAATCCCTGTTAGACTTACCGGTAACGTTTTATCTACAAGTCCTTCAGGACGACCCCTTAGTTTCCTCCCATTGTCCTATGGTATACCTTATGTCACTTGATTAAGACTAGGGTGCAGAGGAAGGGTGGGGTTTTAACCTCTGTTGAGTTTGTGTTTCCACCCAAGGGGTGGGACCACTCTCTCCAAGGGGTAGTCATGAAGGATTCGTAGAAAAAAAGTTAGCGGTAAGGCTACCGGAAATTTTTTTTTCTCACATTTTTTTTATAATGATTTTTTTATTTATTGCAATACAGCACCATGTTTAGCTGTGTAAATTCTTGAATAATTTGCATGGTTAAATAATGGTGCTAAACTTCATTGAAAATCATTTTACATTTTTTTTCTTACCCCAAAAAACCTGAGAGAAAAAAATTCTCACAGTGCTGAATCAGCCCTTATATGTCTGCATGTCTGCATTAGTACAATTCCCTGTGGTGGGCAGCCTGAATCGAGCTTCATTCTCAGTCTACTCTTTGATCGAATGTGCTTGACAAAGGTTACTGTCTACCATGAGGACAGCCACCAGCTCTGTGGCTGCAACAACTGCTACAGGAATAAGGGTTTTGACCTCAGGTTCTCAGATTTAGCTTAGAAAATCAGTGGCTTAGTTACCAACCTACCATTAATATAACAACCGCAATGGAGACTGAAAGCTCTGTCATGGGTAACACTTCTATTGCACTGCCGTGGGTGGCTCTGCTATGACTGGGCGTCTTTGCATGCACAGAATGGCGGCAGCACATGGCTGGCCTCTATAGCACTAATGGTTGTAATGGCGAGGGTTTAATTTATTTTCATTTTTGAAGGGGTTGTTATGAATCTTTCACACTCCTGTTCACCCCTGCATCTCCCCCTGGCAGGCACATCCATAGTATTAGGGGGCTCAATTTAGGGCTATCTACAGAGGAAACCTTTGTAACACAAGGGCTTGGGGGTGACACACAGATGTATTTTTTTTAATATGGCACCTAAATGCTTGGCTACCCACCATTTAAAGGAGAACTCAAGGATAGGGTAGTCATTTTAAAGTGATTGGCAAGTCAAAAGTAAAAAAATAAAGTCAGTAGCTTACCTTTCATTGAGTGGCTTCAGTGCTGTCCTAACCCGTCTGCCTCCTTAGGAAAATCACTTCCTCATTCTGGTTTCCTTCCCCACCTCGCCGATGTGGTCCACCAATCACCCTTCGTGTGGCTAAGAACGGAAACACCCCCACTCCCTGCTCAGATGTCCTAAGTGGCTGCCCCTCTGCAGCTATAAAACCCCACCCTTCTCTCTGATCTCCTGTAGCATCTCTTACTCCCCTTATCTGATCACACTATGTGCTGGCAATAATAACTAGAGGCACAACAATGCCACCCCTTTTCTCGAGTCTCGGGCACATGTGTTAGAGACCGCCCATTTTGAATATGTAACAAACACAGTGTGCTTACATCACATCCCTGATGCCACACCCTCTGTTTCTCCTCAGTTATTTTCTGCATCTCCAGTTCTCCAATACTTTTAAAAATAACTTAGAAACTACAGGGTCTTTTTAGAAAATTAATTGAAGTTAGGGACAGTGCAACATGTAGCCCGAGACAATGGGACAGCCTTTAGTATAACTTTTATTAGTAATATCCCAAAGACCAATGAATTAATATACCTAATATGCCTTGCCTATTGTTCCTATTCACTAGGTTAGTAAATAGTAGGAAATTAATTTGACCAGTTATAGTCTTAACTTAAAACTTTTAACAGCAGGCTCTGACTATATATGTAATTTAACAGTAAGTCACGCTAACATGTTTCCCTATGAATTCACTCTCTTCCTTACTATGACACACACGGTAGGGTGTTTTTGTTGGTGTAATAAACTGCAACTTGGAGGAACTAAAAATGATCCTCGTGCTATGTGGTCAATTCTTTTGAGTGCAAAATAAATTAGAAGTTCTTCCTTTTCACCTGGTCCTGAATTGACACCTATGAAGATAATGACGTCTTCATATGGTTTGAACTTGCTGCCCGGTATCCAAAGAGGAAGCGAGGCTGGTTCTTCTCTTTGGAATCACAGATCATTTAGCTGACTCTTAATAGGATACTTTCCTACTATTACATTTTAATGTTGTACTATCAACAGTAACACTAAAAAAATAGGAGTAAATAGTAGCTAGTAATCCTGATTTTTTGTGCAGGAGCAAGACTGGATTGATTGTGATGGAGGCCCCTAGGCACAAAAAGTAATGGAGATCCTCTTCTAGGTAAATGTAGATAAATTGCTGCCCTTGTTAACAAGTGGCTGTGGCCTCGGGGCCCCCTTTTATTGCAACCCATGCAGTAGTCTGTTTTTAAGCATTTTGAACAGAATATATAAATTATTCATCTAAATGGCTCTGTGGACTACATTTTCTAGCTCTAACTGGAGTTCTCCTTTAATAGCTGGGCAGTACCTCCATGGCAATAAGACACTCAGGAGTTGAAATCATTTTGACAATCTCATTCATACATCTCCTGCAGCGTCTATATTTTAGAGATGAGTAAACTTTGAAAAAACAGTGTTATTTTTTCGGAACTACAATTGTTGTTTGAGATTAGGTTTGGCACCTCTACTCCAGAATATGTTAGGAATTAAGGGTTTCACAGACATCAAGTACACAGAATCGTGTTTTGATCTTGTGTTGGGGAAGTTAAAAGGTTTGTAACACTCTTGAGTAACATGCAGGTATTAGCAGGGTCTAAAAGTGAGTTACTGTGTAGGTCGTTGTCTCTCAATTTGTGGATACAGGGGAGAAAAAGCCACATAAAGACCCAGCATACTTATGTGTTCTGGCATGTATGTTTAGTAGAGGGATGGAGGCACTTGGTATGGCGATACACTACCAGCTAGTAGGCATGGCACAGTGACTTGAGTGTATTTTGATGGTGGAGGAGGTGCACATTTTAAATTGTCAAGAAATTAACCTGACCAGGGCTAAATTCCAGATAGTGTTGTCGGGTTTACTCCTCTCTAGTCGGTAGGTCGTCCACAAACAAGGACACCATCTGCTATGATGCCTCTGCTCTCATCCGTAGCAGCACAGCGATTTACATTTTTTGCCTGCACCTATATTTGATTATTTGATTTTAGATAGCCCACCCTGGGGGAGTTAGGAGATGTGTACAGTCTTCTCCTCTGCATCCTCATCATTCTTCTCTTCATTAAACTTAATATTTGCTGAGTTGTCTTGTATTAAAAAGAAGAAAAAAATGAAAAAAAATTATCATGTTTTTAAAAAGTACATGCTGTTTTCCCAAAAGCGATTGGAGGGAAGGATGTTCAGAATAAACAGCAAAATAGTTAACTAAGGTGTTGGTTGTCTTTATTGGGTGCATCTTAAACTGCTGTACAAGGTGAGTGGTGTAATTGTGGGTTGTGGATGTGAAAATCCGTTTGCGATGTCAGATGTCATCTTTCGGCCAATTCTGGTCTATTTTGCTTGTATGTATGTATTATTCTTCTCTCCTTTTTTGTCTGTCTCACTCGCTCTCTACCAATCTCCTGATCTTAGTATTAGTAATAGGCATTAGTCCTTTATAAATGATCTGTTGGAACCCTATATTGTTAATGAAGCATCATGTTTGCTGGACCACATTCATATTTATGGGCATTTGGTCCTATAAGTCCTACTATTCTGTGAGTTCCACGTGTGGCCCCCTATTCTTCTATGTTTATTCTTAGTATACAGTACGTCCTGCTCCAGAAAGATTACTTACAAGTGGGTATTACTCCGCCAGATGGCGCTGGACTGCAGAGACATCGAAAACAGGCTCCTCCCGGCCCCTCAATTACCCAGGGACCTCCCACAAATCCCCAGAATTTCTCTGCAGTCTGGACTGCGAAGGACGAGAAATGGCTCTCTAGTCCTACAGGGCCGCTATTAGCCCGCGGCCCTGTACGACTATTCCCACCCGTTCCATTAGTAATATGCCTCCCAGCCTTGGCTGCGCTGGTCGGGTGAAGGTAGGCAGTACCGCTGTTAGGTGCTTAGGAGCGCTGCTCCACCGTAATCCCCCACCAAAGGGTAGGCGGTTCAGGCTTATGGTGAGCCTCTATGGGATGCCCCTCCCGCACTATTGCCCCTGCCTATCAGTGGGCCCTATTTAAGTGGCCGCTGTCCTCCCTCATTCTCCTTGTAGCCTTCGGGGGAAAAGAGGGGGTGTGTGTGTGTGTATAAATGTGTATGCTATGCATTCTGTGTTTTACACCTTATACGTTATTCTTTCTGCCTTGTGTCAGCCCCTGCGCTGGCTTGCTTTCCTTTCCTTTTTCAAAATCGCCTTTTATGTCACTGTGTTCCACGCTTGGCGGCGGCGTTACCTCAGGCGCTGGTGCGCCGTCATTGGCTGCTTGTCATGGCTTCACGCTCTTCGGGGGGCGGGGCCCGTCTATGGCACGCTCCGCGTCATCGCCGATACCGGCCCGCCCCTCGAGGTATACCGACGCCATCTTTAACCTGCTTGGTTGACCCATGTGCGACGGACCTCTACCTACCGCGGTCCGTAAGTGCCCTCGTAGGCGGCTGTATTTTTTTTCTACTTTTTATTACTGTGTGCTTCTGGTCTTCTCCCCTTATGTCTTTCAGGCTGGGTGAATCCTTTGGCTTCTCCCGGCCCTCTATTAGTTATAACTTGTTAGGCCTTGTGTAATACTCCCACTTCCCTAGCGGGTTATTGGGGCATCCGGGGTTGCTGAATAGCGTTAATCCCTATCGGCCTATAGTGCCGCTATAATCACCATATGGAGGCATCCCAGGATAATGCGACCGGGGTTCCTTCGGGACAAGACCAGCTGTGTGTAGCGTGTGGGCAGCCTCATGCTGACGCTGACAAGGCGCGGGTCTGTGTACCCTGTGCTGAGCAGGTGCTTGCATTGCAATCTGGCCTGCCAGTGGCTGCACCTCGTTCCACTTCGCCTACTCCCCCAAGCTTAAATCTCACTCCTACTGAGTTGCATACTAGCGGGGATTCTCAGCCTGATGTGTCTTCTAGACTGACTACTGTTGAGAAGTTGATTGCTAATACCTTGGCGCGTAAGGCCCCTGCTAAAAAGCGGCACTTAACGCCTAATGTCACTCTTTTCCCTATGGAAACTGAGGAGTTTTTTAATCTTTGTGGCTATACCCCATCTGATGAAGGGGAGCTTTTCTCTGACTCAGGCTCATCTGATGAGAGGCCAAGGGGTCATGACGATTCTGGCTCTGAGCCCTGGGCCCCTGATGACACTGACAGATTACTGACCCAGATTTTTGAGGTCCTGTCCATATCCATACAGCTTTTCCATACAGCTAAATCACGTTTGGAATTTTCCGAGCAGGCTCATTTCCATAACCTTGTGCTCAAGGAATGGGAGCGTCCCAGTAAACTTCCCGGGATTCCTAAAAGTTGGGATAGGAAGTATCCCTTTCCTGCTGAGGTGGCAAAGTGTTGGTCATCCCCTCCCGAGGTGGATGCCCCGGTCCTAGGGCTATCTAACACCTCTGTCATGCATTCCCCTGACTCTACTACCCTGCGGGATGCTGAGGACCGGCGCATTGACCAGCTGTCATCCCATGCCTTTGCATGTACGGGGACGGCACTGCGCCCGGTCTGTGCCTCTGCTATTACTGCTGTGGCCACTAGAACCCTTATCAGAAATATACTTGATAGTGCCCCTGATGATTTGCCTTGTGAGGTGTTCAATGCACTCTCCAGTTGTGATGTTTTTGTAAATTTTGTCCTCTGCCATGGATGATTCCATCAGAATGTGTGCCAGAACTTCTGCCCTCGTGGTGGCTATACGCCGCTCGGTTTGGCTGCGCCAGTGGGCTGCTGACAATGCTGCCAAGAAGGCCCTCACTGGTTTTCCCTTCAAAGGACTGTGCCTGTTTGGGGACTGCTTGGACCTTTTTGCTAAGGTTACCCCAGCGCAGGCGGCAATCTCGGCCCTTTAGGGGTCAGGGTTCCTTCTCCTCCCCTTACCGTGGTGCTAGACAAGGGAGGGGGTTTCCTTTCCTGGGTCCCGGGGAGATTTCTGGGGTAGGGGCAGAGGCCGTGGACGTCCTGGCCCCTCCTGGGGTTCCAAAGCAAAATCATCCCCCAAGCCCCCTCAGGCATGATGGGGCGCCCTCACCCATCCAGGTGGGGGGACAGCTGCAGCACTTTGCTCACGTCTGGAGGCTTCATGTCTCGGACCGGTGGATTCAGGCGGTAGTGTCCTCCGGTTACAAGTTGGAGTTTGCTGCCTGCCCCCCTCCAAGATTCATCAGATCCCGGTTTCCTCAGGACCCTGTGTCAGATCAGGAGCTAGTGCAAGCAGTGCAAGGCCTCCTGGAGCGGAGGGTCATCTGCCAGGTCCCCTTAAGAGAAAAAGGCAAGGGCCTTTATTCCAACCTATTCACAGTCCCCAAAAAAGATGATTCAGTCAGGCCCACCCTGGACTTAAAGATCCTCAACAAATTTGTCAGGGGCAGGCGATTTCGCATGAAAACTCTGCGCTCTGCCATCAGTTCCCTGCGCCAAGGGGACATGACTTCTGTGGACATCAAAGATGCTTACCTTCATATTCCTGTATTCCCAGGTCATCAAAGGTTCCTCAGGTTCGCTCTGATGGATCAACACTACCAGTTTGTGGCGTTGCCCTTTGGTCTCACTTCAGCTCCCAGGGTGTTCACCAAGGTGCTGGCTGGCGTGATGCCTCTGCTCAGGTATCAGGGCGTCCGCGTGCTTCCCTATCTGGACGACATTCTCATCACTTCCCAATCTCTCCATTAGGCAGAGTTGGATACTCAGCTGGTGGTGTCCACTCTGGAGTCATTTGGATGGGTGATCAACCACCCCAAGTCCTCACTGTCCCCTTCCTTGGTAACTCCATTCCTAGGAATGAATCTGGATACAGCTCAGGCAAGGATCTTCCTTCCTCAGCAGAAGGTGGACAGTCTTATTGCACAGGCTCAGTCCCTCCTAGCTTGTCCCCATCCCTCCATCAGGCAGGGAATGCAGCTGGTGGGCCTGATGGTGGCATGCTTCGAAGCGGTCCCTTATGCTCAGTTCCACTTGAGGCCCCTGGAACTTCACCTATTGTCAGTATGGGGCAAGGACCCAGCATCTCTGGACAGGGTCTGTGTGCTCTCCCCTCGGGTCAGGAGGTCCCTCTTGTGGTGGATGGACTCAAGGAACCTGTTGGGGGGCAGGTCCTTTCTTACCCCTCCCTGGGAGACGGTCACCACGGATGCCAGTCTGTCAGGTTGGGGGGGGGGGGTTTCCAGAAGTCCCTGCGGTTCCAGGGGAGGTGGGGTCCTCGGTAGGCCCACACACCTATCAATGTCTTGGAGCTGCGAGCGATCAGGTTAGTTCTGGCTCGCTTGACTACTCATCTTCAGGGCCTGCCTGTTCAGGTGCGCTTGGACAACCAGACGCCAGTTGCCTACATCAATCATCAGGGAGGGACCCGGAGCAAGGGGGCCCTCCAGGAAGCGTCTCTGATCCTGACTTGGGAGGAGGCCAATGTCCCCTGCATATCAGCTGTGTACATCCCGGGGGTGGAAAATTGCTTGGCGCACTCTCTGAACAGGGGGACCTCTCGCCAGGGGGAATGGTCCCTATGCAGCAGGGTGTTCCAATCCATGTGTCACCGCTGGGCCAACCAGATGTGGCTCTGTTTGCGTCCCGTCACAATCACAAGCTTCCAGCCTTTGTCTCCCTGTCCCAGGATCCTCTGGCCTTGACCACGGATGCTCTAGCAATGTCATGGCAGGACTTTCTGTATGTCTTCCCTCCGTTCCCCCTGCTGGGCAGGGTTCTGCGCAAGATTGCTCTGGAAGGGGTGCCAGCAATTCTGGTGGCCAAGAAGAGTGTGGTTCGTAGACGTGGTGCAGCTGGCAGTAGATCAGTACGTTCTGCCCTTGGTGCCAGATCTGCTCACTCAGGGCTCTCTACGCCATCCCAATTTACAAACTCTGGCTTTGACGGCCTGGCTGCTGAAACCTCCATCTTGATGGAGAAGGGGCTGTCTTCCTCGGTGTGGATACTTTGATAAAGGCTAGGAAGAAGTCTTCCTCTTCCATTTATTACAGGGTTTGGCGTGCCTACATTGGCTGTTGTGAGTCTAAGTCTCTTCCCTGTCGTGTGTTCTCTATTCCCAGGATCCTGGAGTTCCTGCAGCATGGGTTGGGGATGGGGCTCCAACTCGGTACTCTGAAAGGGCAGGTTTCTGCCCTGGCTATTTTCTTCCAGAAGTCCTTAGCTCAGCACCCTCTGATCAGGACTTTTTTCCAGGGGGTCACTCGTGCATCCCCCACGTAAGCCTATGGTGCCTGTTTGGGATTTGAATTTGGTTTTGTCAGCCTTGCAGGGTGCTCCCTTTGAACCTGTGCAGGATGCTGCCCTTGCCATTCTTACACTCAAGACTGTCTTGGTGGCTATCACTTCTGTTAGGCGTGTGTCTGAGTTGGCGGCGCTTTCTATTCAAGCCCCCTACTATGAGAGACACCAGGACAAGGTGGTGTTTCGTTTCATAGAAACATAGAAGGTTGACGGCAGAAGGAGACCATACGGTCCATCTAGTCTGCTTTTATGTGTATACTGTATGTTCTCTTTATCTTAGGATAGATGTGTGCTTATCCCAGGCATGTTTAAATTCAGTGACTGTTGAATTTTCAACTACCTCTGCTGGAATTTTGTTCCAAGCATCTACTACTCTTTCTGTAAAATAATATTTTCTAACATGGCTCCTGATCTTCCCCCCGACTAGCTTCAGGTTGTGCCCCCTTGTTCTATCATTAAGCTTCTTCTTAAAAACACTCCCCTCCTGAACCTTATTCAATCCTTTCACATATTTAAAGGCCTCAATCATGTCCCCCTCTCCCTTCTTTCCTCCAGACTGTACAAATTAAGTTCTTTAAGTCTCTCTTAATAAGTTTTAAGTTTAAGTCCTTACACCATTTTCGTTGCTCGCCTTTGGACACGTTCTATTTGAATAATGTCTTTTTGCAGGTAAGGTCTCCAGAACTGCACACAGTATTCTATCTGTGGCCTTACCAAGGCTCTATACAGTAGCATCACAACCTCCCTCTTCCTACTGGTGATGCCTCGAACTATGCAGCCAAGCATCCTGCTTGCATCTCCCACTGCCTGGCTACACTATCCACTCATCTTGCAGCTATCAGTAATCAGTATCCCTAAATCTCTCTCCTCCGAGGTCCTGGCTAACACAGTACTGCCCATATGGTACTCAGAGCAGGGATTCCTTCTACCCAAGTGCATGATTTTACATTTAGAGATATTAAACTCTAGTTTCCACAGTTTTGACCATCTATCCAGTAAAGCTAAATCATTTTCCATGTTGCAGACACCTCCAGGAATATCCACCCTATTACTAACCTTTGTATCATCCGCAAACAGACAAACTTTTCCTACCAAGCCTTCTCTTACAAATATATTAAAAAGAATGGGGCCCAGGACAGAGCCTTGCGGCACACCACTTGTAACTCGCCTTTGTTCAGATTGCACGCCATTTACAACAACGCTCTGATACCGATCCCTCAGCCAACTGGAAATCCACTGAACTATCCAGGGATTGAGTCCTACCTTCAATAACTTATCTATGTTTCAAGCCAGACTTTCTGCCTAAGGTAGTATCTGCTTTTCATTTGAATCAGGACATTGTTCTCCCTTCTTTGTGCCCTAATCCTAGTAATGCTAAGGAAAGGGTATTGCATTCTTTGGATGTGGTTAGGTGTAGTACTATCTGGTGGCTACCGCACCCTTCAGGAAAACTGATGCTCTTTTTGTGGTCCCTTCTGGGCCTAGGAAGGGTTCGGCTCCTGGTTAGGACATCAAGACGTCCCCCAAACAGCCGCAGCCCCACGAAGGGGAGGCCAGTGAGAGCTTTCTTAGCCGCACCGTCAGCTGCCCACTGGCGCCACCAAGAGTGCAGAGGTCCTTCCACACAGCCGCACAGCATCATCCATAGCAGTAAGGATAAAGGCCACAAAATCAGTGCAAAGTAAGAGAGTCCTATATTCTGCCCCCACACTACCAGCTGTTGTGCCATCAATGAGACGCTTAAGCTGTTTCTTAAGGGCAATAGCAGTAATGGCGGCAGCACATACAGGGCGCAAGCCAGCCCCCACACAAGTAAAAGCATGGCAGGCCAGCTGATCCATGCGCCGGTCCTCACCATCCCTCAGAGTGGCAGTGTCAGGGGAAGGCATGACCGAAGTATTGGACAAGCCTAGCACGGGAGCGTCCACTTCAGGAGGAAATGATCACCTCATAACAAGATCAACGGGAAAGGGATAACGTTTATCCAAACCCTTGGGCACCGCAGGCAACTTGTTAGGACGTTCCCATTCTTTAAGCACCAAGGTGGTAAAATGTTCCTACTCAGGGAACTCTAGATGCTGTTTACCAGGGCGAAAAAGCTCACCCTGCTTTCTTTTAGCTACCTCAGGGGGAGCAATGTGCAAAATTTCAAAAATATGTGACAGCAGATTATCGGTGTCCTCAGGGTACCATGATTCCTCTCCGAACGCAGACCCAGGGTCACTATAGCAACCCTCCTGCTGGTTCCCAGAGGAGTCAGAGTCCTGGGAGAGCTCCCCCATCACAAGGGGGTGACAGTCACCAAGCTCATCAATCCCCACATCTCAGTAAGGGGAGCAGGCCTGGGGTCCAGGTGTCTCTTCTTGCCAGAGGCCTTCCTAGGAGCATTCCTGGCAAGCTGCTTTTCAATGTTAGCCACCCGCAGAGCCAAATCAGAATGTGACTCCCTGCCAACATTTCCCTCACTGGGGCCCAATTGCAGGAGCAGGGGATTAGGTGAAGCAGAGTGAGGCGCAGAGCTGGGAATCGAAGCAGGCAAACCAGCTTGAAGCGCAAGGACACTTTCAGCACACGCCACGCACACCGTGACACTGTTACTCACAGGGGATACCCCACACATGGAACACAGCCGTGCTTGCCCCGAAGGGCCCCCAAGCGCGCTATCCCCAGAAGCCTCCATATGGTGATTAGCAGAGGTGCAATAGGCCAGCAATGGGTACAGGCTTAATACAAGGTGATGAGGGGGAGAAAAGGAGTGGAGCCGGGAGAAACCACAACCGAATGGTATCCCGCCTGAAAGACATAAGTAAAATCACACATAAGCATCCCGCAGCAAATATACCCCAAATCAATAAAAAAACTCACGGACCAAAGACACCGCGGTGTCACACAGGCACAGACCGCTGGATAATCCGGCGTTATGGGTCATCACCCGGCACCTGACCCCCAACCAAGTTAGATGGGGGGAGAGAGAAGCAGCGGCGAGCAGCCATGGCCAGGGAGGGAGGGGGGTACGGGGGGGAACCCAAAGGAAAAAGAGGGGACACAGTGCCCAAACTACCCCCTCAGAAGCTAGGACAGAAACTCTGCATCCCTAATAGGCTCACCATAAAGCCTATTGCCAGCTACCCTTTGTGTTACAGGGTCTGCGGATTGGAGCTGCGCTCCAGGAGCACTTGACCCTAGTGCTCGTCTACCTTCACCCGATCTGTCAGCCAAGGCTGGGAGGCAGTGAGGATCCAGAAACGGATGGAAATAGACTTGCAGGGCCGCAGGCTTGGTTGCCCCGCTCACCTGCGCAAGAGAGATAGCCATCTGCTAACTCCGCAGTCCACTGCAGAGAGAACACTGGGGGAACTCAAGGTGTGTGCAGCTTCCACTATCTGGGGCTCAGCCAAATAAAGAAAAGCATGTTGTTCCTCCTTGGTATCTTGTGTTCGGCCGCTTGCCTCTCAATTTCTAGAGCTAGGCTTGAGAGCATATCATTATCCCATGCCCAGGCCGGGGTCTTTTTAAAAATTTTTGGAAGGGTATATATACAATTGGGTTGATTCAAAGAAACATGTAACAGCTTGGATTTGGGTCACGATCATCCTATTTTTCACGTCCGCTCGTGCGTTCGTATGAACTTGCGAGTGATTCAATAAGCAAATACGTTTCTATCCTAAAATGTACGTCCGTTCGTATGGCAGTTCGGGAATCAGACCTATGTCAGTTTCCATCCTGAATTTTCCGTTTCATTTCTCAGGTTGCAACATTGGTTTTGCCCTTTTGCCTTTTTTGTCTGGACGTAAATCCTTCTGATCTTGCGGCTGCGCACTACAAACTTACCTCATTAAAGTGCATTCTAAATATTTGGTCTTTTATTTTTCTTTATTTCATTCATTTTGTAGTAACCAACCATTAATGAATGCATTTGCATAAGTAAATCTTACTTTGTTTAATTTTTAGTTAACTTGCATTTTTTACTTGTGGATTTAATTTTAATATTTATGCTTCAAATGGTACAACTTTAAATTTTTGGTGTGGTTACCCACACCCTCTACATACAGATTGCTCACAAATATTAAAAAACACCCAGCAACTTCTGCATGTTATGAGCCTAGAAACAGCCAAGATGGCGGCTCAGGTATTATCGGGCAGCCTGCAAACAGAAAGGGCCTTGTGACTGTGTTGCTCTGGATTCTTTGATTTCTGACCTTTCCATGCCCCCAGCTCTGCTGTGTCTGTGCAAAATACAGCAGTAACCCACATCCTGCACTTTATCCCGCTCTCCTCTCCTCAGTAAGTGTGATGCATCTGACCAAAGATGTGCTTAAATAATTAAACAAAGCAAAGGTAAACAACTACACCAATAAATGCAATCTAAAAATATTATTCTAGTACCTCAATTTTAAAATAAATAACAAAGGACATAAGTTTCTTTAATTAACGCAAATATATTGCAAAATAAAGGTTTACATGCAAAGGACTAATTAAGGTCCACATTAAAATGCTTTTAGAAGGCATACATGAATCAGGTATGCATTGCCATACAATTTATGGCCTCGGCCATGCTGATACATGCAGTTCATTGGAGCACAAGACGCGCAGACTCCTCCACATAGCCAAAAAACCTGTTCACGAACAGCAATCCGGCTGCTAAAAGGTGTCGGCTGTGGCTTTCTTTTAAAACGCGTTTAGAGGTTTCTCTGAATCACACCTAAACACATCCAATTAACCTAAGTTTTACGTTTTGATCGTAAGTTTTAGGATTTGATCCTAAGTTTTACGTTTTGATCCTAAAATTTAGGAACGAACTTCCGCTGATCGTAAGAGCATATACGCATTCGTACGTAGGCTCGTGCGAGTCGGAAATGGCCAAAAAAACAGGAAAAAATGACTAACACCCACCCAAACTTACGATTCTCGATACGAAATCAATTAACTTTTGCTCTTTGAATCGAGGGGATTGTGTGATAAAATTAGAAATTCACGCTTATAATATCAAGTATATAGAGAGAGCGTGAAGGAAACTTGAATGTAGCGCTAGTAGTGTCCCCAATCCTTTACCTAACCGCCTTCTTCTGTCTAATCTTTGCTAACTGCAGCTTCAGACGGCTAGTGTGCAAATGCATTAGAACTGCCCTAGCATCATATTGCTTATATTTACACTGTAATGTTCATCACCTTCACTGCAGATTAAACTTAAAGGGGAACTTTGCAGCTAATTTGTATCCAGAACAGCATAATAAACTAATATCTACTTTTAGGAAAAGCACACTGCAAGATCCAGGAAGCCAAATGTCTAGCAACTATTGCTCCTTCAAAATTGACTATGACAAATACTACTTGTGAAAGAAAAACATTTATAATTAATAAAACATTTTTTTAGACCAAATGATTGCGTATAACCCTATCACTATACTGTTAAAAAACTAAAATATTCCTTTTGCAACCTTTTAAAGAAATGGGTTTCTTCCAATACTTCAATTATGCTTATGTTCATAGTTCACTGGCTAATCACTTGATACATTTATTACGGGACATAACAGGTAAGTCACTAAGCTTAAATAATATTCTAGGCTCTGGCCCTTTCTCATTTTAGTGAAATAAAAAAAATGTATATTTATCATTGATGCATGCCGTACGTATTTAACCTAGGTTTTTAAAGTGGGAGACAGAAAATAAAAATCCTGTCCAAATCCCGGTCAGCGCAATAAGTTCTGGTCAAAATCTGAAATCTTCCCAAACTTAAATTGGGTAAACTGAAGATAGAAATATGAGAAATAATTTGAACCATCCTAGGCCAGATTTACACACAGAGAATTAGCATTTCACAAGAACGTCAATTTAGAGAAAACAGCAGTGTTAAGTCTAGAGCCACTCCAAAAGCCACATCAGCATAGATAATTGCCCTCACACATCTGGGTGGAGGTGGTGGCTAACGTTTTTGGAGGTATGGGTAACCTAGATGGCGAAGGCTTGTGTCAGTTAATAGTATTGTTGGGAGTACATACAGTTACCCGGGTTGGGAGTACATACAGTTACCCGGATTCCATTTTTTAAATTTTTTTTTTTTATTTTACTGTGGCGTTTTTTCAGATGACTTCCCACTACTGCCACAAAAGTGGAGCTGTGTTTTTTTTTTTAATTCCAGCTTGTTTGTGGTGTGAAAGGATGAGACATGTCCAGTTCTGCAGTTCTCCAAGTTGTGATCTGCACATCCACTGATCCTAGATGGAATCTCTTGGCTCAGCTTCGCTGATGCTGGAAGAATTCTTAGCCACAGTTAATATAAAAAAAAGTTTATTTGCATATTTCAATATGTTACTTTATTAAATGGTATTGTAGATGATTACTTTATTACCAGCTTATGAAGCTTATCTTTCTCCTGGTGAAGTGTCTTTGTACAAGGACCTATGTACTGCACAGATTCTGGAGTTGAATTGCCTGTCGTGGAAATATGTTGCATAAAATTATTGAGCTTTTGATGGTAGCTTTTGCTTAATTTCACATCAGACCATTACATTTGACCATCACGTAAACTTTGCAGACCATAAAGTGTCTCTTTGTACATGTTATATTCCTAGTATCAGGATTGCCAAAGATTATGTCTTTAAATCCTTTGAAATAGAATAGACAAAGCCAAGATCTGATTTTTTAGAGACCTCTGGCTACAAATGATTTGATCAAAACATTTGTACAAGGCATTACACACATTCCTCTGCAACTTTGAAAGCTGGTTGAGCTTTGGGATCTCAGCCTGACAGTGTAACAGATGTCTCCTTTTGGTGCCTTTGCTTACAGTGTCACAATTGTTTGTCAGAAAGTGACATTTTCACTAATGTTTTCTCTAATGTCAATGTAATGGTGATTACTCCCAGAATTGGTACCTTTATCATCTTATTCTCTTCCCTTGTTATCCATAAAAGTAAGGTGCCTGTGTAAAAAGAAAATCTTGCATGCAGCGCTTGGTTACTTTAAATCACTGCGTGGGCTCCAAAGATCTCAGGCGGGCACATGTTTCATGTGGAAGGGCCAGCATGGGTCCATGTTCTGAGCAGAAGTGTGTATTTTTCTAAATTTACACCCATTACTAGGATTAGGACACAGAGAAGGCAAAACCATGTCCTGATTGAGATGAAAGGCAGAAACAACCTTAGGCAGAAAATCTGGCTTAAAACGAAACCCCACCTTGTCCTTGTCCCTCTCAAAATAAGGAGGCTTGATGGAAAGCGCCGCCAACTCAGAAACACGCCTAACAGAAGTGATGGCCACCAAAAAGACCACCTTAAGCGTAAGAATGGACAAAGGGGCTCAAGGGGAGACCCCTGCAGGGCAGATAAGACCAAGTTCAAGTCCCAGACTGGTAACATAGGCACAGGGAGCGAAACACACTGCTGCTGAGGGACCATTCTCCCAGACCAGAGGTCCCCCTGCTCAGAGAGTCTGCCTCCAGATTCTGCACCCCGGGATGTACACAGCTGAGATGCAGGGAACATTCTCCTCCGCCCAGGACAATATCAGGGACACTTCCTTGAGGGCCCTCTTGCCCCGGGTCCCTCCCTGATGATTGATGTAGGCAACCGCCGTCTGGTTGTCCGAGCGGACCTGAACAGCCCGACCCCACAGGTGTGGGGCTAAGTGGGCGAGAACCAACCTGATCGCCCTCAATTCCAGAATGTTGATAGGGGCATGGGCCTCCTGAGGGCCCCACTGACCCTGGAATTTCAGGGACTTCCAAAATCCCCCCCAACCTGTCAGACTGGTCTCCCAGCACGGACCAGAAAGGATCTGCCCACCAACAGGTTCCTTGAGTCCAGCCACCACAAGAGGGACTGCCTGGCTAGGGGGGACAGAACCAAAACCTGATCCAGGGACACAGGGTCCCTGTCCCATACAGACAAGAGGTGAAGCTGAAGAGGCCTCCTGTGAAACTGAGCATATGGAACCGCCTCGAAGCAGGACACCACCAGGCCCACCAGCTGCATTCCCTGCCTGGTGGATGGATGGATGAGGACAAGACAGAAGAAGCTGAGCATTCTCTTGAAGACTCTCCACCTTCTGCTGAGGAAGAAAGATCTTGACCTGAGATGAATCCAGAATCATGCCCAGAAAAGACTTCCCCCGTGGAAGGAGATTTGGGGTGGTTGATCACTCAGCCGAATGACTCCAGTGTGGACACCACCCGCTGAGTGTCCAGCTCTGCCTGATGGAAGGACTGAGAAGCGATAAGCATGTGGTCCAAGTAGGGAAGAATGCGAATGCCCTGAGATCTCAGCAGAGCCATCACTCCTGCCAGCACCTTGGTGAATACCCTGGGAGCCGAGGTGAGACCGAAGGGCAAGGCCACAAATTGGTAGTGCTGATTCCTCCAGAGCGAACCTGAGGAATCTCTGATGACCTGGAAAGATAGGTACATGAAGGTAAGCATCCTTGATGTCTACAGAGGTCATGAAGTCCCCTGAGTGTAGGAAAGTCACAGCTGAGCACAGTCTCCATGCGAAAGTGTCTAAATCTGACAAATTTGTTGAGGAGCTTCAAATTCAGGATAGGTCTGATGGACCCATCCTTTTTGGGAACAATGAAAAGATTGGAATAATAGCCTTTGCCCCTTTCCCTCAAGGGCACCTAGTTCCAGAAGGCCTTGGACAGCCAGGGACAGACCCTGAGCTGACAGGGCGTTTTGAGCTAACCGAGATTTGATGAATCTTGGGGGCGGCCAGGCTGCAAACTCTATCTTGTAACCGGAGGATACTACCTCCTGAATCGGTCTGAGACATGACGCCTCCAGACATGAGCCAAGAGCCGAAGCCGGCTTGGGACCCCAGGAGGGGACAGGGCGGCCACGTCCTCTGCCCCTGCCCCAAAAATCTCCACGGGTTCCAGCAAAGGAAACTCCCCGTCCAATTCTGGAGCCCCTGAAGGAAGCAGAAAAGGCACCTGAACCCTGAAAGGACAGGGGCTGCCTTCTACGCTGAGGCAACTTGCCTCCCTTAGCAAACAAGTCCAAACGTTCCCCAAAGAGGTGCAGCCCCTTGAAGGGAAACCCAGTGAGAGCCTTCTTAGCAGCATTGACAGCTGCCCACTGGCGCAGCCAGACCGAGTAGCGTATCGCCACCAACAAGGCAGATGCCCTGCCACACATTCTAATGGTATCATCCAAGGCAGAGAGAACATATGCAACAAATTCCTCACAATGCAGAAGAGCTCTATACTCTTCACTATACTCTTCACTACCTGCATCATCAGGAGCCCCGTCTAAGAGACTCCTGAGCAGGCTTTTAATAGCAACAGCTGTAATGGCAGAGGCATAGACCGGACGGAGCGCTGTCCCCACACAGGCAAAGGCATGGCAAGCCAGCTGGTCAATGCGCCTGTCCTCTCCATCCCTCAGTGTAGTAGAGTCAGGAGAATGCATGACGGATGTGTTAGACAACCCCAGAACTGGAGAATCCACTTCGGGAGGACATGACCAACGTTTAACCATCTCAGCGGGAAAGGGATCCCTCTTATCCTAACTCTTTGGTACCCCGGGAAGCCTGCTAGGCCGTTCCCACTCTTTCAGCACCAGATTATTAAAATTAGTTTGTTCAGGAAACTCCAAGCGTGGTTTAACAGTATTAAACAGCTCCCCCTGCTGCCGCGGAGCCACGGCAGGAGGAAAGATACAAAATGTGATCCAGAAGTCTGTCAGTATCATCTGAAGCCCATGGGTCAGACCCAGACTCAGCATAACCCCTAGGCTGATCCTCAGATGATTCTGAATCAGAGAATAATTCCCCTTCTTCCAAAGGGGGTATATCCAGTAATATCAAAAAACTCCTCAGCTTCCACAGGAAAGAGAGTAACACCGGGTGCCAGATGCCGCCGCTTAGCAGGAGCCTTACACGGACCAGACCCGGCAATATGCCTTTTAATGCTGGCTACCCGGGCAGCCAAATCAGGTTGAGACTCCCCACTGGTATGCACCTCACTGGGAGTCAGGTGTAAGCATGGGGGGGTAGGCGAAGCCAGAGATGGCGCAGCACTAGGCCCAGCCGCAGGTAACCCAGACTGCAGCGCAAGTCTGCTGGGCGCAGGGTACACAAACCCTGACGTCGTCTCTGACGGGATACCCTACACGCCACACACAGCCGGGCTTGTCCCGAAGGAACCCCAAGCACATTAACCTGAGAAGCCTCCATATGGTGGTTATCACGGCACAACAGGCCAATAGGGATTTACGCTAATAAAAGCAACCCGGGATGCCCCAATAACCCACTAGGGAAGTGGGAGGTAAGGGAATACAATAGCCCTCCAATAAAAGTTAACACTAAATAGAGGGGATAGGACCGGGAGAAACCACAAAGTTTGACCCGCCTGCAAGACATAAGCAAAAGATCCCATAAGCAATATGCAATACAGAGAAATACAAAATAAATCAGCCCGCAGGGGCACTTACGGGCCGCAATAGGGAAACGCCAGACACACCCAGCAGAGAGCTAAAATGGCACCCGCATATACCTCGAGGGGCGGGCCGCGGAGACAGTTATGCAGAACGCGTCAGCCCCCCCCGAAGAGCGCAAAAACGCGCCCACCTGACAAGGCCAGCCAATGATGGTGCAGCAGCGGCTGAGGCGATGTCGCTGCCGACCGCAGAGCGTAGTACAAGCGTGCGGCGGCGGCAAAAGAAACCAGTGCAATCAATTCAAGAGGGATCATCACACAACTATATAGTCAAGAATGCACCCCCCCCCCCGAGATCTACCAGGGAGAGCGAAGGGGAAGCGACGGCCAGCCTAAAGGGAGCCAACTGCGGGGAAAGCGAGCGAGGGGCAGAAGACGCGGGAGGGGCATCCCATAAGGCTCACCATGGGCCTATACCGCCTACGCTTTGGTGGGGGACTGCGGTTGGAGCAGCGCTCCTTAGCACCTGACAGCGGTGCTGCCTACCTTCACCCGACCAGTGCAGCCTAAGCTGGGAGGCAGTAAAAGGAAACGGGTGGGAATAGTCCTACAGGGCCGCAGGCTAATAGCCCCGCTCACCTGCGAGTAGAGAGCCATCTTCTAGTCATCGCAGCCCAGACTGCAGAGAAGAACTGGGGAATTTGTGGGAGGTTCCTGGGCCGGGAGGAGACACTTTACTGTCTCTGCAGTCCAGCGCCATCTACTGGATGTATAACCCAAGAGTAAGGAATATCTTCTGGAACAGGACGTGCTGTATACTTAGAATATCTCTTCTAATAACTCCACTGCCTGTGGATCTGGTCCCCACTGTAGTGCTTGCCACATTTTGCCTTGAGAGCATTGGAAATAGCCTAAGTGGGTGGAGAAATGTGATGGTGGTGGTGTATGTGAAATGTATGTGGTTTTTTGAATCAGTTGCTGGTGTCAACAGAATTTCACATACTCCGTCCCTTATTTCCCATACCCCACCCCTTATTTCACACCCCACCCAGTCATTACAGAAACCCTGCCCCTTCTGTCATACCACTGCCCCTTATTTCACATACCCCCCACTCAGTCATTACACAAGCCCTATCCCCAGTGGCGTTGCTAGGGCTGGTGTCACCCGGGGCGGTAGGAAATGGTGTCACCCCCCCCCCCCCAAAGAAAAAAAATTTTTGTATGTTGAAAGAACTCAATGTTAATGCTCTTAAAAAATAACGTTTATTTTAAATGCAACCTTTACTGAATAAATAAAAAAAATTACCCCCATACACCAGCATCCCCCCGTCATCAATAAGCCTGCACCCCCATACGCCAGCATCCCCCCTGTCATTACCCAGCCTGCACCCCATACCCCAGCATCCCCCATCATTACTCAGCCTGCCCCCATACCCCAGCATCCCCCCTGTCATTACTCAGCCTGCATCCCATACCCCAGCTTCCCTCCTGTCATCGATCAGCCTGCACCCCCATACCCCAGCCCCCCTGTCATTACTCAGCCTGCACCCCATACCCCAGCCCCCTGGCTGTCATTACTCAGACTGCACCCCATACCCCAGCCCCCCTGTCATTACTCAGACTGCACCCCATACCCCAGCCCCCCTGTCATTACTCAGACTGCACCCCATACCCCAGCCCCCCTGTTATTACTCAGACTGCACCCCATACCCCAGCCCCCCTGTCATTACTCAGACTGCACCCCATATACCCCAGCCACCCCTGTCATTACTCAGACTGCACCCCATACCCCATACCCCCTGTCATTACTCCGACTGCACCCGATACCCCAGCCCCAGCATACCCTAGCATCCCCCACACACACCATAGCACCCCCTGTCATCACTTATACCAGCCAAACCCCCGCCCCGCGCAGCACAGAACAGCTTTTGACTTACCTTACAGTCAAGTGATGGGGAGGTCACGTGATGCCGCCAGCGAGTCGCGGGTGTTCTTTCCTCTCCAGCAAACGAGCGCCTGCGCCTGTGATTGGCCGGTGCCCGGTGGAGCCACGCACCAGCCAATGAAAAGCTGAGTTTTGAGTTTATGGGGAGGGGCGGGGTTTATCAGGAGCAGGCGCCGAAGGAGAAGCGGCGCCTGCGGTGTGATGCTTTTTTTTTTTTTTTTTCACACCTGCCCCGGAAACGCGCGGACGGCGAGCGCAGCTGCGCGGGGAGGCGGGCACGGGTGCGCGGCCGCGCGGCCGCGCAGCTTAGCGGGAACACTGCCCACCAGGTCCCATGGTAGGGCCGGCCCTGGGTGTGCGGTGTCACCAGGGGCGGACTGGGACCAAAAAACGGCCCTGGACTTTTTGGTCAGACTGGCCCTTCTGTACTGTGCTCGGCCCGGTAAAGTATATATATATATATATATCTCTGAGCGGGATCGGCCCGGGACCTCCACCCGGGCATCCAAAATCAGGATGCCCCACTGTGTGAAACTCCCTCAGGTTACCTGCTACACTTACCTTACTTCCCGGTCCAACACCACATGCGCGGGCCACGGCCGCATCCCGGCTATCCCTCTAGCAGGGCGCATGCCCGCGCCAGGCATTTGTGAATGGCCGGTGCAGGCACGTTTCCCGTTTGAGGGTAGCTGGGGATGCGGCTGCGGCTCACGCATGCGCCACTGCACTTAGGACGCTGGCTTAGGATAGTCAAAAACCTGGGTTTTGGTCCACTTCAAAGAGTTTTAATCCTTTTCTGTGGGGCGCCCTGATTTGGGATGCCCCATTTTGTGCAACCCCCTCAGATCACCAGTAAAACTTACCTGACCAGTGATCCACTGGCTCATGCATGGGTTCTCCTCGCTAAGGGCTGGGTGGAGCTGAGCTGGCTGCCAGCCACATCCCACCAGCCTCTAGCTGGTGCAGACACATGTTTGAACCACGCATGTGTTGTTTGATTAGCGGCCAGGTATTTTTACTGGGAATTTGACACAATGGGGCATCCCAAATCAGGATGTCAGGGAGGGGCCATGTAAAGAAGCTTCCATCTGTCTATACAATACATTGCTACACCACAGTCCAGCTCCCCTGTGCGTCCTCAATAGATACTGGGTCATACCATGTGCGGGCGGGGGGGTACTCAAGGAAAAGAAAATCAACAACCACAAACTGTAAAAATTGTACAAAAAAACCCCCACAAAACAGCAGTGTCCATGCTGCTGGGGCCCCATAACAATACTGGTGCAATGCAAATGCTGAAAGCAAACTTTTTTAATTCCCCTGCTGCCGCCCTATTCTATTACACTCTATTAGGGTATAAGGGAGGATACAGAAGGAGAAGAGCTTACAATCTATTAGGGTATAAGGGAGGATACAGGAGGAGAAGAGCTTACACTCTATTAGGGTATAAGGGAGGATACAGGAGGAGAAGAGCTTACACTCTATTAGGGTATAAGGGAGGATACAGAAGGAGAAGAGCTTACAATCTATTAGGGTATAAGGGAGGATACAGGAGGAGAAGAGCTTACACTCTATTAGGGTATAAGGGAGGATGCAGAAGGAGAAGAGCTTACACTCTATTAGGGTATAAGGGAGGATACAGAAGGAGAAGAGCTTACAATCTATTAGGGTATAAGGGAGGATACAGGAGGAGAAGAGCTTACACTCTATTAGGGTATAAGGGAGGATGCAGAAGGAGAAGAGCTTACACTCTATTAGGGTATAAGGGAGGATACAGAGGGAGAAGGGCTTACACTCTATTAGGGTATAAGGGAGGATACAGAGGGAGAAGAGGTTACAATCTATTAGGGTATAAGGGAGGATACAGGAGGAGAAGAGCTTACAATCTATTAGGGTATAAGGGAGGATACAGGAGGAGAAGAGCTTACAATCTATTAGGGTATAAGGGAGGATACAGGAGGAGAAGAGCTTACACTCTATTAGAGTATAAGGGAGGATACAGGAGGAGAAGAGCTTACACTCTATTAGGGTATAAGGGAGGATGCAGAAGGAGAAGAGCTTACACTCTATTAGGGTATAAGGAAGGATACAGGAGGAGAAGAGCTTACACTCTATTAGAGTATAAGGGAGGATACAGGAGGAGAAGAGCTTACACTCTATTAGGGTATAAGGGAGGATGCAGAAGGAGAAGAGCTTACACTCTATTAGGGTATAAGGCAGGATACAGGAGGAGAAGAGCTTACACTCTATTAGAGTATAAGGGAGGATACAGGAGGAGAAGAGCTTACACTCTATTAGAGTATAAGGGAGGATACAGGAGGAGAAGAGCTTACACTCTATTAGAGTATAAGGGAGGATACAGGAGGAGAAGAGCTTACACTCTATTAGGGTATAAGGGAGGATACAGGAGGAGAAGAGCTTACACTCTATTAGGGTATAAGGCAGGATACAGGAGGAGAAGAGCTTACACTCTATTAGGGTATAAGGGAGGATACAGGAGGAGAAGAGCTTACACTCTATTAGGGTATAAAGGGGGCGGGTTGACAGGAGGGTTGGTTGGTGGGTATTTAGATGTGCGAGTGGGCAGGTGGTCAGGCAGGTAGGTAGGTGGGTGGGTGGCTGCCACCTCCACGTCAGAATCCGCTGATTCCGCCTGCTCATCACTCCAGTCTGCTGCTGGTCCAGGGTCTGGGTAGGTAGGTAGGTAGGTGAGTGGCAGGTATATAGATAGGTGGGTGGATTAGGCAGTTGGATTAATAGGTGGGTGAGTGAGCAGGTGGGTAGATGGGCAGGGCAGGGTGGGTAGATGGGCAGAGCAGGTGGGTAGATGGGCAGGGCAGGGTGGGTAGATGGGCAGAGCAGGTGGGTAGATGGGCAGGGCAGGGTGGGTAGATGGGCAGAGCAGGTGGGTAGATGGGCAGGGCAGGGTGGGTAGATGGGCAGAGCAGGTGGGTAGATGGGCAGAGCAGGTGGGTAGATGGGCAGGGCAGGGTGGGTAGATGGGCAGAGCAGGGTGGGTAGATGGGCAGAGCAGGTGGGTAGATGGGCAGGTGGGTAGATGGGCAGAGCAGGGTGGGTAGATGGGCAGAGCAGGTGGGTAGATGGGCAGGGCAGGTGGGTAGATGGGCAGAGCAGGGTGGGTAGATGGGCAGAGCAGGTGGGTAGATGGGCAGAGCAGGTGGGTAGATGGGCAGGGTGAGTTAAGAGAAACACATTGCACCATTAATTAGTATTAGCATTTAGTTTGAGGTTTATTGGAACACAGTACAGCAACAGCATGGACTCACCTGGAGCCACTTCACTGCCAAGTTGGAGAATCCTTTCTGTTGTTGACGTCTTCTCTGCTTCATGGTGTCTGCAGGCTGCTAACCTGTCCTCGTGGGTGAGACACACACATCTCTCTCTCTCCCTCCCCCTTCCTCTCCTCGGGCCATGGCCGCAACACACACACTCACATTCACACTCAGACTCTCTCTCTCTCCCCCCTCCCCACTCTTCCCTCTCACCGACCCAGTCGGCTCCAGCCATCAATCACAGTTTCTCTCGTCACTCACGTCATCCTCTCCCGCGCTGGCCGGCCGGCATGACAGGAAACGGAAGTGCTGGCCTCTGCTGTGCTGTGCTCTGGGCTGTCCTCCGCAGTGGGGGGAAACAAGAGAGGAGTTTTTGGTTCCACTGAGCCACCAATGTAAAAAAAGAAATGACAGCTGCACAACGTGCGCGGCCGCGCTCCCGCGCATCTTACAGGGAACACTGCGACTTGCGGCCCTCCCTGGCACCGGCCTACCGGGATTTTGCCCGGTATGCCCTATGGCCAGCCCGCCCCTGGGTGTCACCCTCTAGGTCTGGTGTCACCCGGGGCGGTCCGCCCCCCCCGCCCCCGGGTCGCTACGCCACTGCCTATCCCTTCTGTCATACCCTGTCTCTTATTTCACATACCCTGTTCCTTATGTCACATATCCCCCACACCACACCTTTGTAAAAGACCATGCGCCACTGAAAGCTGGTGAATGGCCACACCGTTTGCAGGTCACTGCCCCTCACCCACGCTTTAGCTGCGAAAGAGCACATCGGAGCAGATATTCCATTAGTAAATGTTGTGCACACAAAACATGAAAAAAAATGCAGAAACAGTGGAAAAAGTGGTGAAACAGTTAGTAAATTACCCCATGATCGGAAATATTTGCTTGTGTGCAAGAAACCCCCCCAGCACTCTCTAATGGGGGCTCCATCAAGGAGGATAGTGCTTCTGTCTCTCTTTATATTGTATCTATGAAAGACATAGAAACATTGTATGTCCAGCTATGGTTTTATAGTGTAACCTTCTATATTGCACTTCCATGATTCAAACCAGACGATCTTGGTTGCAGAGAGAAAGAGCCATTATCATCCTATACATGCCGATTATATAGGCACTTATAGCCTGGAAGGAAAATGTTATTTTCAGCTAAAAAAATTAAACGGACTTGCTTTATATTGTTTCACTTTAATTACTATGAACTACTTGCTGGTTATTGCTAATGAATTTACATATAGTATTTGTACTTCATATATGTATATATATATATATATATATATATATATATATATATATATATATGTAATATATATAATACAGAAATAATTCCCAGCAGGAATAATTAGAATTGGAAAAGTAAGTATTTGTAACTTTAGGTGGAGCAGCTCAAGATGTCATCTGCTGTGGGTAGAGCCTGTCCAGGAGATGCCTGTCAGTTTTGAACGCACCGCTGCTGCTGGCGCCCACCACCATTTGAAAGGTGAAATGCCGGTATAAGAAGCCAACGTGTATCGCATCCCCCAGCGCATCCCAACATAAAGGCACATCCGAGTCTGGAGCACACCACGCCGACAGTTATCGTGCACTGTTCTCCAGGTTAGTGCCCCTCCGGGCTGATGACGTCCAATCCGGGCAGCCGCACCCATCTGTGCTCCTTTTCAGAGTGTAGGTCAGATGACTAGTAGCGCCAGGTCCAGCCACTGTGACCCCACTCCATAAAAGCGTCTGCTGCTGCACCAAGAGATAAGAGTTCACCCAGGCTGAGAGCAACAAGGGACAGTGTAGCTGTAGGACCACTTTTTTGAGCGGTCCTGGAGGAATACATTTTTAAAAAGGGCAAAATTTGAAGCCCTGCTATGGCTTCTACTCTACACTGCTGGAAATAGAGGAGAGACACGTGGGGCAGGCATCAGTCAGCTGCTTGCTAAGTTTTGCCATTGAGTTTAAAGTGGACCAACACCCAGGATTTTAACTATCCTGGGTTTTGGTCCACTTCGGTGGGGCACCCCCAATCGGGGGTGCCCCGCTGTGTGAAACCCCCCAGAAAGCCCCGAAAAACTCACCTCTCCTCGTTCCCAGCGCCGACGGACAAGCAATCTGACAGTCCCGGACAAGCGGCTCCTCCGCCACCGCCTCCCGCCCATTCACAGACAGCCGGCGCGGGCGCGCGCACGCCTAGAGGGGCGCGAGGGAGGCGGCGGCGGCCGGCCGCCGCCAAAGATAAGGTAAGGGGGTTTGGGGTGTTTGGGGGGGGTTTCACCCCGCGGGACATCCCGATCTCGGATGTCCCGCGGGGAGGGAGGTGATCGGCCCGGGAATCTTATAGATTCCCGGGCCGATCACCCGTGGGTGTTGGTCCACTTTAAAGTCCCTTTAACTTGCTTCATACTGTAATTACAAAACTGAGTTTAAGGGTTATTCCCTTTCTGACAGCATTTTTAAAGGTTTCCATTATTTTGTGCCAAAAGTGGTGTTTTGGAGTACATATCAGAGAATTCCTGAATCTGGCTTGCTAATAATCTATTTGGCTAAGGCTGAGATGACAGGTATAACCCCTTATGCATTAATTCAACCTAATCAGATCGGGGGGAATCACAGTCTTGCATTCCAGTAGCTAAAGGGATACTGTCAGCGTTCTCACCTGTGGAGGCCATTACTGCTGCTTGGCTTAGCCAAAGCTGCTAATGAGCTCATCTGTTACAGTGGAAGGATTCTGAGACTTACAGTAGTAGTAGTAACATAGTATGTAAGGCTGAATAAAGACTTTAGTCCATCCAGTTCAGCCTCCAGTGGTCTAGTAGCCATAGCTGGAAATGTTATTACATGCCAGGAAGGCATCCAGGCACTTTTGAATGTTTTTACTGTATCCTTCATAACTACCTCCTCTGGCAGCGAGTTCCATAGTCTCACTGCTCTTACAGAGAAGAATCCCCTCCTATGTCGGTGGAGAAAGCACCTTTCCTCTAACCTCTAGTCAGAAAGTATACTAAGGGTCAGGAAAACCACACCCACTTTACCAACACAGAGCCACAGGAACATAAGAAACTTGGAAAGACAATCTCAGCAAACAGGTATCTTTTACATCCCATAATAGGAAAACAATAGGGCAGAACACAAAAACGTGCCAAAAAGGGAGTTTTCCTTTTTAGGTGATAAATACTATTAATGTGCCTTTTTTATTGTGTGTTCCATACACTTTGGTGGCTTTCGGTAACTAACAACACATGGCTAAAACCCAGGTGGTACTTGATATCATTCCAAAATGGAAAGTGGTTCTTGTGGGAACCCCTGGTCTATGTTCTTTATCATCTGTTGTAATACACGGCAAGGGCTCTACCTAAGCTTCTCAGTGGTAGAGTTGAAGGGTCACCTTGCTGTGACATGTAATGGCTGACATCTGTTGTGATATTGCTGTGGGCTTAGGTATTCTTACATTATTGTTATGAAATATCTTTCTGTGGCCATACTTGTCATGAGAGTGAACATTTGGATGATTTCCAGCCTCAGAGTTGAAGGGAGGGATGGCAAGCAGTGGGGTACCCTGGGGTACACCACCAGCCCTGAGATACCGAGAGTGTTGCTGCAATCGCATTGGGTTTGCTGGAAAGGTGGGTTTTGACGGAGATCCCAGCCGTTTCAGTTAGCAGGAGCATCCCAAATCATGATGCCTCAGTGGTAGCAAAGAAGCCAGCTTTGGGGTCTTTTAGACTCCAGGGCCATTGCAAGAAGGTTTTGTTACACTTTAAGACTTAAGGATGCATAGGACTTCATAAACCTTAATTACAACTGTGTTTAAACTCAATACTGACCTGCACTGTGGTGTGGAGGGGGTTCTCCTGCCTCACTCTGATTCTATTTAGGTATGCTGAATAGTACGTGCATTTGTGCACAAGAGCATTATTCTGTTATGACCTTTGTGTATTTTTATGGCATCACATCACACATGTTAAGGCTTAACCCTGGGACTGCCAAATACGGGTGCAAAACTCACACACAGCAGTTTCCAATCTTTAGATCCCATTTGGAAACTAAAGAATAAATAAGTACACATAGATATGGAGAAGGTAGATGGTCCATCTGGTTTTCCCTTATGTGTATATGTCCTCTTTATACTATGATAGATCCTTGTCTAAGGCATGTTTAAATGTAATTACTGCTGACTTTTCTACCACTGCTGTTCCAAGCTTCTACTACTCTTTTAGTAAAATCATATTTTCTAACATTTGTCCTGATCTTCCCTCCCAGTTCCCCTTTTCTGTCAATATGTCTCTTCTTATAAACACCCCCCCCCCCCCCCCCGAACCTTATTCAAACCTTTCACATATTTAAATGGTCAGGCTGTACATGATTACACCATTGCTCTTTCATGGTTAGACTTATGCTAAACCCTTCCAGTATTTTTGCAGCCTGTCTTTGGACACATTCTATTTACACCTTTTTGTAGGTGAGGTGTCCGAAACTGTATAGCAAATTCCAGATGTGGTCCTCTTCAAATTGGTGATGCCTCAAGCATCCTGCTTGCCTTCCTGTCTAGCTACACTGTCCACTCATTGTGAAGCTGCCAATAATCCGTATACCTGTTACTCTCTTCTGGAGTATTGGTTAAAAAGGAACTTTAGGGAGGTTAAAACCTCTCCCAACCCTCACCGGACTGTTCCCCCAACCCCCTCCGATTTCAAAATTGGGCACTATTTACTCACCCTTTTCGGGGGATCCATCTTCTGGGTCCCTCGGATTCCAGGCGATCGTGCATACCATCAGGCACTGCATCTGGCCCCCGAACTCGCGCCTGTGCAGTGCCCATGAATGGGATGCAGTGGAGCCAATCAAAATCCATCGAGACTTCGCTGAGCGGTGCAGAACCTTGAAGAGCATGTGCTGTCATTTACAGGAGGAGTGGCGACATCCAAAAGGTAAGTAGGAGCCAATGGGGGGGGGGGGGGGGGGGGGGGGGGGGAATCAGCCCTTTTCCTCATTAATACAGTACTGGCCATACAATAATCATTGGTCTCAGAAAGAATTACAATACGTTTAAAGCTCATCTCTTTACTGCTTTAATGTATTAATTCAAGCTGCAAGAATTGCATACCAGACTGGTGGACAAATGGGAAAGAAATATTCCATTCTTTGCTGAGGATATGGGTCAATACCTTTCAAAGTATCAGACATTATACAAGAGCGAACTCACTGTAGGAAGCACATTGAAGGGCTGAGATTCCTCTTTATATTGAATACTTTCATACACTGAATAATGGCAGTTTGTCAGGTCGGGGTGACCTGGCCATAGGAAGACCTGCGTTGCTGCCAGCTAGGCTTGTGCTTCTAACACATCCATCGTATCCCCTTTCCCCTAGTCTCCCCAAATCACCAACTGTACCCAACCCCACTCTACCCCACCAGCCAAAATGCCCTAACCCATGTTCTGCCCCTGCAATTCTATAGTCTCTGCATCATAACTGTGGATGTCCATATTTACCCTTGACAGGATCTTCCTCAAGATTTCAGCACCGCTGTTTTAAAATGGAAGATCAGTTACAAAAATTTAAATGATAAGAAAAATACTGCACTAAAACTACACACAAGACTCGGTTTGGACGACAAAATCGGCCAGATCCTTATGTAAAGACCACTCACTCATCTCCATTACTCTTGAGATTTAATATAAACTTAGGAGCGGCCTAGTGATATCACCGTAGTAACCCTGGTGCGTAACCTGGCCTTGCCGATTAGCATTCTTCCCCCAGCTGCTGAGGATCTTTGACGAGGGGGGGTGTCCCAAGAGGGTCTGATATCCAGCTTGCGGATGGGTGGGCGCGGTTTGAGGATTTAAGGGGAAAGTGGGACACTCATCTGATTGATTCGTGGCTTTTGTTTACCTTTCAGAACTTCCTCCTGAGCCTTGGACCCAAGCAGACTCTGCTCAGGGATCTTACCCCATTGGAGCAGATGGCCAGGGCGCACTCGCCGCCCACGGGGTTGCTATCGCGATTATATGCATTGTTGGTGGCCTCTGGAGACTGGGAGGCTCCCCGTTTCTGTACAGATTGGGAGAGGGACCTGGACAGACGACTCACAGAGGGACAATAGAGATATATATTTTCTGCGGTGCACAAAGTCTCTTCTCTCTCTCTTCCAAGGTGCAGGAAATTAACTACAAGTTCCTCACGGGTTGGTACTATACACCAAAGCGGTTACATAGTTTCTTCCCGTCACATTCTGACACATGTTGGAGGTGCCAGGGGGAGGTTGGGAGCTTCTTCCATATATTCTGGGAGTGCCCCAAAATAGCCCCTTTTTGGGACTCAATATCTGAAATCGTGGAGGAAATTGTAGGGGGTTCTGTGGCTCGGGACCCCTCTTTGTTCCTTCTGCATCTGGCAGATATGCCTCTTAAAGTTTATAAGAGATCACTTCCAAGACACCTCATCAATGCAGCCAAGGCGACCATACCCAGGCTGTGGAAATGGGGAGCGGCCCCCACGGTGACAGATTGGGTGGGGGAGGTCAATCGGGTGATGGAAATGGAAGAGCTCACCGCCTCTGTGCAGGAAAATACACCCCAGTTCTTGCAAATGTGGACGCCGTGGTTCCTCTATAAAAATACGGTTAGGTACAAGCAGCTTAATGCCACCTAGCAGTTATGATGGGTTCAGGACGAGGGCAGAGTCTCTTGGCTGGAAGATTGGCTGCGACGTGATGAAGGGCGATGGAGGTATGGGACTTTTGGTCCGCTCCCTAGTGACCCGGTTTACCCCTTACCATTACCCCTTCCCTTCCTTTTATGTTTTTCTACCTTTCTCTAAGTTAACCCTTTTTTCGATTCAGGCTTCAGTGGGGGGCAAACGTATGGTGTGGGAAATGTGGCAAATAAGTAACATCTGTCGATGGTGGCGAACGCCATTCAGGGCGGCGGCTTCGCACGGGCGTTAGCCTCTCTGCGGGGGCGTGGATTTTCGGGAGGCCTTGCCCCCGCTCCCTCTGGCTGCTGTGGGGGACCGACACCTGGCCGGGCAGGCCCTGAAAAATCTATAATCTAAAGTCTGTACTGACTAATATGTGGAAGGGAAGCTGTAGTCGTTTTTATAAGGATGCAACTGTTGGCTTGCAGCTATGTGGCCGGCACCATGGTTTTACGTGTTGAGACTTTGAAGCCGGCTCTGTAATAGTACTATTAAATTCTGTTGTACATTTGTGTTCTTTGTCCTGATTGAAAGTATAAATAAAAAGTTATAAAAAAAAATACACACAAATAGCTAAAAGGAGTATATAATGAATCTACGGGTGAAAAATTACCATATACTTCAAAGATGATCAAATAAAACAATACATCACTATAATTGCGTGGGGAAAAAGCTCTTACTCCCAAATTGACAAACATATTTTTGAAAATGAAATGTCCACAATCCTGTTATGTTACTTGAAAGTAACTTTTTTCAATTTCATCACCACAAGTTTTCCTCCACCAAACAAACAGTCTGCATACCAGCTACTGCCTTTAAACATACTCATCAATCCACTATTGGACACTCTGTAGTTATATTTCTCACTAAATAGTTCCACAGGTTCACAGTCCCATATGCGTGTATCTAAATGGCAGATAAAAATGCAACATAGCGCATAATCCAGTAAATTGGTATTTTAATATAAACAAAAATACCGTAATATCTTGTACTTACAAAAAGTTCCAGAACATATGCATTTCTAGAGATAAAATCTCATAGATTACTATAGTACCCACCATCCAAATTTAAATTACCTTGTTTGCAGCAGCCAAGCTTATAATTGTATCCAAAAATGAATTATGGTCAACAATAGCTTAAATCTGGTCACCTGCCAACGCGTTTTGTTCGTCAGTGAACTTTGTCAAGGCTGAGTAAAAAAATAATGCCTTACCTTGCCCTCAGGAACCCCTCTCGGGTTCTGGGTGCAGCTATCTTGGAGAGAATATGGCAGGTCTGTCACCCCATCCCATGCATGACTGTACTGGTCATTCACTCCAGTTCAACTGTCACTCAGGTCTACAGCTGCCATTCATGCCCCCCCCCCAACGGAATCGGGGGAGGATTACAGTGACCAGGTGAGATTTATTTTTATTTTGTACTTATCAAATTGGACCTAGCACAGGGGCGGTGCAGTGGCTGCAAGGTTACAAAAATCGTTGTTCTTTATATTCGCCACTGCCTATGTGCACACAATGTTGTTATTGCATCAGCTTTGCAGTGCATTCATTGACTGGCCAGGAAGCACATTTGGGGGAGGGAGGGTCAGTGGAAATGTTGGGGCTGGACATTTTGGCCCAATATACCTTATAGTTTTCGGTTTTAAACGTACAGGTATTATGCAGACTGTGGAGGTTCATCTGGGTAAATAGTTTCATGTACCCTACCTTAAATAAGCCAGAAAAAAGGCCCCAGATTTGTGATGTTACAATATTCCAAAAGAGGACCTAACTTCTCTTGGCGCGATGTGGGACATTTTTAGAGTATATATTCAAAAATGCCTTATCTACAAAAATTAAGTACATAAACAAAGCAAGCCATCACCCAAGCTTGCACCAGTTGTTACAAATAGCGAGAGAAGTATGAGGCATGGGGATGCCTAAAGCTTAACAGTACAGCCCATCATGTTTCTTGTTTGGCCCACATGCTGATATATTTGCCCCCTATGTATAATAACTGGAAATAAACCCAAATAAAAGGCATAACGACTGCTTTCGGGCCACAGGAGGCAAGTTTTAAAGTGTGGGGGGCAAGAAGTGGAAGAGGTGAGGTAAGCAGAAGTGGGTTAGACAGGAAGAAGTGAGGCGAGCAGAGGAAAGGCAGGGAGGGGTAAGGTGGGAAGAGGTGAGCAGAGGGCAGAGGTGGATAGAAGTGAGCAGAGGTATGGTGGGAGGAGGTTAACGAGTGGGCAGAGGAGAGATGGGAAGAGAAGTGATCGACAGAGGTGAAGTGAGAAGAGGTGGGTAGAACTACATAGAGGTGAGGTGAGCAAAGGTGGGACAAGGAGGAGGGGTAGAGGTGAAATGGGGAAATGTATGTATGCAGTGAACAGAAATGGGGAGAGGTGAAGTGAACTGTGGGAACAGGTGAGGTAAGCAGAGGTGAGATAGGAAGAGGTGAGGTGATCAGTGGTAATGCAAAGATAGGTGAGGTTAGCAGAGGTGGACAATGGTGGCAAAGGTGAACAGCAGTATAATGGGAAAAGTGGGGGGAGATATACAGAGATGAAGTGAGCAGTCAGTCTACACAGGCACACCAGTAGCGCATGTGTGTCACCCATGGGTGCCTCAGTTCCGGCTTTGGGAATTAGTGATTCACTGCCCTCTAGTGGCCCACCACTTGTACTACAGGCAAGGCAAGCTCTTCAACTCCCTATGGGTACTGGGGGTAGCAGGTTGTGCATGTGGTCTAATTTGATATTAATGATAAAATGTAGCAAGGGTCTTGGCTGGAGAGATCTTTGTAGGTTAGAATAAGAATTTTAAACTGAATTATCTATGAGACAGCGGAGGGACTGATAAAGGGAGCAGAGCTGGAAGAGAGGTGCATGAGGGCGAGCAGGAAAGCTGAGAATAGATTGGAGGGGTGTCAGCCAAGCAAAAAGTAGGGGGTACAATAGTCTAGTCAGGGTATGATCAGGACAGACAGGTAGAGAGATGATTTTACATTGGAGATGACAGAAGATGGCTAGGGTGCGAATGGGAGGGGGGGATTTGACGGTGGGAAATGACAGGTTCTGGGAAAGGTGCACCACCCAATCAATCAAAATACTCCTAAGTAATCAAATGGGGGACCTGTGGCCTGAATAAATACCACCGCTCAAAATACACAATCCCCAAATATGTGGCACCAGCAGCCACAAAAACAAGCAGCAGGTATATAAGGCACCAAGAAACCCCCAATAAATTATCTCAATTCATTTAATATAATCACATTTATTTAAAAATACTCATAAATAAAAGCAATCCCATCACAGGGGCATTCCAACTGAGCATAAATAATGATATCTCCACATAGTAAATAAATATCTTAATATAAAACATAAAAAAAATCCAATAAATTATACAACTATCAATTAATCAATAATCAATAATGATGCTGTGCAAAATGTGCTGTCTAAAGTGCCAATAATAAATAAATATAAGAATACAGTGAATAACCCAATTGCTAATAACATCCCCAATTCGAAATGCCCAGGACAGAAATCACCTCAAAGTTCCGCTCAGGCTGGTGTCCCTGCTGTTGTTTTCTTAGGAAAGGGCTGTTAAAACCACGCGTTCTGTGGTCCAAAGCCTCGAACCACTTGGGGTACAAAAACACCTCAGGTTCTGTTTTGTCCATATTACATTTGAGATGACATGAATGAAGAGATACAGTAGAGGTTAGACAGGAAGGTGAGATAGAAGGGAAGAGAGATTTGGGCCAGATAAATATATTTGGATAAAAGGTAACTTTATATCATTTCATTTTTTCTTTGCTCTCTTTTGAAAGTGCTGGGAACGAGTCCTTGTATAAACTGATCAAATTAATAGGCAGATATTTCCAGCCTCCGCCTGCCCTGTCTCCGTTGACATTATTATTATGCTGTCATCACGGAGCAGAAATCATGGCGTGCCACAACGCTAGCAAAGAGACAAGAGGCCTTTCATGGGCACAGTATGTGTGTGGGTGGGGTGAAAGGTTAATTCATGGCACTGGCTTCAGCTTTGTGCCCACAATGAGTGACAGAAAGACATGCCAGAGGTTTCCAGATATAATGTATTTTCATAAAAGGAAAATCACACTGGAATTCTATCCATAGCCACATTTATATCTAGATTGTATTAATGTTGTAAATATTACCCTAAAGAGATTTTCCATATTGACCAAGGTTGGTCTGCTTTGGTATTTTCATCTGAAAGAGAAATATTAACTAAGAGAATTCTTTGTCATAAATTCCTAGTAGATATCCATACTGCTAAAAGGAAACCTAGAGGCTGATTCATTACAGATGAGCATCTGTATAGCGGCGCTTAGAGCGACCGCTAGTAGACGCTGTAAGCGGGTATCGGGTGCTGTAACAGAGCGCCTCAGTCGCTGTAGCAACCTGGCCGGCACTGATGAATGTGATGTATGTTGGGCGCTCTAACACCAGTACAGCGCTGCAGGGAGCGAAAGGTAGCGCCAGCTCAGAATGACCGACTCTCAGTGCTCCACACCTGACTTATCAAAATAGGACACACACAGCGTCGGCGCTCTAAATCTGGTCGCTGTTACATAGACGCTGTGTGATTAAAGTCTGTTTTTGAACACATATCCACTAGTAACAAAACAAAAACACATGTAATGACATTGTTTGAACATTGTGACATTAACACTTTAGTGCCAGATCTGTAATGACAATTCTGCATAAAATATAAAAAGTCAAAAAAGTTTCTAAAAGTGTTTGTTTGCAGCCAGGAGAGGTCACACAATGATTTGAGCAAAAAAAAATTGTCACAAACGCTGTTTAAACACAAGCAAATTAACGGCCATTGAAATGTATGGGAGAGTGACACTGAGCGAAAGGTAATACCTGGCGCTCTGGAATCTAGAGCGCTGGCGCTATACACTGAGCCGCTTGTAATAATACATGTGATGCTACATGGCGCTGTTAGAGTCGCTCACCAGATTCGCTAAATGTGGTTTTGCGTACATCACCCGGCGTTTACCAGACGCTGCTATGAGGCACTACCTGGTGCTATCCCTTGTTAAATAACCCCCCTAGCTAAAGGTCTTACCATGCTGAATAAGTTCTCCTTGTTTCCTTCTTGACCCATGTATGGCCATCACTGTTTGTAGGACTAGGTCTTCTCCAGGTAACGGTTCAATAAAGAACCAGGAAGGGGCCCAGGCGGACGATGGGCACTGGAGCTATCCAAAAAGTTGAAATGTTTGCATTTTGTATTGCCGGTTTGTTACCTCAGTTAAGGTTAAAGTTAAGTTTGATGTTATCTGTTTGCTCTTAGAGCCGTTCTGTGTCTCATCAGTTAGCAATAATCAGGGTGCGGATCCCGAGCACCGAAAGAGTCTTGCGTGCGCCCCTCTGGAAGGACCCACGGACCCTCTCAGACGGGAGAGCGAGATTCTTTAACCAGGGGGTCCGGGCCTGGTTCCCGCCCCGCGAAAGCAATAGGCACAGTAGACGGTGCACGTTTAAAGGCGTAGCATCAGTACTTTACCGAGTTAGTTCTCCCCTACTTCCTGCCCTTTTTTCCCTTCCCCTTGTCTTAGACCCCCTTCGTTTTTCCTCCCTCCCCTGCGTCCCTACGTCACCCCCCCCAGGATTTCTCTAGATACGGTTTAGAGATGAGCACTATAAAGGTGGTGTCGCTCAATAGGCTCGATTCAGAGAGACAAAAAAAACCTTCCGTTTTCGTGGCGATCTGTTTTTTTGTGAAATGTTTCCGTTCTCGTATGAGCGTACGAGCGATTCTATGCATGTATTGAAAACCTTCTGTAAAGTTTCCGTCCATTCGTACGGCAGATTACGAATACGAGGATGTCAGTTTCCATCGTGACTTTTCAGTTTCATTTTCACATGTTACAACGTAGGCTTTCGTTTTTGCCCTTTTCCCATCGTATCCTCCCACGAATCCTTTACGTTTCCAGTTCGATTCTGTTTCCCTTTTTCAATAAAGATTCGTCCAGACGAAAATCCTTACTTTTTACAACTATAAAAAACAAAATACATAGCAATGGCAGCGCACCGAACATTATTCTTCATCTGTGGTCTCCAACGAGTTGCGCAGCTCCTGCATATCGCCCACCAACTGAAGGACCCTGACACTCAGTTGTGCCACTCTGGCACGTGTGGTCCCTGTTAAAAAACTTAAATTAAAATATTGGTATAACCTTGTTGGGGTCATACTGCAGTGCCCCCCCCCCCCAAATCTGGACTTCAAAAGCCAGAGGGCCCATAGGCGGGTTTTGCATAGTGCCCGATTAGAGAACCCCTGGCCCGCATTCTGCAGGCAAAGAACGGGCATCAGGAGCAAGGGCGAGTGGCACATCTTGCGGTTCCTGCAACCAAATATAAAATAATTACACAAGCAAAGGTAACCAACTAAAACAATAACTCTTACAACAAATTAAGATTCAAGTTCAACAATCCAAATATAATTCACAAAGGACATAAGTATAAACAAATATAGCAATTATATGGATGTGTGGGAAAATAAATGTTTACATGCTAAGGACTAATTAAGGTCAGCATTAAAATGCATCTATAAGGCATACATGAAATGTATTGATTCAGGTATGCATTGCTATACAATTTATGGCTATGGCCATGCTGATACATGCAATGCCTTGGTGCTAAAGGTGCGCAGACTCCTCCACATAGCCGCAAAACATGTTCAACAATAGCAATCCGAGCCCTCAAAGGTCCCGTAAGTGAATCGGAAATGAAACGGATTTATAGGGTGGTGGTCCGTCGGAAATCAGCTCTCTGAATCAGACGGAAACCCATCCCAACAACTGAAGTTATCTGAACGAACGAAAAATTTCCGATCTTGTTTGGAAAATGATCCGAACTAATGGAAATGTTTCGATTTGCTTCCGTTCATCGAAAGCGCATTCCCGAACGTTCGTACGAATGAAAAATGAACGAAAAAAAGCAAAAAAATTACAAACACCCACCAAAACTTTCACAGACAGCTACGGAAGTCCGGACGAATGTGTCTTTGAATCGGGGTCTTAACTCCCCGGAGAAAAGAACGATCCTCCAGCAGGAGTTAAGAAGGCAGAAAGTGAAGATAGCATTTGTACAAGAGACCCACTTTAAAAAGACCGCTATCCCACGTCTTGCTAACAGGGACTTTACCCAGGTGTACACCAGCTGCGCAGATCTTAGATGGGTCCCAACAGAAACAACACGCCCCGGAAAAGATCGCAGACTCGTTCAGATCATACTATGATAACTTATACAACCTGTCACCAAGTACGACGGCTGACACCTAGCAGGACAGGGTGAGTGAGTATATAAGGAACTTAGGAATGCCCACAGTCCCGAGGGAGGTGGCAGAGTCACTGGAGGCCCCCATTGACATGGAAGAATTAGAGAAAGCTATAAAGCAGACCCCAGCCAGAAAGGCCCCTGGACCTGACGGCTATACCATGAATTACTTTAAGACATTCATATCAGTGCTAGGTCCCCGTATTATTAGAGCATGGAACTCAATTACAGACCCTGAAACACGAGGCGCCTTCTTAAACAGAGAGCTTGAGGCTCATATTATGGTCCTGCATAAGCCCGGTAAGGACCCGTTGGTATGTCAAAGCTATCGCCCCATCTCCCTCCTCAACACGGACCTGAAGTTGTATGCGAAAATTCTCGCCAACAGATTAGCTCCTGTAGTAGCACAGGTGGTGCACTTGGACCAGACAGGGTTCGTGTTGGGAAGGGAGGCTAGGGATAATGTGGTGAAATCCATTAACGTGATCTATAAGGTAAGATCCGCTGGGCACCCCGCAATGGTCCTGTCTACAGATGCAGAGAAGGCATTCGACAGGGTGAATTGGAGGTTCATGGAGGAAACGATTCGCCATGTTGCCCTGGGAGAAATGATGAGGAGTTACATAGAAGCCCTCTACACTGCACCCTCAGTTAGGATCAGGGTCAACGGCCTTCTGTCAGAGCCGGTGCCTATTCACAGCGGTACTCGACAGGGGTGCCCATTGTCACCCCTCCTCTTCGCACTCTCACTGGAACCTTTTCTGTGTAAGGTAAGGAGCAACAGAGACATTTGGGGGGTGGAAACCTTAGAGGGGTCACACAAATAGCAGCTTATGCAGATGACCTCCTCTTTTTCATTACTAACCCAATAATATCCCTCCCGGTGTTAGTGAAAGAGTTTGAAGCGTATGGGAGACTCTCATTCTTCAAAATAAATTTCAGTAAATCGGAAGCTTTAAACGTGACACTCCCGGCAGAGACAAGCAAGACCTTGCAGCAATCCTTTTCTTTCAAGTGGGCAAATACCTCCATAACTTATCTGTGAACCCAGCTGCCGAGCCAGCTTCCGCTCATCTATGCCTTGAACTTCTCGCCTCTTGTACGAAGGATAAAGGCAGACTTAGAGAAATGGGACCTGCCCACCTTCTCTTGGATGGGCAGAGCCAACATTATCAAGATGTCGTTACCTCGGCTGCTGTTCCTCTTCCAGTCCCTTCCAATCCACCTTCCTGAGCACTTCTTTAGGGATTTGAATCAGGCATTCAAGAGATTTGTCTGGCAGAAGAAGACAGCCAGGATAAAGTACCAGATTTTATGTAGGCCAAAACAGCAGGGAGGGATGGCGCTGCCGCATATTAAACTATACTGGGCTGCTTCCCATCTGCAGAGGGTGTGCGAGTGGCAGTTATGTGGAGATACAAAGTGATGGGTAAACATGGAAAGAGCAATAACACTAACTCCCCTTGATGTCGTTCCATGGAATAAAGGAATCCCCCTGTCTGATGTTAAGACGCATCCCACGATATCAGCGACATTGATCGCCTTCAAGAGGCATAGGGTACGGGAGGAGATATCGCCCTGGCCGACCCCCTTGACATCACTCCTGAACAACCCCACACTCCCCTCGGGCTGTTCTAGGGCCAGACTCAGGGGGTGGGGGGACCTGACAAAGCTGAGAAGTGGAGACCTAATAACCGCAGATGAGTGGACCACACTGGGCGACTTGAGAGATAGGTGGCCCGATAGGGACCTCGACCCTTGGAATCTACTATATTTCCAATCCTACTTATCCCGCATAAGCTTTAAAAAGGAATTTGAAAGGATTTGCACGGGTGAACTGGAACATTACCACCTTATCTCTAAGATATACTCACAGCTTTCTGGGAAACAGGAGACTCCTCCAACGTTCTGGAGGGATGGGGAAGCCGATTTGGGCAGACCCCTCTCAGATAAGCAAAGAGAGAAGGTGGCGATGTTGGCACATAAATCTTCAGTTGCCACCAAGGTGCAAGAAGCAAATTACAAACTATTAAGATGGTATTACACACCAGATAGAATTAGCAGGATGTTTCCAGGGACAGGTGATCGCTGTTGGAGGTGTAGTAGGGAAAGGGGGACTCAGACTTCATATCTTTTGGGGATGCCCTAAAATCCAGACTTACTGGGGGAAGGTCATACCAGTAATCATGAAGATCACGGGTCCCCAAACCCAAAATGACCCTGTAGTTATACTCTTGCATCTAGTGGATGGCCCATTGGGAAGTGCAAGAGGTCTCTACTGGTCCATCTACTAAATGCAGCTAAGCAAGTGGTCCCTCGGTTGTGGAAACAAAAGGGGGCTCCATCAGTGAGAGATTAGTTGAGTGAAGTATCCTCTATTAGGGAAATGGAGGACATGACTTTGTCCCTTCATGACAGGGACGAGCACTTGGTGGCCCTGGTTGGTCTTTCAGGAGTCGTCGGAGTATAGAAACCTGATGGATAGCTGAGTCAATAAGTGTGAGTTGGATCGATATTGCTACAAACGGACAATTGTGGAGACTCCGACATATAATACTAGCTGGGGTGAGAGGGATGGGAGTGAGTTCCCTTGGAACAGACGCCCTTCCCTATTCAGTGATATCCTATCCCATGTCCCCCCCTTTCCTTCCCCATATACCTTAGATACAAGTCCATTCTCACACGAAGTGCAGGAATCAAGGCACCACAGAGGGAAGGTGACAAGAACAAGAAGTGTAAATGAATCTGAAGAAGTTCCATGGTTCCAACAAGTGACATGAGTAGCAGAACTAGCTTGGTAGTTACAGGTCACCAGATCAGGATCAAGATCTGATCAGATTATTCATGATCAAATGGCAACTGGACCCAGACTCCTATCTTTGAGCATGCAATGACCAGGCCCAAGCAACTGGATATGGTGGGAAAGCTATTTCTTACTTATTATACCAAACTGTGTACAGTGCTCTTTATGCCATTGTCTCATTATGACTATTAAACTGGACCTTCACCCTAAATAAGAGTCTATCTTGTATGTCTCCCCCACCCTGTACATACAGATTGCCCACATTAAAAATAACCCTACCTGTATCTACTGCATTTTCTGAGCTTTTAAACATCCAAGATGGTGGCACGTGGAGTCTTAGGCTGCCTGCAAACAGGAAATGCCTTCTGACTGTGCCGCTCTGCATTCTGGTATTGTCATCTTTTTCCTGACCCCAGCTCTGCTATGCCTGTGCAAAGCACAGCTATAACCTGCCCTCTCTCCTCTCCTCAGTATGTGATGCTTCTGAAGCAAGATGGCGGCGCCCGAGTTGCAGCCCAGTGGGGGAAAGAATAAGTGACTAAGAATGTAAAATATTTTAATTTTATATGCTAGGGAATAGTTTTTTAAGGGTTTGGGCTTTTCATTAAACGATGCTGAAGGTCCGGTTTAAGTAAAATAATTAGCCAACATGTGCCACAGGCTCTAGCTTAGTCATGTGTGATTTAGCATAGTGACTTTTGTCAGCATTTATGGACCAGAAGAAAATAATTAATTACAGTGCATGTGCTCTAATTGCCGCACACAACTGAGCATGCTCAGAGGCCATTAATATGAGCTCCAAGATGGCACCGGAAGATCTACTTGGATCCAATTATAACTTGAATTTTTGCTGCCAAGCCCTGCCTGGACAGAAACTTGTGTTGTTGCCATACATGGCCTTGTATTATGGATACCATTAACCAACTTGGAAAATAGAAAGCTTTTCTTTAGTGTCATTGGTTTTAGGTTTGGGGTTTTTGCCTTAATAGGAAAAAATGTAGCCTTCACACACCTAGTGTTGGATGAGGACGGCAGGGAGCAGGTTCTTCTGGGCCCAGGGTGCTCTAAATGTGTCTGTGTGGGTGGGGTGCTGGGGCTCTTCTGGGCCCAGGGTGCTCTAGGTGTGTCTGTGTGGGTGGGGTGCTGGGGCTCTTCTGGGCGCAGGGTGCTCTATGTGTGTCTGTGTGGGTGGGGTGCTGGGGCTCTTCTGGGCCCAGGGTGCTCTAGGTGTGTCTGTGTGGGTGGGGTGCTGGGGCTCTTCTGGGTGCAGGGTGCTCTAGGTGTGTCTGTGTGGGTGGGGTGCTGGGGCTCTTCTGGGCCCAGGGTGCTCTAGGTGTGTCTGTGTGGGTGGGGTGCTGGGGCTCTTCTGGGCGCAGGGTGCTCTAGGTGTGTCTGTGCTGGTGGGGTGCTGGGGCTCTTCTGGGTGCAGGGTGCTCTAGGTGTGTCTGTGTGGGTGGGGTGCTGGGGCTCTTCTGGGCGCAGGGTGCTCTAGGTGTGTCTGTGCTGGTGGGGTGCTGGGGCTCTTCTGGGTGCAGGGTGCTCTAGGTGTGTCTGTGTGGGTGGGGTGCTGGGGCTCTTCTGGGCCCAGGGTGCTCTAGGTGTGTCTGTGTGGGTGGGGTGCTAGGGCTCTTCTGGGCCCAGGGTGCTCTAGGTGTGTCTGTGTGGGTGGGGTGCTGGGGCTCTTCTGGGCCCAGGGTGCTCTAGGTGTGTCTGTGTGGGTGGGGTGCTAGGGCTCTTCTGGGCCCAGGGTGCTCTAGGTGTGTCTGTGTGGGTGGGGTGCTAGGGCTCTTCTGGGCGCAGGGTGCTCTAGGTGTGTCTGTGTGGGTGGGGTGCTGGGGCTCTTCTGGGCGCAGGGTGCTCTAGGTGTGTCTGTGTGGGTGGGGTGCTGGGGCTCTTCTGGGCGCAGGGTGCTCTAGGTGTGTCTGTGTGGGTGGGGTGCTGGGGCTCTTCTGGGCCCAGGGTGCTCTGGGTGTGTCTGCTTGGGTGGGGTGCTGGGGCTCTTCTGGGCCAAGGGTGCTCTAGGTGTGTCTGTGTGGGTGGGGTGCTGGGGTTCTTCTGGGCGCAGGGTGCTCTAGGTGTGTCTGTGTGGGTGGGGTGCTGGGGCTCTTCTGGGCGCAGGGTGCTCTAGGTGTGTCTGTGTGGGTGGGGTGCTGGGGCTCTTCTGGGTGCAGGGTGCTCTAGGTGTGTCTGTGTGGGTGGGGTGCTGGGGCTCTTCTGGGCGCAGGGTGCTCTAGGTGTGTCTGTGTGGGTGGGGTGCTGGGGCTCTACCACAGGGGAGGTTAGTACTCACTGTGCAGTTTCATAAAGATGATTGACATTTCGATAAATAAAAACAGGGTTCCTCTTTATTGACTCCAACGGTAGACTAATTAACATATGGCCCAGCTTTATACATCCATTCAGTCATGTTCCTAGGGGCGGCCATTGCTGCCGGGCTGGAGATTTACCTCACGCTCTCTGACAGGGAATCATCATCAATCTGCTCCTCAACAATTCATGTGGGTTAGATCACTAGTACAGGGTCTCTCTTCCTTATATCTACTCTAGCTACCTCCTAGAACCTTCCATCACATGTCAAACATATGATAGGCTGTTCCCTCAGACATTCCAACCAATCACTATCCTCCTGGTTGTTACTAGGGGGTTTATTCATCAAGGGATAGCAGTGGGTAGTGCCACGTAGCGGCAGGCAGCGTCTGGTGAACGCCGGGCGCTGTACGCAATACCACACTTATAAAAGCGAATCTGGTGAGCGACTCTAACAGCGCCATGTAGTGTCCGATTCATCATTACAGGCAGCTCAGAGTATAGCTTCCTAGCTCTAGCTTCCAGAGCGCCAGGTATTACCTGTCGTTACCTGTCGCTTTCCCATACATTTCAATGGACGTTCCTTTTCTTCTGTTTAAACAGGGTTTTTTTGTTTTTAACTTTTCTCTCAAATAATTGTCGCCTCTCCTGGCCTAGAAAAAGTCATTTTTGAAAACTTTTTTGACTTTTTATATTTTTATGCAGAATTGACATTACAGGTCTGGCATTAAAGTGTTAATGTTACAATGTTACAACAATGTCATTCCATGTGTTTTTCACTTTGTTACTGGTGGATATGTGTTCAAAGACTTTAATTACACAGCGTCTGGCGCTCTATGCTATAGCGACCAGATCCAGAGTTTTTTTGTTGAATACGGTGTGAGTCGCTGAGAGGCAGTCGCACTGAGCTGGCGTTACCTTTCGCTCCCTGCAATGCTGTACTGGTGTTAGAACGCCCAACATTCATCAATGCCGGCCAGGTTACTACAGCGACTGAAGCGCTCTGTTACAGCGCCCTATAGCCGATCACAGCGTCTACTAGCGGTCGCTCTAAGCGCTGCTCATCTGCCGATACCTGGCGCTAGTAATGATTCAGCCTCCCCGTCCTAATAGATAATAGGGCTGATCCAGCACAGTGAGAATTTTATTTTCTCACATTTTTTTTGAGAAAAAATTTTCTATTTTTTTTTTAGTGCAGTTCAGCACCATGTTAAGCTGTGTAAATGCTTAAATAATTTCCACAGCTAAAATGCTGCTGCATTGCACACAGAAAAAATAGTTTTAATATATTTTTTCTCACAAAAAAAGTGGGAAAAAAATCAGCTTTCTCCCCAGCATCTACTCTGTCATGCTGCATTCATTCCTCAGCTTTGCAGTATCTGAAACATAAAAGCTTTCTTACAGTATGATGCTGCAACCACCAATACTATAATGCAATAGAATTATGATATTTTAATATAATTATAATAATACAATATAATTTCCCTACTGTCTGCTCAGGAAGCACTGACAGGTCATGTGATCCACAGGGGAAGACATTTCTGTTAATATAGAGGTGTCTATGGGGGTTATTCATGAAGGGAAAGCGCCAGGTAATGCCTTGTAGCGGCAGGCAGCGTCTGGTGAACGCACATTTCTGAAAGCGAATCTGGTGAGTGACTCTAACAGCGCCATGTAGTGTCCGATGTATTATTACAGGCAGGTATTACCTTTCGCTCAGTGTCGCTCTCCCATACATTTCAATGGACGTTCATTTGCTTGTGTTTAAACAGCGTGTTTGACATTTTAAATTGTTTTTGTTGCTTAACTCATTGTGTGACCTCTCCTGGCTGCAAACAAACACTTTTATACTATTTATATTATTTATATTGTTATGCAGAATTGTCATTACAGGTCTGGCACTTGGTGTTATTGTCACAGTGTTAAAACAATGTCATTCCATGTGTTTTCACTTTGTTACTGGTGGATATGTGTTCAAAAACAGACTTTAATCACACAGCGTCTGGCGCTCTATGCTATAGTGACCAGATTTAGCTGGCGCTACCTATCCCTCACTGCAGCGCTGTACTGGTGCTACAGCGCCCAACATACATCATATTCATCAATGCCGGCCAGGTTACTAGAGCGACTGAGGCGCTCCGTTACAGCGCCCGATACCCGCTTACAGCGTCTACTAGCGGTTGCTCTAAGCGTCGCTATACAGACGCTCATCTGCTGATACCTGGCGTTAGTAATGAATCAGCCTCCACGTGAAAAGCCACAAAGCTTGACCTGTTAGTAGCTCTTGAAAAGACGGCTGGGGAACATTGCTGTAACACAATCATGATATATCAGAAGTTGAACGTTTTCTCTGTTCCCCCCCCCCTTCTTTTAGGTAAGCTAAATTTTTCTGACTCCCTGAATCCACCTCAATTCTGGGCAGGGAGGCATTGCCACTGGAGTCCAGTGAAGGCTGGACTTTCGCTATAAAGTGGACCAAAACCCAGCGCAATTTCCGTGTCGATCGATTCCCTCCCCCCCGGGGCATCCAACATTGTGATGCTTCGCTGTGTGAAACCCCCCAGGCCGCCCCATTCACTTACCTTGCTTCCCAGTCCAACGGCGCAGGCGCAAGCCGTGGGCGCATTCCCGCTATCCAACTAGCAGGGCGCGTGCCGGATTTGTGAATGGCCGATGTGGGCAGGCTCCCTGTTAGAGGGAAGCGGGGGATGCAGCCGCCAGCATGCTCGGAACCGCTGGCCATAGACACCGGCTTTGATGGCGTGACATCAGTTGCTCCGTGCACGCTGATAGGACAAACGGACCTGCATGCGAAGTAGGACCAGAAACAGGTGAGTTGCGCTCGGCGTTCTGGGGTGCTCCAGGGCAAAGGACCAAAAGCCACTACTAGCTACTACTCTCACAGTCTAAGATATATGCTGTTGTAGTGGATAATGTCCCCAGGTCTAGCTATGTCTGTGGTCTGTTTAACTGAGTCTATGAATGGTGAAATGATTCACTTAAGATGAGGTCCTACCTGAGGTCTTAACTGGGGCATTGACCCTCCTAATACACCTTTCCATTATTATCTAGCTGAGGATCCCCCTACTCATCATACTCCTCCCAAATGTTGCTTAATATCTTTGATGGATAGACTCTGAACACTGTTGCCGCCATATCAGAGAACCACACAGTACAGATATAACATAGGTATTCTAATTGTTGAGAGGGGAACATGCATTTAAACTATAATTACATAACTCCCAACTGTCCCTCATTTGGAGGGACTGTTCCTCTTTTGAGGCCACGTCCCCCTGTCCCTCATTGTTCCTATTAGTCCCTCTTTGAGGTGTAACATTCAGATCTGCATCAATAAATGATTAATTTGCCAATTAAATGTATTTATCTTGTTGTAAGCTATCCATCCCTTAAAGTGGACCAACACCCAGGGGGGATCGGCCCGGAAATCTATAAAATTCCCGGACCGATCAGATCCCTCCCCGCGGGGCATCCGAAATCGGGATGTCCCGCGGGGAGGAACCCCCCAGGAGGCCCACAATCCTCACCTTACCGGCGATCCAACGGCGCATGCGCGAGACGCGGCCGCGTCTCTCGCTTCCCTCTAGCAGGGCGCGCTCCCGCGCCGGCCGTTTTGTGAATGGCCGGCGCAGGCGCGGTCCCTGTTAGAGGGAAGCGAGAGACACAGCCAATGACAGCGCTCTGGTATGCGCGTCCAAGCGGCTTTGGACGCGCATACCAGAGCTGCTCTGAGCGCTGTCATTGGCCGGACGAGGTCACGTGGGAGCGGGGAGAGGTGAGTTTTTGCGGCGATCGGGGGGGTTTCAGACAGCGGGGCACCCCCGATCGGGGTGCCCCACCTAAGTGGACCAACACCCAGGATAGTCAAAATCCTGGGTGTTGGTCCACTTTAATGAGGGGGTGTGGTTTCATTTTAAAATTATCCATCTTTCCCACCCTGAAAAGTTGGAAGGTATGTCATTATTTTATAGCAAACAAAGTACTGTGAAGACATATCCTATTAGAGCTGTACATTCCAACTCTTCTTTATTCTATGGTTATTCCAGCTTTTCCAAGTTGTGAATGTATAAACCCTGTTTGCTGCTTTTTTACATTGTCAGGAAGATTTTCCCCACTTCCTGTTCTTACTGTCCCAGTTTCTAAGTAAAGGAAGTTGATATTACAGCCCAGGCAGATATATCATCGGAATAGAAAAGGAGGGGGTCTTTACTTGGACTTTGCAACTTGCTGATTCATATGTCCCTGATGTAATTTCTTGTTTTGAGCCTCTGGACACTAAGAACAGGAAGCAAGGAGATATCTATCCAGGGTCAGGCACCATCACAATAGCACGTGCTATGTAACCCCTTCACCGCTTAACAGAAAACGCTAATACTGAGTTTATTGATCACTACTATTGCTTCTCTTTGTCAATTAAAATACTGCTTTAATACTTACTTTCGCAGTCATGTCCTATATTTTACCTTGGTGATCCAGGAGAAGAGCACTTAAAGCGGACCAAAACCCACATTTTTACCTAGCATCCCCTGAATTGCTCCCCCCCATGAAGAGCGCCTTTTACCAATTTTCACTGCTCCTGCTTCCTACTGGTCCCTGATAATGGCGCCTGTTTTAGCTGTAAAGCTCCGCCTCCTCCATTCATTGTTACTGTTGTGTATGGCAATGATATCCTTGCCACTCCTATGTAATGACTGATCGCCTGCCATCTCACAACAAGGGAAAGCAAAATTAGTGTTCCAGGACAATTCGAAAAGCAAACATATCCATTTCTAATTCTATATCCTAAGAAGGTAGTATCAGCAGGGGCTTTGGCTACATGTATTTCACAAGTTCAGTGGGTTTTGGTCCGCTTTAAGTTACCCTCATAGAGACCGTCGGTAAGAAGCTCCCAGCAAAGCCCAGTGGCAGCATCAAAAGATCCTAACAATGGCTCCCTGGTCTGGTTCTGGTCTTCACCAACATCTAAACAGTGACATAGGGCATGGAGAGTTTTAACTGTAATCAACATGTAGACATCCTGGCAAGATTTAAAGGGACTCTACGGGCAAAGCGTATAAACTGTCATTCCACAGCTCTCCTCATCATGGCTGTCCTTACCTTTCCTGCCAGAACACAGCTTCTTCTGAAAGTAGAAACAAGGCAAAGCGTAGTGGCACACCCCCTGAATTCCTTTGCCATAGACCACCAATAATTGGGCTATGCTGGTGGTCTAAAGCCTGTGAGAGAGGGAGAACAGCCAGGGTGATGAAAATGCCTGTCTTACAGACCCCGCCCATTATGCTCATGATTATGTGGAATCACAAACCTAAGGGCCATGCCCATATGATTCAGAAGAGAAATCATTAGGTGAAACTGTAAACCTTGATATCTCAGCCATTTCTTCTTCAATGTAAAAACAGAAAACAGTTTAGGACAGTGCCAAACAAAGCCTGGCACAACGATCTAACAATTGCCTTTGCTTTCTGTATCACTTTAATTGCTGCCTGTGCCTCAAGTAAGGAGATTGTCTCTCCTTGTGTTGGACTGGCTCACCGGTATGCCCCAGGCATTGACCCAAGGCCATCGTCAGGGATGTACAGGAGCTCCAAGGCTTTCACAATTTTCTTAGGTTGCCTGTGAGTTTATTTAGTTAAATGTCACACTTTATGTTGAGCAATTAGAAGTACTGTTGCATTTTGTTCTTTGTAGCTGAAGGGTGGACCCTAAAAAATGATTTCCAGTATGACACTGCTCTCATTTCAATTCCTTATTTTACATCCATGGCTCAAAAAAATGGAGGCTTCTCAGAAACTAGAGAAAAGTACAATAATCCAGACAACTGGGACCATTTCCCCCACTTTCTGCCCTGTGACACAGATTCATTCATTTGCTGTAAATGGAACTTGCTGTTCTTTTTTGCAACATGTGGCTTAAAACGGCAACTGAAGGTAAGTTCCTCAGTGGCTGCATAGGTAAAGTGGAAAGATTTTTCCTAGAAATTGCACTTTGACCTAAGGGAGGTGTCAGGGAACCGCGGGTCACGTGATCCAACTATAAACCAGGGACCTCCGTACCCACAGACCGCGTTCCCAAGAAAACCTTTGTCCGAGTCCTATCAGGAATACCAAGCCCAAAGCCTGCGGACACACAGATTCTTGCTTTAGAAACATAGAAGGTTGACGGCAGAAGGAGAGCATACGGTCCATCTAGTCTGCCCTTATGTGTATACTGTATGTACTCTTTATCTTAGGATAGATGTGTGCTTATCCCAGGCATGTTTAAATTCAGTGACTGTTGATTTTTCAACTACCTCTGCTGGAAGTTTGTTCCAAGCATCTACTACTCTTTCTGGTTTAACGCAATCAGATCACTCAAGTTAAAATGTAAGTTTTAATGCTATAAGCACACTAGGCAGTGATAACAAGCATTTGGCTATGATGTAATATGAAATGATACAGATGATACAAATATGCTGTTCTGAGATGGTTACAGGATAGAAGGAGTTACACAGAGACACAATAATCAGTAATATGCAGTTTACAGAGTAGTGGTTAGAGCTTCCACAAGAGGTAAATGGCAAGCTGTGTGGGTGGGCACCTCCAGCACGTGTGACTCGTGACCTCTCCAGAGAATGACAAATGCCTGGCTCAGGGTTACCCTATTTATGCGGCGAGACCCCTCCACCCCCTCCCCTCTGTGGGACTGGTTGTCACCTCCCACTGTTCTGGGGCTCGCTTCAGCCCCTAAAACCCTTTAGGGGTTATAACTTGGAGCAGGGGGGTCATATGGCTTTGGAAGCGGTATCAAACAATTGGGCTGGACGCCGGGCATCCGATGAGTCCAGAAATGGGGTCCCTAAGCGGGTCAGAACCTTAGATCTCCGTTTTCCGGGTTTTCCTTTATTGCTGAGCCCGCCGTAACCTATCCACAGGTGAGGTTTTGTGAGCCGGTTCTGATTCTGTACCTGGTTTGGTGCTGGGATGCATGGGGGCGCAGCTATGGTCCGATTTCTGTTGGTGCTGGATGTCTGCAGCTCCCCTTTTCATGTGACAAATTCACAGCCAGGGGTCCAGCGAGCTGCAGACCAAGTGGAGCCTTACCAGGCTGGAGGTGTGACAATCAGCGGGGGGGGGGGGGGGGGGGGGCTGTGATCTGCGCTGTCCAACACATAAATGCTAATTTCTCTTCCTGAAGAGATAAGGACCTGTGCATTTATAACAGGGGGAATTAAAGGGGAACTCCAGACTTGGATATGTGAGGTTTCTGCACTTAAGCTGGATCGTTCCTTCACAGGAGGGTTACATTTGCAGTCCCTAGCCCATACCATTTCCTGGCCCCCAGTCCTGCATTGCTGAGATGATCACCTATTTGCTATTCTGTGCTGTCACACAGGGTTAGTAAACAAAAGACAAAGGAGACAGCTGATCAAACCAAGGTATAACTAACCTGGGAGGTGCACGTGAGTACGACAATAATAATAGACAAATCTTAAAGGAGACACAGCACTCAATCCTATTATCCAGCAACCAGTCCTATAATCCTAATTAGGGACAGAGGTCTCTGTTGCCACAAATCTGCTGAGGTAAGTTGAAGCTGCACCACTGATCGCCATGGTGCCTCTGTGTAGGTGCAGTAGTGGATAAAGTGGACAAAAGAGAAAGGGATAAGAAACACCTGCACACGGTGGCGTCCTCATTTACTTCAAAGGGAAGTGCCTGCTGTTATTGTTTATGTATAAATTGCCATAATCTTCCAAAGAACTGTACAAGGTACAAATTACAGACGGAGTGAAACAAATATATATTATACCCTGTGTGTTACACTATATAAGCATAACCAATATAACAGATGCACCAAATAGAAATTAATCCTGCAGTACATTGAGGGTCCTGCCCTTGTGAGAGTAGTATGTAAGTAGTATGTAAGAAGCCTGGCCACCAAGTTGCTGGCTTAAAGTGGACCAACACCCAGGGGTGATTGGCCCGGGAATCTATAAAATTCCCGGGCTGATCACCTCCCTCACCGCGGGGCATCCGAGATCGGGATGTCCCGCGGGGTGAAACCCCCCCCCCCAAAGCTCCCAAAAAACGTACCTTATCGGCAACGGATCAGCCGCCGCCCTCCGCACGCCCCTCTAGCAGTGCGCGCGCCCGTGCCGGCCACTTCCGAATGGCCAGCGCGGGCGCGCGCCCTGTAAGAGGGACACGCGGGAGGCGGCGGCGGCTTGTCCGTCGCCGAAAAGGTACGTTTTTTTGGGGCTTTTGGGAGGGTTTCACACAGCGGGGCATCCTGATCTCGGATGCCCCGCTGAAGTGGACCAACACCCAGGATAGAGAAAATCCTGAGTGTTGGTCCACTTTTAAGAGAAGCAACTACTATAGAATCTATATAGGCCAGTGGTCTCCTTCTCTGTGTTGTTTGGACCCCTCGTTGGCCAAGAATCTTACCTTTCTGGTGGGGCATGGTGACATCCCGACATACCTTCGGCTGATGTGCACAACTGCTCCAAGCCTATCTGAATGGCTGACGCACAGCTGGAGAGGAGCAGCTGAAGGGATGCTTGCTGTTCTCATTTCATTAAACCAGACTAACGCCTTTACAAGGAACAGTGCTCCTATGCATCCCTCTCCAGGGAAATTCAGATTTCGCTGCACCTAAAAATGCATTTACTTTTTTAAACTCCTGCCGTGGTCAATTTTTGTCCCATAATGACGTCCTATGGAGCTGCAGGTAGCCTTCTAAGAAGATGTGCTTCTGGATTTCCTGCCACTGTGCATCGTGGGTTATATCAATTGAATCCAGGTAGCAGCAGGGCTGGGATACTGGGAAAGGAAGCCCAAAAATTGCCCCTACTAGGAGCAAATCTGTGAGGTGGTGTTTCAGCTTTGAGCTAGAGCAAATGTAAGTGCTGACAATGATTCAGTATCATGCATGCAGATGGGGCAAGTGAGTTTCGGGGAGTTGTTTTTCCCAACTATGCAAGGTGGTTGGTCCGGTTTAAAGTGGACCAAAAGCCAGCTCAATCGCCCGATCGATTCCCCCCCACGCCAGGCATTTGTGAATGGCCGACGCGGGCATGCTGCTGATAGGTGGAAGCGGAGGATGTGGCCGCTGCTCTTAGACTCACCATGGGACCGGAAAGAGATGAGCTGGTCTTAGCATCCTGGGGGGTTTCACACAGCGGGACACCCCCGATTGGGGAACCCCTGGGGAAAGGACCAAAACCCAGGATAGATCCTGGGCTTTAGTCCCCTTTAAGTGTATGCTGCAATAAACAGGTGAGCATGGGGGGGGGGTTACTTGGCTTCCCAAATGGGGATGAGGAGCAAAACACAGGATAGTGAATGTCTCTGGTTTTGTTTTTCTTTAAAGCAGATCGAAACCCATTTTGTGATGGCCATTGTAAGACAAACGCAAACAGTGCCAAGAAAGCAGTTGGGGGGGTTAGGTGCGTTGCTCAATAGCATGTGGGTGCGGCCATTAGCTTTGTGATGCTGCCTAATCATAAGCAAAATGGGTGGGGTCTGTAAGACAGGCATTATCATTACCCTGGCTGTTCTCCCTCTTTAGACCACCAGCTTGCCCTTATTATTGGTGGTCTATGGCAAAGGAATTCAGGGGATGTGCCACTACGCTCTGCCTTGTTTTTACTTTAAAATTAACTTAAAGGGGTGTAGCTAGGGGGAGGGCACGTGCCCCGGGTGCAGCAGGTCAGGGGGGTGCTAAAGGGGGGCCTGAGCACAGATGGGGGCGCCATTTCGAATATATACCCCGGGTGCCGGTAAGGCTAGCTACAGCTCTGTGCCTGGGCACAACAGGTGCAGAGAACCTGTTCTGTGGTGACTTGATTCCTCTTTGAACCTAATCATCTAATGTAAGTTAACTTTAAATGACTGCCCCGAAGCCGAAATAAAAGTTCAGTACATGTGAAATCCTGGACTGAATCCTGGATATCGATAAATAGCCCTAAGATGTGTTTTATCTAAGACATGTTTGGCCAGGTTTTCTTCCTCTGAGTCATAGAAGCACTTTTCTCGTTGTAGATAGTGTATCTATAGTAATAGCAGATATACTTGTGTGGGGTCAGAGAGATGACTAATGCTTTTTTTTCTTCTTCTCTTTTTTTGTAGTGTTATGCTACTTCTCCTTTTCCTTTGCCCTGTAAATTTTGCTAATCACAGATTCTGGAATCGAAAACTTTTTCCGCCAGTGGTGGCTGAGTCACCAAGTCCCCTCTCTCCTCCCTGTGACATTCTTCTCTCTTTCACCCACTCCCTCCCTCCATCTCTGTGTGTCTGTCCTCTCTGTTCTTTCTTTCTCTCTCTCATCTCTTCTCTCTCCATCCTCTCCTCTCCTCTTCCTCGTATTCAATCCCAGGCGGCAGCAGCAGCAGCAGCCATCCCTCTGGCTCTTATCTGGGCTCTGGGGCAGAGTTCAGAGGGAGGGTGAGTGTCAGAGGGCAGGAGAAGGGTGTGTATATTGTACAGTGGAAAATAGACAGCTGGGGTGTGTGCTGCACAGCGTTTTAGTGCGGGGTGTGTATGTGTGTGTGTGCTTATACTTAAAAAAACGAGAAAAGTTTCTTTTTCTGCAGGAAGTGTGTGTCAGGAGAAGTGGTGTGACGTGAGCGATGGTGTAAGTTTGTGTTGTGATCAGGTGCCAGGTATCCAGGATCAGTCAGCTCTTACTCTGAGTCTCTGTGGGACTGTGAGAGGAACGGTTCATTGCTGTGATGAAATGTTAGGTGAGAGGAGGGACTGCTGGGACTTGGCAGGACTGTGACACAGGTGACTGTGTGTTAGGAGAGGCGCCCGGTCAGATGTGACATACTGATGTATTGTGTCTCTTCCTTCAGATGGCGCTGCAGGCGGTAGAAGCTGATCTCCCATTATCACTGGATGACTTCATCCCTCCGCACCTGCAGAAGAAGCAGAGAGCTTCACACAATGACACACCGCGTCAGGTAAACGTAATGCTGACAGCTCAGGAAAATCTGAGGCATGTCATCTGTCTGCTTCAACCTGCATTAAACATCCCCCAGAGATAGATCAGGAGCAGGAGGCGTCCAAGGCAGGAAATCAGAGCATCAATATTAAGCTGATATTGTTGTTACTACCGCTATGGAATAACAGAGCCCTGGACACTTTTTTTTTAGCTTGCTTTGTGGACAGGAACATAAATAAAGGCAGTGCAGTGTTAGCAACCACATCAGGACCCATAAGGAAGATGCACTAAGTTCCTGAAGGACCCATAAGGAAGGTGTACCAAGTTCTTGTTCCAGCTTGAAGGTCCCGCCCTGTCCATCATGCTGGAACAAGAACTTTGTTCTCCTTCCACCTATCTTTATCTGTGGTTTCTACTGTATATCTATGAATATTTTTCCCTAAATACACCAGAGCCTTTATTTAGTTAAGCTTCTGCTTGTGGATAACCCTACTGTACCTTTATGAGTTCTTGTTCCAGCATGATGGTCCCCCCTGCCCCTCATGCTGGAGCAAGAACTTGGTACTCCTTCCTATCTTTATCCGTGGTTTCTACTGTATATCTATCAATATTTTCCCTAAATACACCAGAGCCCTTATTTAATTAAGCCTCTGCTTATGGATAACCCTACTGTATCTTGATGAGTTTGTGTTCCAGCATGATGGTCCCCTCTGTCCATCATGCTGGAACAAGAACTTGGTACTCCCACCTATATTTATCCATGGTTCCTACTGTATATCTATCCATTTTTTTCCCTGAATCCACCAGGGCCCTTATTTAGTTACGCTTCTGCTTGTGGATAACCCTACTGTATCTTGATGAGTTCTTGCTCCAGCATGATGGTTCCCCCTACCCATCATGCTGAAACAAGAAGTTTGTACTCCTTCCCTCTCCCGCCTATGTTTATTCGTGGTTCCTACTGTATATCTATCAGTATTTTCCCCTAAATCTACCAGGGCCCTTATTTAGTTACGCCTCTGCTTGTGGATAACCCTACTGTACCTTTATGCTGCCAACAAAGAGGGTCATGCTATTTATTTTGTGAAGTATGGTTACTTTTGAGTGTGAACTAAGACTTACATCTCGTGAGTTTTTTTTTACTTGAAAGTGATTGAACAGCCAAGTAAAAAACAAAGAGGTACTCACCCTTTGTCCCCTGCAGATGATCGGCCCAACTTTGGCGATCAGCAACTCAGCTGATTGCAGGATCACATACCGCATCCCTGGAGCATCCCAGTCAGTGGTGCTTCAGTGTTTGGCTTGTACCCCCTGACATCAGTAACAGGATGACTACCACCCCCTTTCGATTCACTACAATGGAGGGGGCGTGTAAGGCCTTAGCTCACTGCCTCCTCTGCAATGAATGGAGAGGGCGTGGCAGTGCTCCTGTGACTGTTGTGGAGGGGGGGGGGAGCAAGCCCAACTCTCCCATCAATTGCGAGATTGCGAGCTGTGTGTGGGCCTGCTGGATGTGGCACAGGTTGCTGATCATCAGAGTTGGACAGATCACTACGGGGACAAAGGGTAAGTACTCTTTTTTTTTTTTTTATGTTTTTTTCCCCAAAAACTCACTTGCACCTGTGATGGGGAATTTTTACAGGTGAGATGCTTAATTTTTCCTATGAGCTTAGGATCATTTCATAAAAAGTTTGGAGACTGCAACTTATGGGCTATGCTAAAGAATTTACAATATTTTTCTTCATACCCCATAGGGTATCTTCTTAATTTTTCTCCACATGGTTAAACAATCTTGAGCCACTTCTGGTTTGTCGATGTGGAGTTCCCACTCTTGAGTTTGATTCTGGAATAGGAACTGAATGTTCTTTGGCTATCAGCCTTTGCTTTAAATCTGATCTTTTGAAGACTTTACTGGAGATCAAAAACCAATCCAAGGGAGATCAGGATCTAATTGAGAGATTACATCAATTTGCCGTTTTATGCTGGTTGTCCGGTAAGAGGCTAGATTGATCGGTGGTGGATTGCCCAGTGTGTGAACACGTGTGGTTTTGATTACATCATGGTGGATGATTGAGAGCTCTGTGTAATCATATGTATATATGATATTTGTGAAATACCCCATAGGGTGCTTATGTTTCCAAACTGTAAAAAATATATCCTTACCTCACTGGAAAAATGATGCGTCTCACCTGGAAAAGGCCTCTTTACAGATGCAAGTGATTTTTTTTAGAAAAAAATAAAACTAACATTTCTTTTTTGTGTGTTAAAGCGGAATAAAACACAGGATTCTGACTATCCCTGGTTTAGTTCCATGCCTCGGGGGCATCCCGCTCGGTAAATGGCTCTGTTTACATGCAGAGCTTCAGCAGTTCGTGGCGCAGCGGTCGTATCCCCTACGGCACGCGCACTCCTGCCCCCAGCCTATCTAAATGATGAAAGATGCAGGGATGCGGCTGCTGTATATTTACATCTGCGAGGCCGGGAGCAGGTGAATGTTTAGGGGCCCTGGAGGGTTTCACACAGTGGGGCATGCTGATCTGGGATGCTGCCAACCCTAGAATATTTTAGATTCCAGGGCTGAGCCGCAAGGGTTTTGTTCAGCTTTAAAGTAAGAAAAGCTCACACAGATGTATGTTTCAGCTCACACCTGAAAGGGCACGATAAAAATAGCGTGATCCCCAGCACCAGGGCTGCTGTTTTACGGAGCTGTTCCAGGTCAGTAGCGCTCCGTAAGCACTGATGCAGGAGGAAATCAGCAGTATACCTTGTATTTAATCTTATATCTTCAGCCCATCCAAATGCTTGAGTGGAGCAAATGGTACAAATACGCAGGAGCTAACTGCAACTAGTGGACTGGGAAAAGCAAGAAGGGAATGTGACCATAACATTGGAAAAAAAAGCCGTCAGCTGATGGTCCAGAGTTGTAATAGATAAGATGGGAAAGGAAACCAATCAGGTTTCATTTTTTAATTAAACAAGAATTTTATGGAATGATTGAGGCAACTTTGCTTCAGTTCTCCTTGCAGCAATATTAAAGAGGACCAAAACCCACCCTGGAGTCTATGAGACTCAGGGCAGGCATACTCGCGCCCCCCGCGGCACCACTGTGTGAAACCCCCCAGGTCCCACGAAAACCCACCTTCGTTCCCGGTCCAACAGCGCATGCACAAGCTTTAGCAGGGTGTTTTCCCGCGCCAGGCATTTATCAATGGCTGGCGCAGGCACACTTCCTGTTAGAGGGTAGCAGGGGACACGGCTGCCAGTGCGCTGGGATCTGCTTGCATTAGACGAGCTCCTGGATGAAGGATCTTGAGCGGACCAGAGCGCGCTGATTGGATGAGCGGCAGCACATGCGTTGTAGGACTGGGAAGAGGTGAGTTTGTTCGGGCAACCTGGGGGGTTTCACACAGCGGGGCACCCCCGATCGACCAAAACCCGGGATAGTCAAAATCCTGGGTTTTGGTCCACTTTAAGTAATCTTCATGAGTGTAATTGTAATTTGAGCAAATACACAAACACATATAGAAAGAAGTGTATCTTTTACTTCAAGATAAAGATCGTTTCCTCCTCTTGTTATATTTTAGTGTTATATGTGGTGTCACAGTCACTATTTATGGTGTTTCTCTGCAGGCGATACTACTTAGGTAACACCTTAGAGGATCTAACCCTTCGCTATTCTACACCAAGCTATTTATTTTCTATCCCAGTTGGTCTTTAGCTTTGCATTAGAGCCTTACAAATCCTGCATTATGCTTTTCACAAAGGCTCTGCTGCACATCCAACTTAAAGCGGACCAAAACCCAAATTTCTAACTAGTATCCCCTGAATTGCTTCCCCCATGAATAGTAACTTTTGTTACTGTTTTTACTGCCCTGTCTGCCCAAGCCAAATTTGACCAGTGCAAGTGCAGGTGCCATTTAGCCGTCCCTATTTTAAGAATATTACGTTTAAATCTGTTAATCTGTGCAGCGGCAGAGATCCAATTTAAATAACATTATTGTTATTTTACCAGTGTAAACACATTAATTTTTACTTTTAAAGATGCAGATATAGAAATTACTGTTGGTAAAGAGAAAATTAAACCAGACTCCAAGTCTTAGGGCCTTATTTATGAAGGAATAGCAACTGGTGAGCGGCTGGCAATGACGGGCCCCCGCCACGAGAACGCCGGCTCCCCACCACAATCGCACATTTATCAAGCCAATCCTGCTTAGCGACTGAGATAGCGCCATATAGCGACTCATTCATCATTATTCCAGCCTCAGCCCACAGCGCCAGCGTCCGACCTTGAACAGCGACAGGTATGACCTCTCGCTACCTTGCGCTCTTCAATGCATTTCAATGGAACAATCTTTAAATATTAATAATTAATTGTTATTAATGTTTTTTTTTAGATGTGAAAAATTCTGTGACCACTTCTGCCATTTTAGATAATTTTTTTAGGGGAAAAAAAATAAAAAAAAATTGTACAGAATTGATATTACAGGTTTGATATTAATGTATTCATATTACTAAATTATTTAAAATACTTTTTTTTTTTTGGTTTCCAAAAATATGGTGGTTTGGGGGTTAAAAAACTACTTTTAACACATCGCCTCCAGCGCTCTGGGGTTTAAACATGCATTTCACAGTGCTTGAATTATTTGAGCGTGATTTTTTGATGAATATGGTGGAAGCTGGTCGCTCTGACCAGTCGCTATCATGCGCACCCATACATCGCAGAACTTGTCAAATAGTGATTCGTAACCTTGTATTCAACATTACTGCACACCGACTGAGTCACTGTCAACAACCGAACAACGGCCAAGCACAGCGACTACTAGCGGGCGCTGTGAAAATACCGCTACAGTCGCTCAACTGTCGCTACATGTCGCTATTAATAAATCAGCCTCCCCGTACATGGAGGATGTATGTAAACTGACCGTTTTTGGGGACCTCAAAGTTGGACAGTTAAAAACAGTCTGTGGGTGGTTTGGGAATGTCTCTCATTTTAGGAACAAATATCCGCATTCTATGCTATGTATGCGTAAAAGTAGGTGAAACCCATCCCCCAGTCACGTGCATCGGGAGTCTTTGGTTAATAAAAGGTATTGGTGATTGGGCCAATGCTCTGCCAATCCATGTATTCCACTACCGCCATTCAGTCAAAGAGTCAGAGCAGTTGTAAACCAGCCAGATATTCAACATTCTGCATTTGTTGGGACAGTCCTCCTCATAATGGCAGCAAACGAGGACATTTACGTGTCCCCAGAATTTTCGGAGGAACTGGGGGCCTCAACGTGGGACTATCCCTCTGAAAGTGTGACATCTGCTCAGTTTAGATGTATACAAGTGCAAGAAGTAGACTAATAATGGTGCATTGCTGGACTTTTTCATGTACTAATTTCTGGTCATGTCCTTCTATAACTGAAAAGGTCACCCCTGCTAAAGATGATCCTTCCTACAAAGCCACATTGGTGTTCATGTCTGAAGACCTAGATGAAGACACATGGGGAAGTCCACGCGTAGAGAAGCGATGGATCCGTTATGATGGCATTGGACCCACAGATGAAGATGGAATGCCCTTTGCTTCCAGATCCGTAAGTGTAAACCAAGAGATAGAAATATTTTACAAAGAAAAGAAGTGAATAATTCCCAGGTCCACAAGAACAGGAGACCAATGAGGAGACTTACAAGTGGGAGCGTATCTATAGGGGGGTATGACTGCACTGGGGACCAGAACTTCAGGGGGGTCCTTTAAGTTGCTCCTTTACATTATTTATTTTATTCATGCTCACTTGAAATTATATAAAGGAAGAAGCAACATTTGTTTTGGCTATTGAAGTCTTTATTTGTCTAGTTGTATCCAATTGTGTATAAATAACACAAGTATGAGCTATGACAGAACCCCATTAATTGTTCACACCAGGGCCCCGTTACATTTAGTTACCCCACTGCTTACAGGAGACTGGCTATATTAGCCTCTCGAATATTATCCATTGCAGCTCTAAAATTACATACTATTAGATGTGAGATGAATTTGGTACTAAATATATTTGCCTGCATATAAAATTAATAGAATATCATTTATTTACTCCGTCTAGTTCTCCTTGTGAAAAGAAAAAGCCACTAACAATTTTATTCCCTCTAGACGTCTTTTTTGGTAACAAGTCATTGGGCACTGTCATATGGTGCAATTCCCTTGAAGTTTTAATAACTACATTTCAAAGCTGATGTTGGGTACCTGCTAGAATATCAATTTATCAACCTTAACATCCTGAACACCGGATTGCAACTTAAAGGGAATGTTCAGGCAACAGCAATAATAAGGCAGCAAACAGCTCACCTGATGCCTGTCCCATTTACCTGACCTGCATTTCCTGCAGCACCAGATAGAGGCTGTAGTGGGGCTCCAGATATTGCCCTCCTTAAATTTCATTTCTACAGGGCCACGCAAAAAAGTGGTCTAACAGTCAGTCTGTCTCTTGATGCTCTGGCCGCTTCCCTGGGGAAATCCCTAATCTGGATACCCCACTGTTTGAAACTCCAGGGGTTGCCCAAAAAACTCACCTTTCCCTGGCTCCTGTGGTGATGTGAACAGCATCCCCCAGCTTCTCTGGGCTAATGTACACTCATCATTCAGATGGGCTGGAACCATTCCCCAATCTAAAGGGCACTGGAAATATGGCCGCTTCCGATTGCTTAATAGAGCCATATGCTGTGCATTAATATGCGCCGTAGGACCATAGAAAGGTCCATTTGTATGGGATTTTTTTGGTATAATCAAGTTTTAGTAGGATTTTTTCCTTTTTTTATACAAAAAGAAAATGGACAAGAGTAGACAAAAAATACAATCAGAAATGGAGAAGAATAAAAGAAAATAGCACAAGAATATTTGAGTAGGCACAACAATACCCCTAAGTAAATAACAGTTCTATACATAGCACCTGGGTGTCACTTCTCCTAACAAATTCCCTTCTTGCTTTACTACTACTAGGTCTGTGGCCTACTTATTTTGGTACTATTTATAATTGATACCCCCCTTAGTACTTGAAAACGTCCTGTTGCTAGGGGATACTTGGCACAAAAAGGTTGAGAACCACTGCTCTAACAGACTCTAGCTCAAGTTAAGATGGTATGGTCTGGGGGTGCCAGTATCTGGGACTGAGCTTTTGCCAGATAGAAAGCACGCAGGATGCCTTTCTTAATATCGGCCAAAGGGTCATGGATCATGGAAAGTAGAACTATCTAAGGACGGTTAGGGATCTTTTGGATAGTGATTTTTCTATGTGTCGTTAGGATCCAGATGAAAAGCATGGACCCCAACACTTGTCTGACTCCAAATTTAATAAGATCTACTGGGCACCGGTACCATCTAACCTTTGCTTTCCTGACTCTTGCAGCCTATGGAACGTTTATGAGCTAATAGAGTGGCCTTAGTCCATTCTGCTTCGTCGATGGAAGTACCTAATTGGGCCTTCCAATTTTGTATGAATCCCTGTGTGTCCTATAAAAGCTGGTATATAAGTGAGAGAACATGAGTGGGGGGGGGGACTTTTGTAAAGGAATATCTTCCAGGGGGATATGTGATATAGACAGTACAATTGTTTAATGGAAGTAAGGAAAGCCGACAGCTGACCACACTGTAGCCAAGAGGAATCTGTTCTGTCCTGTTGACCTAGCAAGTCCAACTAGAAAGTCGCTCCTGCATTGGTTAAGGTATGTTTGAGGCAAAAACCTTTTGTGGCTTCTCACTGTAGAAATCTGTTGTCTCCCACTTCTGGGTGAAAGGCAGGGTTGTTGAAGAGGGGTGTAAAGGGGCCAGGTCTTTATGACATCAGGAGTCTTTTCAAGGTAGCATTCCATACTTCGAGCAGTGGGTTAACTAAGGCTAGGAGGTCTACCCTCTTGGGTCTATCTATAGGTTCAAAGGGGATAAGCATTGTTCTACAGAGACCCATAGCTTGCTTCGATTAGAGATTGGGCTTTTCTTGTCACAGTGGGGCATCCCAAACCAGGATTCTATATAGTATAGATATAGTATAGTCAAAATCATGGGTATTGTTCTGCTTTAAAGTGTATATTTACAAATGGTAGCAAGTCTAGCAAGCAGGGAGTTTGAGGATCTGGTACGAGAGGAAAATACTGATATCGTTTGTGTGACACAGGGGCGTAGCTGGGGGGGTACTTGTCCCAGGTGCAGTAGGTCAGGGGGGCGCCAAAGGGGGGCCTGAGAACATGTGGGTCATTTAGAACCTTTGCCCTGGGTGCCAAAAAGCCTAGCTACTTCTCTGCTGAAACATGTCTGGACTCCTCACATGACTGGGCTGTTAATCTTCACGATTTTACACTTTTTTTTTTAGAAAGACAAAGCAAATAAGAAAGGGGGGAAATTATGTCTTTATGTAATAAATGGAATAAGAGCATAAGAGGTAATAGTGGCTGAAGGTCCTGAATATGTTAAATCCTTGTGTGTAGATATGCAGGGAGATGTAATGTAATAAATAATTAAAGTGGGTGGCAGAAACTGGTACAGTGGAGATAACGGGAAATTTTAACTATGCAGTTATTGTTCTGCTTCAAAAGGTACGAAAATTCCTCAGCTTGCTGCAGGATCGCTATATGAGATAGGTTATTGGAGGGTCCTATTAGTGGTGATGCTATATTGGATCTGCTAATATCTAACAACGAAGAGCTTTGGGGGAACCTTGATAAGAGTTACCATAATACAAGTTTTAGACAAGCTAGAAAAGTTGCACCAGTCTATAAGCCAAATGGTAAGTCAACAATAAAGCCAATAATAGTGTGCACACTAATCCCAGCACTCAAAACTCAATACACTGCAAGAAAAGAGGGACACCCACAGTACCCTCTAAAAAGTGCCAAGGATGAAACAGTTGCACCACTTTAAGGGTCTAAAAAATATTCAAGTTTAAAACTTGAATATTTTTTAGACCCTTAAAGTGGTGCAACTGTTTCATCCTTGGCACTTTTTAGAGGGTACTGTGGGTGTCCCTCTTTTCTTGCAGTTACCATAATACAGTATAATTGTATTCAGCATGAACTATAAAAAACAGTCTGTGGCTGGGAGGGCAAATTTTACATTTTAAAAAAGGAGAACTTCCCCAGGGTCAAGGCTGCACTCCAGGGCACAGACGAGGAGCATTGTTGTTGCTTGAGGATGCAGATGCTAATATTGAGTACTTTAAATCAATTTAGAAAACTTGAGAAATTAGGTCCTAGGTCATTCGGTAACTGGACTGAAAATTGGCTAAAGGGCCATGTGCAGAGAGTAGTGGTTAATGACCCCTAATAAAATAAAAAACAGATGTGTACTCCAGGGATCAGTGCTGAGCTCACTATTATTCAACTGTCCATGTGCACTCTAACCCCCACCCCCTTCTTCCATTAGTAAGCCCCAAATGTATAAGATTCTTAACATTTTCTCACAGGGCTTCATTCAACAGTGGACCCAGAAACAGATGCACACACATGCAGAATCCACACCTCGACCAAGAGGGGGAGTGTGCAACACTGCATTGTTCATCCATTTCTAGGGATCCCTAGAGAACATGTTGATGGCAGCAACAGCAGCACCTCCACCAATAGGAAACATGCTTCATTATGAGAGAAGTGTTTGATGGGCATCATGCAGGATCTCCCTAACTGCCCTGATGATGGCCTTTGGTTAGTGCCCTTGGATACTCTGGTCTTATGATGGGTCAGTCTGACCCTGAGAAGGAGGGCCTAATTTACTTAATATAATTGAACTTTAGAGCAATTTTAGCCCATTGTCATGGCATACCAAGCACACAGTTGGCGTGAGCAGTGTACTGAAGAAAAAAATGTTTACCACTTTGATTCAGATTCATCTATGAACAGTAAAACATATAATGGATCTACCAGAGAAAAATTGTAAACTTAAGTTTCATTTAAACACCAGATCCTGATTAGTTGATTTGGTTAACTGTCCAAATTCCACTGAACTTTACCTTGTATTTGTCTTAAATGCTGGAATTTGTGCTGTTCCCCGATATATCCAGATATAAACCCCCCCCCCCCATCCCTGCCTTTCTCAAGCATTATAGTTTGGTGAACTAACTGTATAGTTGTAAGGGAATAGATATACAGTACCATGCTCATCCACCTTGTGCGTCATCCTGGCTTTAAGCAAGATATGCAGTTTGTGCATCTTTTAGAACAATGATAGGATCATGTGATGCAAACTTACCCCGAGCTATTGAAAAAAATCCTTGTCAGCACTGTGTATTCTTTAATTTGTTCATTCGTTAATTTACTTAGAGTGTGGACAAACCCCGTGAATGGTACAGGAGCATGTTCAAAGTTCTCCACCAGCTGTCAGGTAAGTGACATTGGCACTAATCTGTTATCATTAGCGTCCTCCAGAGTCATGCAGTGGCTACAGTGAATCCCCGCAGGTAATTTGTGGCCCAATGCTCTGCAAATAACATATGTAGGAAGGGGAGAAGAAAAGCAAGAGGTACAGCCAAGAAGAAGTTAAATCTTCACTCCATTGTATTGCCATGCCTCTTCCACATTATTGATGATTTCTGTGGCCTTTCACATACTTCACAAATTTTAAGCGTAACAGTTCCAAAATATCTGATAAGTTGTTGATAAGATTTATAATCTGCTAAGATTTTTGGGTATGTTAATTCCAAATGTATTGTGTGCTCTATTTTCTCTCAACTCATTTCGATTAATCAGGCTGAGCTTCAGAAAAGGGTGAAGTGATGCAGAGGGTATATTTTACACTTCCAATCTTTTTATTGACAGTTTTCAATAAGGTTTACAGAAAAAGAGAGACTAGAATTGGTTATTGTGTAGACACATCGCATTAATGAGCAATAGAATGCTTCGCCAGAGGGCACATTTTAAATCATGGGTTGACATGCATGGCTGGCTTGAGATGACCAAATGTATGGTTTATAGTAGGGTGCACTGTTTTGCTGTTATAAGCAGGTAGCAGGTACGTTTATGGGATGTTATGGGACAACTAAAGTGTTACCAAAGAGATCACATCTCACAATTTGGTTTATTCATCAGATTCAGAAGACAGCGACGGTGAGGGATCCAGACGGGTTGCAAACCAAACAGACCAGAGCCATGTTGATAAAAAATCATCCAGGTAAATATTGAATTTGTTATGTTTCTAATGTTTCTCCATTTCACTGTTTTTCTCCTAATTACACACATGGGCCTTGATTCAATAAAGGTAGAAAAACATTTTCATGATAGTAAGATTCAATTCTTGAGAAAAAAGCCAATGGCACTTTTTTACTCCTAAGAAAAGTAGAGAACTGTTTACTCCTTTCTACACTGTAGTAAAAGCTGCCATTGACTTTCATTGTCTTTTTATCTAGTGATTCAGTAACAGTGACATTCTCAGGTTTTTTTCTCATGAATTGAAATTTTTCCTACCATGAGAATTTTTTTCTACCTTTATTGAATCGAGGCCATGGTCTTAAATTATTAGATTTTTGCAATTGTCCTTCCTCATTTTTTGGTCGGCTTAGCAAATTCCTAACTAGGTTCCTCAACCTATTTGCAATTCTTGCTGTGGTGTTCTCTATGCCCTACACCCCACATCTATAAGCGATATTTCTTGCCTCATGATGACCAACAAGCATAAGCAAGTATTATGGTTCTGTAAATATTTATTCTGTATGTGAGCATTGCATGTAGCGGCTCTTTTGGAAGCCCAGTATTTTATCAGTGAGTAAGAACACGTAAATACCTTCTGTTTTAAGAAGGATCACTTTTCATTTTTAAACTATGTTCATGTCTTTTGGTTCCTTTTGATCTTTTCAGCAAAGCTTAGCTGGGTAGTTGCCAAAAGGCTTACTATCCCTGCATATTTATTGATTTATTCTTTTCTTTCTCTTTAGATTTGTAAATAAACCGCAGGAGCAAGAGAACAAGCCCCAAAAAAGTCAGGAATCTAGCAAACTTCACATAACTATGAAGTCTAATGTCAGAGAGTCTCCGGGCAATTTAAATGTCATTTCCAATACTAAGTCATTTTCAGGGCCTGCATTTACCTTGACACATTCCAATGGACCTTCTTCTCTTTCATTAAATAAACCCGCAGAACAACAATCTCTGCCCATGACCTCTGGAGGACCAAACCTCACAAGCACCATCACCTCCTCTACACATAATTCAGCTAAACATCCTTTACAAACAAAAGTCAACAGCAATCACAGATATCAGAGGGCACCAGAACCTGCTTCATCCCATTCACCCTCTTCCAAGGTATCTTTACAAGTGGTGGACTTATCTTATGTTGCACCATGCCTTGGCCAAAAAGAGGCGTCTTCTCCAAAAAGTCCCAATAGCAATGAACCGTACTCTACATATTTATCCAACAGCTCAAGCCCCAAAAGAAGGTCAACCACCAAGATGCTGGTAAGTGCTAGGTTTATTTGTACCGCCTGCATATTTTGAACAGGAACATTTTTGACAAAAATTTAGATATTTAACGATGACAGAGACAAGGAAGAATAAAGTGAAAAACTGTCTAAATCATGATATACACCTAAATATTTTTCTCCTGAGCAACAAAATGCCAATAAATCCCTGAGTGCTCTGTGGGCTCTTTTCCGATAGGAAGACCTACTGGGCAGAGGTTAAATATTAATAGTATGCATGTATTGCAAAACTTAGAGTTGACCTAGTAGTAAATTAGTAGGTTTATCTCCAACCTTTTTTCAGTGACATCAATGAAAACATAGACCTGGGTTTAATAATGGGATCTGGCTGGATTGTAAGCAATTAAAAGTGGAACCTGATTCAGGCATACACAGAACAGAAACTTGTTTGCACAATAATTGGCATGCCCCAAGCTACATTCATTGTACATCGGTATTTTGGTATTCACTAGAGAATGGCCAATGTCGTACCAATCCATAAAAAGGGGAGTAGAGAAGAAGCCAGTAATTACAGGCCAGTTAGTTTAACATCTATAGTGTCTATACACCAATGGATGGGATTCCAGGGCTACCCCACCTCTATGTCCTATTGCATGAGGCTGCACACTGATATTAAAAATCAATTCATTTATTATTCCAAAAAATTCATGTAGTACACATAGAAAACCACATATAACACATACTTGACAACACACAACATTACATCATAAAATCATTACTCTAAAAAAACCAACAAAGTGGGGAGGAACTCGCAGGGCTTCACTTAATTTAGGTACACTTTAATGGTCCTGACACCAGGCTCAAATGTGTATAATTGTTATGGCATATAGCCTATATAGAGAGCATACATATATAGGCGTTCAACAGAGTAAAGTGCAAGTGCTTATTGAGTATTTAATCTCCTCTGACTCTAAACTGATGAATCAATGCAAAATCCATAAACAAAGAATCAAAAAAGTGCCTAACTACATGCAGTGCATAAAAATCTCAACTGAAACTACTCTCACATGTGTACTTTCTAATAACCATGCAAAATAATGCGTGCTCAAAGTGCTAAGTCCAAAAAGTGACTAAATTGCTACTAATCCTATGTGCCTTTGTTCAGCGCCATATATATGCATGTCATCCATCATCATCATATGCATCCAAAGTCTCTATACAAATAATAACGCGCCCTTCCCGTCCTCCCCACTTACCTCACCTACGCGCTGCGTGGTTAGCAACCACTTCTCCTGGGTGCTGACTGCATAGATCTACCTTTTATAGCTGTTGAATCTGCGGGCCAGATTGAAAATGCCTCCACCTGTGTATCCTCCTAATGAGCCACACAGCGTTCGTGAGGGCGGAAGTGACGCGGACAGCCTCCCGCCCCACTTCCGCCCCCTGGAACGCATCATCCATCAGCTTCCTATATTGGTCACAGCGCATGCGCATTCTCTAATCGCGCTTGCGCCTGCGCGCTGGCCCTTTTTCACACCGGGATTGTGCTGCTAAACATAGCAGCCACTTGTGATGTCTCTCAGCGCTGTGCACGCCCATTCGTGCACAGCGCTGTTCTCTCCCCCCCATCGGGCCTCATCACTGCTGGCATAACCAGCACATATCTTACGTTGACTCTGGGGTGTCACACATTTTAAGGCATGACCCCCAGCCTGTATATGGCAGTCAGCTTACCCTCAGCTGGTTGTTACATAAACCGACAAGAATAGCAGCATAGTTCTCATACACAAAAATGAATAAAACATTCCTTCTATGTTCTATATTACTACATATCTTTGTATCTATATTATTTACACCAATCTATATTTTCATTATGATGGGGAGTACCTAATATCAATTCTCTCATTATATCTATAGCCGGATTCCCGACTCTACATATTATCCAACATGCTATACACAGGGGCTCCTCATATACCCAAATGAACTTATAACAGGAGAAGATCTGTGTATCTGTCATCGGTCTTTCTCTTGCAACTCCAATCTTCTTTCTTTAATCGATCTCCTGCCTCATTCTATTCCTCCTTCATCCTTTCTATCGCCGGTATATAGCTGTCCTCCTCCACTCTCATCATTCTTCAGCTTCATCATCTCTATTTTCCTGGATCTCCTCCTCCACACTCCTATCATTCTCCAGCTTCATCATCTTTATCCTCCTGGACTGCAATTACATTGTTCTATTGTATCTAGAAATAGAAATAAAATACCATGTAAGTATCATCGCCATACATAGACTACATTGGGGCCATGTGTTCTTCACTAAAGACTACAACCAAGATCGTCAAAAAATATATCCGATCACATTTAATTGCAACAATCTGTTGTCTATTCCGTCCACTAGAAGCACAAAAAAGCCCATAATTCAGCAATACATACTCACCGGGCTTCTGTCCATTTCCATTCGGCTATCTGAAACGAGATGTAATAACATGCAACTATGTTGAGATGACAACTACCTCATACATGATTCGCCTCTTTTACTCACGTCCGAGGAAGGGAGCAAAGCTGAAATCCTCATTTATACCTATAGGGGATCTGCTATTTAACTTGTACATCCACTCTGCCTCTCTTTGTAATAATTTTCTTGTGATGTCACCTCCCCTCATATCTCTCTTAACTTGATCCACATACATAATTTTCATTCCCTGCCAATTTCCTCCATGTGCCCTCAGATAATGGGCCGCAACAGGGGTAAGTTGTTTGCCACTATCCTTATCTCTAGAGGCCAATCGGATATTGGACTGATGTTGTTGCACCCGTATCTTGGCCATATTTTTTGTCTGTCCTACATAGTATTTCGAACAGGGACACTGTAGGACATATATGACCCCTTTTGACCTACAGGTAAGATGTTTCTTAATCCGGAAACTCTCATCTGTTTGTAAATTATAAATTCTGTCCCCTCTTTGCACCAGTGGACAAATGTTGCAATTCCCGCATGCCCTACATCCATTTGGAATGCGTTCATTCAGCCATGCCTTTGGACGGCTATAATGGCTCCTACATAGCCTGTCTCTCAGGTTTGGGGCCCTCTTCGCTGTCATCAGGGGGCCTCCTTGCGTTAGTATTGACAAACGTGGGTCTACCTGCAGAACTCCCCAATGCCTCCTCAGAATGTCCTTTACTTTATACCAGTCATTATGGTATGTGGAGATGAATCTCACCTTGCCGTCATTCTTTCTTTCTTTATATTCCAACAAGTTTCTTCGAGGTGTTCCATCTGCACGGGCTATTGCTTTGTCAATAACCCTCCTAGGGTATCCTCTCATCCGCAATTGATCCCTCATGTTCTTTGACTCCAATTTAAATTCCTCATCTTTTGAGCAATTGCGGCGTGCTCTTAACATCTGTCCCACTGGTATTGCTTCCTTGGTGTTTCTAGGGTGAAAGCTAGAGAAGTGTAAGATATTATTAGTAGCCGTAGGTTTGCGATACAGTTTAGTTTCTAACATTCCATCATCCTCAATTTGGATGGTGATGTCCAGGAATTCAACCGAGCTTCTCGATGTCGTGTACGTAAGATGAATATTATGAGAGTTCTGGTTCAGTTTGTCAATGAACTCAATACATCTACTCTCAGGGCCCTGCCATAGGATGAGGACATCGTCTATATACCTGTACCAGCCCAGGATATGGGCATGGTACAGGTCATTAGACTCGCCCCACACTATTTCCCATTCCCACCATCAAAGGAACAGATTCGCCACAGAGGGTGCACATCTTGCCCCCATTGCTACACCTTTGATTTGCTGGTAGAACTTTCCGTCGAATGTGAATGCATTATGGGACAACACAAAGTCCAACAATTTGATGACAAATCCATGCATCCGTCTGTTATCTATTGACTCCATGTCTAAGAAATAACTAACTGAGGAGATAGCTGCCTGATGGGTGATATTAGTGTACAGTGACTCTATATCACATGTTACTAAAATAAGATCTTCCGGTGCCGATACAGAGTCCAATCTATTTAGAATGTCTGTGGTGTCTTTGATATATGAATCCAACGCCACAACATGCGACTGCAGTATGTTATCTATGTATACACATGCAAATTCAGTTACACTCCCAATTCCGGCCACAATGGGTCTACCAGGTGGCTTGCTCACATTCTTATGGACCTTCGGTCTCATATATAGTGTGGGGATCTTGGGATGTTCTACTTTCAAATAATCAAAAAGACTGTTGTTCACTAATCCCTCCTCCCTTGCTTCCACTAAAATCTCCATATATTCTCTTTTGTATAAGTCGGTGGGATTGCCTGGTAGCCTAGTATACGTGCTGACATCACTAAGCTGTCTCCTAGCCTCCTCCTCGTAGTATTTCCTAGTGAGGATGACAATGTTGCCCCCCTTGTCTGCCTCTTTAATAATTATCTCTTCATTGCTTTGAAGAGATTGGAGGGCTTTATGCTCATCCTTGGAGAGATTGTACCTATGCTTGTTGGGGGTCAATGCCCTCACATCCTGACTTACCAAAGAGAAAAAAGTTTGTAGAGCCGGTATGTTGGTCCAGGGGGGTATAAATGTAGATGGCCTTTTCAGTTTCTTGATATTAGATTGAGTTGGCGTAATTTCCAAATCCTGTTCGATAACCTCCTGTTCCATCTATAGTGGTCAAATTAATGGAAACACTCTTAAAAAAACAGATAATTTCCCCTCTAAAAATTAATGACCTATTGGACCCAAAACAGCACGGCTTTACTGAGGGCAGATCATGTCAGACCAATCTTATTGATTTCTTTGACAATGTCACTAAAGTGTTAGATGAAGGTGGTGCTGTGGATATCGCCTATCTGGATTTTAGCAAAGCCTTTGACACTGTACCACATAAGGAGCTCATAGATAAGTTATTGAAGGTAGGACTCAATCCCTGGATAGTTCAGTGGATTTCCAGTTGGCTGAGGGATCGATATCAGAGTGTTGTTGTAAATGGTGTGCAATCTGAACAAAGGCGAGTTACAAGTGGTGTGCCGCAAGGCTCTGTCCTGGGCCCCATTCTTTTTAATATATTTGTAAGTAACATAGGAGAAGGCTTGGTAGGAAAAGTTTGTCTGTTTGCTGATGATACAAAGTTTAGTAATAGGGTGGATATTCCTGGAGGTGTCTGCAACATGGAAAATGATTTAGCTTTACTGGATAGATGGTCAAAACTGTGGAAACTAGAGTTTAATGTCTCTAAATGTAAAATCATGCACTTGGGTAGAAGGAATCCCTGCTCTGAGTACCGTATGGGCAATACTGTGTTAGCCAGGACCTCGGAGGAGAGAGATTTAGGGGCACTGATTACTGATAGCTGCAAGATGAGGGGACAGTGTAGCCAGGCAGTGGGAAAAGCAAGCAGGATGCTCGGCTGCATAGCTCGAGGCATCACCAGTAGGAAGAGGGAGGTTGTGATGCCGCTGTATAGAGCCCTGGTGAGGCCACAGCTAGAATACTGTGTGCAGTTCTGGAGACCTTACCTGCAAAAAGACATTATTCAAATAGAACGTGTCCAAAGGCGGGCAACGAAAATGGTGGAAGGACTTAAACTTAAAACAGGAGAGACTTAAAGAACTAAATTTGTACAGTCTGGAGGAAAGAAGGGAGAGGGGGGACATGATGGAGACCTTTAAATATGTGAAAGGATTGAATAAGGTTCAGGAAGGAAGTGTTTTTAAGAAGAAACTTAACGATAGAACAAGGGGGCACAACCTGAAGCTAGTCGGGGGGAAGATCAGGAGCAATGTTAGAAAATATTATTTTACAGAAAGAGTAGATGCTTGGAACAAACTTCCAGCAGAGGTAGTTGAAAAATCAACAGTCACTGAATTTAAACATGCCTGGGATAAGCACACATCTATCCTAAGATAAAGAGACCATACAGCATACACATAAGGGCAGACTAGATGGACCGTATGGTCTCCTTCTGCCGTCACCCTTCTATGTTTCTATGTTTTCATGTGGAGAGCCTCATTCTGGATACTGAAAATGTACAATAACTTCATGGCACACAGATCTATGTCCATACAACATTTTTTTATTGTGAGTTAGGCTGTATTGGTTTGGAGACTGGATCCTGAATTGTAGCACACACTGTAATGTTCTTTCAACTGACGTTGTAGCCTGAGACTTCAGCACACGTCCAACATTTCCAGCATCTGTGCCACTATTAAGCAATCTCAGAAACAGTTCTTGCCCAATTAAATAAAAATGCGTTGAGTCTGTATATGGGTAATATGGGTTGTTTGGCACACACTGCAATATAATTAGTTCTATTCTTTAAACATAATATAAGCTAAAAATGTATCAGTGTGTCCACAGGAGTGAGTGTCCCACCATAATAATCAGAAGGAGTGCTACACTCTTCTCCCACTGAAAAATCTTGAACCCTCTCAATAAATAAGCAGGGTAGCAGAGTGCATTTGCCATACATCTTTTTTTTTTTTTTAGTAGTTTTTATCTAAATTTTTTCAAGATCTACTGCCTGTTGTGTACATTCAATTGTCATTGCACTGCATCATGAAGGAGCATGGTGGCAATTCAAGCTGTCACTACTGGCTGGAAGTACACTATATACTATGACACCATGGCTTTTAGGAAAAGGTCATTGGTAGGGTATATATAGCAAGTAGCTTAGTTTCAACAGTGGAAGAATGAGGATAAACCCCAGGAAACTATATCATCATAGGAGTGGTCATGGGCTGCGGCAATAAATTATGGGAGTTACTTACTGTAGTCTACATAGAACTAGTTTATTAGCAAGTATATGCCTAGATTCCTAAAACAATCTAGAACAGGGTTTTACAACCCCCTGACTTTAAAGCACTGTGGAATATGTTGATGCTATATAAATTAATATTATTATTATTAAATTATTATTATAACTCTTGTGGTATGCAAAATCCTATTAGGAGGCACTTGGAAGGCTGCAGACTAATCTGTACCACATCCTGATCTGTTGCCATACTTTACCCAAGCCTAAATTTCTGTTCCAGAAGATGATGGAAACCATTTAGATGCATTTTTATGTACTTTAATCTGTTGTTTTGTGCTTCATTAACATGGTTGAGTTAACCAACTTAATGACTGAGATCATAGAAAATGAAAAGTGTTACTCGATGGAAAATGGCCCCTGTTATAGAGGGTTCTGCACGTGGGATGGCCTCCTTTGCAAATGTTATTAGTTGGGAGACAAACAGAGGATACATAGATGGGATAATGGTTAGAACTAGTTTATTATTAATTGTTCTTGGAGTGGAATTAACTAAGCTTGTCCAGGAGCAAGAGGAGTGAAGCAGCCCTACCAGTAACTAAGAGAACCAGATGCCAGAGTTAGGCCAGCAGGCAGCTCCAAAGAACCTGAGGAGGATGTTAAAGGCCCAGGTGCCATCATCAAGGTTCTCATGTTGAAGTAATGTTAATATACTGTGTAGTACTGAGTGGTAGATTAAAGGTGCATAAGAATTTGTATCATCTGGTTGCAGGTCCAAGTACCGCACAGGACACCACAGAGCCTGATAAGAATTCTCTCCTTGTTACTACCCCTGGGGTGGGGTTATACTGTAACATATATAGTAAATGTTTCAAGTAGCAGCAGGCACTATAATTCTTAACATGTTGGGACTGGCTTCCTGCTGAGCAACTGGCCAAGAGGTCTGAAGGGGGTACATTTTGGAGACCCATCTACCAGATATAGCTACACACTCACTCTGTTCTGAAGCCAGACCTCCAGCCTCATATATCTATACAATGACCTGACCCACAACTTCTATTATCTCTCAAACCATAATTTCTCTGTACTGCAGCTTCAGCCACAGCCCAGTTTGACTGTATCACAACCTCATTAGAAATGCACCTTGCAGCCGTGGCATGCCCGTGCCGCTCATCCAGAAAGGCTGGGCATGGGCACGCACGGCTAGAGGTGTGCAGGGATGCGGCCACAGCGCAGAGACGTGGCGAGGGCTCTGGAGAAGGTGAGTGGATTTGGGCATCTGGGGGGCATCCCCATTCAGGAAGCCTCAATGAACTTGAGTGGCACAGGAGTCTTTTAAACTCCATGGCCTCCGATGTTCCACTTTAACAGCCATTAATTTGCCTTCCTTTGTTTTTACTTACTTATTAATAACCATCACTTAATACTGTCAGACGGACGGGAGGAATCTCCTCCTGTCATCCAGCAATGCGCCCTTACTGGTTACTTAACACCAATCACAGGGCCTTATCCTATGACCTCATTAGCCTTGCACACCCCTTCAGGCGCTAGGCAGGGCTGACGGGGTGTGAGGCATACAGGGACAGACGCGTGCGGGACAGGGGACCTTTTCAATCGTACAGGTAACTTTTTGGATATATACATTTGTTTGTTCAACTTTCAGGATTGTATGACTAGGGCCCTGAGGCCTGAAACACGTAACATTGGTCCCTACAGCGCGATGCACAGCAGTCATCGCCCCTAGTTCCCTATTTGGCCTATGTTTTGGGCTGACTTGACCCCAACGACTCATTAAAAAAAACATTTTAAGGGAGAAGCTTGATTCACCTCTGCACTTCCTGACTAGGGGGGACTTGGATTCCCTGGTTCTTCCCAGTTTGGGATAACCCTCTGGGGTGTGTGGTCTGTGGTAGGCGGTGAGTAGCCTTGCGCGCCAGCATTTGCTCTGGTGGGCAGCCCCCCTCCCATCTTTGCTGCTGTCCTCTATTGTGACTGGCAGGTGAGGAGGAGGTGGGATGAGCCACCCTATAAAAAGAAACAAGTGGTTGGAGTTGTCTTATGTTAGGTAGAAAGGAGGGAGGAGTTAGTCTTTAGCCATAGAGAAAGGGTGGGATTACCCTTAATAAGAGAGCAGAATGGGAGACTTTCAGCTAGAGGGAAGAGGGTGGAGTTCAGACCTTAGCTATATAAGGTTAGTGGAGTATCCCTATATACCAGGGGCATAGTGGGTGGAGTTAATGGTGGGTCACTGGGTAGATCACCCTTTAAGCGGTTTCCCGCCAGATCTGCTAACAGCAAAGGAGCCACCTGTTGCCAGGAGTGTGCGAGGCCAAAAGAAGTACCTGGACTATGGTAAGGTGATTGGCAAGTCAAAAGTTAAAAAAATAAATATCAGTAGCTTACCTTTCATTGAGTGGCTCGAGCATTGTGCTTTCCTTTGTGAAACTTGGAACTTAAAGGAGCACTATCGCGGAATTGTGTAATATTAAAAATCCATATAAGCACTTTAGCTAATAAGGGGAGGTGTCACTTATATGCCCGAACTCAATAAAACTCCTGCCAAGCTTGCAGTTTTCTTTCCCTGGTAGGAATAAAATCCTGGGGTTACAGGTTTAGTCTATGAGGGGTGACAGAGTCTGTCACCCGAGATGTCTTCTTCCTTCCATCCTGGCTGGATATTTCTCAATACAGGTTGTATAAGTGACCCCTCCTCCCTCCATCCAGCATATTTATATGGATTTTTATCATTGAGCCATTTTTTCGCGGTAGTGCTCTTTTAAGTAAGTGATCAGTATACCTAAGGTCCCTCCCTCGTGTGTGTTACTATGCGTGATTCCACGCCTAATGTTATCAAGAGCTAGTGTTCCCATCAAAGTGGGGTGGAGTAGGCCCTCATATCGCTGTGAGTTACTGTGAACTATGGAGTGAGAACAAAGAGTTAACTGGATATTAACTAAGCTTGATTTGGATATTAATGGAATGTTCTCGAACTGTGTTCAGATATGTTTCTTGGAAGTTACAGCTTTCTTCTGTGAATGAGATAAGTCAATAAAGTGGAACTACACTAGTTAAAGTGGACCAAAACCCAGCAAACTTGTGAAATACATTTTGCCAAAGCCCCTGCCAATATTCCCTCCTTAGGGTGTAGAACAAGAAATGGTACATTTTGTTTTTCGAATCATCCTGGAACACTTTTTTTTTCTTGTGTCCCTTTCTGTAAGATGACAGGCAATCAGTCATTGCATAGGTGTGGTAATGACATCATTGCCACACACAACAATGGCAATGAATGGAGGAGGCGGAGCTTTACAATTAAAACAGGCGCCATTATCTGGGATTGGAGGGAAGGAGGAGCACTGAAAATTGGGGGAGCAATTCAGGGGATACTAGTTAAAATTGTGGGTTTTGGTCCGCTTTAAGTCAAGGTTGAGTGGTGTGAAAGTTTATTGGCCGACAGTAACATATGCCTTTTGGATTATAAGTACTGTGATCGTGACCTACTGTGGATTATAACTACCGTGACCGAGCCTGGTCTTTTGCATTACAATTAAAGTTGGACTTTATTACCACTGCTGTGTGCCACTACTGTGACCTAGGTAGTTCCTGCAGAAGAACTATTCATATCTACTACAGTGTCACTCAGTTTCATTGCTATGAGGCTACTTATATTTAGGAAGCATACTCAGTAAGGGCAGGGGTCAAGGAAGCAAGTGCAAATGGTTAACTCCTGCAGCCAGCAAAACGAGAAAAGATGTCAGGAAATATATGTTGAAATCTCATACCTTTGTGTATTTTATTTTGTGGAGCTACCCCACTTGTTTCTGTTCAGGTATAATTCAGGGACTTTAACAATCTCTTCCCTTTTCATCTGACAGGACCAACTGGAGACAGATCTGCGTCAATTCACAGAGGAGTTAGATCGAGATTTGGAGGCTCGGAAGCAATGCACAGCAAGTCTTGAAGCCCATGAAGTAAGAGCAAGACTATGACGGGGAGGCCGATTCATTAATAGCGCCAGGTAGCGACAGATGAGCGACAGTAGCGGCATTTTCAGAGCGCCCGCTAGTAGTCGCTGTGCTTGGCCGTGGTTCTGTAGTTGATAGCGACTCAGTCGGTTTGCCATAATGTTGAATATTGGGTGCGGAGTCGCTATTTGACAGGTTCCACGCTGTATGGGAGCGCATGACAGCGAATGGCCATAGCGAACGGCATATTCATTAACAAATCACGCTCAAAAAATTCTCGCGCAGTGAAATGCTTGTTTAAACCCCAGAGCGCTGGCGGCGATGGCTTAAAAGTAGTTTTTTAACCCCCAAACAACCATATTTTTGGATAATATGAATACATTAATATCAGACCTGTAATATCAATTCTGCACAAATTTATTTTTTTTTTTTTTTTACCTTAAAAAAAATATCTAACATTGCAGAAGTGGTCACAGAATTTTTGACATTTAAAAAAAAAACAAAAAAAAAAAAAAACATTAATAGCAATTAATTAAGAATATTTAAAGATTGCCCCATTGTAATGCATTGGAGAGCGCCAGGTAGCGAGAGGTCATACCTGTCGCTGTTCAAGGTCGCTCGCTGGCGCTGTGGGGTGAGGCTGGAATAATGATGAATGATTCGCTATCTGGCGCTCTGTCAGTCGCTAAGCAGGATCTGCTTGATAAATGTGTGATTGCGGAGGGGAGCCGGCGTTCTCGTGGCGGTGACCGTCATTACCGTTCGCTCACCATTCGCTACCTGGCGCTATCCCTTGTTAAATAAGCCTAAGACTCGACTACACAGCTCCAGTACTTAGTCCTTAGGGAAGATGTGATTGGTTGGCATGTTGTTCTCATGTACTATAGTTCCTTTAATTAATGCAAGACTATAGTTAAGAGACATCTTGAAAAACATCTCAAATTGCACATAATCCCAATGAAACTGGAACAAATGCAGTATGCAGTTTGGAGAAACATAATTGTTTGCAAATGTTTCTCTGTCTCTTAAAGCAGACCTACAACTTAAAATAGAAGTTAATCTCTACTTGTCAGGATTAACCTCAGAAATCAAAATGCTATACTCTAGCCACTTTTAAGCTCTACTTCCTTAGAATTCACTAAGGGGACTGGGCGCTGTGGGGACTGGGCACTGCTTCAAAAACTGCCGGTGCTGAGGCCCCTAAGATAAGCAAAATAATGTGTACAGCGTCTTGTGGTCCCCCTTGGAGGGGTTGCGAAAGGATGTTTTTGACTTTGGAGGGGAAGCCTGTTATACAGTATGAATACATAGATCTACCTCCAGTAAGCACAAGATTCCTGATGTACATTTTTAATGCCTACTTGTTTTCAGGATGTCCCAAGGTTGCTAAAAGTCTCCAGAGGACAAACAGGTGGTTGGTCCACTTCAATACATGGCATACAGAGCTCCAGGGAAGGGAAAGGTGAGGGGCCACATCTCTGGTCTCCCTACAGCTGACACCCGTGCTCCTGACTGTTAGCAAATTTCTCTTAAAGCAGACTTACACCTTAAAGTGGACCAACACCCAGGGGGGATCAGCCTGGGAATCTATAAGATTCCCGGGCCGATCAGATCCCTCCCCGCGGGGCATCCTAAATCGGGATGCCCCGCTGTGTGAAACCCTGCAGGACGCCCAGAAACCTTACCTTATCCCCGTTCCAACGGCGCATGCGCGAGCCGCGGCCGCATCTTGCGCTTCTCTCTAGCAGGGCGCACACCCGGCTGAGATGCGGCCTCCAACATGCTCAGAGCCGCTGTGGTTGTCCGTCGCTTGTCCGTACATACCACAGCGGCTCTGAGCGCTCTGATTGGACGAGCGCTCTCGTAGGAGCCCGATTGGGGTGCCCCGCGGAAGTGGACCAAAACCCAGGATAGTGATGGTCCACTTTAAAACAGAAATGTATTTCTACTGGACAGGATGAACCTCAGAAGTCAAAATGCCTCCTCCATCCACTTGTCAATCTCTACTGCTTCCTGATTAGCTAGATAATATCTGTGGGGACTGTAAGCTGCTGCAAAAACTGAGCTGCTTAGGACTTCTAGAAAAGTAGGTGCAAACTGAACAGTAGTATATGCAGTGTCTTCTAGTCCCCCTGTGAAGAGGAACCCTGGCACTAGATCGTGTATTCCCAGGTAGGAGTAGAGGGAAGGATGTTTTTGACTTTGAAGTGGAAGCCTGTTCCAGTGTATAGCTACAAATATCTGCCATGAATGCACAAGAGATTCCTAATGTAGATTTTTGCAAGCCACCTTTGGAAGATACCCATGTTAGGCACTATATAGTGGGCTTATAGTGGGCCAGGTAACTAAAGTATTTACCTATAGATCAACTACTATTACTAGCAAATATTTGGAGCCATGCAAATCACCTACTTTTGTCCCGATGCTGGGAAAATATTTAACTATTTACATATTTTTTTTTTCTAGAATATAAAATCATCTTTTGTGGTTTTATATAACACATCTTTTAATGCTTGTTGTTTCTTCTTCTTGAACATGCCAGTTTGGGAGTTCTATGTAAAAAATTGAATGAGTGAGTTACAAAATGTCCAGTATATGTAATTTCTTGTTAGCCCAGTTCCGTGTTTAAGTTGGATGATATGTCAAGCCTCTGATTTTGTTCTGCCTGCTTTGTTAGTGTATCTTGGCCCAGAAACATAGCTGAGTTGATTATATGACTCGTATATGACTCACTGCACTTTGGACTGCTTTCTCAGTTCCAATTAGGTTGGGTCATGCTCGTAATATTATCATAAACAAGAGATAACACGTCCAGTCCAGCTATACATGGCTGGATCTGCAGTAGGCACCATAAGCCAATAGATCCTCATCAGAGAAGGGGATCTCCAGCTTGTCAAACTGCTTCTAAATCTGTCCCACCTGTAATACTCACCAAATCCACTTTATAGACACAAATACCCAGATGCCCCAGTACACTCAGTTCATGTTTGTGTGATATACTAGGCTTAGATCCAGTTCCTTTCAGGAAAAATGAATAAAGATGCTGTATACATCACCCTTCTTAGGGCTAGAGATGTCCTGTGGGTACAGTTGGGAGATGACAGATTTCCCTCACCACACACACTAAGGATGCAGTTACATACCAGTCTTTTAAGAAAGGGTCACTTACTTGGGTTACTTGCTTTATGGTAAGTCAAGGTCACATTACCTGCAATGTATTTCCAGTACACTCTCCTTCAGGTGTAGTTCCAACAAGCGGCTCTGAACACCAGGTCTTTATTAAATTAAATTTAGACGCCTAGAAACTGACATGGCAAAGTCTAATGCTCTATGAAGGATACCTGGGTCTTGTGTCCTTCCTGAGGGTCCTATGGATACAGTCTGGCCTTGTTTGTGACTCAGGCTTCCCAGTCTCTTGCCCTTATTCATCAAGCGATAGCGCCAGGTAGTGTCTGACGAGCGCCAGGTAGCGGCAGCTAACGGCGACTACCGACTCAAGTACGCCCGGCGGCGGTCACAATGACGCATTTATCAAGCAAAATGAGGCTAGCGCCGGCGAGAGCGACGGCTAGCGCGGCATTCATCATGAAGCCGCCTGGACCGAACAGCGCCGCTGCAAATTCCCTCACAGCGCCAGGTATGAGCTGTCGCTCCCTGGCGATGTCCAATGCATTTCAATGGAGCAATCTATAAATAATCATAATTAATTGATATTATTTATTTATTTTTATTTTTTTTTAATGTCAAAAATTCGGAGACCACTTCTGCAATGTTAGGATTTATTTTTAAGTAAAAAAAAATTGTTAAAAAAAATTTGTGCAGAATTGATCTAACAGGTCTGAGATTAATGTATTCATATTACAAAATGAATCTAAAAACATGTAAAATGTTACATTCAAAAAATATGGTTGTTTAGGGGTTAAAAACCAGTTAATACAGATCGCCGCCAGCGCTCTGGGGTTTAAACAAGGAATGGACAGCGACAGCACATTCGGAGCGTGATTTGTTAATGAATATGAAGCTAGCCGTTCGCTCTGGCCATTCGTTGTCAGGCGCTCACATACAACGCTGAACCTGTGAAACAGCGACCCCCCAGCCCGTATTCAACATGACCGCACACCGACTGAGTCGCTGTCATCAAGCAAACGCCGGCCAAGCACAGCGAATACTGGCTGGCGCTGAAAAAATCACGCTACAGTCGCTCATCTGTCGCTACCTGGCGCTATTAATGAATCGGCCTCTCTGCTTCAGTGATGCTTGTTTAACTCCTTAAACAACAACCAGCACTAAATAACTGATGTATATGAATATATATAATATGTATAAGAATATATGTTTTCATCCCACCTAGTCCAAACATTGTAGCAAAATGTGCAAATGTCCTGAACTGTTTAAAAACATAGGCACATTAATTTTAACTATTTCTGTTCCAGCTTTTGACTCTAATATGCAGACTAGCAGGGTAATGCTCTACAGGGTTTTCTTGAAAATAGGTCCCATGTGGGGTGCCAAGTTCCCTTCAGGCTAATCATCCCCCTTCACACCAAGGAAATAGGGGTTCCCCGTTATTGGTACTTGCCACAAAAGCAACTGTGACAATTTAGAAAGTTGTGTGTGGGTTCCATGTTGGGACATCTGATCACCCAATTGCCCGTATTACATTGATCTGATCTGACTATGATAACTAAGGTTGGTCATAGATCAGGTCATCCTGAGTGTCTACAAAATGGATATTTAGAGAGAGGGGTGGGAAGGGATCAGAACCTGCCAAAACTATGGCAGTAATATTTTAGACAATGCTGTCTGACAATCATACTTTTTCATTGGCACAATACCTATAGCTATTTGGTAGACTGTTTTAGAGTTAATTCCATAAACATTCCATTTCTAAACATTGTGAAATTTAATAAAGTAAACTTTTGCTCCTTTTACAATGTTTTAAATGTTGTAACAGCCCCCCTCTCAGGGTCATAAGCCTGAAGAGCTTAGCATATGGGCTGGTTAGGTATCCTCATGGTCCATTAGATCAGTACTTTTTGTGGAGGGGCTCATTTTTACAGCTGGCACAGCAACGGACAAATGCAGACGGACCTTTGCTGAATCAAAGTGATGAAGGAACAGGTTTGTCTCTCCCATTAAAAAACAATTCACAGAGGCACCGACAAACAAATCATAATTTATATGATTGATGTATTCATAAGTGCTCTTGGCCATATATTTGCAAATAGTTCCTTCACAGGGCGATCAGAACATATTTCCAATGATAAGCTAAGTCTAGATTTCCTTCATGGGGGTTATTAGCTGTAAAGCATTTGGTACTGTGAGCTGGCTGATCAAGTGGCCACACCCCTTTAACTTTTTACTGAATAAACACATGGTGAAACCCGCACAAATGGCCATTATATATCAAGTGTCTCTTAACACATATAATCTTCCAGTGTCGAAACCATTGAAAGGTCAATCACATGATCGAGAAAATGTTCCGCAACCAAACAGTAATGTATCCCATCATTATGTAGACTGAAAGCATAAACTAACTATTATTCACAAGAGTACAATCCTTTATTAACAATGACATCATAGTCATCTAGGTTAGGAAGTGTCAAGGACACAACAAATATGGGGACACATTTTTGCGTTAACACTGCCCCCATATGTTCCTCTCTCTAGTGCCAGGGCATATAGTACACTTTATAAAGCGTGGAAAAGTGTGCCAGCCAGCAGTTTCTGCTGTGGGAGTGGTGTTGAATTGGTAAAAAGGAAAACTATACCCCCCCCCAGACCCGGTGGAGCACATTGCTAAGCACAGCATGGCCACTATTTGCATTGCTTGACAGCAATTAGCAGCCAGGCAATGACTGTAATGTAAAATGTGAGATAAGAACATGCTTTATTCTTTGCATGCATGTTGGCAGCTGGGGAAGGCATCTTTGCCATGCCTCCCTACTAGACTCCCCATCACAGATCTCCCATCACTGGTCCCAAAGCAGTAGCAAGATGAGTGGACAGTGTAGCCAGGCAGTGGGAAAAGCAAGCAGGATGCTCGGCTGCATAGCTCGAGGCATCACCAGTAGGAAGAGGGAGGTTGTGATGCCGCTGTATAGAGCCCTGGTGAGGCCACAGCTAGAATACTGTGTGCAGTTCTGGAGACCTTACCTGCAAAAAGACATTATTCAAATAGAACGGGTCCAAAGGCGGGCAACGAAAATGGTGGAAGGACGTAAACTTAAAACTTATCAGGAGAGACTTAAAGAATTTGTACAGTCTGGAGGAAAGAAGGGAGAGGGGGGACATGATTGAGACCTTTAAATATGTGAAAGGATTGAATAAGGTTCAGGAGGGAAGTGTTTTTAAGAAGAAGCTTAATGATAGAACAAGGGGGCACAACCTGAAGCTAGTCGGGGGGAAGATCAGGAGCAATGTTAGAAAATATTATTTTACAGAAAGAGTAGTAGATGCTTGGAACAAACTCCCAGCAGAGGTAGTTGAAAAGTCAACAATCACTGAATTTAAACATGCCTGGGATAAGCACACATCTATCCTACGATAAAGAGACCATACAGTATACACATAAGGGCAGACTAGATGGACCGTATGGTCTCCTTCTGCCGCCAACCTTCTATGTTTCTATGCCAAGGCATATGGCACTGCTGCTGTTTTATGCATCCCCCCCCTCCCCGTTATACTAAGATTCAAATAGTAAAGGTGAGTATTTTGGGGCTAACAATAATGCTGGGTCATGATCTTCATAGGCCTGGACGTACATGGGACAGAGTTACCAGGGAGGGTTTAGGTCCCCAAGAGAAAGAACAGGTGGCTGGCATTCCCTCTTTGGGCACATCTCTGTATCTCTCTTTTTAACGATTCCCCTGGTGCTCGCTTTCCATTTTTGTGTGTCTGGGGGTCGCCAACCTAAAATCTTGCACAGGGTGGCCCTGGGTGCAGGTATGTGTTATGCTATTAGATTCCCATATGCTTGTTAATGTATTTCATGTTTCCAATAATAAAATTCCAAAGCACCATAAACCCTCACCTGATAGCATATAGAATTCCTACCTAAAGGTTCTTATTGCTCAGTGTGATGAAACCTGTAACATGTGACCCTGGCCCAGTCACCGGAATTACACACTACAATTTCATTAATACAAATCCAATGACCCTAACATGCTGCAGGGTCCTCTAACCACCCCAAGTAAATGGAGTCCAGCCAGCCGTAATAGCTGCCACCAGCTCTGTTGATACTCCTTGGATTGTTAGATGGAATAAATCGGCCAGAAGCCAGCCCAATTAGTTTGTAATAAAACCAAGGAAGTATGGACGATGGGTTTGGGATCGGGATAACAGAGCAGCCCTAATTTAAGTTATATGTTTAATTGCTGTAAAAGACAATATATATGCAATGAACAGATTCGTATACAGGTCTGAAGGGCAGGTTACCAGGGAGTAGTTACAGACAGAATGAGCAAGAAATTGGCTTCCTTAGTCAGACAGCATATATGCAGTTACAGAGAGCCACAGGGGGCATGTAGAGTCTGCTGGACCCTGATGCTTCTTCTCCACCTCAGGTGACCCTGGTTGAAATATACTAGCCAGTCCCATCCCTGGGCATTTAAGTCTGGGCTGATCACTCCCACCAACCACAAATGGGAGGAGTCTCGGTCTCCTCCCTCTGGCATCTCTTTAATGAGCATTATTAAAACTAATATGGGGCATAACTTTTGGTAGGGAGCTTCTCTGTAACTCGGTCCCTGAGCACCCAAAAATTGTTTTAAAATGATGCACTGATGCATTGTAAACATGTTATTGAATTAGGAGGTAGGTGGCTCTGGCATGTCTGAGGTTTAAGATTTTAAGTACCCTGTAAGTTTCGGGGCCCAGCGGGGGGGGGGGGGGGGGTGGTTATCCTGTCAGCCTTTACTGTAGCCAACAGGCTCTCTGAATGTGTGTGATTAATCAGTGGGGAGTCTTTGTAGCCAGGGCCTCCCGTTGTAAGCTCCTCTAGGCGTGAGACATACTGGCTTTTCCATATATGGGCTTCTTCCTGCAAAGATGATTTATAATGCAATCTTTTGATAGAGGGGAAAGAGGCAGTTTGAAGGCTGGAATATAATATTTCCCATATTTCGTACACTCAGTGAAGGACCAAGTTAAATGCCAGAGGCTTTGGATAAAGTGCATTCTAGTTTGTGGGTTTATAAAGGTTATACTTGTTGGGGTGTCGGGCAATATTTGCTTTGTTCTTCCTCTTCTTCTTTTCCTTTGGTGCTGACAGAAGCACATTTTGCAGTTGTTAGTTTTTTTTAGTTTGCTGTAAGACTTTGCTCCCTCTAATATGTTGTGTGTGGTATTACACCCACTGTCATACTGCATACTAAACTCTAGAAACAATACTATATCAAACTAAGAAGGATGATCCGATCCTACAATGGCGCACAGTAATACATCCTCCGGCGGCAACTATTAAAAAGATATTCCAGGCAAAAGGTGAATTAAGCCTGTTTTCTGCTCTAGCTGTGTTGGCTGTGAGGGGCTGCATCTTTTATTCAGCCTGCTTTATCATTTTTGATAAACTCGGCTCTGCTGTTGTGTCAGTGTGAAGGCCCCTCAGAAGTGAAATTCACTGAAGGATCAGAGTATGATGAGTAGGCAGAAGGAAGCAAATTCAATTAACCCCTTAAACCGGACCTTCACCCTGAATAAGAGCCTATATTATATGTTTCCCCCACCCTGTACATACAGATTGCCCACATTAAAAATCATCCTACCTGCATCTACTGCATTTTCTGAGCCTTTAAACGTCCAAAATGGTGGCCCATAGAGTCTTAGGCTGCCTGCAAACAGGAAGTGTCTTCTGACTGTGCCGCTCTGCATTCTGGGATTGCTGACCTTTTCCTGAGCTCAGCTCTGCTCTGTCTGTGCAAAGCACAACTATAACCCCGCCCCCCCTGCACTTTTGCCCCCTCTCCTCTCCTCAGTATGTGATGCTACGGGGAGGCTGACTCATTAATAGCGACATGTAGCGACAGTTGAGCGACTGTAGCGGTATTTTCACAGCGCCCGCTAGTAGTCGCTGTGCTTGGCCGTTGTTCGGTTGTTGATGTGTGCAGTCGGTGTGCAGTAATGTTGAATACAAGGTTAGGAGTCGCTATTTCACAGGTTCCGCGATGTATGGGAGCACATGATAGCGACTGGTCAGAGCGACCAGCTCCCACCATATTCATCAAAGAATCACGCTCAAAAAATTCAAGCGCTGTGAAATGCTTGTTTAAACCCCAGAGCGCTGGCGGCGATGTGTTAAAAGTAGTTTTTTAACCCCCAAACCACTATATTTTTGGAAACCTGTAATATCAATTCTGCACAATTTTTTTTTTCCCTTAAAAAAATTAACTAAAATGGCAGAAGTGGTCACAGAATTTTTCACATTTAAAAAAAAAAAAAAAAAAAAACATTAATAACAATTAATTATTAATATTTAAAGATTGTTCCATTGAAATGCATTGGAGAGCGCCAGGTAGCGAGAGGTCATACCTGTCGCTGTTCAAGGCTGGCGCTGTGGGCTGAGGCTGGAATAATGATGAATGAGTCGCTATCTGGCGCTATCTCAGTCGCTAAGCAGAATTGGCTTGATAAATGTGTGATTGTGGTGGGGAGCCGGCGTTCTCGTGGCGGGGCCCGTCATTAACGGTCGCTCACCAGTCGCTACCTGTCGCTATTCCTTCATAAATAAGGGCCTAAGTCAAGATGGCAGCGCCCGAATCCTAGAGTGCTGAACAGAGTTGACGGCTAGTGGGGGAAAGAATAAAAAGTAAATTTATTAATTTTAGATGCCGGGGAATAGTTTTTTTTAAGGGTTTGGGCTTTTCATTAAATCATGCTGAAGGTCCAGTTTAACATACAGAGAGGCAGGCAGGCAGGCAGAGAGGTGGGGAGTACAGGAACTAGAAATAGATGGCGAGCATGATAATACATAGAGTGTTATATGGAGCTGTTTATGGTGTTGTGATGAGAACATGGAGTAAGGGACACTGATGACATGGGGGATAGAGATGGAATCTGCCGGCAGCGTCTGCCACTGGCCTATCTGGGTGATAAATATAGGCTGGACCAAGTCGAAAAAAAACCTGGTTTAAAGAAATACTCCTTTTTCATCTGAGCATCAAATGATTATTAGGAAGCTTAAAGCAGGCCAAAACCCACGGCAGAAGTCTCCAGGGTCCATTTTGCAGGCAGCAGCACCTGCAGCACGTTTTGCACCACTAGCAGCATATATAAATGTGTGTGCACAGTGGAGGGAAGTGGCCAGCAGGTTGCACCCTGGCAATCCTTTCATTCACAATAGATTCCTAGGCCATAATATGCACCACAATCTATTATAATTGGATGAGAGTCTGTGCATGTATTGTGGGAACAAGGTAAGGGAGATGAAGATTTTACACCAAGGAGCATCCAAAATTGGGATGCCATTGTAAAGCAGACCAAAACCCAGGAAGGTGTAGACCCTAGGTCTTGGTCCGCTTTATTGTGATTGTCCAGACAAAAAGGAGTAAGCTACATAACTGGTGACATGTGCTGTGCCCCCTCCCCTGCATTTTGTCACACTATGTAGAGGCTAAACTCTGGAACTCTTCTAGTGTTTGCAAATGTGCGTCCACCAATCACATGACATCTATTGGTGGACGTTTACACTTATGCCCTTATTCATCAAGCGATAGCGCCAGATAGTGTCTGACGAGCGCCAGGTAGCGGCAGCTAACGGCGACTACCGACTCAAGTACGCCCGGCGGCGGTCACAATGACGCATTTATCAAGCAAAATGAGGCTAGCGCCGGCGAGAGTGACGGCTAGCGCGGCATTCATCATGAAGCCGCCTGGACCGAACAGCGCCGCTGCAAATTCCCTCACAGCGCCAGGTATGAGCTGTCGCTCCCTGGCGATGTCCAATGCATTTCAATGGAGCAATCTATAATTAATCATAATTCATTGGTATTATTTTTTTTTTTTTTTTTTTTTTTTTTTAATGTCACAAAATTGGAGACCACTTCTGCAATGTTAGGATTTATTTTTAAGTAAAAAAAAAATTTAAAAAATATTTGTGCAGAATTGATCTAACAGGTCTGAGATTAATGTATTCATATTACAAAATGATTCTAAAAACATGTATAATGTTACATTCAAAAAATATGGTTGTTTAGGGGTTAAAAACTAGTTAATACACATCGCCGCCAGCGCTCTGGGGTTTAAACAAGGAATGGACAGCCACAGCACATTCGGAGCGTGATTTGTTGATGAATATGAAGCTAGCCGTTCGCTCTGGCCATTCGTTGTCAGGCGCTCACATACAACGCTGGACCTGTGAAACAGCGACCCCCCAGCCCGTATTCAACATTACCGCACACCGACTGAGTCGCTGTCATCAAGCTAACGCCGGCCAAGCACAGCGAATACTGGCTGGCGCTGAAAAAATCACGCTACAGTCGCTCATCTGTCGCTACCTGGCGCTATTAATGAATCGGCCTCCCCATGAGGGCAAGCACACCCCTGTCCCATTCAGCCTGAAAGCCACACAACAAGCCAACAGCAAAGTATTTGGATGCTGTCCTGTGAATTTACTGTTAGAGACGTATTGGGGGTGAACTGGAAACTGCAAAGGTAATATCATCACTCACCTTATACAGAGTTTGTGACCCAGGTGTCATATTGCACCAGAGAAAGCTTCCCACTAAGCCTGGTCCATGGTTATAGAATTTCTTTTATACTCCTTATTATTGTATTTTCCTGTTGTGTCCGAGCCCCTGCTTACTGTGTTTGTCTCTTTACAGGAGGCCGTATCGCGCAAATCTTCATACAGAGAAGGTAAAAGCACTATTTGAGGTCTACTCCATGTTGGGAAATGGAGCGGCAGTTTAGGCATCTATATATTGGCACCAAAACTGCCTCTGTGATACATTTAGCACCTTCTTCACATTTTTCTCTTGATGTAGGAAAAGATATGGCTCCTAAGACTTGCATCAAATGTTGCTCCAAAAATGACCATCAATTAGATATCTGCTCCTCCTGGATCTCTGTTTTTTTCAAACTCATTGATACTCCCATGCGCACTGTTCTCCGTGTTCTATTTTTTTCCTACCCCCATAGATGGGGCATTCAAAATGTAATGCTGAAATTACCTGCCATTATCATGCCTTCTATGGCCAACTTATGACGCTAGCCTCTATCTAGCTCTTGTGTACTGCTGTCTGTCAGGATTAGTCTTTTTCCTCTTTATTAAAAACAAAAAAAGGAAAAAAGAAGCTTGATCCATAACGTGTGATATTTCTCAATAAGTCAGATCTGTAGTCAGTTTGCTAAGTATTGTGCATAAAAAAGAGCAGCTACACTACCTGGCAATGAAAGGGGGCATTTCTGCCACCATAAATTCCTGCCAGGACAGGGTGCTGTTTTTTAGCCTTTTATGTATTATTAGGTTATTGTGTTCAAGCGGACCAAAACCCACTGAACTTTTGAAATACATTTGGCCAAAGCCCCTGACGATACTTCCTTCTTAGAGTGTAGAACTAGAGATGGATATTTTCATTCCTCAAAAAGTCCTGGAACACTGTTTTTTTTACTGTCCATCTCTGTAAGATGGCAGGTGATCAGTCATTGCATAGGTGTGGCAGCCACATCATTGCCACTCACAACAGTGGTGATGAATGGAGAAGGTGGCGCTTTACAGTTGAAATAGGCGCCATTATCGAGGATTATAGTGATGCAGGAGCAGTGAAAATTGGCAAAAGGTGCTCTTCATAGGGGAAGCAATTCAGCGGATGCTAGTTAAAAATGTTTGTTTTGGTCCACTTTAAACAAAATGTTAAAATGTAATATGGAAAATACAGACTAGCTTATATATTTGGATAATTCTTACAATTCTATTTTTGTCTAAAGTTTGTCAAAAAATTAACAAATTAAATACCTAATTAATCAAATTCCTTCCTGCATCAGAACAGATGGTAAAGGTGTATGAATAATATTACCAGTTACTAATATTGTGGAAAGTCGCTAAGCAGTTTTTTCATGATGTAATGTTATTCCAGCAGATGGCAGCCCTGAGCCAACTCCTAATTCCCTCCGAAGTCCTAGCAGCAGAAGTAACACGGAGACCTATGAGGTTTGTGCTGAACATTGTAGTTTGCATATTTTCCATAGTGCTGGCATATCTTCTATGGCAATGAATTGACTGTTTGGTCAGACAATGAACAGTACAAAAAAAAAACAGGAAGAACAAACTCCAGGTAGATAAGGTCCAAGGCAGCATTCAAATCCAAAACACTGTTGTAGAAATCAGGGGCGTAGCTAAGGGGGGGCAGGAGGGACACTTGCCCCGGGTGCAGCAGGTCAGGGGGTCGCCAAAGGGGGGCCTGAGCACAGGTGGGGGGCACCATTTTGAATCTTTGCCCCAGGTGCCAGAAAGCCTAGCTACTCCTCTGGTAGAAAGGCAAGAGATCCGACTAGTTAGCCTTCCATGTATATTTGTAGCAGGCGCGTGCCTGGCCGTGAGGAGCGAGGGGGGTTCTTGGACCTAGGGTAGGGCGACCCAGGTTGGTGTGGGGTGGACGTGCACTTACTGATTCCGTCGACGCTGGTCTCCAGACATGACACTCCTTGGTGCAGTCACGAGGGTCTTTATTTAAAGGCTTCCATCATCAAACAGCATAGTCCAGTTACAGGCAATATCCATTGGTTACAGCAAACAGTTACAATCCACAGGCTTCTTCCATGGCTGTTACTCAGCTCCTCCACTATATTAACACTTCCCCTCATGAGCTTGGAACTCAGAACTTAGAACAGGACACTCTAGAAGGGTTGGGTGTTCCCCTTTATAACCTAAGTATTGTTGCCTTATCAAACTATGTTGCAAGCCTCAACCAATGGTAGGGCAGGTAATGTTGCCAATGCCACCTGGCTAAGACTCTATTTATTTAAATTTAGAGGAACGCTAGACTATTTAATATTAGTTAGGTTCATTTCTTAGGCAACACTGCCATCATGTGGATTCATGATGTAATGATCTCCAAGTCATGCCTCTGACTGGTTTTATTAAAGTTTCTAACACTATCAGGGCTTATTCCACTGACAGGGCTCTAATGTTTCCTATTTGTAGTGTTGCCCATGGTTTCCACCTACCGTATCACATATTTACTTACAGGATGGCAGTCACCCTATTGATTTTCAGCTAGAATGAGCCACAATTTTATGTATAAAAGCTACATGCCATTCTGGGTCAGACAAAAAATTAGTCCAGTGTTGAAAATTTGTTTTAGATTCCACTTAGCTTAGGGCTCATCATCTTGACCTGCAACTGTATTCCCATTTGGCACAGGTGAGTGCATGCCACTGGCCCTGTTTTCCTCTTGTGAGCCGAAGTAGAGCTATACTTTCCTTAACCCTTAAAGCCCTTTATTAGCATAGCGCCGGCTCTTGAGCCATCTTCTGCCCCCTTCCCTCAGGTTCAATGTGTACTCCACTTGCTAGGGTCCAGGGCACCCTCTTGTCCAGACAGACAATGATGAGTTCCCATAGCTTTGTTTTGCCAGTCTGGGTGTGTAGGGAAGGGTAAAACTTACCTAAAAGATATACCAGACCAGTCAGCTCCCCCCCCCCCCAGTGAAATTGTGAAATTCTTGATATGTAAAAGGGGAAAAGCACACCCGATTTTCACTTTTCGGGATATTGTTCCTCTCAGTGGGTGCATCCCTAATTGGGGTGCCCTGCTGTGTGTATCCCCCCAGGTTGCCCCATTCACTCACCTTCCTGTTGATCCCACGGCACAGACTCAGACGCTGACTGGCTGAGCGGCCCACTCAACCAATCAGGGCGCTCGCTTTGGCTCAGCTCCCTTCAGCTCAGCTGGCAGCTAAGCTGCTGAGCAGCGTCAAAGGGTGCTGAGTGCGCTGCAAGCCGCATCCTATACTCACCTCCTACCTGTTGCGTGCCCGCACCTCCCATTCAGAAAAGTTGGGCGCGGGTGCGCACATGGCTAGAGGTGAGCAGGGATGCAGCCGCGGCACAGAGATGTCGCAAGGGCCCTGGAACAAGGTGAGTGAAATGGGGCTTCTGGGGGGGTTTTACACAGCGGGGCATCCCAATTCGGTTTGGCCCAAGGAGAGGAACTTGGATGGCCCTGGATTCTTTTAGACTCCAGGGCCTCCGATGTTCCTCTTTAAGCTTTCGTATTTAGTATTGTAATACTGTTTTTTCTTAACAGGATCTCCAACCAGTGGCACAAGCTGTTGTAAAGTTTGATTTCATGGCTCATTCAGAAAAGTGAGTATCTGACGTTCTGTGAATAAAGGTCAGAAGCCTATTGGTCCATTGTAATAGTATATTTTCCTCTAATAACATGGTCCATTGCAATTGTATCTTTTCCTCTAATAAGATAAGAGAGTTAGTATGCACAAGTGACTTTGAGGCCGATTCATTAATAGCGCCAGGTAGCGTCAGATGAGCGACAGTAGCGGTATTTTCACAGCGCACGCTAGTATTCGCTGTGCTTGGCCGTTGTTCGGCTGTTGACAGCGACTCAGTCGGTGTGCGGTAATGCTGAATACAGGGTTAGGAGTCGCTGTTTGACAGGTTCCGCGCTGTATGGGAGCGCATGACAGCGAATGGCCATAGCGAACGGCTCCCAGCATATTCATAAACAAATCACGCTCAAAAAATTCTAGCGCTGTGAAATGCTTGTTTAAACCCCAGAGCGCTGGCGGCGATGGGTTAAAAGTAGTTTTTTCACCCCCAAACAACCATATTTTTGGAAAGAAAAAAAAACAAGTTTTTCAAAACATTTTGTAATATGAATACATTAATATCAGACCTGTAATATCAATTCTGCACAATTTTTTTTTTTTTTTTTACCTTAAAAAAAATATCTAACATTGCAGAAGTGGTCACAGAATTTTTGACATTTAAAAAAAAAAAAAAATAATAGCAATTAAGAATATTTAAAGATTGTTCCATTGAGATGCATTGGAGAGCGCCAGGTAGCGAGAGGTCATACCTGTCGCTGTTCAAGGTCGCTCGCTGGCGCTGTGGGGTGAGGCTGGAAAATTGATGAATGATTCGCTATCTGGCGCTCTGTCAGTCGCTAAGCAGGATCGGCTTGATAAATGTGTGATTGCAGAGGGGAGCCGGCGTTCTCGTGGCGGTGACCGTCATTACCGTTCGCTCACCATTCGCTACCTGGCGCTATCCCTTGTTAAATAAGGGCCTTTGTCTTTTGGAAAACAGTCCACAAGAAGGTCTGCAGGACGGTGCACTATCCGAAATCCGTAATCTAATCTAATTTACTCTTTACTAGTTCACTTCCCGGACTTCATTGAATTTAAACCACTGGCAAACAGGTCATGCTGACATGTATACCTGCATGATCTGAAATGCATTGAGATCAACTTGTACCAGCCTGATGCCCACTTTTAATATGAAATATGTTATATAAAAGCATGTCTTAATTGGATCCTACTGACAGAAGATGTAGCTACCTACATGCCAAGCATCAACTCGTCTGTCACCAATGTGCACAACATCAATCGTTAGAAACAAATAATTCAGACATTAGTATCTCTGCCTAAATGTGCTAGAAAACCTGGTCTGCTTGTAAATTGTATACAGATACATGGACAGGATACAACCTATGGTTATGCTGGGGCAGCTACAGTATTTCATAACCAGAATTAATTTAAAGAACAATGTTCTTTTAAAACACAATAATTAAATTATAGGGTGGGAATGGGTAAATGATGCCTTTGCCTAAATGCCATCAGACCGGGCAGCCTTTCTAGGTGTTACTTGTACCGGTCATGGAAATCTGCATAGAACGACCATAGTTAGATCACCACAATTTGATGATTAAAGCTGGAAAGGGTCTCATTTTATCAGCTATGTAGTATACTATAAGCCACTTATATCCAAATCCCTTCACATCTCGATATAAATCTGTTTTCTGAACATGTGTTACAGAGAGCTCTCGCTGCAGCGTGGAACAAAAGTCTACATCTTAAAGAAAGTAGACCAGAACTGGCTCCTGGGAGAACAAAACGGACGTAGAGGACTCTTTCCAGAAAGTTACGTCAAGGTACATTAGGGGTTCTGTCGGGTGGACTGGGGCCAACAATCAGCCCACAACCAGCCTATGAACTGTTGAGCCCCATTCCCAATGTGCTTTCCAGGCAGTCAAGGAGTGCTGAGGCTTTAGCATTGCAAGGACAGGCAGTGGTAGATAAGGCCATCAAAAGTCATTGTACTGAATGTCACGGACCGGGTGGAGCGGACTCGGGTGTGGATCCGCTTTAACTGTGGAACCGATGGCGGGTACCATGTCAGGGGAGCGGAGTCTAAGAGGCCACCGGTATTCACCAGAGCCCACCGCAAGGCAGGTTGGTCTTGTGCGGCGAGTGACCCCCAGGTCGCTACCCCCTAACAGCGGCCCAGTACCACAGTCAGCCGAGGTTCAGTGAGGTACAAAAGTGGCAGGCAAAAAGGCGTAGTAGTACAGGCAGAGATCGGGGCTGGCAGCACAGGTTCGCGGTAAAGGTGAGTAGCCGAGGTCGGGGCAGGCAGCAAAGGTTCAGAGTCGGGGACAGGCAGAGGTCGGTACACGGGTGAGCAATCCAAGAATGTCTGACTTTCAACAAGCATGGAGAGACCAAGATCCGGCACTGAAGGAAGGAAGTGCCTGTTTAAATAGGGGAAGATGATGCAGGATTGGATGACATAAACACCAATCAGTGCTGTAAAGGCCCTTTAAATCTCAGGGATCCTGTGCGCTCGCCCTCTAGTGGACGGAGACGTGTGCGCACCTGACCATGCAAGGAGGAAGCATTGGGGGAAGGGCGGCAGCTGGAAGCAGCCCTGAGGGAAGATGGATGACGGCTGCATGCAGCCATGGAGGTAGGTGAAATGCTGTGAGACGGGCGTGCAGCGCTCGGCCTAACACTGAAGCTTTAGGATTGTGGAGGAAAATAATGTAGCAGGGATGGTATGACTGCCACAGCCATGTTGCTGAGACTATAACAATGCAGGAGCATATACCAGGATGGATGTCTTGAATCAGGTGTACAGCAGGGCAAGGTATGGATGGATGGAAGGGGGTTTTACTCGGGGCAGGGAGCTGGGAGGCAGGGAGTGGGAGGTTTAGAATTGGAGTAAGCAAATTCCATCATTGGGGCTACACTCAGCGTGGCCTAAAGCGTCAGTCCAATCTAAACAACTCTTGTGGTTTATGAGAGCATTCATGATGAGATTGCCATGTTTGAACCAAAAGGTTTCCAGCACTCCAGGTACACTAATTCCCTTAAAGATTAGCTTTAAAGGGTATGTCCACTTTCGTATATTTTTTTGTGCCAAAAAGATGTCAAGGTCATGAGCTGCTACAATATTTTTATTTATTTTTTCCTGTGTTAGACGATGTTTGTTTTAAGAAAGCAGTTTTCACTGCCTCCAAACATACGTACACCAAGAAAAGAGAAGTGAGCCCTGTACATTGCAGTATGCATTTGGATGTTTTAATATTGATCATTATTAAAAGTTAATTGTTAAGGTGACCTGAATGTCTGCCTACTGGGGTGGCAATGCTTCCACAGCGCATGTAGGGGCTCCTGGCCAATCATTGATGCATATCAATGCAAGGTAATATATTCTGAATAAATGGATGGATGGAATGCTTTTCTCTAGCCACTCCTCTATGCATAGGATGCCACCGTATCCTCCATGGGATTGATTCCCAAGGTGGTTAGATGGAGAAACTATGGGATTTTATACCGCAGGGCATTCCAGATCGGGATGCCCCAGGAAAGAGCTTTTCCCCGGCCCTGCAGTTTAAAAGAGGAGTGGGTTTGCAACTCCAACCTTGCATACTTAAAATGAATCTAGACAGAGAACTTCATAAATTCAAAGAATATATAAAAGAAAATGCATATTCCAAAGCCCACCCTGACAAAGAATGTCCTACTGTTGCTCATGCAATAAAAAGGTAAAAAACTGAAAAAAAAATAAGAAGGAACAAGGAGTGGTTAGTGAGTCAGCCTGAAGACGGGAGTGAAGCCTTGAACTGTGTTGTTGGGCCATCCGATTGTGCAACTCCCATACCAGGTATGTTTATGGAGCAGTTTACCATTTCTTTATAGAGTATACTTGCTGTCAGTAGCTGGCTAATGCCGCATGTACGTCATAAGCAGTGGTCGCGTCATGTTGGAGATGTGGCGGTGGAATGTTTTCAGTATGGGGTATAATAGAAGTATACCATGATGATATAGTTTGCTGGGAGAAATGATAATCTGCATTTTGATCTTGGTCAGTGGTTGGATGATGCCTTGAGGCGGGTCAAGGTAGCCTCTCATATGTCATTATGGGCCATTTTTGGGTTCAGTTGCCCATTGATTTCAAACTTATAGGGGTTTACCCAACACTAATCATGTTTGAGGTTAATAGAGTGGGACAGATGTGCCAGGATCATGATCCACAATCTGATTGTGTTGAGAAATATTTAGAGAATAAAAGAATGATATTATATTTATAAAGACTGGTGTGATCATGAGAGGTGAGAGCAGAAGAGACGTGAGGTGTAGAACATAGAAATGTATTAATATCATGGTCAGTGCTGGGTTATCCTGGGAATTGTAGTGCTCTTTGTATACAGTTTAAAGGACAAATATGATTAATCATCTGTGAAAATTAAATTATAGCCACATAAAAATTAATATTATGTTATTGTTTAATTAAGCAATAATTTTCCCATTTCCACTTTTTTCCCAATAAAGTTTGAAAAAATAGCAGCAAGTCCGTAACGCACAAGCCCTGAACCATCATAGGTTTAAATTTGGTGCCTGTCATTTTCTCAACAACTGTCATAGCTAAGTTTGAGTGTCAGGAAATGACAGACACAAAACTAAATAGGATGATGAGGCAGGGCTTGTGATTTGTGTGTCTGAAGACACAACACTGTGCTTCAAAGGTTTGTGAGTAATAGTAATAGCGCTATAGTGGCCATTGTGTATTTGCGTACACATGGAATTTATCCTCCATATTTTCCCAACTGTGCATTGTGAACTACACACCTCCGTGAACACACCAGTGAATAAACACACTAAGGGTCAGTGAAGTGCACATGGGCCCAGAGCAGTTGGCTGCCCTACACTTGGCACTCGGGGAGCATTTGGGAGTTAGGTGCCTTGCACAAGGGCACATCAGTCATGTCCCAGCTCCCCAACGAGTCCTGTTCCTGAAATCCTACTGTGTGTCCAGTCCCTGACATGCTCCACCGTGTGTCCAGTCCCTGACATGCTCCACCGCTTGTCCAGTCCCTGACATGCTCCACCGTGTGTCCAGTCCCTGACATGCTCCACCGTGTGTCCAGTCCCTGACATGCCCCAAAGTGTGTCCAGTCCCTGACATGCTCCACCGTGTGTCCAGTCCCTGACATGCTCCACCGTGTGTCCAGTCCCTGACATGCTCCACCGTGTGTCCAGTCCCTGACATGCTCCACCGTGTGTCCAGTCCCTGACATGCTCCACCGCTTGTCCAGTCCCTGACATGCTCCACCGCTTGTCCAGTCCCTGACATGCTCCACCGTGTGTCCAGTCCCTGACATGCTCCACCGCGTGTCCAGTCCCTGACATGCTCCACCGCTTGTCCAGTCCCTGACATGCTCCACCGCTTGTCCAGTCCCTGACATGCTCCACCGTGTGTCCAGTCCCTGACATGCCCCAAAGTGTGTCCAGTCCCTGACATGCTCCACCGTGTGTCCAGTCCCTGACATGCTCCACCGCTTGTCCAGTCCCTGACATGCTCCACCGTGTGTCCAGTCCCTGACATGCTCCACCGTGTGTCCAGTCCCTGACATGCTCCACCGTGTGTCCAGTCCCTGACATGCCCCAAAGTGTGTCCAGTCCCTGACATGCCCCAAAGTGTGTCCAGTCCCTGACATGCTCCACCGTGTGTCCAGTCCCTGACATGCTCCACCGTGTGTCCAGTCCCTGACATGCTCCACCGCTTGTCCAGTCCCTGACATGCTCCACCGTGTGTCCAGTCTCTGACATGCCCCAAAGTGTGTCCAGTCCCTGACATGCTCCACCGTGTGTCCAGTCCCTGACATGCTCCACCGTGTGTCCAGTCCCTGACATGCCCCAAAGTGTGTCCAGTCCCTGACATGCTCCACCGTGTGTCCAGTCCCTGACATGCTCCACCGTGTGTCCAGTCCCTGACATGCTCCACCGTGTGTCCAGTCCCTGACATGCCCCAAAGTGTGTCCAGTCCCTGACATGCCCCAAAGTGTGTCCAGTCCCTGACATGCCCCAAAGTGTGTCCAGTCCCTGACATGCTCCACCGTGTGTCCAGTCCCTGACATGGTCCACAGTGTGTTCAGTCCCTGACATGCCCCAAAGTGTGTCCAGTCCCTGACATGGTCCACCGTGTGTCCAGTCCCTGACATGGTCCACAGTGTGTTCAGTCCCTGACATGCCCCAAAGTGTGTCTAGTCCCTGTCACATGTAATAATTCAACTTGAGGGAGTCTTTTAGAAGTCAGAAGATTTGTGTAACATTTATTACCATACATTTACAGATGAAAATTCTATTATAAAGCCCCTGGTGATAGTGTTCTTGTCCTTGCAGGTTGTCTCTTCTGATCAGTGTGATGCCGCAGACACTCCCCAGCTCTCAGCTATTGCTCTCTATGACTTCAAAGCTGACTCTGACGCAGAGATACCTCTACGGAAAGTAAGTTAATATTAATCTCCCTCGCTCTTCATAAAATAACATTCCTGGTGACATTTATGACGTGGCAAACATCTATAGAACAACTTTGTGTATTTTTTATTTCGTTATTATATTTCTTCTTCTACACTGCAAATTTCCAGGTCTCTGTTGGTGAATACCCTTCTTGCAGACCTTTTCATCATCTTTATCTTTCATTATCTTTTCATGAGACACATTCTCCCAGTAGTGGTCAACATTTCGATGAATTGCATGGCAGCTGCTTGGATTAATGTTTACAGAGCTTAACATGAGGAAGTTGTTAACAGACAGGCGCTGAGAACATATCGACTGCCATATGCTCATTCCAATGTGCTCATAACCATAGAGCAGCCATGCTGGAATTCACATGATTTCTTAGCCCCGCCCCACCCTGCCACCTGGTTAGAGCGATAAACCACTCAGCAAAAGCTGGAGCAGAGCACAGCCAGCAGGGTTCTCTGTGAGAGCAGAAGACAGGCTCAGTGCTGTGTCCTCCTCCGAGAGACTATAAAATAAAATATTCCCCTTCTCTTTTTTATTTTCTGAAGAGTTTGGCTTCTGGACTGAGCGATGCTGAATGATTCATGAGAAGTGCAGTGAATATGCTAATAGTAATAAGCAAGCCTCCTGGTTACAACCATGGAGAGGTAGACTTCTGACAAGCAGCGAGGGCGGGGCCAAGCTCCAGGTGTGGGGGCGCAGCGAGGAAATACATTTCAATCAGACAAATCAGAGTTCTGGGGATGGTAAAGTCCAATAAATAAATCCGAGTTCCGGGGCTGGCAGCAAACAGGCAAAGTCCGATAAACAATTCCAAGTCCAAACCATGTAATCCGTTCGAGTGTTGATCCGAGAGCAGGCCAGGTCTATCCAGGAAGACAGGTCAGGAAACGTAGGAAATGCAGGAAACAGGTTTTACAGTTTCCAGGATAACACAGCAATGAAAACAGACCAGCTGTCCATTTTAATAGTGCTGTCAATAAAGCTAGGAGGGATGTCTCAGAGCATGAATGATGTCACTCAATAATGAAAACCTGGAAGTATAAACAATCTAGGCTTTGTGCACTTGCAGTGTGCCGAACACCAGGTGACGCTGTTGAGCAGTGCAATGCATGAAGAGCCAGATTGTGCACAAACATCCAAGCGTGCATGTCTGTGACTGCGCACAGACAGCGATGGAGATCTGACAGCTCACCTGCGTCCGATAGAGGAGTGAGAAAGGCGAGGAGCACGATATTTCCATAGCACAGTCAGCAGATGGCAGCAGCAATCTGAATTCCATGTCTGGCAACATAGTTCTTAATGATTCAGTATCATTCAAATAGAGCTGTGGCATTATGGCTTGTTGTTTTAGTCTGTTTTACTGCCCTTTTGTCTCTACACATTCAGCCTTTCCTTTTACCCCATATTTTCTTTCATTGCTATCTAAGTTTTCCTCCTGTTCATGATGTTCACCCACCATCCCTCTCCCATTGCCGACTGGCTGATCTCCAAAATGCCGACTGACGTGACCCAGCCCACTGGCCTCATCCCCGGTGTCCCTGCAGTCTGGGAAGAGCTTCTTGCCCCAGCCTATCGGAGTGGCTAGACACAGGATTGTGCCACAGCTACATGGAAGGCGGGGATGCAGCCGCCGGCAAAGACCGCGTAGCTGGTGCCGCCGCTAAAGGTGAGTTTAATTGCGACCCCGGTGGTTTCACACAACAGGTCATTCCGATGTCCCATGGACAAGCTAGCAGACTCCAGGGCCAGCCATTGTGGCTTTTGTGTCACTTTAATGTTATGATGGAGCTGAGAAGTTTGCCTTCCCTAATAGAGCAATACCTTGTTATTGTTTGCCTTTCTTTTAGGCTTTTTTTATTTTACCATTTCTCCCCTCCATTCTCCTTAGAAAAACTTGATGGACAGATGTCTTCATCCAGTCTATGTATCTATGTAACCTGTATCATTCAGACATCCCCGGGCTGCTCTATAAATAGGACAATATGTTCTGACAGCGGGAAACTGCAAGGTAGAGACATTCTCTTCTGATGACAGCTTCAAAACTTAACTAAATACTGTTGCCATGGCTATATAAACATAAAAAAAAATACTGCTGGTTACTCACAACCAAAACAGGACATGGCAGCTCAGACGTGATGGAAGAAAAAGACAATGAGGAGGAGAGGTGCAGGGAGCGGTGATCCCGGCAATACAGAGGCAGCGACAGGGCTCCTAATGAAACCAAATGTTTAATTCATGTGATTGCATGTTGTCACAGGCTGTGTACGACCCCCTGCAGGTTAAATAGTTCTTCAAGCAGGGAGGAGGGGTTTTCTAGCCCCTAATTTTATAGGTTGTATCTACAGTATAAAGAAGTTGCTGCTTGCAGCAGACTCTCCAGCCAACCACCAACTGGCAGAGCCTATATCAGAAGATGGCAGTTGGAGGGGTTTTTTTTTGAGGAGCATTGGAAAGCTCCCCAGTGAGATTATTTCTGATGTCAGTCACATGGATTGTACATGACCTCAGTTTAGCGCCAGACAGAGATTGGCAGAGATTAACGCTGGCTGGACTAAACACATCTTCATGTGTGTGGCCTGAATCCTTCCACTCTCTGTATTAGCACCTGATGAGGGAATATTGAGATATGAAGAGATGGGTAGAGAGAGAGACTCCAGCAGAGGAGGGGCAGCCAGGTCAGTTATCTGTGTACCCCTGGATGACCGCCCGAAGAAGAATTGGAGTAGGTGTGAAGGAAGTGGAATTCCCTGAGAGTAGACCGGTGTGTAGTTTGGTCCCCTTAAAGCAGTAAAAGTCTTTATGCCAATAAAGGTCATTATAATACATCTATGATTATTTTCACTAAGTGGGCATACATTTAAGAAGACCACCCTCTCCCTCCACTTGTAAGCCAGGCAATAAAAAAGTACTTTTCATTTTGCTGAAATCATGACTCCCATCTCCGTCCAGCTCACATCCGAGTCACTTTCTGTGCTGAGTGATCAGAAGCCGCAGTGCACCCCTTTCCCCTGGTGAAACAATTGTGTGTGTCTGCTTCTAAAAGTAGAAGGTAGCAAATGGAGGAAAACCAGAACAGATAGAACTGGTCTGACCAAGTTAGAAAGAGGCCATCACATGCATGCCAAACGCCAGAGTGGATTTGAAGAACAGACCTTAAACCGGACCTTTACCCTAAATAAAGAGCATATCTTATATGTTTCCCCCATCCTGTACTTACAGATTGCTCACATTAAAAATCATCCTACCTGCATCTATTGCATTTTCTGAGCCTTTAAACATCCAAGATGGAGGCCCATGGAGTTGCAGGCTGCCTGCAAACAGGAAATGTCTTCTGACTGTGCCGCTCTGCATTCTGGGATTGCTAACCTATTCCTGACCCCAGCTCTGCTCTGTTTGTGCAAAGCACAGCTATATCCCCACTCCCTTGCACTTTTGTTCCCCCTCCTCTCCTCGGTATGTGATGCTACTGAGCCAAGATGGCGGCGCCCATATCCTAGAGTGATGAACAGAGTTGCAGGCCAGTGAGGGAAAGAATAAAAAGTAAGTGAGTAAAAACGTTAAACATATTAATTTTTAGATGCTGGGGAATAGTTTTTAAGGGTTTGGGCTTTTCATTAAATTATTCTGAAGTTCCACTTTAAATTGACTTGGCTTCAGTAAAATCCCCCCCACCACCCGGCGCTATTTATCTTTTGGATGTTGAGCTCCGCTGGGAGCACTGACATCCTGCTGGTTTCCCCTTGGAACCCCCGCAGCTTTAGCCATCTAAAATTTATACCAGCGACCAGGGACGGATTAAGTGTGGTGGAGGCCCCAGATACAGTATTTTTTTCTCCTATAAAATAATAATCCAGCCAAGTAACTGATTGGTGGTTGTCTGGCACCCTCCTACTTACTGGAACGTCAGATCGAGTCCCTTGTGCGGGTGCGTGCTGCTAGGGAACTCCTGCATTCTGGGCGGGGGGTAATGTAGTCACCCAGCTGATCCAGCAGAAAACCAGCGGCTGTGTTTGGTGGCTTATGTGCAGTGACAGCTCTGCACTCATCACTGTAGCGTTGCTGACGGCAGCTTTGCTGCTCTAGACTCCGTCCTGCCCTGTGATGGCTTTGGCTGTAGGTTTGCAAAAACAAAAAAAGGCTTGCCCAGGGACGGGCTCCCACTGCCACCAATGCTTTGTTGCCAGCCCGTCAGACCAAAGACTGAAAAGCCTCCTGGACCAGACCAGAACCCAAAGGTTGGTGGAGGCCTCCTTTGCAGGGCAAGTGGGGGAGGCCCCAGGGCTAGCGTCCCTTTTGCCCTCCTCTTAATCCGGCTCGGCCAGCGACCAAAGCTGCTGTGATGTCACCTTGCTCGATAGCCGTGGCCTTTTCTCTAGCCGGCCTGGTCTCTCCCTCTAGGCATGCCTTTGACTAGATGGACGTCCCAGGGGGAGGAGATATTGAGAGACAGGTGGGCATTGGCGTCACCTAGTAAGCAACACTGAGGTCTACTGCGCAGGCTCGTGACCCCAGGGGAGCATGCAGTGCATGCTGGAAATGTCGAACAGGGAGACAAGACGGCGCTGCCCTGCGGACGGCGCCCAGGAGAAGGCGGCTTGCTGCAGCTGGAGGTGCTAAAGGTAGATAAATAAAACTATCGAAATAAAAAAACATAAGTTGAATGTGGGACTGGTGGACAAGTTTGGTGAATCTTGGGGAACATCACTGCACGTCTGAAGAGAGAACCCTACAGGAATCGGCCTGTTCTCTTGTCTTGAGACTTGAAATCTGATAGCAGAGAATCCTAGGAGCACAGACAGCCAGGAGAATAATGGTGGGAGAACAGTGGCAGCCTAAGGGAGGTCTCACGTTGGAACAATATCTGGGTTACTGACAGGGATAAGTCCATCAGTTTCTCTAGAGAATGTCTGTGTTTGTGTCTATGCTATGGATTGATGTACTATCCTAATGCTGCCTGCAGCTGTACTTGTCAGGAAATAAAGAAGCTTTTGTGTTTTTAAGAAGTGGGGCCCTGCTTTTCTCCATGTGTCAAGGGTGAACCTATCGCATAGGGACAGGCTTCCCTTCAGCACCATAGCCGATGTAGCTACACTTTAACAAGCTACATAATACATTTTTTTGATGCTGCATACATTTATGTTGCAAAGGGACCTTTAATTGGATTGACTAGTCAAACTTTAAAATCAGTTGTCTGCCAGCTTACCTGGTACAGTGTCAGTCATATTGCCTGCTGCCCACACGCTTCCTGCTCTGCCCCACTGTGTGAAACCCCCCAGATTGCTAAAGCCAACTCACCTCTTCTCGGTCCTACACCGCATGTGCGGCCGCTCATCATCACGTCATCACGTTGTCTAAGCCTTCGTCTAAGGCCAGTGGCTCTGAGTGCGCTGGTTACACCAGTAACCCTTTAGGTACTTAATCACAGGATTGTGACCCCCTTACCTGATGAGACTGAATTAGATCAGTAGGGGTTACAGCTGTGAGCTCATACGTGTGCAGCATCAACTCTGTCTCAGCCAATCAGATGATAAGCAAGCCAGAGTCAGGAAGGTCCCTGCTCTGTACACCAAACACTGTTTCTAAGGTAAATATATTTAGAGATCAAAGGCCAGAGCTGATTAATTAAACATTTAATCTGATAAAAAGGTATCACAGTGCTAGATGTAATATACAGAAACAAATGACCTACAAGTACATGAAATACATAAAAGAGTACAGCAAAGATCAGTTCAGCAAATAAAAAGAAAGTCCTTACAGTATAATGGCGTAGCAGTCCTTGTGAGTGAGTATCCAGTTGTTGTTTAAAGTCTTATGTCCAGCATGACCCAGCTTTCTGATTTAGGTTTGTCCTTAGGTGTCTTACTTAGAATGTCCTTAGCATTTGGTTTTATTAGCTAAACTTTGGAGGGAAAAGCTTCACCCCTCCCCTCTGACCCCACCTGGTGAGGGCATTTCTCTCCCAGGTCTCTTATCTGAGTTCTGGTTTTATGGTGGGTCCAGAGACAGCACATCCTACTGCTTCAAAGACCTTTGACTTCAAAGAAGGAAGTACCACAAACAGAACCCCCTATAAAACTGGAATACACAAACAGTCTGAGTGACCCCTCACCCAGGTCTTTGGACTATACATTATACAATCACAATACATATGCTTATTCTATAATCAGGCCTTGGGCCTGACAGTTGCAAACAAATATAAAAGAGAGAAATAACAGATAAGCTCTGCACCTTGAGGACATAGTTTGGCACATAATAATCAGGGCCGGCTGCAGGGTTTCTTTGGGCCCCTGGGCGATTGCTGCACGAGTGGGCCCCCCACTGGCCCCGGGTCCTCAGCACGTGATCGGGTTTGCCGGGTGCTGGCGCCGACCCTGACATTTAAAAAGGCTATCGAAAGTGGACTTTCCTTTAAATAATAGGAATTGCTAAGTGTAATGACAGTTCAGCATTAGGAACATTCTAGTTGTAGGGAAAGACCATGATAGTGATTTTCTAATCCTGACCTGTGTTCACACACAGAAACATGAGCATTGATGTGTGGGACACAGCTTTCACTGTAGCAGTGGTTAGTAAGTCAATATTGTTCTCAGTAAAGTATTTTCCTGTGAGCAATTACATTTTTGGCCTTTGCGCAAATAAACATTCCCCTCTTTCTATTTATTGATGCACAATGGACAAGACGTGCCTGGGACTGATCAGGTTCTTTTCAGCCAGAGTGTAACTACTGAGGTGGAGCAGCTGAGAGGTCAGGGAAACTAAACACAGCCACTACTAGCTTTAACCACTAACATGTTTCATTATAATGCGTTCTCATCAGTGGTGCACTGGGACCAAAAATCAGCCTAGGATTTTAACAGCACCCCGCCAGGCCATGACCAACCCCACTAAGTCCCCCCTTCATGTGGTGGGATAATGCACATGATCCTAGGCTGAGGCTTGAATAGTGGTGGAGAGCATTGGCTTAGCTTTCTTTAGTGGGTGGTATAGTTGTCGAGATATAGGGCTGATATAGGCTGGAGGAGACTAGGAAGGCTGGGATTGGGTGGCAGTGTTGGCTATAGCAGCCCAGCAGGCCCCAAAGCGACCGTACACCAAGTCTGTAAGCCAAGATCTACAAAGAAGCAAGTCCAGTACACACAGAACACTAATAAAGGTCAAAAACACAGAGCTTCTTCAAAAAATTCCAATGTCCTTAATTAACAGGTGTGATTCCACAGTGCAGGAGTTTTCACACAGACATGTGCCCACTACCACAACTATTATACTCTTACCAGAGATGGGCAAGGGTCATGCCCATATGTTGCACAATGCCAAAATTCCAGAAGTTGAAGTTGAGTCAATGGACTAGTGGGTATCACTTTAAAACTTCTCACTGCTGTTGAGCCTGTGTAAGGTTGAGTGAGCTCCCTCACCTCAGCAGAAGCCATAACAGCAGCGTTCTGTGTGTACAGGACTCAATTCTTTTGTCTTTTAGATCTTGTACAGACTTGGTGTACGGTTGTCAATAGCAACAGATTGCAAGCGGTGAAAACTACTTCCAGAAAACACACATTTGCTAACATAACAAAAATAAAAAATAATAGATAAACTCAACACCTCAAAGACATATTTTTGGCACAAAAACAAACACTATACACTGCTGCTGGGATGCTAAAAGGGAAAATGGGATGGGGGGGGGGGGTTGGGACCAAAAAGAGGATAGTCCCTCCAAATTGGGGGTGAAGGCAGTTATGATATATAGATGAAGTGCAGTTATATTAGTCCCAGTGGAGTCACATACAACAACAAGATGACCTTTAATCATTTGGGAAGTGGCTGATGTTAGGCTTTAGTTTTCCTGTTGTGTGCCCATGTTACCCTTTATACCAGGGATACAAAACCTGCAGCTCGCTCTGCCGTCTGTTGTGGCCCCTGGAACCTCTTTCCATCTCTGCCCACCTCTTCCTGTCTCACCTTAGTCCACATCACCTTTTCCCATCTGACCACTACTTCCCAACCTCACCTCTTCTGTCTCTCCTCTGGCCACCTCACCCCTGCCGACCACATCTCAGCCCATCTCAAACCTGCCCACCACATCTCAGGCCACCTCAACCCTGCCCACCACATCTCAGCCCACCTCAACCCTGCCAACCACACCTCAACCCACCTTAACCCTGCCCACCACACGTCAACCCTGCCCACCACACCTCAGCCCACCTCAAACCTGCCCACCACACCTCAGCCCACCTCAAACCTGCCCACCACACCTCAGCCAACCTCAAACCTGCCCACCACACCTCAGCCCACTGCAACCCTGTCCCACCACACCTCAGCCCACCTCAACTCTGCATGCTTCTTTACGCCCTACCTCTTACTGTCTGTTCCACTGCCATCCTTACCTTTTCTGGCCTCACCTTAGCTTACCTCACCTCTGCTCATGTTTGCATATACATGAAGCATATAGTTTACAGCTATTCTGCAGTAAACAGTTTGTTTTTATTGCGGTCTTTTGAAGTGGAACAATAAGACAATGTGGCCCCTGGATCAAAAAGAACAATAAGATAATGTGGCGCTTAAGGTTGCCACCTGGTCGGTATTTTTACTTTACTGGCCGCTAACCTGGCGGGGCTGGTATTTGTTTTTTTACTGGTAATTGAGGATGGCAAAAGTGGTGTACCCTCCAGTAAAAAAAAAAAATCCCAGCACCGCCAGGCCATTGGCCAGTAAAAACGGCCAGGTGGCAACCCTAGTGGCGCTTAGGCCCTGCTCTATACAGTATATAGTGTGGCTGTACTATTCAGTGCCATGGCTGTATAGACATTGTCTGCATGGAGTTGGCATTTCCTCCTCCTCCATGTCAGCATGTGTTTCCTACCTCTGTAATGGTGGAGTAAATTGCATCTGCCTGAACAGGCCCTGCTACATAGCTTGCAGCTCTCGTCAGTGGAAAGTCTCACTCTTTTGGAACAATGGCATTTTTTTAGGTCTGATGTATAGAAATAAGAACAGCTCAGCCATGTGCACAAGAAAAGAAATCTGTATGTTTTTATAAATCTAGAAGAGTGTTTCTCCCTTGTTTTTTTAAATACTGTTATGAGTAGGAGTTTCTATAAAGCATGACATCATAACTTTCTCCACTAGCAGTTTTCCTAGAATTGGAAAATCTTTTTGTAAATGGTGGCCCTGGGATCACCCTGGGATTTTACTGGCCCCCCGACTAGTCCATCATCAGCCTATGAAATCCCAACTAAGCTCTACAATGTGCTTCCCAGCCAGTCAGCGGGTGTCAAGCCTGAGGCTGTACCATTGCAGGGACAGATCCTAGGCAGGGATAGCTATGATCAATCTTATAACAGTAGGCCAGTCTTGCTCCCCCCCCCCCCCGGCACTGAGGAAGGACGGGGGGGGGGGGGTAACAACAAAAAATATATATAAATCTTGGCTGTGAAGGGAAGGGCAATTTATACTCCCCAACTGAGAATAATTTGCTCCATGCTTGTGTTTTTTTTCTACTGGTAGGCCTTAATAATCAGGGGTACAATCCCGAGCCATGTTGTAGAAAACTGCCACATTAACCACTTTAACATCTGCCCAGAGCATTTGCTGGTGGGTCAAAGCATCTACACACATCAGAGGAATTGTAAAACACTGTTATTCCAGCACAGACTGACTTAGGGGACAGGCCATTAAGGTACAAAAGTTCTGTCCTGTATATGTAAAATGGTCCACTGAAAACCTGCCACCCCTGATTTTGCTTTCTTCTAGTGAAAAAAAGCAACAAGCTTTGCTGATTTTTTTGCAGGGTGTTATTGCAATCCAGCCTATATATGTGGATTATTATTATTAGACCTTTTTTTCATAATAGTGCTCCTTTCCCATTTTTCTTCCAATTGCACTGTTTCTTTAGAAATGCTGCTATATGGGAAAAGGAAGAATGGCGATGTAGTTTAGAGGTCTCCCTTTTTAATGCTGGCTGCTTTATGTGCTTACATTCCTCATGCTCAGTGGTAAAGTAGCAAGAAACAATCTAACCCTACATATTTCTGGGCTATTTGAGGAGCAGGGATTAATGAGAATTAATCTCTGCTCTGTAGCAGATTAGGACATTTTCTAAATATTTTTCAGGGCCCATACAAGATGTACTGTAGGGCCCTGTGCCCCTGTGCTCCTTTTTATTCCACTTCCATTATTAGACTAGACCCAATGAGCCACTGTTCAAGGCAGCACAGGAAACACTTCAATTTGGGGCCTAGCCAGGTTGTTGCAGTGCACAAGAGCACTGGCACCTGCCATGTATGTTATTGGTCTCTTTGTCTTTTGCTAAGCATGATGTGTGAGTTTAATATGCATTATTATACATTCAGCATGGTTATAGGAGCGTTTAGAGTTCTGGAATGCTGAGTGCCATGGGGGTGGATAGGTACAGAATACCTAGATGACACGAGTGGGCTTCTGGGTCAGGATTGTAAAAAAGAGCCCTTATGCAGTATGGGTGGGCCCAGAGGGGAAGATGTTCTTTGGATGGTATTTAGAACATTATAATGGAATAAGAAGGTGTGTAAGAATGGCATTTTGGGTCAATGGATAGTATTGTAATATATGCTTCCAAGACTTATAGCAAATGTAGCACTGTCAGTCATGCCTAGAAATAGTGATATGGTAAAGGAGGTCTTGACACCGGCACTTCTGGGTTCAAGCTGGTGCATAGCCTAGGTACAGCTGACTTTCATGGAAAAAGTGGGGCCTCTATTCACCAGTAATTTCTGTATATGGAGGCCCCCTATTGTTTTCACTAGAAACCAACCTCTAAAAAGGCCACAAACAGCCATCAAGTGCCCCTTCTGGCTTCACAATCCAGTAAATGGATCTTCTAGTTACATGTGCCACATCCTGGCCCTAGAGTCATTGGAAAAGTCAATGAAAGTGGACTTTTTCTTTTAAAGGGTAAGTCCATGAAAGTGTCCACAGACCTCAGACCAGATGTGCTAACATCCACAAGGCGGTTCTCTTACCTCCCCCCCTGCTCCAATGCCATCCATCTCCCATCTGTAGCACTGGTATAAGTAGTCGAGGTGGAGGGTGGGCATGACCACATTCCGGAGCACTCCCATTGCCAACAAAGGGTGCCGCTATACATGGAAGTTCCTGGTGTACATAGGGGCCTATTAAAGAGGATCAAAACTGTTGCATCACAGCTCTGGTGTCTAAAAGACACCTGGGCTGACCACTAGCCAGCCCCGGGCATTGTATAGTGGCCCACTGTGTGAAAACCCCAGGATCGCCGGTAAACTCACCCAGATATTTCTTGATGTTGGGGCTATAAGTGACCCCTCCTCCTGCCATCCAGCATATTTATAGGGACTTTTAGCATTGGCCATTTTTTTCGTGATAGTCCTCCATCAAGGTCTAAAAGTGTACCTATTAGGTCAAATACCAATATGATTTGATTTTTTAGGGTTTCTGTAGCTTTAAATGAAAAATTATTTCTAGAGTTGAACGGCAAATTGGCCATTCAGTGAGGGGCCTCCCTATGCTTTCTTATATGGTGGCAAGAAGAAAGTGGATTACCACTGCCTACAGCTGACCAAAAAACTCAGTAAACTGCACCCCTAAAGCCCCACTCTGGTAATCGGTGACATTAACAATTTGAGAGGGCCTAAACTTGACCAACACACCACCACAGTTGGAAAAGAAAGGTAGCGGCCATTTTGGAGCTTCCTCTTCGGGCATCCCAGCCATGCTGCTGCCTAAATTCAACTGACATAACTGACAATGCACAGTAACAGGAAGCCCAGCAGCACTTCCTGTTTGCAGGTGGCCTGCAAATGCATGACCCGTCATTTTGTTTCTAAAATTCACTACAGCAGAAGTTAGAAAAAGATAAATGATTTTTTATGTGCAATCAAAATTTCCATGGGGAGGGATGTATATAAGCGCTGTTTGTTATGTTGGTCTGGTTTAAGTCATTTTTGGCTGTTCGTCCGCTTTAACTCCATGCAGATGTTATGGAATTGCAGGCAGATACTATGCTGCATAACTACATGGCAGTGGCCATCTTGCCACATACATGAATCAAGCTTATATAAAAACCCAATCCCACAGTCTAATTTTCCTCACATATCAGTGCAATCCTCCTTTATTTCTAGTAAAAAGTTGTGATGACTTATTGCTCTGCTGCACAGCTGTAAGAATTGTATAATTTTAGAAGATACTCTGTCTGAATAGTTTGCTGTATAGTGAACATTGATAAAGATACATTGTTGCAGGTTTCCCTTCACACACACAATCTCTCTAGCAGCTGCGTGTGCGTTTATATAACTTAATACACAAGCTGCCCGTATTTATCTCTCTGTGTGGTGTGGGCTGTTGCTGGCATAGCTCACCCCTAATGCTTATGTGTGTGACAAAATGGCCGCTCCCATGCAGTTCTGCAGCAAAGAATCTGCCTGTTATTCAAGAGTTAAGCCAGAGGAGTAGCTAGGCTTTCTGGCACCCGGGGCAAAGATTTTTAATGGCACCCCACACCTGTGCTCAGGCGCCCCTCTGATCTGCTGCACTCGGGGCAAGTGCCCCCCTGCACCCCCCTGGTTAAGCCCTAGTTTTTTTTCCAGAGGGGGCTTTAGGGCTGCAATTTACTAAACTTTCTTTTTTTAACTTTTGGTGCGTTTTAATACCAAAGGAGCTTCCATTGATGCTGTCATTGTCACTTGACTCCTCCTCCCATGTATGGCCAGAATTAGTAATGTCATCATTTCATTTTGTTCTCCTGACAAAGAGCGACCCTTAACCACAGAATAAAAGGCCTCAACCTTTTTGCCAGGCCCTTCATTGTAGGCCTAAACTATTTACAATGTATACAGAGCAGCGGTGTGAAACAGCTGAGACATGGAACTTGTTTCTCTAGATTCCTAAACCATGCTGACACATTTTAATAGTGTAATGCAGCCTCCCAAGTTTCTGCCTGAGCGCACGCCTTTTATTCCCAGCTTATACCCTCTTATTATATTATGTAATGTAAGATTGCTTTACAGGGCACATTCAACTATTACACCAGTCCCAGTGTTCACAATATACCACAAATAAACACAGAGAAATCTGAGGCCAACAACAATTTACTAACCAGAAAATCTTATGGTTAGCTCTTGTATCACTCCTTATTTTCAGGGACATACAGCTGAAGCCACCCTAGTGGATTTGTGAGAGGCAAATGTTCCTTCCAGATTGCTTGCACCCCCTCCTGGGCACTGGAGGTACTGAAGAGGCCTGTGCCCACCATCATTGGGATCCAGTCATAGGGGAGGTTCAGCAATAGCACTCGCCTTACAGAAGCAGGAACCAGGGTCAGAACCCCGCTTTGAACACTAAGGGGTTTATTTATCAAGGGCTAGCGCCAGGTAGTGTCTGACGAGCGCCAGGTTCCGCCAGCTAACGGCAGCTACCGACTCAAGTACGCCTGGCGGCGGTCACAATGACGCATTTATCACGCTAAATGAGGCTAGCGCCGGCGAGAGCGTCAGCTAGCGCGGGATTCATCATGTAGCCGACTGCAACGAACAGCGCCGCTGATAATCCCATCACAGCGACAGGTATGACCTGGCGCTCCCTGGCGTTGTCCAATGCATTTCAATGGAGCAATCTATAAATAATCATAATTAACTGCTTTTTTTATTTATTTATTTTTTTTTAATGTCAAAAATTCTGTGACCACTTCTGCAATGTTAGGATTTTTTTTTTAAGTTAAAAAAAAAAAAAAAAAAAATGTGCAGAATTGATATTACAGGTCTGATATTCATGTATTCATATTACAAAATGTTTAGAAAAACTTGTATAATTTTTACATAAAAAAAAGGTTGTTTGGGGGTTAAAAACTACTTTACACACATCGCCGCCAGCGCTCTGGGGTTTAAACAAGGAATTCACAGCGCGAGAAATTTTTGAGCGTGATTTGTTAATGAATCTGCAGCAAGCCGTTCGCTCTGGCCATTCGCTGTCAGGCGCACCCATACAACGCGGAACCTGTGAAACAGCGACTCCTAACCCCGTATTCAACATTACCGCACACCGACTGAGTCGCTGTCAACAAGCAAACCCCGGCCAAGCACAGCGAATACTAGCTGGCGCTGTGAAAATCACGCTACTGGCGCTCATCTGTCGCTACCTGGCGCTATTAATGAATCGGCCTCTTAGTACATGGTATTTGTGTGTTCACTATGTGTCTTAGCCATAATGTGTGGGTGCAAAAAACATTAGATTGTGAGCTCCTTAGAAGAGCAAGATTAAACTGGACCAACAGCCTGGCAGTTGGAAAAGAAAGGTAGCGGCCATTTTGGAGCTTCCTCTCCCAGCATCTCAGCCATGCTGCTGCCTGGATTCAACTGACATAACTGACAATACACAGTAACAGGAAGCCCAGCAGCACTTCCTGTTTGCAGGTGGCCTGTACATCCACAAATAAAAATTTTGTTAAAGCGGACCTTCACTCTGAATAAGAGTCTATCTTATATGTTTCCCCCACACTGTACATACAGATTGCTCACATTAAAAATCATCCTACCTGCATCTACTGCATGTTATGAGCCTTTAAACATCCAAGATGGCGGCTTATGGAAGCTGCCATTTTATCAGGCAGCCTGCAAACAGGAAGTGCCTGCAAACAGGAAGTGACTGTGCTGCTCTGCATTCTGGGACTGCTGACCTTTCCCTGACCCCAGCTCTGCTCTGTCTGAGCAAAGCACAGCTATAACCTGCCCCCCTGTACCTTATCCCACTCTCCTCTCCTCAGTAAGTGTGATGCTTCTAAGTCAAGATGGCGGCGCCCGTATCCTAAATTCCTGAACAGAGTTGCAGCTCAGTGGGGGAAAGAATAATAAGTTAGTGACTAAAAATGTTAAATATATTAATTTTAGATGCTGGGGAATCGTTTTTTAAGAGTTTGGGCTTTTCATTAAATCATGGTGAAGGTCCGGTTTAAATACTAAACTAATACTAAAATTTACCACAGCAAGAGAAGAAAAAGGTACATTTTTTTTTTTTACGTGCGGCAATCTAAATTGCCCTGGGGAGGGGTGCATATGAGCACTGTTTGTTGTGTTGGTCTGCTTTAAGAGTGCCCATGAAACAGAGCAGACCTTTCATGGGGGCCCCTTTGCCCAACATCACACCTTCCACCAAAACTGCTTGGCCAGGTCTTGGTTACACTATCTAAGACAGTAATTATGCAAGTGACATTCACTCCCAGCCACTTCAACACTCCTTATCGATGCAGTGGGTGGTGCATTCAGACAACTTAAACCAGACCAACAGCCTGACACAATTGGAAAAGAAAGGTAGCGGCCATTTTGGAGCTTCCTCTCCCAGCATCTCAGTCATGCTGCTGCCTGGATTCAACTGACATAACTGACAATGCACAGTAACAGGAAGCCCAGCAGCACTTCCTGTTTGCAGATGGCCTGCAAATGCATGAGCCGCCATTTTGTTTCTAAAACTCACTACAGCAAGAGTTAGAAAAAGGTAAATGAATTTTTATGTGCAGCAATCTAAAATGCCTTGGGGGGGGGGGGGATGCATATGAGCACTGTTTGTTGTATTGGTCGGGTTTAAGCCATTTTTGACCGTTGATTCACTTTAATGCTGGGAAGAAGGGAAGGCAGATATCTGAGGCACCATTTACTTTTCAAGAATAACAACAGCACATGGTCCCACACTATGGGGGGTCCTGATATTGGCCCATCTGACACTGGTTATGCACATCCGGTGATAATGATGCTGGGGGCAAGGAAGACCCTGGTGCCCCAGAGCAGGTACTTCATAGAGAGACCGTGAGTGTCTTTATGTACTTGTAACATTAATATATATTTATATATATTAATGTTATTTTAATATATATATATATATATATATATATATATATATATATATTTTTTTTTTTTTTTTTTTTATTACATCAGCACAATATAAATGCTGGAATAGGTGGACCTGATTCAGCTGACATCTAACAGCTAGATTTACCATTAGGAACCAGCAGGGATGTGTATAGGGAGCAAAATAAAACTGACAAAATGTGCGTTTTTTTTTTACAACTAACCAAATGTTTCTTGTTACAACTACTAATTTGCCAGCAACAGTCAGGCCCATCTTCCTGTCGGATGAATTGTCAGTCTATATATATTTGCATATGTTTGCCGTTGCCTCCCAACTTAGAGCAAACACTCACGTTTATTTCTTTCCACTCTATGGCTGGGCCGCCATGATAGCAGTGCCACCAGTTAATGTTGATGGGTATATGTCTGGCAATGCCACCTTTCAGGAAGCATAGTGATTGTCACTGACCTTCCACCCATAGAACCTCTTCTTTCACACTGAACATTGAACCTCCTTTTTTCACATTGGAAACTCATGGAGGATAAGGCTTGTGTGGCTATTGCATGTTCTAAACAGCTAAATGCCTTTTTATCTGTACAATCAGATTATGTTTTATCATCATTGGTAAATAATATTTTGTAAATGTTATCCTGTAATTATTACCTTGCTAAATACATTGGAAGACAAGAATACTGTGAAAAAACAGTAATAATGCTTCTTTTGCTCTCTCTCCTGGAGTTTGTTTTATACAGATGTATAAAAAATTGATATTCCAGTTTCAGAAAAATGCTGGTGGGTTGTATCTATTTAAATCCGTTGTTGGTTAGTTGTACAAAATATTTCTCTTTTTTAATCTGTCCTATTACTCCTTGTAATTCTAATCAATGTGTGCATGTATCAGGAATGTGGGGTGACATTAAAGGCACAGCGTCTATTCTTTGGACTGGTGAAGCTGCCCTTGTTGCTGCTTGTCTGCCATCAGGTGAAGGTGTGCGCTTCAACACTTTTCTAGGAAGAAAACAAATAGTCAAAAAAAGTCATTTTCAATGTAAGGAGTGAAAACTTCCCAAATAAGCATATCTTTTAGAAAATATTATTACTAGGATTACATTTACAATACCCAGATCTGGTGGAGACTTCAAAGTAAAGGGCAATGGAATAAATTAATTAGGGGTCCAGGTTACTTCGGGCACAAAGCACGGGGAGGCCGATTCATTAATAGCGGCAGGTAGCGACAGTTGAGCGACTGTAGCAGTATTTTCTCAGCGCCCGCTAGTAGTCGCTGTGCTTGGCCATTGTTCGGTTGTTGATAGCAACAGTCGGTGTGCAGTAATGTTCAATACGGGGTTAGGAGTCGCTATTTGACAGGTTCCGCGATGTATGGGTGCGCATGATAGCGACTGGTCAGAGCGACCGGCTCCCACCATATTCATCAAAAAATCACGCTCCAAAAATTCAAGCGCTGTGAAATGCATGTTTAAACCCCAGAGCGCTGGAGGCGATGTGTTAAAAGTAGTTTTTTAACCCCCAAACCACCATATTTTTGGAAACAAAAAAAAAAATAAAATTTTAAAAGAATTTAGTAATATGAATACAATAATATCAGACCTGTAATATCAATTCTGCACAATTTTTTTTTTTACCTTAAAAAAATTATCTAAAATGGCAAAAGTGGTCACAGAATTTTTCACATTGAAAAAAAAAAAAAAACATTAATAACAATTAATTATGAATATTTAAAGATTGTTCCATTGAAATGCATTGGAGAGCGCCAGGTAGCGAGAGGTCATACCTGTCGCTGTTCAAGGTCGGACGCTGGCGCTGTGGGCTGAGGCTGGAATAATGATGAATGAGTCGCTATATGGCGCTATCTCAGTCGCTAAGCAGGATTGGCTTGATAAATGTGTGATTGTGGTGGGGAGCCGGTGTTCTCGTGGCGGTGCCTGTCATTACCGGTCGCTCACCAGTCGCTACCTGTTATTCCTTCATATATAAGGGCCTTAGACTTCAACATCTTCACTCTGCAGGCTTAACGCGGACCCAGCATTTTGACTTTCCTGGGTTTTGGGCCTTGCCCCTGATCGATGGTGCCCCGCTGTGTGAATCCTACAGCGCATGCGCAGACGCTCGTCCAATCAGCGTGTTCGGTCCTGCTGACGTCCCTTCGTCTAAGCCTTTGTCTAAAACGAGCGGCTCCGCGCGTGCTGATGGCCGCATCCGGCCATTCACAAATGCCTGGCGTGTGCATGTGCCCTGCTAGAGGGAGAGCGGGGATTCGGCCACAGCTCGCACATGCGCGGTTGGACCGGAAAGAAGGTAAGTGTATGTGTGACCTGGGGGGGGGGTTTCACACAGTGATCAGCCCAAAAATCTATAAGATTCCCGGGCCAATTGATTCCCTTCCCCCAGGGCATCCTGATTTTGGGTATCGAAGGAAAGAGAAGGGAATCAATCGGCCTGGGAATCTTATATATTTTTGGGCCAATCACTGTGGGTTTTGGTCCACTTTAAGGACCTAAAATCCCTGTTCAGGCCTATACTACTCTTATCCCACCTCATCCCTCCCAGGAACAGTGTACAATGAGCTATTTCAAAGTGTCTCAAAATCTCTGGTTATATGTAAATAGCTTATGCGTTGTAAGTCTATGTCTTCACTTCTGGGTCATGGCTGAGCTGGGAAGGGCATATTATGGCGCAGCTTTCTGAGTCATGAGCATACTTTGAGCTGTGGTCAGAGACAGCCGTATGACCACCATAGCTTGGCATGCTTGCTTACACTGAGAGCTCCAAGGGACAGAATGTTTGTTAGGCCATTTTTCTGTGGTGCACGGGAATGAAATTAAAAAAGAGGGCAAACCTTGGAGCCCTCAATGAGTCCATGGAACAGGCAAGGGGGGAGCTTCTTGCTGCCTTATTATTGCCATTGGGTTCACAGCCCCTCTGCCTTGTACCTTTAATAAAGCGCTTTTCGATCTCTTCAATCCCTTTATATAACTTAACATTGGCCTCTCCCTAACCTGGCTTATGACTATGTTGTGGCACTACCACACCTCACTTCCCCTACAGCTATCTATCTGCGACCTTGTGCTGATGAGGACCAAAAAGTCTAAAACACGTGTCCACAAATTGAGTTGATGGCTGTGTAAGATGTAGCTATACCAAAGCATTGCACATCCTAGTGGCTTTCTCTGAGCTATAGTCATAGTCGAGAGGTGTAAAGTGATTTATTATCTTTTTAAATGCCGTCTAACATGGATCTCCCCCTAACCTGGTTTATGACTATGGTTTAGCCCCTTTAATTCTACCTCCAGGTACCTGCCCTAAATTTAGTTGACAAGGGAGAATTGTTGCCTGATGTAAGATTGGCAACAGACATCTTATGTTATAGATACATGACCATTTGCTTGTTTGGACCAGCAAAATATTTATGTGACTAAAGTGGCACAGCCCAGCTACAATCTAATGTCGTGTTCTACTAAAGAATACTACTATTATGTAAGTAACTTCCAAAGTTCAAATCACAGATACTGAAATATGTGCTTGTGTCTCAATACTTCTGTCTGATCTTTCCATGTGCTGTGCACTCACAAATCCCTAGTTGTAATGGTCTATTAATATGTCAGTGTATCATTGTCTGTGTCTCAGGGTCAGCAAGTCCTCATAACTCGGAGGGTTGGAGGTAGTTGGTTTGAAGGGCGAGTTAAAGGCTCTGCACGCCTTGGACTGTTTCCTGCAAGCTATGTGCAGATCAAAGATGGCTCCTTACAGAAGAAGGGAGACCTGAGAATTAAGACTACAAGTGATACTCAGCCAGTAGTGCAGGTCAGTACTAACACCACTAAAAATACTAACTCTTAACACTAAATGCGGGATCTAATGGTTGACGGTTCCTAAAGGGAAAACTGTAAATGCCACTATTCTATCCTTCCTATTAGGATTCTAATGCTGTATATTAAGCTTTCCCAACCGATTTTCTTCAAGTACCACTTTCCATGTGCCTTATATGACACTAAAGGATATGCTTAGGCGAATTGTGAAAGATCTACTCCCATCTTTAGCATGAAGAATTTTTCTAAAATAAAAAGATACAAAACTAATAGATTAACACAATACAAAATGGGATGTTGCGGGGGGGGGGGGGGGTTAATCAGCAGAGGAGGGGGTGAAATTGACTTGGGGGGCATGGAAGGTTTAGGAGGGTATAGAGTGCTCTAGATTTTGGGGAGAAAGGTAGGGTTGCAGCAGTGCCTTTTGGAGGGTCACATGGGGGGGGGGGTGCAGAATATGGGAGGTAGTAAGTGACATGTATAGTTGTGTTTACAAGGGGGTATGTGGTGCCTGGAGGGACAGAAAGTGGTTTGATGGTAATATAGGGAATATACTAAGTGGGGATATGGATCGGTGGTTATGATTGAGTAGGGGCAGTGTATTAAGTATATGGGATATCGTTCCAGGCAGGGTATGGGTTATGGGGGGGCTAGCTATATATATGGAGTGGTGGAGCAGGATGCAGGGAGTCCATTGGAGGGTAGAGTGGTTGAAGATGAGGAGGGTTGAGGAATTGGGAACCCTGGGGGGGCAGATAGCACGCATGCATTGCCCTGTGCTCTGTAGAAACACAGTCTAGGAAGAATTGGTGAGGGGACAGGGGGGCCACCATGATGTATTGCCGCACAAGAGAACATTAGGGCAATAACTAAGGGGAAGCAGGGTACCAAGTGCAGGTCACTGTACACTGGTTGCTGCCCTGAGGCCTCCGGACGCTGCCGCCACCATCTTCTGGGGTCATATTTGTCACCCCAGCCATGGTTTCTGCTGCTGTCACAGCCGTCGCTGCTATTCTTTCAGAATATTTACAATAGTACCGTAATTTTTTCTGTCTATGCTTCAACACCTAAATGTAACCCTGTTTTTGTTCATAGTTATGCACCCCCCAAAAAATGTAATTTCTTTTGAATCTTCCATTGCAATTTCAAAAACCTAATTAAATACTTGTAAAAGAAATCCTCTGTCTGTATGACCATACGTGTTTACTCAATCTTGTTTCTCCTACCAGGTTTCTGCTGACCTCACGATCCAAGAGAAACCGTGTATTGTGAAAGCCCCTGCATCTAATAAACTGCATCAGCTAAAAGGGACTCTGTAAGTACTATTTAGACCGGCCTTGGTTTGGACCGGCCACTAACAAAAAAGACATAATTGTAAAGACATAAATACAAACCTTTTCCTAGTTTCCTACATAATGTCCAGCTTTTTGTGCCCTTTTAATGTAAAAAAGCCTTGGCTGGTATCTAGAACGGGTTTGGTAGCAGGTGCGGACAAGCCCTAGGGAGACCTGGGACAATGCCCAGCGGGCCACACTGCTTTGGGGTCAGTTGGGCTGCTGCTTTTAACACCCGCATTCAATCCCTGCCCCCTTAGTCTTCCTCCCAGCCCCCTGTACCCAGCCCCACTGCACCCACAAGCCAAGCAACCCCAGCCCCCAATGCTATAGCCCTGTCAACATGGTCGGGGGTGGGGCCTCATCAAGGATGTCCCGGGCCAGCAAGTGGCTGGTAAAATCCATGGCTGATTTATGGCCCCAGTCCATCACTGTCTGGTGGCCACATTGGCACAGTATACAGGGGCACTGCATCTGCAAGAAGGAGGCAGAAGTAAAACAGAAAAAGTTAAGCATAAGTCACTAAGAGTACTATGCAAATGGGGATTTCATAGCTATGAAAAAACATGAATATTAGACAGCTCCTGCTACTGCTGTCAACTTGGAAACAGCCACAAATTGATTCCATTGTGCTTTAGATTGCTGAATGTGACAAGTTACTGAATGGTTAGAATATTAGTAGTTGAGTCTTTAGAAGTATATTTTATGTTTCTAACCAGGTACCAAGCAAAGTTCAGTTTTTCCCCTAAAAACCCAGATGAATTACAGCTTCAGTCAGGGGACATAGTGACGGTGACAGAGCATTGTGAAGATGGCTGGTATGTAGGTAAGTGATATAACTGTAAGAAGAGATGCTGACAGTGTACGCTCCCTTTCAAAAGTGTTGGTCATCCATGTGTCTGTCTTCCAGGTGTCTGCTGGAGGACACAACAATTTGGAACCTTTCCAGGAAATTTTGTGGCCCCTTATAAGACTACTTAGACCTACCAGTGCATTCTACAAAATCCTTCTAGGCCTGACACTTACAGTTCTTTACAAGAAAACTGAAATCATGTTGGCAGCTGCTCCAATTTCCTACCACTTTCTCTTGCACTGGTGTTGAGAGATCTGAACCATAATGTTTTTCTGACATGCATCTATATTATAATGCTAGAAGAAAATCTGTAAGCCACAATTTGGACAGAAAACCTCACTGATTGAGGACACAGTCTAATTTGGGAATGGCTGTGTCTCAATGAATGTGGGATCCCATCCCACATAAGAGTCTGCAAGTCAGCAAAAGCTGGAGTCAAGAAAAATACGCTTGATGGAGTAGTGAATATACCCATTGGATAAAGGGGTGCCCGGGACCCCCACTATGCTAAATCTATCCCTCTCTGTGCCCCGTGTACTTCTGTTCTCCACAACTTCTATAGTGTGGGGGTACATTATCAGGTATCTACAGGAGCCCTAAAGGGCATTTTTGGAGATTGGCATAAAATAATCTTTAGTATGTGTCTGCCAGTAATTTAAAAGTGTGCTTAGCCAGCCAGTTCTATGATTTCTAATGAGGCACAGCCTCCCAAAACGAACTGCTTAGGGTTCAAGAAGATGTCATTGCTAGTTCATTAAATGGTCTGACAGCTCCCAACCTGTTTGTTGTCTGCAAAGAATCTGCATGACCTGATATGGCTCCTACAACGAAACTTATGTTATATGCATTCTACTTTGTTCTCTCTGTAATTTCTTGGAGAGATCTATAACTTCCACCTACAGTTAGCATAAGTATTTGTTTGTAGTGAAGGGGATCTGAATAAATTATGTAAACTTACTGGAGGCGTTCTTATCTTAACATGATTCCCAGTATCAGGTACTGAGTCTCTGTGTGCTTGCATTTATTAAAAAATAGGAAAAAAACAATGTCATGTTCTTGGGTGTGTCTTCAAGTAAATTGTACTCCTACTGCTTTCCCAGCCACTCGCTATGGACATCTGTTCATCTTATATGTGAGGATATTCAAAGAAGGGCTGCGAGAAATTTGAAATAAAACTCAGTTGAGCTCTTTATTAGGAGAATAGTCAGGTCTTATCAGCGGCAGTCAGGTCTGGTCAGCTAATTGCAATTAATTAGACTGACATATCAAACACACTGCTGGGAATGTTATCTTCAGTAGTAATGTCACAATAATGCACATTATTAATCATGAGGCTAATACCTAAATTAATACGCAAATCACCGCCAGGGTGATTATCTGCAGAGGAATCCTCAAAATCTGTTAAAAAAAGACAACCCAGCAGGCCAGAACATATCTGGGGCCAGTTATACAAAGGTGGAGTCTGGCATCATGGCATCTGTATGAATCCAGTAACACCCTTAGGATGTTGATTAAAAAAAATCTCTCAAATGACAACTCTCATGTGAGCTAAGGGAACAGAAACACAGACCAGATGTGTATACTGAATCCTCATATGAGACAGTTGAAAGCTCTCATATCAGAGTATTACCGGACTGAAATATCTAAAAAGTTACAGAGCCACTTTGACAGCCGGCAGATGACCATAATCCGGGGCCATCCTCCGCTTCTTCATCTGATTCTGTGGCATAATGTGGTAATATGGGCTCTGTCTACCAGCAGGAAGGCTTGTTGTCAGCAACTTACAGATCTGCATAATAATGAGAATAAGAAAAGTAATTGTTTATTTCAGGAATGAACAATGCAGATTGAAATTGTGCTGTGATAATGCTCAGGCAATCTGCTTAGCCTGTGTGATGAAGAACAAGCTCTTGGTTCCTATAAATAAAAGTCATCTGTAGCCTGCAACAAAATTACTCCTCTACCCACCTCATTTCTGCTGGTCCACCTCTTTGGTCTCATGCACATTCATCCAGTGAACCCAACTAATGACTGGCAGCACAGTGGTGTTTCTTATCTATGTAGTAGGACATCGCAATTCTGGATGCCCCAGGGTGTGCGGTTCAGTGGACCTACAGACATTTTTAAGTAGGGGTCCACTCTCAATTTCATCCATAATGCTGATGATTGAGTGACAGTCTCAGCAGTGGAAAATAAGGAAACTCACTTCACTATATATTGCAGTCCAGTAAGGGAGGGAGCAGGGACAAGACCTGTATTAAGTCTCAATTGTACCTGTCCAAAAGTCTTGACATTGAGGATTGAAAGAAATGACCGCCTAGTGTGAGGCTGATCAAACTTTAAAGTGGACCAACACCCAGGATTTTCACTATCCTGGGTTTTGGTCCACTTCCGCGGGGCACCCCGATCAGGGCCCCGCTGCGTGAAACCCCCCAGATCGCCCTAACAATCTCACCTCACCCGCTCCTACGCGAGCGCTCGTCCAATCAGAGCGCTCAGAGCCGCTGTGGTATGTACGGACAACCACAGCGGCTCTGAGCACGCTGGAGGCCGCATCTCGCACTTCCCTCCAACAGGGAGGGCCATTCACAAACGGCCGGAGCGGGTGCGCGCCCTGCTAGAGAGAAGCGCGAGATGCGGCCGCGGCTCGCACGTGCGCCGTTGTAACGGAGATAAGGTAAGGTTTACCGGCGTCCTGCGGGGTTTCACACAGCGGGGCATCCCGATTTCGGATGCCCCGCGGGGAGGAATCTGATGGGCCCGGGAATCTTATAGATTCCTGGGCTGATCACCCCTGGGTGTTGGTCCACTTTTAACAACATCACTGTGTCACACACCATACACCAGTCCTGTGGTGTTTAAATGCAACAACCTAACTAAAGAATTTTTATAGTACCACATTGCCTCCCGAAATAGGGAACACGTACAAACTTATTTCATTAGAAAAACTGTGTTTGTGCCCATATTCAGGAGGCCTGAAGAAAAGTACAGTCACTATGTGACTAGAGGGGCTGTGTTCTGTAAGTAACAGTTTGTAGCAAATTAATGATGACCAGCGGCATGCGAAGAGTTCAGCAAAATGAAGACAGCTAATGAAAAGGAAGTTAAGGGTTGAGAAGGTTAGAAGAGGAATTCTGTCCAAGATGTGGAATTTTCCCCTGATACACAAGTCACAGCTCAGTGTTGTCTCAGCTTGTAGCAGAATGAGGAATCCCAGTGATGGGAAAGGCTTGGGGTATGGAGGCTCCGGTAGCTAGGGCACAATTTGCTATAGTGTTACATTAGAGACCATACTTGTACAGAGACATTGTAGACTTCTCTTCTGTGCAAAAGCGAGTGTCTATGTTATTCTAGGTAGCTGCAGGCACTTTCATATTACCCAGCTGTCGTATGTTGGCCACCAGTGATCTAATGGCTGTGGGAACTTTCACAGCATGGCAAGCACTCTTATGTATCTGTAATGATAGGTAATAAACAGCTGGAAATCATATATCTTATTGGGGAGATTTTGCTAGTCACACCAGAATTTATACTTAAAAAAGCACGAAACCCAAGAATATCCCTTTCTTGGGTTTTGTTCCTCCCTGGTGGGCATCCTTTGGGATTTGGGATGCTGTGCTGTGTGTGTCACCTGGGGTCGCCATTGGAAAAAGCCAGAATCTTTTTAGGCACTAAACAGGCACCACACAAGGGAGCTTTACCTTAAATTGGTTTATTTTCTTGCTTTTGGACAACTTAAAGCAGGCCTCCATTAAGAAAATAAAAATTAGCTTCCCTAAAGTCCTCCTTCGATGATCAGTGACATATGCTGTTTGAGAGGGATTAACCCCAATGCAGTATAGCATAAAGATTCTTTGCTCCTAAACTACATCGGAGCGGCCATCTTGATGCACATCTGAGAGCCTTCTTACACATAAGCATGAATGGGAAATGTAGGAGAGCTTTTCTAGTACACAGACACTCTACATTGGGGTGAGAGCTTCCTTATGATCAGCCAGGGAGAGATGTTTCCACTCAGAATTTTAGGAGGTAAAAAAAATTCCTTCTCTAGCTGACTCCATCAATGTAAAGATCAGCATTGCTGTAGTGTGCTTTTGTGCTAATATTTCACACAAAGCACTGACAGCAGCTTGGAGTTTTGCTATAAGTAGCCCACACAAAACTGAGAGATTTGCCTCAGAAACACAGAGGCAGCATCTCATACACACACACACACACACACACACACACACACACACACACACACTGAATCAACAGCTGCTGGAGGGGATGAATGTAACTATGTATCAATCCAAGTAAATGGCCTCTGCTGCTGCAGAGCATTGCAATAGTTTCAAACCTTTCTGAGCAGTGATGAGTCATTACTGCTGATGGGCTTTCAAATCTGGATAGAGATAAAGCATTACTGCACCAAGATTTAGGGTCATGCTTTGGTAATGGTCTAGCCTTATCCATTCTTCTGGTGAACAATAAGTTCACCAGGTGAGCCCCACTGTCCAATGAGAATAATATGGGCCATGCCAGTGTTGTAGGAGCACAGACAAAGTAAGTTACATTTGGTCTTCATTTGAATTTCTTAACCATGATAAGTAGGCAGACCTTCAGTTATTTTTGACTGGAGGTCTACTTTAAAAAAGCAGAATCAACACCCAGAAAATTGTGGGAGACTAGTAAGCCTAGTTTGACGCTAGAAGACAACATGATAGGCAAGCCACAGGTTCCCCTCTCTTCCTGAATCTACATTAACCCCATCTATGATGCAGAAAATGCCCAGTACTGAGAGGTATGTATCTCTTAACTTCAATTGTGTGCTAGACCTAGACAGCAGGGGTCTGCAACCCACATTTGGCTGCCGAGTGTGAGCAAGCACAGCAAGCCACAGTGATCCCACTTGCTAGTCTTGCCATTCCTACACAGTCCCTTCGATTTAAATGTCAAACTCTGACTACTAGATATACATAGTGAGTGACTAAATGCCTCAATAAGTTCAGTAGTGAAAATGTCAAATCCGCACCTGCCAAAAAACACTGTTTTGTAATGCTGCAATGAAATATTACACATATTTTGGACACAATAGTGCTGTATGGGGCCAAAACCCTGGATTTGATATTTCATCTGATCTGTCTGTGCTGTTTTGAATAGTATTAATCCAAGTTTAATCACATTAACATTCTGTTGAGATACTGTAGTTGTGTATCTCACCTAAGTGTGATAAATCTAAAGATTTTATATTCTTGAGACTAGTGAAGCTTGAGATTCAGTGTTTCTTAACCCTCTACTCGACCCACCAACAGGTCATGGTTTGTGGATCTCCACATAGGCAGCTCGATAGCTCTAGTTAAGCACAAATTACCCCATCTGTGTGGATATCTGCAAAACCTACCGGATTTTTTGCCCTATAAGACGCACTTATTTTTCCCAAAAAGTTGGGGGAAAATATCCGTGCGTCTTATCGGGCGAAGATGGGCAAAAAAATAAATAAAAAGCTAAAAGTTAACTCACCTTTCCATCACTCGCGCTGTCCCGGAAGCGGTGGAGGCAGCCTTCTCTGCAGAGTCAGACACCCAGCCTGTTACAGTGGTGGGCGTGGCCGACGCTCAGCTCGAGCCTGGCGATACCTTAGTAAATCTAGCATATATAAGCGATTTGAAAACTTATCTCAGGCCACAATGAATAGGTTCAGAATGTCAAATGTTTCATTTATAATAGCATAAGATTTTCTACGACAATCAGGATAACCACAGGATACAAACTCAATAGATTTTTTTCTCATAGGTCCTTTCACCACACCTCTCCATTACCATATTTCTATCCAACAATCCCCACATGCTAGCAATACACACACTTTTACCTCTTCAAATATATCCCAAATGTATAGCCCATCCCCCAATCAATCTCTAATTGTAACTTTATTCCCAATACTCAACCCATCTAAGTGCCTACCAATGCTAAACACACAATTAAATATAGAAAAAAACTCTTAACCTCTTATCTTGTTATGGTGCCAGAGATTTCACCCAGGGGTGGTGTTGCACAATCAATGTCACCACGTTCCTCCAAGCCATTGCTGTCACCTCGGTTTGCCAATGGGCCTCTCCTATCACTCTCCTTGCAACCTCTCATACTTACTGAGCATTTATTTACTTTAGGCTCCAGTTCTATTTAACCTTCCCACTTTCCCCACAGCAGGTCAGGGGTCACATCAGATGACTTTGAGGGCCACATGTGGTACATTTGAAGCGCTACTTGAAATAGTTAAAAGTTTCGGATCTTGGGAGAGATCCCATGCTGAGCTCACAAAAATCATCCCTACAAGTGGTGGATCAATTAAAATATTTAGGCATAGTTATTCAAAAGCAGCCTGCAAGGTTTCTGGACCTTAATTATCGCCCTCTGGTCACCAAATTGAGAAAACAAACAGACCAAAAATCTACCTTTGTCGGTCATAGGGTGAATTAATATTTTCAAAATGGTGTTCCTACCTAAGTTTCTGTACATTTACCAAACCTCCCCACATCCTCACACTTTAAGATGCTGAACTCTATTTTGTTTTGTTTTATTTGGGATAACTTCCCCCTGAGGATGAATAGATATATCCTACGTACTCCAGTGGCATGGGGGGGTGGGGGCTAGCAGTCCCTCATATTCTGCTCTATTTCTATGTCGCTCATTTGGTGTACGCTTACTGGTGGATGTGTCCTTCCCCTGCTAATCCTGTTACTGCTCTGAAATTGACTCTTCTGGGCTCCTTAGTCACGTTGCAGTTAGAGATGTCTAGGCAATTACTACAGTGTCCTCCTACATGAAGAGCACCGTCTATGTGGAATAAAGTGAGTGGGAAGAATGGCAAGGTCCTGCAGACTTAAGCAATCTGATCCCCTAATACACCATTGTGGAACAATCCCAACCTACCGGACCTTGTGTCCTTGCCGGACACTGTTTTCTGGAAGAGTGGGGGTATAATCACTCTAGGCCAAACTTATGTCTTACGAACAATTCTGTCAGACCATCGCTAAAAGTGTTCTTCCACCATCTGCAGCTTAGGCACGCCCTTAGGTCGGGGCTGCCAATTGAGGAGGCACCATTGGAATCACTGATGACACAGCCTGCGCTCCAGAAACCCACCTCGTCAACATATAATGCTCTGGTTTCTGGCCTTCTGAACTCTGGACAAAGCATTTGAGAAATGGCAAAACTTGCACTCGATGATACAGGTTCATCCAATCTAAATGGCTCCACCAAGCATATCTCTCCCCTGTTAAGTAAAAAAGAATGGGGCTAGTGGAATCAGATGAGTGCCCTAGATGCATGCACAGTCCAGGAACGCTATACCACATGATTTGGGAATGCCCTGTAATTCAAATTCTGGGATGAGTTGGTCAAAGAAAAAAGGTCCTGCAACTGCCAGTCCGTTAATCTGTGGAGCTGTGTATGTTGGGAATAATGCCTTTGGTGGAAGGCAATGCTCAGAAAATCCTTTTATGACTATTGACTTTCTATGTGACAGAATGCCTCCTGCTTAATTGGAAACATCCAAGTGTACCTTCTGTGAAGGCCTGGGAGGCTTTAATTAATAGGAGACTACTTATGCACAAATTAATCTACCATTCTAGAGGGGAGCCCTGGCTGCAAGTGTCCAATTTGGCCAATGAAGCAGAAGAGTGACACATATACAGCGTGCACAGAAAGCATATGATTATGAATAGGGTGCTTATAGACTATGCATGAGGATGAATGTGGGTGAATGTGTTGTCTGTCTTGTCTTTCATCTCAATGGTTTAAGTGTTACTTCTTTTCTGTAACATTGAAAAAGCATAAATTAAAAACCTTTAAAAATAGAGGCCCTGATTCAAATGCAGAAAGTAGGATTCATGTGATAAAGGCCTTGGTCCCCATAGTGATTGCCCTGCTCACCCTTCCCTAGAAACTGCCCTGGCTGCTCTCTAACCCTCAGTTCTCACCCCCCCCCCCCCCCAGGAGGGTGTCCCTATAGGCAAAGAGGCTATACCACATAGGCTCCACCACCAGAGCTGTGTCCTAAATGAGGCAGGTAACACAGGCCAAATATTGTATGGTGATATGTGCAGCTATAGGAATGCTCATGTTCACTTCTATTTGAAACTTTCTGATCTGAGCCCTAGACATAATAATAAGCCAAAATGTTGGCCGGTGTATAGTCAGCATTTTGAGCAGACTTGATATGCTGATTTTATCTCCCCCACCCTTTTACCTTCTGTCCTTTCCAGTCTTCATGTGATTCCCTCCTAGTCTAGGTATTTCATTTGTGTGTCTCATCCTCTCTCTCATCCCAGGGGTGTGGAGCCCTTTACATAACAGCTCTGCCTCCATACTTGTCACTGTGCCCATCGCCCAAGGCATTGTTGCAGGGTGAGGTGGCAGCGGTGAAGATGGTTGCTCACATTCCACTTCTACAGTGGATGAATCAAGTGATTTGGTGGTTGCCTTGTCCTGCTGCACCGAAATAAATTGTTCTGCATTCTTGAGAGATTCTTCTGATATGAATTATGGCCAGAATAAAATATATCAAATTTATATAAAATACATAAAACATATTCAAATTTCAAAGTCTCCCGCCAGGTACATTTTTAAAGCCAACAAAAACCCACCAGTGATGCAAAACGAAATGAGCCAATATGTTGGACCATAGTTTTCCCTTTTGGAGTAGAAAAATAAATAGCTATTTCCGCTTACTCGTTTTGGGTGCTCTATTCCCGGGATCCTACATTATCAGGCACCAGGGGGCGGGCATTTCATACATAATGAAGAGGATCCAATGATGTGATATTGAAAGTATTACATGTTCAGATCCCTAAGGATGGGTCATGATGCTATCTGGAAATCTCTGCCACTTAAACCCCCGGGAATATGGGGCTTTGAGGACATTGCCAGATCTATTGCTGAAAAAGGAGAGAAACCAAAATGGAGAAACCATCCAAAGTTGCTGCCTGTACAATGGGGGATGCTGGAGATATTAGTCAAAAATAGATTTAACAGTGATGTCTCTGCCTCTTTCCCATGACTCCACTTACATTACCTTATTCTCACAGGTCCTCCTTTTTGACAGTAGCTGCTTGTCCTGAGCTTTTCCCAGCTGTTCCCAATTGAGATCAGTTGGCATTGGAAAATGCTCACAACATTTCAGCAATTAACCTGCTGTAGCAGCTGCTGTAATGAGTCCAGGTGAGGCGGCCACCTCAGGCAGAGCCATCTAAAGGGGTAGCAATCGTTGCATGTCATCTAGGCTATTCTTTTAAAGGGCCAGTCCAGCCAGACTGCCCATTATCAAACCACCGCCTACCCTGCCTCCCATACCAAGCACTAAAGTAGTGCTAAGGCTGTAAATAAACAACAGATAATTACCTTGGCCTCGCTGGGTGCTGCCATCTTCCATGAGCTGCACAGTGCCGCTGGACCAGAAGCGCTATGAGTGCGACTGCCAGCCCATTCACTTGGCTTCATTCTGGCTGGACTAGCCTGTAAATACATTCAATCATTGGTGGCTCAGAGCCCCCCCCCCCCCCACGTGGCTGCTGCACACCCAATGGCTGAATATATTAACCCTTTATTTGCCAGCCTGCCTAGAGATTTTGTCACCCTCTGTTGCCAGTCCATTTTTCAACATATAGTGCTATATATGTTTAACTGTGATTTTTGCAGCTATTTACAGGGATTTGCAGGAAAATTACCATATATATATATTTTTTTTTCAGATTAGGCTTTAAAAAGAAATATCCTGTTTGTAATTTTTTCAGTGCTCAATATATTTTGGTAGATACAATATTAGAAATACACACCAAACAAACCGATGGGTTTAAAATATAATTTATATTGTGAAAAATACAAGCCAATCCTTTCATAACCAATATGAAATCGATATACAACAGTAATTATGACAATATCTAGGTGATAAACAGCACAAAAACAGAGAGTAAATGTTTGAGCTCCACATGACTTTAAAATGATCTTTATACAAGGTCATAGTGAGATGTGGCCAGCATGAGTAAAGCCATACGATTAATTCACAATCAACAAGGATTAGATGTAGAAAGCGTGTCAGGATTTGCCAAGACAAAAGTAAATACAATGATTTAGCCATAATGCAAAATAGAATTCAAGCAGGGAAGCTGTGGCAAATATACCTGACAGTCTTTCTTAAAGTGGACCAACAACCAGGATTTTGACTATCCTGGGTTTTGGTCCACTTCGGGGGGGGGGGGGGGCACCCCGATTGGGGGTGCCCCGCTGTGTGAAACCCCCCCAGAAAGCCCCAAAAACTCACCTCACCCTGCTCCCACGTGACCGGCGTGGTCACGTGGGAGCAGGGTGAGGTGAGTTTTTGGGGCTTTCTGGGGGGTTTCACACAGCGGGGCACCCCCCAATCCCTGCCAACGGACAAGCGGGTGACAGCGACGGACAAGACAGCGCGTCCGCCGCCGCCTCCCGCACGTCACTCTTACAGGGCGCGCGCCGGCCATTCACAAACGGCCGGCGTGGGCGCTTGTCCGTCAGCGGGGATTGGACGGCGTGGTCACGTGGGAGCGTGGTAAGGTAAGGTTTTTGGGAGGGTTACACCCCGCGGGACATCCCGATCTCGGATGTCCCGCGGTGAGGGAGGTGATCGGCCCGGGAATCTTATAGATTCCCGGGCTGATCACCCGTGGGTGTTGGTCCATTTTAAGCATATATATACATAATGGCAAAAGTAGTGCACACTATAAAAGTTGTGGCAATGTTACACAACATATTGATACACAGCCTACACAAGGTGACAATACACAATCTAGTAGTATAACATGGTCATGGTAAGTCCCAAATAGCACATTAGAGGAGGAACAGAGACTGGCAGTAATTAGATAAGCATAGTACACCAAATAGGCAGTAAATGATAATGACGAATCAATATTACCCCAATATATGGCAACGATCGCTCAGTGAGTGACCAGTGCAATTTCTAGGCAAAATGGCACACAGTGCAGGAAAGACAAAAATCTGCCCCTCTTCACCCTTCCTATGCTACTGTCCCATACGGCTGTGAGCCATGCTGTACCTCTTGCTTAGCAGCAAGCTGTGCCCCCTACTATGATTGAGCCCAATATGGGTGGATGAGGGGGTCTGTCTTATGGCTTCAACCACTAAGAGTGGCCCTGACTCATTTGCAAAAAACAGGATGGCTGGGATAAAGGAGCCTGCTATGGCCTTGGCACCCAGGGTAATTGCCCTGTTCACCCTCCCCTGGAAATAACCCTTCACCCAGCTCTGTGCCACCACTGTTCAACGTCTTGAGTTGGATCTCTGCATAGAGGATGCAGGTAAGTTTAAGCCTGACAGTGCTGGACAAGGCAGGAGAAAGTAAAGGCAGGTTTTCATGACTTCTGGTCTGATGTATAAAATATTAATGTCTTTGTGTACAAATTAGTGAGTCCAAACATCAGATGCCTAACATTAAAGGGATTGACCAGTCAAATATTTGATTCAGTTGACTGGCAGCTTACCTGATGCAGTGTCAGCCCCATGCCGTCTAATTGCTTCTGAAAGGAAGGGGAATTTCTTCTTCATCTTCCTCTGCCTCCAGCGCCTTCCCCTGACCAGCAAGTCAATCTTGAGGCTCATGTCAGGTTGACACACACTGTTAGTGATAGGCATCCCAGCTCACTCTAATGCAATGCACGCAGTGGGGTAGTATCGGAGTCAGGTAAGAATTCTCACTCCTTTCATTCATTTTCATTGTCTACCTCGGGGCTGATTCAGAGCCAGGTGAATATTTACACCCGGTAGAGAATTACATTGAATGGACGTTTTCTCCCTAAAAAAGGAATGAGAGTTCTCACCTGGCTCTGAATCGACCCCAGTGTGTCCAAGAGTCTCTATGTGCAGCCCTTTGTTCCAACCTTTACCAAAGCCTCAATTACTACACCCATACTACTTTTGGTACCAGACCTATTGATTATTTGTACCATTTGGAATCCTCTGTAGAAATAAATGGCCCCCCTTAAGACCCCACCAACAGGGCTGGCTCCAGGTTTTTGTGGGCCCCTAGGCGATAGAGTCTCAGTGGGCCCCCTGCATGGCATTTTGCTGGGGCATGTGGAGAAAAGTAAAGATTTCTTGTTGCAGTGGGTGGACCGGGGAAAGGTGAATGAACACTGGCGACCTGGGGGTGTTTCACACAGTAGGCCATCCCAATTCAGGATGCCCTGGGGGGGGGGGGGGTTAAACCGGACCTTCAGCATCATTTAATGAAAAGCTCAAACCCTAAAAAAACGATTCCCCAGCATCTAAAATGAATATATTTTATGTTTTTAGTCACTCACTTATTATTCTTTCCCCCACTGGGCTGCAACTCTGTTCAGTACTCTATGGTACAGGCGCCGCCATCTTGATTCAGAAGAAACACATACTGAGGAGAGCGAGATAAAGTGCAGGGGGCATGTTATAGTTGTGCTTTGCACAAACAGAACAGAGGTGGGGTCAGGGAAAGGACAGCAATTCCAGAATGAAGCGCGTCAGAAGACACTTCCTGTTTGCAGGCAGCCTGAGACTCCATGAGCTGCCATCTTGGATTTTTAAAGGCTCGTAACATGCAGTTGATGCAGGTAAGATGATTTTTAATGTGAGCAATCTGTATGTACAGGGTGTGGGAAACATATAAGATATGCTCTTATTCCGGGTGAAGGTTCGCTTTAAAGGCCAGGAGCTGGCCCTGGAGTCTTTTAGATTCCAGGGCAGGCCACCCATGGGGTTTGTTGCGCTTTAAAGTGAACCAAAATCCGGAGTTCTCACTATCCCGGGTTTGGGTTTGTCCCTGTGGGGCATCCCGACTCGGGATGCCCTGCTGTGTGAAACCCCATCATTTGCCTGCCATCCTTACTGTCAGGGGACCGCGGGTCACGTGATCCCACTATTAAACAGGGACCTCCCGACACACAGACCGCGTTCCCCAAAACACTTGCCCGAGTCTTCCTATCAGGAATACCAGGCCCGAAGCCTGCGGACACACAGATTCTTGCGATAAAATTCCGGGGTAAGGTTATATTGATGGATCAGAGCTTGCTTGACCCCCTCATAGCTCAGGGTGGTCTCGCTGGGTAGGTACCCAAAGATTTCCAGGGCTTTACCCTTAAGTCGAGAAGTTAAGGGGGGACTGGCAAGCGGGGCACGGTCCTCCGGGGTGCTGAGGGTCGGTGATTGGCTTCTGGGAGAGCCCTGGCTGGGCCCCTCCACACCCAGTGCAACATCGGCAGCCACATCCCTGCTTCTGGCCCTGGTGCTACTTGCCATGCCTGCAGCTGCTGGTCACTGTCCGATATTGCACACTGTTGTAATCACACAACCTACTGTAACCACTCTCAGAATATGCCTAGTGTTGAGCTGATCTTAAGATCCCAGCAACAGAAAAGCTACTGTTGGTAATCTTTAGTGTATGAGAGTATGGGGCCCACACTCACTCACACTATTTGCCTTATCCCACCACTGCCACCAATTTGTCAGGGAACCGCGTGTCATGTGATCCAACTATCAACCAGGGACCTCCGGACACACAGACCGTGTTCCCAAGAAACCCTTGTCCGAGTCCTCCTATCAGGAATACCAGGCCGAAGCCTGCGGACACACAGATTCTTAGCTGAAGGCAAACAGATCGCTCAAGTTAAATTAAATTTTAATGCTATAAGCACACTAGGCAGTGATAGCAAACATTTGGCTATGATGGAATATGAGATGATACAAATTCTGTTCTGAGAAGGTTACAGGATAGAGCGAGTTACACAGAGAGACAATGGTCAGTTACCTTAATATGCAGTTGCAGAGTAGTGGTGATGGAGAGCTCCCACAAGAGGTAAGTGGCAAGCTGGGTGGATGGACACCTCCAGCACGTGTGAACCGTGACCTCTCCAGATAAGTGACAATGTTCTCATCCCCTTGGCCTACCTTTAAGCAGGTGTCTACCCTCCACCCCATCCCATCTGTGGGAGGGGTTGCCACCTCCCACTGTTCTGGAGCGTGCTTTAGCCCCTAAAACCCTTTAGGGGTTATTACTTTGGGCAGGGGGGTCGTATGGCTTTGGATACGGCACCAAACGATTGGGCTGGATGCCGGGCATCCGATGAGTCCAGAAATGGGGTTCCTAAGTGGGTCAGAACCTTAGATCTCCATTTTCCTGGTTTTCCTGTATTGCTGAGCCCGCAGTAACCTACCTCTGTGTGTGGTTTTGTGAGCCGGTTCTGATTCTGTACACATGATGGCGCCGCTATGGTCCGATTTGTGTTGGCAACCCAGAAATGCTAATTCCTCTCCCTGAGGAGATAAGGACCTGTGCATTTATAACTAGGAAGCCTTAACGGGGGGGACGGAATAAAGGGGAACTCCAGACTTGTATATGTGAGTTTTCTGCACTTAAGCTGGATCGTTCCTTCACACTTACCTTTGTGGTAAGTGGTAAGCATCCTGAACTGCACCGCACCCCCCAGACCTGACCAGACCAGCACATTGATTGTTGCTTATCACAACTGCCACCATCCTTTTCTGTCCATCTGCCTTCTTCCTGTTCTGTCATACACAGTGCTGTGCACTTTGCCGGGCAGGTAGAACATTTGTCCCTGCCACACACAAATCTCCTCGTGCTCGGGGCTCGGCAGTGGGGCACAATTAACAGCTAGGGATGGGGGATTTACAAGTGGACAGCTGGGGATTAGAGTGGACCCTGCTGTCATGGGTGTCAGTAGGCCCTTGTTATGGTGCCAGGGCCCCAGTAAATGACCCACCTTGCCAGGTTCTAGCGCTGGCCCTGCCCACCAATAACATTTAAGGGTCACACTGGAACCAGAGAAGTATCTAGGGTATGGCTGACATGGAACACGCTTTGGGTGTCTTTTGAAATGCAATGCTGTGTTGCAGAGTTTTGGCACTAGCAGCAGCTGGCACAAAGCAGGTAGCAAGGTAGCAGACGGAAGGTACTAGCAGCACCTCGCACAGGGTGCTTGCCTCTGGGAGCTATTCTCATTTAACAAGGCCGGCATCAGCATCCGCCAAGGCGGAGCAGCTGCTGGGGGGCCCCACTCTCTGGGGTGGCCCACTGACAGGGTCGGCCTTTGGGGTGTGCGATGACGCTTGACCGATGGCAGACTGGGAGGGCACCGCCACAGCTGGTGCCCACATCTCCTCAAATGGTAGGGTTCCACACAACGGGGCATCTCGATTTAGATTCCAGGGGAGGAAGTGCTGGGTTTTGTTCCGCTTTTAAGTTGCCCATCCCAGCTGATTTCCTATCCCTGGAGCATCCCAATCTGTGATACCACTACTGTATGAAATCCCCTGGGATCACTGGCATACCCACTATGCAAGCAATGAGTTTTGGTCCACTTTACAGGGGCATCTCAATTTAGGATGTCCCTGTTTGTGAAAGAACCCCCCTGGTTTGGCCGTTAACTCAAGCTAACGATCCCACAGTGCATGCACCAGTTCAAGGAAAGTAATAAACAAAGGGGGGGGGGGGGTCACACACAGGGGCATCCAAAATCAGGAGAATCTAGATTCGTTTTGCCCCTGAGGTCAGGCTTAAAGGGGTTTGGTGCAATTCAAAGTAGACCAAAACTAAAACCAAAACTAGTTTTGATCCAAATAGCATGATCCTTAAGAGACAGCCAGATTAGGGACGTCCCTCATTCATGTGACACAACTCTTTACCACAAAGGGGCCCACTGAGACCATGACACTCATAGGCCCACATAAACCTGGAGCCGGCCCTGTCACTGACCCACCCATGCATGTTTTTGTGTACATAAGCACCCATATGCCATGGCTTTGATAGTTTGGGAAGGCAATATGGCATGTGGAACTGAGGCTCCAGTGTCCATTATTTAGCCCCCTTCCAACAAAAAAAGTGGCAGTGGCCTGCACAGACCCCATTTACAGCCTGCCATGTCCCATACTCTATTGTACTGGTGCCTGTCCTGTCTGCCCAGAGCCTATCCTAATGCCAGCATTGAAATAGTTAACTGAGTTGTATATTAACTGACCCCATAGAATTTACAAAATGGTGACTGCTAGAGCAGAATGAAAAGCAGAGAGGTTCCTCGGTGACGGCAAATTCTAGAGACGAATGAAAGACTCTTCCTGGAAGTTTGGAGAACGTTGCCAACTCCCCCCTGTGTATATAGCAGAGTATACATAGCGGCACGCAGAGCAGCGCAGGCATTGGGGTCACTATGCAGGCTATGTGATAGATTGCACATCTAGAAATATATGCCCTTAAATGTACAGAGTGGAAGTGTGCGTGCCGCGCAAAGTCTCGCTTTATGACACGCAATATATTGCTGGTGCTTGGCTGGGAATGTCATGGCTGGACTCTGGACTGTGCAGCGTTCACAGGCTTAATGTCACCTCTATAAAAAGAATGCTTTTCCCTTCCGCAAGCCAGAAAGATTGAGACCTGCGGCCATGACACACCTTGAAATGGAGCTGTACATTTTTATGTATTAGCTTGTTGGAACCTATGAATAATATCTGATTATTAGACATATTTCTATAAATGTTATTAAAGTGGACCAAAACTCACGGAGATCAGCCCGGGAATATATAAGATTCCCAGGTCGCTTGATTCCTTCCCCCCTGTGGCATCCAAAATCGGGATTCCCTTCTGTGTGAAACCCCCCAGGTTGCCCAACCTTCAGCCCCCATCCAGCGGCGCATCCCCACTATCCCTTTAGCAGGGCATGTGCCCACGCTAGGCATTTGTAAAATGGTCGAGGCACACTCCCTGTTAGAGGGTAGCGGGGATGCGGCGCCGGCATGCTTGGCTAGAATTGGCTCCTTAGACGAGCCAAGCCAAGAACGCGTCATCTCAGTCCAGCGCACTGATTGGATGGGAGGTCGAGCATGCTCCGTAGGACCGGGGAAAGGTGAGTTAGTTTGGCCGACCTGGGCGGTTTCATACAGCGGGGCATCCCCCGATCGGGGTCAAAATCCTGGGTTTTGGTCCAGTTTAAAGTGCATCACTGATGAATGAGGAGTTTCTTTGGGGTTTGTTACACAGAATAAAAAATAACCAACTCTCTCTATATATTTACTTCTATATTCAGGCTGAGATGTGAGAAGTAGGAGGTAGGGTTTTCCTCTAATTACTGTTACGATCTCAGGGGGTATTTAGGGCCTTATTTATCAAGGGATAGCGCCAGGTAGCGACTGGTGAGCGAACGGTAATGACGGTCACCGCCACGAGAACGCCGGCTCCCCTCCGCAATCACACATTTATCAAGCCGATCCTGCTTAGCGACTGACAGAGCGCCAGATAGCGAATCATTCATCATTATTCCAGCCTCACCCCACAGCGCCAGCGAGCGACCTTGAACAGCGACAGGTATGACCTCTCGCTACCTGGCGCTCTCCAATGCATTTCAATGGAGCAATCTTTAAATATTCATAATTAATTGATATTAATGTTTTTTTTTTTTTTTTTTAAATGTCAAAAATTCTGTGACCACTTCTGCAATGTTAGATATATTTTTTAAGGTAAAAAAAAAAAAAAAAAAAAAAATTGTGCAGAATTGTTATAACAGGTCTGATGTTAATGTATTCATATTACAAAATGTTTATAAAAACTTGTTTAATTTTTTTTGTAGTTAAAAAACTACTTTTAACCCATCGCCGCCAGCGCTCTGGGGTTTAAACAAGCATTTTACAGCGCGAGAATTTTTTGAGCGTGATTTGTTAATGAATATGCTGGGAGCCGTTCGCTATGGCCATTCGCTGTCATGCGCTCCCATACAGCGCGGAACCTGTCAAACAGCGACTCCGTATTCAACATTACCGCACACCGACGGGGTCGCTGTCAACAGGCGAACAACGGCCAAGCACAGCGAATACTAGCGGGCGCCGTGAAAATACCGCTACTGTCGCTCATCTGTCGCTACCTGGCGCTATTAATAAATCGGCCTCCCCGTCTGTACACACCCACATGCCTCTAGTCTTCCTCTGTGCCATCTAGGAATCTCTCCCTGGTGCCCATCTATCTCTCTGCCTCCACCCCACTAGGCACCCTGCACCCTCCCCTCTGCCCTCACGCCCCAACTCCCATCTGTCAAGCTTCCTCCTCCATATTTCTCTTATTTCCCCTCCACACTAGTGGAGGGGTATTTCTGCACGCCCCTCCCATTCTCCAGCTCCCACATGTGCCCCCCACCTCCCTTGCTTTACTTCGCATTTCCCCTAATATCCCGGTCCCATCATTCTCATGGCCCCCTTTAAGAAATCTGACAATATAGCATCTCAACCCTGAACCTCCAGCATTGGCCTCCTTCACTAAGCTGTATGGACTGTTAGTCAGGTTCAGTTAAAGGGTTGTCAAAGCAGGGTCGGCTCCAGGTTTGTGGGGGCCCTTGGGTAAAAGAGTCTTAGTGGGCCCAAAACGAGTGTGTCACATGATGCCACCTTTCAGCTCTGCTGCCACAATTGGGTCATATTCTGCTGCTGAACACTCCCCAGTCCGTACTGCCCTCCTCTAGTTCTTGTTGCATCCTCTACTGCCACCAAGCATCCACTTGGTCCGCTTCCACTAAAGACTCTATCATTGCTGTCAGTTGTCACCTGGCTCTCACCACCTTCTGAGCTTCCATCAACTTCCCTCCGTTCCCTGCCATCTTTTTACAATGTTGTTGATCATCCCCCTGTTGCCAGCCATGAGTAGATCTGCACACAACGCCCGGCATTCGGTGGTTTGGGTTCACTGTAAAATACCAAGTGTGAGCCTAAGTGGGCCCCTGAAGATGCCAGGGGCCCTGGCAATTGCCCAGGTTTGCCCTGTGCTGGCGCCGGTCCTGACCCTAGAGACTCCACTGCATGATAACAAGGGCAGGGACTAATCTAGAACTACTTACAGGGGGGCCTCTACTAGACTCTGCCCAGTTGCCTGCACAACATCTAATCCAGGCCTGCTTGGCTAAATTTGAGAGTGAGCATTTGAGAATAGTTAGTCCTCTTTGTCAGACAAGATGAATTATTATATCTGATGAAAGGGACCATCTATCCTCGAGCCCTCACCTAAAATCAAATTAGTTTTCAAGGGATATCCTTGTATTTGTTTCCCGATAATTGTCCAGTGGTGGGGGAAGATAGCGACACACACTGCAGTAGCAGGCACCTCCCCCACGTTGTGTTGGCCAGAGGGGATTCTTTAGGGTTAGAGTGGACAGACTTATGGTAAATTTACACGGTATGATTTGAGAACGAAAAATCGCTAAAGCAATCGCATATGTGAGTCGCTAGTGATCAGATGACTTGTGTTTGCGTGTGGAAGATTTTTCGGCAAATGTTCGTTAAATCGATTGTAATTAAGATTGCATTTAAAGGAGCACTATCGCGAAATTGTGTAATGTTAAAAATCCATATAAACACGTCGGCTAATGAGAGGAGGGGTCACTTATACACCCCAACTGAATAAAACTCCCGCCAAGCTTATGGTTTATTCTCACATGGTAGGAACAAAATCCAGGGGTGACAGGTTTAGTTTATAGGTTTAGTTTATGATTGGTGAGAGGTTCCATTCAGGCTCTTCCATCCATTAAAATAAAAGAAACAAGCATGGCTGTATATTTCTTGATTTTGGGTTTATAAGTTACCTGTCCTCCTGCCATCCAGCATATTTATATCCATTTTTATTATTGGCCCATTTTTTTTGTGATAGTGCTCCTTTAATGTATTGCATCAGTTTCCTTGCGCCAACATTACTATCTGGGTTTTGGTCCTTTCCCCTGCTGTCTAAACCCCCCAGATCACCCAAACGCACCTCTTCCCAGTCCTACGACACATGTGCGGCCTTCAATCAGCGTGCTCGGAGCCGCTGACAATCTAAGGTCCTTATTTAACAAGGAATAGCGACAGGTAGCGACTGGTGAGCGGCCGGTAATGACGGGCACCGCCACGAGAACGTCGGCTCCCCACCACAATCACACATTTATCAAGCCGATCCTGCTTAGCGACTGAGATAGCGCCAGATAGCCACTCATTCATCATTATTCCAGCCTCAGCCCACAGCGCCAGCGTCCGACCTTGAACAGCGACCTGGCGCTCTCCAATGCATTTCAATGGAACAATCTTTAAATATTCATAATTAATTGTTATGAATTTTTTTTTTCTTTTTAAATGTGAAAAATTCTGTGAACACTTCTGCCATTTTAGATAATTTTTTTAAGGTAAAAAAAATAAAAATTCAAAAAATGTACAGAATTGATATTACAGGTCTGATATTAATGTATTCATATTACAAAATTATTTTAAAAACTTGTTAAAAAACTACTTTTAACCCATCGCCGCCAGCGCTCTGGGGTTTAAACATGCATTTTACAGCGCGAGAATTTTTTGGCCGTGATTTTTTAATGAATATGCTGGGAGCCGTTCGCTAGGGCCAGTTGCTATCATGGGCTCCCACACAGCGCGGAACCTGTCAAATAGCGACTCCTAACCCCGTATTCAACATTACCGCACACCGACTGAGTCGCTATCAACTACCGAACAACGTCCAAGCACAGCGACTACTAGCGGGCGCTCTGAAAATGCCGCTACAGTCGCTCAACTGTCGCTACCTGCCGCTATTAATGAATCGGCCTCTAAGACAACGTCTAAGGCCAGTGGCCCCGAGCATGCTGGCGGACACATCCCCCGCTTCCCTCTAACAGGGACTGTGTCCGCGCCAGCTCATGCTCTGCTAGAGGGATAGCAGGGATGAGGCTGCATCTTGCGCATGCGCCGTTGGACCAGGAAGCAAGGTAAGTGAACAGGGCGACCTGGGGGGTTTCACACAGCGGGGCATCCTGATTTTGGATGCCACGGGGGGAGGGAGTCGATCGGCCCGAGAATCTTATAGATTGCACTGGGTTTTGGTCCACTTTAAAGCAATGAACGAGAAATTTTATGTTGGCCAAAATGATACGACGCTCCATTAATGAGTGATCGCTTGAATGCAGCCAGCATTTCCACAGATCAATTATCGCTTGATTGCATTCATTTTAGTGATTATTTGTTCACTAATCCCTCTGTGGAAATGGGCCATTAAAGAGGGTGTATGAATTCACTTTTTGCAACATTTCCACCTCACAAATCAGGACATGAGGTTGATTTTTTTTCTCTGGAAACAGGTGGACAGTTTTTTTCACGTGAGGGAAAAGACAGGAAGCTCATGAAATGAATTCGCTTGGGGCCTTATTCATGAAGGGATAGCGCCAGGTAGTGCCTGTACAGCGGCAGGTAGCGGCAGGTGAACACTGGACACTGCACGCAATTACACATTTATGAAAGCGGACCCTCACTCTGAATAAGAGCCTATCTTATATGTTTCCCACACCCTGTACATACAGATTGCTCACATTAAAAATCATCCTACCTGCATCTACTGCATGTTATGAGCCTTTAAACCTCCAAGATGGCGGCTCATGGAACATCAGGCAGCCTGCAAACAGGAAGTGCATTCTGACAGAGCTGCTCTGCATTCTGGGATTTCTGACCTTTTCCTGACCCCAGCTCTGCTCTGTCTGAGCAAAGCACAGCTATAACCCGCCCCCTGTACTTTTGCCCCCTCTCCTCTCCTCAGTAAGTGTGATACTTCTAAATCAAGATGGCGGCACCTGTATCCTAAAGTCCTGAACAGAGTTGCAGCCCGGTGGGGGAAAGAATAATAAGTAAGTGACTAAAAACTTAAAATATATTAATTATAGATGCTGGGGAATCGTTTTATAAGGGTTTGGGCTTTTCAATAAATCATGGTGAAGTTCCGGTTGAAGCCAATTCTGGTGAGCGACTAGAACAACGCCATGTAGCGCCTGGTTCATCATTATCTCAGGCTCAGTGTACAGCGCCGGCGTTCAGCCTTGCAGAGCGCCACGCCTTACCTCTCGCTACCTGGCGCTCTCCCATACATTTCAATGGACGTTCTTTTACTTCTCTTTAAACAAGGGGTTTTTATTAATCTTTTGATTCTCAATTAATGTTGTGACCTCTTCTGGCCTCGAAAAAGCCATTTTTTCACACTTTTTTCATGTTTTATATATTTATGCAGAGTTGACATTACAGGTTTGGCATTAATGTGTTCATGTGTTATAACAATGTCATTTCATATGTTTTTGCTTTGTTACTGGTGGATGCATGTTCAAAAACAACCTTTAATCACACAGCCTCTGGAGCTCTGGGCTACAGCAAAGCATTTTTGAGCGCCGGCGGTGTGTGAGGCTGTTTTTCTGATGAATATGGTGTGAGTCAGTCGCACTGACCAGTCACTACCATTCGCTCCTATACAGTGCTGTACTGCTCATATAGCGACTCCCCACAACATATTCATCAATTTTGCACAGCGACTGAGGCACTCTGGACTAGCGAACCATGGCCGAGCACAGCGACTACTAGCGGGCGCTCTGAAATGCCTGCTACAGATGCTCATCTGTCGCTACCTGCCGCTAGTAATGAATCAGCCTGTTGGTCTCAAGTGTTTTGGCTACTACTCCTTTTCGCTGGTGGCCTGTCTACACCTGACATGGGATCATGTGTCTGTGAACATGGGCGCTATGTAATGAACAGGAGGGGAGTGGCGCCCGGGGAGCTTGTGGTGGGTTACTTCATCAAAGTAAATCTTAACTTTACAGTCAGTGGATCTGTTTACCACCCTGTAGTGAAAGTTTTAGGCATTATTAGGCAACACATGAGCTGCTTTTGGCTTTTATAAACTCCCTTAATGCTTTTTATTTTTTGAATCACACTTTATTTTTTACTCATGCCTCATTTTGAAATAAAGCAAGAAATGGCTGTTACCCCCCCCCCCCCCCCCCCCCGAAAAAAATAGTTTATTTTACTCAGCTGGTCAGCTTTACATGGGCATCCCGATTTGGGTGTAAACCCCCCCGGGTTCGCCTGGTTGATTACCTCCAAGGGCACATGTGTGTGCTCTTGTCCAATCAGAACTCACCACCAGCATATTTAGGCCTGCCAATGAGTAATTAAAGTGGACCAAAACCCAGGATTTTGACTATTCCGGACTTTCTTGGGGCATCCCAAATTGGGCTTTGGTCAGCTTTACTTATCCCATGTGACCACCAGCAAGCCTGATTGGCTGGCAAAGGAAAATCTGTGGTGGATCCTGGAGGGGTAAATGAAATTGAGATTTACTGGAGGAATTCTGATTAAGTATTAAACCAAACCAACAGCCTTTGGAAAAGAAAGGTAGCGGCCATTTTGAAGCTTCCTCTTCTAGGATCTCAGCCATGCTGCTGCCTGGATTCAACTGACATAACTGACAATGCACAGTAACAGGAAGCCCAGCAGCACTTCCTGTTTGCAGGTGGCCTGCAAATGCATGAGCCGCCATTTTGTTTTTAAAATTTACCACCGTAAATTAATTTTTATGTGCAGCAATCTAAATTGCCCTGGGGAGGGGGGCATATGAGCACTGTTTGTTGTGTTGGTCTGGTTTAAAGTGGACCAAAACCCAGCTGGATTGGTCTTGGAATCTATAAAATTCCCGGGCAAATTCATTTCTCCCTGCGGGGCATCCAAAATCAGGAAGCCCCGCTATGTGAAACCCCCAGTACACCCGCTACATTTACCTTAATCCCGGTCCAACGGCGCATGCGCGGGCCGCGGCCGCATCTTGCGCTTCTCTCTAGCAGGGTGTGTGCCCTGTTAGAGGGAAGCATGCGATGTGTCCGCCAGCGCGCTCTGAGCCGCTGAGCTAAGATGCCGCTAAGACGTGCATAGCTCAGCGGCTCCGAGCGCTGTGATTGGCCGAGCGGCCGTGCATGCGCTGTGGGACCATGGTGAGGTCAGTTGATCTGGGCGATCTGGGGGGGGTTTCAGGATCCTGGGTTTTGGTCCACTTTAAAGTGGACCAACACCCACCCCTGATCTTATAGATTCCCGGGCCGATCAGCTCCCTCCCTGCGGGCATCCGAAATTCGCTGTGTGAAACCCCCCAGAAAGCCCCTAAAAACGTACCTTATCGGCGACGGACAAGCAGCGGATAAGCCGCTGCCGCCTCCCGCGAGTCCCTCTAGCAGGGTGCACACCCGCGCCGGCCGTTTGTGAATGTCAGAGGGATGCGTGAGAGGCGGCGGCGGCGGCTTATCTGTCGCTTGTCCGTCGCCGATAAGGTAAGTTTTTAGGGGCTTTCTGGGGGGTTTCACACAGCGGGCCCCGATCGGGGTGCCCCGCGGAAGTGGACCAACACCCAGGATAGTGAAAATCCTGGGTGTTGGTCCACTTTAAGTCATTTTGGACTGTTGGTCTGTCTTAAACCGGACTTTCACCGTGATTTATTGAAAAACCCAAACCCTTATAAAACGATTCCCCAGCATCTAAAATTAATATATTTTTTTTACGTTTTTAGTCACTTATTATTCTTTCCCCCACTGGGCTGCAACTCTGTTCTGGACTCTAGGATATGGGCTCCGCCATCTTGACTCAGAAGCATCACACATACTGAGGAGTGGAGAGTTGGATAAAGTACAGGGGGGCGGGTTATAGCTGTGCTTTGCTCAGACAGAGCAGAGCTGGGGTCAGGAAAAGGACAGCAATGCCAGAATGCAGAGCAGCACAGTCAGAAGGCACTTCCTGTTTGCAGGCTGCCTGATGTTCCATGAGCCGCCATCTTGGATGTTTAAAGGCTCATAACATGCAGTAGATGCAGGTAGGATGATTTTTAATGTGAGCAATCTGTATGGACAGGGTGTGGGAAACATATAAGATAGGCTCTTATTCAGGGTGAAGGTCCGCTTTAAATACTGGCTCTTCAGGAGCAGGGGTGGGCATGGGCTGGATTTGCAGAGAGGAAGATGGCGCAGAGCTGGCTGGCACCTCAGGCTTGTCAGCCCTGAAGAGGAAATAAGCTGCAGCCGGGCCAGATACCAAATACCGCTTCATTGTCTCGCCCCCTTCACATTGAAAATCTGCAGCAGCAGCAGCAGCACACGCGCTGGTCACACACAGATCCATGTGTGGTTTCGGAAAAACATTCTGCAAATAGTTCTGTGAAGTCAGATGAATTTTCTACCCCCTCCTCCTCCATCCTCCATCCTCCGTCCTACACAGGAGTGGGGTTGTTTCCAAAGAAAAAAACAGAAACAGACCTGTTGTCCCTAGCAACCCATTCACTTCACATAGAGAAATAAAGATGCATATTGACAGTATTGGACTATAATATAGATATAGAAAGACTTGCAAACAGGTAGCTTAGCTGTTTAATTATCCTTGTCATATATAGAACAGGCAGCTTAGCTGTTTAATTATCCTTGTCATATATAGAACAGGCAGCTTAGCTGTTTAATTATCCTTGTCATATATAGAACAGGCAGCTTAGCTGTTTAATTATCCTTGTCATATATAGAACAGGCAGCTTAGCTGTTTAATTATCCTTGTCATATATAGAACAGGCAGCTTAGCTGTTTAATTATCCTTGTCATATATAGAACAGGCAGCTTAGCTGTTTAATTATCCTTGTCATATATAGAACAGGCAGCTTAGCTGTTTAATTATCCTTGTCATATATAGAACAGGCAGCTTAGCTGTTTAATTATCCTTGTCATATATAGAACAGGCAGCTTAGCTGTTTAATTATCCTTGTCATATATAGAACAGGCAGCTTAGCTGTTTAATTATCCTTGTCATATATAGAACAGGCAGCTTAGCTGTTTAATTATCATTGTCATATATAGAACAGGCAGGTTAGCTGTTTAATTATCCTTGTCATATATAGAACAGGCAGGTTAGCTGTTTAATTACCCTTGTCATATATAGAACAGGCAGCTTAGCTGTTTAATTATCCTTGTCATATATAGAACAGGCAGGTTAGCTGTTTAATTATCCTTGTCATATATAGAACAGGCAGCTTAGCTGTTTAATTATCCTTGTGATGTATAGAACAGGCAGCTTAGCTGTTTAATTATCCTTGTCATATATAGAACAGGCAGCTTAGCTGTTTAATTATCCTTGTCATATATTGAACAGGCAGGTTAGCTGTTTAATTACCCTTGTCATATATAGAACAGGCAGCTTAGCTGTTTAATTATCCTTGTCATATATAGAACAGGCAGGTTAGCTGTTTAATTATCCTTGTCATATATAGAACAGGCAGCTTAGCTGTTTAATTATCCTTGTCATATATAGAACAGGCAGCTTAGCTGTTTAATTATCCTTGTCATATATAGAACAGGCAGCTTAGCTGTTTAATTATCCTTGTCATATATAGAACAGGCAGCTTAGCTGTTTAATTATCCTTGTCATATATAGAACAGGCAGCTTAGCTGTTTAATTATCCTTGTCATATATAGAACAGGCAGCTTAGCTGTTTAATTATCCTTGTCATATATAGAACAGGCAGCTTAGCTGTTTAATTATCCTTGTCATATATAGAACAGGCAGCTTAGCTGTTTAATTATCCTTGTGATATATAGAACAGGCAGCTTAGCTGTTTAATTATCCTTGTGATATATAGAACAGGCAGCTTAGCTGTTTAATTATCCTTGTGATGTATAGAACAGGCAGCTTAGCTGTTTAATTATCCTTGTCATATATAGAACAGGCAGCTTAGCTGTTTAATTATCCTTGTCATATATAGAACATGCAGCTTAGCTGTTTAATTATCCTTGTTATATATAGAACAGGCAGCTTAGCTGTTTAATTATCCTTGTCATATATAGAACAGGCAGCTTAGCTGTTTAATTATCCTTGTCATATATAGAACAGGCAGCTTAGCTGTTTAATTACCCTTGTTATATATAGAACAGGCAGCTTAGCTGTTTAATTATCCTTGTCATATATAGAACAGGCAGGTTAGCTGTTTAATTATCCTTGTCATATATAGAACAGGCAGCTTAGCTGTTTAATTATCCTTGTCATATATAGAACAGGCAGGTTAGCTGTTTAATTATCCTTGTCATATATAGAACAGGCAGCTTAGCTGTTTAATTATCCTTGTCATATATAGAACGAGAGCCGTAGCAGCAATGAGGCAAATGAGGCACTGGCCTCGGGCGCAGCAGGGCCGGATTATGGGCGGGGCTCGAGGGGCGCGCCCTGGGGCCTCCACCACTTTGCCTGCACTGGGGGGCCTCCACCACTTTGCCTGAACCAGGGGGCCTCCACCAAAAACCTCTGGGTCGCCTGTGAACAGTGCCAGCCGCACGCACCTGTGTTTTTAATGCCTGCATGATTGTTAGCCTGCGATGCGGGCATTAAAAACACGGGTGCGTGCCACAGCCAATGCTCACAGGCGCAGGCCGCGCAGCCAAATCCTTCTCCAAGCCCCCGCGACTCGTCCTCCCCTTCCTCCAATCAACAGCCTCATTTCCGCCCCTGCGATGCGTCCCCCCCCCCTCCTCCAAGCAGCAGCCAGCAGCCAGGTTTTTCATGTGGACAGTGGAGAAGAGGCCCTTCTGTTAGGTGAGTATTTCATACCTCCCAAGTGTCCCTGATTTGGAGGGACTGTCCCTCTTTTGGGTCCATGTCCCCCTGTCCCTCGTTGTTCTCTTTTGTCCCTCTGTGAGGTGTAACATGCAGATCTGCACCAATAAATGATTCATTTGCCTATTCAAAGTGTTTAAAAGTGGACCAACACCCAGGATTTTCACTATCCTGGGTTTTGGTCCACTCCCGCGGGGCACCCCGATCGGGGATGCCCCGCTGCGTGAAACCCCCCAGAACGTCCAATAAAACTCACCTCACCCCGCTCCTACGGCGCATGCGCGGCTGCTCGTCCAATCAGTGCGCCCGGAGCCCCTGTTGTATGCACGTCCAGGGGACGTACAACCACAGCGGCTCCAAGCACGCTGGCGGCTGCATCTCTCGCTTCTCTCTAACAGGGAGCGCGCCCACGCTGGCCATTCACAAATGGCACCCTGCTAGAGAGAAGCGCGAGATGCGGCCTGCGGCCCACGCATGCGCCGTTGGACCGGGAGTAAGGTAAGGTGAATGGGGCGTCCTGGGGGGTTTCACACAGCGGGGTATCCCCATTTTGGATGCCACACGGGGAGGAATCTGGTCGGTGTTTGGGATGCCCCGCTGTGTGAAACCCCCAGGTCGCCCTCTATACTTACCTTACATCCCAGTCCAACAGCGCATGTGCGGGCCGCGGCTGCATCCCCGCTTTCCCTCTAGCCTGGTGCTGGTAGTTCTGTGCACAGATAAAAGTATTTTCTATTTTTATTGATATGTATTATATGTGTGTTTTTAAGGATGTTTAGGTGTACTTTCTGTCCTATGGTTAAGGTTAGCGGGTAACCCTAATCGATCGATTCCCTCCCCCGGGGTACCCAAAATCGGGAAACCCCCAGGTCGCCCTCTACACCTTAGATCCCAGGCCAATGGCGCATGAAGCTTTGGTGCATGAGCTCCAGTTACTTATTGCAATAGTTCAGCCAAGAAACATAACAAAAAGAAAAGCTATATATATATATATAACATTTTCATTTTTATTTTGCGGGGGGGTGTGCGATTTTCTGGGCTTGCCTCGGGCGCAAAAGAAGCTAGCTACAGCTCTGTATAGAACAGGCAGGTTGTAAGTCATTACATTAGAGCCACATTTAGCACTGAGAGAGATAGCCGGGAGCCATATTCCATATAAAGAGATTACAAAAGCTAAAAGGAACAAGAAACCGCTGAAAACCAAATAACAATGCAGTGAGGTAAATGAAGACATTAAAGGATAAGTCCACTTTTGATTGAATTTTTTTTATATTTTTGTGTGCCAAAGGGATGTACTTAAAGGAGCGCTATCACAAAAGTGTGTAATATTAAAAATCTATATAAACACGTCAACTAATAAGAAGAGGAGTCACTTATACACCCAAACTGAATAAAACTCTGTGATTTATTCTATTAAACCGGACCTCCACCAGGAATAAGAGTCTATCTTGTATGTTTCTGCTACCCTGTACAGATTGCCATATTAAAAATCATCCTATCTGCACCTAGTGCGTAGTCTGAGCATTTAAACATCCAAGATGGCGGCTCATGGACCATCAGGCAGCCTGCAGCCGCTGTGCGTTCTGGGATTGTTGTCCTTTTCCTGACCCCAAATCTGCTTCGCCTGTGCAAAGCACAGCTATAACCTGCCCCTCTGCACTTTACCCGGCTCTCCTTTCCTCAGTGTATGTGATGCTTCTGAACCAAGATGGCGGCGCCCATATGCTAGAGTCCTGAACAGAGTTGCAGCCCAGCGGAGGAAAGAATAAAAAGTAAGCGACTAAAAACTTAAAATATATTAATTTTAGATGCTGGGGAATAGTATTTTAAGGGGTTTAATTATCAAGGGCTAGCGCCAGGTAGTGTCTGACGAGCGCCAGGTCCCGCCAGCTAACGGCAGCTACCGACTCAAGTACGCCCGGCGGCGGTCACAATGACGCATTTATCACGCTAAATGAGGCTAGCGCCGGCGAGAGCGCCAGCTAGCGCGGGATTCATCATGTAGCCGACTGCAACGAACAGCGCCGCTGATAATCCCATCACAGCGCCAGGTATGACCTGGCGCTCCCTGGCGTTGTCCAATGCATTTCAATGGAGCAATCTTTAAATAATCCTAATTAATTGCTATTTTTTTTTTTTTAATGTCAAAAATTCTGTGACCACTTCTGCAATGTTAGGATTTTTTAAGTAAAAAAAATAAATAAATAAAAATTGTGCAGAATTGATATTACAGGTCTGATATTAATGTATTCATATTACAAAATGTTTAGAAAAACTTGTATAATTTTTACATTAAAAAAAATGGTTGTTTGGGGGTTAAAAACTACTTTACACACATCGCCGCCAGCGCTCTGGGGTTTAAACAAGGAATTCACAGCGCAAGAAATTTTTGAGCGTGATTTGTTAATGAATCTGCAGCAAGCCGTTCGCTCTGGCCATTCGCTGTCAGGCGCACCCATACAACGCAGAACCTGTGAAACATCGACCCCTAACCCCGTATTCAACATTACCGCACACCGACTGAGTCGCTATCAACAAGCAAACCCCGGCCAAGCACAGCGAATACTAGCTGGCGCTGTGAAAATCACGCTACTGGCGCTCATCTGTCGCTACCTGGCGCTATTAATGAATCAGCCTCTAAGGGTTTGGGCTTTTCATTAAATGATGCTGAAGGTCCGCATTAAGGATAGGAATAAAAACCAGGTGTGACAGGTTTATTGTATCTGATTTCTTCTTCCTTCCATTAAAACAAACATTAAACAAGCCTGGCTGGATATTTCCTGATGCCAAGTGACCCCTCCTCCTGCCATTCAGCATATTTATATGGATTTTTATAATTGGGCCATTTTTTTTTATAGTGCTCCTTTAAGGGGTTGAGCTGATCTAGTATTTTTTTTATTTTTTCCTATGTTAGCATATGTGTGTTTTATGGAAGCAGTTTTCACTCATTTCAATCAGTTGCTATTGGCAACGTACACACCATCTCTGCACTTGGTGTACATTGCCAATAGCAGCAGATAAAAACTGCTTCCATAAAACACACACAGGAAAATTCTAAATTAGCTCAGCACTTTTGAGGCATCATTTTGCCACACAAAATATACACTTTCAAAACTTCACTCGAAAGTGGACTTACCCTTTAAAATTGACCATTCACTGTACATGTCAATGTTCTTGCCCCATAAAATACTTGAACCCCTAGCCAAGGTTGAAGTGAAGCTATTTTTCCCCAGTCAAAAATGGGATCCATTTACTTTCCCACACCTGAGACTTCCTGATTTGGGATGCCTCACTGGTTAAAGTGGACCAAAGGCGGCCCTGAAGTCTATAAGACCAATCCAAATTCGGAATACCCCACTGTGTAAAAACCCCTAGGGTGCGGTTGGCTCTGCTTGGCTCTTTTCAGCTAGACTCACCCCTCAGCCGACTGTTAGCTTAACCAATTTGACATGTGTAGAGCCGGTCACACTGATTGAAAGAGAGCCTGCACATGTGCCGTAGGACCGGGGAAAGGTTAGTTTACTGGACAACCTGAGGGGTTTTACACAGTAAGGCATCTGGAATCGGGGTGCTCCGAGGGCAAAGACCAAAGGCCAGGATCATCAAATTCCAGTTTTGGTCCACTTGAAAATGTAACATTTGCCAGGTCTGGGGATGAATATATTTTTACTACAGACACTTCTAATCCTCTCAGCTGATAAATCTGTTACATTCTCTTACTGCACAGTAAACACAGCTGATTTGTTTGTGATACATTGTAATTATTTTTTAGCCCACAGTTTATCTCAATGTAACATGTTTACCCTGCAGTAGGAGAAAGTAATGGGTTTATCAGCTGCGAGGCAGAGTGTCAGTGTCGGTGATATAAATATATTCAACCTGTCACCATCTGGCAAATGATTCTTGTCCTATAGGACAAGCTTTACCGTGGTCCGAGGTGGCACCTGGTTTACTCTTTGGCACCAGTCTTGCAATCCATGCTCTGCTGGTGACTGACAAAGTTTGCCAATCAAGTGTGAATGTGTCACCTATTGATGGTCCTGTAGAACATGCCAGTGGTGTCAGACCTGGGGACTTACCTTCAGGCTTCTTTTTACTCTTTAAACAGTTCTTTGTCCTGAGGAAGTGACGCGGAGTGTCGTCACGTAACGCGTAGACGCTTGGGAGGGTGGGTGCCGTGTCCCTGGTCATGTAAGACTTTTCACTGTTGTACTTGCACTTGTACTGTCTGTACCCGGCGGGTCCTCATATTGGGTTCAACTTTAGTATTTGGTATGTAGCTATGCGCTTCAGCATCGGCACTTGGTTTGTCACACACTTTTGATTATTGGTCATTGTTGTTAGTTGTCATATGTATGTTATATGTAGAGATGAGCGAACTTTTGAAAAGTTCGATTCGGCCGATTCGCCGAATTTCACAAAGAAATTCGGGTTCGGCCAAATCGAACTTTTACGAAGTTCCCCACGAAGTGCCGGCATGGCGGGAGCGGAGCCGGCCGGCGGGCCGGTAAAGCCGGCCGGCCCGTTCCCACCATGCCAGCATTTGAGAAAAAAGGCAAACACTTACCTGCAGGTCCGGAGCGTGGAGGCCGGCGCCGCTCTCAGCTGTCATCTGAGGGCGCGTCATGATGACGGCCGGCCCCCTCCCACCATGCCGGAAAAAATGCTTTTTTTTTTTTAAATGCCGGCATGGTGGGAGCGGGCCGGCCGGCTTTACCGTCCCGCCGGCCGGTTCCGCTGTCAGCGCGGAACCGGCCGGCCCGCTCCCACCATGCCGGCATTTTTTTTTTTTAATTTCAGGAAAAATTCGATCGGCACGAACCACAAAATATTCGGGTTTGTGCCGAATCGAATATTTCCTGAAATTCGGAGCGAATTCCGGTTCGTCCGAACCGGTTCGCTCATCTCTAGTTATAGGCTATTAATTCTTCAGTTGTTACAATTTCATATGTTATTTATTGAGTTAGCACTTTGCACTTTATAATTATCAGGCCGGGTCTATTATTTAGTGATACATTTTATTTTTTATATATTTATATTATCACTGCATGACCATACAAAAAGTGGGGACCAGCTATTTTCACCCCCTCCCCCTCCCTCCTTTCTGTCATTGATTGTTGTGTGTGTTTAATGTTGATTGTTGTGTGTGTTTAATGTTTTTTAATATGTCTATTTAGTGTATAGTCAATTTGTATAATAAAAAATGAATTTTTTATGAATTTTCAAACAGTGGTGCCAATTTTTGGTAGGGTGGTACTGGGAGACGTGGGGCTCCCATTCCAAGTATACTTTTTAAACGGGATTAGGCAAATTGATTGACCTTCAGGCATTTTTTGACGGAAGGCTCACTTTTAACAGCAGAATCAAAACACAGACAGCGCTGGGATGTCATGTGCGAGACTAGAAGCTTCTGAGGTAAGTAGGCATGCTTCTGTGTCTGCCTGACTGTGCATCAAGCCCAACCATGATGCTGACAATGGCCACAACTCAAGCAGCCAGTGAGCCAGAGCACTGGTCCGCGATGCCACAGGTGGATTTCGAGTTATAGGTTGGGAATGCCTGCTAGGGTCAGAGGAAGCCCCAGGGTAACCCCCCACCCTGCCAACCTCCCCTGGCATTTGCTTGAATAGGCACATGCACACAGCAGGAGAGGACACTGTGCGTGGTCCGTGCAACATCCACAGGAGCATTGTGGACAGCGCTGGATTCCTGGGGACATACAGAGTTTTATTACTAACCCACCACACTGTCTCAGCACCAGTGGAGAATGGAACGGTGGGGGTTACCCTGTGACCGGACTTCCACTTTAACTAACCCAACCTATTCTCTCCTGCCATCAGGGGCATACACAGCCCATTGCAGGGCCCCATTCAGCACCCTCCCCCCCGGACAGACAATCACCAGCTGGGTCCCACACTAAATTGGACAGTGTGCATCTGCTGGAGGTGCGAGGGAGGTGCCTATGGGGGTGGAAAGGCATTAAGGTGCCATGGCTGGGTAGGTAAGTATAAAGCTATGCTGCCACTGGCACCGAGCATACATTCTATAGAGGTGGTGGAAGTAGCTTGCGCCGGGCCCCCTTGTGTCACGGGCCTTATGGCACCTGCCTTTGCTGCTTCTATGGTATGTATGCCCCTGCCTGCCATCAGTGAGATCTGTGATATTTGTCAGCAGAGATCCAGCAGCGGCATAAATTGAGGGGGTGCGACCACACTGGGGTCCAGAAGATCGGGGAGGTCCCATCATTGTTGCTCCTCCGCCTTATTTATCATATTTGTGCTCACTTTGCATCCTTTAGAGAAGGGAAGCTCCATTTAAAAAGGTTCATTAAAAGGTTACTGTATGAGCCGTGGAAGGTCGCCATTTAATATTTGCACCAGGGCCCCGTCACAGCTAGCTACCCCACTGCTGTTCAGTAAATTATCTATCAAGAAGAGGTCCTCTTCTGGATCACAATTGTAGGAAAACAGGCTGAACTCGATGGGCTAAAGGGACTGTGTTTCTATGTTACAAACGATGTGGCTTAAAGTTAGAGGACCCTGGTGCAAACCTTTGACAGGGGCCCCATCATATTTTAGCTCAGGAAATCCTCACCACCATGCCAGAGATGCACTCCTCATACTAGATGCAGCTTTACACTATCCTGTAAATCTGCGGAAGGACAGAAGCAATTGCTGTTTGCTTTCAATGGAAAATAAAGCAATCGTGATTGGACCCCTAGAATCAATGGACAGTGGTATTATTATTATTATTGTTTATTTATATGGCAGCATCATCTTCTGTAGCGCTGTACAAAGTAGTAATTACAGACAGAGTAGAAACATACAGTACATAGACTATTACAAATGCAGTGTTACAGAGTTTACAATGGAGAAGGAAAAGAGGTGGCTAAAGAGACCAAAAAACCCTCTACTTAGGTAAAGGAAAAGAGTAGAGGTTTTTTTGGTCTCTTTAGCCCCCTATATTATAGCCATACTGGCTTGCAACTGTGTTTTGGTACTTACCAAGTCTCACCCCCATACAGCCAGAAACATCTGCCCTAGTACTGATGAGAGCCTAAAGCTCGAAACACGTGTCCACTAGTTGGATGTGCCTGGCTGTGTAAATTTAAAGCTAATCCTTGGCACTGCACCCTTAGCGTTTCTAAGGGCCTTGGATGGCACAGAGACATAAAGAGATGATTTGCATAGCTCCGCCTACTGCAAGGATAGATGGGTAATGCTTTCTGTCCTTGGACTGGGTACTGTGCAAATACTTTCCGTTCTAGGAAAGCTCCTCTTTTCCTTTACCTAAGTAGAGGGTTTTTTTTGGTCTCTTTAGCCCCCCTGTATTAGGTCTAACATGGGTCTCTCCACATACTGGCTTGCGACTATGACAGAGTTTACTATGGATATTCTGAATACAAGATACAATAGGAAAGAGGGCCCTGCCCTTGCTAGCTTACAGTCTAAAGTGGTACAGTCAAACCATCAAATACACTTCAAAGGGGCCCTTCCTCTATAGTGGTTGCCATGGGCAACAGCATCTTCTTTGCTCCAGTGTTGGATTGTCATACCAGTAGCATGTGCCCTATCTCTCTGCCCTGGCCGTCTCCTGCTGTGTATATCTAACTGTCTCTCAGACTCATTCTCTTTCGTAACACAAAGCAGATGGGAGAGGCTCTGATGTGGGGGACCAACAGCCAAAAATGATGTGCTTGCTGGGGAGGTTACCCATGAGTGCCTGACTGCGCAGATTAACAGAAGAGACAGAGGTGTGTCTGCGATCAGAGGAGGAGAGACACACAGGCGGGGACAGGCAGATACAGGTGTGTCCTCAGGACAGGAAGACGAGACCAGAGTGACATAAGAAAAAGGAGAGATCGAGTGAGAGAGAGAGAGCAAGAGAAGTGCAGGAGGAGGACGTGGGGACCAGAGGACTGAGCTCCAGGACTGGAGGAGACACAAGGAGCATCTGCCTGGCATGTAAGTGTATCTGGGATAGGGACAGGGAGGGGGCTGCAGTGCAGACATGGAGGGGGTATCGGAGATCTGTATGATCTATGGGAGGGGGACGAAACACTTTCTGGGGAAACATCAGAAAAGCGAGCTGTGTGTAGAGCTGAAACATAAACACCCTGGGGGGGGGGGGGGGATGTGTTGAAGAGGAAGCACGCTGCACAATCATGAGAAACCACTGGGATAAGTAAATAGTGTCTGGTGTTTGCCGACTTCTCACAGTCTCCTTCTTCCCGTTTGTTCCAGAGAGAACCAAATAATCGGACAAGATGAGCTGGACGCACGAAGACTCAGAGGTGTACAAGATGCTGCAGGGTCAGGAGGAGATCAGGAACACCCCAAGACAATCCAGCAGCTTCAAACTGCTGCAGGAGGCTCTGGAGAACAACCCTGACGGTACCTGTATAACTTTATTATGCACCTCACACACTGCGGGCGGTACTGATAGGACTATCACTGAATCTTCAGCTTGTATTCACTGCCACAAACTGCACTGTTACTGCTATTACTGGCACCATAGCTGCAGTGGTTATTCCTGCCACTAGGACTAAAGTCTAAGCTGGTAGCCACTGATACAGCTGTTACTAACAGACTTTGTCTTAGCTAAGACTGGCGCAAACAGAAAAAACGCCTGTTCCCTATTTTACCAACAACACCTACAATCCAAGCCAACAATTATTAAAAATGTGCAAAAATTATAATATTTTTTATTTATTTTATTATGTATACATTTTATTTAATATGTTAATAGATGCAAGGAAGATTTGCTTGATACAAGTATAAAAACATTTGTCTTTTCTGTCCTTGAGCAAAGTTAAAATTCATTTCCACAAATACAGAGCCCATAATCTAAAGTCGTTTTTTCATATGATACTTAGGCTGATGTTCGCAGATTGACATGTTTCGCCCTAAGAGGCTTTTTCACCATCTCATTAGACACAACGTATTGCTTCAAATAATAGATTACTAGATGTCACTCAGGTCTTGATTTTGTATAAATAAGATGCATCAAGAGTATCCAGCTTGAGTCAAATTGTATCATATATATCATATATATAGCGTCTCATGAAGGAAAGCTCAAAAGGGCTGAGGCCACAGCAGAGGACAAACTCTTAATCCCCCAAGCGTCCGGTTAAAGGGAGGGACAGGTATTTCACCGTCTAGACCTCCGAGAACATCATCAGTACACTCAGGTGAAAGGACAGCCACACGCCCAGGGGAATAGAGCAGAAGGTAGAATACCTATCTTTCCCGACCTGTTGCGGATGTTTGAGGGGATTTGGAGTTTGTCCTCTGCTGTGGCCTGACCCCTTTTGAGCTTTCATTCATCAGATGCTGTATAATGGTAATGCGTTAATTATTCCCCAAACCACCATAATCCCTCTCCAGTCCATACCGTGTGGAATACACTATAGGTCCCTAGTGGACATAAACTTTTTAGCATGGTCTGGCACTGAAGCTTTAGCTTGTAGTCACCACCACAATTGTGTATAGCACTATCAACTTTTTCTTAGGACTGGCACTATAGCTGTTGTGTGTATTCCCACCACAAGGACTGTCGCAAAACTCTTAGCTGGGAACCACTGATCCAACTGTTACTAGAGGACCCAATCTCAGCTAGGACTGGCAGTGAAGCTGGAGCTTGTAATCACCACCAGAATTGTGTATAACACTATTAACATTTATATACCTAGGACCCCTCTATAGCAACTGTTATTAGCAGACTCAATCTCATCACTGAAGCTTTAGCTTGGAGTCACTGCCACAACTGACAGCTGTGAATGACACTGTTACTAACAGGCTCTGTTTCATCTAAGACAGGCACTGAAGCTTCAGTCTGTATTCCCACCGCTTGACACTAAAGTTTTAGCTGGTAGTGTCACAATTGTGTGGCAGCTAATAGGACAGTCACTAATGCCTAAGCTGCTGCTGCTGACACTGTGGTGACTGGTTGCTAGAGGTTTATGTGTTGGTTAGGACTAGCAGTATGGCTTTAACCTGCATTGCCTGTGCTCTTACTGACACTGAAGCCTTAGTTGGTAGTGTAACACATAACTGTGACTAATGATTTTTGCAAATACTGCTACCAGTCAGTCAGTATTCCTGCCACTAGAATTGTCACCAAAGCCATATTGTGTAGTTACTGAACCTGTGACTGGCACTGTTACTAGCAGGCTCCCTCTTATCTAAGACTTAGCTGGCAGTTACTGTTACAACTGTGATTGTCACTTTTATCAGCAAACATTGCCTGCATTAGAACTAACACTAAACTGTTGCTGGTATTTATTGTCTCAGCTGTCTATCACTGTTACCACTTATCTGACACTAAAGTTGTAGCCTGTTTTCCCATTGCTAGGACTGCTGCTCAAGCCTTAGCTGGGTGTTATTGACAAAACGTTGTTACTTTTACTAGCTAACACTGTTACTGGTATAAATCTGTAGTCTGTCTTCCTTTTGTTAGCACTGATGCTATAGCCTTAGCTGGGTGTTATTTACAAAACTTTTGTTACTTTTACTCGATAACACTGTTTCTGGTATAAATCTGCAGCATGTATTCCTTTTCTTAGCACTGGTGCAGAAGACTTAGCTGGGTGGTTTTGACAAAGCTTTGATTGGTACTAGAGATGAGCCGACCCAAATCGCAATGTTCGGGTCTGCGCCGAACATCATGGGCTCGGGTCCCCGGAACCGAGCACAAGCTTCAGCCAGAAGTCTGTGTTACTGTTTGGCGTTCAACTGAACAGTAAAGCCGGTGGATGGGCTCCTGTTTCCTTTTTGGGGCAGGTAGGTAGGGAGAGGAGGCTTATATAGGGAGGGACAGATACTAGTTTTAAATATTAACATTAAAGTGGACCAACAGCCAGGATTTTGACTATCCTGGGTTTTGGTCCACTTCGGTGGGGCACCCCGATCGGGGGTGCCCCGCTGTGTGAAACCCCCCAGAAAGCCCCGAAAACTCACCTCTCCCCACTCCCAGTTGACTGCTGCAGCCAATCCCCGCCGGTGGACAAGCGAGAGGCAGCATGTCCCTCTTACAGGGAGCGCACCTGCGCCGGCCATTAACAAACGGCCGGCGCGGGAGCGCGCACTGCTAGAGGGACGCGCGGGAGGCGGCGGACGCGTATGCGCCGCTGGAACGTGGAAAAGGTAGGATTGTGGGCTTCCTGGGGGGTTTCACTCCGCGGGACATCACGATTTCGGATGCCCCGCGGGGAGGGATCTGATCGGCCCGGGAATCTTATAGATTCCCGGGCCGATCCCCCCTGGGTGTTGGTCCACTTTAACATTAACTGCAAATGTATATTCATACCTTCTCCTACTGCAGTGTCTGTACTGCAAGTGTGTTCCCTCTAACCCTTAGTACCCACATTTTACACGTTCGGGACCCCATTGATTTCAATAAGTACTGGAACAAAACTTTTGTTCAAAGTTTGGCTGAACTTACGGAACCCGAACTTCTATGTGTTGGATCATCAGTAATTGTTACTTTTACTAGATAACACTGTTACTGGTGCTTAAGCTGTAGCCTGTATTCCCATGACATGGACTGACATTAAAGCCTTAGCCAGTAGTTATTGACATAACTGTAATTGTTAACCCGCTTATTCTACCCCTATTAGAACTGGCACTAAACTTTAGCTGGCAGTGCCTAACACAGATGTGACTGGCACTGAAGCTAAGCTGGTTGTTACTGTCACTAGAAAACACTGCCGACACTAGTACTTCATAGATTCCAGTCTGGCAAATTTAATGAGAGAGATTTTGCCCGAGCCCATGACCGGTCAATCAATGGGTCTGCACCAAGGCTGAGGAAATATCATGGCAGGGACAGGTGGTGAAGAAGAGTGGATATGGCTAACACAATGGTACTGAAGCTGCAGGGGCAGAACATGTGGCAAGAGTGGCTGAGGCCACAGTCATGCTGCTGCTGATACTATGGCTTTAGGGGCAGTACATGGGCAGGTATTACTTAGCTGTAGGGGTACAGTGAGGCAAATACAGGAGGGTTGGGGAGGCAGGAATTGTTGATGTTGTATAAGAATTATCCCTAAAGCACTGTAACCCACCGGGATATCTCCCAAGTCTTCCTGTGACCAGTCTGACCTGCATGTAGCCACCCTGTACCTTACAAACAAGCTAGTTCAGATTAGGTAAAACACACCTTGCAGGGCATCCATTGGCATCTTCCTTGTGCCACCATTGTTCCTGTAAAATTATTTGGATTTCTACAGGAATCGAAACCTCCTGGCCAACTCTGTGGCAGATAGGGTCCAGGTCCACAAGGTCCCCAACCCATCTACTGCCGTGCCAATGAGCCCTGAATTTAAGAGTTACACACCCTTTTTCTCATAGAGCTCTGCAGGATAGGAAACCAGGTACACACTGCAGTGCTGCATGGGTGTGCAGCTGTTTCCTGTACCCCATTGGATAGGACCTTGCAAGGAATTCAGGACTCACTGATGGCGTGAAGGGTTAGGTCCTGTGGACCAGGACCCTTCCTGGCAGATTTACAAGGTAGGGTTAACATTTGTGGGTACTGCTATGGTCATCAAATAAAGGTGAATTTTGAAAGTTGGAAGCAACTTTTTGTCATGGATTGGAGACAACAATGCCATTGAGTAGCTAAATTATGGGAAAAGCAGGGGAAATCCCACAGAGAAATTGGAGCAACAGTGCAGCTGTTTATACTGGGAGTACAGGTTGGATGTAGGGTAGGGATGGATGAAGGGGGCAGAGTAATATAAATATGAAGTGTTCCCCCCATTAAAGTAGAGAGTGGTTAGCACTGGGCAAGTCTGGGATCTACTATGGTAGCGTCTCTATCGTTCCATGGCCCCCTTTAGGAGCCGCTAATATTCTCCTTATTACTATCAGAGGTACCACCATGAGAGGAACCAATACTAGAGCTCAAGATTAAAACACACCTATGGGAAGTGCCCCACTCCCCCTCTTCCCCCACTAAGTACCCATGTCCCCTACCCCTTCTCATGCCCCACCCACTTCTAATTCTCCTTGCCCCCTTCCTTCCCATCACTAGACACTGCCTACCCCTTAATAAAACTGACTTCGGAACCCAACTACTACCACCCAGGTCCACCCCAGCATATGGGCTATGATGACTCCAACAGTATTCCCAGACCCATCGGGTTCCATACCCCTTCACTGCAGCAACTAAACCTGCTCCCCCCCCCCCCATTCCATGTGCAATTATCCATAGATGTGACTGCAGGATACCATTGTTGAATTGGAAATGATCTAGTAACAGTATTTGTTCCATGTATGACTATGTGCTGTACCCCCTTCCCCTCTTTATGTCTGCCCCCCACCCCCCACTCTTTAGAAAACCAATAACTTTTGATTATACTAAAATAGAGAGTGGTTAGGATTTGGAATGGCCAAGCTGGCATGTAAAGGAGAGATCAGGAGAAGGCACCACAAATTTCTACATATCAGGTTCCTGCCTTTCTGCTGAGGGGGTGGTAACTGCCTGTGTCCACAAATTACCCACAATCCAAGCCAAGGCGATCTGATAAAGAGACTTTGGGTCTGTGGTTACAGTGACACCACTTACACTGACTATGGAGACCAGCATTCCAGCTTGGATATTAGTTATGGGGGTCAGTGTCTGGTATGTAGTAATGTAGAGGTATTATGAATCAAAATCTGGTATGTAGGGGTATTATGATAACAAGAGGTAACCTAAAATAAGGGCTACTCCACCACTCCAAGGGCTGTCATTCTCTGTGTTTCATCATATGCTGCCACTATGGGTGTCACTGATTCTCTGTGTACAGCATACCTACCAACTTTCAGGGTGGGAAAGAGGCACATTAGTTAAATAGGGCCATGCTCCCTCATTGAGGGATGAATAGAATATAAAGTTCAGCAGTTACAACAATATAAAATGGATCATGTATTGATGCAGGTCTGCATGTTACACCTCTGACAGGGGAACATGGACTCAAAACTCTAAATGAGGGACAGTTGGGAAGTCTGTATATACTTACTGAATGTGACTGTGTTGATACTTTTTATTAAGCCCAGGGCCAGGCTTTGTCGCACCCTGATCCTGGTTCCCTTCATCACAAAGTCCCACATTCTCTTTTGCTTAGTATATTCTGCCTGTGATCCTTTGTGGGGCTTCTGGGGCCATTTGTCTATAGGCAGGGTATGCTTTAGTCCTCGGCCATTCATCCATAACCTACATATTTAAAGGTGACCTTTTACCAGCCATCTGTATTTTGTGGATTTGACAGAACCTGTTTTATTCTTATTGTGTTGCTGCTTTTCCAGTTTCTGACAAAGCAAGAACAATGTTTATTGTGGAGATTCCCACCTTTCTTAAATTAGTAGTTAGGTGGAAAACACCTGTAAAGTGCACATAGCATATCCCCTCCCCCATCACCACATTAGTGGAAGCTTCGACTAAAGCATGTCTGATGACTAAAGCATGTCTGATGACTAAAGCATGTCTGATGTAGCCCCAGAAGCTTGATTAGCACCTTGCAGCAGCCAGTTTATGTCCAATAATTTCCAGATTAAGTGGACCAAAACCCACATTTTTAACTAGCTTTCCCTGAATTGCTCCCCCCATGTGGATCACCTTTTGCCAATTTTCACTGCTCCTACTTCACTCTAATCCCAGATAATGGCTCTTGTTTTAGCTGTAACTACCTCCTCTATTCATTGCCATTGTTGTGTGTGGCAATGATGTAATTCCCACACCTATGTAATGACTGATCATCTGCCATCTTACAGAGAAAGGGTCCAGGATGATTTAAAAAGTGAAAATATCAATTTCTAGTTCTACACCCTAAGAAGGGATTATTGGCATGGGCTTTGGCCAAATGTATTATACAAGTTCAGTGGGTTTTGGTCCCCTTCAAAAATAAGCAACCACCAGCCTAGAGTCTATAAGACTCTATATGGTCTCTCTTTTTGTTGGTGCATCTTGAATTGGGATGCCCCTCTGTGTATTTTCCTGGCCTTCACTTAGTATTCATGCAGCCGGTGATCCCAACTATGTGCTGTGACCACATCCTGCAATACCGAGGCAAAGGCATTCCTGAGTTCTTTTATTATGCTATGGTTGCTTACAGCCACTGGAGGGGTGCCAGCAACACAAGGGATAAACAAAATGTATACAATGTAAAGGCTCAGCGCCCAAATAGGCCACAAAATATCCCCTATAAATTGTGCTGCACACTCCAGTTGTCAAAAGAATCAATGTTTTTTGGAAAAGGTTGATACACTAAACCCTCTCATAAAAAACATGTACATAAACACATTAAAAATGCCCACCAAGGGCACTGCCCCAACCTCCCCCTCCCTACAATGAGCTAGATCAATAGCAAATCAATTACTATCAAAATATACTAACCCTATATAAGGTTACTATTACCCATATACAATGGCCAATTAAGGGCTAATATGCAAAAAAGCTTATGTGCTATTACTTATATAAATTATAAATTATTATAAATAATAATAAGTAATCATAAAGTACCAGTGCAAATCCTAAAAAAAAGAACCTCAATATATAAACAGTGTGTATTACTCTAAAAGAGGGGTTAATACCCAGTAGTAGTTTTTATTATGGTTTTAGGTGACTGGCAATGCTTACGCAGCACTCAGAGATTAATCGTGAAAAATAGTATGGGAACCCCTGGTGTTAAACGCAGCAGCCCAACTGGCCCCGAAGCAGTGCGGCCCACCGGGCATTGTCCATCATCCACCTCTGAAATAGGTGACATCGGCCTCACAATACAGCTTATGCCACTAGTGTAATGCAGAGAATAGGAGGCATAATGCAGGAGGCAGGGTAAGTATCCCTATGGCAGATGTCACACTGTCATTGTGCCTAGAAATAGAGGAAGATCAAAGGGGGTCCTTACTAATCTACAGGGCCCAGATATTCCTGATGGCAGCCCTTTCTATAGCCAGTCAGCTGGGATCTCGGCCACATTTTGTCAGGCTAGAGATGTCAATGACACGGCTACATTTGACCCAGAATAGAAATATTTAACCTGTCATTAGAGCTGCTCTGTTACTGCAGCGGATTAGTTCTCTGGACAAGCTGAGACATGGCGAGATTAGAGGAATAGTCTCCCCGGGCAGTGTGACACTACACTGATCTCTGCTTAACAGGCATTCGAGGCTGGCGCATTTCACTGGAATGCCCAAAGAATTGGCGCAGCCCGTGATCGGGAAGAAATATAGACTTATAAGGCAGCAATTCTACAGCACTAAACACTAAATCCAGCCAAATCTACTGCTGTTCCAACCAAGAATTCATTCAACTGCCTGTAGAGACACGTGAAACCTGACGCTATACATCTGATGGCGATAGAGACCTCAGGCCTGTGTGAGCAACCAAGGCGTGCGTGGAGGGTCAAGGTTAACAGATAAAGATAGTAATAAACAACATTCTAGAAAACCAGAACAGCTTATCTGCTGAATTTATTGGTTCCAAGAGCATGTCTCCTCCTGATAATGAAAAAACATATAGCACATCAATTAGCTATATCTAATCATACCTCCCAAGTGTCCCTGATTTGGAGGGACTGTCCCTCTTTTAAGTCCATGTCCCCCTGTCCCTCGTGGTTCTCATTTGTCCCTCTTTGAGGGGGCGTGGCCTAATGTAACAAATGTCCTTCATTCCCACAATGAAAAGTTGGTAGGTATGCTAAAATTGCGAGGATCAGGGAAGCAGGAGGGAAGGTAAGTATCAGAATCTAGCCTAAGCTAATCATTTATTAAGCATGATGGTTTATGTCAGTGATTCTCCAGCGTGGGTCTTCTATGTGTTATCTTGGGCAGTTAAAGTAGGTGGGGTACAGTGTGGCCAGGGACATTTAGCTTTAAATAGAGAAGAAATCCAGCTCGGGCTCCCCTGACCAGTAGCTGAAACGTAGCGTTTAATATATCAATTAAGATAAAACGGCAGAGTGCATAACAAAACAGGGCATCAGAGGTTCCGATGCAACATGAATGACTAAAGGGGACTGCCACCCCCGAAACGCATCCTTTTATTTTAATGGATATATTATATTAAACGATACATTTTAGCTACTAGTTGGGGGAGCGCAAGCTGGATTTCTTCTCTACATTGGACCTTATGGATCAGCAGGAATCCTACCGGGCTGGCCGAACCCACCATCTACATTGGGTGCGCTGTGTAACGTCTTTTCTTTGCTTTCAAAAGGTTGAAAGTAGTTTAGCATCTTGTTTGTCCTCTATGAGCCTCACTTCACCTCACTGTGACCAAACATGCAGTCCATTTAAAGTCATCCAGGCAATAAAATAAAATAAAAACATACTTTTTATCCCCCTCACATGACCAGTTGAAGTCCCAGCCAGCAACAATGTGGCCTTGAACATGTTAGATGGTGAACACTGGGGTGGGAGCCCCTGGCCTAGAGCCCATCTTGTCCAGTGGCCCTGCCAGACTGGAATCTACTGGAGCTGGCAGGAGGACTTGCTGAGGACTGATGGGGGGGTGTTGATGAGGCCTGACACCCTCTCCTTTGTAATGAGTGGAGAGGCAGGGTACGGTAGCTGGCATGGAAATGCCAGTGAATGGAGTTCAGGTTCTGGGGTGTTGGGTGACCAGGGAGTGGTCTGGATCCTTACTCTTACTCATATTATCACTGGTCAAGTGTTCCAACTCTTCTAACAACCAAAGACTGAGCTGCAGCAATTCTAAACGTCACCCTCGAGGCTATAGCAGCTATGGTAGGCCTGTAGCACTGACGGAAGGTAAATAAGTACCAGCATCTCTAATAATAAAGCACAGCTGTCTACAGCAGATTAACACTTCCCTCTTCTTTAAAGAGCAACTAAAGTCAAGTCATCAAATGCTTACCACTACCTCAGTCAGTTCCCCATATGGCTGGTCATCACATGACCACCAGCAACCATTTAGGTTTGATGTGCAAGCTTGCTCACTGGCAGTCATGTGTACAAGGGAATGGTAAGCATTGAGTGGATTGGTTTTACTTCCTCTTTGAAGCATCTAGAAAAAAAAAGAATCACCCTAGCTCAGTTACACATAGAAACCAAGATGAACAACAGCCAACCTCTATTCTGTTCTCTGGTACATGTGGGGGAGGGGCTGCACCAATTATGAAATTTGTGTGTTCACCCAGAACATCTATTTTCCTTTCTGCCTCCCTCTGATGGTATCTGTGATCCTATCTACTCCCCATGACCACAAATGTTCTCCTTGCTCTAATGCCATCAGTCCGGCCTTTCTTTACAGCAATCCGGCCTTTCTTACCCCAATCGGGGTGCCCCCCCCGAAGTGGACCAAAACCCAGGATAGTCAAAATCCTGGGTGTTGGTCCACTTTAAAGACATCTGGTGAAAGGTTCAGGTGAAGGGCTGTCGCATGGGGTGGATAGTTATTGATCAGAACACTGGGGGAGCGGCTATAGATTCCCCAGGCTAAACTAAAAATGTCTTCTGCTTTTACCTTGCAATGACATTTTCCACCTGTGCAGTACTTCATATTGCAATGCTAGGTGCCAGGGAGCCATGACACTGCCAGGGAGACTAAGCACTACATTGCTGATCAAAGAGTGCAGAGCTGTCAGGGCAGGGGTCCGGAAATATAGTGCCGAGGTCCACATTCAGACCCTGGTCCACCAGTTGAGTATCGTTGCTCTACTGTATCACCTTTCTTTCATAAGCATCTTCATGTCCACATTTGTTCTCTACCCTGTCTCCATTAATGGTATCTGCTTTCTTCTCTGACCTCCCATCATCTCCAAAAACTAGCTTACATGCCTTTAAGAATATACCATATACATAACCCTGGTAGGCATTGTAGGACAGGAAATAGTCCCTGTGAAACCTCATCCATTTCCTGATTTAGGTGCAGGCTTGGGCCACCCATGACTGGCACGTGATTCAGGCCAGCCTCCCCTGCCATGATAGGTTGGCTTGATTATCTTTCCAGCTATGTTGGGGTGAGGGTGGAGATAGACGTACACCATGTGCAGAGCCAGTTCGGATAGTGATGGTGGCCAGTGTCATCACTATATAAGGCAGGCAATTAGGTCTATTTGCATATGACTAATTAATGGCTTGAAAAGCGTCATTGCTATGTGGCAGACAGTTTGGTAAAGTGGTGAATGGTGTGTACATTTCACCAAGATTGACGTGTTCGTCCCTATTAGGCACCAAGGGAGCAAAACAGCAGAGAAACTGTTTTCCCCTCCGCTCTAGGTTTAAAAAACTGGTATTAGAACCTAATGTGCTGGAGTTGGTTTGGAGCTGGGTGGGCATACAACTCCTCCCATCCTAAGGCTGACTGGCCCGGGGTTTGGGCTGGGAATGAATTAATCAGACTTCAGGCCTGGAACTCAGACACTCGGGGGACTCTCTGCCTGGGGAAACAGACATGTGTGTTGTGAGCCATTGGAATGCTGACCTAAACTGCATGGACTTTACCAAATCAAGTTCTACCCTTTGCTGTTGTTTTTGGGTGGCTGGCACTAGGCTTGCACCCCGTTATTCAGGAACTACATATGTTAAGTTAGTGCTGGACAGGCTTAGGATTTCCTTTGTTTTATTTTGCATCATTATTTGTACAACCTGATAAATAAAACTGGATGTCGTCAGTTAAACCTAACCTGCCATGTGGAGCCGCCTTTTGTGCCAGCTGTGACGTGCCAATGTTACAGATTGTTACCATGCCGAGCTATGTTTTAGCTGCAGAATATCTGTGTTGTGAACTCCGGTTTTAACTGACTACATTGGGAGGCCGATTCATTAATAGCGGCAGGTAGCGACAGTTGAGCGACTGTAGCGGCATTTTCAGAGCGCCCGCTAGTAGTCGCTGTGCTTGGCCGTTCGGTAGTTGATAGCGACTCAGTCGGTTTGCCGTAATGTTGAATATTGGGTGAGGAGTCGCTATTTGACAGGTTCCGCGCTGTATGGGAGCGCATGATAGCGACTGGCCCTAGCGACCGGCTCCCACCATATTCATTAAAAAATCGCGCTCAAAAAATTCTCGCGCTGTAAAATTCATGTTTAAACCCCAGAGCGCTGGCGGCGATGTGTTAAAAGTAGTTTTTTAACCCCCAAACAACCATATTTTTGTAAACCAAAAAAAACAAGTTTTTTAAATAATTTGGTAATATGAATACATTAATATCAGACCTGTAATATCAATTCTGTACAATTTTTTTTTTTTTTTACCTTAAAAAATTATCTAAAATGGCAGAAGTGGTCACAGAATTTTTCACATTAAAAAAAACAAAACAATTAATAACAATTAATTATGAATATTTAAAGATTGTTCCATTGAAATGCATTGGAGAGCGCCAGGTAGCGAGAGGTCATACCTGTCGCTGTTCAAGGTCGGATGCTGGCGCTGTGGGCTGAGGCTGGAATAATGATGAATGAGTCGCTATATGGCGCTATCTCAGTCACTAAGCAGGATTGGCTTGATAAATGTGTGATTGTGGTGGGGAGCCGGCGTTCTCGTGGCGGGGCCCGTCATTACCGGCCGCTCACCAGTCGCTACCTGTCGCTATTCCTTCATAAATAAGGGCCTAAGTGTGTAACACATGCGTTTCTCCTTCAAGGGAGGTGCAAAGGCATCCTGCTGATTTAGGTTCAGACTATTCACTGTGTTTATGATATATTTGATTTTATCCATTGCTGTGTATACTCCATAGGTGGCTCTCATAGGCTAGAGTCAGGCTGCACCTACACACAAAAGTTTAGCGATGCATCTTGAACATCTAGATGGGTGCCAACCAAAACCTCTGTTTTGAACCAGAGTTATTGCTACACGGGTTATTGCTTAACAGGAATAGGTTTTGTGGCTACTCAAAAATTTGTTTTAATTTGTGTTTGTTTTCCTTTATTGCAGGTATTGTCACATCCTTCCCTAGCAAGTTGTCCCCCAGCACTCAGAAACCCACCATCAGCAGCACCATTCAGAAACCCATCCTGAATTCTGTGCCTTCCCCCCAACGGATGTGCGAGAAGTGTAACACGGGCATCAAGTGAGTATGTCATGGTGGGTGTGTGTAAGAAGCAGCTAGGAGCATGATGTTACCTGTGAAGGTGGGCTACTACAAGGCTACCCCTATGCTGGCATATGCTGAACCAAAGAAGTATGGCATAGCTTTACTATATTATGGCCCTAATGCAGGGGTTGGGCTTTTGAACCGTCCAAATCCCCACCTCCTGACCATGTGTATTTGGGATGACTGTACTCCTGAGGCCCCCATGGAAATTCGCTACATACATACAGAAACTCACCCCGTCTGCGCTCCTATAGTCTGTGTGATTGCTGAACTAGTCGCACAAATACATGAATTTTTGATCAGTCCGATATTAATCAAGGGTAAAGTAAAATAAAGTGAGTTAGAAAATTGGTGAAATAATCCTTTAAAGTGGACCGAAACCCAGTATTTTGACTATCCTCAGTTTTAGTCTTTGCCCCCCCGAGCACCCCGATCGGAGATGCCCTGCTGTGTGAAACCCCCCAGTTTGCCTGATTTCACTTACCCTTGCTCGGTCCTACGGCACATGTGCAGCCTCTAGTCCAGTCAGTGCGCTAGGATCCGCACCCGCCCCTTCGTCCAAGAGCTTGTCCAAGGTAAGCGGCCATATCCCCTGCTGCCTTGTAACAGGGAGCATTCCTTTGCCGGCCATTCACAAATGCCTGGCGCGGGCGCACTCCTTACTAAAGGAATAGCGGGGATGCGGCCACTGTTGAACCGGGAACGAAGGTGAGTTTTCGGGCAACCTTGCGGGTTTGACACAGCGGGGCATCCCGAATCTCTTTAACATTGTCATATGTTTGATTTAGTCACTTGATTGATTCAATGTAAAAAATTTAATTAACTTGAAGTAGAAAGAAGAAAGAAACTTTTTTTCTGGTAATTTGATTGCTCGTTCACATGAAAGAATTTCTGCCAAAGGTGTGGCTATTGCTCATAAATGGACTTCAACGAACTGGGTTTTCAATGCTCTGAGCAACCTTACACACTTAAAGTGGGCCTTCAGTCAGAAAAAACATGTAATAAATTACTCTCCTAAACCCCTCTTTCCTGACAATCAGTGACACAAACTATTTGAGAGGGCTATTTGTTGGGGAATAGCATGCAGGTGTTGTGCTCCTGAACTAAATAGTAGGTGCCATCTTGCTACACACCTGAGAGCCCTGCTTCTGAAAAACCCAGTACCACAGTCAAGATATTTGTGCAATTATCCCTTCTCACTAGCCACAAATGGATGTCCAGTAATTGTAAAGACTCATTATTGCTTACAAACAATGTTTCAAGGATGTGTGGCTGTCACCCCATAGAATTACATTGCTCACTCTTCCTCTGCTCCTCCAGGCTAATTGCATTTCATGTGTGAGTGTACCGACAGTCTGTCCCATTTTTCTGGGACATATATCTCTCTGGGTCTTATGCATTAAAACTCAAAACTTTGCAACAGCTTCCACACTGACAGTCTGCCTTGTGTGGAGAGACTGAATGGCACAGGCACACTGCAGCCCAGCTGGGAACTTTATTTTGATGCATATAGCCAGCTAGATAAAGACTGTATCCCCTTCTAACATTCATATGTAAGCAGGGTTTTCAGGTGTGTAGAAAGATGATTATTTGTGAGACAATGCTGCAAAGAATGTCCATAACAAAAGAAGGTATGCAGGCAGATCATTGTGCTTAAATACTAGGAGGTAGTGCACAAAGTTGGCAGATGTCGTGGGGGGGTCATGGAGTGGATTGCTGTTGCTGTCCCATGGTAACCCCAGCTGTCAATTTTAAGTCATCTGCTATAAAAATAAAAAATGTCCAAAATAATGGATAAAGGAAATGGATTTTAGATTTACAGCCTGCTGTCTCACACAGAGGCACCCTGCTGTCTCAGGCAGATGCAGCATGCCCAATCAGTGACTGCCCAGCACACTGACATACTTACAAGCCCTAACATTTACTCAGCTCTTAGCTGGGCCATGTGATCTGTCCACAGACAAGTGTTAAAAATCTGCTCCAGGGCAGACCTGGGTCTAGGTCTGCTTTAAGCCAGTCTAACAGGGTGGTGGTTTAGCTGTCACCCCTGGTAAAAGATTAGATCAAATTAGGATTAGTTAGCTATAGTGTAAGGAAATGTAGTTGGGAGGTAAGGACACTAGGTATCGGCCTCACTGCATGGTTAGGGGGGCTTTGTACAAAATAGGAAAGGGCCCCACTCGTACCTGCTGATTGTTTCCCTAGTCTATAAGTAGACTCTGGCAGCCTGTGAGGCAGGAGGCCAGAGATGTGAGTGCGTCTGGTAGATGCTGTTGTGTGGTGCTGAAGGATGAGACCCCAGAGTACCTCCCTGTCAGGGGCAACTAGAAAGACCAAGTCTGGAGTGCTCTTTGCTGCCCCTTTGGGGGTAAAAAAACATGCAGTGCCATCCTGATTATTTCTTCAGTGGCAGAATTCTGCACAGTGTCGGTCAACAAAGGTTTTCAGCTTTTCCATTCTTCATCAAATGGTGAAATTTCAGCACGGGTGTGCCATCTTTCTACTGTATAAATACTTTTCAGTTTTTGTGGTTATTGCATGCTAAGTAGGTATGTCATAACCACAAGGACCGACATTCTTAACGGCACACCCCTACTTCTGGAGGGTGTATTTATCTTTGTGACGTATTGTGTGACATTTTTATATACATATGTGTGTCAAAGTGCCTGGCATTCCACACGTTGGATTCATGATGACAGATAAGCAGCGCTATGATCATATCCATGGATTGTTTATAGAGGCTTTCCACTGTTGCTAACATGCTTATTTAATAAGGCGGTGCAGAAACCAGAGACATTAATCAGAGGTCAGAATAGTCCTTTCAATGTTCCTACATTCCATAAGTACAAAAGAGCTGTCTACACTCCTTTATAGGCCACAGTTACACTATTCACAATCCTGTTCCCTATTTGGGTATCAACAGTCATTTCTATTTTTGTTTTTTCTATCCTCTTCCTGGACCTTCAGAAAGGATAGGTAGACGTGTGTGCTTAGGACCGTTTCTAGGCCTAGATTCCCCCTGCCCTGTCCTTGAAAAGTGTGTGCGGAAAAGATAGGCATGGTACTAACAGAAGAGTGTGGCTGAGAAGCATGATGTCATAGTCACCACGCATTTCAGACAGGTGACATAAGCTGTCATGAGATGCTTCACAGGCTGCAGATCCACGCCTATGTCAAAGGACCATACAACAATTTATGTTTTAGAGGAACCCACTTTCCTATTTGGAAAATGTAGAAAAAACAGCTCTTACCCCGCCATAGGAAGTCCTCTTTGCCCACAGAAAGTCTGCTTGGCTTTAATCCATAAGTATAAAGAAAATCCAGCTTCCAAAAGAGGTCCCAAACAATCACGATTTATTAATCCATTCAAGTAAAAGTTTCTCAGGCTCCAAGTCCCAAATTAAAACATGCAGTGGCACTACATGTTTTGGACCTTACAGTGTGCCCTTAGTCAAGATAGACTAAGGGCGCACTGTGACACCCGAAACGTGTGGTATTCCTGTTACTTTTACTGCTTAATATAACTTTGAATATAATGAGTAATTAAAACTAATGTTATCTTTGTGTTTCTACAGTGATCTGGCCGTGAAGATCTCTGAAGGACAATACCGCCATCCTGTCTGCTACGTGTGTGCAGACTGTGGCCTCAATTTACGCATGAGGGGACACTTTTGGGCAGGTAACGACCTGGTGTGTGAGAAACATGCCCGAGCCAGGCATCATCGCACATGAGGACATCATCGTAGCAAGCACCTCTTTAATTATCCTCCATCAAGCATTAGCCTGATCCAACTCTTCTCTCAGGAGCACCTCTTACTCACGTGCGTCATACACCGAGTGCCACTGATGACACCAACATGGACTGACTGTGTATATTTTAGTTTGAACCAAGTGGATTATTGTAATTTAAGAAATCACATTTATAGTTGCCTGTTTTCAGGCAAGGGGGGGGGGGGGGGGCAATTTTCATAATTTTCTATCTGAGGATTCAGATCAGACAGGGCAGGCAGAGAGGCACCTGTATTTCCATGGAAAAATTTGCAAACTTCCCAGCTCCGTGTTAAATGTTGATTCATAATGTAAAGGGAATATTTTTTATCTAAAACTTTTTCATATGTTTATGAACTTTAGCCAAATATTTTTTCTTGGACTTCTCATTAACTTTATTTTTACATTTTTGCAATAATTGCACCTTCAATTACATTTAGGAAAAATAGAAACCATACCTTCAGATAGAAGTCCTTTTGCTTTTACTAGACAATGAACAAGAGGTCTGAAAAGTTATTATATAGTCTGCTATGAAGTAGAATCCTGGTGACAGAAGAATTATGGTGTAGTCTTCTGACACTAGACCAATATCAGGAGAGCAATCAGGCTGATCAGCTCTATAACTCATTGTAGACCTGCAGGTGAGGAAACGTTCTTTACTTAGATCTCTGTGGGACAGATTTCCCTTCAGGAACCCAAACACACTTTCCTGCCTCCATACATACTTGCCTCTTCCACTGATGTAATTCGAAAACATAGCAAATGATCTGGCCTGCCATCAACCAAGATACCAAATTGTAGGGTAGTAGAACTAAGCTTATAGTGTGGTTCAGAAACTCAACATGCCTGGCTGCCTATATTTGTTGAAGGTATAGTAAATGTTTTTTTTCTGCAGTGTTGTTTGGAACCTCATGCTCAGTAATGGCAACAGATGTTTCTCTGTATGATGCTGGTCCACTGTGCAGCCAAAAACTGGTAGAGCAAAGTGGCAAAAGATTTTACCTCTCCAAATACTTTTAACTTTCTTTTTTATGAACGTATACCTATATTCTAGATAGTTACTGATTTGTCCCGAATATATATATATATATATATATATATATATACATTTGCATGAAACTCCAGCAGTACATTTTGTAAACATGATAGCGTTGATTCAGCACCGTTAGTATTTTTTACTAATTTTTTTATGCTTCCCTCAATAGATCCATATTTAGATGTGCACATTTTTTAAAGAATTGTACAGCTAAATATGGTGCTGAATTGCAACAAAGAAAAATTAAAAATGTAAGTAAAAAAAAATACGGTGCTAAACCAAAATTGACTGTTAACTACTTACGACATAACAATTACAGTTATACAACTGGAGCTCAAATGTAGCCCAAGATACTTCCTGTATTGCCTCCACCCTGGCAGTGACTGGTCGTCCTCACATTGAAGACTAAAAGTATTTGGAAGCTTCCTGGTGTGTTGATGGCGGCTATTTCCCCTTTCACCAGTACATTGAAAAGTAAAGTGGGGCAAGGGATTACCATTCTTATACTTACTGTCACCAGGCCATACAATAGAAGGGAATAGGGGATTATGGATTTGTAAAATTGTCTAGCACCATCTTTCCTGTGGACTAATGACACTAAATGTGAATATGGAAGCAATGGATGCCAGATAAAATGTTTGACCGTTTGTCCTCCCTGTGTCTAACATAAAATGTTTGACCATTTGTCCTCCCTGCGTATGACACTAGTGTGTGGTTATGTAATCCGTTTTTTTTTTTTGCATGTCAATACCTTTTCTGCTAGCAGAACTATGGATGTGTTAAAACTGTTGCCCATAATAGATTCCCCCTTTCATGTTTCTGGTTAGTTAAAGGAAGGATCTGATTGGTTATAAATAGGAACACACTGTTTTTCCTTTTGACACTTTAGTATATGAGTTTTTGATATATGTTTGCTTGTGATGCATATGTTGTACCCCTCACTGTTAAGGGATCCCAAAGGACAGGGAGCTTGGTGCCTGCCTTTTCTCACTTACAGTAATTTTGAATGCTTTATTTTGCCTACATTTTGTATGCTATTAAAATAATTTAAAACCCATGTATTATGTGTCTTTTTATCTAAAAGAAGTAAAAGAATACAAAATATTTTGATCATCAGCTACAGTTATTTTGTAGCTGAGTGGATAAGGGAAACCTTAAAGTGGATATACCCCCAGGCATAATGACATAATGATTTGAGATGTCCATCCACTATCAAGTAGAAGGCATCGGGCTCACCCTTTCCCAGCTTGTACTGGTGACGAGTTTAGCTCAATTAATGCCATTTCTTTTTGCCTTATAGTGTATAGAAACCCCAATTCAAGATACCCAGGGAGTGGGCAATGCAGTGGTCTTGATGGTTCCTGCAGTCTTTTTTTAAAGCTGAGGTTTACCCAAAATTCCATCTCGGTAAAGACAAAATAGGCTTGATTCAGAGCCAGGCAAGAAAACCCCAGCTCCATGCGAGAGGCTCGCAAGTGGGAATTTTTGCTTTCTTGGAAGATTGAGGGACACATGCAAGATCATTTTGCCTGTGCGAGAAGCATACAAAAAAGCTGGGAGAGAATTCAAACTTCCATATGAGAATTTAAAATTCAAACACTTTACTGCATGACTGTCAGCGAGTTGTAATAGATTTTATTTTTTAAAAACCTTCTATACAGAGAGGTGGAGCCTCTCTGTGATTTCACTGACTTGTCTACATACATCACATGTAAGTCTTGTGGGGGGATCCCCGAGAGCCCAGCCTCTCATTATAAAAGGCAGCTCCCCACAGCCAATTAAGCATTTCCTGGCCTGTGGCCAGGATGAAAGGATGGGAACCTGTGTTCCCCTCGCTTCCAAATGCCGGCGGAGTGTCAGTAGACCCCTCTCTGGCATAACGGTCAGTGATGCAGCCCTGGACTTGGAAAGGTAAGTGTCAGTTAACTGGTTAATAATACAATATTTAATCAGTTAATAATACATTATTTTTAAGTCTGGTGTTTTTTTACATTTTATTTTACCCTTGAACAGGTAAGGGATCCAATGGACCATTATACGAGTTCAATTTCATTACCCACACCCCCAATGGGCATGGTATGAGCCCAGCATTCCAATCGGACCGTTGCTGGGTACCAGACCTGTGCTATCGGGCATAAAGGCTGGTAATGACCAGGGGATCGCAGTTTGGCCCTTGAGCCCTGGAATTACCAGCCCCTATGCTTGGTTTGCCGGGTTGGCAAGCCATAGAGGGGGCACACCTTTTTTCTTCTTAATTTTTTGGGTGCGAAGATTTCCTTTATTAACAATTTGAAAAAATTAAATTGTCAATAAAGGACTTTATTGAGGATCCTTTAAAACTTCCTCTGTGATTGTTGTTTGGGCAGTAAGGGGTGCATTAAATTTGTGGGCTCTGTAGCATCATCATGGTAGGTTTGGCAGGAGTTCCTCTAAAGTCAAAACAATATTGCTTGATGTCAGGAAAAACATAAATCACTCAGAAATACAGAGGAACTTAGAAGCTTTGAAATGGACACTAAAATAGTAGCAGATAGATCTTACTAAGGCAATAGTTAGCTAGGTTAGAAAAAGGTAAACTTATCAAAGCAAGACAGCTTAAATCAGTTTATGGGTGATGGTCATGGGGGGGTTAGAGGTGTGGCTTTTGAGGTACAATATTCCACAACATTCTATGCTGCTCATGTGTATCATAGCTCTGCCCCCAATCAAATGCTCCAGGGATCTTCGGTCCATTACAGATACTGGTGATGGAGCCAATGTTTTGTCAATCCAAGCATTCCTCTACTGCAATTTGGCCAAAAAGTCTGTTTTAAACCAACCAGACATTCTGCATCCGGTGGGACAGTCTTCCTCATAATGGTAGCGAAGTGAGACATTTAGGTGTCCAAGAGTTTTCGGAGGACAGATGGACAAAATGCCTTTAAAGTGGGACATCTTTTCTTTTTATCTAAAGTACTCTCCGAAGGTGCTTTCTGAAGAGGCATGCATGTTTCTGTAGACCTAAACCTGTGAGAGTCAGACATTCTTGGATTGCTCACCCGTGTACCGACCTCTGCCTGTCCCCGACTCTGAACCTTTGCTGCCTGCCCCGACCTCTGCCTGTACTTACTACGCCTTTTGCCTGCCACTTGTGTACCTCGCTGAACCTCGGCTGACTGTGGGACTGGGCCGCTGTTGGGGGTTAGCGACCTGGGGGTCACTTGCCGCACAAGACCAACCTGCCTTGCGGTGGGCTCTGGTGAATACCGGTGGCCCCTTAGACTCCGCTCCCCTGACACGGTACCCGCCATCGGTCCCACAGTTAAAGCGGATCCACACCCGAGTCCGCTCCACCCGGTCTGTGACAGTCACCTGAGTCCGGTCCACCCGGTCCGTGACAGTAAGATCCGGCCATGGATCCCGCTGAGGTGCCGCTGCCAGATGCCACTGAATTGCCTGCTATAGTGGCTATGCAGTCCCGCCAGATTAATCAACTCTCTGCCATGATGCAGCAATTATTAATGATTCAGCAACAGCAAGTTCCATCACCGGCTCCAGCATTACCGCCACAGCCCCCAGTAGCATCCTCTGCCAGAATCCGTCTCTCCTTGCCGGCTAAATATGATGGGGATGCCAAGTTATGCCGAGGGTTCCTTGCCTAATGTTCCCTGCACTTGGAGTTGTTGGCGGATCAATTTCCCACTGAACGAGCTAAGGTGGCCTTTGTCATCAGTTTGCTTTTTGGAAAGGCTTTGGCCTGGGCCACTCCCTTGTGGGATCGCAATGACCCTGTCTCTTCCAGTATTCACACCTTTGTCTCAGAGTTTCGCCAGGTCTTTGAGGAACCTGCCCGGGCTTCATCTGCTGAATCGTCCCTTTTGAACTTGGTCCAGGGCGAGTTGTCCGTTGGTGAATACGCCATTCGGTTCCGCACTCTTGCCTCCGAATTGTCTTGGAATAATGAGGCCTCGTGTGCCTGCTTCAAGAAAGGACTTTCTAGTAAAATTAAGGATGCTCTTGTAGCTCGTGACTTGCCTTCATCTCTCACTGATCTCATCCATCTGGCCACACGCATTGATGTGCGCTTTGCTGAAAGGCGTGAAGAATTCCGCCAAGAAAGAGACTCTCAGCGCCCTAGGAGGGCATCCCGTTTGGCTCCAGTATTTTAAAACCCTTTGTCTGCACATGTTCCTCCCAGTGAGGAGGCCATGCAGGTCGATCGATTCCGCTTGACCCAATTGGAGAGAACTCGCAGAAGGAACGAGAACCTTTGTCTGTACTGCGGTGGTTCTGAGCATTTTTTGAAGGACTGTCCTATTCGCCCTCCACGTCAGGGAAACGGGCGCACCTAGTGGCGGTAGGAGAGGCGTCCCTGGGTGTATGTGCTTCCTCTCCACGGCTCACTGTTCCTGTTCAACTTTCCATCTCACCTTCCACCTCCCTGAATTTAACCGCCTTTTTGGACTCAGGCTCTGCAGGGAACTTTATAGAGGCTGCCTTGATCAAAAAAACATAATATCCCTGTGAATCGCCTTGCAACACCCTTATTTATCGCCTCAGTCAATGTTGATAGGCTGGACTGTACTGTGCGCTATCGCACCGTTCCCCTCCAATTAAAAATTGGACTCTTCCATCAAGAGAACGTTGAGTTCTATGTCCTCCCTAATTGCACCTCTCAGATTCTTCTAGGCCTTCCTTGGCTCCAACGTCATGATCCCGCGCTTGACTGGACCACCGGCGATATCAAGACTTGGGGTGCAGCATGCTTTAAGAGGTGCTTGAAGTCTGTTCCTGTTCGACCCATTCCTGCTTCAGCACCATTACCTGGCTTGCCTGAGATCTACCTGACCTATGCTGATGTATTCTGCAAGAAACAAGCGGAGGTACTTCCGCCTCATCGCCCCTACGATTGCCCTATAGACCTCCTACCGGGTACCACTCCTCCTCGTGGCCGAATTTACCCTCTCTCGGCTCCTGAGACTCAAGCCATGTCGGAGTATATTCGAGAAAATCTTCATAAAGGGTTCATACGGAAGTCTTCCTCTCCAGCAGGCGCGGGGTTCTTCTTTGTGGCGAAAAAAGATGGCTCTCTTCGCCCTTTTATTGATTACCGCGGCCTCAATAAGATTACCTTTAAAAATCGCTACCCTTTGCCCTTGATTGCCGAATTATTTGACCGACTGCGTGGGGCCAGGGTCTTCACCAAGCTTGACCTGAGGGGAGCCTATAATTTGATACGTATACACGAGGGCGATGAATGGAAGACCGCCTTCAATACCCGCGATGGCCACTTCGAATATTTAGTGATGCCCTTTGGTCTCTGCAATGCACCCGCAGTATTCCAGGAATTCGTAAACAACATTTTTCGGGATTTGCTTTACTCCTGTGTAGTTGTATATTTGGATGATATACTCATCTTTTCGTCTAATCTAGAAGAACATCACGGTCACGTCTGGCAAGTCCTGTCTCGTCTCCGTCAACACCATCTTTACGCCAAGTTGGAGAAGTGTCTTTTTGATCAAACCGCCTTACCCTTTCTTGGATATATTGTCTCTGCTCGTGGTCTTCAGATGGACCCCAGCAAGTTAAAAGCAGTTCTGGATTGGCCCCGTCCTATTGGCCTGTGAGCTATTCAACGTTTTCTGGGCTTCGCCAATTACTATCGGCAGTTTATTCCTCACTTGTCCACTGTAGTGGCGCCTATTGTGGCCCTCACAAAGAAAAGCGCCAATTCTAAGTCTTGGCCTCCTCAGGCGGAAGAGGCCTTCATTGCTCTAAAAAAGGCCTTCTCCTCTGCACCGGTGTTGTCTAGGCTAGATCCATCTCGGCCTTTTGCCCTAGAAGTAGATGCCTCCTCCATTGGAGCCGGAGCGGTGCTCACTCAAAAATCGTCTACTGGCAGAATTCTCACCTGCGAGTTCTTTTCGAAGACCTTTTCTCCAGCTGAGAGGAATTACTCCATTGGAGATCGGGAGCTACTCGCCATCAAGTTGGCGTTGGAGGAGTGGAGACACCTCTTAGAAGGTTCTGCCCATCAAGTATCCATCTATACTGATCACAAAAATCTATCTTATTTAGAAACTGCCCAGCGATTGAATCCACGACAAGCTCGTTGGTCGTTGTCTTTCGCCCGATTCGATTTTCAAATCTACTTCAGGCCAGCCACTAAGAACATCAGGGCGGACACCCTTTCTCGCTCCTCTGACATCTCTGGTGTAGAATCCACCCCACAACATATCATCTCGCCTGAACGCCTTGTCCACTCTGCTCCCGCTACTCTTGTACAAGCGCCGCCGGGAAAGACCTTTGTGCCAGCTCGCCAACGTCACAAAATATTAGAATGGGGGCATTCTTCCCATGTAGCCGGCCATGCCGGTATCAGGAAATCTTGTTCTATCATTTCTAGATATTATTGGTGGCCTTCTTTTGAAAAGGATGTGACCGAATTCGTTCAGGCCTGTACCACCTGCGCTCGCGACAAAACCCCTCGCCAAAGGCCTGTTGGCCTACTCCATCCTCTTCCTATTCCGGATACCCCATGGACACACATTGCTATGGACTTTATTACCGACCTCCCTTCTTCGCATGGCAATACTGTTATTTGGGTGGTAGTGGATAGGTTTTCTAAAATGGCGCATTTTGTTCCTTTGCCCGGTCTCCCGTCGGCTCCTCTGTTGGCAAAATACTTCCTGAAGCATGCCTTTCGACTTCATGGATTACCTTCACACATTGTCTCAGACAGAGGGGTGCAGTTTGTGTCCAAGTTCTGGAGAGCTCTTTGTAAACAAATGAAAATTAAATTGGACTTTTCCTCTGCTTATCATCCCCAGTCTAACAGCCAGGTGGAAAGAGTCAACCAGATTCTCGGGCATTACCTTCGCCATTTTGTTTCTGCGCGTCAAGACGATTGGGTCGATCTGTTGCCTTGGACGGAATTCTCGTATAATTTCCACGAGGAAGCCCCCGTTTTTGGTGGTGTACGGCCGTCAACTCCTTCCGCCTCTGCCTTTATCCACGTCCTCCGGAGTGCCCGCCGTGGATGACATCAGACAGGATTTCTCCACCATCTGGCAAGAAACACAGCGTTCCCTTTGTCAAGCTTCTGCCCGTATGAAGGTTAGTGCTGATAAAAGGAGAAGAGCTCCGCCTGTTTATTCTCCAGGAGATAAGGTGTGGCTGTCGGCAAAATACATCCACTTCAAAATTCCTAGCTACAAATTGGGCCCCCGTTACCTGGGTCCTTATAAGATCAAACAACAGATCAATCCAGTTTGTTATAAGCTACACCTACTAACATCACTGCGAATTCCCAATTCTTTCCATGTTTCCCTGTTGAAGCTAGTTATTGTCAATCGATTCTCTCCTAAAACCTTGGTGTCTGCCCCAATCTCTGGTACTGAGGATGCCTTTACGGTGAAAGAGATCCTGGCCTCTAAGCTCTCCAGGGGTAAAAGATATTTTTTAGTCGACTGGGAAGGCTGTGGACCTGAAGAAAGATCTTGGGAGCCCGAAGAGAATATTCTAGACCGTAGTCTCATCTCAGATTTTCTTGGCCCAAGAAGGGGAGACCCAAGGGGGGGGGGTACTGTTAGGGCGAGTGCTGCACGCCCATCTAGCAGCACTTCACTTACCTCCATGGCTGCATCCAGCCGTCATGCATTTTGCAGCACTTCCCTCATGGCTGTTCCTAGCAGTCTCCCTTCCCCCAATGCTTCCTTTTCACATGCTCAGGTGCGCACGTCTCCGTCCACTAGAGGGCAAGCGCACTAGATTCCTGAGATTTAAAGGGCCTGTACAGCACTGATTGGTGTCTGGTCATCCAATCCTGCATCCACTTCTTGAAAGTCAGACATTCTTGGATTGCTCACCCGTGTACCGACCTCTGCCTGTCCCCGACTCTGAACCTTTGCTGCCTGCCCCGACCTCTGCCTGTACTTACTACGCCTTTTGCCTGCCACTTGTGTACCTCGCTGAACCTCGGCTGACTGTGGGAAGGGGCCGCTGTTGGGGGGTAGCGACCTGGGGGTCACTTGCCGCACAAGACCAACCTGCCTTGCGGTGGGCTCTGGTGAATACCGGTGGCCTCTTAGACTCCGCTCCCCTGACACGGTACCCGCCATCGGTCCCACAGTTAAAGCGGATCCACACCCGAGTCTGCTCCACCCGGTCTGTGACAGTCACCCGAGTCCGCTCCACCCGGTCCGTGACACATACCATGGGGGGTTTCACCAAGGCTTATGTAGAGAGGGGGTTTCTGGGGCCCTGAGGTGTCTTGTGAATGTCTGTGTGAGTTGGATATTCTGACATGTTCTCCTTACACTCAGGCAGGAGTATAGACATACACCACTGAGTCTCTTAAAGCGGACCAACACCCGTGCAGGTGCAGGTGTTGGTCTGGCTGCAATATAACAAGCTGTGGGGGGGGGGGGGGCATCCAGAATGCTGGAGTCCCCTCGCACACAACTCCCCAAAATGCCCAATATTTTCACCTTAGTCTCGATCCTCCATGGGCAATACAGTGCCGCGATTGGCTGCCGGCGCAGGGACAATGAACCACTGGACTACCCATGTGAGTGGAGGGCGGCTAACGCAGCATTGTATTTCTGGTGGAAGATTGAGGTTTAGGTAAGAATATTTGGCATTCTGTGGGTTATGTATAGGGGACTCCAGCATTCTGGATGCCCCCTTAGCCTGTCTTATTGGAGCTGGACCAACACCTGCATCAAGGAAGGTTCCCATAATTTATTGAAAAGTCAACTTTTCAAGTAGAGCAAACAAAGCAACTTCTTACAGATTCTTCCCATTTCAGGTTAAAGTGGAAATCCAGTCTCTAATAACCCCCCGGCCACTCTCCTCTGACACTGAGGCAAGACGGGGGGGGGGACTTAACTTGCTTAGAATCCAGGGCTGGTACTGGTGCTCAGGTGGCTGACGAGTAAGTTAAATGGGCGGGTAGATGTATGCACAGAATGGGGAATGCCCCCATGTGCAGCCTTTCCAAGATTTCTGAAATGCTGATGGAGCAGCGCTGGGTTCTGTTTTTTTTGTAACCAGATGGCAGGCCAGGGTGGGGATTGAAACTGGACTTCCAATTTAAAGGTCCGATCCCCTTTCCCTGGCTAGAAGACACCCTCAGTATATACTCTGTTTTGATTGTCTTGGATACCTGGGCCTTTTGTTCCCTCCACAGGTAGCTAGGGTAGCTGTCTGGCCTATTCTTCAGCTCTTTCTGGGCTCTGACACACTTCTTCTACTTCACTTCAGAAACAACCAGTTCAAGCTACCTCCTTTACTTGTATTTGTTCTGGTCCCTCCAATCCCAACTAATGTATTGACAGAAGCACCAGGGAAGGCCCCTGACGGGTTAGGCCAGTTATCCCAAAACCTGGAACCTTGTCTTTCTCTATTAAACTGTTCCTGTTCAGTCAGCCACTGTTTAAATATTCCCATCTCCTGTGAAAAGAAGCAGAACATCAGTATTAAAGCAAAATATGTAAACAGGTTCCATGTTTTATCCATTTTTATAACAGTGAAACATCTTGGAACTTGTTCTACATGAATTAAAATAGGGGAAAATCAGAAAAATGTGCTTCCCAATATCAGACAGTATAAGACTAAAAGCAGACCTCCAGTCAAGGAACATTTTAGTAATTTGCTCCACTAAACCCCCCCCTTTGACAATCAGTTGTGTATGTTGTTTGAGAGGGTATACCCCATGCAGATGTGGAGTAGCTGCGCTCCTAGAATTCCATGGGAGCGGCCATCTTGGATTACACCGGAGAGCCCTGCTTACACATCTCATGCAATTCGGGATTTCGCAAAAAGCGTCCCACACCAATCAGAGAGAGATTGCCTCAGAAAAGGGATCAGCATGTCTGTCATGTTACACACACTCATATGCTAAATAACCAGCTGCTGGAGGGGATGAATGTAACTATATATCCATGTAAGTCAATAGCTTTGGCTGCCACAGAGCATTGCAACAGTTGTTTAAAATGTTGATACAAAGTTTTAAAGCAGAATTCCAGTCAAAAACAACCCGGGGGGGGGGGGGGGGTTTACAGAAAAATTCTTACATCGCCAGCAGTCCAACTCTGCTCTCCCGATTCTGTGCAGTCTGCCACACTGAAAGACACTAGTGGCAGCCTCCGACTCCATGCACTTGAATCGACAACCATTGGACAAGTATGGATCTGTAGAAATGCTCGCCGCGATCAAGCCATGAACAAGAATTTGTGCATCGTATACTTTAGGCTGACATAAAAATGCTCATTTGTTGCATTGACATGTGGAAACAGAAACTGACCACAAATAAAATACGGAACACACAGCACAAGCGATCTCACGGATGATTGCTCTAACAAACAATTATCGGACAAATATTCTGTTCTCTGAATGCATTCGCTTGCCTAACAATGATTCATTTTATCTGTTCATGGAAATGGGAAATGGTTTATTTTTGTTATCTGTTATAATAGTTCTGTTTATTTTGCTAGTCCATGGTGTATTTGGTTATTTATGTCTATTATTATACTCTGAGAGGAAGGTCTTTGCTTGAGTTTATATTTGAACCTCATTAAAATCCTAATATTTAAACCCACTGTAGTCACTCTAGCAATCCCCTCCTGGTGATGAGTCAGAAACTTAAAGCGGCATTCCAGGCAAAGGTGTTAACTAAGTGTGGTTACTTGGTATCTTATGTTTGTGTCAGGGGCTGTGTTCCTAATCAATCATTTCTTAAAGTTTTATTTTTATTCAGCGATATCTTCCTTCCCAGTTCCTGACCATGTTGTTCTGGCGATGCTGAATAACACTCATTGGAAAGCCTAAAGACAAAGGCATTTCAGTAAAGGACTCTGGAGCAAGGCTGGTCAGGAGATAGCTTTAAAAAAGAAAACATCAATGTGAAACGTTAACCACACTTTATTGAAGAATACCCCACAGGTAGTTATTTATTAATTGAATTATATTTTTAAAGAGTTATGTTTTTGAATTATTCTGTCAGTGGATTTTCCTAAAAATTTAATTCTCCTGTAACCTTTTTTGCTGCCAGGACACAAAGAATGTACAATAGTAACATGTTTTTCCTTGTGCTATTTTAATCCAGAAAATACCAAACTTGGCACAAATTCCTTCCTATTACTTTTTTTTTATTCTTTAGAGTATACTGTATCTCAGTTTAGGCCTAAACTTCACTGTATCTCTAAGCCAGGGGTTGAGATGAACAAAATGTCATGAGGTCATGTGAGGTCATGTCGTGCATGCCTCTGTGCACACACCGCATGCCACCCTGCGTGTGCAGCTGCTTCAATCGCTGGGATGTACTTTCCCCACCTCCCTCGCCGCCCTGTGTGCGGTGCCTGGCTCTCCTGCGCGGCTCGTCTTTTGGACCAGTGAGTCTTCGTGGGGGGGGGCAGTGATGGGGGACCCGCTTTGGGTCCTAGGCAGTTACCCAGTTTGCCACCCTTTAAGGCCGGCCCTGTCTGTGCTGTCCCAATAAAGGTCTTATGTTGACCCCACTCACAATAGGCAGCAACTGAAGTGGACCAATGGTCGAAAATGACTTAAACCAGACCAACACAACATCCCTCCCAAGGGCAATTCCTGCTGTGGTAAATTTTAGAAACAAAATAGCGGCCACCTGCAAACAGGAAGTGCTGCTGGGCTTCCTGTTTCTGTGCATTGTCAGTTATATCAGTTGAACCCAGGCAGCAGCATGGCTGAGATTCTGGCAGAGGAAGCTCAAAAATGGCCGCTACCTTTCTTTTCCAACTGCCAGGCTGTTGGTCCAGTTTAAATAGATAACTTGCATAAAGGCCCCTGGTTTTGGTAGTAAATAGAAAGCTCCACTGTGTTTTGTTCATTGGATTAGATGTATTATGATAATTATTCACTAAGGACTGCAACACTAATTATGTGTCAACCATTAGATTATAAATCCTGATAAATGCTGCTAGCCAAAAAAAAAAAAAAACGAGCATTGTACATCTGTCACCACAATCCACTTAGCCGGTAAACAGATTTATATCAGGCACTGAGATACAATTGAAACAGGAAAGGGCCTTGTTTATGAGCTAGTGAGAAAGGTTCTCATGCCAGATCTACAGCATACAATATTACTGTCATTATCAAAAGGGACAGCAGTTTGAAATGCTTCACCAGAATTTAGATTCATGAGAAATTGACTGCCATACTGGAGGATAGACACCCTAGATTCCTCAAGGTCTGGTCCTCAAGAGTCCCTTCCCTGACATGCTAATAGATAGCTTGACGGTGGTCTGAAGTGGTACTTGGGAGCAGGGACTACCTTAAGCCAAACTCTATACCAGCCGTACTCAACTGGTGGACCGGGGTCTGAATGCGGACCTTGGCACCAGATTTCCAGACCCTTGCCCTGACTGCACTGCCACCTTTACTTGATCGGCGATGTAGTGCTTAGTCTCCCTGCCAGTGTCATGGCTCCCTGGCACCTAGAGTTGCAATGTGAAGCCCAGTCTGTCTGCTCCATCCATTCCTGTCCTCCCAGTTTTGCCCATTAAATCCCTGGCCTCCCTGTTTTTCTCCAGTGCCCAATAGTATTCTTGGGGTGCCTCCCCAGTGCACTGATTTTCAACTATCCATCCCCCCGCAACAACCCCCTGCCCAGGTGCCCAGACCTTCACCTCTCACCAGATGTCTGTAAATGGACTTTTGCAAGAATTGGTTGAGTACTCCTGCTCTATACCGTCCTCCATCTCTTCTCTATCATTCTTTTCTTCTTCCTTCTCTATCTTCTGTTTTTCTCTCTCATTCCTATTAGATAACGTCTAGATTTATTTGCCTTGCTCAGAGGTTTAGATGGGGTGACCTAGACCAAGAAATTGGTTGGTTCCCCTGTATATTATGTATCAGCAGCTATATTAAGATCAAATAACCTATTGCTGGCTCTGTTGTGTATTCACTGATCGGCCTAACTAAAACCAACTATAAGTGGGATAACCTTGTGTGGCCTTTGTGTGTTATAACTTTGGTGCTTCATCTACATGCATACCTCCCAAGTGTCCCTGATTTGGAGGGACTGTCCCTCTTTTGAGTCCATGGCCCCCTGTCTCTCATTCTCCTTTGTCCCTCTTTGAGGTGTAACATGCAAATCTGCATCAATAAACCATTCACTTGCCTATTTAAAATGTTTACCGTATTTGCCGGCGTATAAGACGACTTGGCGTATAAGACGACCCCCCAACATTTCCACTCAAAATATAGAGTTTGTTATATACTCGCCGCATAAGACTACTCCCTCTTCCGCACACCTTCCACACACCAAATAAAACATGAAAGAACATCAGATTTGCTTTAGTTTACATTTTTAATGGGACTTCTGGGGGGGGGGGGGTTTACACAGCGGGGCATCCCAGTTCAGGATACCCCGCTGTGTATAACAGAATGTATAATAGAAAGTCCAGTAAACACTTACCTTACCTGGCTTCAACGGTGCATGCGCGGGCTCTGGTCCAATGAAAGCCGCTCACCGTCACTGCGTAATTCAACAGGCTGGGATCCCCATTAGTTCTAATGAGAGCCACCTGCCCAATTACACAGTGACAGTGGCCGCTCTCATTGGACCAGAGCCTGTGCATGCACCGTTGGACCTGGAAGAGGTGAGTGTCTTTGGGTATTGTGGGGGCTGGCCTCTGATCTTTCCCCCGGACATTCCAAATTGGGATGCCCCTGGGTAAGCTGGCCAGATTTACTTGTTGGTCGCTGGGCAAGTGCGCCCACACAGGCATGCGCGCGGGATCCCCAAGGCCGAACTGGACAAAAAATGTTTTCTTGGTTTCTGCAGTCATGGACGGCCGCCTCCCCAGTTTGGCCATGCCCCGCGACCAACAAGTAAATCTGGCCAACTGGCATACTTCCCCAGGGGCATCCCGCACGGGCGCCAATCAAACTCCTCCACCAGCAACACCACCCCTGGTTTCTGCAGTCATGGACGGTGCACGCTCGGTGCCTGCGACCAAATCACAGATGATGGGGGGTGGCACTGAGGAGTTTGATCGGCGCCCATGCGGGATGCCCCTGGGGAAGGACGCCAGCTGGCCATGCAGGCATGCGCGCTGGAGCCCCACGGCCAAACTGGAAAAAAAATGTTTTCATGGTTTCTGTACACACACACTCTCATGACAAAATCATCATCTATTATGCATTTTTTTTTAAATATATAACAAAATATATTTATATTCCCTCCTTACCTTTTCCTCTGCGGTCCTCAGGTCTCTGCTGCAGTCACGAGTGTGAATCAGCATTGCTATCAGCATAGTCCCGCGCTGGCATTGCTTCCTGGAGGGGGTGGGCACCGAAGCAGCTGATTGGAGGGGAGGCGGTAAGGGCGGGCGGCTTCCGAGATCAGCATGGGGACCCCGGGCATGCACGTGAGAGCCCCTTGACAGGTGATGGGGGGGGGGGGGGGTGATGGGCAGCAGGGTGCCGATCGGCGCCGGGGGGCACCTAATTATAGATGATTGGGGGGTGGCGAGCAAGCGGTGCTGCTGGTGGAGGAGTCCCAAATTGCGGCAAATACGGCCCTGGTCACCCTTGCACCCGGCGTATAAGACGAGGCATGTTTTTCAGGGGAAGAAAGTCGTCTTATACGCCGGCAAATACGGTATATTGTTTTAAATGTTACACCCTATCTCCTAAACATCCCTCAATAAGGGGGCATGGCCTAATTTAACAAATGTTCCTTTTCCCCACCCTGAAAAACTGTCAGGTCTGTACATGCGTTATAAAAAGGTAAATTCATTTTTTTGCAGCAATTTGAATTGCCTTGTAGTGGGCAATATGCCTATGAGCATTGTTTCTTGTAAGGGTTTTGGTCCCGTTTCAGTCATGTCCCGGCCAGAAATCAAATTTGCAACCCTCTGGTCATGAAGGTTCTCTACCACTAGCCACGACTGCCTCTTAACAGACCAACACCCATTTTTTCTTTAACGGGTGTTGGTCCAGCAGGCAGCTAATCAAAACAAGCTACAAGCTCGGGGGGGCATCCAGAATGCTGGAGTCTCCCCGCACATAACCCCCCAGATTGCCCTTTATCCCCACCGTCACTACGAGCCAATGATGGGAAAGGAGTCCCGCGATTGGCCGCCGAGCAGTCACGTGGGCCATGGTCGCATCCTCTGCTCCCACCACCGGAACAACCTGCCCTCGTGACCACCCACCAGCCAATCGCGGGACTCCGTTCCTGATGCTGGCTCGTAGTGAAGGTATGCATTATGGGAGTACTGGGGGGTTATGTGCAGGGGGGGGGGGACTACAGCATTCTGGATGCCCCCCCCAGCTTGTTTTATATAGCTGTCTGTGGGACAAACACCAGAAAAAACGGGTGTTGGTTCAGGTTATGTATTTTCTCAGTAAAGGCAAGAACAGCAATGAAACTGAAGCTGTTTCATAGAATACGGCATTGTAAATAAAGGAATGTCAGAGATGTTGAGGGATTGGGTTACAAAATGTGGGTTTTGATGGCACCAGCAAACCAGTGAATAGGAATGTGCGTTTCAAGCAAGAATAAGAGATGCATGAGCACTTATTTACATTGCACACACCCCGTACAGCGTGACACTACGGCTCCTTTACATATGTTTCCTTTTGCAAATACATCTGTCGTACCTTCAGTTGTACCCCCCCCCCCCGGGCTGTATTGGATGGAAGGGCTGCACATGTGCTTGTTGCTCCAAGAAAATCTGTAAAGTGTTCAGCAGATGCCATCACTTATCACGTTCTACACCCTGAGTACTGCCAAAAATACGGCCACGGAAGCACCTGCAAACTATTACATGGTACACGAGACAAATATTTCTTCTTCCACTGAAGCTTTTCTCATCAGAGAGCTCTGCGGGAATTGCCTTATACAGTATCAATGTTCTTACTGGAAGCAGAGCCACAACACAAGCCATACTCAGAGATGCCAACATTGGAGACCACACAATGGGTGTTGTTCCAAGTATGGGGGGAATCCCGACTGTCGGTGCCCCCTGTGCATTTACCCTTTTAAACCAGAGAAATCTTACATTTGTCTTCGGACCCACGGTGAAATCAGGTGCTGTGATTGGCTGCTGCGATCACATGGTTGCTGGCAACCAGATTTCAGAAGAAGCATGTAGACTACGTGGTCGTGGCGGCAATTGCAATTGCAAATGATTTCACCTTAGGGACTGAGAAGAAAGGTAAGATTTCTTGGGTTTAACAGGGTTAATGCACATGGGGCACATTTTGTGAAAAACAGGTGTTGTTCCCGGTTTAAACAGGAAGTCTAAGCATTTTGTTACACTCCACTCATCACACCCTTTCCCTGTACTAAGCAGAGTTTGGGCAGTAACATTATATTTGCTGGGGGTGCGCAATCTGAGAGCTTGGGTGATAGGTTAGTCACCCAATGCCGTGCAGCAATGTGAATGTACTAGTCTGTCACTCAAGTCCAACTATCACACAAGTCTAAGGCTGCCATGAGTCCATAAAGGGTTTTGGTCCACCTTAAAATCCTAGGTGAGGGCCCCCTGACTACTGTGTGCAGTAGTTGCAGCTTGACAAAACAGCTTACAGGGATGTCCTCATAACACTGCAGAGGGCTTCTGATCACTGTCCCAAACACGCCATTCTGCCTGCACAGCTCAGCAATAGGTGGCCCTGCTTACACTTTTACCCCATTGCCCCTACCCCCACTCGTGTCAGAGAGAGAGAGACTGTACAGTGTATTGTGATATAAGCACGGCGCCCCTAGCACATTACACTTCAACCTTCCAGCTCCGCTTCCACTTGTGGGGGCCAGAAATCATGTGACTCCTGGGAAAACTGGTTGAATTATGATGAACCTGCACCCATGGATGCAAGGCTTCCATTCAGCACTACAAAACCTCTCCTTCCTTCTCTCCCTCCCCTTGGTTTATCTCATCCAACACTGTCTCCTCCACAAGAGATATCATGGGGGGGGGGGGGGGGTTGTCCTCCTCTAGTGTACCCTCTAGGGTATTGATGAGAGTTAGGCAGAGAGGTGCAATGGGTAAGTCAGTTAGCATATAGTGAGTAGGAATTAGAGTAATATTAATTACTTCCTGACTGCAGTGTATAAATTAATCAATTAGATGGCACTGCGGGTATGGAATAGAGATTATGGCAAATACACAGATGGAAACCCGCCGAGTCCCCTGTAAAACTTTCTACCCAATCCAACTGTCCGCTGTATCTTTAGCCAGGCCGTCGTCATAAGCTATACCTTTAGCCTGTACTAGGCATTTGTGACCGGCCGGTGTGAGCACGCACCATGTTAGAGGGTAGCGGGGATGTGGCCGCCAGCTTGATTGGCTTCTTTTGCACTGATTGGACACGAGCCTGCATATGCGCCAAAGGGCCAGGGAAAAGTGAGTTTTCTGGGAGACCTCCGGATGCCCCAGGTAAAGGACCAAAACCTGGTATAGTCAAAATCCCGGGTTTTTCGTCCATTTTAAGTTTAGAAGCCCTGGTAAACATCCTGTTAAACATCCTGAACAGGTGTAGAATACATTTGGGGGCCTGGTTTGAACCAAAGTGATATAAGGACCAGGGTTATATTATAGCCATGGGCTTATATAAAGGGGGGACCATCTTGCGTCAGATCAGTTCTAGTTCTAATCTAGTATTTGTCGATTTTCGGGAGCCTGAGAAGAACTAGGCAGGAGGAGCGTAACAGTGAGCAGGAGAGGCAACCAGAGGAAGGAAGGCCCTAAAGCCAGAGTAAGACAGACAGCCATACTAAGGAGATGGGGCAAAGAGCTAAAGTACTATATCTGTGGAAGGTATGGAGCTGTGCCATGTCAAGCTGGGTGTGACATCTTAATAACTGGGTGGGACATCTTCATAATGGGGGTGGGATATCCTAATAACAGGGGTGGGACATCCTAATACCTGGGTGGGTCATCCTAATAACTGGGTGAGGCATCCTAATAATTGGGTGGGTCATCCTAATAACTGGGTGGGTCATCCTAATAATTGGGTAGGACATCCTAATAACTGGGTGGTGGGACATCCTAATAACTGGGTGGGACATCCTAATAACGGGGGTGGGACATTTTAATGTCGGGGGTGGGACATCCTAATAACCGGGTGAATCAATCTAATAACTGGGTGAGACATCCTAATAACTGGGTGGTTCATCTTAAACCGGACCTTCAGCATGATTTAATGAAAAGCCCAAACCCTTAAAAAACTTTCCCAGCATCTAAAATTAATACATTTTAAGTTTTTAGTCACTTACTTATTATTCTTTCCCCCGCTAGGCTGCAACTCTGTTCAGGACTCTAGGATACGGGCGCCGTCATCTTGGCTCAGAAGAAGCATCACACATACTGAGAAGAGGAAAGTGGGATAAAGTACAGGGGGTTAGCTGTGCTTTGCGCAGACAGAGCAGGGCTGGGGTCAGAGAAAGGACAGAAATCCTAGAATGCAGAGCGACACAATCAGAAGACACTTCCTGTTTGCAGGCAGCCTGATGCTCCATGAGCCGCTATCTTGGATGTTTAAATCTATATGTACAGGGTGTGGAAAACATATAAGATATGCTCTTATTCAGGGTGAAGGTCCGCTTTAATAACTGGGTGGGTCATCCTAATAACTGGGTGAAACATCCTAATAACGGGTGCAACATCCTTATAACCGGGGTAGGACATCCTAATAATGGGGGTGGGACATCCTAATAACGGGGGTGGGACATCTTTATAACGGGGATGGGACATCTTTATAACGGGGATGGGACCTCCTAATAAGTGTGTGGGTCATCCTAATAACTGGGTGGGACATCCTAATAACGGGGGTGGGACATCCTAATAACGGGGATGGGACATCCTAATAAGTGTGTGGGTCATCCTAATAACTGGGTGGGACATCCTAGCCACTTTCCAGTCTGTCTTCATCACAGGTTATTGGTAAAACCTTTCTTAATGGCAGACTGGAAAACTGTGGTGCTGTAGACCTCCTTTATTCACACAAATAAATAATGGTAATGAAGTAATTGTACAACAGCTTGGAACCTATGTTAGCCAACAAATGGACTTCGACCATCCAGCTCAGTGTTCTGCTGCTGCTCCTTTGGCTGGGATTTAGTGTAAATTCCTTGGCGTCCCGCAAATCTGCTCCATGTCTAAGATCTGTGGTCCAGGGTGTAGGTCTGCAATGTCTGAGATCTGGACCCTCATCACTATAAATTCCTTGGCTCCTCACTTCACACATCCCGTTTTTTTTCTTTTGGAGCAGGGTTCGGTATCCAATTCTGACAGGTCTGGATAAGTGGAAGCTGTACTCCCTTCCTTGTCTTGTGGGGTTTGATGAGCATGAAGGGAACAAGGCATTATCATATTTCTTAGGCAATCATTCTTGCTGAGGAGAAAATGTTCCTATGTAAATAATGAACACAATAATGTTCCCCGCAGACACACAAGAGGCTGGAAGGTTGGAGTCATGCATAACATTACACAGGAAGCCATTTACTGTTTAGCTGTTTTTGCATTATTGTCTCCATTCAAAACATTCCTTATGCTACATTCCACAAGTTCAAGAAACAAAGTGCAGATGTGAGCCGGCCCGGATTTATTACATGCAAACCATCGTACACAGGCAAAACTGCAGAGTCCAGGCAGGCAACTACCACACGTTGCTAGAAAACATGTCCACTAATAATCTACATTGGATGTATACAACCAATCCATAATGAAATGCTTTACAAGATCTGTATTTGATGCTAGAGCTTCCCTTTAACAAAAAGATGTTTTAAGGGCATTAATCTTGTTGTCTTCACACAATACATTAGATGGCTGGGTGGCTGGGACTCCAAGGTGTCCTATGGGCATCCCCCAATCCCTGCCACCCCAGCACTCCACTGTACCCTATAACCATTACCAATAGGAATACCACTACCATAAATAGAAATATAAATGTGTTTTTTTTTTAATGATTAGACAATACAATTAATCTAAGTAACTAATAAATAAATTAATTAATTAACCAAGTTTTATTATTCATTGTTAATTAATACATTGATTAAGCAATATACATATTGTACTAGGGTGTTTGCCAAATACCAAAAGGTAATATAAATAGGCACTTCTGGGTGGCAAAAGTAAGTATTGGAATGCACAAGGGCCCCAGTAGAGAGCGCCATGTTTTGATCTACTGGCCCTTTAAACCGGACCTTCAGCATGATTTCATGAAAAGGCCAAACCCTTAAAAAACGATTCCCCAGTATATACAATTAATATATTTTAAGTTTTTAGTCACTTACTTATTCTTTCCCCCACTGGGCTGCAACTCTGTTCAGGACTTTAGGATACGGGTGCCGCCATCTTGACTCAGAAGCATCACACTTACTGAGGAGAGGAGAGTGGGATAAAGTACAGGGAGGGCGGTTTATAGCTGTGCTTTGTTTAGAAAGAGCAGAGCTGGGGTCAGGAAAAGGTCAACAATCCCAGAATGCAGAGCAGCACAGTCAGAAGGCACTTCCTGTTTGCAGGCTGCCTGATGTACCATGAGCCGCCATCTTGAATGTTTAAAGGCCCATAACTTGCATTAGATTTAGGTAGGATGATTGTTAATGTGGGCAATCTGTATGTACAGGGTGTGGGAATCATATAAGATAGACTCTTATTCAGAGTGGACCGCTTTAAAGAGATACTGGTAGGGTAATCCATAGGTTACTGGAGTGTGGCCAGTAAGGGCAACTGTGCAGATCCTGCTGGACAAATAGTCTAGTCCTGTCCTGATCCCTGGCGGAAGGACTATTAAGCAGCTGAGAAGCTTGAGATGAAGGCTGCTGACTTTGGATGGGCTGTGAAGAGACCTGCAGCTGTGTAATGTTCAGATGTAGGAGGTACAAGGGTCTGGTGGTCCATTGAGAAGCCTCATATAGAGGCTAAACAGGGGCTCCAGAAGAGAGCACTGTGTCTTGAGTTACCGGCCCATTAAGGGGCTGCAGCTTAGGTACTCCATTGAAAGGCCTTCAGCCAAATGTGCTTGCATACACATATTTATGCCTGGGCAGAAGCGCCAAAAGGAAGCCAAGGAGCTGCCAGGAAGCAGTCAGGCACTTGGAACAAGGAGCTCAATTGAAAAAGAAATGAGAGAGGCCAAGTAGCTGTTAGTACAGGTTGTTTGTTATGTTGAGGAAATAAACCATTCGAGTAAATGATCACTGTGTTACGTCTGTGTCTGTGATGCTCAAAAGATCCTGGGGGATGACAATATATTCAAGATCATTTACACCGAGAGTATATATGTATTAATATTCCTAATATGCTCACTGACATCTTAGCTAGTAGACCCTCTTGAAAAGAGTTCCTCAGGTGTAATGAGTGCTTCTTTCCCCATGGGCAGGGTCTCATCTGGGGCAAGAAGAAAAACCCCGCTCTGTACGCTCGCCCGCTGCCCATTCATAGACGGGTGGGTGCCGCTTTGTGACTTTCCCATCCGTGCCCCGGAGAATGTACAGGGAAGGAGGTAAGGGTTTTTTTTTTATAAAGATGTGGTTGCTGTTGTTTCATTTCTACTTCTACCATTTCCCTTGTGACAGATGTCACCTTCCTCCTGTCCACAGCATTACAATTCTCACATTGCCCCACACACAGTACAGCCACAGGGGGGATAAAGAGGCAGCCAACCCCCTCCCCTCCCACCTGAGGCTGCATGTAATATTTTTCACTTGGTAATACATTTTAGCTTTGATTTTTGATGCCCTAGTCCAGCAGTTCAACACACGTAATCAAGTGGCTTAGGATCTACTATCTTCAGCTGCTGAATCTCCGTGACACCGTCCAAGGGCAGTCCACCCTGAATCCAGATCCATTGCCTCCTTCTACTAGTATCCCGGCCTCTTCACTCCAGGTTTCTGTCCAAACCTTTACATAATTCTCAGGCCCTGGACCCTGCTTCCTGCTACCTAAGCGCTTTACAGGAGACCAGCAGATGTTCCTTGCACTCCTGAATAATTGTCAGCCTTTGCCTTTTTCTTTGAAATGGTGCAAATGCGGACTGTAATCGCCCTCCTTCTAGGTCCTATACAAACTTGGGCCCACTGGCTCTTGGGACAGATAAGTCCACTCCTGGCTTTAGTCAAACTGTTATTTGGCCACTATGTATGATGATCCAGGCCCCACAAAGTCAGCCATCTGGAATCACGGTCATGGTCGCTGCCTAGTGGAAGTATATGTAATTGACTTGATCTTCAGTTGTTGGAATGAAACTAAGAACAATTTGGCTCCTCTTTCTGGTCTTCATCATGGCCCTCTGCAGAGCAGACTTACCTTGCTGCACACATGTCCTAGAACCCATGCAACTCAAAGTCACTCACTCAACCTTGTCCCAGAAGAAAGACAGCATTGCAGGCAACTCAGCCTCTGCTTGTGGGCTTCTGGATATTACCGAGCCGATTGGCAGATAGGGTAAGAGGAACGTAACTCAGTGTTTTAAAGAGACTTATCTTTTTCTCAGGAGATATCCCTGCCTATGTTCTTTCATCTCCTGGGAAGAAGGACTGAAGTTCAAGCCATGTTGGAGCATGCAGTTGTTTGCTCATCTGCACAACCTTCTGTCTGAAGTCTATAATTCTCCTTTCACGCTGACTGATGACAGGTCCATCAAATCCAGTCCTATCATCCACTGGACCAGAACCCTACTAACCTTGACTTCTGAGTTCCTTTACTTTGATTTGATGTGCTCCCCTCTGTCCTGCCACCCTAGGTATTCCCTGGTTAAGCAACATTTTACCTCTGTAGCCCTCACACACCTAGTGTTGGATGAGGACAGCAGGGAACAGGTTCTTCTGGACCCAACGTAGACATTAACATATGGCCCAGCTTTATACATCCATTCAGTCATGTTCCTTCCTGTCGCATCTACAGCCTCGGGTCAGCCAGCTGGGCTTACTCCCCTAGAAGGATAGCCCAGATTTCTTCCACTGAGTTCCTATGGGTGGCCACTGCTGTCGGGCTGGAGCTTTACCTCACACACTCTGACAGGAAATCATCATGAATCTGCTCCTCAACAATTCATGTGGTTTGCACTGTGGTCCAGGAATGTGGCATAGAACACTAATAGAGTCTCTCTTCCTTATATCACCTCTAGCAGCCTCCTAGAGCCTTCCAATACATGTTCGTCCACATGTTAAACATGTCAAACATATGATAGGCTGTTCTCTCAGACCTTTTTACCAATCACTATCCTCCTGGTTGTTACTAGGCCTCTCCATGCATCCTGCTCTAGCTATTCACTCTCTCTAGCTTCCCTTCTAGAACTGTCTCCATTAAAGTCTATGGGCCAATGATTGTCTATGGCCTCTGCTGCCATCTAGAGTTTAGTTAAGGTAAATACAATGTCTACACACTTTAATGGTTAGAAACCAAAAATGGGTTTAATTACCTTTTAACTCTATGTAGATAACTCTGTGAAGACCTTGGGAGCCAACTCAACCCACTACTGACAAGAGGGAAATCCATCTGGTTGCCTCCTTATTCCATAAGTTATCTACTTCTGGGCGGAACTACAATGTCAGTGACTGGGAACTGCACATAAAGTTAGCCTTGGAAGAATAGTATTATGTGATACATTGGGCTAAACACTTTATCCTGAAACACCTCTGCACACCCAAGTGGCTCTGTCCCAGACAAGCTCATTGGTCTCTGTTTTTCTCAAGGTTTTACTTCCACATTCAATGGGTTGGGTTGTCACTTTACCTATCCTGCTAGATCTACTTTCATGTGAGGTTGATCTAATCAGCTTCCACCAAAAATTCAGTATACGAACAAGAATAACATAAAAGCGAGGGCTTGAGGCTTATAGATCATAAATTATTAAAAAAATTAGTACTCAACAAATTTTGAAGAACATGAATATGTTTCATACATAGTATATTACACAAATACTGTATATCTACATTGCAAGTGCATCAACAAATTATAGTGTGACAGGTATAAAGTTGCCAGGCACCTTTAACCTTGGAGCTGTAATATACTTTAGCCGTTACGCATTTCACCTGTTCAGCTTCATCAGAGGACTTATAGCAGTCTCTATCGTCTGGTAACTCAAATGATTTGGTTCATGTGCAAATATGGTATTTTCCATAGCAGGGCCCTGTTGCCCAGATTATTCCATTTCCAGGGAATGTCGGTGAGAAGTGATGAATGATTTATTTTTAAATTACATAGTGAGATGCTGTGTTTAATTTCTCAAAGAACCTCAGAGAATAGTTGGAGTATTTCTAGCGAGGTCAGAGGAGAGTGCTGTGCTTTAAACCACTGCGTGCAGTACTTATTTTATGGTGCGCTTACGTGGAGTATTCATGAAATCCACGTTGGCATCAGTGTGTGCAGCAATAGTCTGCTAAACGGTGGATCCTCTGTGGTGGTTCTGAGGACTGTATTTCTCAGCGCTGGCAGCTCTCCTGCGTAACTGCAGGTCATATGTTTGCTTCCTGCGGTACGTGTGCTTGCAACAAATGCACCCCATGGAAACCTTCTGGTCTCATTATACCAGTGCAAGAAAACCCATGGGATCAGACTGCTATAGACTTTGTAGTGGAAACTCCATCCTATTGGAATGTATCCGCCTCCATGCTCTACTTGCCAAGATCATCTCTGATTTCTCAGTTTACCACCAAATTCTGCTCACCTCTCCTCAAAAGTCTGAACATTGAACTTGCCTATTCTGCCTACCATCTAATAGACCAACTAAGCAGATCAACCAAGCAATAATTATTGGGTACAGCTCCTCCTGCTGGAAGAATTTGCCTACAATAATCCACTGATCTCATACCTTTTGTAGCCAACTACAGTTTTCCCAGACTACTTTCAGATTTGTGTATCCTATTTCTGTCGTTCAAGATGTTAGCTCCCAGTCGACCACTATCCATCTACAGATTCACAGCACCCTGCATCTCGCTCAAGTGTTCTATAAGAGGCAGGGCCGGCTCCAGGTTTATGCGGGCCTGTGGGCGATAGCATCTCAGTGGGCCCCTTGCAATGTGGTATGACTCTCTATACATGTAGGTACAGTTGCATGAACAGTGAATATTGTCAAAGGAGAAAAAAAAACAGAAGAAGAAGAATGACAGAAAGAAAGTATAGAATAACTTAAAAATAGAGAAAGAAAGTGAAATAAAGAATGAAGTAATATAATGAATGAAAGTTTTAAAAAATACAAGGAAAGAAAGAAAAAAGCAAAAACATAGAATGAGTGACTAAAAGAGAGGAAAAATTAGAGGAAGGTCATAAAAACAGCAGGCATTTCTAGAGATAAAATGTCAGGAAAGGGGGGAGGTAAAGAAAAAATAAAAGAAAGAGACAAAAGAAAAGGATTGGCAGAATGAACAGATGAAAAAAAGAATAGATGGAAATAAAGTAAGAGATAGAAGGAAAGAAAGGAATAGACTAGAAGGACGGATATAAATAATAGAATAAAAGAAGAAAGAACGAAAAACAAGGAATAATAGAAAGAAACAAAGAATAGTACTTAGTCCTGGTTTCTGCAACCTGCACAGGCGTTGCCCAGGGTAGAGGGATTGAGGTGGGCCCTACCAAGGTGCAGGGGCCCCGGCCTTTTAGCCTTTTAATCAGACCTCCCTGCCTTCCAAAATGTTCACCCAGTATTCCACATCTCCTTTTTTGCCAAAACTGACCTTCTAACAAGCCTCCGGATTCTATCATCATTGATAATGAATATGTGGTAGAACAAATCCTTGAATCCACGAAATTATTCCAGAACCTGGTCTCTTTGCCACTTTATAAAGCGGATTTGGCACACGGATTTGATCAGCTTACTGGATTCCTTGTTCCAGTGTCTCCCTGCTTCTGGGTTGTTCCTTAGTGTTTTGACACGCTTTCCCTTCTTGTTTGACTTTGACTTTATATCTATGTTGCCTACCTCAAACCTCTGCCTGTGTCCCCTGACCTCGGCCTGCCTCACTACTCTTGTGCTGTATTTCTCAGGTACCTCACCTCTTCTGGTGGCTTCTAGCTTTATGGGGGAATGACCCTGTTTATTCCTGCAACAGGGGCTACAGTGAATACCAGGCCTGCCAGTAGATGCCAATCCAGATGCCAATCCTTGTGGGTTGGTCATTCGCCCTGGGCTAGGCCTACCTGGAGCTCCACCCTGCTCTGCTTATCATCACCACCTATATCACCGGGCAGCCAGCCTGACCTAAAGGGGGACAATTATCACTACGTTCCCTAGAGGTGGTCTTCCCAAGCACTTAAGGGGTATTTGTGTTTTGAGGAAACTCAACATCTATATAGATGTAGATAGTCAGAATCCATATAGTCAATTCGAGTCTAAGCTTGCTAGACTCAACAAATACAGGGAAGTGTTTGAGTAAAACAATGACAGTGAAGTTTAAAACTGGCTCAAAACCTCTTGTAAACCTGTGCCAGATACCGTCCAGATGCGACCAGATCCTGATCCGCCTACTCCAGGTTCCAATCAGCCTGGAATCTAGGAAATATTTCCATTTTCTTTGTGGATCTCTGTAGGAAGAGGCATGAAACAGCTGCACATTACAGCGATGCATTCATTCTACTGGCTCTACTAGAAAGGCTAATTTCTCTTTAATGGGTTAGGTCTGCTTTAAAGAGGACCAAAACATACCGACCTCAGCACTAGAGTCTGTGACCTGAATGTCTGCCAATGGGACATGCAGCATCCCCTCTTCCTCTACTATTTATGACCCACAAGGATGAGTATAATTGTAGTGCATACCACTGGCCACTAGAGGGCAGAAGAAAGATATTTTCTGCATCACAGTGCTACAATCACATTTATCCCATGTGCTGTGAGTATAATAGGAATTGCAATGCATCTCGCCATAAACGTATACCATGCCACACAATGAAAATACACAGCGCATTTGCTATTATAGACTTCTGTGGCACTACAATGCACCATTCAGGATTTGGCCACAAAGCAGTTTTCTTTCAATGATTTTTATTCATATTCATAAACGGATGCATGTGAACCATTACAGCCCCAATAGGGTCAGAAAAGCAAAGAAAAACATTCATAAATGCTTAGTGACCCGTTAAAAGTAGCAATACTTTCCTCTCGTACATTGCACTGTTTTATGATTGAAATGGTTATTCACATGGATCTCCTTATAGGCCAGAAAGAATATCCCGGAATTCATTACACGCATTTACATCAACCAACAAGAAAGAATGTAGGAAGAAAATCTAGAAAGAAAAGAGGAGAAGAAAAAGAAGGAATGAAGAAAAGGAAGAAGTTGGGATCCTGTTTTATCGGGCCCAGACCCCAGGCATCCATTCTCTGGTGTATAACTGCAAGGCGAGAGCCCTCCACGCTTCCCAGATGGATAGGAACTTGTCATGGGAATCAGAAAAGATGCTGGACAATTTTTCGTTAATAAAAAACTGTTTATATTGGCCCTAACCTCTTCTAGGGATACAATGACTTTGCGATTACCTGTTTTGCAGCTAATAAAATAAAAGGCAGAAGTCTATTTTGCTTGTTAATGACCTTCTGATGGTGAAGGACTATTTCAGGTTTCTTTGAGATCGGACTACCTATAACCTGGGTTGCCATTCTAAATACCTTGGATCAAAATCTAGTAAGCATTGGGCAAGTCCACCAAGTGTGTAACACACTCACTCCACAACCTCTGAAACAAGTGTCTACATAGGTGGGGCGAAAGTTGTGGATCCGGCTCGGTACCAGGTACCAGCAAAGAAGGACTTTGTACACCGATTCTATAGAGAGGACAATGATTGAGCATTTGGCCACTGAGGACCAGGTAGCTTTCCAGTCTTCTTCTGACCTGTTTCGTTCTAGGACTTGTTCTCAGTGCTGGAGGTGCAGATAGTTGAGGAAGTCATTGGCCACAAACCATTTTAGATGTTTGATGCATGAGGAAGAGGCACGCGCACAGAAGCAACTCCGAAGCTGGGGCACATGAATGGCCCCGGTGGAGGTGTGAGGTTTGCAGAGAAATGAAGTTGCGACCCCACGTCTCCTGTAGTGCAGACAGCCAGGAAGGTGTTGGCATGGCTAAGTGAGTATGTGCACAGGCGGCGGAGGCAGCATGCGCCAGGCCCCCTCGTTCCACGGGCCCAAGGGCACGTGCCTGCACTGCCCTTATGTTATGTACCCCCCTGGATCAATGATATACTTAACAATTCCATGGCGCATGCATCGGCCACATCCTGACTGATACACTGACGCGTTGGAGGGAAACTGCAGATGCCATCTGCTCTCCGCTCTCTATCCTGGGCTCTGTAGCCGGCCCTGCCTCCATCCAGATATTCTCCAGTATCCGGCATTCCAAATGCCTCCCCACCCTCTGAACTGGTATAGTGCCCCCCTGGACCCCGTATCAGTGCAAATATTTTGTTTTACAGACCTTACTATCTACACATCTTTATTACTTTTTTTAATGCTGTGTGTGTTTTTTATTTATATTTTAACTTCAAAGGAGTAGGGTGGACAGCAACACAACATATAGTTACACATACGCTGTGGGTACCAGGGGAAGGCCTTACTGTGGGGTGTCCCAAATCAGGACAAAGTGGGGTCATTTTAAAGTCCAGTCCTATAGCCCGCTGTTAAGCCATTCTTCGGGTAGCCGCTGTAGAAAGACATACCCTGCTCTGTGCACACTCCGAGCCCTCATTAAAGTGGACCAAACCCCAGGATTTTGCCTATCCTGGGTTTTGGTCCTTGCCCCGCTGTGTGAAACCCACCAGGTTGCCGAAAGAAATTCACCTTCCTTCCTGGTCCTACAGCGCATGTGTGGCTGCTTGTCCAATCATTGCACTTGGATCCTTCGCCTAAGCCTCAGTCTAAGGCGAGTGGCGCCGGGTGCGCTGACAGACGCATTCCCCACTACCCTCTAACAGGAAATGTGCCTGCACCGGCCATTCACAAATGCTTGGCATGGGCACGTGTCCTTCTAGAGGGTTAGCTGGGATGTGGCCATGGCTCGTGCATGCGCCGCTGGACCGGAAAAGAAGGTAAGTGCATGGGTGACCTGGGGAGCTTCAAACAGCGGGGCATCTTGATTTTGAATGCCCTGGGGGAGGGAATCTTATAGATTCCCGGGCTGATTGGCTTGGGTTTTGATCCACTTTAAAGTTAATGAGCAGGTGGCTGCCCGCACAGTGCATGGGATGCCGCTGCATGCAGCCAAGAACACTGTGTACATGGCTGAAAACAATGGTGGAAAGCACTGGATTGCAAGGAGTAGGGGGGCAGATTATAGATGACTGGACGTCCACTTTAAAAGCAACAATGGCCATAAATATCTTCCCCTCAGGGGACTTCAGTGATCAATGACCAGGCCGGTGACCTGGAAGAGTAATTAAAAAGGACCAACACAACAAACAGTGCTCATATGCCTCCCTCCCCAGGGCAATTTAGATTGCTGCACATAAAATAATTTACCTTTTTCTAACTTTTGCTGTGGTCAACTGTTAAAACAAAATGAAGGCGCTTACATTTGCAGGCCACCTGCCAACAGGAAGTGCTGCTGGGCTTCCTGTTACTGTGCCTTGTCAGTTATGTCAGTTGAATCCAGGCAGCAGCATGGCTGAGATGCTGGGAGAAGAAGCTCCAAAATGGCCGCTACCTTTCTTTTCCAACTGTGCCAGGCTGTTGGTCCGGTTTAAGCCTAACAGATTGTTTAATCGGTAGTCCAGCCTCCAATACTGATTCCCCTGCCGGTGTTGACCTTGAGTTTGCTATTAAGAAAAACAAGTGAAACTTACCTCACTGGCACTGGCTGTCCTCTTCCCCGCTGGAAGCAGCCCTTTCATGTTCTGAGCTCCTGCCCTAGTCTAGTGCCTAGTCAGCCAATCGGTGTACAGCAGCCTTGTGGGCAGTGGCTTAAATGCCCAAATCTAGGTTAGCACCCAGCAGGGGATTCTGCTTTAAGAAGCATCATATCTCCAACCTGTTTGGATTAGGTTCACTTTAAGAAAGTGTAATGGTGGAAAACTAATAGTAAACGGGTCAATTAACTACTATGTCATTTGTATACATCAAAATACACATTGGATATTAATACTCTTTTTGTCCACTAGATGGCAGCCTAAAGGCATTTGTGACAAGGCAAGTCTAGAGACATGAATTTACATATTATTATTGAATGTAGTTTTTCTGGCTTATGTCTCTGTTCTGTCCTTACGCAGTTTGGACTATTTTGTAAATAATATTGCAGCACCCTAATCCAGATTCTATCCTATGGCTGGATAATGAAGCAACTAGAGCAGCAAAATGCTTCCAGGTAACATGGGAAGACCAAAAGCCAAGACATGGGCTAATATAAAAAAAAGCCAAATAATGTATTCGCAAAGGAAGAAAAGAAAGTGAAAAAAAACCCTCCACCTTATGTTTGTTAAAGTGGACCAAAACCCCGGCCGATAGGTTTCCCCCACCGGGACATCCAAAACTGGAATGCCCTGCCATGTGAAACCCCCCAGGTCGCCCCATTCACTTACCTCATTTCCCAGGCCCCCCGGCACGTCTAAGAGCAGCCAGGCATTTGTGGATCGCGGACCGCACACTCCCTGTTAGAGGGAAGCGGAGGATGTGGCCGTCAGTGCGCTTAGAGCTGCTGTTCTTAGACGCGTCATGTGACCGGGAAAAGGTGAGCTAGTCTTGACGTCCTGGGGGGCTTCACACAGCGGGGCACCCCCGATCTGGGTGCCCCTGGGGAAAGGACCAAAACCCAGGATAGCCAAAATCCTGGATTTCCGTCCACTTTACAGTGAACCTAAACCGGACCTGGCCTCCTGGGGCATCCTGGATCGGGGTGCCACACTGTGAAACCACACAATTCATCTGCTTTTCTTACCTGACCAATGATCCCAGGGCAGAGGCAAGATGTGGCGGCCGGCAATTACAGCGTTGAAGGACCTACCGGAGAAGGTCAGTTTACTGACGACCCAGGGGGTGTTACATAGCCGGGCATCCCGGTATAAGATGCCCCAGGGGCAAGCTAGCGGATGGCCCTGGAGTCTTTTAGATTCCAGGGCCATGCCGAGCATGTTTTCACCTGCTTTATTATTCTAATGGGGACATATCCCAATGCTCACTTGCAGAGGCCACTGGGAGATACAGCTTTTGGTTATATAATTTTTAAGGTATATATTGTATAAGACTGTGGGGTCTTCAGGGCACCCAACACAGGCTTAATATAGGGGACATTAAGCTAAAATTATTTTCTCCCTCCATATATCAAACAGAAAAGGCTTTCTACAGCATACAGTACATTATAACAATAGTCCATTTTGTAAAAAACAGCTTCTTTGTTTACTCACAGTTAGCTGCAACGTTGGACTCTAAAGAAGAACAGGCTTCTCAGGCTTCCTTTGTGTCTGTGCTCATTGCTCCAAGTTGCCAACAGTTTCCTTTGCATACATTTGTGCATCCAAGACTTGAAATGGTGCCCCTCACCTGTGCTCAGGCCCCCTTTTGGCACCCCCCTGACCTGCTGCACCTGGGGCACATGCCCCCCGCCCCCCCCCCCCAGCTATACCCCTGCCCCTCCTAGCTAAGCCCCTGTGTCCAAACACAGTTGGCTGCAGGCCTCTACATAACCCAGCCCCTGGTGCATCATGTATCTGGTCAGTGCACACATCAGGCTCTGTGGCTTGTCAGCCCTTTTCTAGGCCTCAAGTCCTGGATCTATGGAGCGGAATGAGTAGGAAGTAGGACCCCAGCTTCTCAGGGAACTATGAAATGTCTTGCCGGCAGCCCCTTAAAGGGCTTGTAACAGTACAATGTACCATTCTGGTGATCTAATAAAATTGATATGATGTGAGATATTTAAATCAATAACTTTATTTATATTATATATATTTATTATTATATTTATATATATATATATTATAGTTATTATTATTATATATGTTTTATAGTTTTCATTAAAGGAATATGAAAAATACAAAGGTGATTTTATAGATATACACTTGCACCTGGGGCTCTGGAGGTGCCTCGGTTGTGTCCTTTCTGGGGGTTTAACAGACAGAGGACATTCAAACGAATTAGTGTGTGTAGGCAGCTTCTGATGATGAGTAATGAAACGCATGACCATTATGATTTGCAAGGCTTGTACACGCTGAGAGTACCAAGGGAACGAGTGGCTGTTTGTGTGGTGTTGGAGAAATGGAACTACAAGAAGGAGCAAGTTTTGAAGCCCTGCTACGGCTTCTACCTGGCACAGCAGGAAATTAAGGAAAGGCACATGGGACAGGCATCAGATAAGCTGCTTGCTGCCTTATTATTGTCATTGGGTTAATAGTTTTAATTACCTGGTAAATAAAAAAATATTTAGCACAGCAAAATGTGGGTGAGCAGACCCGTCCCCTGGCCGTAATGAAGATCTAGCCAGTAAACAGACATGTTTGGTACACAAAGTTGTTATTTTGTGCACACATCTGTTCTTCTGTGGCCCTAGGCTGAGGCAGGACATCAATTCTCACCTAGGAGGTGACCAGTCTTCAATCACTTGATTATAACCTCATATAACATCATCATTAGCAATCTCTTAAGTTTGAGCGTGAATCTTTGGAACAACTTAGGTTGGTAGATGCAGGAAGGTTGTGTTGCTGAGGACACATCAGTCATGCCAATTAATGTCGCCCCCCCAGGCTCGCCCACCCCTCCCAGCTTTTACTCAGCTGGAACAATGGGAAAAGGGAGAGGTGGAGAATGGTCCTCCACTGGTCCTTTGAAGTCCTCTGGGAAAATCGGAACCCAGGGAAGATTAGAGACCTGCAATTGCCCAGATCACAGAAGAACAGAGGGGGGGGAGGGGGGCACCCAGTACAATGTCAGACAGACAGACAGTCAGACAGCTTATAGGAACAATTACCAGTGGGGAAAATGTGAGTTTATTGTGTTTTCTTTGAGTCCTACATTGAATAGACTTGTAACTTTTAGCCAGTGGTTTTAGTTGTAAAGTCATTTTTAAATATACAGATGCTTGGTGAATATTTGTCTTTGGTTCTAATCAAAGGAGCATATTTTTGAATAAATCGTACTAGGCCATAAAAATAACGTTGACTATAGTTACATAGTTAATACGGTTGAAATAAGACATATGTTCATCAAGTTCAACCAAGGGTGTTGGTTGGTTATTATTTTTTTTTACTGATAACAGCTAATAGTAACTGTTAATGTTATTTCCTTCTAAATAGGAATCTAATCCTTTTTTGAAGCTGTCAGCGGTTGATGCTGTAACAAGCTTCTGCGGGAGGCTATTCCACATATTTATAGTTCTTATGGTAAGGAATGATTGTCGCCTCCGGCGACTGAATTTCTTTTTTTCCAGTCGAAGGCAGTGCCCCCTTGTCTTTAGAGAGGATTTTACTTGAAATAAAGTTTCTCCATATTTTTTGTATTGCCCATTTATATATTTATACAAGTTAATCATGTCCCCCCTCAGTCATCTGGACTAAACATATTTAATTCTCGTAATCTTTCCTCATAACTAAGATCTTTCATTCCCCTTATTAGTTTGGTGGATCTCCTCTGCACCCTTTCCATAGTCAAAGCGTCCTTTCTATGAATGGGTGCCTAGAACTGGACAGTGCCTTGTAAAGTGGCAAAATTACATCCCTATCCTGTAATTCCAGGCCTCTTATAATGTATGATTTCTTGATGGCCTTGGAAGCAGCTGCTGGACACTGCATGCTGTTATCTAGCCTTTGGTCTACCAGTACCCCCAGATCCTTCTCAACAAGTGATTCTCCCAGTTTTACTCCGCCGAGGATATATGTGGCCTTCAGGTTATTAGACCCCAAGTGCATGACGTTACATTTCTCTACAATGAACATAATTTGCCAAGTGGTTGCCCAGACACTCAAAGTGTCCAAGTCAGCCTGAAGCTTGTGAATATTAACTTCAATGGACTACACTGTGCTACATATCTTTGTTTCATCTGCAAAAAGAGACATTGCTTCGAATCCTGTCTTCTATGTAGTTTATAAACAAATTGAATAAAAGTGGGCGCAGGACTGAACCCTGGGGTACACCGCTTACAACTGGTAACCATTCAGAGTAGGTATCATTAACCACAACTCTCTGCACACGATCCTTCAGCCAGTTTCCAATCTAGTTACAAACTGTATTTTCTAATCCTGAAGATCTCAATAAGCGTCTATGGATGCTTTTGCAAAATCCAGAAAAACTATATTTACAGCCACCCCTCTGTCCAGGCTTCTACTCACCCCCCCCCCCCCCCCACACTATGAAGCCAATCAGGTTAGTTTGCAGCTTCTGCCCTTAGTAAAACCGTGCTAGATGTCACTTATAATATTATAGATAGTTACATATTTGTGTATATAGTACCTTAATAGCCCCTCAAGCAATTTTCCCACAATGGATGTTAAACTTACCGGTCTATAATTACCTGGAGAAGACCTAGAGCCCTTTTTAAAAATGGGCACCACATTTGCCCTGCGCCAATCTCTTGGCACTATACCAGTTGTTAGTGAGTTTTTAAAGATCAAGAACAGAGTGGTGAGATAACTGAGCTGAGTTCTTTGAGAACTCTTGGGTGAAGTCCATCTGGTCCTGCAGTCTTATTCACATTTAAATTATTTAGTCTTTCATGGATGATATCCATGTTTAGCTTGTTAAGTATTATACTTGGGCTATTGCTATCAGTGGCATCTCCTGTGTTGGCTCTTTGCTCCTCTCTTGTGTACACAGAGCTAAAGTATACATTCAACAGCTCCACCTTCTCTACATCCCCAGTGACCATTTCACCATAATCATCAATTAGGGCACCTACATGTTCTGACTTAGTTTTCTTTGTTTTAGGTTGCTTTCGCCAAACTAAATTCTTTCTTACAAGTTTTATTTACTAATTTATACTTTTCAAGAGTTACAGCTGAGAGCTCAGCCTTGTAATGTTTAAAGGAGCAGTATCGTGAATTTTTCTTGGTGACATATTTAAATGGTACTTTGAATATAGGTAAGTGTTGGAGTAAGAATTACAAATTTAGAAAAAAATGATGTCTGTGTTGTGCAGCTGGAGACTAATAGCTCATGTTTATGTCTGCTGAGTGTCGGGGCCCGACACTCTGGCCTGTTCCACGCTGAGGAGAGGGGGAAACAATGTAACAAATTTTCAGCTGTTCAGTGCTGGCAGCCGTCCAGCATAAGATAACAACATTGCCGTTTTTTTTTTTTTTGGGGGGGGGGGGGTTATTTTATTTCAGAATTGGATTTTTATGTTTACATCCTGTTTTTTTGCTCTAAACATTTTATATTTTGACAGTTTTCCCTTCATGTTGGCTCTGCTGCAGAATCTTTCATTTTCTCTCTCTTTTCTCAACACATTTTTCCATATGATATTTCTTTCAGCTTTGTGTGTTTTGAGCAAAGCCCAACCCAGGATTTTCACTTTCTGGAGTTTTGTTTTGTGCCACTAGGGGCATCCCGAATTGGGATGGATACAGGATAGCAGGATACAAAATTCCAATATTTTTGAGGTCTAATTAGTCAGAGGCAATGATACCTAGTTGTTTCTGATTTAATTAATAGATGGAAACACCCCCCTCAAACAAAACTTTATTAATACTAACATTGTTACCAATATAGTTACTAGGGATGAGCGAATCGGTTCTAACGAACCTGAATTCGCTCCGAATTTCAGGGAAAATTCGATTCAGCACGAACCCGAAATTTTAGTGGTTCGTGCCGACCGAATTTTCCCTGAAATAAAAAAAAAAATGCCGGCATGGTGGGAGCGGGGAGGCCGGCCGCGCTGTCAGCGGGCGGCGGAAGCCGGCTTCCGCCTCCCGCTGACAGCGCAGCCGGCCTCCCCGCTCCCACCATGCCGGCATTTTTTTTTTTCAGCAAACACTTACCGGCATGGTGGGTGCGAGGAGGCCAGCTGCGCTGTCAGCTGTCATCAGAGCACGCGTCATCAGAGGAAGCCGGCTTCCTCTGATGACGCGTCTTCTGATGACAGCTGACAGCGCAGCCGGCCTCCCCGCTCCCACCATGCAGGCATTTTTTTTTTCCATTTCAGGGCTTGGTGGGAGCGGGGAGGCCGGCTGCGCTGTCAGCTGTCATCAGAGGACGCGTCATCAGAGGAAGCCGGCTTCCTCTGATGACGCGTCTTCTGATGACAGCTGACAGCGCAGCCAGCCTCACGGCTCCCACCAGAGATGAGCGATTCGCCAAAGTTCAATTCAGACGAAACCCGAATTTCTTTGAGAAATTCGGCGAATCGCCCGAATCGAATTTTTGAGAAGTTTGCTCATCTCTAATAGTTACCTTTGTATATGCTAACCAATTTTTTTCATAGGATCGCGGAGAACCTTTACATTGTTTTATTCTTCCTTTCCAGCCTGCCATTACTAACCAACCATTTTATCCACAGCGCACCTACACTAATCTTTTTTCCTTTTAGGTCCACACCTGAATTGGAACAGATTAATACACCTCATTTGCCCTGGGAAATACAGGTTTTTCCCTCAAGTAGGAGCTGCTCATATTATCTAATTGCGCTTTCCTCAAACCAACCTCTCTATGTACTGGAGTGCAGCTCTGAGCCTGGGGAAGTTGGCCTTTCTAAAATTCAGTGTTTTTGCCCTCCCAGACAGAAAATCTTTCTTACAGTTTATGTTAAATACAGCTATATTGTGGTCACTGTTACCAAGATTTTCACTGTTACTGTCCATATCAGGTCATCATTATTTGATATTACCAGATCTAAAAGAGCATCACCCCTAGTAGGTGCCTCCACAAACTGATTCATATAATTATCTTGTAGTAAGCTGAGAAATGCTCTCTGTTTATGCAGGTGACCCTCTATTTCCTCAGTTATATTTGGGGGCCTATAGATTACACCAAACTGTATTTTAACATTGTTTACATCGCCTCCATTTCTACACACAAGGATTCTACATCCTCACAGTCTTCATTAATATATGCTTTGAATTCTTGCTTTACATAGAGATACACGCCGCCCCCTTTCCTTTCTGCTCTGTCTTTCCTAAAGAGAGCAAACAACAACACCCTGAAGATTGACAGTCCAGTCATGTGTGGAGTCCAGCCATGTCTCAGCCACACCAATAACATCAAGATTTTCCAGTACCAGAGCCTCAAGCCCCCCCCCCCCCCACTTTACTAGCCAGACTTCTGGCATTTGTGAACGTACACTTTAAGTTGCCATATAGTTTGACACATTGAGCTATAGTATTAGTTTCTGCAGTAATGCATTCGCCTAATTTTTCACTGCTGGTTTGAAACACATGGATCTCCTTATCCATCATAGTAGTCCTCCCCCCTTCTAATTCTCCACCCACCATTATATGCTGTCCCCTAAGTAACCTATCTTCCCCTTTATTTTCTTTCTTGCCCTCCCCCCTCATCTCTAGTTTAAATACCCCTCCACCCCTTCTAGTATCCTCTTACCCAGCACAGCAGCCCCCCTTCCATTCAGGTGCAAATTATCTGTAGAATACAGTTTGTACCCCAATGAAAAGTCAGCCCAGTGCTCTAGGAACCCAAATCTCTCTGCCGTGCACCAGGACTTGAGCTATGCGTTTAACTCTCTAAGCTCCCGCTGTCTTTCATGTGTAGCGCATGCCACTGGCAGTATTTCAGAGAATACAACCTTGGAGGTCCTCACGTGGACTACGACAGCTGGGTCATCTCCAGCCCCTCCCAGTAATTTGTCCACCCTTTCCACCACATGCTGTACCCTGGCACCAGGGAGCCAGCAAACTATTCAGTTGAGGCGGTCCTGGTCACAAATCAGTCCACCTTATAATGGAATACCCTGTTACCAGTAACTATCTAGTCCTGCTTGCATTCACAACCACCCACTCGCCGCATCCCAGGCATCACTGCAGCAGTGCACGGTCCCGTGCAAGAGCGCATGCTCTACAGGGGAGCCAAGGATGCGGCTGTGGCACACCCTATGGCGAATTGTCTTCAAAACAACGGCTTTATGCCGTGCATTAGTGGCATAAACCGCTGACTGGACGAGTGCCCACGCATGGGCCATGGGAATGGCAGATGAGTAGAATTTCTGTAGGGAGGGGTTCATTCAAAACCTGGTATTCTTTTTGTTGTCTGTGACCCTCATTGAAACAATCTAATCTGACTTCCTGTCTGGTCATTGGAAACAGGACATTTATATGTATAAATTCACCCACACACCAATGTGCCCCTATACAACCAACCAACCCACTCACTGAATATCTAAGTCACACTTGGCTTGGTGGTTGGCATGTAAAATATTAACAGCAGCGGAGTAATTATAGGTAGGGTTGCTACCTTTCCCAACAAAAAATACCGGCCTTATTTTTTTTTATTTTTTAAATGCATAGATGGCCATTGTATGCTTGCATACACATAGGAATTTGTCCTCAGCATTGAGCCCATCCGTGCAGTGAGTGTACACATGTTTGGAGCGGTGGGCTGCCCTAATTACGGTGCCTGGGGAGCAGTTGGGGTTAGGTGCCTTGCTCGAGAGCATTTCAGTCATGTCCCAGGACTGGGATTCGAACCTGCAACCCTCCAGTCACAAGTCCACTCCCCTTACCACAACTGCCCCCATGGTATCATTGGTACATGGGCGTGGTCTTATAGGGGGAGTGGTCTTGTGGGGGCGTGGTCTTGTAAAATGTAAGTCTAACCATACCTTTTCACTTAAAATACCTTATTTTACATTTTCTAAAGTGCAACCGCCAATAAACACACACAGCACACTTCCCCAGTAGCTCTAAAGTAACAGACTGACTGGGATTTGACCCCTGTCCCTGTTGCTTAATAGCAACAAAAATATCGGCAATTACCAAAAACTTACCGACAGATTACCAAAAATACCGGATGGTGGCAACCTTAACAATAGGGGGAGCAGGGGCTGCAATGCCATTAGGGCTCAGGAGGTCAGGGGGGGCAATCAATGTTGCTCCTCCAACTTATTTATCATATTGTGCTCACTTGACATCATATAGAGAAAGGAAGCACCATTTGTCTCTGCCGTTTCAGTCTTTAGTTTTCTAGCTACATCCAATTGAGTTAAAAAACAAAAAAAATGACTGCATGAGCCTTGAAAGGGCCCCATTTAATGTTCGCATCAGGGCCTCATCACATTTAGTTACGACACTGATTAACAGCTTATTCTTATCCTAAATGTAAGCACCACCATTCACATGTAAACCTGCTAGACCTGCACTGTGACAGCAGCCCTTCAGATTCCTTAGAGATGAATGAAATGTTTATGTTGTACGTCGGCCACTTGCCACACAGACAAGAGTCCAGTTGTATTCCTCTTGCAAGATGGCAGCCACTGATCACTGGGCCTGGAGGCGACGTGACTGACTCCACATCTCTCCTGTGTCAGGTCCCTCGTACATTACAGATAGACAGGTAAATAAACAACCTGGGGGAAGAGGAGTGTGCTGCACATTATTGTGCTCACATTCTACAAGCTGCACCTGTGTGTCCAACTCACACACACACACACACACACACACAGATACCACAGCTTTCCCGGGTCACAATGACCTGTCACATGACTGTCCACAGCCACTTACCCTTAGCTGCCCAAACTTTGGGGTTTATTCATCAAGGGATAGCGCCAGGTAGTGCCTAGTAGCGGCAGGCATCGTCTGGTGAACGCTGGGCGCAATACCACATTTATGAAGGCAATTCTGGTGAGTGACTCTAACAGCGCCATGTAGCATCCGATTCATCATTACAGGTGGCTCAGCTTCCAGAGCGCCAGGTATTACCTGTCGCTACCTGTCGCTCTCCCATAAATTTCAATGGACGTTCCTTTTTATCTGTTCAAACAGGGTTTTTTGTTTTTCATTTTTTTTTCTCTCAAATAATTGTGTCACCTCTCCTGGCCTAGAAAGATTTTTTATATTTTTATGCAGAATTGTCATTACAGGTCTGGCACTAAAGTGTTAATGTCCCAGTGTTAAAACAATGTGATTGCATGTGTTTTCGCTTTGTTACTGGTGGATATGTGTTCAAAAACAGACTTTAATCACACAGCTTCTGCTGCTCTATGCTATAGCGGCCAGATCCAGAGCGCCTACTCTCTGTGAGTCTGTTTTTTTGTTGAATATGGTGTGAGTCGCTGAGAGTCAGTCGCAATGAGCTGATGCTACCTTTCGCTCCCTGCAACGCTGGTGTTAGAAAGCCCAATATACATCTCATTCATCAATGCCGGCCAGGTTACTACAGGGACTGAGGCGCTCTGTTAGCGACCAATAGCCGATCACAGCGTCTACTAGCGGTCGCTCCTTGCACCTCTATACAGACGCTCATCTGCTGATACCTGGCGTTAGTAGTGAATCAGCCTCCACGTAACCTTCAGATACCCTTCTGATTTCCATTGACACAGCATCAGAAATTCAAAAAATCGCTTAAAGGGATTATCCAGACAAAACAAAAGAAACAAAATAACTATATACTCATCTTTTTTGCAGGGCAGCTCCACCGACCCAGACTATAGGGTCGATTCAAAGAAACATGTAACAGCTTGGATTTTGGTGCCGATCATCCTATTTTTCCCGTCCGCTCGTGCGTTCGTATGAACTTGCGAGTGATTCTATAAGCCAATACGTTTCTATCCTAAAATGTCCGTCCGTTCGTATGGTAGTTCGGGAATCAGACCTATGTCAGTTTCCATCCTGAATTTTCCGTTTCATTTCTCAGGTTGCAACATTGGTTTTGCCCTTTTTCCTTTTTTGTCTGGACGTAAATCCTTCTGATCTTGCGGCTGCGCACTACAAACTTACCTCATTAAAGTGCATTCTAAAATATTTGGTCTTATTTTTCTTTATTTCATTCATTTTGTAGTAACAAACCATTAATGAATGCATTTGCATAAGTAAATCTTACTTTGTTTAATTTTTAGTTAACTTGCATTTTTTACTTGTGGATTTATATTTTGGCTTCAAATGGTACAACTTAAAATTTTGTGTGTGGTTACCCACACCCTCTACATACAGATTGCTCTCAAAAATTAAAAAACACCCAGCAACTTCTGCATGTTATGAGTCTAGAAACAGCCAAGATGGCGACTCAGGTATTCTCGGGCAGCCTGCAAACAGAAAGGGCCTTGTGACTGTGTTGCTCTGCATTCTTTGATTTCTGACCTTTCCGTGCCCCCCACATCCTGCACTTTATCCCGCTCTCCTCTCTTCAGTAAGTGTGATGCATCTGACCAAAGATGTGCTTAAATAATTAAACAAAAGCAAAGGTAAACAACTACACCAATAAATGCAATCTAAAAATATTATTCTAGTACATCAATTTAAAAATAAATAACAAAGGACATAAGTTTCTTTAATTAACGCAAATATATTGCAAAATAAAGGTTTACATGCAAAGGACTAATTAAGGTCCACATTAAAATGCTTTTATAAGGCATACATGAATCAGGTATGCATTGCCATACAATTTATGGCCTCGGCCATGCTGATACATGCAGTTCATTGGAGCTCAAGACGCGCAGACTCCTCCACATAGCCAAAAAACCTGTTCAAGAACAGCAATACGACTGCTAAAAGGTGTCGGCAGTGGCTTTCTTTTAAAACGGATTTAGAGGTTGGAAAACTGTTCTCTGAATCACACCTAAACACATCCGATTATCCTAAGTTTTACGTTTTGATCCTAAGTTTTAGGATTTGATCCTAAGTTTTACGTTTTGATCCTAAAACTTAGGAACGAACTTGCGATGATCGTAAGAGCATATACGCATTCGTACGTAGGCTCGTGCGAGTCGGAAATGGCCAAAAAAACAGGAAAAAATGACTAACACCCACCCAAACTTACGATTCTCGATCCGAAATCAATTAACTTTTGCTCTTTGAATCGAGGGGAATGTCTCATCAGTCTTCTTCAGTCCAAGATGGCACTGCAGTTGAGTCTAGTTTCCGCGCTGCAGCACGCTCATGACTGTGCTAGCGTTCCAATATGCCCTGCATCATACCGCTCACACCTCCAAATGACAAGACCAGACCACCATGTCGTTGGAAAGATTAAATTTAATCGGCCACAGCCCAACATATAATAAACAAATGTACAAGCAGAATAGAGTCCCCCCTATTGTTCCGGGTCTGAGAAGCCTAGGATCCCAAAATGAAGAGAAGGGGAGGGAACAAAATTAACTTCCCGCCACAACTCCACCGCCATATCGATCCGCTCCTTCAATGACAAGTTAAACAAGTCGTTCCCCATGTCATTCAATTGGACCCCATCAGATCGATAAAACCTCCTCATCCCCTCTACCTCGATTTGGCGCACGCTCAAACCCCCATTCAGCCTCACAAACCTCGCTATCGCCTTGTTGACCTTAACCCGAACCTTCTCGATGGCCAACAAGTCTCTCGCGTGCCACCAGGCAAAACGGGGAACAATTTGAGACCACACCAGCACCACACCCGGAAAAACTCCCAGAAAAAACAACAAGTCCCGCGTGATGGACTTAATCAGGTGCCGCATTGGCACCTTCCCTAAATCATTTCCACCTGCATGAATGACCAAAACACCCGGCGGCCCCCTCCTTGCCGCCACGCGCAATGTGTGCTCCCTTATGTCCTCCCTGCACAGGCCTCTCACACTGGCCCAGCTCAACCGAGCACGATCTTCCGGAATGCCCAACTGCATTCCATTCCTCCGCCGGGCCGACCAGTAAATATAAGAATGGCCAACGATCATGACCGAGCACGCCAACTCTAAAACAAAAATAAGGAAAGGGAAGGGCAGGGGAAGGGGAAGGGGAGAGGGAAGTAGGAAAAAATTATCGACCGATCCACACAATCACCTGTACCACCGATCAATCCTGTCCGGCCGAATGTACCGCCGAAACCGCGCCGACTCCCACCTCCCCAGCCTCTTTATTATGTCCTCCGGCAGCCCCAGCCTAGCCGCCTCTGTTGCGGCCCCTATCTGAAATGAGTGGGTACCATACTCACCGCTTGCCAGCCCCATCTCCCCAAGACATTTCCTAAAAACCGCCAAAAACTGGAACCGCGATAGGTAGGAACCATCCTCGCGCACGAGCAGCGGACCAGTCCCGCTCGGCCTGACCTCCAGGAACTCTTCGACGGCGGCAGCCGGGCATGAACTACAACGCTGTAACCTACCCAAAAATATACTGACCCCCCGCCCCCTTTGATCCGTCTTTGACCGCCCTATATGTATCATCACCCCCTCCTCCGACATCACCGTATCATCCACGCACAATCCCCCGGGTACCCGCTTGCTAGAGCTAACCAGCTCCCCAACCCTCAGGGCGCCAAAAAATTCCAGCAAGAATGCCGCCCTAAACAAACGCACCTCAAAACCGGACGTGCAAACCCGAGGCAAAACACTGATTAACCCCCCCAACAAACCCCACGAGACAGGCCGCCTGCTATCCACCGTCCTATGCTCTTTCCGCCACCCCTTCAGAGCCTGGCGTACCCAAAACGCCTTCGTCATATCCGCCCAACCCTCCAAACGGCACAAGAACGCCAAAGCTGCCAACTTTTTGTCAACCGAAGACGGGGTCTCGCCTATCGCCACCAACTCACTCACGTACCAAATTAGCAACCCTTGCCTGTCCTCCGCCGTTGCAGGCACCCCAAATTCCCCCACCAAGGTCCACCACTGCTGCCACGTCTTTACATACGCCCCCCAAGTAGAAGGTGCAACCGACTTTTGAATTAGGCCAAACAGGAGTCTTACAGAATCTCCAGCAGCCAACCGGGGCACGACTCGCCGACTTCCCTCGCCTCGGGTGCCAAGTTCCTGAAGCGCTCCCACTGCGAACGAGAAAGAGCGTCAGCTATCCCGTTTTCCACCCCGGGCACATGTGCCGCCCTGCACCACACGTTATAACGTAAACATCCCAACACCATCTACCTGAGCAGCACCACCACCGGTAATGAAGACGAAGTCTGCGTGTTAACTGCCGCAACCACCGACATATTGTCTGACCGGAAACACACCGCCTTGTTCCTCAGCACCTCTCCCCACAGAGTCACCTCCACCACCAGTGGGAACAGTTCCAGAAAAGCCAAATTCCTCACCAGGGCCGATTCCATCCACCGCCCCGGCCAGGGCCCCGCACACCATCTCCCCCCCAAGTAGGCCCCGAACCCAACCGAGCCCGCCGCATCTGTGAAAAGCTCGAGCTCATCATTCGCCCTCACCGGATCCAACCAGTACGCCAGCACGTCAAAGGACTCCAGGAAAGTGATCCACATCCTAATGTCCTCCTTCATTGCCGCTGTCAACCTGATGAAGTGATGCGGCTCCCGAACCCCGGCCGTCGCTAGTGATAGCCGCCTGGTAAACACCCGGCCCATAGGCAAAACCCGGCATGCAAAGTTTAACTTCCTGAGCACTGACTGAAGCTGCACTAACGTGACCTTCTTAGCCCCCAGGGCCCCTTCCAACCCCCCAACCAAGTCCTCAATTTTATCCCTCGGAAGCCTACATAACCTATTCACAGTGTCGATCTCGATCCCCAGGAATTTTATCACGGTTGCCGGACCCTCCGTTTTATCGTGCGCCACCGGCACCTCAAAAGCCCCAAACACGTTCAGCATGGTTGCCAACAACAAATCGCATACTCTAGTCCCCGCCGGCCCCACGCACAAAAAATCATCTAAGTAGTGGGTGACGGACCCTATGCCCGCTCTCTCCTTCACCACCCACTCCAAGAACAAACTAAAGGCTTCAAAGTAGGCACACGAAATAGAACACCCCATCGGGAGACACCGATCCACGTAATACCCCCCCTCGAAAAAACACCCCAAAAGATACAAGCTATCCGGATGCACTGGTAGCAGCCGAAATGCGGATTCAATATTGGTTTTTGCCATCAATGCCCCGGGGCCTGCCTCCCTTACCATATCCAGAGCAAAGTCAAACGACGTATAAGACACAGATGACAGCTCTTTGTCTATCCCATCATTCACCGACCCTCCCCTCGGGAAAGACAGGTGGTGTATGAGCCGAAATTTGCCACGCTCCTTCTTGGGCACCACCCCCAGCGAGGACACCACCAGATCCTCCAGAGGAGGGCCGCTGAATGGGCCCACCATCCGCCCCAAAGAAACCTCCTTCCCCAACTTCTCCCTAATTACCTCAGGCCGCTCCCGAGCCGATTTCAGATTCTTAAGCGAGCGCACCCTGGGAGGCGCTGCACATGGAATCCGGAAACCCAACTCGAAACCCTCACCCAGTAATCGGGCCACCCCCTGATCAGGATACTTATTTAACCAGGGGCACATCTCCGCCCCTCTCACCGGGGACACCCCTTTTTCCAGTCCCCTCGGCCCCTCTACAGCCCCCCCCCGACCCCTCTTAAAACATCTCCCCGCTGAGTGGCTCCCGCCGCAGGCCGAACATTCGTGCCAGAATTTGCACGTGGGCCCCATTTGCAGAAGGAGTCATTGAAGGCCCAGCACAAACCGCGTCTAGCCAAATCCGCCCCTCCTGACCCCATTGAACTGGCGGCCCCTGGAAAGGGGGAGGATGCCCCCCCCCCGACCCCTGTGTATACTCCACCTCTCGCATTCATCACCCTCAACCACAGCCCTATATCCCTGTGATCCCACCCCAGCCTCTCACTAACAGACATCCTTTGCCGGAACTGCTCGTCGTACCGAAGCCAGGCCAAGCCCCCATAAACCCGATGGGCCTCCCAAATGGCGTCCAAATAACAAAAAAGCGACGAGCAGTGTTCCGGGTTCTTTTCCCCAATAATGCTTGCCAGTATTACAAACGCCTGCAGCCAATTCCCGAAAGTCCTCGGGATCAACCGAAAGCGCCTCCTATCCTCATCCTCCTCCTTCCAGTGTTCCTTCCCCTTTTCCCACCCCTCAACCCCAAAACGCTCCAAGGGCAGTAACGTAAATATGTCCACGTACTCCCTTCGCCATATTTTCTCCCTCACCTCCTGTTTCAAGTGACCCCCTAGTGGACCTTCAAAACACAAGTAGGTATTCCCCTTGGCCGAATCCGAAATTGGTATGGACCTATCAACCCCCCCCCTAAATCACCCAAACCTGGATCTCCCAAATTAACCCCTTCCCTGCTATCCCCCTGCGCTGCCCCTTGCTGTAACACCACCCCCCCCAGTGCCGCTCGTTGCCACCGGCTCCCCTGGCGCCCGCACCGCCACTAGTCCTGGTGGCTCCCCTTTGGACCCCCCACTCGCCAACGAATCCCACCTAGCTAACAACTCCCTCACCCCGACCATAAAACCTGCCGCTCCCGAGCTATCACCCCCAGACGCACCCCCCCCCAGCTTGCGAAAATGACAATGGGTCAGCAATAAATAGTGGCTCACCCTCCCGCGTGATCCCGCCACTCGGTCCACTTGCGCGCCGCTCCACTCCCTGAGTCGCCAAGCCCAAATGGCCCAGCGACCCGCTCTCCAACGAACGTCCTGGCTCCACCGCCATTCTTGATGTCGCCGCCACGCTGCCGGAAAAAGATTGCGACCCGTTGACGCCCGCCTCCACGCACCGACCACGCGCCCGGCCTTCGCTGTCCTCCCGCCGCCATCCTGGTGACTCGACCGCCGCGCCACTCGACACCGTCCTGGTCAACCACCGCCTGCGGGGAAAAGAGGAGAGGCGAGCAACTGCCACTGGCCGGGAAACCGCGCCATGCGCACCAGCTCGCCAGACTGAGGGGCCGACAGGACAAAGGGCCACGCGCTCAAGGATGCGGGGGCGCGCCACGAGGAGGGAGGAAGCGGGGGGAGGGGGGCATCCCGCGTTGCCGGGGAGAGGAACGGCAACCCGGGGGTGAATGCCGTGGCGAAACGGCTATGGGGGGGCTGGGATAATGCTCCCGCCGGGGGGCCCCCACTGAAATCGGCGGAGAGGTTAGCACAAAGGTCAGGGGTGGGGGGGTGAAGGTTGTGTGCTGATTGGAGGCCCGCACATGCGTCAAGAGTGACGCCGGGGGCCCCACTACTAGACCTGGAAGCGTTATATCCGCCCCCAGGTCCGCCCTCCGCTCTGATCAGAGCGGGGCTCTGACCCACATGGAGGTGCCCGTGAATAGGGGTAGAGAGGGGGGGAGGAGGAGGGACGTCCCCTTATATACTCCCCTTCCCCCCTGAGGTCACTTCCCCCAGTGACCACTTCCCCCATGGCTGGTCTGCCTCCGGACAGGAACGCAGGCCAGTCATGTGGGCTGCCCTCCTTAAAGGGACGGCGCTTTCTCTCCATTCATTGCAATGTAGGGGGCAGTGCTGAGGCGGGGTCATGCAGGCCACCTCGGAGATTTCACTATTTTGAAATGAAAAGGGATATCAAATGTTAAAAAAAATAAAATTGATCTATAAATAGAAGAAATTGCAAAGTGACCAGTAATGACAATGAGAGCCATGCTTTCCTGTTCCTGCACATCAGCAGCGGCCCTGCTCCAGTGCGCTTCACACATGATCGGCCTCGATTCAGTAAAGGTAGAAAAAAATTCTCATGGTAGTAAAAGATTTAATTCATGAGAAAAAAGCCTGAGAATTTCACTGTTACTGAATCACCAGATAAAGACAATGAAAGTCAATGGCACTTTTTTACTCCTAAGAAAAGTAGAGAACTGTTTACTCCTTTCTACACTGTAGTAAAATCTGCCATTGACTTTCATTGTCTTTTTATCTAGTGATTCAGTAACAGTGACATTCTCAGGCTTTTTTCTCATGAATTGAATTTTTTACTACCATGAGAATTCTTTTTTACCTTTATTAAATCGAGGCCGATGTATCCAAAGAATGGCTGAGCAAACAAGACCATCCCCTTAATAGCACTGCATTTGTTAACAGCTGCCTATTGCCAGAAGAGGACTAGGACATGATGGGAGCAAGTAAACGGGCCACAACTAGTCAAACATTATAGTGGAGTGCAGGCAAACATTTCCTCCTTGCTTCCTCCACTGTGAGCGTCATTAATGAACTGTCAAGACTCACAGATTTGCCGTCCCCACCTGGTCACCGGACAAAGGGAACAAGCAAATGTCCCAATTCAGATCAGTTGCCTCCTAGTTGACCTCTGCTATTATAAAGGGGAATTAATTAAAAGCCACTTAAAAGGCCTTTTCCCAACAGAGGAGTTATGCCAGATACTTGTCAAGCTCCTCGTGTATGAGGTGAGTACTGAAGATTCAGACACCAACAGATCTGTTGTGAGGGGGGACAAGTGACCACCAGAAAGTGGTCCCCAGAATGATGCTTCCTTTGGCACAAGCCCATGAGAGTGAAATGGAAAATATAGCCCAGGCCTACAGTAGGTTTAAAGTAATCCAGTCTTCTAAAAAAACAAAACAAAATGGTCCCCAGAACAAAGTCCTATAATGCTGGCGCTCTGCCTGTTAAACTGGACCTTCAGCATAATTTAATGAAAAGCCCAAACCCTTAAAAAAACTATTCCCCAGCATCTAAAATTAATATATTCTAAGTTTTTTGTCACTTACTTATTATTCTTTCCCCCACTGTTGCAACTCTGTTCAGGACTCTAGGATACGGGCCCCATCTTAACTCAGAAGCATCACATACTGAGGAGTGGAGAGCGGGATAAAGTGCAGGGGACGGGGTTATAGCTGTAGCTTAAAAAAATCTCCTTAATGTTTATTAAATACCATGTAAATTCCATAAAATGGAGCCTATTGCTCCAGAATTGTGCCAAAAAAACTATATAAAATATCTCTGTATCAAGGTATGATCTCTGCACACTATTTAGTTACTGACCAATTATTTATATCTAGTCACACGACTGCTGAAACCTCTCTCTCCTCTGCTAAACAGCTTTTAAAGGCCGTAACTATAACCCAGCAATAGTGGGATCAAACACGGGCAGGCTGATTCATCACTAACGCCAGGTAGCGACAGATGAGCGTCTGTAGCAGGCATTTTCAGAGCGCCCGCTAGTAGTCACAGTGCTCAGCCGTGGGTCGCTACTTTATAGCGACTCAGTCGCTGTTCAGTAATGTTGAATACATTGTGAGGAGTCGCTATTTGACCAGTACAGCGCTGTATGGGAGCGCATGTTAGCGACTGCTCATAGCGACCGACTCACAACATATTCAGCAAAAAAACAGCCTCACAAATCTCTGGCGCTGAAAAATGCTTGTTTGAAGCCCAGAGCGCAGGAGGCGGTGTGTTTAAAGTCTGTTTTTCTGCATCTATCCACTAGTAACAAAGCGACAACATATGGAATTACATTACAACATTGTAACATGAACACTTTAATGCCAGACCTGTAATGTCATTTCTGAAGAAATATATAAAAAAATTATAAAATTGTGAAAAAACTGCTTATTCAATGCCAGCAGAGGTCACAGAATTATTTGTGATTTTTTGCAAAAAATAAACAAAAACCCAGTTTAAAGAGAAGAAAAGGATCGTCCATTGAAATGTATGGGAGAGCGACAGGTAGCGAGAGGTCATACCTGGCGCTGTGCAAGGCTGAATGCTGGCGCTGTTCGCTGAGGCTGTGAAAATGATGAATCAGACACTACATGGCGCTATCCCAGTCGCTAAACAGATTCTGCTGGATAAATGTGTATTTGAGTGCCGTGTCCGGCGTTCACCAGTCGCTACCTGTCGCTACCTGTCATTAACCAGTCACTGCCTGACGCTATCCCTTCTTAAATAAGGGCCTAGGTATTGGCCAGACTGCGTTAGTGGCTGCTGGATCCGAATGCCGATTATAACAGCGTCACTTAGAGGTTTATTCAAGAAACACTAACGCCACGTAGTGACAAGTACCATCAGCATTGAAGAAGCCATTATGAATGCAGCCCGAGTCTGATTTATCACTAGAGCCATATATATTGCAGTGCCGGGCGCTCTTGTGTAAGCTGCTCCAGTTTATAGTGGCGATGTAGGTTAAGATCCCATAGAGCACACTAAGGGGGTTATTCATCAAGGGATAGCGCCAGGTAGTGCCTTGTAGCGGCAGACAGTGTCTGGTGAACGTTGGGCGCTGTACGCAAAACCACATTTATGAAAGTGAATCTGGTGACCGCCTCTAACAGCGCCATATAGCGGGCGATTCATCATTACATGTGGCTCAGCGCCGGCACTCTAGCTGCCAGAGCGCCAGATATTACCTGTCGCTACCTGTCGCTCTCCCATACATTTCAATAGACGTTCCTTTTCTTCTGTTTAAACAGGGTTTTTTTTACTTTTTTTTTCTCTCAAATAATTGTGTCACCTCTCCTGACCTAGAAAGAGTCATTTTTTATTTTTTTAGTTTTTTATGCAGAATTGTATTACAGGTCTGGTACTAAAGTGTTAATGTCACAACAATGTCATTACATGTGTTTTCACTTTGTTACTTGTAAATAAGTGTTCAAAACCTTTAATCACACAGCATCTGGCGCTCTATGCTATAGCGATCAGATTTAGAGCGCCAACGCTGTGTGGGTGTCCTTTTTGTAGTATGGTGTGAGTCACTGAGAGTCGGTCGCACTGAGCTGGCACTACCTTTCACTCCCTGCAGCGCTGTACTGGTGTTAGAGCGCCGAACATACATCACATTCATCAATACAGGCCAGATAACTACAGCAACCGAGACGCTCTGTTACAGCACCCGATACCTGCACATGAGCGTCTACTCTAAGCACCGCTACACAGACGCTCATCTGTCGATACCTGGACTTAGTAATGAATCAGCCTCCACTTGCTGCTGAGACAAAAATATTGGCACTGAATGGTATTAAGCAGCGCTGCCTCTTGATAAGTCAAGCTCACTGCTTAACCAGCATCATCTCAGAATATTGATCCGTGGAAGGATGCAGGTTTGAAGAAGTTAGGCAATGTATACTGGAGCCCATAGTGTCCTGATAGAGACGGGGAGGCCGATTCATTAATAGCGCCAGGTAGCGACAGATGAGCGCCAGTAGCGTGATTTTCTCAGCGCCAGCTAGTATTCGCTGTGCTTGGCTGGGGTTTGCTTGTTGACAGCGACTCAGTCGGTGTGCGGTAATGTTGAATACGGGCTTAGGGGTCGCTGTTTCACAGGTTCAGCGTTGTATGGGTGCGCCTGACAGCGAATGGCCAGAGCGAACGGCTTGCTGCAGATTCATTAACAAATCACGCTCCGAATTTTTTCGCGCTGTGAATTCCTTGTTTAAACCCCAGAGCGCTGGCGGCGATGGATTTAAAATAGTTTTTAACCCCCAAACAACCATATATTTTGATTGAAAAATTATACAAGTTTTTCTAAACATTTTGTAATATGAATACATTAATATCAGACCTGTAATATCAATTCTGCACAAAATCTTTTTTTTTTTATTTTTACCTTAAAAAAAAAATCCGAACATTGCAGAAGTGGTCACAGAATTTTTGACATAAAAAAAAAAAAAAAAAACATTAATAGCAATTAATTATGATTAATTAAAGATTGCTCCATTGAAATGCATTGGACAACGCCAGGGAGCGACAGGTCCTACCTGTTGCTGTGATGGGATTAGCAGCGGCGCTGTTCGTTGCAGTCGGCTACATGATGAATCCCGCGCTAGCCGTCGCTCTCGCCGGCGCTAGCCTCATTTAGCTTGATAAATGCGTCATTGTGGCCGACGCTGGGTGTACTTGAGTCGGTAGCCGCCGTTAGCTGGCGGGACCTGGTGCTCGTCAGACACTACCTGGCGCTATCGCTTGATGAATAAGGGCAATACTCTGACCTGGTGGCACCATGGCATTGTCCTATGGCAGAGGCAGCCTGCAGACACATGTCATGTAGAAAATGTTATTACAAAACAAAACATTTCAAAACACCACATTGCCAAAAAGTCCCTCTTCAACTGTTATTTAAGTCACATGGTTTTATGGTAGAATGAGGAATTTAAAGTTGTCAAACGTATTTTCAGAAAGTCACGATATGGGTTTTTCTTTTTTAAAAACTTCCTGCTCTAATTTTCTCCTACATGCTCCTGGACATGATGACACTTAGGCCCTTATTTAACAAGGGATAGCGCCAGGTAGCGAATGGTGAGTGAATGGTAATGACGGTCACCGCCACGAGAACGCCGGCTCCCCTCCGCAATCACACATTTATCAAGCCGATCCTGCTTAGTGACTGACAGAGCGCCAGATAGCGAATCATTCATCATTATTCCAGCCTCAGTCCACAGAGCCAGCGAGCGACCTTGAACAGCGCCAGGTATGACCTCTCGCTACCTGGCGCTCTCCAATGCATTTCAATGGAACAATCTTTAAATATTAATAATTAATTGTTAATAATTTTTTTTTTTTTTTTTTAATGTGAAAATTTCTGTGACCACTTCTGCCATGATAGATATTTTTTTTTAAGGTAAGAAAAAAATAAAAAAAAAATTTGTGCAGAATTGATATTACAGGTCTGATATTAATGTATTCATATTCCAAAATGTTTTTATAAACTTGTTTTTTTTGGTTTCCCAAAATATGGTGGTTTGGGGGTTAAAAAACTACTTTTAACCCATCGCCGCCAGCGCTCTGGGGTTTAAACAAGCATTTCACAGCGCGAGAATTTTTGGAGCGTGATTTGTTAATGAATATGGTGGGAGCCGGTCGCTCTGACCAGTCGCTATCATGCGCTCAGATACAGCGCGGAACCTGTCAAATAGCGACTCCTCACCCCGTATTCAACATTACTGCACATCGACTGAGTCGCTATCAACAACCGAACAACGGCCAAGCACAGCGACTACTAGCGGGCGCTGTGAAAATACCACTACAGTCGCTCAACTGTCGCTACCTGGCGCTATTAATAAATCAGCCTCCCCAACACCAACATAGACACCAGCAGGAGGAAATGCTGAATAAACACAGAAAAATAAGGGGGTAACAAGGGTGCCTCTATTTTATGTAGATTTGCAGTTTATTCTCTGCATTCGGGAGGGAAATGTTTGAAACACATTTAGGCCCTTATTTAAGAAAGGATAGCGTCAGGTAGCGGCTGGTTAATGACAGGTAGCGACAGATAGCGACTGGTGAACGCCGGACACGGCACGCAATTCCACATTTATCAAGCAGAATCTGTTTAGCGACTGGGATAGCGCCATGTAGCGTCTGATTCATCATTTTCACAGCCTCAGCGAACAGCGCCAGCGTTCAGCCTTGCACAGCGCCAGGTATGACCTCTCGCTACCTGTCGCTCTCCCATACATTTCAATGGACGAACCTTTTCTTCTCTTTAAACGGGGAATTTGGTTTTTTTTTTTTCAAAAATTTAAATTCTGTGACCTCCTCTGGCATTGAAGCTGTTTTTTCTAAATTTTTTCATTTTTTATATATTTCTTCCGAAATGACATTACAGGTCTGCCATTAAAGTGTTCATGTTACAATGTTGTTATAATGTAATTCCATATGTTTTCGCTTTGTTACTAGTGGATAGATGCTGAAAAACAGACTTTAAACACACCGCCTCCTGCGCTCTGGGCTTCAGATAAGCATTATTCTAAGTATGTCACACACCCCGCTTCAAGAATCCATAACATGTGGGGTAATATCGTCCTGAAGAGGCGTTCCTGCAGAGATGATAGTAAAAAGAAAGCCCCTCCCTGATCCATAAATACCTGGGACCTCCCACTCACTACCCGTTTTTCCATCTCTGCAAGACGGCGAGCAAGTCAGAAGATGATGGCTCCTCCTTGCCTGGGGGAGTTTCAGGTAGCCGGGGTAACTCCCGGCCCGTTTATTGAATATTCCCGCTCGGCCTTCTTTACTGAATGATCCCTGATATTATATGCCTCCTCAGTTTTGGCTGCGGGCCCGAGCGAGGGTATGCTAGCACCTCTGGTGCTTAGGAGCAGTGCTCCCCCCGTGAGACCCTAAAATAAGAGGGTAGGCGGTGGTCCCGGGTTGGTGATCCCGGTTTGGGATGCCCCGTCCCTTGGTATTGCCCCTGGGGTTGGGTCCCTCTTCAGTCCTCATTTTATTCCTCTGTGGGGGTGGGGGTCTCCCTCCCAGGGCCTGTAGTTCCCGCTGTCCCTTGTGGTGCTGTGTCACTTGGGTGGCGGCTGGTGTATGTGTGGTGATTGTGCTACTGTATGAGCGCCGCGACCGCCATGTCGGCCGGGGCGCCGGGTGCTTTGCAAGGAAGACTGTACTTCATGTTGGGGGCGGGGCCGGCCCGTGGCGCGCTGCCGCGGCCGAGACCCCGCTTCTTCTCAGGCCAGGTTAGGCCGGACGGGTGCGACGCTGGACTCGGCGGTCGCACCCGCCGGGCGTGTCATTTTGTCCGGCGCCGCTACTGCGGAGGCGCCGGTTCTCTCAGTTCCGTTGGCGGCAGAGGGTGTTGCGTCCTCGTCGGAGGGGGGGGGCGGGGCCGGGTTTTCGGCGCGTCACCGCGGCTCCGCCCCTCCCTCCTCTCTGCTGCTGCTGGCGCCAGTGCGGAGCCTTGTTAGTTCCGTGCTGTCAGGGAAGGGGCGTTTTTTCTCTTCCTTCGCGCGCTCTGCGTCTTGGCCACGCCCCGGATTCCTTGCCTGCGTCTCTTCATGCTCGTGGTGGACTCCATTGTTCCGTAGGATTTGTGAGTGGCCCTGTGGGTCCTATTTATTATACACTGTTTTGTTGTCTCTTGGTCTTATATTTAAGGGGTTCTTTCTGTCTTTCAGGCGGTGTATCCTATTGGGAGTGTCATCTTTAGTAATTAGAGGGTTTTCTCCCGGTCCTAGATCCCTGGGTTCACTTAGTCTTAAATCCTCCCACTTGGGACATTAAAGGGGCATCCCGGGTTGCTTATTGGCGTAATTCCCTGGGTCATTGCGACCAACAAAGTTCACCTTATGGAGGCATCCCCGGATACTGGGGCAGGGGCCCCTTCGGGGCATCCCAAAAGGTGCATGTTGTGTGGTGCATCCATTGCAGGGGACGATGTACTGCTTTGTATACCTTGGGCACAGCAAACTATTGCGCGGCAGTCCGGAGCGCAGGCTTCTGGATCAGCTCCGCCGGCCGAGTCATCTCAACCCCCCTCCCTGACACGCGCTCCGTGTGACGTTGTCATGGGCAGGGATCTGCAAGCTGAGATGTGCGCCAGATTGGCCAACCTTGAGAAAATTGTTTCCAAGTCGGCCGCCCGAAAGGCCCCGGCCAAGAGGAAGCATTTGTCCCCGGCTTTGCCGGCTGACGACCTGGACGAGTTTAATAATCTGGATTGGTCTGATTATTCTGGGCTAGAGGAAGGTGAGGTTTCTGAGGGCTCAGAGGTTTCGGATGATGCTCAGTCCGTTGGCGCTGATGAGGAGCTTAGTGAGTTGGGGAGATCCTCGGATTCCTCTCACGCGCTGGCACTGATGTTGGAGGTTCTGAAGATTTCCCCTCCCGAGGTGGCGTCACAGCAGGAGGGTGAGTTGTTTGAGGAGTCCAGGCCGCGCTTGGAGTTTCCTTCACAACGGCACTTTCACAAGATCATTGATAAGGAATGGGACAGGCCGGCTAGGCTCCCTGGCGTCCCTCAGGGGTGGGACAAGAAATACCCTTTCCCTTCGGAGGTGGTTAAGCGCTGGGTTTCCCCTCCCGAGGTCGATGCTCCGGTTCTGGGGTTGTCTAATTCCTCGGTTTTAAATAGGCCGGATTGCTCCTCCCTTAAGGATGGGGAGGATAAACGTATTGACCAAATGGCGTGTCATGGCTTTACTAGCATTGGATCAGCCATACGGCCTGTGTGCGCTTCTGAGCTTATGGTCTTGGCTGCCAGGGCTGTGGGCAGGGACTTGTTGTCATCTTCCGGACTTCGCCCTGGTAGTGCTGAGTTCCTTAGTCTCAAACGGTGTGAGTTATTTTTGTCCTTTGTATTGACTGCCTTGGATGACACCTTGATGATGTGTGGCAGGACATCGGCCTTGTTGGTGACTATTCGGCGGTCGGTCTGGCTGCGCCAGTGGGCGGCCGACTTTATGTCTAAAAAGTCCCTGACGACTTTACCTTTTGTTGGGTTGAGGCTCTTTGGAGAAACATTGGACTCCGTCACCAAGGGCGGTAGGTTGCCTCAACGTAAAAAGCAGCGCCGTTCCTTTCGGGGGACGCCTGTTTTTACATCTTCCTTTCGTGGGGCCAGATTTGGTAGAGGATTTGCGTCCCAATCTTCTAGAGGTGATTCCGGGAACAGGGGCAGGGGACGTGCCCGTTCTGGATACCATTGGGGGTCCAAGCCCAAGTCGGCTATTAAGCCGGCCCAGCAATGAGGGGGCGCCCTCACCCTTGCGGGTGGGGGGACGGCTGAGACACTTCTCTCGGATCTGGGATCAAGAAGTCTCGGACAGATGGATTCGGGAAGTGGTGTCTTCTGGTTACAAGCTAGAGTTCGAGCTCCGCCCCCCCCTCCAGGTTCTTCAGGTCTCGGATGCCTTCGGAGCCTCTGGTGGCGCAGGGACTCCTGGCGGCAGTAAAGAATCTTCTGGACATGGCTGTCATTTGCCCAGTGCCCCTCTCGGAGCAGGGCAGGGGCTTCTATTCCAATCTGTTCACGGTTCCCAAGAAGGACGGGTCGGTCCGTCCTATCTTGGATCTGAAGCTTCTCAACAGGTTTATTCGGCCACGCAAATTCCGCATGGAGACGCTGCGCTCGGCCATTCACTCTCTTCGTCAGGGAGATTTTCTGACGTCCATAGACATCAAGGATGCTTACTTACACGTTCCGGTCTTTCCGGCACACCAGAGGTTTCTCAGGTTTGTGGTGGAGGATCGGCATTTTCAGTTTGCGGCTCTTCCCTTCGGTCTCACCTCGGCCCCTCGGGTTTTCCCCAAGGTGCTAGCGGGGGTGATGGCTCTGCTCAGAGTTCAGGGTATCCGCATTGTGCCCTATCTGGACGATCTCCTGATCATGACCTCTTCCTTCAACCAAGCGGAGTTGGACACCGGTGTGGTGGTGTCCACTCTGGAGAGGTTCGGTTGGGTGATCAACCACCCCAAGTCTTCTCTTTCTCCGTCCAGAGTTGTGACTTTTCTGGGGATGTCTCTGGACACCTCGCAGGCCAGGGTTTTTCTGCCCCTGGACAAGATTCTCTTGATTCAGGAGTTAGTTCAGCTTCTCTTGTTGGCCCATCATCCGACCATCCGTCTAGGGATGAGGCTGGTGGGTTTAATGGTGGCCTCGTTCGAGGCAGTTCCTTTTGCGCAGCTCCATACGAGGGCGCTTCAGTTGCATCTGCTGGCGGTTTGGGACAGGTCGCAGTCGTCATTGGACCGGTCCTTCCGGTTGACTCCCCGAGTTCGTCGATCCCTGCAGTGGTGGCTGGGGTCTGTCAATCTGTCAAAGGGCAGATCCTTCCTGGCTCCATGTTGGGAAACGGTCACCACGGATGCCAGTCTGTCAGGTTGGGGGGGTGTTTGGAAGGACCTCCAGTTTCAGGGTCTGTGGAGTCCGCAGGAGGCTCACGAGCCCATCAATATTCTGGAGTTGAGAGCCATCAGGTTGGTTCTGTTTCGCTTGACTCATCAGTTGAGAGGTCTGCCAGTTCAGGTCCGGTCGGACAACAGGACGGCGGTTGCTTACATCAATCACCAAGGAGGGACTCGCAGCAGGAGTGCCCTCAGGGAAGTGTCTTTGATTCTGGAGTGGGCCGAGACCCACGTCCCGTGTATCTCAGCGGTCTACATTCCGGGGGTGGAGAACACGGAGGCGGACTTGCTGAGCAGGGCCTCCTCTCGTCAGGGGGAGTGGTCTCTCAGTCCCAGGGTGTTTCGGTTGATATGTCGCCGGTGGGGGGTCCCAGCGGTGGACCTCTTTGCCTCTCGGCACAATCACAAGCTTCCAGTCTTTGTGTCTCTCTCGCAGGATCCTCTGGCTCTGGCGGTGGATGCCATGTCTCTGTCCTGGAGGGATCTGGGATTCCTTTATCTGTTCCCTCCGTTTCCAATGCTAGCCAGAGTGGTGCGCAAACTGGCCTTGGAAGGCGCGTCGGCGATTCTCGTGGCCCCGAGGTGGCCAAGGCGCGTTTGGTTCGCGGATCTTGTAAGGCTGGCAGAGGATCAGTTCGCTCTGCCTCTGCTGCCGGATCTGCTCACCCAGGGTCGGCTATGCTATCCCAATTTACCATCGCTGGCTTTGACGGCGTGGCTGCTGAAACCGCCATCTTAAAAGAAGAAGGTCTTTCTGACGCGGTGATTCAAACTCTTGTCAGCGCCAGGAAGCGGTCTTCCTCTTCTGTTTACTACAGGACCTGGAGGTCCTATATTGATTGGTGTGAAGGTAGGTCTTTCTCTTGTCGTGAGTTCTCCATTCCTAGGATTCTGGAGTTTCTTCAACATGGTTTGGATCTGGGGCTCCAAATTAGTACCTTGAAAGGGCAGGTTTCTGCCCTGGCGGTGTTTTTCCAAAGGTCCTTTGCTCTTCATCCTTTAGTCAGGACCTTTTTCCAAGGGGTCACGCATGTACGTCCGCCTAGGAAGGCCTTGGTTCCAGTTTGGGATTTGAATCTTGTTCTCTCTGCTCTTCAGGGTCCTCCGTTTGAGCCCTTGAATGAGGTTGCCTTGTCTTCGCTTACTCAAAAGGTGGCCTTTTTGGTGGCTATCACTTCGGCTTGTGTCTGAGTTGGCAGCTTTATCCATTAAAGCTCCATACTTTGAGAAGCATCAGGACAAGGTTGTCTTTCGTTTCAAGCCGGATTTTCTTCCTAAGGTGGTCTCGGCTTTTCATTTAAATCAGGACATAGTTCTGCCTTCTCTATGCCCTAATCCTAGCAACGACAAGGAAAGGGCGTTGCATTCTTTGGATGTTGTTCGTGTTGTGGAACATTATCTTGAGGTTACGTCTTCTTTTCGTAAGACGGATGCCTTTTTTGTGGTGCCCTCCGGGCCTAGGAAAGGTTTGGCTCCTGCCAAATCTTCCATTAGTAAATGGATTCGTCAGGCCATCATTGGGGCCTATTCTGCCAAGGGGAGGAGTCCCCCTTTTCGTGTTACTGCTCATTCTACTCGTGCGGTTGGAGCGTCTTGGGCTTTTCAGCACCAGGCTTCTGTTGAGCAAGTTTGTAAGGCCGCTACCTGGTCTTCTGTTCACACTTTTTCCAAGTTTTACAAGGTTGATGTTTGGGCGTCCGCGGATGCTGTCTTTGGACGCAAAGTTTTGCAAGCTGCAGTGGTTTGAAGTTGTGCATTGTTGCCTAGTTTTGGATCCCCGCCCTTGTTTCTGGACACTGCTGTTGGATGTCCCACATGTTATGGATTCTTGAAGCGGGGTGTGTGACATACTTAGAATAATACCATTTTGTGAATACTCACCTTGTAAAATGGGTATTATAAGTATGTCACACACCCCGCTTCACCCGCCCTTTTCTGTATTCGGGATCCTCTATTTTGTGAACTTTGCGTGGTTGTGTTTTATATTTGCCTCTTCCTGGTCCCTTATCTTACTGCTTCTGTATACTGGGTAGTGAGTGGGAGGTCCCAGATATTTATGGATCAGGGAGGGGCTTTCTTTTTACTATCATCTCTGCAGGAACGCCTCTTCAGGACGATATTACCCCACATGTTATGGATTCTTGAAGCGGGGTGTGTGACATACTTATAATACCCATTTTACAAGGTGAGTATTCACAAAATGGTATTTTTCTGCGCCAGAGTTGTGTGAGGCTTTTTTTTCTTAAATATGTTGTGAGTCGGTCGCTATGAGCAGTCGCTACCATGCGCTCCCATACAGCGCTGTACTGGTCAAATAGCGACTCGTCACAATGTATTCAACATTACTGCACAGCGACTGAGTCGCTATAAACTAGTGACTCATGGCTGAGCACTGTGACTACTAGTGGGCGCTCTAAAAATGCCTGCTACAGACGCTCATCTGTCGCTACCTGGCGTTAGTGATGAATCAGCCTGCCCGTGTATGCCATTTTAAGAAACTTCCGGGTCTGGATTTAAATCCACACTATATTGAATTTGCAACTGCTTACTATGCATAGTAATTATGGGGGTTATTTTAGATATGCTAACGCCAGGTAGCGCCACATAGCGTCGGGTGAACACCGGGCGCAGTATGTGAAACCCACATATATGAAAGTCAGTCTGGTGAGCGCTTCTAATAGCGTTATGTAGCGTCACATGTATTACTAGCGGTGGCTCAGTGTACAGCGCCGGCGCTCTAGGTTCAGCAGCGCCATGTAGCACCTGTTGCTCAGTAGCGCTCTGCCATACATTTCAGTGGTGTTTTATTTGGTTGTGTATAAATTGCGTTTTCCTAAAGTAATGTTCTAAATTTTTGGTTCAAATCATTGTGTAGCCTCTCCTGCCCGGCAACTAAACACTTTTATTGTGATTTTTTTTTATTTTTTTATGCAGAATTGTATGTGCAGGTCGGCCATTGCAGTGTCATTGTTACAGTGTTAAAACCAATGTCATTCCATATGTTTTCGCTCTGGTGCTGGTGTTTATGTGTTTAGAAACAGACTTTTATCACATAGCTTCCGACGCTAAAGAGCCGACGTTGGTTGGGTGTAGTTTTTTCTTAAATATGGGCTTCAGCGCCGAGTGCCGGACACACTTAAAGTGGACCAACACCCAGGGGTGATCGGCCTGGGAATCTATAAGATCACCTCCCTCCCCGCGGGACATCCGAGATCGAGATGTCCCGCGGTCGAAACCCCCCCAAACACCCCAAATCCCCTTACCTTACCCTCGCGCCCCTCTAGACGTGCGCGCGCCCGCGCTGGCCGTCTGTGAATGGCCGGCGCGGGCGCGCGCACGTCAAGAGGGACGCGCGGGAGGCAGAGGAGCCGCTTGTCCGCGGCTTGTACGTCGGCGCTGGGAGCGGGGAGAGGTGAGTTTTTTGGGGGGTTCAGGGGGGTTTCACACAGCGGGGTACCCTTACTAGTTGATAGATGCTTGAAAACACACTTTAAACACACCGCCTCCTGCGCTCTGGGCTTCATACAAGTATTTTTCAGCGCCAGAGATTTGTGAGGCTGTTTTTTTGCTGAATATGGTGTGAGTCGGTCGCTATGACCAGTCGCTAACATGCGCTCCCATACAGCGCTGTACTGGTCAAATAGCGACTCCTCTTAATGTATTCAACATTACTGAACAGCAACTGAGTCGCTATAAAGTAGCGACTCACGGCCGAGCACTGCGACTACTAGCGGGCGCTCTGAAAATGCCTGCTACAGACGCTCATCTGTCGCTACCTGCCGCTAATGATAAATCAGCCTCTTAATAACACTGGACCATTAAAATGAAGAATACATTTTTCAATTTTGTTTCCCAAGCTTATAAAGTTCTGTGAAGCATCTGTGGGTTCAAGATGCTCATAATATAATTTCCTTAAGGGGTCTAGTTTCCCAAATGGAGTCATTTGTGGGGGTTTCAGCTGTTTTGGGGGGGGGGTTGCAAATGCAACAAGGCCTCTGCAATGTATTTCAGTTAAATTTACACACTCAAAGGCCGATAGTACCTCTTCCCTTGTGAGCCCTACTTTGTGCCCAAACAGGAGTTTTCCCTTAAAAAATGGGTATTGCCGCATTCAGGAGAAATGATGTAAGCCATTTTAGGTTCCATTTTCTCCTGGTAATAATATATCATTTGAGGGCAAATAACGTGTTATTGTTTTTTTGTGTTTTATTCCACATTGTCTTTGAGGCCGATTCATTAATAGCGCCAGGTAGCGACAGATGAGCGACAGTAGCGGTATTTTCACAGCGCCCGCTAGTAGTCGCTGTGCTTGGCTGTTGTTCGGCTGTTGACAGCGACTCTGTCGGTGTGCGGTAATGTTGAATACGGGGAAGCCCATATTTATGAACACAAACGCCAGCGTCTGCTTTCTAGAACTGGACGTTCTGGCGCCGAGCGCCGGACGCCATTCAAAAAAAGTCAGGGCCTTATTCATGAAGGTATAGCGCCAGGTAGTGCCTGTACAGCTGCAGGTAGCATCAGGTAGCGGCAGGTGAACGCTGGAGATGGCAGCAATTACACATTTATGAAGCCGAATCTGGTCAGCGACTGAAACAACGCCTTGTAGCGTCCGATTCATCGTAATCCCAGGCTCAGCGTACAGCGTCTGCGTTCAGCCATGCAGAGCGCCACGTCTTACCTGTCGCTACTTGGCGCTTTCCAAAACATTTCGAAGGACCCTTAAATCCCTTTCCTGATCCCAATTTTTTTTTTTCTCATAAAAAAATCTCAAAACTTCTGACATGTATCCTGGGCAAGAAAATTACATTTTTGAAAACTTTTTTGATTAATAATATTTTTATGCAGAATTGTCCTTACAGGTCTGGTATTAAATTGTTCCTGTTGAAATATTATAACAATGTAATTCCATATGTTTCCTCTTTGTTACTAGTGGATACATGTTAAAAAACAGAGTTTAATCACACAGCCTCTGGCGCTATGGGCTACAACTACCATGATTTTGAGCGCCGGCGATGTTTGAGGCTGTTTTTTTGATGAATGTGGTGTGAGTCAGTCGCACTGAGCTGGTGCTACCGTTCGCTCCCATACAGCATAGTACTGTGACTCACACATCATATTCATCAATGCTGGCCAGCGACTGAGGCACTCTGAAACAATGATCCATGGCTGAGCACAGCGACTACTAGCGGTCGCTCTGAAATCCACTCTACAGACTCTCATCTGTCGCTACCTGGCGTTAGTAATAAATCAGCCTGCCCGTTTCTTACAATAAAAGCCCCAGCCGCATGGAATGACGTTGTTAACACACTCGATGATTGGAACTACAATGGCGAAACCCAAAATACAATTCTGCAGCCTAAACCGAGGAACAACGCTAAAGTCTTTTGTTGTTGCACAGGAGCCAACACACTGATTTTATATGAAAAAATACAGAAAAATGTAATCCAAACGTGATTTCTACACCCAAAATATATACCATTGAAGTGTATGGGAGAAGACTACTGAGTGACAGGTACTACGTGGTACTGCAGAACATACAGCGCTGGCGATTTACACTGAGTTGCCGCTAGTGATACATGTGACGCTACATGACGCTATTAGAGGCACACACCAGTTTGACTTCCATATATATGGTTTTCACATACTGCGCCTGGCATTCACCTGACGCTACTTGGTTAGCACTTCTTAAATAAGGCCCTAAATCTTCTTTGGGCTCTTATTTTCCTTCCTTATCTTTCTAGCACTATTTTTAAAAGGTTCTAATTGCTCGCAGCATGAGATTGCGGGTTGGGCATCCCTGCTCTTGATATGGAAGGTAACACAGAAAGTGCATTTAATCCATGAGAAAATGCTGTAATAGCAACACACAACAACAAAACATCTATGTATCATTTCAACTTAGGCCTAGAAGTTCCACAATGTCAGGGCTAAAAGCTGGATAAGGTATCTGCAGAAAGTTCTGGTTTGTTATTTATTTTTACCTTGTCTAAAGTTCCTTCAGCTCATGCAGATTGCACATGGCATTGTTTTTGTTGCTTCTTTATATAGTGTTATCTTCTTCCTTGACACTCTCTCACATGCCTTTATGTTGTTTGGCAGCAGAAGGTGGGTGGAAACATTGGTCAGAAAAAACACAACAACATCCACAAAACCAACTAAGCCCGTTCCCCCCATTCTCATGGCCCTGGGCCAGTTTTAGGTGTTTTTATTTTAGGTGGTCACCTCTGCACACATCCATATGGGCTTGAGCGCTGGAGCTACGCAAAGGACAGGAGTAACGTTCTGGCCAGCTTCTTCCCAGTGACAGTACAGGCACAGGTAGGAAACAGTGTTCTACATCAAAATCAGCCCTGGTTGGATCTCCAGGCCCACCTACAGTGCTTAAGTCAAATACACCCCCTCCACCCCTCCCTCCCCCCCATGTGCTAAGACCAATTTGGCCAATAACTTAAAAATAACTCACTGGTGGGCAGGCTATCTGCACAAAAGCTGAAGCTGGGACCTTAAAGTGGACCAACAACCAGGATTTTGACTATCCTGGGTTTTGGTCCACTTCCCCTATGTGAAACCCCCCAGATTGCCCAATTCAATTCACCTCACCCCGCTCCTACGGCGCATGTGCGGCCGCTCGTCCAATCAGCACGCTCGGAGCCGCTCTGGTATGTGCGTCAAAGCGACGTCAAACCACAGCGGGTCCGAGCATGCTGGCGGCCACATCTCATGCTTCCCTCTAACAGGGAGCGCGCCCGCGCCGGCCATTCACAAATGGCTGACACGGGCACGCGTCCTGCTAGAGAGAAGCGCGAGATGCGGCCCGCACATGCGCCGTTGGACCGGGAGTAAGGTAAGGCTAGCGGGTGTCCTGGGGGTTTCACACAGAGGGGCATCCTGATTTTGGATGCCCCTCGGGGAGGGATCGGATCGGCCTGGGAATCTTATAGATTTTCAGGCCGATCCAGAAGGGTGTTTGTCCACTTTAAGTCAAATCCACCCCTCTCCACCCCTCCCCATCTCCATCCCTCCCTTCCCATGTGCTAAGACCAATTTGGCCAATAACTTAAAAATAACTCACTGGTGGGCAGGCTATCTGCACGAAAGCTGGAGCCGGGACCTTAAATGGGACCTTAAATTCCCTGAATCAGCCCCAATGTAGACAATGAAAGTGAACGACACATTTTCTCTCTTAAAAAAGAAGTGACTTTTCTCACCAGGCTCTGAATCACCCCCTACATCCACAGTACACACAATGAAATCCTCTTATAACTATAAACAGCATAGTTAGATAGTCTTAGGTTACACTGATGAAATAGGCACAATATACAGACAATTATCAATACTGGTGAGTACTTCAGTCTCTGAGGTATCGGGGTACTCATGTATCCCATGTCTCCTACTAGCCATTGTAAATTGGTACTAGTCCGTTGGGGAGGTGATGTAAGGTTAGGGTGCCATTCTCAGAAGGCTTTATGTATGTGGCAAGAAAACCACATGGGTAATTGTACACTTGGGAATAAGCACCTTGTAGCAAGCAGGAGGTTGGGGCTGGTTTCAGGTCATATGCTCAACAGTTGTAGCAAGTAGTTGTTATACTCTGGTCCCACCTGGTCCCATCATCTGGGATTGTTATCCTTACGGGGTGGTATAAGCATCGAAGATAGTGTCCCTTCCATTATTTGCAGGGATAGGAGAGGTCTCTTGGTGCTGGATGTTGTATGACCAGGTGATGCAGTAAAGGCTCTACTAGGGAAACCCCGACAGCCACACACGGGGTTTACAAATTGCCTGGCACCTATTATTAGTGGTGCCAGTAGCACCCTTATGCATTGCCCTTCCCCTTGTCCCGGTCAAAGGCTTGAACTGCACATTGGCCCTTTTTCATTATTTGTGACTTTTATGACTTGTCTGTTTGGAAACTGATTTGCCATCTATAATTCACTGGAAATAGATGATTATTGCTCAGGAATATGCCCCTTAGCCACGACGGCCCCTAGGCACTGACCTATTGAGTGTGATGGCCAATTTACTAGTAGATGTTTTCTGGGATGGGATCACATTCTAATTAAAGGTTTACTTGTCCTCTGGCCATTCTGCTCATTTAGGACAATCCCACAGGCTGTCCGGCTAATCACAAACCAGATAGTCCAGCGAGGAGCAATGAATGCCTGCAGCAGTTTCCCTGTGACACTGCTCATTAAAGTGGTTCTTTTCACAGAAAGTGCGAATTCACATGCCCACTAATGCTGCTGTGGCTCTGTTAACCCCCTATGTGGGTTTCTGTTCCGGCCTCCCTTGTGCACTCGCTTTTCTCCTTATATAGCCCCAAAAGATAGGCCGTCTATCCCATCCCCAGAGCATGTGCCTAGGGCAGGACAACAAAGGGGGGTCAGGTAACCTCTGAATCAAACCTTTACCACGGTTCTTTTTTTTTTGTCTTACTAACTGAACATGAATCCAAGGAAATCCAGTGTCAGTGTTGAGGGGTGAATCTGGAAACCATCCGATCTACTGTATACCTGCAGCCAGGATTACCGTTCTCCTTTTCAGTTTAAGTCCATGTGAGACTGATTTTCTGTGAGTAATTAAGGGGCATGGTAAATTAAGGGCGTGCTTTTCTATGAAGAGGTATCAAGATTAAAGAGGACCAACAACCATTTCAAGAAAAAAGTTTCGGTTACTGATGCCCCACTACAATCACCACCCCCTTCCCCTGCAATCTCTGCTCTGCTTACCTGAAACATCCAGCAAAAAGCGAGACACCAATTGGCCAAACGACAGTCACATGGTCCAGGGTTCTCTTCCTCAATTCCAGCTGCAGAAGGATACACGGACCACATCAAATGCAAGGCCAGATTTCACTGAGGGAGCATGGGGCATATAAGCAGATTGGGGCTGGCAGGGTGGCATCACCAAACACATGAAACCTAAATACAGCTCTGCCCAGAAGACATCACCATGTTTTGATAGCTGCGTGTACCTGTGAGTAAACAATAGAGCATGGCACCAGTGTGGGACTGGAGAGTTGTGGGCCCACCAAGAGAACTGACTCTGGGGGCCCACTATACAGATATAGGCAGGCTTATTATCTTATGCACATAGCCATACTCCAAAGTACCAGGGCTATTAGTACCATACAAACATGGACATCCAGGGCAGGAGCCTTCTATGGTGATAGTGGCCCCCAAAGGACCTCTGAGATCAGGGGCAATTTCTTGCTATTCCTGGTAGCAGGGGGGTTATTCCAAGTGTGCACGGCACCCTACATCTATCTACCTAACAACCCTTCCCCCAATCCTAAATAAGCAGACCCCCGGTTTATTACCCCGGTTTTTCTGCATGTAAGGAAGTATGCTGGGGCGTCCAAGTAACATGGTATATCTTCTCTCTGATCAGCAGCGATTAATAGCAATTGTCATCAACTTTTCAAACCATCTACAGATTTTTCAGAAATCAGCTCCACTTTTAATGGTTGATCTTCACCTTCTCCTTCTCTGCAAATAATCTTGCATCCTGTATAGTGTTGGTTGAACTCCCCCCCTTCACGCGGGTTCCACAAGTTCCGCCAAACTTTAAAAGTTTGGGGACCAAAACCTGGTCCCCACTGAAATCAATGGGGACTTGAACTTTGGGGGGGCGATGCTGCCTGTCAAGCGCCCCTCAGAAGCAGAATCAGGACTAAATACATAATCTTGATGGTGGAAATGGGGGGCGAGGAGTGTGCAGCAGGAAGCGGCTGTAACTTACCTGAACCCCACGGTCCGGCCCCTGGTCGGCATTCTGGCCTTGGTTACATGAGTGAGGACACTCCTAGTGCCAGTTTTTCTAGTGCCAGCTGCCAGTGTCCTCACTCATAGGAGCAGTGGCCATCTTTCTGTGGCCCCAGCCGTAGCACATTTGACAGCGGTAAAGCCAACACTATCTGCTACACACTATGCATAGATAAGCTGGGTTGATGAGCACTGAAGCAACTGTTAGGTCATGTCGCTTTGGCATCATAGAGAGGAAAGAAATAGACTGAGTGGAAGCAAGAGGAGAGTGCTGCAGAAACTGCTGGAGTCATGGCTGCCAACTGCTACTCCTTTAGTTGGTCCACCCTCCAAGAGAAGATAATGATACATAGATATCATCAAAAGCAAAACAAGATTCTCCAACACAAGATGTGGGATTACCTTGCCAATGACACCACTGTGGTCCTCATGGCTTTACTCTAATAGTATCTTTCAGTTTGGTCCCCGCAAATAGCTTTTTGCCCTGCAGAAGTTCTCATTTCTTTTAATCAAACAGGTCCTTTTACGCGTATTTGCCCAGTGGTTGCTCATATTGCCAAAGGTGTTGCCAACTAAAAATTGTGTAATTATCTAAAGGATGCTGAATTGGGCAGTAAAGATTAGAGAAAGAACCATGTTGTGGAATAGGCCCAGAATAGGCAGATACCAAAACTCAGTTATTAGAAAGAGTGTGCCGTTAGGTGTACCATGTAGCTATTCATAGCAGGAGAAAGTGAAGAAATAAGACAATACCTTTCAGGCTGAGTATATGTAATGTAAGCTTTCGCCAGCCTTTGGGCCTTAGAACACTTTTTTTTCTGATAAATCTACTTTACAGAAAATAAGGGTTTATAGCCCTGGTCCAGACACACACTAACTTCCTCACACCTTATCCTCATCCTAAACCGTGTAAAATGAGCCATTTCGAAGCATCTCAAAATCTCTGTTTAAATGTAAATACCTTATGTATTCTAAGCAAAACCTCTTTCTTTGCTTCAATGTCTGGGTTGTGGCTGAGCTGAGAAGGGCATGTCATGGCGCAGCCTTGTAAGTCATGAGCATGTTCTGCTGTGGTCAGAGACAGCTGCAGAACCACTGTGACCTTCCATGCTTACTTACAATGAGAGCACCAAGGGACAGAGTGGCTGTTAGACCACTTCTTTGTGCTGGAGGTATTAAACTGAAAGGGAAGCAAACTTTGGAGCCTGGGACTACTTCAACCTGGCTCTGCAAGAAATGGAAGAAATGTACATGGGACAGACATCAGGTGAGTGTCCCCTAACCTCGCTGTGTGTTCTGTGGCACTCCCATCATAAGAAGGAGCCAGGCGTAGGGTGCAATTCTCTATTAAATGGTAGAGCAGGTCACTCTGGTAGGAGTGTGCTTTCTATAGTTAGAAACATAGAAGGTTGACAGCAGAAGGCGTGTATACGCTACATCTAGTCTGCCCTTATGTATATACTATATATTCTCTTTATCGTAGGATAGATGGAGGCTTATCCCAGGCATGTTTAAATTTCCTAGCTGTCGATTTTTCAACTACCTCTGCTGGAAGTTTGTTCCAAGCATCTACTACTCTCTCTGTAAAATAATATTTTCTAACATTGCTCCTGATCTTCCCCCCGACTTGCTTCAGGTTGTGCCCTTGCTTGTAGCCTCGCTGCCTGGCTACACTGTCCACTCATCTTGCAGCTATCAGTAATCAGTACCCCTAAATCTCTCTCCTCCGAGGTCCTAGCTAACACAGTGCTGCCCATACGGTACTCATTTTACATTTAGAGACATTAAACTCTAGTTTCCACAGTTTTGACCATCTATCCAGTAAAGCTAAATAATTTTCCATGTTGCAGACACCTCCAGGAATATCCACCCTATTACTAACCTTTGTATCATCAGCAAACTTTTCCTACCAAGCCTTCTCCTAGTTGGCCTCAGGCAGCAGAGAGGCTAGGTTCACTGTTTTTTTTAAGTAGAACACTAAAATAAAAGGAGAAATTCTTTCCCTAAAATCTACAATTACATTATTCTGTTAAAGAAAACCTCTAGCTTTACAAAGAATTGAAAGGAGTTTCTCTTTCTTATTAATAATTACAAATACCTTATCTGGCTAAAGGGACCTCTGATGCTTTTGTTTCAATTAAGGTTTTCCTATCATGCAATTTGGAGCATTTTGCTTTTGTCACTTTCCGGACCCAAAAGCACATCCTGAATTACCCCCCATAGACTTTAATGGGATTCAGATGCAGGTGATGGAATCAAATTATTGCAAATTATTCGGTAGAACTGCACCAGAACAGAATAGCGGCAATATCAGCGATTTATCCCTACTAATAACTTCCCATTCAGGCTCACATGTGTTTTCCAGACACTATAGGGTTAAGTCAACACAGTGAGTATCTTTTTTTTAACTCGTATTTTTTCTCATGATTTTTTTCGTCAGTGCAATTTAGCACCATATTTACCTTTTAAATATATATAAATATAGTGCTGAATTGCGCCGAGGAAATAACCATGAGAAGTGTTTTCTCTCAAAAAAAAGATGGTATAAAATATACAGTGCCGAATTCACCCTTATGGGTGCCTGGTAGTTACTGAATTGATATATAAAACTGACATATTTAAGACAAAATATAGAAAAAAAACAGTTAGTTAATATGTGTATATAACTGGGGCAGTTTCTTAGCAGATAACATTACCGATATCCTCTGACAAACTGGTCTATCTACTGCTGACAGTATACAGTTCCCCAAACAGCATTATTTTGACATTAAGCTGGTGCTAGGGTTTGAAGATACCAGAATATTCTCACGACACATTGCTATTGAGCCCCTATATTTTGAATGTATGCATTTTCTGCATAGATGCATAGAGATGTCAAGGATAGATTACCACCAGTGTCCTGGAACCAAAAATGTCAACTATTTCGGAATTATATTTAGCTTGGCAGATGCAATCTGTTACCTGAAGAAAATGACAGAAAGTATGAGTGGAAAGGTATAAGACAAGGTAACCTACTGTTTTTTTCTTTGGTGTGGGTGTAGGTGTTGGTAAACTTGTAATTACACCAGTCTTAGCTATACATTGCCAAAGTTTGTACACATCACCTGTCCCACATAAGTGATAACACCTTGCATCAAGCTACACAACCTTGAAAGGATCTTCCCATGGTGTATCTAGAATAGCTGTGGGTTTCTCGAACCACTGCTTAATCCACATAGTACCAGCTTGTAAACAAAGGGTAAAAAACACCCAACCAGAGGTCAGACAAGTTAGATCATTGACAGAGAAAGGGAACCAAACTTGATAAGCTTAAATGATAAGTTCAGGAGACTGCAGATGCAGCAGAAGGAGGTCTATAAGAGGGATGATTGGCCGAAGTTCAGAAAATTGAGGAGTGCCTTGTCGATGGAGATTAGGGAGGCCAAAAAGCATTTACAAAGACCCTGGAACTCAAGTTCCATTCTGGCAAATGATAATCAGTGTAGCATGGCCTAAAGGAGTTAACTACACGAAGCCTACTCAGCTCTTATCACCCTCCACTCAACTGGCTGATGAGGGCACACATTCTGCATAACCACTTGTTCTGCCCAAACAGCCTTCTCCATTAACTTAGGCACATCCACTTACAGAAGCTCAACACGAGGAAGGCTCCAGGCCCAGATAGTGTTACCACAACATGCCTAAGTTATGGCGGAGAAACTTGCCCACATCCCAATAGCTATTTATAATAACTGTGTGATCCTGGCTTGCTGGAAGAGGTCCATCCCACCCAAGCCAAAGAAATCATCAGCTACAGAGATCAAGGTATATGGACCAGTGGCAATGACATTGGTAGCCACAAAGCTCTTGGATTGGCTACTCTCTACAACCTCCTCCAGTTTGTTTACTAAGAAGACAAGTCTGCAGAAAACTATAGACCTGGCTCCAAGGTAATTTCCTGAGTAAACAGAAATACAGGGTTTGTGGGTTTTCTCAAAACAGGACTTGTTATTCTCCTGGCATACGGCTGGTGCCAGGGTGGCTGCACACTCCATCTGGCATGCCCTTATTTAGAAGATAGTACCATCTTTGCCCTTGAGCCCATATATGTTGAATGTATACATCTTTGACATAGTTGTTTAGAGATGCTAACGATAGATTACCACCTGCTTCTTAGAACAAAACATTTCAACTATTTCTGAATTATATTTAGCTCAGCATGGGCCATTGTCAATAGAAAAAAAGGGTGAAAAGAACAAGACAAGGCTCCATACTTCCTGAATTGAAACTGGCTTTTCTTCGGCTAGGTTGGGACATTAGGTAAGGAAGAAAGGAGCACCTCAAAGTGTAAACTTTACATGTAGAACTTCCATAAACATTAGAAAATGAATAGGATGCCATATGGGAAATTGGGTTAGTATATTAGATAAAGAAGAAAGAAGCACCTCCAGACGTAAACCTTTCATGTAGCATAGAGTATAGCTCCTTTAATAAAACTGCCATAAACATTAGAAAATGAATAGGATGCCAATTAAAAACGCTTTATTTACAACATCCTTCCACATCAAGGAAACTCTTGTCATACCAGCAATAAAGGTGTGCTCATTAAGGAGCTTTTAGTATGACGTCAACTTGTTTTGTACAACATAGTAACTGAAGTGCATCTCTGATTTGTACCAAGAAAATATTGTGGCAGAATGGGGCCAAACATCAGACGAGAAATTTACTGCCTTTGGTAGAACATGACCAGTCCATAAAATTCCTGCAAAATTGCCCCCCCACCCCTAAGTACTCCTTGCAGGCCAAAGAGTATTATAGAGTATATAAGAGTATATAGTATTTCATGGTCAGGGATAGATATAGCCAATTTGTTACTAAAGCACCAATATGAGTGGGTATGCCCCCCTACAGCCATGATGCTGAAGATATAGCATTGCCGTCTGTGAATGGCCGGCGCGGGCACGCGCGCGTCAAGAGGGACGCGCGGGAGGCGGCGGCGGAGGAGCCGCTTGTCCGCGGCTTGTCCGTCGGCTCGGGGAGAGGTGAATTCGGGGGGTTCGGGGGGGTTTCACACAGCGGGGCACCCCGATCGGGGGTGCCCCACCGAAGTGGACCAAGACCCAGGATAGTCAAAATCCTGGGTGTTGGTCCACTTTAAAACACTCAGCCACTAAACACATATCCAAAGAAGACCACCACTCAATGTATCGCCATCCAACCGGCGCTCAAATCTGCCAGGCCATATAAAAAAAAACACCATGAACCAAGTCTGGACTGCCCACAGGATACATTAAACCAATTTTCCACGCTTCATCCACCACGCCCCAATCTAACAGATGGTAAAAAGGAGTGGTAAGAGGGGATGCCAGTAGGGGGAAGGAAACGTGGGGGTGCAAGTTTCAGGAAACCTAATTTTGAAAAGGAAAAGGAGAACAGGTTAAATTCTAAGTTTAGATTAATAAATCAAAGGGAGCCTCTAGAACTGCCCTATTGCAGGGGGTTTGGGTTCAAGCTCAAAGCTCAGTAGCTAAAAGCCACACCTGCAGTGCTGGGTACATGTTATGGGAGCATTGGACCCATAAAAGTTGGGGAATGCTAAAAATGTTCAACATTTTGCTGATCTGGCCACTATGCATCAGGTTGCCCCTCCACGTCTTTTGTAGATGCCTCTGTTAATGAATACAGAGGTTTTGCTCATCAGAAGTAGTTGTGTCACACAGATCAAGTCTTTTTCTCTTGACCCCATTGACTCTGGTATGGGCTGTATGAGAGAAAGCCACTGCCATCACATCCTTACACAATCAGTCTCCTAATCAGAAGATTGACAGATCTTTGTCACCATAGTTGTAGCATTGTCTTAGTTCTTTCCACAGCATCAACAATGTGAGTGGTATCACGTATCTTAGGACAAAGAATAAGTGATGTTTTTAGACAAGGAACTGTGCTATACCTGTCATGATAGTAGCTGAGAAGCTTGTACTACAGATTGTATTGGTGTAGTGAGAGATGTATTAACAGATTTCTTGTTAAAGTGGACCAACACCCAGGATTTTGACTATCCTGGGTTTTGGTCCACTTCGGCGGGGCACCCCGATCGGGGGTGCCCCGCTGTGTGAAACCCCCCAGAAAGCCCCAAAATCTTACCTGTCCCCGCTCCCACGTGACTGGACGCTCCAATCCCCGCCAACGTCCAGGCGGGGATCAGGAACGTCCAAGCGGCTGCCGCCGCCGCCGCCTCCCTCCCCCCGCCGCCGCCGAAGATCAGGTAAGGTGTTTGGGGGTTTTTTGGGGGGTTTCACCCCGCGGGACATCCCGATCTCGGATGTCCCGCGGGGTGGGAGGTGATCGGCCCGGGAATCTTATAGATTTCCGGGCCGATCACCTCTCGGTGTTGGTCCACTTTAAGTTCACCTCTTAGAATGGTCCTCAGCAGCAAGATCCTCTGTTACTCTATACTGAACCTGATTTATTTGGGGGCTCCTAGCGCTAACCTCCAGGATAGTCAATTCCTAGTCCTGACAGACAAGACAGTTTTGTTTTATACCCCACACCTACAATAATTCCTACATCTGTGATGTACCCCTGTAAACAAAAAAAGATCGGTGCGCCAGCACACTACCAAAGGGAACTATATACCTAAGGGCACCACCTATCTGCTAACTATAAATGACACTAATAATTCATCATGATAAATCTATTGATTCATGACTATTAAAACATCAGCATAAACAATACAATCACCTACATTTAAAATACAACATACAATTACCTCCCAGCAGGAGTGACCCTAAAAAAACTCCCTAAACTACTTATATACAAATCCATCATATTTGGAATATGGAATATGATGGATTTGTATATAAGTAGTTTAGGGAGATAGTTTTTTAGGGTCACTCTTGCTGGGAGGTAATTGTATGTTGTATTTTAAATGTAGGTGATTGTATTGTTTATGCTGATGTTTTAATAGTCATGAATCAATACATTTATCATGATGAATTATTAGTGTCATTTATGGTTAGCAGATAGGTGGTGCCCTTAGGTATATAGTTCCCTTTGGTGGTGTGCTGGCGCCACCGATCTTTTTTTGTTTATTGGTGTACATTTGGGATACCTTTGTGGCACACCAGGTCTGCTTTTAGTATCATTGTTTTGGGTGGTGCTGGACAAATAGCACTTTTGTGCAGGGTTTTTGTGTGATGTACCCCTGCACGTAACATGGATGCATGGACACGGTAGCTTCTCGTATTAGCAATATGTATGAAAAAAGACCAACTCAGCTCCATAAAACTCCACTTATTCTAAATCCATTAAAAAGCAAAAAAGAAAGTTAACCCTCTGCACACTCATACTAAAAACTGAAAAACCTAGCTAACACTTGTTAAGAACATGGACTGTTAGTTAACATAGATTGCAATGAATGTAAAAGCGAGGTAGCCACGTCAAGGCCGTCCAATTAGTACCCCGTCCCTAACATTACTAAGTTTAAAAGTTTGTGCAGACATTGCTACTTCTTTACTTGTGTGTGCACAAGCAATGCAATATATGAATCAGCCTGTCTAAAGACATTGCAATAACTTAACTTGCTTGCACACACACAATGAAAAATACTTTACTTGCCTGCACAGTGTTACAGTTCAAAAAGAGGGTTTAGGTAGAGGCCAATTGGACTCCCTGTTACATTGGGAGAGCTACAATCCAGCAGATCTGGCCACTGACCTGCAAATGCAACAGCAAAAAGGAAGGTAGGATGTGCTCATCCAGTCAATATATAGCAGTCAAGAGGTGCTAGAGGGGTGTGACCACACACACTAAGGCCCTTATTCATCAAGCGATAGCGCCAGGTAGTGTCTGACGAGCGCCAGGTAGCGGCAGCTAACGGCGACTACCGACTCAAGTACGCCCGGCGGCGGTCACAATGACGCATTTATCAAGCAAAATGAGGCTAGCGCCGGCGAGAGCGACGGCTAGCGCGGCATTCATCATGAAGCCGGCTGGCCCGAACAGCGCCGCTGCAAATTCCTTCACAGCGACACGTATTACCTGGCGCTACCTGCCGCTCTCCCATACATTTCAATGGCAGACGCTGCAATGATTGTTTTTAGTGGTTTTGGGGTTTTTTGCTTTGGTACAAAATTCAACACATGTTTATATTGATATGTTTTATGAATCTAGCTGGTTATTTATCTGTTTTTTTTTTTTTATTTATTTTTCACAATGTAATGTTGTGAGTGACATGGGAATTGCATCTCCTCCACCCAAACTCATTGGCCTCAAAATCGCTGGTTTTCCACACAAACGGGGCTTGTCAAGCTATTTTGTAGCCTGTCAGGTTGGGCGGTCACGTTCGCTCTTAGAAATTGTCAGCGCCCAAGCTATTCGGCAGCCGTGTCCTTGATGAATCTGTGTTGGTCAGTGTTTGTGCAGTCGCTGTTTGAATTCGCTATGTGGCGGCGCGAGCGTCGCTGTGCCTCGGTGCGCTGCGTTGTGCGGCGCTGTGCTGTTCATACATGTGCCCTTCTGCCATTTGCAAGGAATTCACTTCCCGCGACCCCAGTCGTTGTTAATGAATACACTGTAGTTGTGAGCGTGCCTGGCCCCATATTGCAGGATTAACATTCAGTCGTACCAGCTCATAACAACCCGTTATGCATTCTCATGTGTGCCACATTTTCAGGTAGTTGTCTAGTTAGATTGTGTGATGACTTTGTGAAGCAATAAGCTCTGTATATTTAAGCACAACGGTGTATGCTTTAGAAGGACCTATGCATTACAGTATGTAGAATCCCCAGCTAAATCAAGCTAATAATTCGTTGCGCCTTTGCCCCTAGCTTGTTTTTCAGCGTCATTTTAATGTTTTTCCGCCACTTAGCTTGCACATAGCTGATATTAGCTTGTCCCTGCTGCGCGCATGTTTTTTTTTGAATTTTGAAGCACAGTTGCTTGCGTCATATCCGGTTCCGGGATCCTCCTTTGCGTTTCAACGCCACCTTAAGGTAAAACTGTCTTGCGCTTATGCCAATAGCTTGTTTTGCAGCGTCATTTTAATGTTTTTCCGCCACTTAGCTTGCACATAGCTGATATTAGCTTGTCCCTGCTGCGCGCATGTTTTTTTTTGAATTTTGCAGCACAGTTGCTTGCGTCATATCCGGTTCCTGGATCCTCCTTTGCGTTTCAACGCCACCTTAAGGTAAAACTGTCTTGCGCTTATGCCACTAGCTTGTTTTCAAGCGTCATTTTAGTTTTTCCGCCACTTAGCTTGCACATAGCTGAGAATAGCTTGTTGCTGGGGCGCGGTGCGTATTTTTGTTATGTTTTGTTTTTTATTTGTCTAATGTCGCTAGCGTCATTTCCGGTTCCTGTTTCCTCCTTAGCGTTTCCAATATGGCTCCCAAACGGCGAGTAATGCGCCTCCCCAGCTCCTCCTCAGATTCCGGACCCACCACCCCTCCCCCACATCCCCCACCTACCTCACCTTCCCCAAATACCACCCCTCCCACCCATTCCCCTCCTGGGCCCAGGAAACAAAGGCGCACCCGGGTGGATAGCCGTGTAAATGGCCAGGTTGTGAAAGTGAGTATTTTAGTTATGTATTTTTAGCTTAAAAATTGATAAACACACAGGGGGGATAGGGGCAGAATTTTTATTGTTTTTAGGCCAAAATTTAACACTCCACATGGGGCATCCCCATTGTGGATGTCCTGCTTGGATGCCCCCCCCCCCCCCTGGAGGGCCCTAAAAATTACCTCTGCCCCGTCCCATCTGTGCATGCGTGAGTTGCGGATGCCTATTGCGCTTACCTCTAGCAGGGTGTACCCCTGCGCCATACATATTTTCATTTTGTGTGCAGGCGCACTCCCTGTTAGAGTCAAACGCCACATGCGTACTTTGCCGTGCAGACACAGCTGAGCTGGTATGCACCTCCCAAGGGCCTTGGATGCGCATACCACACCGGCGTGGAGCGCTGTGTTTGGCTTGCGGAGTGACGTGGGAGTGTCCTCAGCGGTGTATTTGGGGCCTTCCAAGGGGGTTGCAGACAGTGGCCCACCCACAATAGTTGTGGCCCACAAAAGTGCACCCAAACCCAGAATAATGTAAATCCTGGGTGTGGGTCCACTTTGATCTTGTCTCTGTATAACTGTTTATGACATTGTTCTGAGGTCATGTATTTATTTGTTTTTTTTTTATTTGTTTTTTTTTCCTAGGACTTCTGCCTGGCCGAATACGACTATGCCCGAGGAGCGAAAAAACGCCTTGCCATGGAGGTGAAGGCCACTGTGTCCCGGCGCTTCCAGACCGACCTGACCATCCGGGCCATCCAGCAAAAATGGTCTGATTTTAAGCGCCGGGACCCAGAAGGCGTGTACCGCCTATATGATGCCTACGCATCAGGTAAGTTAAAGCTTATGTTCTTTTTTGCCTTTGTGCAGAATCATCTGCTAAGCTGTGTCCTTTTTTGCTCTTTATATTAATTATTTGCTTTCACCCCCTCCACACAGATAAGCGTCCTCCCCTGGGGAAACGTGGGAAGGGATTCCTCCCCCGAACCAGGCAGGCGGACTCGGGGGAGTCATCGGGGGAGGGTCCCTCCCGCGGGTCCTATTTAGAGGACCCAGGGGAGGAAGGGGATGACGCCCCAGAGGAGTGTGCTGCTGGGGGGCAGGCTGGATCAAGCCTCAGCTCCTCACACTCTGAGTCTGAGGACTCTCACCAGGCAAGGGGCCACTCTCAAGCAGGGAGTGAGAGGGAGGAGGGTGGCCCTTTGCCTGGTGGATCTTCTGAGCAGAGTGTGAGGAGCCGAGGCTCCCCGCCTCCTCCTCAGAGCCCTCCCTGGGCTTCAAGTGGCGCTTCATCCCCTGGTGAGTTTACATGTTTTAATTGTTAGTCTGTGACAGGTTTCATCTGACCATTTGTGCTTAGCCCTTGCAATTCCTCTGTAATTTGCAGGGCATCATATAGGCGGCACCTCCATGGATTTTTGGCGTCAAATCCTCCTCGGGCATAGTCGTGGTAAGTGTATGTTGTAAGCTAGTTCATTTTGGAATTTATGTCATTCCTTAAAGTGGACCCACAAACATTGATGATATTGCTTGGATTATGGCGCCTTCCCTGCCCAATCACATCCCTCACCCAGGGCCACCCCCCAACCAAACACCACAAACTACTTCCCTCTTTGGGGGTGGCAGAAGCCATTGTCCCTGCCTCCTGTGTGGCACTCGAGATGTGTGTGCGCCTGCGCTCTGTTTCATACTGGCATGCGCGTGCGCACACACTGGCAGAGTGATGTGCGGAAGGCAGGGGCGGTGGCGGACTAAAATTGTGTTGCTCTGCCAAAGTAGACTAAAACACTGAATATTCACAATCCTGGGTCTTGGACCACTTTTAACAGACACGTTTCCTGGTCCATTGTCTCAGCTGGTTTGCTAATGTACATTAACATCACAAACCACACTACAGTGCTAGCCAACTGGCAACCACCCCTATGTTTCTGGCCACACCATGATGTGTGCTAGCAATAGTTAATTTACGTGAAGTAGTTAGGGCAAACACATGTTGCACACTGGTAACATTAGCCATTAAATTGGTAATGAGTCATTTACATTGCAATGTAAAGGTTAGTGCCAGATTTTCATAATGGATACATGTGGCAACCATAAACACTTCACATTAACTAATGGACCAGGAATATAGCAAATATCGTTTAACATGTATGTAAATAAGTTTTTGTTTTTGGAGGTAAGACTCAATAACCAGATTGATGTCAAAACTTCGGGTGTCATAGCTCCACTAAATGTTGTTTTGTATTTTGATTTTTTATGGACAGATGTCGCTACGCAGACGGAGGCAGAATTCCTCCTCCCCACACCAGCTCCAGGGACGGCCAGCAGCATGGGCCACCGCCACAGCTGCGATGGTGAGTACATCCAAATTCATATGGGTAAATACTTTTGAAACATTTCTCTTCTAGTTACATTTGTATAAATTTGTAATTTACCAATGTGTGAATTTCACACACATCTAGGTTAAATGTGTTTGGACAATAATCCAACATGCCAGTCACCATCCTTGATAGTTGCCTCACATTCTTGTTACGGACACATACGAACTATTTGTGGCGTATAGACAACCAAATGGGGCTGATTAGGTGTTTACCCATAACATTATAGGGCAAACTTCCATCATCCTTAGGCATTGATGTTTGGCTGGGACTAAAGACATAAATGTCCTTACTTGGCCATAAACATTATTACATTTGCAAGAGTTAACCTGGCCCAACACCAAGGGTGTTTAATGTGCATTAAACATTTAATTTGCCAACAACTAACAACTAACACCCCGCGGAACATACGATAAGTGCAGGTACCGCGGGTCCAACCCACCAAGCAAACCCCTAATTATGGGAACTTATCTTCCGCTGGCTCCAGCGCACCACTCCAGACGTGCATTTTTCCCCCCTGGGCCTCTGTGAATGGCCGCCGGGTCCCCATGAGCAGCCAGAGAGTGACATGCGTGAAGAGGCGGCGGAAGAGGAGTGTACATTCCTGTTCCCTGCATAGACGTTAGCGTGCGTTTTTTGTGCCAAGCACGTTGGAGCATGGAGAGGTGAGTGGCTATGGATTACTGTGTGTATACACACATCAGGGGAAAAACAGATCTGTGAGCAACAACAAAGTGGGCCAAAACCCATGATCAACTATATTGTGGGTGTTGGTCCACTTTAAGAGTAAAGGTATGTGGTCCTAACATGTTTTCAAGCCAATATTAAAACTTTAATTTAAAATGTTAGGGGCACATTGTTCACCAATGTTAATGTGAGTGTTAGCAAGTTAGAAACACTGACATTACATTGCTACATCTGTGTATGTTGAGTTCCCAATCAAATTCTAATATATTATTTTTAATCACATCTCTACAGCTTGTATACGCCAGCATCGCAGACTGTGGCGGGCCTTCCGACAGATGAAAGGGATGCTGCTGGCCATGAAGAGGCGTCGGAGACGTTAGGGTGGGGGGGATGGCTGCCATGTCCAATGTTATTGGCTTTGTTGGCCTATGTTGGCCGTGTTGGCCCAATTTGTTTAAAGACAATTATATTTACCAATAACTGTGTTGTTCCTTGACCAGCATAGGTTTAGATTTCAAAAAACCATTATGTCTAAAATTAGGCAGCCATTTTGAGCCAGTACATGTTTACACCATAGTAAGCAATGTTAACTAATGTGGCACATAAATGGTGGCATAATATTAGAGATGATTGAGCAAATCATCCATGACTGTGTATTTAGCTTTCACATGTATGGATAAACACAAATTAGAGGTGGTTTTCAAAAATATATTTACATAAATCATAAGAAAAAGGTTTACAAATTAATATTCTTGGCTGGGTGGCCGGGGAGGTTGGGAGTCATTGCTAGGGGCGGTGTTGGGGGACAACAGTGCAGTAAAAAATATAGACTGCTGTTGTATGAGCTGTTGTAGCAACAACAAAGTTTGGTCCTGCCGCTGTATTGCTTCTGCCTGGCGCTGTATTGCTTCTTCCTGGCGCTGTACAGATTGCTCGATAACATTTGCAAGGCGACCAAGGTCCTGGTTCTGTTGTAGGTTTTGCCGTAACTGGTCCACCTGGCGCTGCAGGCCCTCATTTTGTTGCTGACACATCAGCACCTGATTTTCCAACGCCGCAATGCGCTCATTAGTTCCATCACGCGGCTGTTGGCGACTGTAGTCCTCCAGCATCCGGACCCCTAGTTGGTAGAAATCGGCACTGGTTGGTGCCACACCTCCTCTTGCTGTGGTTGGAGGCTAAACAAATAGTAAACCACATTTTAGTCAAACAGAACCAATGCAGTTATGCCCCTCCAAAAAGTTACCATAAACACTCACTATACAACTTACCCTTGTCTGAGCCTCTGAAGCTTGGCCACATGGGACTTGGGAAGAGGTCCCAGCTGGGGGTTCTGGTTCCGCCTCCTGCCAAAACAACAATGAAAGGAAATGTTACATGTTGCTTCTTCCACTACCCACGAATATGCCAATGGGTTTCGAGGTCGTCTACATCAGCCATGTTACCTGCGTGTCCTCCGGCACAGGTAGGCTCGAGGTATCGCTGCCAGAGAGTCGCAATTCAACATCCGAGATGTCGGGCAAGTTGGCATATGCTAAACAGGAAAATCAGGTTAGTAGGTCTGTGGGCCAAACTCTAATGTAACCTGGTTAGGCTATCGAGGCCATACCTCTAAAAAGTAAAAAAATACACACTAGACCAAAGGTCTCTGTTAAAATCAGATTGTTAACATGTATGTTACAGGACTAAGACGCACTAATTTCTGCAAATCTCATCATAAACATTGCTTAAATTAAACATACCCGCAATATCCCAGATGTCTGGAGTGGGGTCCTCACTCGAGCTTGGACCTTGAAAATACATGTGGACACACAAGTTGCCAGAAGCAAGTGGCACAACATTAGAGCCCAAATACAGACTAGAGCAAGGCCAAACCACTTACCCTCATCTCTGGCAGCTGGAACTTGAGGGGCCCTTTCTGGACAGCCACTTCCGATATTCGGGTCAACTAAAAAATAAAAAAAAAGGCTCTAAATAATCAGCAAACTACTACAGGGAATGTTTGGCTAAAAATATGTCTGCAAATATACATTGCTATAACTCAAATAACTAATAGACTGACCCTGGGGAGGCAACCAGCACTCCCAAGAGGCATCTTCAAGTTTACCAAGCAAACATGTAGCTTAGTAGACTAACCAAATTGAACCAGTGTAACCTAAACAGCAGAAAGGATACATTATGTATTGCTCTACACACCAACAGGGTCCTGTTGACCGGCAACATCGGAAGTGGGGTCCAAAGATGAACCAGTCACTTGGCCTACCAATAAAAAAGACAAATGAGACACATGCACTTGAGTAAAAGTGGATCAAGCAAGGTGAACACATGCACTTACCGACATCCAAAGAGTAGGTGGGATCCGGAGGAGATGCTGGGGCCAAGGGCATGGGAGCTAGGCCAAAATAAAACCAACATTGAGCCATAGCTAATGTGCGTAGCAAAATACAACATGCATTAAGGTGTGTGAGCAGCTCTTTCACTAATATTGACTAATCAAGCCAAGTGTGGCTCACACATTGATATGCCGATATATGGCTACACATCTCTGGCATCCTACATATCTACACATGTTAGGGCCTTGTTAGTTACTTGCTGTGAGTGTTACAGTGGGCGTGCAATTAGGGCGCACGCACATATTATTAATAGTCAACAGGGCAAACCTTTATTGTTTGAGCTGCTCCCACACCCATTTGTTTTGAAAAAAACCAGCAAACAAATTATGGGTAAATACCTTCAATGGCAGACTGGGGTAGCCTTGACGTTGCTGGAAGGGCAGGAGCTTGGGTGTCCGGAGCCACATCCCGGACAGCAGCATGTGCACCTATGCATAAAGCAACAGACAGAAAAGTTACAAATGTTTGAGCTATAATGTAATACTTCACAGGTCCTACTGTTAGTTGGTCAGAATGTAAAAATGCTAATCACAGACATTAACATTAGGTTATTGTAAAAGCCAGAAAATATGTACCTTCAGCCCAACCGGTGGTGTCATCCCCAGGATCCACACCCTGCAGCCGAGCCAGTGGGATTTTGGCCTTCAGCATCTCCTCATACGGCCTGTAGGTACTCTTTGGAGCCTGGATGAACCCACTGTCCACATCAAGATCGTGATTCATCTTTTTCATAAGGGCCCCTCGCAAAGTGTAGAAGCGTTTCCTGCAGGATGGGCCACTACGTGGGTGTTGAGCTGTGCTACTAAGCTCCACACCAATGGCATCCCACAGTTTGCTTCTTTCTTGTTTGCCTATGGACTTGCTTTGGGAGCCAAATATCAGCTCCCATTTTGCAAGTGTCAGGCGCACAAGATGATTATTCTCAGCCAAATTAAATTCAGGCTCCCTCTTGGCACCTGGGCGCTTAGCCTGGGGTGCTGCCCCACCTTCAGGCTGTGCCCTTTTCCGTAAGGGAGGTCTGCGCACAGCACCCACCAAACTCCTACTCGTGCCTGCTGTGGCCGGCAGATGTCCTGTATTTGGCTCCATCCTGTAGCTGCACACACACACAAATCAACACCCCACAAGCACGCATGCACACTACAGAATGGCATCGCAATCTCTTAGGCTTGGGCAGGTTTTATGTGCTCTAACAGCCAATCCAAAAGCAGCCCACTTAATTGATTCACACATACAGCCCAGTTCCTTCTAGGCACACCTCCACTGCACTGACAGAAGCATGTGTGTTAGCCAATTAACTCATTACAGACCTCATTAAACAAACAACACACACCCAAATCCAACAATGGACTGATGTATCTGCAACCCTTGTGACATGTGCTTAGCCTAACGGCTATTTAAAAAAACAACAGCTTCACTTTCATTGGTCCCCACCTGATTTTTGGCCCATGTCCGTTAATGCACGCAAGTTACGGCTCAAGTACGCTAGTAGCGCTACTAGCGTGCGCGTGCGCACTCTGTTTTACGCACACCTGGGTCGGCTAATTGGCGCCCGGAAATAGCAGAGCGACGCAAAAGGTGGCAAAGCGGACCTGTCACTTTAGAAAATGAAGTATAAAAGGAAGGAATGTTCTAGCTTCTGCTATTCTTACACTGTGGCAAAGGCTGTGGTGTGGTGCTGTGCTCGCTTCCCTTAGCTCATTTGAGCCTCTGTCTGGTTTCTGTCCTCACTCTCTGTGGCTTGTTGGGTGATTTCTGACATCAGTGCTGTTTCTTTAGGAGCTTGGTTTGGGTGGCATCTGCAAATATTGTGTAGCATACAGCAAGTGAGGCTTGATTTTGGGGCCTTTTGTGGGCTGTGCAGCAACTCCCCTCTTGGTTGTGCTTAACTTAGAAAGCTGGTTTTCAGCAGGCTGGTGGTTTGGACCACTATAGTTCTGGTTTTGTGGTGAGCTGCATTGTAGCGGGTGTGTGTGTAGTGTGATTGTTTGTGTGTGTGTTGTGTGTTAGTGGTTTTTTTTGTTTATTTTTGTTTTTGTATATATCTTTAGTGTGTGTGATGGATAAGAGGGTGATGTATGGTGTCTGGGTGGATGGATGTATGTGTATGCTGAAAGAGCAGGAGGAAAGGGAGCGGGGTGTTGTGAGGCTTAGGGCACCCCGCTCCTTTGCAATCCGCCTTTCAGTATGGGACTTAAGTGACGAGCAGATCAGGAGCCGCTTCCGTCTGAATCGTGCTGCACTACAGTCCCTATATGATCAGATTAAGACCAAAATCGAGCCATCCACCAAACGCACTCATTCCATTCCAGGCATAGTACGCCTGTGTGCCACTCTTAATGTTTTGGCACGAGGGACCTTCCAGGCAACCTCAGCCCTCCTCAGCGCGATAAGCCAGGTTACTATGAGCCGCATCCTAATCCAGGTAGTTCTGGCAATTTGTGATTTAATCCCAATTTACATCAAGTTTCCTGAGGATGAGGAAGAGGTTGCCAAAATAAAACATGCTTTCTATCTGATGGGAGGGATCCCGAATGTGCTAGGGTGCGTTGATGGTACACATATCCCTTTCCGCCCTCCCCGTGCACAGGAGCTGTCCTACAGAAACAGGAAGCAGTTCCATTCATTTAATATCATGGTGGTCTGTGACCCAGACATGAGGCTGCGGGCGGTGAGATCGGGGTTCCCCAGCTCATGCCACGATTCTTACGTCTTGCAGCGGACAGTCCTGTGCCGGAAGTTTGATAACAACGAAATGCCAGCTGGCTGGCTACTGGGTAATAAATTAACCATGTCTATGTATTTTGCTAATATGTGGCCTAGTAAGGCAATTTTAACCAAACTACCACCAAAAAACATGTACTAGTACTAATTGCTGTCTCTCTCCTTGTGTTTTTTCTACAGCGGACAAGGGATATGGGCAGAGAACGTGGGTCATGACTCCGGTCAGGAACCCACGGACCTCTGCCCATGAACGCTACAATGCAGCGCATCGCAAGACCAGAAGCATTGTGGAAAGAACCATCGGCCTGCTGAAAGCACGCTTTCTCTGTTTGGCACGGCCAGGAGGAGAGATGCTCTACAGCCCACAGAAGGTTTCCAAAATCATCCTTGCCTGCTGTGTGTTACACAATATATGTATATGCCACCGAATCCAAGCCCCCGAGGAGACAGCACTGGTGCCAGAAATCCCCAACCTGCCCGCAGATAGAAGTGAGGACACCCAGACTGGCGATGAGCTAAGGGAAAGGCTGATCACTTCTTTTTTTGCGGTAAGCTAACTACCCTTCACTCTAATGCAAGTACTGCACTACTGTTTAAATGTATTTGACCTCCCATCCAAAAGAGCAAACAAACGCACTAAGGGGGGTGTAAGATGACCCAAACCACTCTAAGGGGGGGTGTAAGATGACCCAAACCACTCTAAGGGGGGGTGTAAGATGACCCAAACCACTCTAAGGGGGGTTTAAGATGACCCAAACCACTCTAAGGGGGGGTGTAAGATGACCCAAACCACTCTAAGGGGGGGTGTAAGATGACCAAAACCACTCTAAGGGGGGTTTAAGATGACCAAAACCACTCTAAGGGGGGGTGTAAGATGACCCAAACCACTCTAAGGGGGGGTTTAAGATGACCAAAACCACTCTAAGGGGGGGTGTAAGATGACCAAAACCACTCTAAGGGGGGTTTAAGATGACAAAAACCACTCTAAGGGGGGGTGTAAGATGACCCAAACCACTCTAAGGGGGGGTGTAAGATGACCCAAACCACTCTAAGGGGGGTTTAAGATGACCCAAACCACTCTAAGGGGGGGTGTAAGATGACCAAAACCACTCTAAGGGGGGTTTAAGATGACCAAAACCACTCTAAGGGGGGTTTAAGATGACCAAAACCACTCTAAGGGGGGGTGTAAGATGACCAAAACCACTCTAAGGGGGGGTGTAAGATGACCCAAACCACTCTAAGGGGGGGTGTAAGATGACCCAAACCACTCTAAGGGGGGTGTAAGATGACCCAAACCACTCTAAGGGGGGTGTAAGATGACCCAAACCACTCTAAGGGGGGTGTAAGACGCCAATGTTGGTTATCAAGTTATGCATTTTTTTTTAAGAAAACACAAAACAACTATAAAGATATATACTAACTGCACTTTTCTTATTTTTTCAGGCACAAAGAGATGCACCATGATCCCTAATTTCCTTTTCCAACCCTTTCCTGGACTTTACTTTGCTTTTGAATTTCTGTTGGACTTTTCATTTTCAATTTCATTTCTGTTTTATTAATAATTTTTGGTTAGAGTAAAAATAAAAAAAGAATTATATATATACATGTGGCTATGTGTTTAATTCTGTTGTAAGTTTCCTTTTCATTCTAATTCCTATTTTAATTTTCCTTTTTTTTCTCTGTTCTGTTTTTATTTTCCTTTTCTATTTTCCTTTTCTTTCTCTGTTCTGTTTTTATTTTCCTTTTCTTTCTCTGTTCTGTTTTTATTTTCCTTTTCTTTCTCTGTTCTGTTTTTATTTTCCTTTTCTTTCTCTGTTCTGTTTTTATTTTCCTTTTCTTTCTCTGTTCTGTTTTTATTTTCCTTTTCTTTCTCTGTTCTGTTTTTATTTTCCTTTTCTTTCTCATTGGTGGTTTAATTGTATTTCCTTTTTATGTAACAAATAAAAAAAAAATATAATTGTGGCTATGTGTTTAATTATGTTTTATTTTGCATTTATATTCGAAGATCTGGTAGAATTTAATTTCCTTTTCAACACAAAATAAAAAATCTTTAAATTTTTAAACAAATGTGGCAATGTGTTTTATTCAGAAGGTACTGGATGGCCAGGACACAGCAAAGCTAACAGGCGCTGTGTAGAATAGCGTGGTCACACTGACTGACAGCGCCTACAAAGCTGAGGGCCAACATCATATTCAGCAATGTAGGCGTTGTTCGCAACAACGCCAGGTAGCGACTGAGGAGGCCTGCTATAGCGAATCGCTAACGCCCGCGGCTGACGCTAGCGGCGCTCATAGCGCCATACTTCAGTCGCTCATCTGTCGCTACCTGGCGCTATTGATGAATCGGCCTCTAAGCAAAAAAGAGAGTTAACCCTCTGCACACTCATACTAAAAACTGAAAAACCTAGCTAACACTTGTTAAGAACATGGACTGTTAGTTAACATAGATTGCAATGAATGTAAAAGCGAGGTAGCCACGTCAAGGCCGTCCAATTAGTACCCCGTCCCTAACATTACTAAGTTTAAAAGTTTGTGCAGACATTGCTACTTCTTTACTTGTGTGTGCACAAGCAATGCAATATATGAATCAGCCTGTCTAAAGACATTGCAATAACTTAACTTGCTTGCACACACACAATGAAAAATACTTTACTTGCCTGCACAGTGTTACAGTTCAAAAAGAGGGTTTAGGTAGAGGCCAATTGGACTCCCTGTTACATTGGGAGAGCTACAATCCAGCAGATCTGGCCACTGACCTGCAAATGCAACAGCAAAAAGGAAGGTAGGATGTGCTCATCCAGTCAATATATAGCAGTCAAGAGGTGCTAGAGGGGTGTGACCACACACACTAAGCAAAAAAGAGAGTTAACCCTCTGCACACTCATACTAAAAACTGAAAAACCTAGCTAACACTTGTTAAGAACATGGACTGTTAGTTAACATAGATTGCAATGAATGTAAAAGCGAGGTAGCCACGTCAAGGCCGTCCAATTAGTACCCTGTCCCTAACATTACTAAGTTTAAAAGTTTGTGCAGACATTGCTACTTCTTTACTTGTGTGTGCACAAGCAATGCAATACATGAATCAGCCTGTCTAAAGACATTGCAATAACTTAACTTGCTTGCACACACACAATGAAAAATACTTTACTTGCCTGCACAGTGTTACAGTTCAAAAAGAGGGTTTAGGTAGAGGCCAATTGGACTCCCTGTTACATTGGGAGAGCTACAATCCAGCAGATCTGGCCACTGACCTACAAATGCAACAGCAAAAAGGAAGGTAGGATGTGCTCATCCAGTCAATATATAGCAGTCCATTAAAAAGGACATCAGTTCCAAAACAGTTCAATAAAACAGCATGACAGGCATCTGTGCATGGCTGAGGCTGAGACAGCACCAGGAGCATGATGAAGTGCTCCTCCAGCTAAAAACCGGCGCTGAAGACTGTCAAGTAAAGTGTCCTTCGAAACCTAAAGGAATAACAGGCCACCTAGCACCACCGTGGGAACCAAGAGAGGCACCACACACACACGGGAGATGCACAACTCCAATAATTCTTAATAAATGACACATTAAGCTCTTTAAGTCTCTCCTGAAGAGTTTTAAGTTATGTTTAATTTTAAGTCTTTCCACCATTATGTTGTCCTCCTTGGGTCCTGTTTCTCCACACACAATATCAAACCCAACACACCCAAAGGGGATGTCTCTGCATCTTATGAAGCAAATGTGAGAAAAAAAACGGGGAGCAATTTTGGCTCCACTCACCCATTCACTTGAATGGGCCAGAGCGCGGGAGGCTGTTCTGTGCACTGTATATGTATCAACCACCCACATGCCACTGGCATTGGGGGATCCCGAGAGAGGTAAGGAGTTATAAGGGGATTGGGGGGACTCTGCACACTGCCTATTCTGGGGGGATTGTGGGGGGGGGATCTGCCACGCTGCATGTTGTGGGAAGATTCTGCACACTTCCTGTTATAGGGGGCATTCTACACACTGCCTGTTATGGGGGGATTCTGCGTCTGGCTTTTATGAGGGTATTGTGGGGGATTTTGCATGCTGCCTGTTATTAGGGTGATTGGGGGGATTCTGCATGCTGCCTGTTATAGGATAATTTAGCACACTACCTGTTATGGGGGGATTCTGTGTCTGCCTTTAATGAGGGTGTGAGGAATGGGGCAAATATTACATTTCATTTTATCGCTGATGGTTTATCGCTAAGGTTCTCTCTTCTTAGCAAATGTCTGCCATTACAAGTCCAGCAGGAAAAAGAAGTCCATATATGGGCAGGAGGTTCTGACACTTCAGAACAGGCAATTTGAGCTTCAAAGCCCCCCTGCTGCTCTCCTGTTGCCCTCCTGCTGCTCTCCTGCTGCTTTCCTGCTGCTCTCCTGCTGCTTTCCTGCTGCTCTCCTGCTGCCCTCCTGCTGCTTTCCTGCTGCTTTCCTGCTGCTCTCCTGCTGCTCTCCTGCTGCCCTCCTGCTGCTTTCCTGCTGCTCTCCTGCTGCTCTCCTGCTGCTTTCCTGCTGCTCTCCTGCTGCTCTCCTGCTGCTTTCCTGCTGCTCTCCTGCTGCCCTCCTGCTGCTTTCCTGCTGCTTTCCTGCTGCTCTCCTGCTGCTCTCCTGCTGCCCTCCTGCTGCTTTCCTGCTGCTTTCCTGCTGCTCTCCTGCTGCTCTCCTGCTGCCCTCCTGCTGCTTTCCTGCTGCTCTCCTGCTGCCCTCCTGTTGCTTTCCTGCTGCTTTCCTGCTGCTCTCCTGCTGTCCTCCTGCTGCTTTCCTGCTGCTCTCCTGCTGCTCTACTGCTGCCCTCCTGCTGCTCTCCTGCTGCTTTCCTGCTGCTCTCCTGCTGCTTTCCTGCTGCTCTCCTGCTGCCCTCCTGCTGCTTTCCTGCTGCTTTCCTGCTGCTCTCCTGCTGCCCTCTTGCTGCTTTCCTGCTGCTCTCCTGCTGCCCTCCTGTTGCTTTCCTGCTGCTTTCCTGCTGCTCTCCTGCTGTCCTCCTGCTGCTTTCCTGCTGCTCTCCTGCTGCTCTACTGCTGCCCTCCTGCTGCTCTCCTGCTGCTTTCCTGCTGCTTTCCTGCTGCTCTCCTGCTGTTGCTCTCCTGCTGCTTTCCTGCTGCCCTCCTGCTGCTTTCCTGCTGCTCTCCTGCTGCTCTCCTGCTGCCCTCCTGCTGCTTTCCTGCTGCTCTCCTGCTGTCCTCCTGCTGCTTTCCTGCTGCTCTCCTGCTGCTCTCCTGCTGCTCTCCTGCTGCCCTCCTGCTGCTTTCCTGCTGCTCTCCTGCTGTCCTCCTGCTGCTTTCCTGCTGCTTTCCTGCTGCTCTCCTGCTGCTCTACTGCTGCCCTCCTGCTGCTCTCCTGCTGCTTTCCTGCTGCTCTCCTGCTGCTTTCCTGCTGCTCTCCTGCTGTTGCTCTCCTGCTGCTCTCCTGCTGCTTTCCTGCTGCCCTCCTGCTGCTTTCCTGCTGCTCTCCTTCTGCTTTCCTGCTGCCCTCCTGCTGCTTTCCTGCTGCCCTCCTGCTGCTTTCCTGCTGCTCTCCTGCTGCTTTCCTGCTGCCCTCCTGCTGCTTTCCTGTTGATTTCCTGCTGCTCTCCTGCTGCCCTCCTAACACCTTACTGAGACACAGAGGAGCCTGCCTGCTTCTTCCCTGGAAAGGTGTGATAGCCTGGTGCTTCAAAGGAATGATCCAGGATCTGTGTCTGGGAGGGGTGGAGGGGAGAGCCCTGCTTAAAGGTAGGGCAAGGGGATGAGAAGATTGTCATTCTCTGGAGGAGTCTCGCGGCAGCGTGCTGGAGGTGTCCAAAATCATCTGTAAGCTCTTCACTTACCTCTTGTGGGAGCTTTCTATCACCACTACTCTGCAAACTGCATATTAAGGTAGCTGACTATTGTTTCTCTGTGTAACTTATTCTATCCTGTAACCGTCTCAGAACAGCATTTTGTATCATCTGTATCATTTCATATTCCATCATAGCAAAATGTTTGTTATCACTGCCTAGTGTGCTTATAGCATTAAACCTTAAATTTTAACTTGAGCGATCTGTTTGCCTTAAACCAAGAATCTGTGTGTCCGCAGGCTTTGGGCCTGGTATTCCCGATAGGAGGACTCGGACAAGGGTTTTGGGGAACGCGGTCTGTGCATCTGGAGGTCCCTGGTTAATAGTTGGATCACGTGACCAGCGGTTCCCTGACAGAGGGGATTCTGTGTCTTGCTTTTATGAGGTGATTGTGGGGGGATTTGGCATGCAGCCTGCTATGGGGTGATTGGGGGATTCTGCACACTGTCTGCCTGTTATGGGGGGAATGGGGGATGCTGTTGCACTATCATTAGGTTCTTGGGGGAGAGGGGGGATTTTAGCACACCATTTGGTTCAGAATTTATTTTTCATATTTTCCTACTCCTTAAGTACATCTTAAGATTAGGTGCACCCTATGATCATGTGCATATATATACTGTATTTATATATAAGTAAGTTGTCAAAGTCTTTCAAAAATGTGTAAACAACCTCCTATAGGGGCTTTACTAATGGCATAAGCTTGCCACAAGACTTGTTATGTTGCATATATGTTTGCCACGTTTTAACAAATTACTTTAGTATCGGCAAAATATACAGTAATTTAAGTTAAAAGAAATTTTCAAATGTTTATTTCTTTACCATTTTAGCTATGAATGAACCAATTCATTGTGGGGATTGTAATCATTGGCCTAGCTTATTTGAAATTATCACCAGGCCATTTGTTGTATGTGTAATATCAGCTAGTTGGACTGGGGGAGAAATGATGCTGGGGGTCGATTTAGCACTAGGTGAAAAAGTGGACGAATTTCTAGAGGAGAAAATTTCCATTCATTTTCATTTTCTACCTTGGAGGTGATCCAGCAGCAGATGAGAAAAATGTTCTATATACATCTGGTGATGGCCCACCCCCAGGGTAGACAATGGCCTTGAAAAAAAAACCACAGAGTAAAAAGTTCATTACTTTTACCAGGAGTAAAAAGTTCCAATCGACTTTAACTGTCTTCATATCCGACGATTAATTCAAAGTGAAATTCTCAGGCTTTTTTCTCATGAATTGAATTTTTTAGTACCATGAGAATTGTTTTCAACTCTTAGTGAATCGAGGCCAATCAAAACGAATGGCAGGTTTCTTTTCTAAGAAGTATCACCCCAATTTCTATGGATACAACCTGGCTGCTCTTATACCGGGATCAACACTAGGTTGTATTGTGATAGGGTTACCAATCCAACAACAGCTTTTCCTACCCTGTTTCTGTGATTTTATTTTTTATGACGGTGCTTCTCAAGAGGTCCACTTCAATATGAAGCTTCTTTTTATAATAAAGGGGGAGTTTATCTACAGACTGCGACTGATCCCAGGCACTGTACGCTACTGATACCTTTCAGTGGAATCAGTGACATACCTGACATACATGAGATAGTTGTCAGTGAGCTGACAATCATTGTATATCTTAGTGCTTCACTGATTTGCATGATGGGTAATTCCTTTATTGATACACAGTAAGCCTATTCTTTTAGTGCTCCAGAGTATGAAAAACCTGTAGATCGAGTTCTCTGGTGCGGAATTTAGCATGATATGTGTAACATGTCATGCTCACAATGTCACTATACTGCATGTACAAGCAGTGGGATTTACACAATTCTCTGAGCACCGGCAAAATGAGATCTTATCACTGTCATGGCATTTCATGTTGTTAGATAGGCCTCATAGCTTGTATGGAATGGATAGCCACCATACATTCCAAATGGGCGCCTGGCGCCTGTAGATGAGCCCTGAGAAATGTTTAGGGGCAAAAAAAGTCCCGTGTATGACATAGACACAGGTACTGCATTGCAATTCCTGACACCATACAAAAGCATTACTACTCTATAAAAATCTATATATAGCACCTGTAAAAAAAAATTAACACTCCATGTTTTATTGTCATAAAACAATTCCATTACAGTGGACTGATGTTTGTTTGTACATTGATCAAAAAACCCTAAAATAAAAACTCTAAACAAAATAAAAAAGTCTATACTCAATGTTTGTCCTGTAGCTCCTCCGTGCAGCTTCTGTATCTTCATGGGGACCCCTGAAATGAGGTCGGGGAGGGGGGCAGGTGGAGGAAAGAAGAAAAGAAGGGGGCAGAGAATTATGAACCCTTTGTTATTGTCTTTTTACTAGTTCATTGGTGGTTTAGTGGAAATAAGGGGACTGCTGCATATCATCAGGATTGTTTAATTAATTGGTGGCTTGGCTAATTGAATATTATGTAGCTCACCTTAGGCAGCAGAGAGGCTAGCTTCCCCCCTGGGTGTCTTCATACTTACTGATGATGGGGAACTATTAATTCTGTTCTTCAGCATTGGCAGCCTCCTAACACACCTGCTCCATTCATTGTAATGGAGGGGGGTGCCAAGGTGGGTTTAGCACGCCCTGTCTCAGCATGCCCAATCTATTCATTAGGAAGGAATCAGCCACCATCAGTGGGAGCAACGCGGAGGAGCTATACGGGACGAATATTTTTATTGTATTTCCTCGGCAGGAACTTGTCAAAACAGTTCAGCAAAAGGAGGGCTGGCTCATTAGTGGTGGTGTAAAAGAGCTGTTAGGGCGAGCGCTGCGGGCCCATCTCGCAGCACTTTCCTTACCTCCGTTGCTGCTCCCGCTGCCCGGGTGAGCGCTGCGCGCCCATCTCGCAGCGCTCCCCAGTCCCTCTCCTTACCCGCTCCTGGCGGCGGGCCCGCGGCTTCCAGTGCGGTGGCTGGCCGTGCGCCGGCTGCTCCCAGCCGTCTTCCTCCTCCTCGTGCTGCTTTCTTGCATGGTTCGGTGCGCGCGCCGGATTCCTGAAATTGAAAGGTCCTGTACACCACTGATTGGTGCCTGGTCATCCAATCCTGCATCCACTTCCCCTATTTAAGGGGCACTTCCTTTTCCATCAGTGCCAGATCTTAGTCTTCCTTTGTATGCAGAAAGTCTGTTGTTTTCAGTATTGCTCACCCGTGTACCGACCTTTGCCTGTCCCCGACTCTGAACCTGTGCTGCCAGCCCTGACCTCTGCTTGAACTTTTACATCGCCTTTTGCCTGCCTCCTTTGTACCACGCATTACCTCGGCTGACTGTGTGGCTGAGCCGCTGTTGGGGGGAAGCAACCTGGGGGGTCACTTGCCGCTGCAAGACCAACCTACTTTGCGGCAGGCTCTGGTGAATACCGGTGGCCTCTTAGACTCTGCTCCCCTGATGCGGCACTCGTTATCAGTAACACGGTCACAGCGGATCCACACCTGAGCCCTGTATCCATTAGTAGAGTGCCAGCATTTGGCCTCCAAGGCTTTGGCATAACAGCCCCTATAGGAGCCCTGAAAGTGACCCCATACTGTTCTTATTTTAAACACAAAAAGGGAGGAACAGACAAATTGGCTGACTCCCCTCCCCCACTCATGGCATTTAAAGTGAACCAACAGGCAAAAATTACATAAACTAGACCAACACACCAAACAGTGCTCATATGCCCCTCTCCCCAGTGCAATTTAGATTGCTACACATAAAGATTAATTTACCTTTTTTTAACGCTTTAGTAAGTCTTGGTCATGGTAGCTCCTGCATTTGCAGGCCACCTGCAAACTAGAAATGATGCTGGGCTTCCTGTTACTGTGCTTTGCCAGTTGAATCCAGACAGCAGCATGGCTGAGATGCTGGGAGAGGAAGCTCCAAAATGGCCGCTACCTTTCTTTTCCAACTGTGCCGGGCTGTAGGTCTGGTTTAAGGGGATTTGAATTCAGGAGAAAATTAATTTTGGGGAAAACAGCATCCAAACCAAACAACAAGGCACCACTAACGATGATAATTTTATTTATAAAGGACTCTTTTTTTTCCTCAGTGCAATTCAGCATAATGTTTTAGCTGTGCACATGTTTGAATGCTGAATTGCACCAAGGAAAAAAATTAAAATAAAACGTTTTTTCCCCACAAAAAAAGCGAGAGAAAAGAACTGAATGGTGCTTTATTCGATTTTTCCAATCTGTATTACAATTAAAGTCCCTACTCACCTATAGTCTCGCGAAGCTGATTTGAGCGATACCAATAGTTTGAAACTTCCAAGCATACTTTTCCCCCGGAGCTGATCAGATGCCCCACCTTGTGCCAGTCACTGGCTGGCTTCTCGGCAATGGAGGGGCTGTGCCAGGTATCAGTTTGTCCCCTACCCGACCCTGGATGAACTCCCATCCCTTTTCTGTTTGAATGGCTGGAGCTGAGAGCATGTGCACAGCCCAAAGGTGCTGGGGATCTGGCCGCCAGTACATCAGCGAGGGAGCCAGGAAGTCTTGCGGCGTCTGGGGGGGGGGGGCAGTGCGGCACCCCACTTTTAGATTCCAGGGCTGGCCCTCTTGGGTTTTGTTCAGCTTATTTTTATGAATCTACACCTGGAACATCCTTTGCATTTTTAACCCTTCGCCTTGCTGCACCTGGCCTCCCACCTTCTTTGCATCTAGTGGTGGGTCTGCTTGTGCTGAGGGACCTGAAGTCATGGAACTGGTACCCCCAGGCCATGGAGACCAATCATTAAATGCAGACGAGGATGTGTTGTGGGGAAAATGGTTCTCTGTTTTTCCAATGGATTGGAGTGGATGTGCTTGTTGGATAAGGAACAATGGTTGGAGACCATTGCTCGACAATCTGAAGTCTTCAAGTATTGGTGCCTTTAGTGACTCTGCTGTTTGTCAATCTTCCTTAGGATTTCACTGACCTGAGTCGTCTCATTGAAAGACATTTTTTCTTAAAAAAAGTAATAACACTCTCTCTACTGATGTAGATGTCAGTAGCGGCAAACCACTGGGCTTTGTATCACTTGCTAAAAAAAATATGTTGCTTCCTGCCTGCAAAAGCTGAAGCTCTCCCCCAGAAGTGGACACAAGTGAAGAAAGAACACAAAATGAGGTCCTCGGCATGACAATAGCATTCAGACAATAGCTCCGCAAACATCATGCCGGGCTATTAAATCACAAAAACAACACACAAGCCCTGAGCGGAATAAAACAATAGCACTCCCCTGAAGTAAAAAAACATGACGCCAAGGGATTACACTTGGCACATACCGACTCCTCTAGTCGGGTTAAGTAAAGAAAGATGTCTTATAAAAGGAAGTCATGAGTAAAGAAGGTGTAGATGGCTGCTGAACCTTGTCACAAGGCCGTGGGAAGCTTACTATCATGTCTCTGCCACATACTAAATGACTGGACCCCCTCCTCTGTTTGTTATCTCTATGTAGCGATGAGCCAAATCTGCTGCTATTTTGTTCTGGTGCAGTTCTGCTCAATAGTTTGCACTATTCACCTGAATCGAAATTCCATAAAATTTTTGGGGCGTGGGGGGGGGGGGGGGGGATTCAGGAAGTGCTTTTGGGTCTTTGGAGAGCAACTAAATTAGCCAAATGTCCAAAATGACATGATGGAAAGACCACAAAATCTGGGGTACAATGTTCTAATTGAAGGAAGCACAACAGAAAACACAAATTATGTGTTTTTGAAATAGGAAAAAATCTCCATTTAACGCATTGTAAAGGTTGATGTTTCCTTTACCAGAATAATAGAATGTTAGAGTGAGTGGGGAATGCGACCGCCATCAGTGGAGCCGAGTAGAATAGGCTGCTCAGCCAATCAGCACGCTCATTCTCGCCCGAGTCTGCGTCGTGAGAGCTACAGGAAGGTTGAGTGACCTAGGTGCATACAGACAGCGGGGCATCCCAATTCGGAATGCCCCCAGTCAGAAGAACAACACCCCGAAAAGTGAAAATCGGGTGTGTTGTTCCTCTTCAACACTAAAAATGTGAATGATGGGTAAAGGCATAAACAGATATTTCCATGGCAATAAGTAGTTACTCCAGCATAGGCAGGTTCAGGAGACAGACCGTTAGGGTTTAAGCATCCCTGTCTGGTAAAAGCAGAGTTGTACATTTACAAATCTGCCAACCCTGCTTCATCTTCCTTTGAGTAAAAGAAAAGATAAGCTTAGCTGAATTTTTTTATGTAGACCAGAGGTTCCCAACAGGTAGTACTAGTACCACTGGTGGTACTTGAGGAGGTTCCCAACAAGGTTCCATAAATAAAAAAAACTGCCACATTTTTGTGTGCTTCGTTCACTTTAATTTAATACAGGAGCCAAGTGCAGCATCCCTAGCTCCCTCTGCTCTGCGAGTGCACCTGGCTAACACTGTAATTGGTTGCTGGCAGAGGAAGTGGTCATACTTGCTGGCTGAAAATAGGCTGTTTCTTTGTGTGGGGCATCACGTTAGCTTAAACTAATCCAAAAGCCAGTTTGTGGGTGATGGGCAAGGTGGGGGTGTGGTTTATTTATTGTGTAGCCACGCCCACCGCCACATACTTCTGAGATTTGCGTTTCATAAAAGATGTTGGTGATTGAGCCAATGCTCAGCCAATCTATGGATTCCAATACCACCATTCAACAAAGAGTCATATAAGTTGTGTTTCGATTTCCCATATTAGGTGGGTTAGTTATCTCCATAATGTCAGCACATTTAGTTGTTCTTAGAGTTTTTGGGGAGCAGTGTGGAAACATGCCTTAAAGAGGAACTATCCCACCGGAAGTGGGGCATCTGGTCAGTTTACTTAAAAGTTAAGTCCATGAAGTGGATAGACACAAGGCTTTCCTGCTTACCTTAACCCAGTCTGATCAAGTCTGGTGAGCTGTCTGCTGGGCGGCTACTTGGTAAGTGTTGTCGATAATCCTCCTTAATTGCTGATGTTATATATTCATGTATAACTTGTGTATCTGTGGAAGCATTCGGCCTTTCCCCCAATCTATTTTTTAATATTTGATGCTTTCACATTTTTTCATGTGATAAAGTGTTAATGATGCATGTGGCTAATGTTTATTGTGAGTGGCAGAGGCATCTGCTGCAGAGGGAGTGTTGGAGGCATCTGCTGCAGAGGGAGTGGTGGAAGCATCTGCTGCAGAGGGAGTGGTGGAAGCATCTGCTGCAGAGGGAGTGTTGGAGGTATCTGCTGCAGAGGGAGTGTTGGAGGCATCTGCTGCAGAGGGAGTGTTGGAGGTATCTGCTGCAGAGGGAGTGTTGGAGGCATCTGCTGCAGAGGGAGTGTTGGAGGCATCTGCTGCAGAGGGAGTGGTGGAGGCATCTGCTGCAGAGGGAGTGTTGGAGGTATCTGCTGCAGAGGGAGTGTTGGAGGCATCTGCTGCAGAGGGAGTGTTGGAGGCATCTGCTGCAGAGGGAGTGGTGGAAGCATCTGCTGCAGAGGGAGTGTTGGAGGCATCTGCTGCAGAGGGAGTGTTGGAGGCATCTGCTGCAGAGGGAGTGTTGGAGGCATCTGCTGCAGAGGGAGTGGTGGAGGTATCTGCTGCAGAGGGAGTGTTGGAGGCATCTGCTGCAGAGGGAGTTTTGGAGGCATCTGCTGCAGAGGGAGTGTTGGAGGCATCTGCTGCAGAGGGAGTGGTGGAAGCATCTGCTGCAGAGGGAGTGGTGGAAGCATCTGCTGCAGAGGGAGTGTTGGAGGCATCTGCTGCAGAGGGAGTGGTGGAAGCATCTGCTGCAGAGGGAGTGTTGGAGGTATCTGCTGCAGAGGGAGTGTTGGAGGCATCTGCTGCAGAGGGAGTGTTGGAGGCATCTGCTGCAGAGGGAGTGTTGGAGGCATCTGCTGCAGAGGGAGTGTTGGAGGTATCTGCTGCAGAGAGAGTGTTGGAGGTATCTGCTGCAGAGGGAGTGTTGGAGGTACCTGCTGCAGAGGGAGTGTTGGAGGTATCTGCTGCAGAGGGAGTAAGGTGCTGCATTGTCAGCTGTTGAGGCAGATGTTGAGGCAGATGCTGATGTTGTTGTAGAGGCTGATGCAGTGGATCTTTCTCCTACAGATCCTGTATGGCAGCCATTAGCGGGGTTGTCTGTAGGGCCAGACAAATCATTTAAATTGTTTCAGTTAGATATACACACACTACACCAAAATAGAGCTGGATGGGGTTCCAGGGGTAACCACTTTGGGCACATTTTTCTTTCCAGATCCAATTATTCAATTGGTGCAGTCCTTGAAGACGCAGTCCTTGAAGTTGCCCCAGTACCTGCTTGTTGGTGTGCTTGGTTGTAATTATTGTAACTAAACAACCCAAACTATTGAACTGCTCACCTATTACAACTGCAGCACGCATGGACCCCACCAAGCCCTGGAGTGTAGTTGGGTTCAACGGCCCATACATCATTTCTTCTGCTCCATTAAATTGCAGTTTGTGTGGTATTCCACCTCCGTTTTGAAAGCTTAAACAAATACGCGAAGGATATAGCCATGCCCAACAGCAACATCAACAACAGCACAAGGTACCTTGTTGCTCTCTCTTGTTGATTTTTTGCCTCACAGCAATATCATTCATATCAACAAACTTCCTTTGCACTTGATCCACATCCTTTCGCTCTGGTCTGGCACTATTAACCTGCCTGGAGATGGCCTCCCACAGGTCAGACTTGACAGATTTTGGTGTAGTTCTTGAACTGCATCCATACAGCTGGTCAAAATGGTCAGACATACCAGTCACTAAAGCCATACATTGGACATCATTAAACCTGCCACTCAGGTGTCGCCCAACATAGTATTGGCCATCATCTCCCTGTGCACTTGGTGGAATAGGGGACATTCACACTATGGGTGTTGACAAAGATCCCAAGGGGCTGGAACTTTTGCTGAAACTGCTCTTGCTTGCCCTAGCATTATGGGTGGGACTGCCTGCTGACTTGCCCTAGTACTTTGCCTGCCACAGCTCTGGTTTGACTTAGCACTTTTGATGGAACTGCTTTGGATTGGCCTAGCACTTTGCCTGCCACTGCTCTGCTTTGGCTTAGCACTTTTGCTGGAACTGTTCTTGCTTGCTCTAGCCCTGACTTTGGCTGAGGCAGTGCTGGTTTTAGCTGACTGTGTGCTGGTGTGTGCCGAAATAGGCCTGTGGCGCTGTACTCCTTGGAGATCATCCAGCAGGGCTTTGCTTGGTTCAGCTGTCCTGCTTTTGAATGCACTTTTTTCCTGCCATCCTGACCTATCTCACAATGGAAACTACAGTAGTGAAGTGTTGCCTTCTCCACGTGTCAGTGTGTATGTTTAACCTACGCACCGAAGTTCCGACATATGCCAACTTCCAGGAACCGCTGGGGCACATCAGATGACGCAGAGACTATCTAGATGGCACCCTTGCTGTTCACCCGCGACCAACAGGAGACCATCATGCATGTAGGTACGCAATTCCTGTATAGGCATGCAATTAGGGTTAGGTTTAGTTAAACAAGGTTACAAGTGTATAGGCAGTCAGGCCGATTGGAGATAGCAAATCGGGGGCCCAAGTGTATGGGAAGGCAGGGTAGAAAGTACGCCTCCATTTGCAGACCAACACATGCGAAAGCTAGTGCGCATCTGTGCACCACGCAGGGACTGTTTGGGGCAAGGTGGATCTATTGGTTCCTAGCTGGGTGTGGCAGCCAGATACCAGGGGGCAGCCCAGTTTCAGAGATCTGGCCGCTCAGATCTCTATAACAAGGCTGCACAGATACATTCATGCAGAGCTAAAGTGGTGGAGGGCTGTTAACAACCTGCTTGGCTTGGTTTTTCAGTGAATTCACATTTTAGATGAGGATGACCTACCGCTATGATTTCCTTTCTGACATCTATGCCAAGAGGTCATTGGCACTTGATATTGCAACTCTGGAGGAGGAGTCCCACACAACCTAAATGTTGAGACAGATCATACAGCATTGGTCAGACCTGAAAAAGAGGAAGAAGCACCGGTGAGGAAGTTTTTCCGCAAACTCTTTCCAAGTCAGAGACATTTGTTGAATAAACAATCACTACTACAATCACATTAGACAAGCATGTGTGTTCCACCAAAGAGTGCGGTCCACCCGGAGGCAAACACTCCTGTTAATGCTGGCAAGACCTGGTGAATGTGTAGGTGGTATGGCACAAGTGCCAACATCCTCACCCTCATCTGCAGATGAGCCCCAAGCTCACCTGGACCAACCTGTGGAGGAGGAGTTCCAGATGTCTGCCAGGGAGGCCGAAGATGTTGGACATGATTCATGGTATGAGCATCACACATAAACACACACAGCAAGACACACACTAGGCACTCACACATATGTTATAATGTTGTCTTTTGGGACATTTTATTCTATATCAGCAAGAGGTCCACACGGGTGAGCAGCGAGAGGAGGAAGATGTTGGGATGGCGGATCAAAAACAACAAGGTGGGTAATGTCCCACACACAACACAAGCCAATTCACACCTCTACCACATTGACTAACATATTTTTTTCTTCTACAGACTCCAACCAAGAGGTGTGGCAGGCCCCACTGCAAAGGGTGGTTCCCCAACCCCGACTCCCCCACCAGCCAAGTAAGTTTATAGACATGTGACTATTTACTAACATGCCTTCTTCAACAGGTTTGCATTAAGCAGAGGTTAAAAAGGAATCATATTTTTATTTTTTACAGTACACAGAGAAGATGCACAGCAGCGCCTGCAGGAGCTGTCCATAGGCTGGTGGGGGAGATTGATGAGCTGGCCAGAGCCATGGGGAGCCACCCACCTTAAGGCACTTGGGAGCCTGCCACATTCTTCCTTTCCTTTTATCAATCTTTTTATTGTGTTTATTGGGCTATGAGTATAATGCTGTTCATACACAGAATTTAAAGATTACAGACAAGTTAAGTAACAATCAGAAGCTTATTCACTGCATACAAGAAAATCGATTCAAGAGTTAATAAAAAAAGTTCAATTCAAATAAAGAAAAATAACAACCCCTATGAGGGGGGGGGGAGGTGGTAGTGGGAGGGGGGAGTAAAGGAAGGGGTCAAGGAAGGATCAGATGCTCATTAGGTTTAAATCAAAATCTGTAGGCAGAAAATTCTGAACCCAAGGATTCCACATCTCCCTGAACAGCTCCAAAGTCCCATTGTGAATGGCAGACATTTTTTCCATGGCCATAATGCAGTTGACCTTGTTTTTAAAGGCGTTGAAGCTCAAGGTGGGGGAACCTCCAAGCCCCAGCTATCACCAGCTTTGCCCCTGATAGGATATAATACATCAACCGCTTTTTCAGTCTAGAACTGTGGGGGATTGGCGCATTGAGGTGAGCTACCCAAGGGTCTCTGACCACAGATTTACCACATACCTTGCTGAGAACTCTAAAGATTCTTGACCAAAATCCCCTAACTACTGGGCAATCCCACCACACATGCCAGTATGACCCCGGTGAGAGACCCCCGGAAGCAGTTCCCCTGGAACTCAGTGGAAAAGTGTTTCATTCTCTCTGGGACCATATACCATCTTGCCATTAATTTTACGTTAGTCTCGATTAAAGTCACAGATGCCGAGCAACCAAAGGAAGCGTTCCACATCCTCCGCCATTTTTCTTGATCCATCTCACCAGGGCCGGCATCAGCACCCGGCAAGCCCGGTCAGCTGCCGAGGGCCCCACCCATCAGGGGGGGCCCACTGACAGCTGGCACAATGTGGTTTAAGAACTGCACACACTTCCTTTCTCTGTCTCTCTGCTCCATCCATCCCTGTCTCTTCGGCTCTGTCCCATTGGTTGTATGTCACCTCTGCCTCATCCATCCCTATCCCCTGAGCCCTGACCCATTCATATCCACTGAGCCCTGACCCATTCATCCCTATCCATTGAGCTCTGACCCATCTTTCCCTATCCACTCAGCTTTTCCCCATCCATCCCTATCCCCTGAGCCTTGACCCATTCATCCTTGTCTCCTCAGCTCTGCCCCATTGGTTGTATGTCACCTCTGCCTCATCCATCCCTATCTCCTGAGCTCTGACCCATCTTTCCCTATCCACTCAGATTTTCCCCATCCATCCCTATCCCCTGAGCCCTGACCCATCCATCCCTGTCTCCTCAGCTCTGCCCCATTGGTTGTATGTCACCTCTGCCTCATCCATTCCTATCCCCTGAGCCCTGACCCATTCATTCATATTCAATGAGCCCTGACCCATATTTCCCTATCCACTCAGCTTTTCCCCGTTCATCCCTATCCCCTGAGCCTTGACCCATTCATCCCTATCCCTTGAGCTCTGACCCATCTTTCCCTATCCACTCAGCTTTTCCCCATTCACCCCTATCCCCTGAGCCCTGACCCATTCATCCCTATCCCTTGTGCTCTAACCCATCTTTCCCTATACACTCATCTTTTCCCCATTCATCCCTATCCCTTGAGCTCTGACCCATTCATCCCTATCCCTTGTGCTCTGACCCATCTTTCCCTATCCACTCAGCTTTTCCCCATTCATCCCTATCCCCTGAGCCCTGACCCATCTTTACCTATCCACTCAGCCTTGCCCCATCCATCTCTAACCCCCGAGCTCTGACCTATCTGTCCTTGTTCTGTTAGCTCTGTCCCATTCATCTATGTTCCCTCAGCCTCCCGCTTTCTCAATACTTCCCCATTCATGTGGGGCCAAACTAAAAAATAGCTCCAATAGGGGGTCGGAGGGCAAGCAGCCCTTCTTAGTTTTGACCATACAATATATAGACCCCTGACCCGCGACTATCCACCCCAAAGGGGCCCACTGAGACCATGCCGACCAAGGGCCCACATAATCCTGGAGCCGGCCCTGCATCTCACTACCCAGTTCATGGTGCCAATTTTTGGTATAGGATGGGCAAGTATCCGTACCCCTTGAGGCCAAGTTATGATATATCTCTGAGACCGCTCCTCTGCCTCTGGGATTCCTACAGCAGCGCGTCTCAAAAAAAGTTAGTTTTTCCAACTCCTGCCAATTCCCCACCGTGGATCTCACAAAATGGCGAACTTGCAGAAAACGAAAAAGCTCATTAGATGGCAGGTGAAATTTATCCCGCATCTGCTGGAATGTACTGACCTCTGAAGATTGCAGCCAATCTGAAACTCGCCGTATGCCCTCCTCCTTCCATGTATTAAATCTACCAGGGTCCTCTGCCCCTGGGGGAAACATTGGATTGTTCCACAAAGAAAGGAGAGGGAGCCTGCCACATTCTTTTCTCTCCCCCTCACATTGTAAATAGTTAACTTTTCCCATATTATATAAATTGTATATTTTTAACCAATTTTATCCTTTAAAAAATACACCAATAAAAAAATTAAATAATAATTTTCATTTTGCAAATAAATTAAAAAAAAATCATACAAATCTGATAAATAGGTTTCACATTCATACATACAAAACGCTGTTTTTACTGTAAGTGGCAAAAGTAAGCATTAGGAAGAATACAAGAACAATGGATGCCTATACTGTCAGTGGTAAAGGTAAGCATTAGGAAGAATACAAGAACAATGGATGCCTATACTGTCAGTGGTAAAGGTAAGCATTAGGAAGAATACAAGAACAATGGATGCCTATACTGTCAGTGAAAAAGTTAAGCATTAGGAAGAATAAAAGACACTGCATGGGACATCCTAAACTAAGACCAAGTAGGGAGAAGAAGCAAAGCTGGAGAGAAGGATCGGTAGCGCTAAGCACTTAGGAGCAGAAGAGTCTTGGCACAGCAATAAATAAGTAATGGAATACCAGGGCCAGGCAATAAGGAATGGAAAACACTAAAGATGATAGGCTCGCTGATGCGTACAAGCCTGCGTAAGCGTAAAAAATGCAACGAATGTGCTAAATTAAGGGAAAAAATGATCTTTTCCGAAGAAAGGACTTTGCTGGACACTGAAACTTTACACAGCAAGGTATGTCGAAAAATGCCCAATGTCGTTCGCTCCACATAACCATTACTGTCGTCCATTATCTAAGCCGCGAAATCCGCACGCACAGCGATTTTGCTGGCTTACGCAACAACGAAGGCAGAACGAAGCACTCCCGATGGAGATTCTGAATCAAGCGAACGCACTTACAATGTAAATTACTTGTAACGAACGATCTAATGCACAAAAATTAAAACTATTATAGAAGGCTGTGAATCAACCTTAATATAAGACTATAGGTTTGATTCAGAGCCAGGTAAGAAAACTCACTCCTTTATTAGGAGAGAAAACTGCCTTTAACTTTAATTGTGTACCTTGGGGCTGATTCAACACCTGGTGAAAATGTACATCAGTTAGACAATGAAAGTGAATGGCAGTTTTGCCTCCTAAAAAAAGGAGTAAGATTCCTCACCTGGCTCTGAATCGACCCAGTTGTATTGGGTTTTACTAATGATAGAATTCCCACAATTATCAGCTCATCAACAGTCTTTTGTTTTATTCAGCTCCCACGATTCCCCACTTAGTTCCCAGAATGCTTCGATTTGTATACAGTTTAAGCCTAATGGCTAAAGAATAATATGTTCTGTTTATTTAGTGTCCGATGGTTTCCGAGTGCACTTGAGGGCGGCTGAATCATACGGGTGAAACCTGGAGAAAGAATGTGAAACTTACCAAACAACTAACTCCTTCAGGCGCTCGATTTTTGTGTCTTCTAGGAAATACATTTGTAGCAGTACACACCGTACCTAATAGCTATTCACATAAATTGCGACAGTTACATACATCACCAATGGAGTCATTCCACCTGTGATGCTTCACACAATACCTTGTCAGTTATATTGTTTCAGCGGAACGTGACAGTACGCCCCATGAATTCACATTCTCTGCATACACTAGACCCAAGCAAAGGTCAGCAAAGTCCTGTTCATTGTACATTTCTGCCACTCAGAAGTCTTAAAGCGGACATCCAGTCAAAAAGTCTACATTTAGTAAATTGCTCTCCTAAACCCTGGCTCTTGCAATCAGTCATGTAATATATTTGAGAGGGCTCAAATCCATTCAGATGTTGTGAAATAGCAGGGAAATTCTATGCTATTGAACTGCATGGGGGCAGCCATCTTGCTTTAATTCTGACAGGCCTGCTTGTAAACCCAGCTCTACAGTCAAAATGACCCTAAATAATGCTTCATCTCTAGTCAGAAGTAAAAAGCCATCAAGAACTGGTCAGAAAGCTCTAAAATGTCTCTCAGTTTGCTGTGGGATGCTTATAGCAAAATCTGCCCTGTGTGGGGAGAGAATATCACACAGACATACTGCAGCCATGCTGATCAATGCAACAGGATTATCTCCTTGTAACTTTCTGTGTGGGAACTGATAAAATCTCTCTGGCTCGTTGGGATGATCATAAGGAATGTCACAGCTAATCTGCATTGTGTCTATGTGCTAGCAATGGCTCTCCCCCATCCCCTCACTCGTGTAATCAGGGCTCTCATTTGTGACCAGCATGGTGGCTCCCAAGGCTCTGCATGAGGTTAAGCCCTCTCAAGCACCATACAGCCCTGATCATCAAAGGGGGGCTTTAAAGAGGAACAACACACATGAATTTAACGTTCCTGTGTGTTGCTCCTCTCTGCGGCGGCACCCCAGCTATGTGTACCCCCTGAGGTCGGCCCCTTTCAAACACCTTCCTTCCTCTTCCACTACACAGACTCGGGCGAGAGCAAGTGCGCTGATTGGCTGAGTGACGCGATCAGCCAATGAGCGCACTCGCTGTCACTCGTCTCCCTTCGGCGCACACACGGCTAGAGGTGAGCTGGGATGTGCCCGGAGCGCACAGACGCGGCGAGGGCTCTGGAAGAGGGTGAGTGTTCCAGGGGGGTTTCACACAGCATCCCAAATCTTTTAGACTCCAAGTTCCTCTTTAAGCTCATCCTATGAAACAGCAGACACTGGATGGAGCAGTGTAAAGCATTCTTCCATTGGTTTCTGGGCTCCAAGCATTCTGTAATATTCCCGCCCCCTGTGCTATGGGCAATTTTGGCAATAACATAAAAACAACTCACTGAGGTGCAGGCAATCGGCAAAGAAGTTGAAACTGGGACCTTGAGGGACAGGTCAGCCACCCAGTGCCCTGCAGCAGTGTGACTGTACTGGTCTGTCACTCAAGGCCTACTGTCACTCAAATCCACGGCTGCCATGCAGACCCTATGCCACACCAGCAGGTGAGTTGTTTTATTAGTTCAACCCCCAACTCGGGTTTAGTACTGGGGGTTGGGGGGTTACAAAATGATTGGACCTCTTTGAACATGTACCATGTAGTTGAGTGTCTGGCAGAACCCTGGTCAATGCCACCTGCCGCCATGCATGATGCCAGCGTTAAAGGGAAACTGCATTTTCACCTCAGACCCCAGGTTAGATGTGCCCCGGACATGAGGCTCCCCCACATCACTCCTGCACCATCTATTGCTGTGTTCTGGACTTTGGCATCTCCATGATCTTGATCTCCAAACTGTAGATGGGTGTTTGCCATTTATTAGTCCTGACCAAGGCACACAGTTTTTCTTTATAGGCGCCTCAGTCTGTTCTCGTACACCAGCGTAGACCTCCAGCCAGAAGTGTGGGCCCCGATAGGGAGCTCCCAGAGGCACTGGGGCTCCCCCCGAACACAGACACTGCGGGAAAGATAGCAACAAAATTTGCTATGGATTGAGCTGAATAAACAGCTAATCCTTATGGTTTCACAAACCGGAGCATCCCAAATTGGGATGACCAAAACCCAGGTCTTTCATGATTGAGTCCTAATTGAATAAGCCCACTCTGATGGAGCATGGATCGAGGTGAGTAAACAGCAGATACCAGAGGTGTCCCACACAGGGGTGGTGCAATGACTCTTCATAAAAAAAAAACCCTATTAAGAAATTTGGTAAGATACTATGCAATAGCCACATCCATTTATTCACCACTCCACCCATGACCAACTGAGTGTGCCAGACAGGTGTGCAAGTCTCTTTATGTTGCTACCAACATTCAGTGAATCCTATTGACGTTAGTGGTCACATAAGGCATTTAGATGGTACAGGAGTACGGTTCCAATAATCTGAATGTCCAATCTTTTTGGTTTCCTAGGGACTTACAGCCAATGTCCATCCTCAAGGGGCATGGGATGCGGCAGTCTTAAGGGCTACTGTGGCAGCTTGAGGTCCACTTTTCCATATGAAACTAATAGTCACCAAATCTAACCCGTAAGGACAGCACACGGATCCACCCGGTGAATCCAAAATCGGGATGCCCCACTGTTTGAAACCCCCCAGGTCGCCCCATGCACTTACTTTGTTTCCTGGTCCAACGACGCCTGCACGAGCTGCGGCCGCATCCCTGCTTTCCCTCCACCATGGTCCGCTACACCACTGACGGGTTTTATTATAGAGGTATTTAAAATATTTTTACCTGCTCTGGTAAACTGAGGTGAAGAGGCTGTTCACATTTCTTTCAAAAACTCTTTGAAGTGGACCAAAAGCCCTACAGTCTATAAGACATCCAGATTCAGGATGCCCCGCTGTGTGAAACCCCTGTAAAACGTACCTTCTCCCCGATCCACCGGGTTTTGGTTTACTTTAAGTGACTTAAAGTTACATTTTGTATAAGTTACGATTTGTTCTTCTGTCCCGCCCCCCCTCCCCCCACCGTGTATCCTAATTTAAGATACCATCTGCTTAAGGCGGAAATCCAGTGCTCACATACCTTAAAAAAGTACCCTCCCATTTCTCCCCGCCACAATTTGGCATATGAAAGAAATTAGTGGATGTGGACCCATGACCTGCCATGAGTAGCTACCGAACACCATTGTGAGTAATGCCTATAGCAGACTAGTATGGTGAGTAGCTATATAGTAATATAGTATGTTATACAGTGTCTTAAAAAGGTATTCATATTCCTTCATCTCCCCACCACTTTTTAATGTTACAACATTTTTTAAATACATTCTATTAATATTTTTTGTGTTAGAGCAACACAAAGTAGCAACAATTTTGAAAGAAATAAAGAAAATGATACGTGCTTTTCCAAATTTACAAAAAAAGTGTACATATGTATTCAGCCCCCTGCACGCCTCCTGTCCACAACCCTAATCACCTCCTCCCACTCACGGCTCCAGGACTTCACACGCACCGCCCATTTACTCTGGAGTGCCCTCCCCTATACAATTCACCACTTTTAAAGGAGCCCTCAAAACACACCTGTTCAGACAAGCATATCACTTTGCCAAAATAAAAGACAACCCAAGCCACTTCAGATCACTTGCCATCATACTAAGTATATATTACTTGTGACCTTCCTTTTGTCTCCACCCTTATCCTCTAGATTGTAAGCCCACAAGGGCAGGGCCATCTCTCCTAGTGTATTTCACTATGACTGTGTATTTGTGCTTTTCTCTCATATATTGTAAGTTAGTTGTTTTACTCTGGAAGATGATGGGGCTTTATAAATAAATATTATTATTATTATTAATATAATAAAATCCAGTGTGACCAATTGCCTTGAAAGGTCACCTAATTAGTAAACAGAGACCCCTTGTATTTCATTTATTCTCAGTAGAATTACAGCTGTTCTGTGAAGACCTCAGAGGCTTGTTACAGAACACTGGTGAACAAACAGCATTATGAAAATCAAGGAACACACCAGACAGCTCAGGGATAAGGTTGTAGCGATGTGTATTGTAGGGTTAGGGTATAAAAAACAGCCCAAGCTCTGAACATCTACCAGAGCACTGATCAAACCAGTGCACAACTGCAAACTTACCAAGATTGGTTGCCCAACTAAACTAACTGCTCTGGAGGAGCTGCACAGATACACAGCTCAGGTAAGAGAAAATGTCCACAGGACAACTATTAGTCATTTACCCCACAAATCTGACCATTATGGAAGAGTGCAGGAAGGGTTATACACATTTTGCCTAAGGCTATCTAGGGGCCACAGCAAGTGGGTTGCAGCAGCAAGTTTCAGGATGTGTGGGGAACTGAGAACACAAGGAAAACCTTGACACTCTATTGAGATGATGCCCATGGTGGGATTCAACTAAAGACCTACTAGTACAATGCAAGAGTGCTAATACAAAACCTTTTATCAAGAAGAACAAAAAATTGTGTGCCTGGATGTGTTAAAAGCTTACTTATAGTTCACTTAGATCTCTCCCCCTGATCGGTATTGCCTCTGCAGACAGAGCACTGGAGGTCTAAGCTTCACTAAGCCCAGCAGCTTAGAAATTCTTCTGCTTCTTCTGTCATCTGCTTCACTGGGCAAACATAGCAACTCCCCCCTAATTGACCAAGTAACAACAGACTACTCAGTACCTCTAGAATAGCCCTAAACACTATCTAGTGCTGTTGTAACTATCCCATAGTACCCCCTCCACACACATAGATACTGTAAATGAAATTTATTCATTTCCTAAACCAGGTCAGATCATAGCAGACCAGAAATGCCTTCATACCTCAGTATACTAGTTTAAAGTGGAATAAAACCCATCATTTCTCCCAGCCCCAGTACCTAGGGCAGTGCATCTGGTAAAAAAAAGTCACATTTCTTTCACTGACAAGGCCACGCCCACCTGGCAGTTTTTGAGATTTGAGATTGACTGATTTCAATAATGCCAGCTGATGTGACTCAGCCCACTGGCCACATCCATGGCTTCTTTGTAGATTGGGAAGCGCTCCCGCCCCCCCCATTTAGATGGCTGGGGGCACGTGGGCACACCCCAACTACGGTGAAGCCGGGAGTGTGGCTTCCAGCATCAAAGTGCTGTGGGAGGAAAGTTGGGGTTGTGACCCCAGGGATTTCTCACAATGAGGCATCCCAATTTTTTCTAAAAGGCTCCAGGCCCACAATGTGCTGCTTTACAACTGCTTTAAAGTGGACCCTAACCTAAGATTTTCACTCTGGGGTTTGAGTCCTAATACCAATCGAGGATCCCCCGCTGTGATGGTGTCCCAGTATACATACCTCGTTGGCAATCCCACGGCGCAGGTACAGCTCTCCTCCAATCAGCTTTCCAAGCCGCTCATATGTCAGATTGGCTGAGTAAAGCTGAATGGCAGTTTAGCTGCTGCTCGTGATTGGTGGCACATCCCTTACATCCCCCTATGGCTGTGTGCATCTGGGCTAGCCATTCAGTTACAGCAAGTGTGGCCACTCAAAGACTAGACAGATGGAGATGTTGCTCTCTCGTCTGGAGAGATATGTATTAGGGGTTAGGTCCAGTTTTGTTCCACTTTAAGACAATGCTCTTGATTCAGTAAAAAGAAAAAAATCCCATGGTAGTAAATACATTCACTTTATCGTAAAGTGATTTTTTTACTACCATATTTTTTTTAAACTCTTACTGAATCAAAGCAAACCACTCAAGACTGCTGTATATATATATATATATATATATATATATATATATATATATATATATATCATTAAGGACCACATAAGATCTTATCTTAAGACTTGCAACCCAAGAATATGTGACTTGACCTGTTGGTGAATGTAGAAGTTAAAGCATGTGTTTATTCCTGATTTGTCTATGATCAGGTGGAACATTGCAGATGCCAATCTGAAGCTGTCTCTACTTGGAGATAGTATCACGGGCAATGTCTGCTCGGTGGTATGCGTCTAAGGTGCTTCCTAGATTGCCGCATGTTCATTAGATATATATATATATCATTAAGGACCACATAAGATCTTATCTTAAGACTTGCAACCCAAGAATATGTGACTTGACCTGTTGGTGAATGTAGAAGTTAAAGCATGTGTTTATTCCTGATTTGTCTATGATCAGGTGGAACATTGCAGATGCCAATCTGAAGCTGTCTCTACTTGGAGATAGTATCACGGGCAATGTCTGCTCGGTGGTATGCGTCTAAGGTGCTTCCTAGATTGCCGCATGTTCATTAGATGTTTTATGTCTAAGGTCAGTTTGGGCAGTGAATTGGTTTGGGGTCAGTGACTGGTTTGGTGTTGACACAATGGATATGGATCCAATGTCCACAACAGGTTTACTAGCAGAAACCAAAGGAAAGTACAACAAGCAGGAGGCCAAGATACTTGCCTGCCTGCTATACACCTGCTCTCTACAGGTTCTGTGGACATTTGGGATTAGAGTGGAGCTATGGGGGGTGATCAGAGGCATATGTGACTGACTGCACATCCTCAGGTCTAGACATATAATGGGGGAGGGGGTGGGTGCCTGGTCATTGTACTGGCCCTGTCTTATGGTAATGATCCTCTTCATCCTCTCCAGTCTTCTCCAGTCCTTTCCTGGTCATTCAATTCTGTAAGAGAAAGGAGAGCGGGGACCCCTGGGGAAAAGGAAAAAAGACAATACAGGTTTCACTGGTTGGAGCATGTCCTCATTGAGGCGCCAATAGACAATTTGAACAATATGGAATCCTGCTGCATGATAAAGACATACAATGAGCATGTAGAGTGCCCAGAACAGGACAATATAGTCCACGCTGGTCCATGTGGAAGGCTGCAGAAGCTAAAGCACACTGGGACATCCACCAGTATATGCATCTGCTTTATCCAGGTGTGAGAAACAGGAACTGCACCTGGATAGGAAATGCAGATCATACCCCCCCTCCCCACCTACCCAATCAGCTCTGCCCTCCCATACTTACCATAAGCACACAAGCACATTATGTTAGGTCATTTTTCTTACGTTACTGATAGATTAGGAATAAGGGCCTGATTTATCAAGCACTTCTGCCAGACCAGTGCCACATTGGTGCAATTCAGAGTAGTTAAAAATATAATAAAATATTTTTTTTCGCACTTGCGCATATTGCTGCACTACAAGAAGCACATTTACTAAAGCATTAGCAGTGCAGCAACATGCTGTGAAATGTATAAATCATATTTAGAACTACTTTAATTTGCACTGAAATGACATTGTCTGGCAGAATCGCTTGATAAATCAGGCCCAAAGTTGGTCTGTTTCTTTTTGCATTCAGAGACTCCATTGTAGAGAATTAGCCTCCTGTTTCTCTGCAGTGACCAAACAGGAAGTTTATTACCAATGACGCCATTTTTTCACCATTAGTAGCAGTATGTTTTTTAATGGAAAAGCCATCTGTCTTTTGGCCCCAGTGACGTGCATGGATTTTCTGTTAAATTAACCTTCTCTTTTTAGTGACCAAACAGCTCACATACAACAAAAGAAGGATTTAATTGGATTTAACCTACACTGCTCTTGAACACTAAATATAAAACGTTTTGGCTGGAGTAGGGACTGTTTGTCATCCACCCAAGCAGTGGAAAGAGAGTCTAGCTGCCACAAGCAATGTGAGAATTAAACGCAATTGCACCATTATTGGCAGTCATAAACACTTGTACATTATTACATCAATATATTACAACAATATATAACAGTCATTTTAGTTTCAGTATATCAAAATAGTTTGAGAAACTATATGTTACTGTATAAAAAAAAAAAAATATATATATATATATATATATATCTGGGAGAAAAATTATTGGGTTTATTTAAGGAGTACTAGTGCCACGTAGTGCCAGATGAACATCAGGTGAGTGTCAGGTCCCAGTGCAAAAGGTGTATTTATCATGTCAAAAATCTAGAGAGCCTCTGATAGTGCCAGGTAGTGTCCCATCTATCATTAGTGTCGGAGATGGGATGTGTGCCGGCTCTGAGTTTCCTACAGTGCCAGATACGATCAGACACTCACCCTGCACTGTGTGGCCTTATTCCATAGATTTCAATAGGCTGGGTTGGTTACAATTTCTTTTTTTTTGGGGGGGGGGGGGTACATGAGCCATGGGATACCTGGGCTGTTTGTAATTGATTTTGTATGCATTTTTGACACTTTTGTGTTATGCTGTAAACTTGTGATTTGGCTTGTCACTTGTGTGTTATTGCATGTCTTTCAAGTGTCCCCAATGCAATTCCCTGGTGTTTTTTTAAATGTAATTGTGCTGCCACCCCCCCAAAGATAAAAAATGGGGATTGCAACAGGCGCTTTAAGCCTGGAAACTCCTTTTTACAGCGCCCATGCAGGCACTGTGTGCTTTCATTGTTAAATATAGAAGATTTGTGGCGCTCCCAGCCAGCGAGTTGCTAATGCATAGGCTTTGACAATCCCTGTGCTGCAGCCACCGCCTGGCCAGGCGCGCTCTAATGCTGAGCGCCAGCTGTCTCCAGATGGCTTGACAGAGATCTAGCACCCACAAGAAAAAAATGTTAAATTAGGCTCCCTATTTTCTGAAAAAAATACAGGGGTGCCAACAATTGCGGCCATGACTGCATGATGTACAGAGAATGGATAGCCTCAGGATAATTATACACAGATAAGACCAGTTATCTCACTTCTCACAATTATAAAAATATTAAGAAAACTGAGTGAAATGAAAAGAAACAGTTACAGCCTAATTATTTTACTGTCATGAAAATGTAATAGAGCGTAAGGAGCTATAGTGCAAATTCAGCATTTTATGCCACTCATTAATATGCACAGAATATATATCTAATTGGAGTAGAGCCATCGCATCACTAGTGAGATAAGAATTCTCTGTCTTCTTTTTCTTTTGCACACAGCCGTGCATCCCAGATCAAGATGCACCCTGGAAACCTGGGTTCTGTTCCCAGAGCATCATGGATGGTTTTATTCAATCACAGCTTCTGGTTGGGAAACATTCTGATTTAGGGACCTTCTACTCCACCAAGTCAGATTCCATAGATGTGATGAGGTGTGTCTGTACCCAATATGCAACATGCCGGGTTTGATCCATCCAGCACAGGCCTGATCCATCTTTATTTCTATCTAGGCATAGGAAAGATGGCAGTATGGTCAGATTCTCTGCCTGTAATGTGAATGGAATTTGAGTACATCCTCAAAACTGTCAGACAGTACAGTACATAAGAGGTTCACTGGTTATTGAGACTTGTGGTACAGAAAAAATTGCTAGTGTTGATTAAAGATGAGCGAACTTTTGAAAAATTCGATTAGTCCGATTCGCCGAATTTTCCGGAAAAATTTGTTTCGGTCCGAATTTATTCGCGACGAATTGCTATTAAAAACGTCTATTTCTGGGCTTCCGAGAGCCTCCATAGGGTTGCAGAACGTTTTGCCTGACTGTAACATGCATAGGATGCATGCTGGGTTAGTGAAATTATACTGTAAAGAAGTATGACATGCAGATCAGAGGCGTTGCTATTACATTCACTGTCGCAGAGCGGCACAATTAGAGAACCTTGAGGTGGCATCAGCATGATGAGCCCATATATTGCCTGAAAGACACCCTCTGGACTTGGAAGCAGCATAGGGAACCCATATATTGCCTGAAAAACACATTGGAGTTGGCAGCAGCATTAGGAGCCCATATATTGCCTGAAAAACACACCCTGGAGTTGGCAGCAGCATTAGGAGCCCATATATTGCCTGAAAGAGACACTGGAGTTGGCAGCAGCATAAGGAACCCATATATTGCCTGAAAAACACACCCAGGAGTTGGCAGCAGAATTAGGAGCCCATTTATTGCCTGAAAAACACACACTGGAGTTGGCAGTAGCATAGTGAGTCCATATATTACCTGAAAGACACACCCTGGAGTTGGCAGCAGCATAGGGAGCCCATATATTGACTGAAAAACACATTGGAGTTGGCAGCAGCATTAGGAGCCCATATATTGCCTGAAAGACACACCCAGGAGTTGGCAGCAGTATTAGGAGCCCATATATTGCCTGAAAGACACACCCAGGAGTTGGCAGCAGCATGAAGAAAACATATACAGATTTGGGGCACATAAATGTTATCCTAAGAATATTAATCCAAATTAAGATTATTGTAAAGCATTTCCTCAATGTGGTCTGATGCGGAGGAGTGTCTGTAACTGGAGAGCAGTGCCTTAAATCTGTTTTGCACTATCCATATTTCTTTAGTGTTGGTCTGGCACCATGATCAATCTACTCTGATGCATCAGGCATTGGTGGGTGCAAATCTTGGCTGATCCATGCCCGATTCATTTTCATGCAGGCCAGTCTCTCAAAAAAACATTTTTCAGAGCACATTGCATTGCCTTCATCAGAGCATCACATACGCATATCTAAGAGTTTTATCACTTTTTTTCTGTTAAAGTCTTCAGGGCCTAGTTACTACTTAGTGAAAGGCCATAGATTTGTCCTCCCCTCATATACGCACTAAGTATGTCAGGCAGAGAAGTGCCAGGATGGGCACAGAGAAGTTGCAGAGGCCTAAATTCATCAAGCAGAGGTTGCAGCAGACTAGGGGTGGCAGCAGGAGTCTCAGTGAGAGGCCTGATCTCCTGGTATCAGCTAGCGGTCGTGTCTCGACCAGCAACCCATCTGCCATCATTGATTGGTTAACACGATCATCAACTTCATCACAAGTGACATCTGACACCCCCAGTCAACTGTTGGTTATATCTTATGCTTTGGGTTCAGCTCCACTATTCAGTGAGGACGATCTGATAATCTGAAAAATCAGCAGCTACTGCCCAGCCAAGAAGTGGAGGAGGCACTCGCCGCTTCTTCCACTAGGCGGGCAAGTAGTGATGAGGAGAGTGGCATGGGAGGTGGTGTTGCAAGTGTTTTGGCTTCTTAAGCAGACACTGTTGAGGAACCTGAGGAGGACATCAGTGAGTTTTGAGGGCACTTTTAAAGGCTTGGAGTGATGGAGAGTGACAGATTAGTAACATATTAGTAACATAGTAACATATTAGTAACATATTAGTAACATAGTAACATATTGGTAACATAGTAACATATTAGTAACATAGTAACATATTAGTAACATAGTAACATATTGGTAACATATTAGTAACATAGTAACATATTAGTAACATAGTAACATAAAATTTATCAAAGGTTTTTTTTGTTAATTTTGTAATTTTTTTTACATTTTTTTTAATTCTTTATTTTTTTTTATATTTATTTAATTTTTTTTTTTTTTTTTCCAGTGCCCTTCCAGCCTACCATGTGTGCAGGACATGGTGGTTTCACGCTGTTCTTCACATGGTTTGCCTTGGCGCACGGAGTCACACATGGGAGGAACTGCTAACAATCATTAATCAATAAATTAAATCATGGCTTACTCCATGAAAACTGCAAATGGGAACCATGGTGACTGACAATGGGAAGAACATCTTGTCTGCGCTGCGACAAGGAAGCTTGAGCCATGCGTCCAGCCATGGCACGCGTGTTCAATCTAGTTGTCAAGCGTTTTCTGAAGTCTTGCCCCCATCTGCAAGACATCCTAACAACGGGAAGGAAACTTTGCATGCACTTCAGCCACTCCTACACCGCCAAGCACACCCTTCTTGAGCTACAGCGTCAGAACGGTATCCCCCAACATAGTCTGATTTGCGATGTTTCCACCCGTTGGAATTCCACCCTCCATATGTTGGATCGACTATACGAACAGAGAAAAGCCATCACCGATTTCTTGATGATCCAAGCAGATAGGGGGACCCCCTGCACAGCGAAGCACAGTTTAGGTTTGACAAAATGGCCATTTTATCTAGTCATCTGACAGGAGTGGAGGGGCAGGAGCAGCCAGAGTAGCTAGAGGGTTGTGAGGAAGGCGAGACAGAGACCCAGACACACCGTGGCAGTATGCAGTGGAGATGGAGACAGGTAGTCCCTCCAAGTCACTTGCACAAATGGCACGATGCATGCTCACGTGCTTGCGTAGTGACCGCAAAATTGTCTCCATTTATCAGCGGGATGACTTCTGGCTCCCCACCTTATTGGACCATTGCTACCGGCACAAAATGGCGGCATTTTTTTACACCCACTGGGAGGGAGGACAAACTGACCTACTACAGAGACATTCTACGTAGTCAGTTGGCCGATGCCTATCTGCGCCCCATGGTCCATACTCTCGCAGGTCTGACTCGGGGGGACCTCTGCGCTAACCTTCCACTGCCATGGCTGATGGGGGGGTGGCAGGAGCAGCAGCAGCTCCTTTAGCAGCAGCCTGAGTCTGCAGTCGCTAATGAGTAGCTTTCTTCACCCTCATAGTGAGGCTAATCATGAGCAGCAGAAAGACCTGGAGCAGGCCCTGAACCAGCAGGTAGTGTCATACCTTGACATGACCATGCCAGCGCACCTTGAGGACCCGCTGGACTTCTGGGCAGCCAAACTTGACTTGTGGCCGCAAATGGCAGAGTTTGCCCTGGGAAAGCTGTCCTACCCGGCCAGTAGTGTGCCATCTGAGCGGGTGTTTAGTGCGGCGGGGGCCATAGTCATGCCAAGGGGAACTCGTCTGTCTACGAAAAATGTGGAGAGACTCACCTTTGTGAAGATGAATCAGGCATGGATCAGCCAGGATTTCCACCCACCAATGGCTGATCCATGGTAGTAGCTGATGCATGGTAGCTCCTTATGCTGCTGCCAACTCCAGGGTGTGTCTTTCAGGCAATATAGGGGCTCCCTTTGCTCCTGCTGCCAACTCCAATGTTTGTCTTTCAGGCAATATATGGGCTTCTAATGCTGCTGCTGCCAACTCCAATGTGTGTACTCTTAAAAGACACATGCTAGCATATTTGGGATGCCCCCCGGCTAAAGGCAATGGCTGCTGGTAATTTGACAACGTGACATTAATTACAAAATGCAACCAGTTAACAGACAGGTACTCTTCAAATATTTATGCTAGTATTTGGGATGCCCCCCGGCGAAAGGCAAAGTTCACTTAAAAGTGACTTTCTGTACAAAATGCAACCAGTTAGTAGACAGGTACTCTTCAAATATTTATGCTAGTATTTGGGATGCCCCCTGTTCAAATGCACAGGCTGACTGGCTGCTGTAACAGTGAAAAAGTGACTTTCTTTAAAAAATGCAAGCAGTTAGCAGACAGGTACTCTTCTAATATTTATGCTAGTATTTGGGATGCCCCCCCCCCCCCCCCCCGGCGAAAGGCAAAGTTTACTTAAAAAGTGACTTTCTTTACAAAATGCAACCAGTTAGCAGACAGGTACTCTTCAAATATGTATGCTAGTATTTGGGATGCTCCCTCTTCAAATACACAGGCTGGCTGCTTTAACCGTGAAAAAGTGACTTTCTTTACAAAATGCAACCAGTTAGTAGACAGGTACTCTTCAAATATTTATGCTAGTATTTGGGATGCCCCCTGTTCAAATACACAGGCTGGCTGGCTGCTGTAACAGTGAAAAGGTGACTTTCTTTACAAAATGCAACCAGTTAGCAGACAGGTACTCTTCAAATATGTATGCTAGAATTTGGGATGCTCCCTCTTCAAATACATAGGCTGGCTGCTTTAACAGTGAAAAAGTGACTTTCTTTACAAAATGCAACCAGTTAGCAGACAGGTAGTCTTGAAATATTTATGCTAGCACGCTTTTTAAAGAATGACACCAGGAAAAGGAAAAGCTAAATAGGCAGGTGTGTTATTAACACTAAATAGGCTTGAAAGCTAATGCAAACACTTTAAACTTTCCCTGTCTTTCCCTGTCACTGTCACAGCCTCTATCCTTCTCTATCTGTCCCTCGCTTCTTCTGTTCTTTGTTCTATCTATCTATCTCTCCCTTGCTGTATCTATCTATCTATCTCTCCCTTGCTCTATCTATCTATCTATCTATCTATCTATCCCTTGCTCTCTCCCTACCTGATCTGCTCTGGCCGCAATACAGTGTTGAAATGAGCTTCCGCAAAATGGCCGCCGCTTATATAGGGCTGTGACATCATCGGTAAGCCTGTCTGCTGATAGGTAGCATGTAACGCCTACCCAGGATTCCTTGCCCCATGGGACATGTCCTGACATGTGGATCCCCCATTTTAGATGGGCTGGATAGTAGTAAATGGAGTTTTAAGGAAGTGCTTCGAGCAATCGAATCACTGCGATATTCGGAATCGTTACGAATCAAATGTTTCCTGAAATTCGTAACAAATTCGGGTTCGTCAGATTCGATTCGCTCATCTCTAGTGTTGATCCCAAAGAACACTTTCCACCTTATGAAGGTCTAATCCTAAAAATGTTTTAATATGAAAGAGGAACAACAACACCCAGTATTTTCACTCTCCCGGGTGTTGTTTGTCTCTGGCAAGGCATTCTGATTTTGAATGCCCTGATATGCGTATCCACTCAGGTCGCTGAGGGAATTCTTTCCCTGGTTGATACCACAGCACAGACGTGGGTGGACAGCCAATCAGCACGCTCCATTCAGCTTCTGCAAGCTCCTAACTGGCTGCATACCCACTCACTTCTATCTGAGAGACGTACCTGTGCTATAGCCAATATGTGATGGCTAGGTCCCTAGTTTAAATTGGCCCCCAAGGCAAACCTGCCTGGGGGGGCAGTCACCTAAGCAGACAGTGGCAGTAGCCATATTATGGCAGCCAGCAGATCTCAAATCATAGCTTCCACATCAGGGATGTCTAGCTTGGGCCCCATACTGGAGTCTTGGCTGTGCCCTAATGATCTCTGGGTAAGCTTAGAAGGGCAGGGACCTCTATCCTAATGTATTCCAGCATCTATGTGTTCAGTTACACTACTGTTACAGCTGACTCCAATGTGTATAATATATATCCTAATGTATTCCAGCATCTATGTGTTCAGTTACACTTCTGTTACAGCTGACTCCAATGTGTATAATATACATTGCCATCAATGTTTTGTTATAAGTATTTTACTTGTCAATAATAAACAATAATAGTAATGGTGTCAAAATGTCGGCTAATTACGCTCTGCATTATGGTTTTCACCCTTGGCTTTTCTGATACAATTTGATTTTCTACTACTGGGCTGGATTATAAGATATTAACTTTTCAAGCTACCCTGAATATTACTTCTTAAAGTGGACCGAAACCCAGGATTTGTCTATCCTGGGTTTTGGTCCTTGCCCTGGGGCACCCTGATTGGGGATGCCCCGCTGTGTGAAATCCCCCAGGTGGCCTGAACATACTCACCTCTTCCCGGTCCTACGATGCATGTGTGGCCATTCGTCCAATCAGCAGGCTCAAATCCGCTCGAGCCCCTGCATCAAGCAGCAGTCTAAGACGAGGGGATCCGAGCATGCTGGCAGCCGCATCCCCTACTTCCCTTCAACAGGGAGCGTGCCCGCGCCGGGCATTCACAAATGCCTGGCGTGGGCACGTGTCCTGCTAGAGGGATAGCAGGAATGCAGACTCTGCTCATGCATGCGCCATTGGACCAGGAAAGAAGGTGAGTTTGTGGGTGACCTGGTGGTGTCACACAGCGGGGCATTCCGGTTCTGTATGCCCTGGGGGCGGGAACCAATCTCTGTAGGTTTTGGTTCACTTTAAATGAGTACAGACTTTTTATTAAAATCCCTCAAGAGGTCATCTTGTTCCATGTTGTTGCACAATAGCTGCCAGTTGTTCCATTAGCATATGAGTAACACCAAATGGGATGTATGGAACGGGATTTCCATGAAACTCACCCTTCCAGGGATCCCATGGCGAATACACCTGCACTGGCCACTCAGACAGGCCTGGAGTGGGAGTGTGCATCAGCTGCAGGGATGCCAGGTTATGCTGTCACAATACACGCATGCAGCATGGGGCAAGTTTCACTGCAATTTTGGGGATTTCACATAGGCCCTTATTTAACAAGGGATAGCGCCAGGTAGCGAATGGTGAGCGAACGGTAATGACGCTCACCGCCACGAGAACGCCGGCTCCCCTCCGCAATCACACATTTATCAAGCCGATCCTGCTTAGCGACTGACAGAGCGCCAGATAGCGAATCATTCATCATTATTCCAGCATCACCCCACAGCGCCAGCGAGCGACCTTGAACAGCGACAGGTATGACCTCTCGCTACCTGGCGCTCTCCAATGCATTTCAATGGAGCAATCTTTAAATATTCATAAATAATTGCTATTATTTTTTTTTTGTTTTTCTTTAATGTCAAAAATTCTGTGACCACTTCTGCAATGTTAGATTTATTTTTTAAGGTAAAAAAAAAAAAAATTGTGCAGAATTGATATTACAGGTCTGATATTAATGTATTCATATTACAAAATGTTTTGAAAAACATGTTTTTTTTTTATCTAAAAATATGGTTGTTTGGGGGTTAAAAAACTACTTTTAACCCATCGCCGCCAGCGCTCTGAGGTTTAAACAAGCATTTCACAGCGCGAGAATTTTTGGCGCGTGATTTGTTAATGAATATGCTGGGAGCCGTTCGCTATGGCCGTTCGCTGTCATGCGCTCCCATACAGCGCGGAACCTGTCAAACAGCGACTCCTAACCCCGTATTCAACATTACCGCACACCGACTGAGTCGCTGTCAACAGCCGAACAACGGGCAAGCACAGCGACTACTAGCGGGCGCTGTGAAAATACCGCTACTGTCGCTCATCTGTCGCTACCTGGCGCTATTAATGAATCAGCCTGCCAGTAGGTTTGATTTAGCACAGTTTTTGTTCTTGTTTTTTTTTTTTAAATGCACAGCTAAATATGGTGTTGAATTGCACCAAGGGAAAAAAAACATTTTCACTTTTTTTTTTTAAATACTCACGGTGCTGAATCAACCCTGTTGGGGCATCTCAATTTGCGATGCACCAAAAAAATGAAGACCACTGGCCCCAAGGTCCTATAGACTCTAGGCAAGTGGTGGCCTCTCTCTGACGTTGTTCAAGTTCACATTCACTAAGGCCAAATGGGAAAAGTTTGGCCACATTCACTGGCGAAGTGGCATCAAGCCACGCAACGCGTCGGTGTTTAGTTGCGGCATCAGGGGGTCCGGAGCTCGAGGATTGGTGATGTGCATTGCTTTATAATTGTTTCTTAAGACTTTGTGGCTATTTTGTTGGCGTATGCACTATACTATCTATATTAGGTAAAATTTGTTTCACCCACTTACTTTTTGTGCACTATTGATTTCAGCACTTATTATTAATTTTGGGCAGTTTTTTCCACTTTTCTATTTCACCTAGGCACTTGGCACCCTGACACTTTTAACTCACTTTATATATTCTGGTACACCTATACTCTTTATCTTCATACGCCACCATATAACCATTTAAGGTCATTATAGATATTAACCTATTATCCATGTGATTGATCATCATTAGCTCTTAAAGAGGACCTCCCATTCCCCCAAATATTGTCTATATGTTTTTTAATCAAGTCTTGTTGTGTCTTTGTTTGTTCTAAGGAAGATTTAATAATACATTTGTATATATATTTTTTACACTATGGTGGTGTGCAGTTTAATTGCATAGGGACTGTGTGGGCCAGTCTAGGGCCCAGTACCTTGGTTACTATTGGAGATTGTTGTCCCTATTTTACTAGCACCCTGATACATTTTGAGGATTACATTTTAAGCTGTGCACACACTTTTCTCCCCCTTGGTTTTTGAACATAGAAAATGTGTCCCACATTCATTGACTATGAAAATTTCCAAATCGTATATACTGTAACTGATTAATAGGCAAACTAAAAATAAGAATGGTGCATCATTTGGCCTTTTTAAGGGACCAAGCATCATATTTAGGACTAATGTCTGTTGTCAAAGATGTCTTCTGAGGATCAGATCACATCTGCATTTTTTTATTGTCCAGTTAGGACTCAGTCCCAGTTTCATACAGGTAGATAAAGGTGCAGGTGCACAAACATATTGTTCCCAAACCCACCCCCTGTATCTTAGGGACAATGGTTACTTACTGTAAATGAAAATAAGAACATTAAGAGGTGATGTGTACCCTGGGATGAAAAAGCAAGACAATAGAAATTCTATTGAAAATGGAACAGTAGGCTTTATGTAGCACCTTCCTTGTGTTTCTAATTTGACCTATCTATGTATATGCTTAGAGCAATATGGAGGCTGATTCACTACTAGCACCAGGTATTGCCAGATGAGCGTCTGTATACGCCTAAAGCGGGTAACCTAGCGTTGCGGTTGCTGCAGTAACCTGGCCTGCATTGATGAATTTGATGTGTGTTGGGCGCTGTAACCACAGCGCAACGCTGCAACGAGCGAGAGGTAGCGCCAGCTCAGTGCGACCGACTCTTGGCGCTCCATACCATATTTAATAAAACACTAGACACACAGCGTCGGTGCTCTAAAGCTGGGCGCTGTAGCATAGAGCGCCAGATGCGGTGTGATTAAAGTCTGTTTTTGAACACATATAAACCAGTAACAAAGCGAAAACACATGGAATGACATTGTTTTAACACTGGGACAATAACACTTTAGTGCCAGACTTGTAATGACAATTCTGCATAAAAATGTAAAAAGTCCAAAATGTATAAAAGTGTTTGTTTGCAGCCAGGAGACGTCACACAATGACTGGAGCAAAGAAAAAAAAAATTGCCAAACAGGCTATTTATACGCAACTAAATGAAAGCCTATTGAAATGTATGGGAGAGCGACACTGACCGAAAGGTAATACCTGGCGCTCTTGAACCTAAAGCGCTGGCGCTATACACTGAACCGCCTGTAGTAATACATGTGACGCTCACCAGATTCGCTTTCGGAAAAGTGGTTTCCCATACAGCGCCCAGCGTTTACTGTCGCTACGAAGCACTACCTGGCGCTATGCCTTCTTAAATAACCCCCTTAGTATAGAGTTTGGTAACCGCTTCTATATTGCTTCTCATTCCATGATTCCATGTAAGGTTATTCTAGTCTTTGCATTTTTTTACGTGTTTAGACACACATAAGTGTGAACTGGACCATTGGTCTATTCAGGCTCAGTTCATTGTTTCAGTCCCAACACTAAGGGGTTTATTTAAGAAACGATAACGCCAGGTAGTGCTTCGTAGCGCCACGTAGTGTCGGGTGAATGCTGGGCGCTGTATGTGAAAAACACATTTAAGAAAGCGAATCTGGTAAACGCCTCTAACAGCGCCATGTAGCGTCACTAGCTCGGCGTATAGCGCCGGCGCTCTAGATTTAGCAGCGCCATGTAGTACCTGTCGCTCAGTATCGCTCTCCCATACATTTCAATGGTGTTTCATTTGATTGTGTTTAATGAGCGTGTTGCTAAAGTAAACTTCAAGTCATTGTGTGGCCTCTCCTGCCCAGCAACCAAACATTTTTATAGGCTTTTTTTTTGTTTTTATTTTTTTATGCAGAATTGTATGTGCAGGTCTGCCATTGCAGTGTCATTGTCACAGTGTTAAAACAATGTCATTCCATATGTTTTCGCTCTGGTGCTGGTGTTTATGTGTTGAGAAACAGACTCTTAGCACATAGCTTCTGGCGCTCAACGATAGAGCGCCCAGTTTTAGAGCGCCGGTGCTGGTTGTGTGTAGTTTTTTCTTGAATGCAGACTTTAGCGCCAAGTGCTGGACGCACTTAACTGGCGCTACATTGCACTCACTGCAGCGTTGTTCTATTGTTAGATGTAGCGTAGTCTTGGGCGCTTTAACCTCGGAACACCACCTCGTTCTCGATTGGCTCTTCAGTGAATCAGGGAGAACGCTTCTACAGCGCCCTCCAGATATCACATACATCAATACTGGACAAGATAGTACAGCGCCACTTGTTCGCCCTCTAAGCTAGGTTATAGCGCCAGACACCCGCTTACAGCATCTACTAGCGGTTGCTCTAAGCTCCGCTACACAGACGCTCACATGGCAATACGTGGCGCTAGTCTTAAATCAGCCTCTAAGGCTCCTTTCACACTGGGGGGTGCCAAAAAAGAGAGGGTTTTCATAGGCGATTAGCAATTTCTTAGTATAGCGATTGCTAAACAATTGGATATTGATTTACTGGCGATCGGGATGCGATAGCGATTTTATATTCAACCAACTTCATTTAATGTGCCACAAAAAATGACACAGGAAATAGAGCATCTAATTGGCTGCTGACTGCATCAGAATCGCTATCACTTTAGGGCCTTATTTAACAAGGTATAGCGCCAGGTAGCGAATGGTGAGTGAACGGTAATGACGGTCACCGCCACGAGAACGCCGGCTCCCCTCCACAATCACACATTTATCAAGCCGATCCTGCTTAGCGACTGACAGAGCGCCAGATAGCGAATCATTCATCATTATTCCAGCCTTAGCCCACAGCGCCAGCGTCCGACCTTGAACAGCGACAGGTATGACCTCTCGCTACCTGGTGCTCTCCAATGCATTTCAATGGAGCAATCTTTAAATATTCATAATTAATTGCTATTAATGTTTTTTTTTTTTTTAAATGTCAAAAATTCTGTGACCACTTCTGCAATGTTAGATTATTTTTTTAAGGTATAAAAAAAAAAAAAAAAAAATGTGTGCAGAATTGATATTACAGGTCTGATATTAATGTATTCATATTACAAAATGTTTTGAAAAACTTGTTTTTTTTTTATCCAAAAATATGGTTGTTTGGGGGTTAAAAAACTACTTTTAACCCATCGCCGCCAGCGCTCTGGGGTTTAAACAAGCATTTCACTGCGCGAGAATGTTTGGAGCATGATTTGTTAATGAATATGGTGGGAGCCGGTCGCTATGGCCAGTCACTATCATGCGCTCCCATACAGCGCGGAACCTGTCAAATAGCGACTCCTCACCCAATATTCAACATTACGGCAAACCGACTGAGTCGCTATCAACTACAGAACAACGGCCAAGCACAGCGACTACTAGCGGGCGCTCTGAAAATGCCGCTACAGTCGCTCATCTGTCACTACCTGGCGCTATTAATGAATCGGCCTCCCTGTGTTTAGCAACTGCAAAGTGATCCCATTGACTTCTATGCGATCGCCCATCAACAGCCTGAAAATGCTGCGTGTTGGAATTGGAAATTGCCCTGCAAACACCCAGCAATTGCATTTGCCTGTGTGAAAGTCACAACAGGACAACATAGGTAACGATTTAAGAGCGGTTGGAGGACTATTTGTCCTATACATTGCTATAACAATTGCCTTGCCCCAGTGTGTAAGGAGCCTTAGGGGTGAGCAGTTCATACAAACACCTGCTAATGACCCTCTTAATGGGGGTCATGCTAATTATTTGGTGAAGCCAGTGTGACTTACATTGTGCATCTCAGTGCGCATTGTAACTTGCATTTTGGTAAGCTTTTTAGCCTTTAAAAACAAAACAAATGTTTTTTTACTGTATAAATGCCCCATCACATTTACAGGTGATTTTTTGGGGGGGGAAAATGTAAGAAAAACATTTATTTTTGCGCTTTTTGTGTGCTTCACCAGATATTTAGCACAACCCCCAAAGTGTACCTATACCCTGATAGGAAGTATCGTCACCTTCGATCCCCAGCCCAGTGCCCCAGAACAGCCTGTGCTTCTTTTTTTTTTTTTTTTTTTTTTACTAAAGCTTACTTTGCCCGATATTCATAACAACACTAACAGGAAGCAGAATGGCAGCCATATGCTAATTATTTCAGTTCCAAGGTAAATTCACACTTAATGGCAGTTGACCTTGTGGTGCTTTCATATTTATTGCAGTTATTAAAACTGAAAAGACTTCCAAATGCTGAGCTGTATTTATTTCATCCCTAAAACACATGTCGGTGGCATGTTTTTTTAGCAATGAAAGTGTCAGACGCAAGTTTATTTTAGTAATTTTTTCCTTTTTTTTTCGTTTTGGTGAAAAAAAAGGGTTAAAAGTTGTCAAAGTTAACAAATCTCTAAATGTTTAATGATAAAAATACCAAAAAAGGTGGACATTGGGCCCCAAAAATTAAGAGTATTTAAAAAAAACAGTGGCACAATTATTAAGCACTAATACGCAAAATTGGACTAAACATTTGGAAAAACAACACTGGAAGTGACCTGGAATCAGGATATCCCCAATAAAACACAACACCTAAAAATAAGGAGAAATAAAAACCTATAAACAAACAACAACTAAATATTTCTCCCCTTTTTGGCCATTTGGTGTGATCCACACATGCGCCGGCGTGCATGGAAAGTCATGAATCAGACGCCTAAGTGCATGTGGAATCATTTGCGCTTGTTTTTTTTTTTTTTTTGTGCACCGACCATGAATCGACCCTATAATCATACTCTCATACCCTCGCCATGAATACAGGACGAGCCACAAAATATGGTCGTTTCTAAAGCATTTCTGAATGTACATGTACTACTTTCCTGGCTGTAATCAGTGGTGGACTGGGGCCATGAACCAGCCCTGGATTTTACCAGCACCTGGCCGGCCCGAGACATCCCTGCTGAGGCCCCCAACCATGATGCTGGGACTATAGCATTGGGGGCTGGGGTTCCTTGGCTTGTGGGTACAGGGGGCTGAGAGGGAGAGGAGGGGGAAAGGATTAAATGTGGGTGTTAAGAGCAGCAGCCCCACTGGCCCTGAAGCAGTACGGCCCACCGGGCATTGTCCCGGGTCTCCCTAGGAAATGGGTGATATAGAGGAAATGTGAAAATAAAGAACTGTAACTCGACTCCATGTAGCTTCACACGTATTATTACAGGCGGCTCAGAGTATAGCGACAGCGCTCTAGCTTCCAGAGCGCCTGTCACTCTGTAGCACTCTCCAATACATTTCAATGGGGTTTCATTAGTTGTGTATAAATAGCGTGTTTACCAGTTTACCATTGTGTGACCTCTCCTGGCTGCTAACAAACACTATTAGAAACTTTTTGGACTTTTAATATATATTTTTTATGCAGAATCATCATTACAGGTCTGGCACTAAAGTGTTTATGTCGCAGTGTCCAGTCTGGCGCTCTATGCTAGAGCGCCCAGCTTTAGAACGCTGACGCTGCGTGTGTGTCTAGTGTTTTGTTAAATTTAGTGTGGAGCGCCGAGTGCTGGATGCACTGAGCTGGCGCTACCTCTCGCTCACTGCAGCGCTGTACTGTTGTTACAGCGCATGGCACACATCACATTTATCAATGCCGGCCAGGTTACCAGAGCGACCAAAGCGCACCGTTATAGTGCACGATACCCGCTTACAGCGTTTACTAGCGGTCGCTCTAAGCGCCACTGTTCTGACGCTCATCTGGCGATACTTGGCGCTAGTAATGAATCAGCCTCCACGTCTTGGCCCTCACCACTGCTAGCAGCATGCTGATGGTGTCTGTGGTGTCTGCTGGGCTGATGGTGTCTGTGGTGTCTGCTGGGCTGATGGTGTCTGTGGTGTCTGCTGGGCTGATGGTGTCTGTGGTGTCTGCTGGGCTGATGGTGTCTGTGGTGTCTGCTGGGCTGATGGTGTCTGTGGTGTCTGCTGGGCTGATGGTGTCTGTGGTGTCTGCTGGGCTGATGGTGTCTGTGGTGTCTGCTGGGCTGATGGTGTCTGTGGTGTCTGCTGGGCTGATGGTGTCTGTTGTGTCTGCTGGGCTGATGGTGTCTGTGGTGTCTGCTGGGCTGATGGTGTCTGTGGTGTCTGCTGGTCGGATGGTGTCTGTGGTGTTTGCTGGGCAGATGGTGTATGCGGTGTCTGCTGGGCTGATGGTGTCTGCTGGGCTGATGGTGTATGTGGTGTCTGCTGGGCTGATGGTGTCTGCTGGGCTGATGGTGTCTGTGGTGTCTGCTGGGCTGATGGTGTCTGTGGTGTCTGCTGGGCTGATGGTGTCTGTGGTGTCTGCTGGGCTGATGGTGTCTGTGGTGTCTGCTGGGCTGATGGTGTCTGCTGGGCGAGGTGGCAGGTGCCTGCTGAAGAGAGTTGCGCTGACCTGCTGCCAGGCGTGTTGGGCATCTTGGACTGTGGACCTCCTGATGCCCCTCCCAGAGAGCACCACTACCTTTGTGATGGGGCCCTGTGAAACCTATGAACACCCCTGTAGGAGACCAACCTGGTTTCATTTTTCGAAGAGATAAAAAAAGGAAGGTCTCCAAGAGACCTATAAAAATCCTACAGCTTTCACAGGAAGACTTCTTGTAGTGGTTGTTTGGGGGGCTGTACTGTTGCTTAGTTGTTTAACCAACTTGGAATGTGGAGAAAAAAGCCACTGCTAAAGGGGTTCGGCAGTCAAAAATGACTTTAGCTAACTTGGCACAATCCATCCGACATAGAGAAAACCTCCTGATATCCCTGGAAAGCTGAAAACTAGGGAGAATTTCTCAGCCTCGGTATGCAGCAGCTGCATCTCGTACATACCTCTCCTCAGCAGTGACCAGTTGGGTTTGCTTGGTGGGTATGCACGTACCATACAAGGGACCTAAAGTGCTTCTTTTTACTTTAGGTCTGCTTTAAATAAAAGTTACATGACTGGAGCGTGGCAAACACTGCATATCATCATAACATAAGACGCTTGCTGTGGCAGCATTGTGCTGGTGGATTCTGATCTCCAGGTCTGGATGACTTGTGAGGGCCACACAGGGAAAAGAAAATCGGCAAAATTCAGGTAAATAACTGGACCAGAACCCGATGCAGTCTGTAAGAAACCAAAATCCCCAAAATGTAATGCTAAAACATATCCAGAATGAGTTTAAGGCCATAGATTGGCTTTAGAAATATCACATATACTCAGCTAACCCCTGCAGCCGCAATATCTTAAAGTCCTAGATTGTAAAACACTGCAGGTCTTTTGGGCTTCCAAACTCCAAATTATTATTGGAAGGCATCCCAAATTGGGAGGTCATGGAGGAAAGTGTGGGTTAAGTGGACCTAACATATTTTTCTGTCACAGCAGACAGCAAAAAAAGTTAAGGGCCTTATTCATGAAGGGATAGCGTGAGATAGTGGCTGGTTAATGACAGGTAGCGACAGGTAGCGACTGGTGAACGCCGGACACGGCACGCAATTACACATTTATCAAGCAGAATCTGTTTAGCGACTGGGATAACGCCATGTAGCGTCCGATTCATCATTTTCCCAGCCTCAGCGAACAGCGCCAGCATTCAGCCTTGCATAGCGCCAGGTATGACCTCTCGCTACCTGACGCTCTCCCATACATTTCAGTGGACGATCCTTTCCTTCTCTTTAAACTGTTTTTGTTTTTTCTCAAAGAATTCTGTGACCTCTTCTGGCACTGAAGCAGTATTTTCACATTTTTTTTATTTTTTAAATATTTCTTCAGAAATGACATTACAGGTCTGCCATTAAAGTGTTCATGTTACAATGTTGTTACAATGTAATTCCATATGTTTTCGCTTTGTTACTAGTGGATAGATGCTGAAAAACAGACATTAAACACACCGCCTCCTGCGCTCTGGGCTTCAGAGAAGCATTTTTCAGCGCCAGAGATTTGTGAGGCTGTTTTTTTGCTGAATATGGTGTGAGTCGGTCGCTATGAGCAGTCGCTACCATGCGCTCCCATACAGCGCTGTACTGGTCAAATAGCGACTCCTCACAATGTATTCACCATTACTGGACAGCGACTGAGTCGCTATGAAGTAGCGACCCACGGCTGAGCACAGTGACTACTAGCGGGCGCTCTGAAAATGCCTGCTACAGACGCTCATCTGTCGCTACCTGCCGCTAATGATGAATCAGCCTGTAAGTTTAAGTTTAGTCTGTGGACAGACAAAAAACTATAATCCACTTCCATTCTAGGAGACATAATCCAGCCTAGCCACAGCTTTGATCCTGCCATCAGTCAATGGGGGCAGGTTCCTTTAATGAGGGAAGGATGCTCACCCAGACCAGCCACAATGTGGGTCATGCTAATTATCTGGTGACTTGTGCTGTGCATTGCAACCTGCATCCTGGTAACATTATTAGCGTTTAGACAAAAAGGTGCAAACAAAAGTTTATACCTGTGATGAGGCATTTTTACAGCTTAGACGCATCATTTTTCCAATGAGGTAAGGACATTTGTTTTTAAGTTGGGACACAACAGAACCCTATGGGCTATGCAGAATGAAATGGTGAAATCTTTAGCATAGCCCATAGGGTGCTGTTATTTCCTAACTACAAAGATATATCCTTACATCACTGGAAGAATAATGTACCTAAACTGTAAAAATGCCCCATCACATGTACAGGTGATTTTTGGGGGGGAAATGTAGGACAAAGGCCCTTATTTATCAAGGGCTAGCGCCAGGTAGTGTCTGACGAGCGCCAGGTACCGACAGCTAACGGCGGCTACCGACTCAAGTACGCCCGGCGGCGGTCACTCATCATTCACTCATCATCGGGATTCATCATGTAGCCGACTGCAACGAACAGCGCCGCTACTAATCCCATCACAGCGCCAGGTATGACCTGTCGCTCCCTGGCGCTCTCCAATGCATGGAGCAATCTATAAATATTCATAATTAATTGAGTTTATGTGTTTTTTTCTTTTTTTTTACCGGCAAAAATTCTGTGACCACTACGGCAATGTTCGATTTTTTTTTTTAAGGTAAAAAAAAAAAAATATGTGCAGAATTGATATTACAGGCCTGATATTCATGTATTCATATTACAAAATGTTTAGAAAAACTTGTATAATTTTTACATTAAAAAAAAATGGTTGTTTGGGGGTTAAAAACTACTTTACACACATCGTCGCCAGTGCTCTGGGGTTTAAACAAGGAATTCACAGCGCGAGAAATTTTTGAGCGTGATTTGTTAATGAATCTGCAGCAAGCCGTTCGCTCTGGCCATTCGCTGTCAGGCGCTCCCATACAACGCTGAACCTGTGAAACAGCGACCCCTAAGCCCGTATTCAACATTACCGCACACCGACTGAGTCGCTGTCAACAAGCAAACCCCGGCCAAGCACAGCGAATAAAAGCTGGTGCTGTGAAAATCACGCTACTGGCGCTCATCTGTCGCTACCTGGCGCTATTAATGAATCAGCCTCAAATACTTTTTTTGCCCTTTTTTGTATGTTATCACTATAAAGCTCATTGTGTTGTGATCCAGACCGCAATGCACACTGCAAGTCACACGGGCTGCACCGAATATTTAGCATGACCCCAATGAGCGCTCCTAGCTCAGCATTACTGATCGAGGTTTCCCTGCCGCCAGCAGGGGGTGAACTTGGAGTCAAGGGGGACAAAAGGACAGCGCTGCCTGAGGCACCGGGACAGAGCTAGATTAATGTCACCAGGAGGGCGCCTGGCGGGTGAAGGTTTCAGTGCAGTTCAGTTCAGTGGTGAAGGGCCGCTTTAAGCTAAAATACAGCGAGACTTTTGCAAAATATTAAATACTATGTGTTTATTACCCAAATATCAAATGTAACTGAATAAATAATAACATACACTCCAGGCAAACCAGAATCAGTTAGTCTTGGGCCCTTATTTAACAAGGGATAGCGACAGGTAGCGCCTGGTGAGCGGCCGGTAATGACGGGCCCCGCCACGAGAACGCCGGCTCCCCACCACAATCACACATTTATCAAGCCAATCCTGCTTAGCGACTGAGATAGCGCCAGATAGCGAATCATTCATCATTATTCCAGCCTCAGCCCACAGCGCCAGCGTCCGACCTTGAACAGCGACAGGTATCACCTCTCGCTACCTGGCGCTCTCCAATGCATTTCAATGGAACAATCTTTAAATATTCATAATTAATTCATAATAATGTTTTTTTTTTTAATGTGAACAATTCTGTGACCACTTCTGCCATGTTAGATATTTTTTTTAAGGTAAAAAAAAAATAAAAAAAACTTTGTGCAGAATTGATATTACAGGTCTGATATTAATGTATTCATATTACAAAATTGAATTAAAAACTTGTTTTTTTTGCTTTCCAAAAATATGGTTGTTTGGGGGTTAAAAAACTACTTTTAACCCATCACCGCCAGCGCTCTGAGGTTTAAACATGCATTTCACAGCGCGAGAATTTTTGGAGCGTGATTTTTTGATGAATATGGCGGTCGCTCTGACCAGTCGCTGTCATGCGCACCCATACATCGCGGAACCTGTCAAATAGCGACTCGTCACCCCGTATTCAACATTACTGCACACCGTCGCTATCAACAACTGAACAACGGCCAAGCACAGCGACTACTAGCGGCGCTGTGAAAATACTGCTACAGTCGCTCAACTGTCGCTACCTGCCGCTATTAATGAATCGGCCTCCCCGATCAGGTACTGACCTGATGGTGGTCCTGCGTTAGCACTTTGGGCCCAGCAATGGATTCTCTTAGGGCTGGCGACAGCACTGGGCATATCCGGGCAGGTGCCAGGGACCCAGCACATTGGGGGGGCCCATGTTATTCCCTTTAGCCTGGACAGCCCCTATGCAGGATGCAGGGCCTTGAGGTAAGCAGGACTAAGGACTGTCAGCTAGGGGCAGATTGGCCGTTGGAAGAGCCTTTCTTTCTTTCCATTTATTCTTTTTTTTCATCTGTGCTTTCTGACATTCCTTTTCTTTCTACTATTTCAGTCAGTCCTTTTATTATTTGTTTCTTTCCCTCTAGTCTTTTTATTTTTTTCTATCTATTCTTTGTTTCTTTCGTGTTTTTGCTGCCATTCCTTTTCCTTCTTTCTTCTTCTATTATTTTTTTCTTTCTTCTTTTATTATAAGGCTATGATCCCTCTTATGAATAACCCAAAGCCCATTATCCTTGTAAAGTGCAAGTGTTATACCCAACATAAATAATATTTCAGAGCAATGGCACTTTGGGATAGAAAAAGAGGGACAAACTCATGCATTTGGTAATTGTATCTTACATACAGCAGGGCCTGTTGCTGCACTGACCCCCCCCCCTTACCTCCTGGCCTACGCATTGCGTGATGGCTCTCCGTCACTTCTTCAGGGCAAAGGGTGTACTTCAGGGCAAAAGGGGGGATGAGTGCGGTGACAGGCCCTGCTGTATGTAAGATACAATTACCAAATGCATGACTTTGACCCTCTTTTTCTATCCCAAAGTGCAACTCTGCAATATTATTTATGTTGCGATTTCTGGTTTTGTTTGTAATTGATTGCGACTGATGCACTTTGCACTTGAGATGGGATATATGAATTATTGGGTATAGCACTTGCACTTTACTAGGATAATGGGCTTTGGGTTATTCATAAGCCTTATTGTATATCTAGATTATTTGGCCTTGGGAACTGCCGCAGTATTTTCAGCAGACGCAACCCCCCCCGGGTTGTTGTTTGTGGTGTGTATATATGTTTTTTATGTTTTTTTAATGAGTCTATTGTGTCATTTTGTAGATTAAATAAAGCTTCATTATCTTTGTCATACCAGTGATGCAACATCTCTCTCTGGGGTTTGAGGTGTGGGAAGCCCTATTTGTTTTGGTTCATTATATATTATAGAGGTGGCAGCAGTACCTCATTTTGAATAGGAAATCCTCAGAGAAGTCTCAGATGAAAAGAGACAGTAAATCGAATGCAAGGTCATGTAGCACAGGTTGAACATCAGCGATAAAACTGCTGGGCCGTGACTCTGACCATTTACTGAACCGGGTTGATGTCAGAGCGGCAAGTTGGTGGTATTTTTTTTTTATAACTGTTTTAGTGACAAGCTTTCTTTCGTGTGACTATTTCTCAGGTCAGCACTTGCGGGAAGCGTGACGCTGACCCGACACATTAGCGCCATGTAAGTGAACGTTCATTTTATGACATAACACCTTGCTGTATTGTGTCGGGGAAAGTGTGTGGGGCCCATGAGCATCCTCTATGAGAACACTGGCAGGCTGTGCCGTCACAGGTCGTATAGGCCTGAGCTGCTTTCATTTTCTTTTACTAGTAGTGTGAGAATGGACAAAAGAGTTTTCCCAAAGAAATAAAACCTCATTAACGGCCTAACGCCCCCCACTTCAATACCTCCCATGTCCAGCCAGCTGACATGACTGACCCCTCCCAGAGGCGCACACAGAGGGGCTATTATCTGACTCTCCCACATTGCTGAACATTCTCGCTCACAGACAAGCAGGAGGATCTGGCCTCCGGACACCGAAATCTTTTCACCATCTCAGCAAGATGCTGGGCCGCCACAGGAAGCTCAATCTGGGGGCTACATGGAGTGAAGGTGAGCTAGCGTACAATGCTTTGTCAGATGATTTACTAATGTCTGGATTAGCTAAGGCTGGGCTCTGGCCAAAGCAACATACAGGATTCTAAGCAGCGTGAGACTGTCCCAGCAGAGGGACACTGCAGACACTGACCCTGGACCATTATCAGGACAGGAAAGAAGGGCCTGCTTTTCATTTATTCAATGTTTTGTTAATTCGTTTTTTTCAGTAAGGGCCTTATTCATGAAGGGATAGCGCCAGGCAGTGCCTGTACAGCGCCAGGTAGCGTCAGGTGTACGCCGGAGACGGCACGCAATGACACATTTATGAAGTCTGGTGAGCGACTAGAACAACGCCATGTAGCGTCCGATTCATCATTATCCCAGGCTCAGCGTACAGCGCCGGCGTTCAGCCTTGCAGAGCGCCACGTATTATCTCTCGCTACCTGGCGCTCTCCCATACATTTCTATGGACGATCCTTAAATCCCTTTCCTGATCCCAATTTATTTTTTAAACTCAAATCTTTCAGACATGTATCCTGGCTTAGAAAATGATATTTTTGAAAACTTTTTTGATTAATAATATTTTTATGCAGAATTGTCCTTACATGTCTGGTATTTTAGAGGCCGATTCAGTAATGGCGCCAGGTAGCGACAGATGAGCGCCAGTAGCGTGATTTTCACAGCGCCCGCTAGTATTCGCTGTGCTTGGCCGTTGTTCGGCTGTTGACAGCGACTCAGTGGGTGTGCGGTAATGTTGAATACGGGGTTAGGAGTCGCTGTTTGACAGGTTCTGCGCTGTATGGGAGCGCCTGACAGCGGATGGTCATAGCGAACGGCTCCCACCATATTCATTAACAAATCACGCTCCAAAAATTCTCGCGCTGTGAAATGCATGTTTAAACCCCAGAGCGCTGGCGGTGATGGCTTAAAAGTAGTTTTTAACCCCCAAACAACCATATTTTTTGATTAAAAAATTAAACAAGTTTTTCTAAACATTTTGTAATATGAATACATTAATATCAGACCTGTAATATCAATTCTGCACAAATTTTTTTTTTTTTTTTTTTTTAACTTAAAAAAATTATCTAACAATTTTTGACATTTAAAAAAAAAAAAAAACATTAATAACAATTAAATATGAAGATTTAAAGATTGCTCCATTGAAATGCATTGGAGAGCGCCAGGTAGCGAGAGGTCATACCTGGCGCTGTGATGGGATTAGCAGCGGCGCTGTTCGTTGCAGTCCGCTACATGATGAATCCCGCGCTAGCTGACGCTCTCGCCGGCGCTAGCCTCATTTAGCGTGATAAATGCGTGATTGTGTCCGCCGCCTGGCGCTCTGGAGTCGGTAGCCGCCGATAGCTGGCGATACCTGGCGCTAGTGAGACACTACCTGGCGCTATCCCTTGATAAATAAGGCCCAAAGTGTTCATGTTACAATGTAATAACAATGTAATTCCATATGTTATCGCTTTGTTACTAGTGGATACATGTTCAAAATCAGACTTTAATCAAACAGCCTCTGGCGCTCTGGGCTACAGCGACATGATTTTGAGCGCCGGAACTGTTTGAGGCTGTTTTTTTGATGAATGTGTTGTGAGTCAGTCGCAATGAGCTGAGGCTACCATTCGCTCCTATACAGCATAGTACTGCGACTCACACATTGTTTTCATCAATGCCGGCCAGCAACTGAGGCGCTCTGAAACAACGAACCATGGCCGAGCACAGCAACTACTAGCGGTCGCTCTGAAATCCGCTCTACAGACTCTCAGCTGTCGCTACCTGCCGCCAGTAATGAATCAGCCTGCCCTTACATTTGTTGTGTAGTTATGTGCATTTTATATTATACAACAATCTAATTATTACTAGACAGAAAGTCTATATAATATTCTCTGTTGGGCCCAAAAATGATTTTCTGCGGTGGGCCCCAAGAATGATTTTTCTCTGGTGGGCCCAAAGAATGATCTATGATTACCCCAAGAATGACTTTGTACGGTGGGCCCAGTCCAACACTGATTATAAGGTCCAAAATGAACTAGAAAGACATATTAGGAACAGCCTTGAGAGGCTTAAAGACGACCGAAAGTCAAAAGTCAGTCACAATCAATCCAAACAAAACCAGAAATATTGCAGAGCAAGGGCACTTTGGAATAGAAAAAGAGGGACAAACTCATGCAATTGGTAATTGTATCTTACATACAGCAGGGCCTGTCGCCGCACTCACCCCCCCCCCCCCTCACCTCCTGGCCTACGCGTTGCGTGAAAAAGTGAAAACTAGAAAGACATATTAGGGAGAGCCTTGAGAGGCTTAAATATGGCTTAAAGAGGACCAAAAGTCAAAAAATGGTCCCTTTTTCCTAATTCATATGGGGCATCCTCAATTGTGCCCCAAAGTGCCCCCCCCCCCCCTACTAGCTAACCTACTTTCCTAATGCCTCACACTCACCTAGCATGGCAATTTTTTGCTGCTTAGCCACAAGAATTTCTGCTCCCTCCATGCTGTGCATCACTACCAGCTGGCAATTAAAACCGGACCAACATCCGAAATCGGGATGTCCCGCGGGGTGAAACTCCCCAGGAAGCCCACAATCCTACCTTCTCCCCGTTCCAGCAGCGCATGCGCATCCGCCGCTGCCTCCCACGCGTCCCTCTAGCAGGGCACGTTCCCGCGCCGGCCGTTTGTCCCTGTAAGAGGGACGCGCGGGAGGCGGCGGCGGACGCGCTCTGCTTGTCCGGCACTGCCTTTCGCTTGTCCGCTGGCGGGGATTGGCTGCAGCGGTCACGTGGGAACGGGGTGAGGTGAGTTTTCGGGGCTTTCTGGGAGGTTTCACACAGCGGGGCACCCCGATCGGGGTTCCCCACCGAAGTGGACCAAAACCCAGGATAGTCAAAATCCTGGGTGTTGGTCCACTTTAAGTCATCAGGTGGGTAAAGCTCAGAGTGGGGATGCTGTTGCAAAGCTGACCCAGGTGGGATCCAGGACCAAGTGAGTGGGAGCGCAGGAATCAGGAATGCCCCCTGGGGAGTCTAGGTTCGGTTTTGATCTTCATTAAGTTGACTGTGGAGTCTGCAGTGTTATGCACTGATTGTAGGAGAAACTAGAAATGCTGATACTAATCAGAATGTTCACTAGCTCTGCATCCATTCAGGTGCCCAGTTATTTAGTATGGGGAGAAATTCAGGGACATGGGGACTAAGTGGGGTTACAGGTAAGATTTCCTTACAGTTTGGTCTTTTAGTAGGTTGGATCAGGCTGCAGATTTAGTTCCTAGAAAGTAAATATGATGCCCTGTATTAGAGAACATAATGTAGTTATTCATAAACTAAATTGCAGTATATTTAAATTCACCAGGGATAGCGGCAGGTAGGGGCCTCGTAGCGACAGGTAGCGAACGGTGAACGCCGGGCGCTGTACACAATACCACATTTATTAAAGAGATTTCGGTGAGCGACTCTAACAGCACCATGTAGCGTCCGATTCATCATCACAGACGGCTCAGTGTATATCGCCGGCGCTCTAGTTCCCAGAGCGCCTGGTATTACCCGTGGCTACCTGTCGCTCTCCCATACATTTCAATGGACGTTACCTTTCTTCTCTTTAAACAGGGTTTTCTTTTAATATTTTTTTTTGTTTTGTATCATTGTGTGACCTCTCCTGGCCTATTTAAAGTCATTTTTAAAAACCTTTTTTGATTTTTACATTTTTTATGCAGAATTGTCATGGTCTGGTATTAATCTGGTATTGTGCTATATGTTTTACCTTGTCTGTATTCTTACCTTGTAAAGCGCTACGGAAGTTGATGGCGCTATATAAATAAACAATAATAATAATAATAATATTAAAGTGGTAATGTCAACAACAATGTAATTCCATATGTTTTCGCTTTGTTACTAGCGGATATGTTTTCAAAAACGGACTTTAATCACACAGCTTCTGGTGCTCGGGGCTACAGCGACCCAATTTTGAGCACCAGCGCTGTGTGAGGCTGTTTTTTTGCTGAATATGGTTTGAGTCGCTCACACTGACCAGTCGCTACCGTTTGCTCCCATATAGCTCTGTACTGGTGTTATAGCGACTCACACATCAAATTCATCAATGCCGGCAATGCTACCACAGCAACTGAAATAGCGACTCACGGCCGATCAGAACGACCACTAGTGGACGCTCTTAACAACCCCGTTACAGACGCTCATCTGCCGTTACCTGGCGCTAGTATTGAATCAGCCTGCCCGAGGCTTGGCATAGATTTAGTTGATTTTACGTAATATGTGTATATTTAAAAATCCATTTACAATATAATAAAACAAAGGCTGTGATGTCCCTGCTGCAGTTGTGATTTTAGTTATATCTTGTATGTCTTTTTTAATTGATTACATTTATGCTAAATACATGATTGATTGATTATGTGATTCCTCTTAATTTGTGGTTGCTGGGGCCACAATTTTGTTGTACATTTAAAATATACATGTCAAATATTTGGTGCTATTGTATCCAGCGATGAATATTTGGCATGATCCCGATCTAATCATTTACATAGCTCCCACTATTTTTCATACACGGCAATCTGATAACCTTTCTGCTCACATTAAAAAATAATGCCATGGCCATATAACTCTGATAGACTGATAGCAGAAGTTATTGGATTTTGCCTCTGATTTGCTATGTTCTAGATTCATTTTGGGTGCAGCATATGTCAGGCTCGGGGCTGGAGTCAGTTGACAATCAGCATGTGTTGGGAAGCAGTAAGGTATTGACACATTACACCTTGCTGGATTGTGCTGATGAGAGTGTGAGATATAGGGGAGGCCGATTTATTAATAGCGCCAGGTAGCGACAGATGAGCGACAGTAGCGTTATTTTCACAGCGCCCGCCAGTATTCGCTGTGCTTGCCCGTTGTTCGGCTGTTGACAGCGACTCAGTCGGTGTGCGGTAATGTTGAATACGGGGTTAGGAGTCGCTGTTTGACAGGTTCCGCGCTGTATGGGAGCGCATGACAGCGAATGGCCATAGCGAACGGCTCCCAGCATATTCATTAACAAATCACGCTCAAAAATTCTCGCGCTGTGAAATGCTTGTTTAAACCCCAGAGCGCTGGCGGCGATGGTTAAAAGTAGTTTTTTAACCCCCAAAGAACCATATTTTTGAAAAAAAAAGTTTTTCTAAACATTTTGTAATATGAATACATTAATATCAGACCTGTAATATCAATTCTGCACAATTTTTTTTTCCCTTAAAAAAAATAACTAACATTGCAGAAGTGGTCACAGAATTTTTGACATTTAAAAAAAAAAAAAAAAAAAAAAACATTAATAACAATTAATTATGAATATTTAAAGATTGTTCCATTGAAATGCATTGGAGAGTTATTGGAGGTCATACCTGTCGCTGTTCAAGGTCGCTCGCTGGCGCTGTGGGGTGAGGCTGGAATAATGATGAATGCTTCGCTATCTGGCGCTATCTCAGTCGCTAAGCAGGATCGGCTTGATAAATGTGTGATTGCGGTGGGGAGCCGGCGTTCTCGTGGCGGTGCCCGTCTTTACCGTTCGCTCACCAGTCGCTACCTGGCGCTATCCCTTGTTAAAGTGGACCAACACCCAGGATTTTGACTATCCTGGGTCTTGGTCCACTTCGGTGGGGCACCCCGATCGGGGTGCCCCGCTGTGTGAAACCCCCCCGATCACCCGAAAAACTCACCTCTCCCCGCTCCCAGCGCCGACGGACAAGGGATTTGACAGCCGCGGACAAGCCGGCCCACGCCGGCCATTCACAGACGGCCGGCGTGGGCGCGCGCACGTCTAGAGGGGCGCGAGGGAGGCGGCCGCCGCCGAAGATAAGGTAAGGGGGTTTGGGGTGTTTGGGGGGGTTTCACCCCGCGAGACATCCCGATCTCGGATGTCCCGCGGGGAGGGAGGTGATCGGCCCGGGAATCTTATAGATTCCCGGGCCGATCACCCGAGGGTGATGGTCCACTTTAAATAAGGGCCTTAGTATTACCTATGAGAATGTTAGGCTGAGCTGCTGCAGGTCCTCTAGGCCTGAGCTGCTTTTTTTTCTATTTAGGGCTGTAGAACTATAGACACTGGTACTTGCAGATCGTGTCAGATATGACTTGCCCAAACCGTGCAGCATGTGTTCAGAAGCAGTACGGTGTTGACACATTACACCTTGCTGGATTGTGCTGAGATGAGATCTGTAAATATTTCCTGTCCAGTGGCCCTGGATCTGGCTGGCCAGAGACATCACCCCCTCCCCAACCATGATGCCGGGGATATAGCATTGGGAACTGGGGTTCCCTCGCTTGTGGGTGCAGTGGGGATGGGGATGGGGGCTGAGAGAAAGACTAATGGGGTGGGAATTAAAAGCAGCAGCCCAACTGGCCCCAAAACAGTGCGACCCATTGGGCATTGTCCCGGGTCTCCCTATGGCCAGTCCACCCCTGGTGCTACCGTAGGTCATCTAGACCTGAGCTGCTTTTAATCCATTTGGCACTACAGAACTATAGAAACTATCTATGATCTTTGTCAAACATTATAGAAACAGGCAGGCTGATTCATTACTAGCGCCAGGTTCCGGCAGATGAGCGTCTGTACAGCGGCGCTAAGAGCGGCCGCTCTGATCGGCCATGAGTCGCTATTACAGAGCACCTCAGTCGCTGTAGTAACATGGCCGGCATTGATAAATTTGATGTGTGAGCCGCTATAACACCAGTGCAGCGCTATATGGAAGCGAACGGTAGCGAATGGTCAGTGTAAGCGACTCAAACCATATTCATCAAAAAAACAGCCTCACACAGCGCCGGCGTTCAAAATTGGGTCGCTGTAGACCAGGGCGCCAGACGCTGTGTGATTAAAGTCCGTTTTTGAACACGTATCCACTAGTAAGAAAGCGAAAACATATGGAATTACATTGTTTTTACATTGCGACATTACAGTTTAATACCAGACCAGTAATGACAATTCTGCATAAATTTAAAACAAAAAAAAAATTCAAAAATGACTTTAAATAGGCCAGGAGAGGTGACACAATTATTTGATAAATAAAATAAAATTTAAAGAAAACCCTGTTTAAAGAGAAGAAGAAGTAACGTCCATTGAAATCTATGGGAGAGCGACAGGTAGCGACAGGTAATACCAGGCGTTCTGAAAGCCAGAGCACCGGCGCTATACGCTGAGCCGTCTGTGATGATGAATCGGATGCGACATAGCGCTGTTAGAGTTGCTAACCGAATCGCTTTGATAAATGTGGTATTGCGTACAGCGCCCGGCATTCACCAGACGCTGCCTGCCGCTACGAGGCTCTACCTGCCGCTATCCCTTGATGAATAAACCCCTAAGAGGCTGATTCACTACTAGCGCCAGGTATT